>CM071925.1:0-1386002 GCA_016081115.2 Rehmannia glutinosa | reverse complement strand
ATATGAAATTAAAATAAAATAAACTTATCTTTGTATATGCTTACATTTAAATATTAAGAACAATAATTTTAATGATTACAAGCATATCCATTAATTCTTACGTGGGAAATGAGAATAGATCTTTGAAAACCAAATGAAAAGATGATTAAGTAAAGTTATTATTTTATTTGAACACAAACTTCTGCAATGGTTAACTAGTGCTTAAAGTTAGGCCTATTTTTGTTGATTATAAATGAATGGAACAAACCTATTCCCCTAATCCACAAAGTTAAAGCCTCATTCGTTGTCCTTCTCAATTGTCATCATCAAGTTTTTCATGGGAATTAAATAAAAGAAAACACAATTGAAAAGTAAGAGGTGAGGGATGAATACCTCGATTCGAGAAGACGTGCACTATTATTTATTATTTCGATCTGGATCGGTCTTCTTCTTTCGCCCAACAAGAGGGATCCTAAATGTAAACTTTCTTAGATCGAGCGAGTGAGAATAAATTGAGAAAATGACTGGAGGATATAGTTGGTGAGAATCGAGACGGCCGCGTATGAAATGAAAAAAATAATAAAGAGGAAAGGAATGAGAGAATTAGGGTTGATAGTTGGCACAAGTCCACACTAGTAAATAATATATTTTATATTTTTATACTTGTAAATACTAAATAAAGCCTACTGTAAGCCTGGGAGGCCTTTTCTATAGCACTGGCTTGGCCTATTAAATTAAATAGGCTTGTGAAAATGCTTGGCCTGCCTATTTATTAAACGGTTGGGCGGGCTGCACCATAAGTAGGTAGTAGAGGTCTCGGAAGAGCATTTGGCCTATTTCCATCCCTAAAAGAAAGGAAGAAAATGAAAGTTACAAAAACATGGTCCCAACATGGGAGAAGATCGAAAAACAATCTGAAAATAAATATAAAAAAAAACAAAGACGGGCGGGTCGAATAGCGGGTTGGGTAGGATCTCATCTTACATGTTTTGACCCGTAAGATAATTCTACATGTTTTTTACCTAAAATGACTGGTGTATTGATAGGTATTGGAAGTATTAATACCGCCTAAAAAAAATAAATTAAAAAGAAATGCGGCGCTAAAAAAAAAAAAAAAAAAAAACAAAAAGCAACATCTGACGTTTAATATTGCCTCAGAAAGCATCGCCAGTTCGCCACACTCTGTAAAAGAAATTTTGCCATTTTAGATAGCACCGTCGCTTTCTGGTAAGCAATTTAGCCGTTAACATTGCGTTATAGAGCACCTTCGCTCTGTTCATAAAATGATTTGTCCTCTCCGTTACTAAGTACTGTAGTGCCCGCAAAAATAAAAATAAATTCTAAGAATAGTTTATCCTATTTTTGTTTTTCGCCTTAGGGTTAGGGGTGCTCTAAGAATTCTGAGAAAAAAACCTACTATAATGGAAAGGCTGTCGGATGATTTACTAGCATTGATTCTGGATAAATTTGAAGACCCAATTGATAGGAAATCGTTTTCTCAAGTTTGCAAAAATTGGTTAAGAGTTGAAGGACTTCACAGATCGACTCTGCAAGTTTTCGAGCCAGATCTTATCCCCAATTTCTTACAAGGTTTCCAAATTTACTCAAATTTCAAGCATCGACACCAATTCGTAATTCCCTTATCCAGTTTTTAACCAATACATGCCCTAGAATTCAAGTGCTTAACCTTAATTACAAGGAAACAGGGATCTTCGCTGCGAAATTGTTGGAGAAGATGATTTTGATGATGAAAGCTTTGTGATATTGCAAGGGGATGTCGTGATTTGAGAAAAGTTTTGTTAAGGAGGAGAAGTGGAATTGGGAATCATGGGGTTGTTTCATTAGTAGGGTTTTCAGGAAATTTGAGAAATCTTGATTTAGGGTTTTGTAGGAGGGTTTCTGATGAGGCGCTTGAATCAATTGGGGGTTTGAAATATTTGGAAGTATTGAATCTGCAGGGGTGTTGGTTGATAACAGATATGGGTTTGGCTTTCTTGGCAAAAGGGTATTTGTGCAATACACTGAGAATATTGAATATTGCTGAATGTGATCAAATAACAGACTGTGGCTTGATTTATTTGAAGGAGATGGCTTGTCTGGAGGAACTGAATTTAGAGGCGTGTAGGCTGAGTGTGACTGACATTGGTATTGAGATGGCTGTGGCTACATTTTCGACTTTGAAGAAATTGAATTTGTCTTGGTTGTTTAATGTGTCTGATGTAGCTATGGCTGCTCTAGCTAGAGGCTGTGTGAATTTAGAGGTGCTCGACTTGTCAGGCTGTGGATGGGTTTCAGTGACTGGCCTTTGTGCCTTTTCCAGCCATGGATCTTTGAAGGAGCTCATTTGGAAGAATTATGATTTTGCTATAACTGGTCATGATCTTGAAAGTTTGGTGTTAGGCTGCTCAACTTTAGAACGTATTGTTCTTCACAAAAGATTCAGGGTGTGGGTTCCTATGGCAGTGGAAGAAAGAATATTGAGGCGGAATTGTGTGTTAGAATGGGTTGATGGATGAATGGACTTGCTTGCATAAACAGGTATTGCAACAAAAAAAAATCGGCAGAACTGATATGTTATTTGTTGTTGTAGAAGCTAAAAGCTATTGAGAAGTAGAAGTTGGTAGTGTTTGCAAATAGAAGTTAATTCGTTAATACATAATATTTGGTGACTAAGTTGTAAAAATGTTTATTTGTTTGTATAAGTCAAATCAGAAGTTAAATCATGCATAAGTTTACATTTCACATTTGAAGCAATAAAAATTATTATTTTTTTAATCCGAAAATTGACAATCACTTTTTAGTTATTGCAAACACTCCCTCTGAAGCTTCTGAGTTTATTACCATGTTTGTAGGAGGCATATACGTTATAGTGTTATACTATATATGTGTGTGTATATATATTTTTCTCAATGATTGATCTTTTTAGATGGCTTTCTTGGGGTTTTGGCATGCAATTTCCATCTGATTGTTATCTTGTAGCGATTCTAAGTTAACCATGAATAGTGATCATTAATTGGTTGATGAGTGTGAATTGTTTTGGTAAGAATAATGTTTGATTTCCATTTAACTTGATCCCAATATGAACAAGTATCTGCTTTTGCAATATTACCCAGAGTCTTGGCAAGTTCGGCTATCTAGCTTCGTTGTGACAATGTTCATTGTTACAGTTTCTAATGTAATGGTTTTTGTATCAGTGGGTTATGAAAATTAAAGTCAAGACACAAGACTTTGTTGCGGTAACGCAAGGAAAGGTAGTGAGGACAATTCAGACATGGAAACTCAATTTTGAAGATCAAGAATACTTTAAAGGTTCTTGGATGGAACTTTTTTCTTGTGACAGTATGTTTTGTTTGTGTACAGTGTACTACTTGCATATGTACATGCTAAAAGTGCAGTTAAGTTGAACTTGGATTTGCATCTGACCCATTGTTTTGATCTCCCAACTTATTCATCTTCCTTTTCCATTAATTTCCAGTTGGAAATCTTGTCATGGTAAGTGGGAGTTGTTCTAGGTTTGCATCTGACCCATTGTTTTGAACCTGTGATTGTGTTTTGGTATGGGCCATGGTGGAAATATTAGTGTGTGTAGTGGGCAGGCCTACCTCAAGTTTGGGTTGGGTTGGGAGTTCGGACTCTCAATTTAAAGTGACAGTGAGAAAAATATTATTTAGGGATAATTACAAAAGTCCCCTTGAGGTTACGGCTAATTACTAGAAAAAACCCAGAAATATTTAAAAATTATACAAAATTTCCCTCAGGTTTGATTCGGTTTTAAATGTAAGTAGGGATTTCGAAAATATTCTTTTTTTCCTTATGAAAGGAGAAAAATATAAGACAAAATTGAACATCAATGGTTTGTTTTTTCTTTTTTCCATTTTTCGAAAATCTCTTGATTTTTTTTTTTTTGGTAATTGGTCTGAACCTCGGGATGTTTTTGTAATTATTCCTATTATCTATAGTTACTTATTCTAAAGAGAAATGAGAAACAAGAATGTGTAAGAATATGAGAGATTGCTATAATAATCTCAACTGATTTTTTTTTTTTAAAAAAAGTTGAAATGTTTGTGTAGAGGAAAACATGTTCTTTAATTATAACTATTTATTATTTCATTTTTCCCTTTCCTAACTGTAACCCAAAAAATCTGTAATCTCAAATTCAAGCATATGTTAGTCGAAAGGAAAATAAAAAGGCGAATTCGAACATATCATTAAAATGAAATGGTTAAAACAAAACTTGATCTCAATATACATTTTTTAAGTAAATTAAAGAGAAATTGTAGCACTTGCCCCACTTCTCGTGTGTTGTTTTATGTATTGTTCTAAGTTGTTTTTAATAATATTTTTAATATTATGGTGTTTTTTTTGTTGTTTCTATATAGTTTTCAATGTATCAATGCAATTTTTATCTATTTTTAAGCTCTTTTTATTAATGTGTTGTTTTTCTATATTGTTTATGTTGTTTATGAGTTGTTTCTATCGTATTTGTTCGATGTTTATTTGTTGTTTCAATGCGATTTTTAACCCTGTTTTTAAGTTACTTTTGATTATTTGGTGTTTTGTATATTGTTTTTATGTTGTTTTTTTAAGCAAAATAACACCGGAGGGGGTGGGGATTGTATATCAAAAATAAAATGTCATACAATGTCATGTTCAAGGCGGGAGAAAATCAAAGAACAAATAACCTATCACTACGAAATGTAGAAAGACTATCATAATGAGATATCGACAATAAAAAGGGGAACCAATGATCTATTCAAGCTCGGATATCCCATCCGGTCCATCCGAATGAGCGCTAGGAGGTGGTGAGAAGCCGTGCCCTCATCAACAATGTGATCGCCAGGCAACAACTTTCAAGGTGAGTTGGTCGATTCCCTCTATGTATGTGGGAAATCGAATAATGTCAAGGTCCTCAAAGATATTCCGAATGCGAATTGTTTACGTCCAACTCGATACAAATCAAGAGAAAAAAGACGCGTGCATGTTGCAGCCCCATCTTAGAAGCTCGGCATGAAAGCTAGACACCGCCTGGAGAGCAATGAAAAGCCAACATAAGTCCGCCTCGAATGATCTCGAATCAATATTGTTTTCAATATTGTTCTATTGTTTCTTAGTTGTTTCCATGTTTTCGACGTTTTCAATGCATTAGAACATAAATTGAATTGTGTTCTTTTTCAATATGTATTGTTTTATGTGTATGTTTCTTGATTGTTAAAGATTTCGAGTATAAACTTGATTATGTAATGGGAGAAAAATTATTTTTCCCTGAAATTTTATTAGTGTTTGAAACAATCATAAAACAACAACATAAAAATATATGAAAAATTGGTGAGAGCATGAAGATGTCCAAAAAAGAAGGCTGGAACGTAAAAAAGTCAAGAAAAAGCTCGGGAGCATAAACAGGTGTCTTTTTACCGAAATGCTGGGCAATTGTGTCCATAACCCTCAATAAAGTTACAATTTCTCACTATGATGAGTCCCTCCAAGGTACACAAAATCCACAGAATCCAATTTATGATGGTTCATTACTCGTCAGATTTTCAAATGGGGTCTCTCTTAAAGTCCCCGACTGCTTCTTTAATCATAGTTATGTAGGGAGAATTTGTTGAAGTTCGAAAATAAAAAGATTCATTATTGAGTCGTGCGAAGTTAGCAATGTTTTTAAACATTTATTTGTATAATCTCCCAGGATTCAACATGAATTTAGAACGACAAAGTTTCACTAGAAACCTAACAAACGCAGAAGAAGGAAGTTGTATGGTTAATCTCATATGTCACTCTTTTCCTGCAAAATGAGGAGCCTTTTTAATACACTTGTAGCCAACTTATTTTTTCATAAAATAAGGGAGCACTATTTTTAAAAAAAATCCTCATCATATTTTTCTTAGCCAATGGTTTTTATGATGCTGGACATCAACTTTATATACTAAAAGAGAAAACAAAGTTGACACATGTTATTACCCTATTAATTTTGACATATGTCAATTCTCCATTCTCCCAATTCCACACGTCTACTTCATAATTATCCATGTGACATTGATATCTATAAATTAAAGGTGAATTGATGATATATTTTTGAATTATTGAATTTAAAATATTACAAATTTAAAAGATAATAACAACTTTAAGAGATAAGAAGTAATCTAAATATCAAGGATTTATCTACGCTATCATTTTAAATTATTATCTTTCAAAAGTATATTTGGTTTATATACACCTTTTAATTTCCGATTTATGCTAACTCCAACGTATATTTCAAGTTACTCTTATTAAATCCAGGTTCGACCCACTAACCAATTATATTCACAATTAAACAAATAATTCAATCCAAATTATAATCAAATTAAATAAGCTCATCATAGATATAAATGAGCCTATACCAATAATTAAAATTAAAATAAACTAATTTATTCATTATCGGTCTGAGGCCGGATAGTGATTATACTATAGGATTCTATCAAATTATCTTTAATTTTCTCAGCAAATTCGAGAAACACATCAAGGAATCTAACAACTAATATAAATTGGGATTTGACATACATTTAAAAATATTATCTTTCAAAAAATATATTTGGTTTATATGCACCTTTTAATTTCTGATTTTTGCTACTACGAGATTCAAATATCAACTCTAATAAATAAAATATAAATACCAAAATAAAGAAATTTCTCATGATATCAACTCTAAACGATAAATTAATCCAAAATATAAAGGATTTTATCACAATCTCGCGGTCAACTTTATGTGGCCATATCAAAAGTTAAGAACAGACATGGTTTGAAAATTCTTTATTGTGACAAAGACAACACACTTGGAAATAGAACAAATTGTGTAGCTTACAAAGACGTTTTTCAGAAACTGAAGTAAACTATTTGTATGATTCTCTTATAATTTTTGAATTTCTTTTTTAATATTTCTAATTAATATTTTGGATCTCCTATAATTATTACAAATAAATTTGTGACACTAAAATTTTAATTTTAGACAAATCCCATGTAACACACGGGTGTTGTTCTATTTTTTGATAAAACAAAAGGCAAGAACAAGTTCAAGCTAGCTAGAAAATAGGAATCTATATTTGAAAATTAGAAAAGGATGATGATAAAATAGAACAAGTGACCATGTGCCATGTTCATAAAGAGAGGAAGATCTCCGATCAAAAAAAAAAGAGAGGAAGATCTCCACTTAATTAGCAACCCCAAATTTCATCACTTTGAGCTGAAAGGCAAGTTAACATTAAAATTAATTTTTAAGTGGCAAAATTATATCTTACCTTTTAAAACATTCATTTTTTACAACAAGTTAAACCCTTTTCGCTTTCCTTTAGACTAAAATATTGATTGTTTTTTTGGTATTATAGATGGGATTTTAATCACATATAATTCCTTGATTGTGGTATAGGGACAGCTCTTTTTCTTGCTACTCGTCTCTGGTAAAAGGGTTTTATTTCCTGGGCTTTAATATGGGAAACCCTGATACATTTTATGTTTACAAAAAATAGCATTACGCCTCATGAACACAATTTCCGAATCCGGGCAAATGACAAACAATTCAAACTCCCTTTTATCCAATTTCTGAACCATTCCATAAGCACACTTTGCCATTTTGAGCCATTTAGCAAATATAGCACACTTCCATGCTTGCTGGTTAAGCGAACAAAATAAAAGGGACTCAGAAGTCGACTCCTCAAAAAAACCACAACTTAAAATGAGAGGAAGTCAGGATTGTCACGCTCCGAATGGGACCATGATGTGATCAATAACTTAAATATGAATTAAGCCAAAGTCTAGTCAATCATTAAGAGTAATCCCAAAACAAAACAGAATAATGTTGCAGCGGAATACATTACGGTCCAAAATGTCAAGTAAAACCAAATTACAACCTGATTACAAACTTAACAAGTCCAAGGGTCCTACGCCCTTAAGGTTACAAACTTAAGTAAAACAGTCCAACAAAAGTAAATAGTAGCATAAATCCATGAAAGTCGGATAGCACGAATATGGATCACTCCGTGGTCTGGTCTTCCCCGTCCACATTGTCATCATATGGACCTTCATCATCTGGCCATTTGAAAAGGAGGGGGTGAGACAAAAATTCTCAGTGGATGGATGATCGTGTGAAAGTGTGGCTTTATATATAGATGCAAGAAAACAGTTATATGAAAAATGTGTGGTTTATGATGCGTGTGCCACACACGATTCACAAGCGACATGATATTCAAAATAATATAACTTATATAATTTTGATGAAAGTAGTTCATGAACATTTAGACACCATGAGTGGTTTTCAAGCAAGTCAATAAGTAGTGGTTGCGAACGAAAGTATAACGCCAACCTAACGTTTCAAGTAGTGGTTGCGTACTGAAATGTAGTGCCAACCCAAGCAAGCGAAATGATCCGATCGAATAACTCCAGAATCATGTGGATCAGACAAAGGTTCCTTCGTTCTACCTTATGACTCCCCAATCAATTGGCACAAGGCCTTTCCCCGTCACTCCATAGGCACAACAATCCAACAGTAAAGGCTTGCAAGGGCCAGATTGTCATAATCATGATTATACCTCAAGTACTACGACCCACTTCTCTCATTGGACACTCCGTCCACCAAAGGTAGGATTAGGACGATGGGGGCCGGAGAATGGAATAGCAGTCGGGCTGCCCGATTCCATCCCCGACTGGTCCACTCCGACTGTGAGCTTGACACACCAAGTTGACTCAAGTAAGTAGATATACGCATATATAACATGTCAACAAGCACTACAAAAAATGAAAAATAGTGAGGAAAGTGTGTTAAAATTTGGGCGCTTGTGGTGGGACGAAACTGTACCCACTGTTGCTACTCGGGCAGAACCTCATAATCAGGTAGATATTTCTTTCTTTTGTACTTATAGTGTTTCATCCTTTAGTTTGTGCATGCCCATCTCGTGTAATTCACGAACTTGCTCATCAGAAAGTCTGACTTGAAATTTATGCTTTTCTCTTTATAGTTGATACTTGTTGATATGGAGTTTCAATTTGGAGATATGCCTAATTACACAACTTCAGATGGATCGATATATACTCTTTCTGCCTTCGTCTTTTTTTCTCTCATGTCCATGTATATGTAATCTAATGTTGCAATATTCCGAAGGCACGTCAATTTTTTTTATTAATAATTGGCAGGTTAAAATTCAGAAAGAAAGTGAAGTTAAGTCAAGATAGTTAGAACTCGAGTCGATGATACATAAATTGTATGTCCCTCTTTCTATCTTTGAGGTTAAATTTGATATGTTCATGCTTACTGAAATCATCAACCTATATAAAATAGTGTGTTTTCCACACAAATGACTATGTAACTTTGCTTTTAAGTTTGTTCTCCAATATTTACTGTGTGCATATGTGTAGTATGCGATTTAGAATTCGAAGGCTTTAAAATCCCATGAATGTGTTGTTCTATTTATATTTTTTGATTTAGAACTTCTATATTTTGACTGGAAATTAAATATTGTAGACTTTCTCAATTAAGTTTATGCACAACCAAAAAACCAAGTACGATTAAGAACTAATTTGTTAATGTTTGAATTTCCTCAAACAATATCTTTTCTTTCTTTGAATTGTTCTTTCGATTTCGATTTTTCTTTTTGCGAGTTAATATTTGCTTTTTTCCAGGTAGTTAAGTTAGAAGTTTAAATTCAGTTTTCTAACACTACTAACTCCTTGAAAGTTTATTTTAGTGGGTGGTTTTTTCCTTAAAACTAGCAGGAAGTTTTTCTTCTATTTTCTTGCAGGAAGTTATTCAAGAGATAGCTATTTAAGGATCAAAAATCAGCACATTTCGATTCTGTGTTTTAGGAGATTTGAGAGTTCATCTTCCAGCCTTTTTGTTCTCAGAAGCTCGGTGATACTGGGAATGTTGGCAACATTGTTGGCATCATTTTTAGAACTCGAGTTTTGAGTGTTTATGTGAGATAGATTTAGTGTAGTTTGAGTGTTTGGAGTGCACTAAATGTTTTCTCACTCTTTGTGAAGGAGTGTTGTTACTTTTGGAGACACAAGGGGAGTTGTTCTTCTAGTTTCCTTATTTACTTTGTATTTTTGTATTTTGTAAATAACATTACCTTTTGGATAATTTTTGTTCTAATGAACATACAAGTATTTTATACTTGTACAAAATTTTCAATCTCTTGTGTCTTGTATTTGATTCTCGTCTTTATTTCATACTTTGTGAAATTGTATTTTTAATTAAGTCTGCATTTGTGTTTTGCAAAGTGTTGGCATCACTTTGATCGCACACGCATTTTCATTAGAATGGACCCCCAATTCTTTCATAATTATTAGGATAATTAATAGTCACATATGGAGTTGCCAGTTTGAGTGTGGATTTGTTGTCAAGTTGATAAAAGCACTAACAAAACCATAGATAGAAATGACAAAATAGAAAGGTAAGGAAGTACAAAACTTTTCTCATCCAAATAGACAACATTTATCATCCCCTGTTTGCTTTACATCATTCTGTATGATACAGAATTTAATCAACAAGAATCATTTTCACCCATGTATTCCTAATTTTTATAACTTGCCTACTTGTTTCTTTTGCCTTAGTTCCTTACTACATTGCATTTCTAAGTCTGTTTTTTCCTTTTTTTTGGCAATCTTACGAGTTGTTTATCTATTACAATTAAAATAAAGTGTGGTCTAATGTTTTGCTCTAATATATATATATATATATATATTCTTTCAGGTTGATGATAACTAAATCGAAGAGGATGTTTCTTCAAGGGATATTGACATTTTTTAAGGGAACTTTATCTTTTACTTTTGAAACAATGTTAGAACATATTACATTCAATGAAATTTGTTGTAATTCGCTTCAAGAAAGAAAAAAACTTGTAGTGGTTGATTACAATCAACACTTGACCATAAGTACTTAAACTCAACTTTCTTTATTTAGTTTCTATTGAATGAGCATTGTGATTATTTTATTGTTAATATCTTTTATATATTGTTGCTAGTGAATAATTTACAAATAAAAATAGCCTAAAAAATATAAACACGATATATAGAAAAATTGTATCCATTTTAGCGAGGAAAATAATAGATTTGCGGTTATGTTCACATTGTATTCACTTTAGTGAGGAAATTAATAAACTTGTTGTTAACATTAGTTGCGAAATTGAAAATTTCCTCTCTAAACTTTAGCTGCAAAATCAAGAATCTCCTCACTAAAGTTTGTGAGGAATTTTGAACATATGTTGCCAATATAGGTTTGTGACGGTCTTATAGCAGCTAGACGCGCGAGGAATATATTTCCTCACTAAATTCTATTTGCGAAGAAATCAACAATGTTAGCGAGGAAAAATTTCCTCGCTAAATTGCAACTTTCCTGTAGTGAAGGTAGTCGAGTATAAATGAAAATTTTCAGAAAAACGATACAAGTACAAATACGCGACAAATTCTGTACGCGGCGTTTATCGACATTGGCGGAGTAATTATTGAATGAAACTAATTACCGGGAGAATAATTAATCTTCGATAGATTTGGTATGTTAAATGGGAGATTTGTCTTGTTGTAAGTTCAAATAGTTATAAGGCGAGGAAGTAGCCCCACGAAACGCGTAAAATTCGGTAAGGGGTTCGTTAAGGTACGAATAATTTTAAGAAAAACTAAATTTCATAAATAATTATACAAGTCAGTAAATACCAAGGCTATAACAGGGAAAATAATTAATTTGAGGTCCTTGGCAAAATAAAATTTTACAAGTAGCCCCATTTTTAGAAAAACTAGTGTTTATAGGGTTTGAAACCAAATAAGTTTTTGTCTCGACCTCGGAAAATTATAAGGTCAGTTTCTAAATCGTCCAAATTGTCCATAGAATCAGGTTTTCAAAAGTTTTGGGTTGAATTTTTGATAAATTCCAAATTGAGCCCTATTTTTGTTAAAATTGTTATTTTTGGCCCCGAGTTTAAAATATTTGGATCTCACAAACCGGAAGAGTTTTTGATGTGATTCCAATTTTTAAAATATCCCTTATGTCAATGAGTTATTGTGACAAAAACAGTTTTGAAAAAATGTTAGTTTAGGCCCCTTAACCTTTTAAAATTCCATTCTAGTGCAATTTTTAAGTTTTTGCCCTTAAGGCTTATTTGGACCAAATTTGAACCATGGGTTCAAAATGTTATAAAATTATGGTTAAAAATATTTTTTCCAGGTACATGGGTTGTATAAGTTCTGGAAATTTTATTTTGGTCATTGAGTTTAGTATTTTACACTCTAGTCCTCAATTTTACAAAATTATTTTTCTTTACTCAAAATATTTTGATTCTTGGAATTTATTCAAAGTATGAGTTTTTCAGTCCTTAAAAGTTGAATTTTAGAAATTTTAAAAGTGGTGCTGATACATTTTTGAAAATTGTTGATGGCTCAAAAGCTACCTTTAAAACCGTAGGCAAGTGCACCTATCGTTTTATAGTATAGATTATTGAGTACCGAGTGTCATTCCCACGAGGATTGTAAGTACTAATAATTACCGTCTTTTTGTTATTTAATCTAACAATTTTCAGAGTTTTTGTTTGATGAAAAAAATAAATAAAGAATCTAAATTATCAAGGTGTAAAAATGAAGTAAAATTTGTAGAATAAGAAATCAAGAGATAGAAGTGTGTTTGAATGAAATCCTCTAGAATGTTTTTGTGATTCAACAAGATAAAAATACAACTATGAGCCCTTACAAAACCAACCTCTTCTAATAAAATCTCATGTTTTATGGACCGTAGAAATTCGATTTAAGTTAAACCCTTTCTCAAGGTGAAAACTCCTAATCTCAAGTTGATTAATCGAAATCTCTTTCTAGTTAAAACCCCAAGATTGCATTATAACGATTTATGAATTCCCATATTAGGTTTGACCCTAATCCGAAGATTTATGTCGCCCTATATCTAGGATTACATGCAACTCTTTCACTTATACAATTTCTTTTTTACCATAAATCTCTCGATTACCCGATGAAAAAAGATATCGATTAATATACCAGAAATATTAACTCAAATGAGATAAGCATGATATAAGTGAATCACACAAGACATGATGATTTTATTAAAAACATACAAACCTCAATCACAAATCCATTCTAGAGTTCATTACACTCAAACACTAAGATTTTAGCTACTCATGATTTTGACAAAAGAGTAAATTACACAAGAAGATTTAAGTATTGTAGACATGGTGTACTTATCTTTCTCAAAATCTTAATGGACTTCTTCTTTGGTTGATGATGTTGTTCCAAGCCTTCTTCTCCAATATTGCCCCAAGCTTTCTTCTCCAAGACCTCTTGACCCCAATTCTACTTAATGAAGTGAATACAATGAATATTTCTGAGTATCTAATGAATTGAATCAATAATGAATGGAATGCTCTCCCAACTTCAACTCTTGGCTTTTATAGACAACATTTTTGTACAATAATACATTGATAATGCCATCTTTTGCTAAACAATTGCCTCCACTTTCATTGTTGGTTGGTGAATTCTTGTACTCAATTGATGATTGAGGGAATATGGAGACATGGTGCAGCAAAATGGGGTGTTAAAGGTGTACAAAAGTGGTCAAAAGGGGTTGGTTGGTGAGTTTTCCACAATTTCCGCATAGAAAAGTATCAGAAAATGGTCCTCGACACGGCCATGTTGGCGCAAAGACGGCCAGGCCGTCGCCTGGTAGTTGGAAAAGTGGCGGTCGGCCGTGTTGCTTGACACTACGGCCGTGTTGCACAACACGCCTTGCCGCTTCAGGCTTTGTTTTGTGCGATTTTTCTCCTCTTTTGATCCCCTTCAACATGGCCGTGTTTGGTGACATGGTTTGACCGTTTTGGACCCTTTTTCCAATTTTTCTTCAATTTATTTCCTTCTTTTTGAACATGGCCATGTTATTTGACACCCCAAGTCATGTTGAGTGATTTTCTTGCCTTTTTTGTATTTAATGTTGGCTTCAAATTGCTCCAAATTGCTCCACCTATAATTTTAAACACATCCCGCGATAAAATGCTAAAAATAATTAAGAAGACTATGGTTTTTCTAACAAAACAATTTAAAATCTATCGAATTACTACCACAAAATATGTACAAAAAGGCACTTATCAAACCGCCTCCAATTTGGAAATTTTGCTTGTCCTCAAGCAATTTTTAAAACAAAGAGTGGGGTTGAAGACAAAAAGAAACATCTATTTTCACAATTTCGACATGATTGAAGTGAATTGCTAACCTTTTCCTTCCCAATTAAGCCGATCGATTCGATTTTTCAAGTCGACCAATTTGTTAAAAAGAGTGTGACTTCAATAATTGGAATCGTTCAATCATCACAGTTGTCATATCACAAAAATTGTTATTCATTCACTTAGATCAAATACAAAAATGTAATGATAAAAGGAGATGTCCAAAACTCGGGTTGTTTTTTTTTTATGCATATAATTATAAAATCAGGACATTTTTGAGGCAAACTTCCACTAGGTTTAAATTTTGAATGTCTTTCCAAAAACTCCTAGGGTGGTGTCCCATACTCATATTTGTGTCGCCGTTTACGTAAAAAGACAAACATGGGGCTCATGAATGCTCCTAGTTACTAAGCAACAACAAATAGAGGAGTATAACCTCAATTTGTCCCTTTTTCATAATAATCTTAACACACATATTATTATTTTTTTTTTTTTTTTTTTTTCGATTTTTTTAACCTCGAATCCTCGATTTCTCCAGTGATCATGACACAAAGTATCTATATTTAAGCAGAAATCCAAACTGTTTTCATGACATTTAAACTCTTTTGGCCAAATTCATCCTTTTACTAGAGTCACATAGTTTAAAACATTTTGGCAATTTGAGTTTTCAAAAGGATGACTTTTTCAGGATAGAAATGGGTATAACCAATCCACAATTTATCTAATTGTAAAAAGTAATATTTCATTTTGTTTGCAAGAGATTGATAATGTGCGCAAAAACATCCACTAAAATTACTAAAAACATGCAAATTTCACGCAAAACTAAAAAAAATAGTTCAAAAAAAAAAAATTCCAAACGTGCTAACAAATCTCACCACCTCCAACTTCAAGGGTCGCATTGTCCCCAATGTGAAGAAGGGATGGGATACAATATGGATCAAAAGAAACTAGAAATAAAACAAAGAAAGATACGACCTTATGGCGGTGGCGGAAAGTGTCCTTGAGAAAGGTGCCATTGGTGGAGTTGAGATAGAAGGGTGCTTTGTTGTTGTTGTTTGTTCTCGAATATCCCGAATGACGCCAAATTCTTTGTTCCATCATTTGTTGTTGGTGGTCGAGCATATTTTCTTTGGCGTTCGAGCATGGTTTGTTGATATGATAGCATGCCCCTTTGGTGGTGTTGTTCATGTAGAATAGCTTGAAGATCATTTTGATCATGATGCGGTGGTGGTGGTGGGCGAGAAGAAGAGGCGAGTGTGGTGAATCCCGAGACGGAGACGGGGAATGAGGAGCATGATCTCGAACCGGGGGGGTAAAGGTAGAAAATCACCCCTCCGGTGGAAATACCATCCGCCGCTTATCGGGATCTCGTATCGTAGTCCCGGGCCGGTCGGAAGCGGAATTTGGGCAGCCGTGTGCGAAAACATAGATGGTATTGATCATTCATTTTTTCAATTAGCTTCATGGTAACACATACCTCTATATCAATGCGTGAGCTCCCCCGCGCTTGTTGTAGGCCGTCAAGTCGTGTTCGAAGTGGAGAGCGATTGGAGTGACTAGGCCGCCAACAACGATCTTACTACACTCTCCTTTCCCGACCTTTTGAAAGTGGCGTGCAAGGTAGCCAAAGATATCAAGTGTTTACCGTTCACCATGGCCCAAAGAAATATTAGTTCGTCCCGCCTTAGATTACCATCACTCTCCCCGGGCCCAAACAATGTATTAGCCATCACACGGTAAACATAACTAAAAACAGGGGTTAATTACTTGAGATACTTTTGCACGAGGGGCGATGTACTCATTTGAGGGTATCGGAGGAGTAATTTGATTCGAAAAACATGCGCGTGAAATTCCCCGGTGTTCGACGTTCACCTCCGACAGGAAGACCATAAATTTGATTAAAGTCGGCGAGGTTAGTGTGTACTCTTGATTAAAAAGCCTAAATGAGATGAGACCCTCTGTGGCATTAGGTCCCCGGAGAATCTCGGCATTGATCGAATCGAGAAATTCAAGAGTTATGCGCTCGTATGTAGGAGATTTAGCGCCCATGAAACGTCACCAACCGACTTGCTCAAACATCCATTCTATGTCCTCCGTAACCCTAAAGCTTCCAGAGTCACGTCATCCGGTAACGGGTGTTGTGTAATGGTTTCCCCAACGATTGTTGATACCGGGATTTATGTTCGTCATCCCGAATAGGATACCGTGACGATTATGCGGTGGATTGTCGGGAGGGTTGACGGGAGCTAGAAGGTGCGGTAGAACGGCTACGTTTTTGACATGGTGATCCTGAAAAAGGAATTTTTGATAACTATGCCTCAAGTAAATTCCCAACAACAACATCATCCCATCACCTTCAAGTTCTCATCAAAATAGCAAGTAAGTTACAACAAAGCACGATTTCCACTTATGATCAATCATATGATTCTAACAATCAATCAATCAACAACGCTCATATCGTTATATTTAGGCAACAATAAACCCTTTCATTCGTTTAGGACCAATTTTGTTGGTGAAATTAAGCAAGATAATTCCAACAATTGACTTCACATGATTTTACCCATACAAATTTCAATAGCATATGGGGCCAAAATTATCACCATAAAAATCAAGAAATACCCTCATCTTCAACACAAATAATTAGGCATAAAAATTCCAAAAATTTAAGTTAAATCAAAAAGCCCTAAATGATAGAAATTTCAAACATTTATGAACAAATTGAAAACACAAAAACAAAAATGATGAAATTAAACACAAAAAAAAAAAGAATAACATAGAAAATCATACCTTGAAATAGAAACCCACAAGAGAAATCTCCCAAAACCCACAAAATTCCCAACAATCAATCGGTAGAAGTGTTGGCAATGGAAGGAAGATGGTGTTTTATGGAAGAATTTGAGTTTAAATGGGAGTGTTAGAGAGATTTGGGGGAAATTTTTGGGGAGGAAGAAGAGGTTTTAGGGTTTAGAATTGGAAAAAAATGGGGAAATTTTGAAAAACAAAAAAAACATTTGCTCCCCTGCTTTTTTTTTTTGCGGTTAAACAAATTTTGGGCCCGAACACGGGCGTTTGGCGACACGGCCGGCCAGTGTTCGGGCCAATTTTCAATTTTTTTAATATATATATAAAAGGGAAATTGGGGAATTTTTTGACACGGCCATGTCGCCCGGACACAGCCAGTGCCATGTTTCAAATTTGAAATTTTTTATTTTTTTAAATAAATATCATCCCGACTAAAAAGAAAAAAATATGAATCCTAAGTAAAAATTGGAAACAAATTGACACAAAAATCATCGGGTTGCCTCCGGGTAGCGCTTATTTAGTGTCGTATAGCCTTGGACTGATTCACCTCTAATTGTGTGATGTATTTGGGGATCCTCAAGCTTGAGGGAATCTCTATAATTATCATCGATGGTGCCCCAAAATAAAGCTTGAGACGGTGTCCGTTTACCTTAAAAGGTGCCCATTTCCTTGTGTGTAATTTCGATAGTTCCATAAGAAAACACTTGAGTGACGGTGAATGGGTAGGACCACCGGATTTTAACTTACATGGGAATAGGCGAAGTCGGGAATTGAATAGTAACACTTGATCACCCGGTTGGAACTCCCTTGTGTGCTTAATGTGCTTGTCATGCCATTGTTTCGTTCGTTCTTTGTAAATTTTCGAATTCTCGTATGCCGAATTTCTCCATTCGCCGAAGTTCGTTAATCTGCAATAAACGGTTATTTCTCGCACTTGATAAATCATAATTAAGCATTTTAATAGCCCAAAAGGCTTTATGTTCAAGCTCAACCGGCAAATGACATGCCTTACCATAGACGAGTCGGTATGGAGTAGTCCTATTGGTGTTTTGAAAGCGGTTTCTATAAGCCCAAAGGGCATCATCGAGTTTGAGGACCAATCCTTGCGAGAGTGCCCAACCGTTTTTTCCAAAATTCGTTTTAATTCACGGTTGGACACCTCGACTTGACCACTAGTTTGAGGATGATAGGCGGTGGCGACTCGGTGTGTGACACCATAACGATTTAAAACCTTGTCAAATTGACTATTACAAAAGTGAGTGCCTCTATCACTAATGATGGCTCGTGGTGTACCAAACCGGGTAAAAAGTTTTTTGAGAAAATGCACCACCACTCGAGCATCATTTTTAGGCAAAGCTTGAGCCTCTACCCACTTAGACACGTAGTCAACGGCTACCAAAATATATTTATTGCCAAACAGCTTAGGAAAAGGTCCCATAAAATCAATACCCCAAACATCAAAAATTTCACAAACAAGTATACCGTTTTGGGGCATTTCATTTCTTCGAGAAATATTCCCCTGTTCGTTGACAACTATCACAAGTTTCAACATACCGTTTTGCGTCTTTGAAGAGTGTAGCCAATAAAAACCCGACTCAAGGACCTTGCGTGCCATAGTATTTGCTTGATAATGTCCACGAGTGGGTCCTTTGTGACAATGAGTCAAAATGGAGATTGTTTCGGGAAGTGCAACACACCTTCGTATGATTTGATCCGCACAAACTCGGAAGAGGTGGGGGTCGTCCCAAATATAATACTTGAGGTCCGAAAAGAATTTCTTCTTTTGTTGATGGGTCATCCCTTTTGGGAGAACCTTTCTGCAAGATAATTAGTGAAATCGCAAACCAAGGAATATCAATTGAAATTGAGTTGAGGGCAAAGAGTTGCTCATCCGGGAAAGAATCGTTGATATGTCCATTGTGTTGCTCATCGGTCTTGGGAGTGCTCAAGCCGAGATAGGTGGTCGGCGGCAAGATTTTCGGCACCCGTTTATCTTTGATCTCCACATCGAATTCTTGGAGTAAGAGAACCCATCGAATTAGTCGTGGTTTTGCGTCATTTTTGTCGGAGAGATAGCGTGAAAAAGCGAGTGATCCGTATAAACAATGACTTTGGATAGAATCAAGTATGAGCGAAATTTGTCAAAGGCGAAAACCACCGCAAGTAGTTCCTTTTCGGTAGTTGTATAGTGGGATTGAGCAGATTCAAAGTCTTACTTGCATAGTAGATTGGTAGGAAATGTTTATCTTTTCGTTGCCCAAATCACCGCTCCTACCGCATAGTCACTAGCATCACACATGAGTTCGACGGTTGAGACCAATCCGGAGCCACCATGATGGGAGAAGTAGTGAGTTTTTCTTTCAAAGTGTTGAATGCTTGAAGGCATTCATCATTGATATCAAAAACCGCATCCTTCTCCAAGAGTCGAGTGAGTGGCCGGGCAATTTTTGAAAAATCTTTGATGAATCGCCTATAGAACCCGGCGTGCCCCAAAAGCTTCGGATTGCCTTTACCGTGGTGGGTGGAGGTAATTTGGAAATTGTCTCAACCTTCGCCTTGTCAACTTCAATTCCCCGCAAGAAATTTTATGCCCCAAAACAATTCCTTCTTGTACCATGAAGTGGCATTTTCCCGATTAAGTACCAGGTTAGTCTCTTCGCAACGAACAAGGACTTTTTAATATTTGCAAGACAAAGATCAAAGGAATCCCCAAAAACCGAGAAGTCATCCATGAAGACTTCCATGATTTCTTCTACAAGCTCGTCGAAGATGGCAAGCATACAACGTTGAAAAGTCGGTGTGCGTTGCACAACCCAAAAGGCATCGTCGATAGGCGAAAGTACCGTAGGGACAAGTGAAAGTGGTTTTCTCTTGGTCCTCCGGTGCTATCGAATCTGAAAATAACTCGACATGCCATCAAGGAAGCAATAATAAGAGGTGACGGATAAGCGTTCAAGCATTTGATCAATAAAAGATAAGGAAAATGATCCTTGCGAGTAGCATCGTTAAGCCGTCGTAATCGATGCAAACTCGCCAACCTCATATTATCCGTCCGCATTGGAATAAGTTCATTCTTTTCATTTGGTACCACCGTCATCCCACCTTTCTTTAGAACCACTTGAATCGACTCACCCATTCATCAGAAATTGGATAGATGAGCCCTTGATGAAGTAATTTGATTACCTCCGCGCCTTGACTACCTCTTTCATGTTTGGATTTAAACGACGCTGTGGTAGAACAACCGGCTTGAAATTTTCCTCCATCGTAATTTTGTGAGTGCAAAAGGAAGGATTTATCCCTTGAATATCGGAGATTTTCCAAGCGATGGCCTTTTTATGTTCCGTAATATTGCCAACAATCTATCCTTTTGATGAGAAGATAAATTGGAGGAAATAATTACGGGAAGTTTGGCGTTCTCGGCTAGAAATGCATATTCCAAGTGTTCGGGTAACTCCTTCGGCTCAACGGTGGTGGATCCTCAATGGATGGTTTGATATGCCCCACCTGTGAGTTTTCAATTTTTTCGAACTCTTTACGTGATTCTGTTGGTTCGTTTTTTTCCTCCAATGCGAGTCTGATTCCCTAAGAAAGGGGTTTTCATCCGATATACCGCACTTTGAACAATACAAGTCTCCAAGAATTAGTTAGAAATCATGCTTGGTAACGAGTTGGTTATCTCCATATCGATAAGATCAATAGCAAAACAAGAGTCATCTTTATCTATCGTATTTTTCATTGATGTAGCGATTTTAAAATTGACTTGTTCATCTTCGACTCTTAAAATTAGTTTGCCATCATGCACGTCAATGATTGCCTTAGCGATAGCTAAAAATGGACGCCCTAGGATCAAGGGGACTTCGACATCGTATGCATATCAAGGATTACAAAATCGACATGAAATATAAACTTATCGACTTTGACCAAAACATCTTCAACAATGCCTCTAGGATATTTAATAGATCCGTCGACCTAATTGCAGGCTCATCTAGTTGGTTTTGGCTCCTGACCCATTTGTTTGAATAAATCATAAGGCATCAAATTAATGCTAGCCCCTAGATCGGCCAATGCCCGATCACGATCAAATTACCGACATGACAAGGGATAGTGAAACTCCTTGGATCTTTGATTTTCCGAGGTAACTTGTTTTGCAAAATTGCCGAGCATTCCTCATTTAATTGCACCATGGATATTTCTTCAAGCTTCTTCTTATTTGAAAGAAGATATTTTAGGAACTTGGCATATTTTGGCATCCGTGAAAGGGCTTCAACAAAAGGAATATTGATGAGCAATTATTTAAATAAATCTAAGAACTTACCAAATTGGTTGTCATGTTTGTCCTTACGCAATCGACTTAGATACGGAATAGGTGGTTCGAATTCGATACCATTTTCTTTGTTTTCTTGGATACTGTTCGTCTTTTTTTTGTTGTATGGGCGTGGGTTCGCCCCTCCGACATCCGTACTTCGTCTAGCTTTGTTCCACTCCTTAGAGTAATTGCTTTTACTGTTCTCTTGGATTTGGCTCGGTGTTGCTAGGTAAGCTCCCTTGTGGCCTTTCGGAGATCATTTTGGCAATTTGACCAATTTGATTTTCCAAGTTGCGAATAGATGCTTCTTGGTTCCTTAAGGGCGTTTCGGTGGCCGTGAAACGAGTTTCCGTTGTTTGACGAATTTGGACGATAAGTCCTCCAAACTTGGTTTTGCGATTGGAAACCGGGAGGTGAAGACGAATTGGGGAGTGCGTTTGGATTAGACTTGTTGACCTTGATTTCCCCAACTAAAGTTCGGGTGTTGGCCTTGACCTGGATTATAAGTGTTCTTGAAAGGATTATTTTGAAAGGGTCGAGATTGACTACCTAGATAATCCACTTGTTCATGTGGCGGTATCGCGTGAGGGCAATCTTGGTGGTTGTGCGATCCTCCACAAGTCTCGCATGAGAAGACTTGTTGTGGTGGTGGTTTTGGAGCCGCCAACCCGTCGATTTTCTCGAGTCGAGCTTCGACCTGTGCGGCTAGTGTAACCACCGCGTCCGTATTATATACTCCCACCGACTGTTGGTTTTTCCTCGTATGGATTGCCATTGATAGCCATTCATGGCCATTCCTTCTATGAGATCTTGGCGGCCGGGTGTTTTATTGTTCAATGTTCCCCCCGCCGCATCAATCATCTCTTGTCGATGAGAGCAACCCATTGTAAAATGTTTGGACTTGCATCCAAATGGGAAGACCATGATGTGGGCATTTTCGCAAAGCAATTCTTTGAATCTCTCCCAAGTGTCGTACAAGGTTTCATCGTCCTCTTGAGTGAATGAAGAGATCTCATTCCTCAATCGTGCGGTTTTAGCGGGTGGGAAATACTTTAGAAGGAATTTTTTCGCCATAATGCTCCATGTTGTGATTGTTCCCTTCGGTAAAGTGTTTAGCCATTGTTTAGCCCGTCCCCAGAAGAGTAAATGGGAACAAGCGTAACGGATGGCATCGTCGGAGACTCCATTTATTTTGAAAGTATCGCAAATTTCGAGGAAATTCGCGATATGATTATTGGATCTTCTTCGGTAGGTCGTCGAATTGAACAAATTGTTACACCATTTGAATGACATTCGGTTTGATTTCGAAATTATTGGCCGCAACGGGCCTTACGATACTAGACGACGTACATCGTCCATAGATGGCTTAGCGTAGTCGTACATGGTTCTTTGTTGTTCATCCGCCATATCGGGATCCTTGCTTTCGTTAGTATCCTCCTCGTGGTCTGTACTAATACTTTCCCTCTGTGTTGCTACTCGGGCGGTCTCGCGCTTCGCATTCGGCGACGAGTAGGCATGTACCTTTGTAGTAAACAAGGAGCATAAGTATAATCCAAGACTTACAAAGATAGATACCTAGAAAAGACAATTGATGAAAATAAAAAAATGATTAAATTAACAAAAATAAGGTGTTCTTAATATTACAATCCCGACAACGGCGCCAAAAACTTGATGGCTCAAAAGCTACCTTTAAAACCGCAAGTGCACCTATCATTTTATAGTATAGATTATTGGAGTACCGAGTGTCATTCCCACGAGGATTGTAAGTACTAATAATTACCGTCTTTTTGTTATTTAATCTAACAATTTTCAGAGTTTTTGTTTGATGAAAAAAATAAATAAAGAATCTAAATTATCAAGGTGTAAAAATGAAGTAAATTTGTAGAATAAGAAATCAAGAGATAGAAGTGTGTTTGAATGTAAATCCTCTAGAATGTTTTTGTGATTCAACAAGATAAAAATACAACCATGAGCCCTTAAGCAAAAACCAACCTCTTTTAATAAAATCTCATGTTTTATGGACCATAGAAATTCGATTTAAGTTAAACCCTTTCTCAAGGTGAAAAACTCCTAATCTCAAGTTGATTAACTGAAATCTCTTTCTAGTTAAAACCCCAAGATTGCATTATAACGATTTATGAATTCCCATATTAGGTTTGACCTAATCCGGAAGATTTATGTCGCCCTATATCTAGGATTGCATGCAACTCTTTTCACTTATACAATTTCTTTTTCACCATAAATCTCTCGATTACCCGATGAAGAAAAGATATCAAATTAATATACAGAAATATTAACTCAAATGAGATAAGCATGATATAAGTGAATCACACAAGACATGATGATTTTATTAAAAACATACAAACCTCAATCACAAATCCATTCTAGAGTTCATTACACTCAAACACTAAGATTTTAGCTACTCATGATTTTGACAAAAGAGTAAATTACACAAGAAGATTTAAGTATTGTAGACATGGTGTACTTATCTTTCTCAAAATCTTAATGGACTTCTTCTTTGGTTGATGATGTTGTTCCAAGCCTTCTTCTCCAATATTGCCCCAAGCTTTCTTCTCCAAGACCTCTTGACCCCAATTCTACTTAATGAAGTGAATACAATGAATATTTCCTGAGTATCTAATGAATTGAATCTGAATAATGAATGGAATGCTCTCCCAACTTCAACTCTTGGCTTTTATAGACAACATTTTTGTACAATAATACATTGATAGTGCCATCTTTTGCTAAACAATTGCCTCCACTTTCATTGTTGGTTGGTGAATTCTTGTACTCAATTGATGATTGAGGGAATATGGAGACATGGTGCAGCAAAATGGGGTGTTAAAGGTGTACAAAAGTGGTCAAAAGGGGTTGGTTGGTGAGTTTTCCACAATTTCCGCATAGAAAAGTATCAGAAAATGGTCCTGACACGGCCATGTTGGGCAGCACGGCCAGGCCGTGCTGCTCTGGTAGTTGGAAAAGTGGTCGGGCACGGCCGTGTTGTACAACACGGCCTTGCCGTTTCAGGCTCTGTTTTGTGCGATTTTTCTCCTCTTTTGATCCCCTTCAACATGGCCGTGTTTGGTGACACGGTTTGACCGTTTTGGACCCTTTTTCTTCAATTTATTTCCTTCTTTTTGAACATGGCCATGTTATTTGACACCCCAAGTCATGTTGAGTGATTTTCTTGCCTTTTGTATTTAATGTTGGCTTCAAATTGCTCCAAATTGCTCCACCTATAATGTTAAACACATCCCGCGATAAAATGCTAAAAATAATTAAGAAGACTATGATTTTTCTAACAAAACAATTTAAAATCTATCGAATTACTACCACAAAATATGTACAAAAAGGCACTTATCAATTGTATTTTAGCCCTTAACTTTCAAAATTCCTAAAATTAAGTCCTTAGGCTTTCAATGGTTGATTTTTGTTATCTCAAAACCTTTAAAACTTTATTATTATATCAAAATGTCATATTTTATCATTAGTAGAATCCAAAAATATAAATTTTCCAATTACGAACAAAATTTACAGAATATAAGATAGTTAAAACATAAAATTTAAGTACATAAGCATGCAATTACATATCATACAAGAATTCATCATATAAATCATGAATTTATACATGCATGCACCTATTTTGCAAAAATTGAAATTTTAAGCATAATTTGTGAAATTTTGGATATATCATCTTGAAATAAACATGGAATACATAATTTTCATATATCATATAATATTTCAAGGTACTACATGCCATTTTTCCAAAATCACTTGAGTTTTTAGAAAAATTTCCACCCACCTTATGTTGTTAGGTTGATTGGTCTGAAGCGTTATTTCTCACTAACTCTTGAGAATTCCAACTTTCACTTAAGGCAGCCCCTAAGCCAATTTTACAAGGATTTTGAGTTAGAAAATGGAGAATTGGGATAAGGAGGGGGAAAAAAATTGAATAGGCCAAGAGTACTACACTTACCTTGTGTAGTTGAGAGCTTGTAGTCAATATTTGAGGGTCTCTTAAGAACTTGATCACTTCTTAACCAAAGCTCCAAGGTCAGCACCTAATCACCTCAAAATTTAATTTCTGGTGTTAAATTTCGAAAATAAAAGGAGGAAGGAAGAAGGTGTTAATAACCTCAAATATTACCTTGATGTCTTGTCTCTGCAATTAACTTGAAAGTCCTTCAAGCTAGTCTCCAAAACTCCTTAATGGCTCCAACTTAAAGCTCCTAAGTACACCTCAAAATGAAAAATAAACTTAGATTAGTAGATGAGAGAAAGGCTTGAAAATTGTAGAAGTGCTTGAAGAAGAAGCAATTTTTCTTCACCTTGCTCAAGGGGTATTCAAATTCTTCTCAAGTAGGAAGATTTTTTTTTTATTTTTGAAAATTTTTGCTAAGTATGGAAGAAGATGAATAGTGAGAGGAGAGAAGAAGAAAGAAGGAGAAAGAGAGAAATTTAAAGAGAAGTTGGAGAGAATTTGAAAGTGGGTTGGGAGAATGAAATTTTTGACTTGTTTTAGAGGGGGTGGCCGAAAATTAGAGGGATGGAGAAGGAGGATTTTGAGTTGTCTTGCAAGATGTTGCTTGCATGGGAAACATTAAGGTGGTCAAAGGTATGGGGAAAGATTGGAGAGTGGGGTGTTGGGAAATTTGAGGGGAATATTTGTGTAGTGGGGGAATGTGGGGAAATGGGAGATGGGGTATTATAATATGTAGAATACATAGTATAATACTTGGTATATGTATAGTATAATATGGAGTATGTGTATAAGAATTGAGAGGTATTTCTACACCAAATAGGTGTATATTATCAATTCCCAAAAATTAATAGTGATTCCCACAATCACTTATAAGTCTCACAATCACTTATTCTGAATCAAATTCTTATTTCTATAGGATATAAATCACTTAATGAAATGGGTCTCTTAGAATTCTAAGGTGTCTAATAAATACAAGTAGTAAGAATGATCAATCAAGTAACCATTAAACATAGAATTGAAATTAAATAAATGATTAATAATTAAACAAGTAGTTGATCAAATAAATAAAATGGCAACAAAATACGAAAATATTATTATCAATGATCCGTCAAATTGATGCGATAAAAGTAGTCGCAAATAATACATAGTCGACATACGATGTTAATTACATGCTTACACATGATTGAAAATCGAGGGCTTCAGAGGAATATCCGGATATGGTGGGCCACAAGATTCAGACCAGTGGGAAATTGGATTATAATGAAATAGAATTAAATATGAGATATAAAATAATAGAGATTCAAATTGACCAAGGAGTGGCATTGGCCTGTACAGCTGTACTGTTAATGACACTAGTGTTTTACCCGTGCGATGCACGGAGTGTATATCTGTGAGGCCTCTATTTTGTACTATTACATGTATATTTTTCTAATAGTTCTATAAATTCTATATTCGTATTTAGGGATGACAATATCCCGTTGGTAATCGAATAGAATGAAACGGAGAATCATCGGTTAGTTCATCGATGGGAGCGGAGATGTGGATTTCTCGCTTCTCTAGAACCGGGATAGAACTTGAATGGTACTTATATTCCCATCCCCCTTCCCTCCCGATCATATAAAATAAGGATTTTATGTTCACATTCCCATTCGAACATGTGTATTATATTTATCTATTATTGTTAACTATGGTATAAAAAAAATAGTGATTGCAAAAAGATTAAAGTCTAAAAAAATAATTAAAACATAAAGATAATTAGTTTGATTATAAGACATACGAATAAACAATAAAAAATAAATTATTATAATCAACTAAAAATCTCTTTAAATACGAAATATTTGGTTGTGTGAATAATATGAATTGCATCTATTTATAAAACGTGTTTATCTATAAGAAAATAAAGTTTGAAAGAAAAATTACTGCCCAATGTTGATTTTTTTTACTACCCCAATAATGAATATGTAATAAATTGTATTTCAATACAAATCAATAATAAAGTCATCTCAATTCTAATTTTTTGGGGTTTAGAAATCTTAACAAATTATAAAATTATTAAATGAATTAAACAAAAGCCATATTTTAAACATAGCAACACAATTTTAAGAAAAAATGAAACATTTCAAAAAGACAAAAGCTATTTTATTTTTATATATACACATGTATCAAAAATTTATTAAACAGATAAATTCATATCTCATTCCAAATGTACAAAATTGGAACTTGAATATCAAAATGCGTTGATAAATAAAAAAAATTTCATTAACATGAGAAGTACGTCCATATATAAAAGAGACAAACTCATGTCATACGGTCTAATGGGCCAAAATTTGTTGGACGGATCCCAAAAACCGAGAGTATTTTTGTAATATTAGCAATATCATTTTTGTATATCCAAGGATCGATATTAGCAGTCTCTCTGAAATGTATTAACAGTCCCCAAAAAAATTATTAGTACATAGTTTACTTGAAGTATTATTTTTGTAATATTGAACAGTGACATAGTAGAACGAGAGCGCTTAAATATATTAGGGTTTTCATCTGAAAAATATTAGTAGTCCATCTGAAGAGTATTAGTACTAGTTCACTTAAAAATATTTAATGGTCCCCCTAAAAAATAGTACTTTTTTCGGTCAAAAGTATTAGTCGTCCCCATTTTGCATATTAGTAGTTCATCTAAAAATATTAGTTTTTTCCGTAAAAGATTTTTAGTAATCCCTGTAAAAGTATTAGTTTTCAAATAAAAAGTATTAAGTAGTTCCACTGAAAAGTATTAGTAGTTCCCCTAAAAAGTTATTCTATTGGGTCGTTAGGGTAGGGTTGGGGCTGGGGCTAGGTTCGCGCATTGGATTGATCCGTCAGGTTGAATCCGTCTAACAGGAGACTACCTCAAAAAAAAATATTTTTCTATATAAAATATGAATATAATTTTATAATAAATAAATCTTAATTTTCTTCTTACATAAATATATATAATGCTATGTATATATATGTGATATATAAAATTTAGAAATATATTTTTAGATATTTTCTTCAATAAACATAAGTATTTTTAATTAAATTGAATCATTTAAATATGATTCTATATAATTATTAAGAATGGGCTAAGCCCAAATAACAACTATACATGTATAATAAATAGCCAAAATACATGAATATACAAATTGGTGTCAAATAGCTCGAATCGACAATTTTTAAAGCCCATTACAAATTACAAAATAATGAGCAAATATTTCTTATATATTTTTATTTATTATACTTTTTATTTTATGTATGGAATATGGGAGTCAAACTAAAGATCGTAAAACATTGACTAATTTGATATACTATATAAGAAAAATGTATCAAAAACAAAAAAAATATTATTTTTTAAAAACAAAAAGATAAATACAATAATTAATTCAAGTACACATACATATTTTGAAAGCTAGTTTTACATAATTCTATTTTTATATTATTTTAAAAAGTGACTATTTAAAGAAAGTTTGACCAAAACAATGAAATACCAAATACCTATCACTTCTTATTTTTACACATATTTTTATTGCTTTTTTATAATGCTGGAATGAAGCGACAAACATTTACCATACTATTCACATCGACTTCTCTTTATATATATAGATATGCTTAAAAGAAATTTGTCGCTTTTCTGCCTTTTTCTTTGTATTTTTGGACATGTAAAAGTTGAATGGCAAGGTTGTATGGATGCATTTTAAAAGTATTTTTGTGTTTCGAAATGAATTTTCAGAAAATATTGATTTTCTTGGGGATAAGGAAATATATTTTGTTTCTTGTCTACATTTATGTTAAGGTGTATATGTTTAAAGGGGGAAGGTTATATGATACCATGTCATAAGGTGAGTCTATGGGGACCAATCCTAGCCATAGATCTAATTTTTTGAAAGTCCAAGATTAACAAGCTTAATTGTAATTTATTACCTAATTAATTTAATATAAGGGCAAATTAGTCCAGTAAAAACAATGCGTACCAACAAAATAGGATTCAGTCACCAAATCAGAAATCACGCTATCCTTGCACAATCTCATATCAATATCAGCCGCGACAAAGATGAAGCAAAATCATAATGCAATCTGAGATAGCAAAAAATCAATCATCTCTGCATATATAAGCTACCGTTGATACTAACCAGTTTTCCTCCCACAACCATAATCCACAAACAACATTACACGCTCCAATCATGATGCATGCAGGAGACATGAACAATGTAATTGAGGAAGGTTTCTCCAAATGTTGCTACTCTAGAAAAAAAAATTGAGACTAAATAAACTCGCATAAACTTGCCTATAAAGATATTAGTTAGTGCTTGTGCATTATTGTTATATGAGCTTATATGCCAGGGAGCAATACCAATATACCTCGAGAACGACTAGAAATATCTTCTGACCCTACAAAGTACTGGATACCCAAATATTTAGCCTGAACTGGTATACATATGTACTTGCAAAGCATTCAGCTGGATTTTATGATGATTATCCTTTCATATGCATAACAATTGTTCTACATATGCATCATAAGTACACTTCATAAGCATATGCTATTTACCTGTGCATACTATTGCATGAAAAGAAAAAAAGCTTAACACTAATACACTTTATCACCAGTTTACGTCCTTCTAAGTGTTATGTAAATTCTTTATATTGTTTCTTGGTTACACGTATGTTTTTAAGCTGAACTAATATACTTAATACTTGAAAACCAATTTATTTTGGAATTACATAATTGTTATCTCTTGGTAAGCACTAATACATTCTTCGAAAGAATAACAACAATTTAAAAATTTTAAGCCCTCACAATATAGTTCGATACTGAATTAGCAACATCGGATATCTACAAATGCATCTCAATATATCTACATTAGCATTGCATGCACACTTGATAAATTTGCTTATGTAGTATATCACAATTGCATCTATAATATTTATTTAGTGTATGCTTGATATGTAAAAAATATATGTGCATTTAGGGGTTTAAAATGATATGTAATTGATAAATTTGCACACATATTTAGTGTATTTTACTTGGTTTCCTTATAAGGCCTTGATACTGCGCATTCTTGTAACTTTTTACAGGAAACAGAGTTTAAACGGAAAGATATCAGTTGGAAGGCCCAGACAAGATTGAAATACACCAAGAGAAGATCGAATAAATGGAAAAAGCGGATATAAACCACTCACACGGTCAGCCTGTGTGAAGCTCACATGGCCGTGTGAGTTGATACTGTGTGATTTTTACACGTTCGTACGACTTGAATTTCAGAGACATATTACACAACCTACCCGTGTGAAAGTGGCACGCCCGTCTGAAGTGTTCGAAGCAAAAATAGAGAAGGAAATCGTTTACATGGCCTGGCCGTGTGACCTGCTCACAGCCGTGCTATCTGCTTTTCTGTGTAATTTTGACTCATTTTCCCGTCAGAAATATACAAGTGATCTCTCCATGCACCTATATATAGAGATCAAGGCCTTGCACGAAAATACAACATCATACACCATAAAATACATCAAAATACACTAGGATTATACAAATCTATAGTCTTCTGAAATACGAGGGCTAATCTAAGAAGAGCACTACAAAGCCTTTCGAATCTACAGAAGCACAAGAATTTTGAAGGCTTGGAGAGAAGATCCATCCTGACAAGAAGGGTTTTTCTTTCTTAGTTTAGATCTATTGTTTGTACTTAAACGATGTCAAACTATTTGATTTCAACTTTGTCTATGAATTTGTTATCGAATATGTTGGGCTAATCTTTCTGATCCTAGGGCATAATTTAAACTATGGATTCATGTTAACTCTATATTGATTGTTTTCTTAATTAGTTTATGTGTTCTATTATATGAATTCGAATGTTTATTTCTTATAGATTACCTGATCAATAATTTGCATGTCATATTTGTTAGTCCATAATTTGGGAGGTGAGTTCTAACAAACGAAAATTGGGTTCAGACATAAATGAGAGTAATGTATTGGGAGAATACAATCCATTTTTGGGGAGTACTTTAATTCATAGATCTTTTGAGAGTTAATAATAGTTGTAACGTATCGGAGATCTACAATTGTTATTAATCTATTGTTTATGCGTCACCCGGGAGGGATAATAAACTAATTTAGGAGTTGAACCCATAGAAACACATGAATTGGTATTGATAAACATTAATTAGATTTAATAGAAGAAGCATGTTGAGATTATGTGCCTAGGGTTGCTTTTGTATTGTTGAAAATAATTGTGGAGTCCGAGTTTTTAATAAATTTATATTTTTTATTCTTACTTGTTTAGATTAGATAGTACTTTCTTGATTTTGGGTTCTTCAATAAAATTGGAATACGAGGTTATTATAGCTTTAAGTGTTTCGTATTCAATCTCGAGGAATATGACCTTGCTTGCAATTATTCTATAAACTACATTTGTACATTTGCAATTTAGTGAAGAGATTTTCGCAACAAATGTTATTGTATGGGAAAATGATAAACAAACATACGATCTACCACTGGAAAAAAAACTTAGAAATACACCAAAATACCAACCCAAAAACATTTCCACATAACATCCTATGTAACCAAAACCCGCAAATAATGATCCTACCTAAATGTTTATCAAAAGTTTCCAAAAAAACAACAAAAAACACAAATGGCATAAAGTATCTTGTTCAACATATATTCACATTAAGAAAACTAAATTCCTACGTCAGCCTTTAAATCACTATTTCTTCACCTACCCTAACACATTGCCTCGGTCAAATTCTTTGCTCTGTGTTCATTTATGCGGCTTGAGCAATTGCGACCCAATATTTTGCCCCGCATCATGGATAATTGTGCAAGATTTTTTTCTTCACTCACTTTGTCCCAATAATTTCTCTAGCCTCCACCCATGTATGCGTTTCCATGTGCCGCATAGTGAAAATAGCACAATTCACTTTATTCTCATTGTCCCTCCAATCCATAGCTTGATCTCATCAACTTAGAATTTTGCATAAAGTGTCCGCCAATGTACAACCTTTTGACAAAATGTCGATAATACATCTCCCACTGCAAAATCACATTACAACTTTAATAAACTCACATTATAGAAACAACGAGAATATCACAATGCATGTGCATCACATATATTGTCATAAGTAACAACCTTATACTTTAGAAGCAATGAATATACACTACATATGCAACACAACTACATAAAACTTGACATCGCAAAAAATTATGCATAAGCATCACATAGACATTACATGAGCAACACACATATACTCCATATGCAACACACACTACCAATAAGCAAGAATTACATCATGCAAGAATTGCACATATACTCATAAATACAACTCAGTATTAAAAATGCAAGAATTGCTACATAAGCAATATTTTTACACTAAATATGCAAACATAAATATAGACAAACAAAACGATTGAATTATACATGCAATATGATTATACTACATATGCAATGTAATTATATTGCTTAAGTATGTCATAAAATAAAATTAATGAAGCCAAGGAAAGTACCCGTACCAATTTTGCAACATGATAATCATTTCATATGCAACATTTAATACCTTCACAAGCAGAAATAACCAGTTACATAAGTATAAAGACAAAAACCCAAAGGAAAAAATAATCTTGCAATGAAGTCAAGGTAGTAAACATTCCCAAGTAACATGCACATACTTAACAAGCAATCTTAACAAGTCGCATAAGCATATCAAAAAAAGATATAAAAAAGAGCACAACCCTACCACACTCAATGCAACAGACACAACTACAAATATTCTAAATAATTCCCCAATGTGTCAACTGAAGTGAAAACACCAAAAAATAATTAAAAACCCAACCCTGGCAACACAATGTGTAGATACAATTCGAAATCGGGAAAAAAACCCAAACTAGCGCTTAAAAATTTTTGAAACATAACAAAACGTAACAAACTAAACAATAAACTAAATATCACAACCTCAAAAAATAGAAAAGAACAAAAATCACAATATGATGACTTACCTTCAAAGAATATGCGAAAACCTTGCACTATGAATGAAGAAATGCGAATATTCGATGCACCGAGAGAGAGGGGAGAAAAACTTCCATATTGAAAGAGTCGTAGTGAAATGTGAAACGTGAGCAAGCATATCAAAAGATAAGTACACGTCGGTTGACTGAAAAAGAAAATAACGTGATCAGGATCTAATCAAATCTCATTAACTACTTTAGAATATAAAATTGCACCAATACCCTTTTAATTGTTGAATAAAAAAATTATTCAAAAAAAAAAATATTTCTATAAAAAGTGGAAACTTAAAATGACTTCATTCCACTAATAACTTTTCTAAACAAAAACATGAACTCATTTTCCAAAATATTTAGAAAATTTGATGTGGTTTTTGGAAAACCACAAAATCATCTGAGCAGGTAAATATTTAACTTTAAGGTTCAATAACCCACTAAAACCTATACTCTTCACATCCTCTTTGCCTTTCAGCCAAAGAGTTCACTACATCAAATAAACCCTTGGGTCTCCATTGCGTAAGAAAGTTGATGCAAAAAAATTATATATAATTAATACAATCACATATGAAAAATAATAATTTGAAAACAATTTATAATACTTTGAAGTATCAAATATGATACTATTCAGATAAAAAAAATTGATACTTTTAAAATAATTTCTGATACTTTTAAATCAATTTTAGATACTTCTCAAAATAAAAATTGATACTTGAACATATAGACAATGATTTTTATTGGATGAGAAAAATCAACATTTATGTGAAAAACTTTGATACTTTTCAAACAAATAATGCTACTTTGAAAGCTAAAACTAATACTTTTAAGTACACTGATTTCTGATGATTATAAGCATCAATTTTAGATGCAATTAATGTACGAATTACAGGGCATATAATAATGATACTTTTGAATCAATTTTATATACTTTTCAGAATGAAAATGATACTTCTAACATATAGACATTGATTTATATTACATTATTAACATACACTAATACTTTCCAGAAATCGACATATATGTAACATACACTGATATTTTTCACAAAAATAATGATAATTTGAAAACAAAAACTAATTATTTTAAGTACACTAACCTCTTCTTATCATCGTCGATAGCTTTCTTTTCTTGCGAGGATTTTTACCAACTTCCTCTGCCAATTCTCTTTCCTCACCAACACTCTCACTGATTTCCTTCACTGGAGATTTTTTTTTCCCAGCAACCATACTCAATCTTTCATCACGTATATCACCAATATCCTTATCCGTGCTTACTTACTTTTCATCAACTTTTCCCTTCGTCGAGGTTTCAACAGGGCTTCCTTCGTCAAGCTTCTAACAATGGCTTCCTTCATCGAGGTTTCAGCAAAGGATTCCTTCATCGATATTTTAACACCGAACTTTCTTGTTCGACGTTTCGATGAGGGGCTTACTCCTTCAAGGTTTTACCATGGGTTTCTTTCATTAATGTATCAATGAGGGCTTCATTCGTCAACATTTCAACAATTGTTTCCTTCATCGACGTTCCAACACTACTTGCTTCGGACGTTTCAAAGACTAACTTCCTTCGTCGAGTCTCAGCAATAACTTCTTTACATGGACTATGAATAATTGATGATTCTTTTATATCCTCCTTTATATCATCCTCTTATGAGTCCCCCTACCCCTTCCCCCTCCCCCCTTCCCGCACCTCTACCTCTCCTCTATATCAACATCTTATGTTGTGTCATCTTCCACTACGATAGAAACCTACAAAAAAATATAAAAAACTCTGTGAAAAACACTAAAACCATGAAATTTGAACCATGAGACTGCAATATATTAAAAAGTAAAAATGATACATTAATCGCAATTGATGATACTATTATACATCAAATATGATACTTCCAAGATGCATATATATATATATATATATATATATATATATATATATGATATTGAAAATGCACAGAACCATGAATACTATTAAGTCAAATTAACAGAAACATGGGTACAAACATAACAAAATAACTCTAGAATCACATACACTGTCAGTAGGGCCAAGACAATATAAAAATCGCAAGACTAACAATAAATCTACACATAAATACCATAAGAACACATAAGAAATAGAAATTCTCCTCTACAATTCATATTTTTTGAAAAAATACAGAAAAATTTGCAGAAATTATAAAATTAAGTACCTGCAAACTTGAAAGTTGGAAAGCAACGACCAAAAACCTAGATACACCGTTGGGAAGACACCACCAAGGACTGCAACACACCAACTCGAAAAAAACCTTAAAATCAAACACGATAAAAAATCCTAAAATCAAAGAAAATTGGAGACAAAATCGGAGAAAATGCAGGATGTTCTTACCGGAGTTTGTCTCGAAGTATCAAACCACAGTTAAAAGTTGAAAAAAAAATCGAAGTTGAAGAAGAGGACACATACGGGCGCGAAAAGAAAGGAAGAAAATGAAAGTTACAAAAAACATGGTCCAACGTGGGAGAAGACTGAAAACCAACTGAAAATAAATATAAAAAAAAACAAAGACAGGCGGGTCGAATAGCGGGTTGGGTAGGATCTGTCTTACATGTTCGACCCGTAAGATAATTCTACATGAGTTTTTACCTAAAAAGAGGCGGTGTATTGATAGGTATTGGGGGTATTAATATGCGCCCTAAAAAATAAATTAAAAAGAAATACAAACGCTAAAAAAAAAGAAAGAAAAAAAAGCAACATCCGCGAGACCTGGCCAAATGGGCAAAGCGGGTTCCAAACCGAACAAACCGTGGTCAACGGTTCCTAAATCAGAATCGTAAGGGTCAACGGTTCCAAAACCGAACCGAATCGTGTAGCCGGTTCGATTCCGTTCCAGTCTCAAAATCAGTGGGCAGGCGGTTTTAACCGTCGGTTAGAACCGTATATGGAACAGATTTTTTTAGGTTAAAACCAACAATCTTGTTTTGGTAAATACATTCTAGAAGAAATGTAAAATATTTATTATGATATTTTTAATATTGCACAACGATTATTTAGGGAAAAAGTAAACGTCGAGGGTTGCCTTCTAGCTCAAATGTAGAGCTTGAGAATTATTTAACTACTTTTTCGAGTTTAGTGAAATAGATATTGAAGACTTTGATATTTTGAAATGGTGGTCACAAAGAATTCAACCTTATACAATCATCTCAATCATCGCAAAAAGAGGTTTTGACATGCCCGTTTCAATTTGTTGAAGTAGAGCAAACATTTAGCTACGATGGAAATATTTTAGATGAATCACGCTCGTTTTTTTTTCCTTTTTCTTTTTATTTTAACTAAATTGCTAAATATTTTATCTAAATAAAATTAAAAACAAAAGGTTCCGGTTTAACCGGAACCGAACAATATAGGAACCGTGTTCGGTTTGGAACGGAACCGGACGGTTCGGTTTGGAACCGAACCGTGAGCATAAGGTTTGTTCGGTTTCTCATTTGGAGGAGCCGGGAACCGAACCGAATCGAACCGCGGTTCCAGAACCGTGGCCAGGTCTAAATTCTGACGTTTAATAAAATTAATATTGCCTCAGAAAGCATCGCCAGTTCGCCACTGTAAAAGAAATTTTGCCATTTTAGATAGCACCGTCGCTCTCTGGTAAGCAATTTAGCCGTTAACATTGCGTTATAGAGCACCTTCGCTCTGTTCATAAAATGATTTGTCCTCTCCGTTACTAAGTACTTTAGTGCCCGCAAAAATAAAAATAAATTCTAAGAATAGTTTATCCTATTTTTGTTTTTCGCCTTAGGGTTAGGGGTGCTCTAAGAATTCTGAGAAAAAAACCTACTATAATGGAAAGGCTGTCGGATGATTTACTAGCATTGATTCTGGATAAATTTGAAGACCCAATTGATAGGAAATCGTTTTCTCAAGTTTGCAAAAATTGGTTAAGAGTTGAAGGACTTCACAGATCGACTCTGCAAGTTTTCGAGCCAGATCTTATCCCCAATTTCTTACCAAGGTTTCCAAATTTACTCAAATTTCAAGCATCGACACCAATTCGTAATTCCCTTATCCAGTTTTTAGCCAATACATGCCCTATAATTCAAGTGCTTAACCTTAATTACAAGGAAACAGGGGATCTTCGCTGCGAAATTGTTGGAGAAGATGATTTTGATGATGAAGGCCTTTGTGATATTGCAAGGGGGTGTCGTGATTTGAGAAAAGTTTTGTTAAGGAGGAGAAGTGGAATTGGGAATCATGGGGTTGTTTCATTAGTAGGGTTTTCAGGAAATTTGAGAAATCTTGATTTAGGGTTTTGTAGGAGGGTTTCTGATGAGGCGCTTGAATCAATTGGGGGTTTGAAATATTTGGAAGTATTGAATCTGCAGGGGTGTTGGTTGATAACAGATATGGGTTTGGCTTTCTTGGCAAAAGGGTATTTGTGCAATACACTGAGAATATTGAATCTTGCTGAATGTGATCAAATAACAGACTGTGGCTTGATTTATTTGAAAGAGATGGCTTGTCTGGAGGAACTGAATTTAGAGGCGTGTAGGCTGAGTGTGACTGACATTGGTATTGAGATGGCTGTGGCTACATTTTCGACTTTGAAGAAATTGAATTTGTCTTGGTTGTTTAATGTGTCTGATGTAGCTATGGCTGCTCTAGCTAGAGGCTGCTTGAATTTAGAGATGCTCGACTTGTCAGGCTGTGGATGGGTTTCAGTGACTGGCCTTTGTGCCTTTTCCAGCCATGGATCTTTGAAGGAGCTCATTTGGAAGAATTATGATTTTGCTATAACTGGTCATGATCTTGAAAATTTGGTGTTAGGCTGCTCAACTTTAGAACGTATTGTTCTCCACAAAAGATTCAGGGTGTGGGTTCCTATGGCAGTGGAAGAAAGAATATTGAGGCGGAATTGTGTGTTAGAATGGGTTGATGGATGAATGGACTTGCTTGCATAAACAGGTATTGTGCATACCGAGGAAGACCGGGCCCTTTTTATTTAATTTATTTATTTACCCCGTTACTCTTCAAAGAAGAGGTCGTTTTGTTAAGTGTCTACGCACTTTCTATGAGAAATGATATGATATAGAGATAGTGGTTGTCTAACGAGAGACTATGCAATAATAAGATCTTGCCTCGGGCGTTCAAAATTGGTGAGGTTTCCTCTTCCTTTTTCGTAAAAGAAATTAGAATCCTAAGATAAGAATTATTTCAGATTGATCGGAACAAATAGATGTAGCAAATTGGGCCTTATGTCAATTCCATACAATATATGGAATTGATATACACATATATGAAGAGAATATTGTAGATTGATCTATAGAAACTCAAGCCTTTATCTTTAGTCTAGATTACAACTTTATAGACTAAGAGATAGATAGTATGGTAGAAATAGATGAATCTTTCTACCATACTATCTATCTCTTAGAATATCGCGATTATAGTTCGCTCATTTCATTTAAGTTAAGACGTGAAATTGGAATCCTTTTCATTTGACTTCGTCAATTTTTGATAAGAACTCCGAAGGAAAGTTTTATTCAAATGCATTTGAAAATTCAATTGAATTAATCATTTTGGTATTTGTTTTTACGTAAATGATAAGTAGAAAAGCGGTAGGAACTAGAATGAATGGTGCAAGAGCAATAAATGCAAGAATATTTACTTCCATAATCTCATCGGTTTTTTACTTCGCAATAACTCGGGATTTAATCCCCTAGAGATGATAAATCTTTAATACAGTAAATTCAATGAATGAATTACTTCTCGATGATCTTGAATCGGATCAATATCATGAATAACAATATCTAATCTATCAAATCAACCCGCCGAGACTTGAACCTTTCTTGGACAATTATTTGATGAAGGATCATCGATTGCCTTTCACTTCGATTAATTCCATAGTTACAAACCTAACTAATAAAAGCGAAATGGAAAAAATAGAGAGAAAAAATAAATAAAGACTCCTTTTTGCTTTGGGAATGAAAGTATGCCCCGACACCCTTTATTAGTTAGGTTTGTAACTATGGAATTAATCGAAGTGGAAAGGCAATTTGATGATCCTTCATCAAATAATTGTCAAGGAAGGGAAGACGTAAAGTAGGTTGTAGAAAAAAACAAAGAAACGGATGATAAATAAAGGAATTTTGGATAAATAAGTTTAAAACAAAATCAAAGGGTGTTAAGTCTTCCGTTGATAAAACCATCACAACCAAGTTAAGGTTCGGGTTAAATAGCCGAGTTATTCTATCGGGAACTCTATCGACAAATGACTATCGAAATCAGTGCATTGAGTGGCTAACTCGCTAAATAACCAACTTAGCCGTCCCTCGAGGACTTAGTGTTTGTGTTAACTCGTAATATTTTAAAAGGACTAAAATCAAAAAGTTTGTAAGGTTTATTCAACCCCCTTCTAAATCTTATTCACACCCCTTGGGACCTACAATTGAAAATTGGTGGAGTTTGTTTGTTATAGCTCGAGCAATAATTTTGTAACAAATGTTACAAAGACTTATCGTCTCGAACTCTTTGATCAAGACATGATCTTTAACTTTGGGAACCGAAAAAAACATGACAATTTGAATTCATAAAGCACCACAAATTTGGGTAAACTTATTTTTGTTATATTGTCTACAAAATGAAATGATGCACCTTATATGTAAGCAGTGCTCACAACCGCTAAAACGTGTTTCAAAATGAAGAAAAAGAAATGACAACTAAGGAATGGACACGGCTAACTAACACCGACTTAACAAGCGAAATGGGCCAAGCCCAATACCCAAATGACCCAAGATACTAACATCCCCCTCAAGTTGGGCCGTGGTGAAAGTCCAAAGCATGCCCAACTTGGATAACAACCGATAGAACCCGGACTTGCCCAATTGTTTGGTAAAAAAATCAGCAAGTCAAGATGAGAACCAATTTTGCGAGGAGGAGAACAAAACCATCCTTGTAGCAGTTTGAACCACATGACAATCGATGTCCAAATGTTTAGTGCGTTCGTGGAAGACGGGGTTAGCCCACGATGTGTAAAAGCTCGCTTGATTGTCACACCAAAGGGAAATAGGAAGAGGAAGTGAGACATGAAAATCTGCGACCAAGTAAGAAAGCCACTTCAACTCACAAACCGTGACACCTAGCGCGATACTCGGCCTCGGCCGTCTTTGCGCGAGACACCGTGGTTTGTTTTTCGTTTTCCAGGAAATAAGAGAAGAACCCAAGAGAACACAAAAGCCCGTGAGAGACTTGCGAGTATCAAAGCCACATGACCCCAGGTCGGCATCACTGCAGGCTTGGAGCGTAAGAGACTAGAGGAAGAGTAGAACATCCCAGTGATGGACAACCTTTCAAATAACGAAGCAAATGCATGGCGGCATCCCAATGAGAAGTGTAGGGATCATTTACGAATTGGCTTAGCTCCGAACGGAATATGTGATGTCCGCACGGGTGAGATTGAGATACAACAAATGTCCAACAACCTGCGATAAGATTCAAGATCGGTAAAGGTGTGCCCACCTTACGACTAATTCCAAACCCACGAGGAAATGGCGAGAGAGGAAGGCTTACATCCCGGCAGAAACCCGTATCCTTCAATAGATCAATAATATATTTTCGTTGATTGAGATAAGTCCCCTGAGTCGTGCGCGTGCAATCTCCATCCCAAGAAAATATTTAGCGGAGCCAAGTCTTTGATAGTGAACATCTTATCCAAATATTGCTTAAGTGCGAGTTATCTCGAGGGGTCCGAACCCGTAAGTAGAACATCATCAACATAGATGAGAAGGGCTAGGAAAGAACCAGAGGTACCCCTTAGTAAACAAGCAATGATCATGCTCGATCGCTTCAAACCAAAATCCACCAATTTTCTACAAAGCTCCAAATTCCATTGTTGCGGCCTTTGTTTCAAGCCGTATAGACTACGTTTCAAGTGACAAACTTGACCTGGTAAAGCCTTAGTATACCCAAAGAAGAGGCACCATATAAATATCTTCATCTAAAAATCCATGCAAGAAGGCATTATTAATGTCTAGTTGCTCCAAAGCCCACTTTTTTGCCAAGGCAATGAAAAATCGAATAGTGACAAGCTTGGCAGCGGGAGAGAAAATATCCAAATAATCAATCCCATAAACTTGATTATACCCTTAGCCACCAAACGAGCTTTATACCTCTCACACACTAGCCTCAATATAGCTGCGTGGTTCTGGATAAGCGACACATTTGCAAGAAAGGAGACATATGTCTTTGGAAGGTGAGGTGAAACAACAAAAGGAAATGTAGAACAGGGATATAATGTACCTGGAGGGCCCGAGTTACGAGGGAGAGCGAGAGGAGAGCGGTAAAGCAATGGTTGGAAACATAATCCTGCAGCCCACGGGGAGGCTGTGAGGTCCGCTGCCGTCGAAGAGGTATATCGGCGGGAGGAATAAATGAGTCGGAGGGAGAAGGAATCGAGAGGAGTGATCGAGTGGAAGTGGAAGGAAATAACACATGAAAAGAATCGGAAGGAGAAGACATGAAGATGAATGAAATGGAAACTCACTTTCAACAAAAATGACATCCCTGGAAACCAAAGATTTGAGAAGTATCCAAGTTGAAGAGTCGATATCCCTTTTACCCAACTCATATCCCAAGAACACACACTTCAGGATCTAGAAGCAAATTTCATCTTGTGAGGAAAGGTGTTTGTAGCATATGCTAGGCAACCAAATGGTTTTAATCTCCCATAATCGGGCTTATGACCATAAAAAGTTCATAGGGAGTATTCAATTAAGCACCACACTTGGAAGTCGATTCACAATATAAGTGGCGAGTTAGAAGAGAATAGTGCCAAAATTTAGAAGGTGCATTGGTGAAACATAAGAGAACGGGCAAGTATTCAATAGGGTTCGATGTTTTCTTTCCACTACCCCATTTTGTTGGGGAGTGTAGGAGCAACTCTTTTGATGAACAATCCCTTGAGAATGGAACAAATCTCGACACATGTGATTAGCAAATTCACCCCCATTATCGATTCTAATGACCTTGATTGATGCCACGATCGAGTTTTCACCATTTTGATGAATCTATCAAGTAAAGAAACCACCGATTCTTATCTTTGCATAAAGTAGACCCAGTGACCCTACTATAGTCATCCACCAATGTCAACATGTATGGTCTTTGAAACATAAGAATCACACTTATAAGGTCCCCACACATCCACATGAACCAAATCAAACACAGCCACAGTTTTAGAATCACTTTTAGGAAATGGCAATCTATGTTGTTTAGATCTATGACACACTTCACAATTATCAAAGAAGGAATTCATTTTGTCATTACGGGGATCTCAAAAAAGTCCATATGACCAAGAAAGAACTAGAGGCATGTCCCAATTTTATATGCCAGTCCAACAATACATTGTTACAATGGAAGGAAGGAGAAATACCGAGATTAAAAGCGAGAATCAGTGGAATCGGTGAAGACATAGACTCCGAGGATGTAAAGCTTGCCAACTGCCTTCCCTCTTTTTATAATGGCCTCGATCCTCGGGTCTGCAAAGTACAATGAGTAGGGAAAAAAACACATTTGAGATTAGATGATCTTGTGAGTGAGCGAAAGAAGATTGTATGTAAAAGAAGGAACAAGTAAGACATCGATTAATATGAGATGATGGTGAGCATAGCTTGACCGGTGTGTGTGTGCGGATTTAAGAGTGCCATCGGGTAAGAAAACATTTATTTCGGATGTCACGGTGTAAGATTGGACAAAATGTTTTTGGAATAGCACATATGCTGCTTGCCCCCGTGTCAATTATCCAATAACTCATCCCTTTGTACGTAAATGTGCTCAAAGCACAATTCAAATCCTCAACAATACCCACTGCATATTCAAACAAAGTGCGCGAAATTATGTCCTGCATCTTCCTTGACAAAAGTTTCGATTACTACTTCCTCCCAAGTACTTGGCTATCTCCCGCTTAATGATGTTAGAAATATCTCCAAAAGGTGGAGTGTGGCTGATTGATCCTTTACGGCTTAGTGTTGTGTTCCATCCTGGTGCATCCACTAAGTTTGCATTCTCACTCTTCTTTGTTCTTTCAATTTGTCAAACCACTCAGGATATCCATGGAGTTTAAAACAAGTCCCTATCTCATGTCACGATACTCCACAATGAGTGCATTTCAATTTTGCCTTTTCTTCTTTTGTCAATCTAACTCCTCTACCCCATCCTCCTCGCCAATTTGTTCGACCTCCTCTTGTAAATCCTCCTTTGTTCTCAAATCCACCTCTACCTCGGCAAACATAGCAAAGCATTCTCAAGAGCATCGGATAAGCAATTTGACAGATCTCTGTTTCTCAACTGTTAATATCATCGAATATGCCTTATTTATTGGTGGTAGGGGATCCATGAGCGAGAATCTGCGATCTAACATGCTCATAAGAATCATTCAATCCCATTAAAAATTGCATCAACTTCGTTTTGATATCTAAATCAATCGGTGTTTTCAAAGACCACAAGTACAAGTAGGAAATTCAACTAGGCAACAATACTCATCCCAAAGTCGTTTAAGTTTCGTGAAATATACCACAACAGGTGTATTTCCTTCTTTGGAGGTTAGCAATTTCCTTTTGCAAGCGATATAATAGAGGACCATTACTTTCTCCAAATCATTGTCCCTAATTCAATCCATAGCTCTCGAAGTGAATTAGCGTAAATGAAGGCATCAACAATCTCCTTAGATATAGAGTTTAATATCCGGCTAGTAACCATTAGATCAACACATTTCTTTGTTCATATTCGGTTTATCCTCATTAGGCATAGTAATTTTTCCATCAATATACCCCAATTTTGTCTTCGCACACAACGTTATACGCATGGATCGACTCCACGAAAGATAATTCGTACTGTTAGTTGATTCGCCACGAACCATTCCTGGATGGTACGATCCGTGCAACTTAAATTCCTCTTTGATCGCGAGGCACAATGACATTCGCAATAAATTCTTCATCGTCGTCTCCTTGACACGCGTCGTGGTACGTTGCCTCAAGGATTCGCCATATTAATTCAAACCGTAGCTCTGGATACCATGAAAAAACAAGTAGGCAATTTGAATTCATAAAGCACCACGATTGGGTAAACTTATTTTCTGTTATATTGTCTACAAAATGAAATCGCACCTTATATAGAACAGTGCTCACAACCGCTAAAACGTGTTTCCAAATGAAGAAAAAGAAATGACAACTAAGGAATGGACACCAGCTAACTAACACCGACTTAACAAGCGAGAAATGGGCAAGACCAATACCCAATGACCCAAGATACTAACATCCCCCTCAAGTTGGGCCATGGTGAAAGTCAAAGCATGCCCAACTTGGATAACAACTGATAGAACCCGGACTTGCCCAACTGTTTGGTAAAAAAATCAGCAAGTGAAGATGAGAACCAATTTTGCGGGCGAGAACAAAACCATCCTTGTAGCGTTTGAACCACATGACAATCGATGTCCAAATGTTTAGTGCGTTCGTGGAAGACGGGGTTAGCCACGATGTGTAAAAGTCGCTTGATTGTCACACCAAAGGGAAATAGGAAGAGGAAGTGAGACATGAAAATCTGCTGACCAAGTAAGAAAGCCACTTCAACTCACAAACCGTGACACCTAAAGCGCGATACTCGGCCTCGGCCCGTCTTCGTGAGACACCGTGGTTTGTTTCTTCGTTTTCAGGAAATAAGAGAAGAACCCAAGAGAACACAAAAGCCCGTGAGAGACTTGCGAGTATCAAGACATGACCCCGATCGGCATCACTTTGTAGGCTTGGAGCGTAAGAGGACTAGAGAAAGAGTAGAAATGCCCAAGTGATGGACAACCTTTCAAATAACGAAGCAAATGCATGGCGGCATCCCAATGAGAAGTGTAGGGATCATTTACGAATTGGCTTAGCTGCCGAACGGAATATGTGATGTCCGCACGAGTGAGATTGAGATACAACAAATGTCCAACAACTCTGCGATAAGATTCAAAGATCGGTAAAGGTGTGCCCACCTTACCCGGCTAATTCGACCCGAGGAAATGGCGGAGAGGAAGGCTTACATCCCGGACAAACCCATATCCTTCAATAGATCAATAATATATTTTCGTTGATTGAGATAAGTCCCCCGAGTCGTGCGTGCAATCTCCATCCCAAGAAAATATTTAGCGGAGCCCAAGTCTTTGATAGTGAACATCTTATCCAAATATTGCTTAAGTGCGATTTATCTCGAGGGGTCCGAACCCGTAAGTAGAACATCATCAACATAGATGAGAAGGGCTAGGAAAGAACCAGAGGTACCCTTAGTAAACAAGCAATGATCATGCTCAGATCGCTTCAAACCAAAATCCACCAATTTTCTACAAAGCTCCAAATTCCATTGTTGCGACGCCTGTTTCAAGCCGTATAGACTACGTTTCAAGTGACAAACTTGACCTGGTAAAGCCTTAGTATACCCAAAGAAGAGGCACCATATAAATATCTTCATCTAAAAATCCATGCAAGAAGGCATTATTAATGTCTAGTTGCTCCAAAGCCCACTCCTTTAATCTGTTGCCAAGGCAATGAAAAATCGAAAAGTGACAAGCTTGGCAACAAGAGAGAAAATATCCAAATAATCAATCCCATAAACTTGATTATACCCCTTAGCCACCAAACGAGCTTTATACCTCTCCACACTAGCCTCAATATAGCTGCGTGGTTCCCGGATAATCGACACATTTGCAAGAAAGGAGACATATGTGTTGGAAGGTGAGGTGAAACATCAAAAGGAAATGTAGAACAGGGGATATAATGTACCGGGAGGGCCCGAGTTACGAGGAGTAGAGGGAGAGTCGGTAAGGCAATGGTTGGAAACATAATCCTGCGCACCACACGGGAGGCTGTGAGGTCCGCTACTTAAATCGCCGAAGAGGTATATCGGCAGGAGGAATAAATGAGTCGGAGGGAGAAGGAATCGAGAGGAGTGATCGAGTGGAAGTGGAAGGAAATAACACATGAAAAGAATCGGAAGGAGAAAGACACTGAAGATGAATGAAATGGAAACTCACTTTCAACAAAAATGTCATCCCTGAAACCGAGATTTGAGAAGTATCCAAGTTGAAGAGTCGATATCCCTTTTTACCCAACTCATATCCCAAGAACACACACTTGTGGGATCTAGAAGCAAATTTCATCTTGTGAGGAAAGGTGTTTGTAGCATATGCTAGGCAACCAAATGGTTTTAATCTCCCATAATCAGGCTTGCATGCCATAAAGAAGTTCATAGGGAGTCTTCCAATTAAGCACCACACTTGGAAGTCGATTCACAATATAAGTGGCGAGTTAGAAGAGAATAGTGCCAAAATTTAGAAGGTGCATTGGTGAAACATAAGAGAGAGAAAAAGTATTCAATAGGGTTCGATGTTTTCTTTCCACTACCCCATTTTGTTGGGGAGTGTAGGAGCAACTCTTTTGATGAACAATCCCTTGAGAATGGAACAAATCTCGACACATGTGATTAGCAAATTCACCCCATTATCGTTCTAATGACCTTGATTGATGCCACGATCGAAGTTTTCACAATTTTGATGAATCTATCAAGTAAAGAAACCACTTTTGATTCTTATCCGCATAAAGTAGACCCAAGTGACCCTACTATAGTCATCCACCAATGTCAACATGTATGGTCTTTGAAACATAAGAATCACACTTATAAGGTCCCCACACATCCACATGAACCAAATCAAACATGACCACGTTTTAGAATCACTTTCAGAAATGGCAATCTATGTTGTTTAGATCTATGACACACTTCACAATTATCAAAGAAGGAATTCATTTTGTCATTACACGGGGATCTCAAAAGTCCATATGACCAAGAAGCAGAACTAGAGGCATGTCCCAATTTTATATGCAGTCCAACAATATATTGTTACAATGGAAGGAATGAGAAATACCGAGATTAAAAGCGAATCAGTGAATGGTGAAGACATAGACTCCAGGATGTAAAGTTTGCCAACTGCCTTCCCCTCTTGCTATAATGGCCTCGATCCTCGGGTCTGCAAAGTACAATGAGTAGGGAAAAAAACACATTTGAGATTAGATGATCTTGTGAGCCGAGAAACGAAAAGAAGATTGTATGTAAAAGAAGGAACAAGTAAGACATCGAGTTAATATGAGATGATGTGAGCATAGCTTGACCAAAGTGTGTGTGTGATTTAAGAGTGCCATCGGGTAAGAAAACATTTATTTCGGATGTCACGGTGTAAGATTGGACAAAATGTTTTGGAATAGCACATATACTGCTTGCCCTCGTGTCAATTATCCAATAACTCATCCCTTTAATCACGTAAATGTGCTCAAAGCACAATTCAAATCCTCAACAATACCTGCACTGCGCATATTCGGACAAAGTGCGCGAAATTATGTCTGCGATCTTCCTTGACAAAAGTTTCGATTGCCTACTTCCTCCCAAGTACTTGGCTATCTCCCGCTTAATGATGTTAGAAATATCTCCAAAAGGTGGAGTGTGGCCGATTGATCCTTTACGGCTTAGTGTTGTGTTCCATCCTGGTGCATCCACTAAGTTTGCATTCTCGGCTCTTCTTTGTTCTTTCAATTTGTCAAACCACTCCAGGATATCCATGGATTTTGCCTTTTCTTCTTTTGTCAATCTAACTCCTCTACCCCATCCTCCTTGCCAATTTGTTCGACCTCCTCTTGTAAATCCTCCTTTGTTCTCAAATCCACCTCTACCTCGGCAAACATAGCGGCATTCTCAAGAGCATCCGGATAAGCAATTTGGACAGATCTCTGTTTCTCAATTTGTTAATATCATCGAATATGCCTTATTTATTGGTGGTAGGGGATCCATGAGCGAGAATCTGCGATCTAACATGCTCATAAGAATCATTCAATCCCATTAAAAATTGCATCAACTTCGTTTTGATATCTAAATCAATCGAGTGTTTTTCCAAAGACCACAAGTACAAGTAGGAAATTCAACTAGGCAACAATACTCATCCCAAAGTCGTTTAAGTTTCGTGAAATATACCACAACAGTGTATTTCCTTCTTTGGAGGTTAGCAATTTCCTTTTGCAAGCGATATAATAGAGGACCATTACTTTCTCCAAATCGATGTCCTAATTCAATCCATAGCTCTCGAAATTTGAATTAGCGTAAATGAAGACATCAACAATCTCCTTAGATATAGAGTTTAATATCCGACTAGTAACCATTAGATCAACACATTTCCTTTGTTCATATTGAGTTTATCCTCATCGCCAGGCATAGTAATTTTTCCATCAATATACCCCAATTTTGTCTTCGCACCAACGCTATACGCATGGATCGACTCCACGAAAGATAATTCGTACTGTTAGTTGATTCGCCACGAACCATTCTGGATGGTCCGATCCGTGCAACTTAAATTCCTCTTTGATCGCACGAGGCACAATGACATTCGCAATAAATTCTTCATCGCCGTCTCTTCAAGACCACGCCCGGTGGTACGTTGCCTCAAGGATTCGCCATATTAATTCAAACCGTAGCTCTGGATACCATGAAAAAACAAGTAGACAATTTGAATTCATAAAGCACCACAAATTTGGGTAAACTTATTTTTACATTATATTGTCTACAAAATGAAATGTTGCACCTTATATAGAGCAGTGCTCACAACCGCTAAAACGTGTTTCCAAATGAAGAAAAAGAAATGACAACTAAGGAATGGACACGACTAACTAACACCGACTTAACAAAGCGAGAAATGGGCCAAGCCCAATACCCAATGACCCAAGATACTAACAGGAACCAACGTTATAATAGTTTTGTTGGTTCACCCATTTCTTTCGCCCGTTGAGAAATAATGTGCTTTCTTAGTCACATCCTCGCCAATAATCCCTAAAACTTCTGAAAAAAATAACACGGCATGCCATCGGGCCTGGAGCTTTATGCGGAATGCATGTCAAAAGTGCTTTTTGATCTCAACATCCGAAAAAGGGGAGTTCATGTGCTCATTCATATATTCATCTACTTTAGATTCCACACAACATAAAACTTCGAAAGCTCTTCATCGGATGGATCTCTTGTAGTGGATATATCATGGAAATATTCTTTAATAATATCAACCATGCCCTATTTATCAAGATCGAAATCCCATTGTTTGGTGGCAAGACCTTTAATAGTATTTTTCTTTTTCCTGGTGGAGGCTTGAGCATGAAAATATGTCGTGTTCATGTCACCGTGTTGAAGCCAAGAGTTCCGACTACGTTGTTGCCAATACAATTCCTCCTTAGCTGCAAGTGTACAATAGATTTCTCAAGCGTTTTGATCTCATGGAAAGAGTGAGACCGATTCGAGTGATTTTTGAAGAGCTGCTTAGCTTAATTCTGTATTTTTAAGCCTTTTAGGAATATCACCAAAGTGTTGTGTAGCCCATTTGTAAAAAAGCATGAAGGTGTTTGATACATGTTTTTATCTTAATTTTGATGATTTTATTTTATCACCAAAACAATGTTTTTTTAAAGGTTGTCCAAATACTCTAAATGATTTAAAATGATTTTAATATTTTAGGAGTATTTTCTCAAAGTTTATTTTCGTCTAAATTGGACAACGCTCTTAATGATTTTACGTTATTGGGTTTTCACTCTCAAACGATGTTTCTAAATGTTGTCCTAATACTCCGATCGGTTTAAAATGTTTTTACTATATTTTGGAGTATTTCTTGAGTTTTATTTTCGACAAAAATTGGACAACATTTGCCTCGTGGTCGACCGGCCGCTCCCTATAGGGCAACCCGTGCACTGAAGATGTTTTTAGAAACGAGAAAATGAGATGGAAGGAAATACAAGTGTCGTCGGCCGTCGTGCATCGGGCGTCGGCCGTCGGTCGGCCGTCGCCAATGATCGGCCGACAAGCACTGCAAAGTGTGTTTTGAAACAGAACTTTTAATCCTTGCAAAATCCATGAGGGGACCGGTTGGGGTGATGGTCGACGGTCGAGGTAGACGTCGACCGGTCGCCTGTGTTATTTTCTTTGTGTATTTTTTCCAACGTCTATTTCTATAATGCGACCGGCCGCTCTATGTATTAATGAAAAAAATATGACCGTTTGACAATGAGACACATTTCCTTAAATTGTGGGATTGATTTCTAATGACTATATTCTTGATTTTAATTGTATTTTTCAGTAGATTTTCAATCCCCAAGAGGAGCCTATGCTTGATCAATCATCTCCTATAAATAGAGGAAGTTTTGGAGCAACCAATACAACAATTGAGATACAACACAACAAGATACACTTCAAGCAAACACTTGGTCTTTCATTGTCTTATTTCTTGTTGTAATTTGCCTAGCTATTCACTTTCACATTCTTGAGGTCTAGGCTATTCTTGATTACACCTGCACTTTATTGTATTATCAATTATCGAGTTGTAATCTTGAATTTGTGGTTATCATTCAAACACAAGATATCCTTGTGAGTGTTCTTGTGGTAAGAGCACACTTGGATGATCTAGGTGATAGGTGCAAGAAGATTGTGGTAATCTTCTTATTAAGGTGTTGAAGAATTTGGTATTCTTCAAGGTTGAAGATTGTGGTAATCTTCACAAGGTGCCGTTGAAGGAAGATTGTGGTAATCTTCAAAGGGAGATTGTGGTAATCTCCAAAGGTGGTGTTGAAGAAGAGTGTGGTGCTCTTCAAGGTGTTGTAAGTTGAATTTGTATTAATTTTGGTAATTAATAAAATTCTTTTTCTTTCGAAATCCATCCCGGATATCTTGGGGTGGTAGAGGATTAGGCCCTAGGTGGGTTGAACCTCTTTAAATCGGCGTGTGTTGTTTACATTCCGCACCTTATTATTGTGTTTGAGCATTCGGTTTGAAAAAGAGGGCGAAAACGAAAGATGGAGATAATCTATTCACCCCCTCAGATTATCGTAGCCGCTTGGACTTACAAGTGGTATCGAGAGCCAAACTCTTTGGCAAGCTCGTTTCACATCGCGAGTAAAGAGAAACGATCGTGATTCTGACGAAGCTCAAATTTCCGGCACCTCCACCACCAAGCCACCTCGGTTTGATTCCAAAAATTTTATATTTTGGAAAGAAAGAATGGAATGCTACTTACAAAGTTGCGGGTTCGATATTTGGAACACCGTCATCAATGGAGAATCCATTCCGACAAAGAATACACCACACACCTCTAAAGGCTTCAAAGAGCTCAATGATGAAGAGAAGAGAATCATCTCCTTAAATGGTAAAGCTCTTAATATTTTACATTGTTCACTTACCACCTTGGAATTTGATCATGTTGTAGGTATTCGATCGGCACATGAAGTATGGCAAAAACTAGAAGCCATCTATGAAGTATATGCAAATAAAAGGAGCAACTCAAAAGCATCTACTTCTCAAATGGATACAACATCAAATCCAACAATATGGGATGAGCCTCTTACAAATTCCGATGATGAAGTCGAAAAATGTCTTATTGGCATCGAACAAGAAAACGAGGTAAGTTCTAAACCTCTACTTCTTATGACAATGAATTGCAAAATGATTATAGTGATTTGCAAAATGATTATGATGAACTTCAAAATGAATTCCAAAGCCTACTTGTTAAATATAAAAATTTGAAAAAGGAATTCATTGTTTTGAAAAATGATAAGGATAGTTTATTTACTTCCTATGAATCACTATCATGTGCTCACACCACCACTCTTGATAAGGTTAGAAACCTTGAGAAAGAAAATAGTACTCTTGTTGAAAATATTGATTGCATGAAAAAGGATTTATTAAAATCCAACTTGAGTACCAATAAAATGTCCAATATTGTTGATATTCATAATTGTGATAAAGGACTTGATCATAAGCCTAATGTTGTTAATCATATGAAAAAGGATCAAGTCAATATGCATATTGGTCATTATGCTCCTAGAATTACTACTTGTTTTTATTGTGGCAAAAAGGGTCATACGGCTAATTCTTGTCGGGCTAGAAATAACTCTAAATATTGTTGGAGACCTAAAAGTCTCAAAGCTAATCTTAAAGGACCCAAACACATGAGGGTACCACAAAACAATGTGCTATTAGGTACCCGCAAAACAAAAATCGGAGAAAATTCATGCCACCAAGAAAACATCAAATGAACGTTTCATTTGATCAAAGAAGAACTACTCTCAACAAAGCCAATTTCCAAGAAGAGCGTATAATCAAAAATGGGAAGAACACAATCCTTGGAAATGGCAAAGACATCATCAACAAGATGATTTTCAAAGAAGAAGAAACCATCAACCATGGGAAGGTAACAAACCTTGAAATGGAGTAATCAAGGAAGTCATCATCAACAAAGTGACTTCCAAATGGGAAGATATCATCATCAACAATGGGAAAGACACAACCCATGGAAACGACTTTAAATTGGTAAATCGTATCTCCCCATTTGTATATGCACTTTATTTCTTTTAATTATATGCATGTTTTTAATTGTGTCTTAATTGCAAAATGATTTTTCAAGTATTTATTTTTTAAATAGGTCTCTTATATGTTTATGAGTTTCAATATTGTTAAAAGAGATCTTGCATGTTTTTCTAAAAACTCTTGAGCTTTTCATTAGACTTATGTGGCTTATTATCTCTTATGAAATCTTATAGCATAAGCTCTTTTTGTTATCTCATATTATTTGCCTACACTTGAATTTTCTATGCATATGTTGTCTAAGAATTGTGTAGGATACACACTTCATACTCATTGGCTATTACGTCATCTAGTCTCTTAAACCATCAAGGTATGTCTACTCGTATATTTCTTTAAACTCGATATTATGCACATATCTTTCAAGATATTTCATTTTGACCCCTTAAGTGCCCCTAATTGATCTTACAAATGTTTTCTTTTAAAAAGGCACTACGTGTTTAGTCTCGATTTTATCGTTTATATGTTTTCCAAAACCCTTTATTTGTTGGACATAGTCCAAAATTATATTTTGCAAAGTTTTAAAACTTTTGGGGTGTAAAATCGAATTTTGGAAAACTGCGGGAGAAAGAAAAATCACTGGCACGGTCACAGGGGCGGCCCGTCGCCCGCACCTCGACCGTCGCGCCCTACCTCGGCCGGTCGCCCAGGCCAATTTTTCAGGTTATAACTTTTTGTCTTCGTTTCAAAACAGAACACACAAAAATCCCCAAACCCCTGCAGCGTTAACATCCCCTTTCTCCTACAATCTTCAATTCTTCATCATTTTTCACGATTCTTGTTGCTAATCTTCTTATTTTCACAAGAATCTTACATATATGGCACCTCCAAGAAATTCTATCGAACGAAATCCTCAAAAGAGGAGAAGGAGGCAAAGGGTGAATCTTCTTCCAATCCCCAACAAGATGATATTCTACAAAGAGATCATCAAAATCGCTCCTGAAGAGGAGATTGTCGTATTAAGAGCCGGGGTTTCAAAATCGAGCATTCATTGGGACTCTAGTAAGTTATCACTCCTCTACGAGCCTCCTCTAGAGCTAATAGATTTCGTTTTTAAATAAACTTGCGGAGGAACATTATGAGAATATTGGATTGAATGATAAGAAAATTGCGTGCACTCGTATGGTTCGTTTTCAAGCATTTCATGATGAATTTCCGGATATTAGAGCTTACTTTGAAATTCAAGGATGGGTTTCACTTTGGGATAATCCGTGTTTGCACTATGATGACGAGCTTATAAAACTTTTCTATGCAAATATGTGGATTGTTGATGCTACGATAGATAATCCTTTGGAACTTCACACATTTGTTAATGGTAGGCATTTTTCATGGACATTGGCGATATTTGTGATCACTTTAACGTGCCAAATGATGGAGTAGTCAATGTGAATTGCACCCGTTGGGATGATAACATTTTCGGTGTCTCACTAGATGATGTGAAAACCTTTTTAGGAGTATATCCCGAAGTGACATACTCGGCAATGCCGCCAAATTATCGGATTATATCTATCATTTGCTCCTATTGTGTTTGTGGAAAGGAAGTAAAACTTCCAAGTAATCTCGAACTCTTTCTCACCTATAAGATTGTTCGAGGAGAAAGAGTAAATTATGGGGCAATTTTTGTATATTGCTTGTTAGAATCTAGAAAGCTTACCAAGAAGAAATATACCTGGGAAATTTGATTTGCCGACTCTTATACTTATCGGGAAACCCGGAAAATGAAATGAATACCGAAATTCGTCACAATGATTTTGATAATGCCAACATTCTACAAATGGTAAGAATGCGACGACATTTACCACGGGTTCTACCAAAGCCGCTAGGGCGTGCGACATCAACAACAACCTCGGGATGATTTCTTTAATGACAATGAGGTTGAAAATATTGGAAGAGGTGAGTTTGACGAACAAGGAGATGATGTGGGGATGAAGAGGAAAATGAAGAAGAAAATGTGGGAAATGAACAAGATATTAGGGAAGAAGAAAATGAGGAAGGAGATGAAGACGAGTTGGATGTTGAAGATCTAAATATCAAAGAGAGAATGGCCAAAGTGGAAAAAGAAACATTTAGAGATGTGGCTTCTCTTAGAAAAGAGCTCCGGGTCGTGAAAAAGGAAAATTCTAGTTTGAAGAAGTCAATTGGCAAATTGAAGAAATTCATAAAGGACCTCATACCCGGAACTTGCTTCTCCTCGGATGAGGAATGATGTTATCCCACCCCCTTTACTTTCTAGCATTTTCATTAATGATGTTTTGTATTTTGATGAATCTTTGTAAAACTCATTTGTACTAATGATATTTGCTTGTTTTTCTTAAAAGGGTTAATATTGCAAGTTGATAATGACTTGTGGATGATCATGATTTTTGATGGAGTATTTGATGGTAAAAATACTCTAAAAGCATTGGTTGATAATTGGTATGAAGTACTTGATGGTAAAAGTGCTTCTTTTATTGCTTTGTTATGCTTAGTTGAATATGTTGGGACATTTGATACATGTATTGTTGAAAGCATGACTTATTACTTGATGGTTGCTCAAATTTTTGGCATTGGTAATGCCTTGATCATTCTTAGCTTATCTCAATTGGGTTGAACCTTCGAGAATCTACTTTGAGCTTCTTAATTGATGAACAAATTATTGCATATGGTGCATATGATTTTTGAGCTTTGAAATGAGGTTGATTGATGATATAAAAATTTTTTTGGCTTGAACCATTTACAAAAGTTATATACAACCTCTTCTATTTTTCACGCACACAAAGTGTTTGTTAAAATGTCGCTATGAAAATTTCAACTTCTACATGATTCTCTCGCTTCCAAAAGTCTTCTATACTCATTGAGATCATGTTTTGGGAAATAAAACGGGCGTATGAACTCTTCATTATACATTTCTCCCATTTTCCTTGGTTTTTAAGCTAAATTGCTCAATGGTTGATAAACCATTTCTTTAAAGCGCACTTTGATATACTTCTATGATGTTTCTATCATCCTAACATTCTTTTTGATGATTCCAAAGGGGGAAACAGGATATTGACTCATTAGCTCAAAGAAGCTAATAAAAGCTTGTCATAAAAGCTATAAGCTATGGCTCATAAAAGCCATAAGTTGTGATTTATTTTTAGTCCAATTGTTGCTTGATGGACTTATATTATTGTTTAATGTTGTTTTGTGTGGGGGAGCTTATAAGCTCTTGAACAAATTGTAAAAGCTAAAGTTTTTAGCTTATGGATAATTGCTTTTACATTATTCTTGATATGCTTGTTGATAGGGGAGCTTGTGCTTATTATTGATAAATATTTACTCCTACCTGGTTGCTTTAATATTTTTGGAAATTTTGGTTGCTTCCAAACGGTCAAATGTTTTTACCGGAAAATCATTTCTAAAATTGCTCTCTTAGTTTGTGTAAAAATTGTTTTGGTTTGTAATCATCAAAAAGGGGGAGATTGTTTGATACATGTTTTTATCTTAATTTTGATGATTTTATTTTATCACCAAAACAATGTTTTTTAAAGGTTGTCCAAATACTCCTAAATGGTTTAAAATGATTTTAATATTTTCCGGAGTATTTTCTCAAAGTTTATTTTCGTCTAAATTGGACAACGCTCTTAATGATTTTACGTTATTGGTTTTCACTCTCAAACGATGTTTCTAAATGTTGTCCTAATACTTCCGATCGGTTTAAAATGTTTTTACTATATTTTTGGAGTATTTCTTGAGTTTTATTTTCGACAAAAATTGGACAATATTTTGTCTCGTGGTCGACCGGTCGCCCATAGGGCAACCGTACACGAAGATGTTTTTAGAAAGCAGAAAATGAGACGGAAGGAAATACAAGCAGTCGGCCAGTGCCATCAGGCGTCGGCCCGGTCGGTCGGCCGTCGCCGGTGATCGGCCAGTACTGCAAAGTGTGTTTTGAAAGCAGAACTTTTAATCCTTGCAAAATCCATGAGGGGGACCGGTTGGGGTGATGGTCGGCCGGTCGAGGTAGACGTCGGCCGCCGCCTGCGTGTTATTTTTCTTTGTGTATTTTTTCCAACGTCTATTTCTCGTGCGACCGGTCGCCTACTATGTATTGACAAAAATATGACCGTGACAATGAGACACATTTCCTTAAATTGTGGGATTGATTTCTAATGACTATATTCTTGATTTTAATTGTATTTTTTGTAGATTTTCAATCCCCAAGAGGAGCCTATGCTTGATCAATCATCTCCTATAAATAGAGGAAGTTTTGGAGCAACCAATACAACAATTGAGATACAACACAACAAGATACACTTCAAGCAAACACTTGGTCTTTCATTGTCTTATTTCTTGTTGTAATTTGCCTAGCTATTCACTTTCACATTCTTGAGGTCTAGGTTATTCTTGATTACACCGCACTTTATTGTATTATCAATTATCGAGTTGTAATCTTGAATTTGTGGTTATCATTCAAACACAAGATATCCTTGTGAGTGTTCTTGTGGTAAGAGCACACTTGGATGATCTAGGTGATAGGTGCAAGAAGATTGTGGTAATCTTCTTATTAAGGTGTTGAAGAATTTGGTATTCTTCAAGGTTGAAGATTGTGGTAATCTTCACAAGGTGCGATTGAAGGAAGATTGTGGTAATCTTCAAAGGGAGATTGTGGTAATCTCTAAAGGTGGTGTTGAAGAAAGAGTGTGGTGCTCTTCAAGGTGTTGTAAGTTGAATTTGTATTAATTTTGGTAATTAATAAAATTCTTTTTCTTTCGAAATCCATCCCGGATATCTTTGGGGTGGTAGAGGATTAGGCCCTAGGTGGGTTGAACCTCTTTAAATCGGCGTGTGTTGTTTACATTCCGCACCTTATTATTGTGTTTGAGCATTCGGTTTGAAAAAGAGGGCGAAAAAGATGGAGATAATCTATTCACCACCCCCTCAGATTATCGTAGCCGCTTGGACTTACGAGAAGGGAGCTAGGAAAACCATTCCAATATTCATTGATTGTGTGAGAGTTAAAAGCAGCGGATACAAGCATGTTATATTGGTGCCTTCCTCTAACGAGAATTAAGTCATGGAAAACATAAAGAAAGATGCTAAAATCGTGTTTCTAAGATCTGATTTAAAAAATAACATGTAAAAGACAGAAATACCTTCAAAAACCAATACTGATAAAAAGGTTCAGTTTAACCTCCCCCTCAAGCTAGCAATGGAGAATCAATCATGCCTAGCTTGAACAAAAGCTTGCAATCTTTGTGAGAATCCCAACACCTTGGTGAAAACGTCACGAGCTGGAAATGAGAAGCAACCTTTTGTGGAACAATGAAACCTTCTTTGAACTAGTTTCTAACAATGTGGCAATCAATATCTAGATGCTTAGTCCTTTCATGAAACACTGGATTAGCAACAATATGCAAAGTGACCTGATTATCACAGAAAAGTGGAACGGGAAATGGGACTGAGATGTGTAAACCTGCAAGGCCTCGTTTGATTGCCCTCTTAGAATGAGCCGGATTAATTCCCAAAAGATTAGAAAGGTTAATCCAATAGAATCAATAAAGGCAATTAAGTTATTTGGTTTGTTCATTCGACCAGGGATATATGGCCTATTAACTAGTATAATGTTTGGTTGGGAGCCATATTACCAGGTCAAATTGTTTCTTTTACATTTATGCCCTTAACTGTAAAATGACTTACCAATTTTGACCCCCAAATAACAATTGGGGATCATTGAGTTTTCTTCTATAGAGATTCCTCATAAGACTTCAAATTCAATACACTCAATTAAACAAAAAAAATAGATAAATAAATAAATAAGATCAAGGGAACTACGTTGGTCAATATATCTTTAACTATTTTTACAACAATCACTAATGTATTTACCATAATAAAAAAATTACAATGACATCAACCTGTATACAAAACTGTTACAGTTCATAACAAAACCAAAGAAACATGAAAACAATGACATCAACATGTTTGTTCTCCAAAGATTGATCCCAGCTCGGCTGCTCGAATAATTGATCACTTTACTTATGCAAGCCATATATTACACCAAATAAGTGTTATTACATACACTTATCACAGTTAACTTGTTTAGTTTCCAGGACATCAGGAATATCAAATACACATATTTTTGTATAAAAATGTAATTTTATTATTGCTTAAAAATACAACAAGTACAATTATCTCAGTAGCAACTTTAAGGAAATGCTAAAGTTGTTAAACTATCTCTACGTGCTATTTCCAAACTAAATCTTGTAAATATGACTAAGTATATATAACACTTATAATCTGTTACATAAATTGAAAGCAAAACGATTTAAACCTAAATACAACCATTTCCAACTGATCAGCTCTTAGTAATGGATTTTGCTTTGTTGGGATATTATTTCCATCAAAAACCACGTCACGTTTCTCTTGGCATCCAAGGTTTGCCAAAAAAAACTTCTACACGGTTGCCTTCCAGGTGAATGTGATAAACTTTGATGTCCTTTCCTCGCAGTCTGTTTTGAATCTTTATCAATGAAGGAATCATTGATGTATTTGCCAGAGTAACTTTCATCAGAAGTGGTGCATCTAATGCTATCCATAGCCAACCGAATCTTTGAAATAAGTCTATCCCTTTGTCCAACGCCTTAAATTCTGCTTCTAAACTTGAGACCTGCCCATAGTATTCCTAAAATGCAAAGATGAGTTACCCTTCGTGATCTCAAAAAACTCCTTGACACGTATAAGTTGTTATTAATTTTGGAACAAACATAGTTTTGTATGTATTCATAAACATTCCAACTGACAAATCATTTAATTACTTATCATAAGCAAGCATTATTTGTTCACAAAGTATAATGCTTTAATGACTAAACAATTGCCACCATGGTATTCAAACAAATAGCCATACATATGTTTAGCATTAGTCAGCATAAATGACAGCACAACTGAATTATAGAAATCATGAATTGTGATAGTATATTGAAAAACAATCTGTTGCTTGATGGAGTTCCACAGAAGCACTCAGTTTACATACATTGCCCCCTTAAACAAATGCAAAATTCCAGAATAACTTAATGAGAAAAGGAAAAACAAAATGTGAACGTATGAAAAATTGAACCATAAAATTAAATTACAATACACAGTTATTAACTCCCAGAAATAAAGCGAAACTTTTTCATTGTTGGAAGTAATATAATGTCAAACCAACCATAAACAACTAAACCAACAACACCTGCACAAAAAAATAAAAATTATTAAGACGTTTCGTGTAACCTAGGGTTCGTACAAAAATGAAAATATATGAAGGAGTTCGTTGCCGACAATCGAATGTTCGGCACCTCCTTTATCTTGGACGTTGTCCATCCCACAATTACAGACAACCCTTGGTACCAGGTATGGACCAATTTTCCTAAGAAACCGTTCAAATTGGTCTTTTCTCTTTCACCTTGGCAGGAGGTCGAACACAATCGGGTTAAGGTTTCCGTTGTTGGTTTCATAATTTATAAATGAGGGTCAATTAGGTCTATTCACAATTTATTATGGACTGGTGGATGGAATGGGATTGTGGATCCGGACCCTGAGGTGGGATATGAAATACACTTTTGGGCCGATAAAGAATCGGGCCAGTCTTATTACGAGGGCTTGGCATGGTTGAACCAAACAACTTAATGGGATAGACATGCAATAAAAGTAAGCCTTATCCAAAGACAATAAGGGCAACCAAACTATGCCCAAGGATATAAGATAACCATCGCAATTCACAAACAAAGTGGTACATAGGGCCTATATTGACCTCGGTGAAGTTTTGACATCAGATTCTGTTTTTGCACTTCCAAGAAATTAAACAACCCCCAACTGAATGCAATACCACCGTGAGTGATTTCTAGTGTCACCCAAGATCCCCAAACTGCATCACTATAAGCGGTGAGATAGAGAGAGAGGTGAAGAAGGCTGAATAGAACAAGCCCTTAAAGGACATCTTTTTAGGTATCTCACCAAATGCAAAGTTGCATCCAGTGGATGGGGTAAGGATTATTCACAAATTAGTGAGTTCTTTGGACTGAATAGGTGATATCTGATCTAGTTAAGTTCAAATAAAGGAGCCTACCAACCAATCTTCTGTATTTGTCAGGTTCAGCCAATGGGGTACCCAGTTTTCCTAGTAACTTTATGCCTTGTGGGAGAAGAGTGATCACATGCCTGCTCTATTGCATTCCCAAATCAGAGATAATATCCAAAATGTACTTCCTTTGGTTTAAGAAAGTACCAGCTGCCCCAAGCTATCTCCATACCAAGAAAATATTGTGCAAATCCCAAATCTTTGATAGTAAATAACTGATCCAAGTAAGTTTTAAGTGCTAGTATTTCATCATCGAACTGTTACTAAACATCATTAATATAGATGAGTAAAGCCAAGAAATTAGAGCTGAATGCTTAAAGAAGAGATAATATCATGCTCTAATTGTGTGAGCCCAAATTTAGTCAACTTATCACATAACTCCAAGTTCCACTTTGCTAGATGTCTGTTTCAAACCATACAAACTTCTCTTAAGGTGACATACTAGGTTCCCTTTAGTATACCCCTCTGGTGGATTCATATAGATGGATTCATCCAAGTAGCCATGAAGGAAAGCATTGTTAATATCCAATGATGGAGACCCCAATATTGTTTAACGAGTAGCCAAAGCAATAAGTAGCCTAACTGTAACCATTTTGGCCACATGAGAACAACTGTCCCAATAATCAATGCCATGCACTTGATGATATCCCTTGGCAACCAATCTTGCCTTACACCTCTCCACTATTCCATCAGGGTTCATTTTCACTTTATATACCCATTTGAACCCAAAGGGTACCTTCCTAGGTGGCAAATCTACCATCTCCCAGGTGTCATTCTGTTCAAGGGCCATTATCTCCTTATTCATGGCTTCTATCCATTGAGGAGACTTACATGCCTGAGAGTAAGAATGAGGTTCTTGGATGCAAGACACATTAGCTAAAAAGGCAGCATATGAGGGTGTGAAAGTAGAGGAAAGAATAGAAGAAGAGGCAAGAAAAGGAGTGGCATCACTGAATCTATGGACAAGTGGGCATCTGCTTTGCAATGGGTGGCAATTGGACGATTGCAATGTTAGTGACATAGTCAGCAAGCCAAGAAGCAGGTTTGGAAATTTTGGTGCTAGCTCTAACTGGAGGATGAGGAGGAATAGGAGGTTCAGAGGCAGGGTTATCAGTTTCTGGCTCATTGTTAGTGATAGTGTGTTGCTGAAGAGGAGTGTCAACAATATCTGGTAATGAAACATGAATGGATGGTTAAGGAGTATGGGTGGATGGTTCAGTGTGAGAGTGGAAAGGAAACATGTCTTCATGAAAGATGACATCCCTAGATATTATTACCTGCTTAGTGTCCATGTTATACAGTCTATATCCCTTTTGACCAGGGACATATCCCAAGAAAGCACATTGTTGTCCTCTAGCAGCAAACTTGGTTTTATGGGGATGAGTGTTAGTGGAGTAGACCAGACAACCAAAAGGCTTGAGCAGGGAATAATTTGGAAGATGATTGTACAACACCTCATAAGGTGTTTTCATATTCAAAGCAGAATTAGGGAGTCTGTTTAAAATGTGAGCTGCTGCAAAGAGGGAATACGACCAGAGTTTATGAGGCATGTGGGATTGAAACATTAATGATCTGGCTACATCAAGCAAGTGTCTCTGTTTCCTCTCAATAATGCCATTTTGTTGAGGAGTAAACACACAGTTCTTGTGATGCAGGTTGCCATTAGAAGAAAAGAGATCTTGACAAGTGTGACTCAAGAATTCTGTTCTATTATCAGTCCTGAAGGTTTTTATAGATTTTTGAAATTGATTTTTAACCATATGAATGAAGCTTTCAAGGATATTTGGTATTTGGCTTTTATGATTCATGAGGAAGACCCATACAACCCTACTACAATCACCAACAACTGTTAGCATATAGGGGGTATCGGTAACACAAAAGGCATTATATGGTCCCCAGATATCAACATGCACAAGAGCAAACAAATCAGTAGAGTGAGAATCACTGAATGGAAAAGGCAATCTGTGCTGTTTAGCTATATGACAGATGGAACATTTCATGATGTTATCCTTGGCTACACCAGTACAAAGTGGTTTTAGAAAAGCAAGGTGTTGTAGCAGAGATAAAGAGGCATGTCCAAGTTTCTTGTGCCACATATTTAAATATGATTCAGAAGCAATAAAAGAAAAAGAAGCCAAAGAAGAAAGGTCTTCGTTGATGGTATTGTCAAGAACAAACAACTTCCCAATTGCTTTCCCTGTTGCCATAGTCCCATTAGTCCTCAGGTCATGGATAACACAATAAGAGGGAAAGAAAATTCACTTCAAGTAACATTGTTGTATTAGATAGGAAACCGACAAGAGGTTGTATTTGAAAGCGGGAATAAGCAAGACATCATGAAGCACAAGTGTAGGTGTGAGTTGGACTTGTCCAGAGTGTGTGACTACTTTAGTGGATCCATCTGGTTGATGAACAGTGATGTGTGTTTGGATAAGATGAAGGTTGGTCATGAAAGAAGCATTTGTGCACATGTGCCTACTAGCACCTGTGTCTAAGATCCAAGAACCCTTATCTAGATTGTTAGACAGTGTAAGGGCAAAGTGAGAATCATTGGATGTAATAGTACCTGCATACTCAGCAAAATGAGCATAGGTAGAGCTAAAGAATCAATCTAGATGTTCTAATATTAATTCTTTACCGCCGACGATTTGCCCAGTGTAGTGCTCACCTTCCCCCAAACAACTCTCTTACATCGCATTCTTATATAGTGTTGCAAAATTCTCGCCATCCGCATATCGATCTCATATTGCCACCCAACTTATCTCCGTGATAAAAATTGGAATCTCCTCCTATTAACCATGGAAAATCGGCACCATCAATGTTTTTCAGCCTTTTAATTAGTTCCCACGAATCCCTATGAAGGATAGTAGATGGATTACCATAAAAAACCGTGAACCTCTATTCTTTATTCCCACAACTTATTAGATCGTCAAATATGCCCATGGGAAAATGATTTAATGGATATCACCATGGGCACTTCGAGTAGCATAAGACCACCTTTCTTACCTTCACAATTAATCGTAAACAAGCCATCAAACTTTAACATCTCTTTCCACCTTGTGCACTTAAAATCTCTCATTCTGGTTTCACATATGAATAAGAGATCTGGGTCCTTTTCGGCAATGAGTCGCCGTAATTCCCGGAATGCACAAGGGTTCCCAAGCCCTCGAGCATTCCAAATTATGCAATTCATTATTCTTGGCGGGGTTGCGAGCAAGCCCCGCCAAGTCATTATCGTATTATGTTTGTTCGGCTACACCAACACATTGTTTTTAGTGGCACTACTATCTTCATGCTCAACCATTTGTAAGGCCACCAATTGTCGTTTCACGCCTTTTTTCTCTCGACTTTGATCGCTGGTAATACCCTTATTAACTACACGCGTTCTTCATTTCCAATTTATTGGGCTTCATCCCGCAGATATATCGGAATTACCCTGCAATAGCCCAATGGGGTTCCATTCTTCATTAGTCTGATAGGACATATCTCCAGCATGTTCATTAATAGAAATGAAATCAGACACCATAAAATCTTCCAATTCCCCTGTTACTTCTATAATGCCTGAGGAATTGTTGCCCTCACGTGATACTTTATTAGTAGAAATATTGGGAGCCACTAAGGGATGCTTTGCTGTTGGTTTCTTATGAAGGGAGAATAATGTAAGATGAAATCAAACATGAATGGTATTATTCTTTTTTCCATTTTTCAAAAATTTCTTGCCTGAACCTCGGTGTGTTTTTGTAATTATTCATATTATCTATAATTACTTATTCTAAAGAGAAATGAAAAACAAGAATGTCTATGAATATGGGCTTAATAGCAAAATATGCCCTATAACTTAGGCCGTTTTGCATTTTTGCCCTTTAACTATTAAAGTTGCAATTTATGCCCTGGACAATATTGCCCTTATAGCCAAATATCAGTTTTGGTCCATTATCTTTCCAAAGGTAGCAATTATAGCCTATAACTTTCAAGAATTAGCAATTTCAATCCTTTCATACCCTAGCTATTTTCATTAAACTCAAATTTCATAGATTATGAAGATTTACATTTTAAAACCAATTAGTTCGTGGCATTGTTACACCTACTTAGATCCAGTCTCTATTCAGAGGTTTTAATTGGATCATGTCAGGTTTCCAGCCTATAAACTTGATAGGACATACTTCTGTAAATACTTCATAATTCTAAATAAATTCGATTTCAGACTAAGGTTTTGATAAAACAGATATAGTCCATCACGACCATATCGGCCCAACATGCTTCCATAAAATTAATAAATCCCTTAAAAGTCATACCTTCTTTGGCCAAACAAAGACCTGGGTTAAATGGCTCGCAACACCACTAGTTGGAAAATTATTGCCCCGGATCGTTTGACAAACAGACTCCTCATTGTTCAACCTCACCCTCGGGAAGATGATCGCAAGTTATCCAACTCCTTCAAAGAATTGCTCAAAGACATGACCTTGGTTCGTTTCCTACTCCAGGACGTATAAGTAATTCTTAAACGGGATGAATTAATGGAACATTATGAAAACATGTTGAAGCAAAAAGCCCCTTTTTATTAAGAACTTATTGAAATATTTATTACATTAGTAATCTCCTTTTGGGAGGAGAATCTTTGGTTTAGCCTCTCATAGATGAGGCTTTCACTCGTAAATACATAAAACTTAAAACTAAAACACTCAAAATATTACAAATTTTTCACTCAGATTTTATTATAAGAAAACTAAGGAAAATGTTCGATGTCCTCACTTCCTTCAAATCCCTGCATTTTATAGAGGTAAGTCCAGGACTTCAAAGACGGACTTCAAATCTTTCTTGATATATATGATGTCACTATTTACATCATATCCCACATTATTGCCTCGCCCGGTGGTTTTCTTTTTTCTCCCGCATGACTTAGCCCATGTGATGTTTGTCGGGAATTTTTTAAAAATTTGGTTTACGTGGTCCCCGAGGATAACGCGTCTTGTGAGATGGGCCCTTATCCTTTCCGACTTCATGATCTTGTCGGTCGGGTTTGGGTCGAATCCTTTCCCAAACTCGGGTTCCTTCGATCGGGGCATGCTTGTGGATCCGGTCGATCCAACGGCCAACATGCGCCATGTTACGAGAATTTTCGGTAAGTTTCTTTGCTTAGGAATCTTGTTCTCCAGAGAATTCTTCTCTTCGTCTCGAAAAGCTCCCTCCGCAAATCTGTTGTTGATCCAGTCATTGAATTGAATTCAGAAGAAAGATGCATTTTTTGAACTGGAAAACTTAAACGGATATTTAACTTTGTCCATTTCATTAGACAAACCCAAAGACCACATGCTCGTCGTGTAGAAGCTTCATCTTCAGAAATTGCTCCTACTAACACCGGTACTTCTTCCGTGAAGCTACCTTAATGTATTTTAAAGCATTTCCATCTGTCTTCTTAGCTTGATGAATTGAAAAGCTTCATTAAAGCCTTTCTTCATTTGGTTCAGAGGAGCACCGATAAAATACAATTCCAAAACATCTCCTCGGCCAAGTGTGGATTATTGGCCCAAGTCTCGTAAATCGCTTCCCCAATCCATTTCGGTAATTTTGAAATTTCGGGAATCCTGGTGACACGGTATAAATTGAAGCTAAAGCTCCAAAAGTATACCATTCATGTACTTCATTTGGATGACTTCTGGTTTCATCCAAACATTTGGGATACTTGCCGAGATATCAACCACTTTGTTTTCCCGGTTAATACCTTGTCTTGTAACTAGTTTCTCCTATTGCCGCGATATACCCGCATAGGAGAAATCTTAATCTCGTCGCTTTGAACCTTAGATTTGCCTGTCGTGGCCTAAGATTCAACTCTCCCTCTTTACCCCATATGTGTTGGGTTGACTTGAAGACTCGGGTTGTGACACGGAGCTTCAACATTCATTACTGATTTGTACACCTTCGGGGATGCATCACCCGCAACACTTGTGATTATGGTACTTGAATCCATAACCTCCGGGTTAGAGCCCGTACACTCTCGACCCTTTTTGCACCGTAGGAGATGCGGCCTGGAAGAGAGGCCCTTGCGGCAAAGACTAAGAACAATTGTCCTTGAGCGAACTCGGCTTGCTCGTATTTGACTAGAAATGGTTTTTTCGGTCACTGTTGAAGTCATCCAACAACACGCATTGAGACATAACGCCCCAAAATCTCGTTTCTAGACTCTCCAGGTTTTCCCTGGGATGTCTTACTCGTTTAAGGACCAAAGAACGCATCCTTCCATCTCATGTCAAGAAATCGCAAGAATATTTTCATGAGATTTTATAATGACAATATCATAATCATAATATTGACATTCAGCTTGCCATCTAAGTAATTGAACCTTTTCTCGGTTTTGATTCAATTTTGTTTTTCGGAAAAGCCTTGACACTTGAATTATCAATTTTTAAAGTAAACTTTTTAGCCAAGTAAAAATAGAGGTCATTTTTTAAAAGCCTTTCTAATCGCAAAGAATTCTTTTCGTTGATATGCCATCTATTTGCTTCACTAGGTGTGAATAAACCGCAATATCTACATGGCACTTCCTCATTTGGTGTGACCTTAGTAAGAACTCGCCGCCCACCAATCATCACCGGCATCCGTGTAAAAAACCGATTCGTCCTCTTCTTGGGAATCGCAAGTTTCGGAAGATTTTTACAATCTTCTTTAAGTTGCTTAATTCTTCTTGATGTTCATCTTCCCATTTGAATATGCATCTTTTTAAGCAATGGGCTAAACACCTTCCCGTAATATGCTAGATTGTTAATGAACATCCCAAAGAAAATTAACAACTCCAAGAAAACTTTGAAGTTGTTTCTTGTCTTTCAAAGTGTATCCGGAAATCCCCTCGTATCTTTTCCACAATATGATTCTATAGAATAATTCCAGATTCATCGATTTCAATTCCGAGGAATTCAACTGTCTTGTTGCGATCACCGCCTACTTCTCTCGAAAGCACTAATCCTTTCTTTGTGACAAACATCCGAAAAATATCTTCAAATGTTTGAGATGCTCCTTCATGTTCTTTGATGCGATAAGTATGTCATCAATATATACGAATATGAAACTAAAATAATCTTTGAAGAGATTATCCATTTTTCTTTAATATATTTGGGGTGCGTTAGCCAATCCCATAGGCATCACGTTCCAAATATAGTGTCCCCGTGGTGTAGAGAAAGTCGTAAACTTCTTACTTTCTTCCTCCAACTTAATCGGTAGAATTCGGACTTGCAATCGAACTTTGAGAATATCTTGGCACCTTTGATGCGAGTTAACCGGATGTTCTCTACTTGGGATATAGTATCCGTCGAATTCCAAAAATTTATTAATCCCCTTGTAATTAATAACAAGTTTTGGCTTTCCTCTTTGATTTCTCCATGGTTTCTGACTAAGAATCCTGGACTGCTGTATGGAGAAACTCCTGGTGAAATCAACTTAAGGTCAAGATGTTCCTTAAGTATTTTCTGCATATCCTCCCGATCCTCCTGGTTCATAAGGATTGGTTTGAATCTCACGAACTCGTACTTTTTTTCCGGGTTTAACCTTTAAGGATGCTTTGAGCTCATTCTTGTCCCACCATGCCAAAGGATCTTCATTATAATTCCTTTGGATTTTCTTCTTGATATCCTCGAGTGATATTTGTTCTTCAATGGTTACGTCACTCTGTGGATTCTCCATTAGGCTCACCATCAATTCAAAGAATAACCTCTGAGTAACTCGTTCTTCTCCTTGCACTCTGAATGAATACAAGTTATTATCCCAAAGCTTATCCTCTCGAGAACCGAATTTCTATAGGATAATAAAGCTTCACCAAATTTCCTTCGATCCGCCATTTTTGGATTTCGGAGTTTGGCTTCATCACCACGCTTGCTGCGAAAATTAATAGGCATTTTTCTGTAAAATGCTTCCTGCAGTCTCTGGACAATGATCTTATGATCACATAAGGTTGTGAAAATAAGTCTTCTTGTCTCGTTCTCTGTGTAAATCGCTTGAATGTTTGTAGGAAGTTGTTTCCTAGCAAAACATCTCGCTTTTTGTATCATGGAAATAGATTGGTGGCGTTTTCACTTTGTACCATGGGGTACCGCCTGCGCCTCCGATCATGATTTCTGCTTGTTTAATTCCCTTATTAAGGATAAGAATCCTCTTAGAGAAATCTCTTCCTGCAATAGCTGGTAAATCTTCTCCAATTTCTTTAGGAAAAACATTCGGCTTTGAAGTACATATTCCGCACCTGAATCAATATAGGCGGCGAAATACTCGGCCTTATATTCAACATATAACATTCCGATAGAAATGTATATGGAGAATGGACTAGTGGTCATCGATTTTGTATCTTTTATCCCATTTGTGAATTCCATTCCTTCTTGTAGTCTTTCCAAGGTTTATGATCCTCAAGAAATTCAATTCACGGTATTAATTGCTCTGGGATTTTCCCCGCTACTCCCGAGATAGTTAGCTCAATTTCACCTATCTTGTGCTTCCTTGATACCTTCCAACTATAGGTTGTTGGAGATAATACGTAACATCACAAGGAAAAATATTATCCTTTTGAGTGATGTCGAATATTACTTCAACCTCTCGCCATCCTCCTTCGACATTTCAACTCTCCTGCTTTGTTTTAAAAACATTGGGGATGCTTTTGAATCGAATACTTGGTCTCCTTTCTTCCCAACAGTGCTACTCACCATTCTCGTCCCTCTTTGGAAAGACATCCTTCTCGGGCTCAACTCGAGACTTCGACTTTTGTTGAAGACTGGTTGATCTTCAATTATCATATCAATCTCTTTTATAGTTGGAGATTCAATGATTTCGGTAGAACCACCCTGGCAAAGTCCTCAAAGATTCTTAGGACTTCAATAAATTCCTTTCTCAAGAATACTTGAATGATGGGTATTCGAGAGAGCATAGGAAATCTTGTATGTGATCGAGTAGGTTATGTTTCCTTCTTTCATCAATTCGACTCTTTTGAAATCTTGATGAAGGGTTAGGACTCTATTAAAATCTCGATCTCCCAAATTGTATGCAATTCTCGGATAGACATTAAATGTTAATTTTCCCGCACACAAATTTCCTATAATGACTCCAAGGCATGAATCCTTGAGATGTGAGATTCGCTTGTCAAAAATAGCAAGATTGAGTGGCGAATCTATTCATTCCTTGAATGTTGCCTTAATAATGACTCTTATGGCTCCAATGTGAATCCATGAGAGTGTATTTGCAACTTTCTCTTTTAACTCGCTTTTGATCTCCTGTATTTTACGTAATAGGGACCAAGCGCATCTCGATCGTTACCAAGTAAACTCCATCGGAATGGCAAATTCTTGGTTGTTATCCTGTGAATAATTTGGTGTTTTACATTTAAACCCAATCTTATCCAATGCTTTTTCCATAGCTCCGATTGTAAATCCATCATAGACTTGAAGCTTTGGATCTTCCTTCATGATTCTCATAAGAGCTTTATGAGAAACCGTCGTGTGAGAGAGGAATCGACATATCCTCCCCGATCGTCTCTTTGAAGAATTTCTTCTTCACCGATTCGAGCCGTGAGTCACTTCCATCTTCGAGAATAGATCTCTTCTTCATAGATGCTCTTATCTCGAGGGTATATCCTCAAATTGATACACCGTATAAGATCCCGATAATAGATAGCTTCCTCGATTTACGGTGTGGCCTCGAACTATCTCGACTCCTCGTTTTTGATTGTCCGGGCAATCCGTTTGAGATATGCCCTCTTGCTCCGCATGTCCAAGAATTACTGATCTTTGAAGCATTCATTTGCTCGTGTGAGCACGCCCGAAAGTTCTTCTCCTTGGATTTCTGGTACTTACTTGATTAGAACGATGATGAGGCTCTACCCCCTGCAGGGCTTGGTCTTTGCCCCGATTTATAACCGGGCTTTTGTTTTGACAGAACCTTCTAGGTCTCCATGAAGACCGCTTCTTTTCTTTCGCTACTTCCTCGGCGGTATGGATGGCTTCGCTCCTTCTTCCTTTTGTGCCGCCTTGGTTGACCTCCACAATTGTTGGAATGTCATTATCCACGCAACATAGAGGAATTAATTCCTCTTAATCTCTTGTAATTCTGTACAGAGTGCTTGGTGGCACCATTCGAGATAACTTGGCCTTTAGGAAAGACATTTTTACGGCCACGTTTCTACTTGACTCCATCCTTGTATTCCCGATAAGCATTTCTCTCCAGGGACTCGGAATCTTGGCAAAGAATAGGCTGTGCGGCTTCCTTTTCTTCAATCTTGGATTTCCACCGGTATTTGGTGAACAACTTGATATATTCGTCAATATGACAAATATCATATAACTCAAGGCTATAGAGGGCTTGTTTATATCTCTTTCTTTTTCATCCTCTAATCCTCGAAATAACTTTGTGCCGATGAATGGATTTTGAATAGTTTTGCCATACCATCAACAATTCCTTTAAGTGATTCCCTCCGATGTGACCGAACCTTTCGTACTAGCATCGGTCATATCCCGGCAATCTTCACCGATCCTTGAGGCTCATTTCAAGGAGTAAAATGAATGAATCCTTTGTAAGATCGAGGGTTCTCATTTGAAATTCTCATAGTCAAGTCCATTCATCAATGAGAACTTCTCTATTTTTAAAATGGGATATCCAGATTTAACATCAACCCATATGGATGTATTGGGTCGAGGTGCGATCTTCCATAAGGCGTGTGATAAACATTCGGCCTTCCAGAGGGTTGTCAGTTCCCAATTGGGTTTCGACCTCTTGTCCCCCGAAAGTGGATCACTCCCGGTCGTGAAATCTCCGGCGTGTGGCATCCTCTTGTCCCGAGCTCCATGATTCGAACCCGTACTTTCTTCGACGTTAGGATTAAGCGGTGGCGGTGGTGGTGGAATTGCTCTACCTTGTGGGTCATAGGTAACCAAAGCGATCCATCACTGCGTTCATCTTTAAATCTACAATACCCAATCGCGCGAAAGATTACGCTAGGTTGTGTAGATCTTTAAGAATCATCTTTTTAATTTTTGATGGATTTTCCTTTGATTAGAGCAATAAGATTCTCCTCATTTGTCATCTTTCGTATAACTTCGGTTGATTTCCCTTTTTGGTGTAAATAGGTCTTGTTCCGAAATCTATACGCTTCTTTCCTCCGGAAGAACTTGGTTTGTCCTCCATATTCTTGACTCGTTTGAATATCATGAAGGAGTTCAAGAGTTTCCTTCTAATATTTCACCATCGTCTCCATCCAGTTGGATCGATGAACTTGTCTTTGGTAGATAAATATGGCGGTTGCCATAAGTGCCGCACCGTCTTTCGGACTTCTCTAAGATCTTCGGAGAACTTAGATTTGTCGGAAGTATCTCGTTCCACTCAGTACTCCATCGGGAATCATTGTTATGATGGGAATTTTCATGAACCGTTTCTTGAAGGTTCATCAAGTGAACATATAGTGTCCGGTTAAACATCCGAATCGCCTATAATATTCGCTCGCATTTTGCATTGCCTTAAGGTTTCTCCGTCGGCTCCGCATGTTCTTTTTCTTCATGTTGGTATTCCCAATATGAAACCTGGTCAAGGTGTTCTTGTGCATACATCGTCAATATTTGACGATATGTCTGTAAGGGTACATCTCGGACATCGGTCCGGATCCATATTCTCGGAGAAATTCTCCTCACCAATTGTTAATTACATAAATCGATAAATATAACCAAAAGTTCTTAATAAACCTGGGCTCGATACCATTGTCAGACGCAAGACACTGCAATCGGATCACCATATGTATGAATAAGGGTATAATTGGTATTTATGAAAATATGCAATTATTCCGCTAGACCAATTTTGCATCAACTCAAGACTTATAGGAATAGGACACCAATTGCTTCGGTATAAAACTTGTAGGACCAATTTTGCGACGTTATAAACTTACAGGGCATATTTTGCAAAACTTAATAAACATACAGGCATATTTTGCAAACCCAATAATAAAAGTCCGAAAATGCAATTTACCACAAGTTACAGGATATTTTCTGCAATTAAGCCATGAATATGAGACATTGCTATAATAATCTCAACTGAATTTTTTTAAAGTTGAAATGTTTATGTAAAGGAAATCATGTTCTTTAATTATAACTATTTATTTTTTTCATTTTTCCCTTTCCTAACTGTAATCCCAAATTCAAGCGTATGTTCGTCGAAAGGAAAATAAAAAGGCAAATTCAAACATATCACTAAAATGAAATGGTTAAAACAAAACTTGATCTCAATCTACATTTTTGAAGTAAATTAAAGAAAAATTGCTGCACTTGCCTCACTTCCCATGTGATGCTTTATATGAAGACACGAACAAGACTTTTGAAGGTTACCTTCGAATTTCGCTCCCTTTTACTTTTCTTTTCTCTTGTCTTGAAATGGTCTTGGCCCCGCTTAATTGTTTTTCGAGTTATTTTTTATGATATTTTTAATGATGTTTCTTTGTTGTTTCTATATAGTTTTCAATGTCTCAATGCAATTTTACCTATATTTTTTAAGCTCTTTTTATTGATGTATTGTTTTCTATAATGTTTATGTTGTTTCCGAGTTGTTTCTGTTAATGTTTTTAATGTTGTTCGATGTTTATTTGTTGTTTCAATGTTTCAATGCAAAGTATTTAACCTATTTAATTTTAAGCTATTTTTGTTCATGTAGTGTTTTCTATATTGTTTATGTTGTTTTTGGGTTGTTTCTATATAGTTTTCAATATTGTTTTGTCGTTTCTTAGTTATTTCCATGTTTTTGACGTTTTCAATGCATTGGAACATAAATTGAATTGTGTTCTTTTTTCAATATTTGTTAATTTATGTGTATATTTCTTGATTGTTAAGATTTTGAGTATACACTTGATTATTTAATGGGATAAAATCAGAAAAAATATTTTTTTTGGAATTTTATTAGATGAAACATGTTTGAAACAATCATAAAACAACAACATAAAAAATTGAAAAAAATTGGGGGCGTAAAAATGTCCGGAATAAGAAAAGCGGGAGCGGAAAAAAGTCAAAAAGTCTGGTAACATAAATAGATGTCCTTTTACCGAAATGTTGGGCAAATTGTGTCGATAACCCTAAATTAAAGTTACAATTTCTCATTATGATGAGTCCTCCAAGGTATGTAGATAAAACAAAGAAAAAGGAGAAGAACTAGAAAATATAATAAAGCAATCTCATGTTTACAAAAATTAGCATTACGCCTCATGAAGACATGAACACAATTTCAGAATCCGGCAAATGACAAACAATTCAAACTTCCATGAACACAATTTCAAAATCCGGGCAAATGACAAACAATTCAAACTTCCTTTTATCCAATTTCTGAACCATTCCATAAGCACACTTTGCCATTTTGAGCCATTTAGCAAACATAGCACACTTCCATGCTTTTGGTTGCGAACAAAACAAAAGGGACCGGGAAGCCGAATCCTCAAAAAAACCATATAACTTACAATGAGAGGAAGTCGGGATAGGGTTGGACACAAGATTCGGACTAATGGGAAACTCGGATTATATTGAAATAGAATTAAAATATGTGATATAAAATAATAGAGAATTCAAATCGACCAAGGAGTGGCATTGGCCTCTACTATTAATGAAACTAGTATTTTACCCGTGTGATGCACTGAGTCTATATCCTGTGAGGCCTCTATTTTATACTACATGTATATTTTTCTAATAGTTCGTAAATTTTATATTCTCGTATTTAGAGATGACAACATCCTCGTTGATAATCAAATAGAATGAGACGGAGAATCATCGGTTAGTTCATGGATGAGAGCGGGGATATAGATTCCTCGCTTCTAGAACCTAGGGGGATAGGACTTGAACAAGACTTATATTCCCGTCCTTCTTCCCATCCGGTTATATAAAATAGGGATTTTACGTTCACATTCTCATTCCCGAACATGTGTATTGTATTTATCTATTATTATTAACTATGTTATAAAAAAGAAATAGTAATCGCAAAAAGTTTAAAGTCTGAAAAAATAATTAAAATATAAAGATAATTAGTTTGATTATAAGTCATACGAATAAATAATAAAAAATAAATTATTATAATCTATAAAAAAATCTCTTTAAATACGAGATAGTTGGTTGTGTGAATAATATGAATTGTATCTATTTATAAAACATGTTTATCTATAAGAAAGTAAAAGTTTGAAATAAAATTTACCGTGCAATGTTGATTTTTTATTACCCCAACGTTGAATACGTAATAAATTGTATTTCAATACAAATCAATAATAAAATCATTTCAATTCCAATTTTTTGGGGTTTAGAAAGTTGGACAATTATAGAGTTATTAAATTAATTAAACAAAAGTCATACTTTAAATTTAGCAACACATTTTTAAGAAAAAAATAAAATGTTTCAAAAATGATAAAAGCTATTTTATTTTTATATATACACATGTATCAAAAATTTATTAAACATGCAAATTCATATCTCATTCCAAATGTATAACTTTGGAACTTGAACATCAAAATACATTGATAAATTAAAAATCCATTAACACGAAGACGTCAATATATAAAAATACAAAAACTTATGTCCTACGGTCTAATGAGCCAAAATTCGTTAGACGGATCCCAAAATTGACCCAAAGAGTGTTTTTGTAACATTAGCAATATCATTTTTGTATATTCAAGGACCGGTATTAGCAGACTATACGAAATGTATTAAGAAAGACCTCTAGAAATTATTAGTACATAGTCTACTTGAAGTATTATTTTTGTAACATTGAACAGTGACACAAGTATCACGAGAGCGCTTAAAAATATTAGGATTTTCATCTGAAAAGTATTAGTAGTCCATTTGAAAAGTATTAGGATGTAGTTTACTTGAAAATATTTAATGGTCCCCTAAAAATAGTAGTTTTTTTTTTCAAAAGTATTAGTCGTCCCGCTTTCACGTATTAGTAGTTCATCCGAAAAAATATTTTTTTCGTAAACATTTATAGTAATTCCCCGAAAAAGTATTAGTAGTTCCCACGAAAAGTATTAGTAGGTCCCCTAAAAAGTTATTTTGTTGGGTTGCGAGGGTAGGGTTGGGTGGGTCTCCGGGTTTGCGCGTCGGATTGATATGTCACGTTGGATCCGTCTAACAGAGACTATCTCATAAAATAATAATTTTCTATATAAAATACTATTATGAATATAATTTTATAATATATAAATCTTAATTTTCTTCTTACATAAATATATATAATGCTATGTATGTATACATCGATATATAAAATTTGGAAATATATTTTAGATATTTTCTTCAATTAAAATAAGTAGTTTTCAATTAAATTTAATCAATTTAAATATAATTCTATATAATTATTAAGAATTGGCTAAGCCCAAATAACAACTATACATGTATCATAAATATCCAAAATAAATGAATATACAAATTGGTGTCGAATAGCTCGAATGGATAATTTCTAAAGCCCATTACAAATTACAAAATAATGAGCAAATATTCCTTATATATTTTTATTTATTATTTTTTTTATTTTATATATGCAATATGGGATTCAAACTAAGGATCGTAAAAAATTGACCAATTTGATATATTATACGTGAAAAATGTATCAAAAATAGAAAATATTATTTTTTTAAAAAAGAAAAAGAAAAATCCAATAATTAATTCAAGTACACACATATTTTGAAAGCTAATTTTATATTTTTATATTATTTTAAAAAGCAATTATTAAATAAAGTTGACGACCAAAACAAAGAAATACCAAATATCTATCACTTCTTATTTTTACACGTGTTTTTTATTGCTTTTTATAGAATCTGGAATGAGAGAGAGAGAGAGGGATATATGCTTAAAAGAAATTTTCCGATTTCCGCCATTTTCTTTGTATTTCCGGACATGTAAAAGTTGAATGGCAAGGTTGTATGGATGTATTTAAATGTATTTTTGTGTTTGGAAATGGATTTTCAGATATTATTGATTTTCTTTGGATAAGGAAATAAATTTTGTTTGTTGTCTACTTTTATGTTAAGGTGTATATGTTTGAAAGGGGAGAATTATATGAGACCATGTCATAGGGTAAGTCCATGTGGACCAATCTAGCCATAGATCAAAATTTTTGAAGGTACAAAATTTAACAAGCTTAATTGTAATTTATTACCTAATTAATTTAACATAAGGGTAAATTAGTCCAAGAAAAACAATACATACCAACAAAATAAGATTCACTTACCAAATCGTAAATCACGCAATCCTTGCCCAATCTCATATCAATATCGGTCGTGAGAAAGACAAAGAAAAATCATGAAATCCTTCCACCATCGTCATCAACGCAACACGAGATAGCAAAAATCAGTCACCTCTGCATATATAAGCCATCGTTGATACTCACCAAAGATTCGCCCCACAATCACAATCCGGAAATAACATTACACGCTCAAATCATGATGCGTGCGAAGAGATGAACAATGTAATTGAGGAGGTTTCTCCAAATGTTGCTACTCTAGAAAAAATTGAGGCTAAATACCGCATAAACCCGCCTATGAAGATATTAGTTAGTGCTTGTGTAGTATTGTTATATTACTTTTAAACACACGAATACTTCGAGGGAAAAAAATATTGCTTATGTAGATATTGAGTATTTCATACTAACAAGTAACATGATACTTCATCACTAATTGCTATTTATATGCCAGGAGCAATACCAATATACCCGAGAATGACTAGATATATCGTTGACTCTACAAAGTATTGAATACCCGAATGTTTATCCTGAATCGGTATACTTATGTACTTCCAAAGGATTGATTGAATTTTATGATGATTATCGCTTCATATGCATAACAATTGTTCTACATACATATGCATCACAAGTACACTTCATAAGCATATGCTATTTAATTGTGTATATTATTGCATGAAAAAAAAAGCTTAACAATAATACACTTTATCAACAGTTTACATCCTTCTAAGTATTACGTAAATTCTTTGTATTGTTTCTTGGTTACACATGTTTTTAAGTGAAATCGATATACTTAATACTTGAAAACCGATTTATTTTGGAATTACATAATTGCTATCTCTTGGTAATCACTAATACATTCTTCAAAATCATAACAACAATTTAACAATTTTAAGCCCTCACAAAATAGTTCACTTACTAGAAGCGATATATAATTGATGAATTTGCACACATGTTTAGTGTATATTACTTGGTTTCCTTATAATGACATGATATTGCGCATTCTTGTAATTTTTTTACAGAAACGGGCTTAAACGGAAAGATATCAGTTGGAAGGCCAGATAAAAATTGAAATACGTAAAGAGAAGATCGAATAAATGAAGAAAATGGACAGAACCACTCACACGTTCAGCCCGTGTGAAGCTCACATGGCGTGTGAGTTGATGCCATGTGATTTTCACACGCTCGTGCGACTTGAATTTCAAAGACGACCTACCCGTGTGTAAATGACACGCCATGTGAAGTGTTCAGAGCAAAAATAGAGAAGGAAACCGTTTACACGGTCGTGCGATCCGCTTTTTTGTGTAATTTTGACTCCTTTTCCCGATTTAACTCTACAAGTGATTCTCCAAGCACCTATATAAAGAGACCAAGACCTTGCATGAATATACAACATAATACACCATAAAATACATCAAAAATACACTAGAATTACACAAATCTATAGTCTTTTAAGAGACGAGGCTAATCTACAAAGATCACCACAAGGCCTTGAATCTACTGAAGCACACGAGTTCGAAGGCTAGGAGGAAAGATCCATCCCGACAAGAAGGGTTTTTCTTTCTTAGTTTAGATCTCTTGTTTGTGCTTAAACGATGTCAAACTATTTGATTTCAACTTTGCCTATGAATTGGCTATCGAATATGTTGGGCTAATCTTTATGATCCTAGGCATAATTAAAAGCGTGGATTCATGTTAAATCTATCTTGATTGTTTTTTTAATTATTTTATGTGTTCTATTATATGAATTTGAATGTTTATTTTTGTAGATTAACTGATTAATAATTTGCATGTCATATTTCTTAGTCCATAATTCGAGAGGTGAGTTCTAACAAATGAAAATCGGGTTCGACATAAATAGGAGTAATGTATCGAGAGACTACAATCGTTTGTGGGAAGTACTTCAATTCAAAGATCTTTTGGGAGTTAATAATAGTTGTAATGTATTGGGATATCTATAATTATTATTAATCTACTGTTTATGCGCCACCCGAGAGGGGGAATAAACTAATTTAGAAGTTGAACCCATAGAAACACATGAATTGGTTTTGATAAGTATTAATTGGATTTAATATTGAAGAAGCATGTTCAGATTATGTGCCTAGGGTTGTTTTCGTATTTGTTGAAAAGACTTGTGGAGTTCGAGTTTTTAATAAATTTACATCTTTTATTCTTACTTGTTTAGAATAGATAGTACTTTCTTGATTTTTGGGTTCTTCAATAAAATTGGAATACGAGTGGGTTCTTCAATAAAATTAGAATACGAGGTTATTATAGCCGAAGTATTTCGTATTCAATCCCTAAGGAATAGGACCTTGCATGCCATTATTGTATAAACTACGTTGTACACTTATAGTTTAGTGAAGAGATTTTCGCGATCAATGCAATTGTATGAAAAAATGATAAACAAACATACGATCTACCACTGTAAAAACTTAGGAATACACCAAAATACCAACCCAAAAATAAATTTACTTTGGGCTTTAGCTCATATAGTTCATGCATTGCAGGTGAGCATGAGAATGCCTGAGTCATCGGCTTACTGTGCAAAGGTCAGCTTTCTTCAGTTTTGAGGTTCATGGACATGGATGACGACCTATTGGGCTAGGGCTTGGCTTGTTTTCATTTTGTATGTAAATATATGTAAATAGTGCGCTGTTGGTTTGAGTTATGTACTTGTATATATAGTCATCGTGCTTACGTACCAACATGATTGATCACTCTTTTGTTTTCGGATGTGGCCCGATCTTCAATGGTGCGCACAGTGGTTTATTTCGTTGTATGGACATGGATCCGAGCCTCTCTACTTACTGACCAACATGATATTGATAATCTGAATACGGTCTTAGGTGGAGTATGCGAGAGAGACATTCTCCGGGATGTGGCACCGATGGACATAGATATTAGGATTAGCGTTCGTCAAAATTATGTATTTACTAGTTAATTTTGTTAAGATATTTTAATTTTGGATGTAAATTTATAATTAATGGTTATATTTGGATTAATTTGTGTATTAATTAGTTAGTTATAAAAATAGTTAAAGCACCAAAATAAATTAATTAATTTTTCTTAAATTAAAAAATACTAATTTAGTAAAGAAAATAATTCATTAGTCAAGACATGTTGTCTCTGCGTACACTTTCTATAAAAAAATAAAACAAAATTGCTCACGACGCACATTACTTGTGCGCGAATATTCAACAAAATAAAAAAAAAACCTGTAGTTGCACACATGGTGTTCGCCAACAAGTAAAAGCTAATTCCCAGATTTCCACCATATTTACATAATTTCATTCAACGTTTACAATATTTAAGCAATTTGCCCTAATTTTTCTAATTGCTTTGATTGTAAGAAATTAGGACTTTTGGCCTTAAAAAAAAGAAAAATATTTTTTCACTAATGCAATAGAAAATGTATGATACTTTAACTCAATATACATATACTTTTATGCATAAAATCAATTACTTTAACTTATCATGTGTATTTTTTCATTCTTATATTGTTGTCTTACTAATATATGGTTGTATCAAAGATAATGATACTTTAACTCAAATGTGAGACACTTTTATGCATAAAATTGTTACTTTTATGCATAAAAATGTTACTTTTATTCTGTCATGATTTTTGTCCTCCAAAAACAGATGTCTTGCTAACTGCGGATCGTATCAACAAATATGATACTTTACTTCCTAAAATAGATACTTTTAAGCATAAAAGTGTTGCTTTAACTCGCCAAAGTATTTTCATGTAGGTTTTCCTTGGGACAAAACATAGGCTATGCCAATGGCATCTTTACCGAGAATGTTGAGAGCGGGTTAAAAGCAACAATTCATTTAAGAATGCATTTATGAAATGCTTGTCGGGATGTAAGGATTAAACCGAGTTTGAAAATTGTTGGAGTAACATGATTTGCTTATATGGATTGGAGGAACAAACATGGTTCAAACGATTGTATAAACTAAAGGACAAATGGTGCACAACTTTAAGTAAGAAATTCTTTTCGTCGAAATACTTTCCTCACAAAGGAGTGAAAGTACTAATAATGCCATAGATTCAATGCGCACCACAAGCTTGATCGATTTTTTTGGTATTTTCAAAGAACTAGTGAAAAATTGGAGAAGGAAAGAACAAAATCATGAATTCCGATTATCAAGATCAATCCCAACAACTACCATACCATTGATTGGGATGTTAAAACACGCTCAAGTATACACGTTGACATTTTTCAAAGACTTTGAGGCAGAGTTTATATCGTCAATTTCTACTACTTGTACTTTAGTTCATGAGGATGAGGTATTAAATATTTATAGCATTTCTTCTCATATTGTGGTGGGAGATATAAATCGTGTCATGTTTCATCCTCTACGAATCATGATATTTTGCACTTGCAAGAAATTTGAAGAATGCGGTATATTGTGTTACCATTCATGACGTGTCCTTCATCTTCATTCTCGTGTGAAGATACCAAAATATATATTTCGAAAAAGTTGGACAAGAATGGTAAAATCTAAGGTGTGGGATAATTTAAATAACAAAAATGAAAAGCCCGACAAGTCTAGTGACCGCATTCCATGGCATCATTAAATGGCACGAAGATATTACGATCTTGTGTTGAATAAAGAGTAGTTTGGAAAAGACGAAGAATAAAAGCTGATGTGTCGATCGTTTCTCAAGTCAAGGAGTTTGATTCCAAGACTCCAAATACTTGGTTACTTTAGATAATTTTTTAAAGATTATAGATTGTAATTTTGATACTTTTGAAGTGATTAGTGATACTTTTCATTCTAAAGATGGTACTTTCAACATCAAAAATTATGGTTTCATATTTTATATATGGAAATAAAGAAATATGTTACTTTTTACACAAATAGTGATACTTTCCAGATTATACATGATACTTTTTAGTTTATCTTGTATTTCCAAATGCCCGTTACAAATGAAAAGACGGGCAATATGTCTAATGTTCTCAAGCAAATAAGTTTTTGACTTAAAATGCTAGATTATTTTATATAATGATAATTTTTTATAACTTTATGGTTCTAATGATGATACTTTTGAAGTAATTACTCGACACTTTTCATTCGAAAAATGATACTTTTAAAATATAATAGTTTAATATTTTATACATCAAAGTGCGTAATTATGTTACTTTTTAAATAAAAAGCGATATTTTTGCTATTATACATGATACGTTAAGATATATCTCCCATGTTGAACGCAAATAAAAATCCTATGAACTTTTAGATCACAAAATATAACAAGATTTTCAAAACAAAAAGATTGTCAAAATAAAAGAAAATACAATGCCAAACATTTGCAAAAAACCACACTAGAAATCGTAGGACAAAACATAGTATCAAAGATGTCCGATTCTAAAATTCTACAACTTCAATTTTTCTTTTCCGGGACGTTCCTTAGTAGGCTCCTTCATGGGTTCCTTGAAGTCTTTGATAAATTTAATCATTTTCTTCTCCATTTCCACCTTCAACTCATTCAAATCGACAAGATAATTCTCATGTAGTACACATTCTTAACTTGCGTCTTTCAACAAAGCTTAAAAAAGGAATATCGAACACGTACAATAATTATAAACTACAAATCGTTTGTTTAAACAAAGTGTTCATACCTTGACAACGGAGATGAGTAAACATTACCCACAAAGTTTTCCATATGATGCATTACAAAACACCACAATCAATATTCTGTTTTTTTTTGCCGGGGAAAGGGAACATTTTCCGGGCATATGACACAACTTCATGAGCTTTAGTGTGTTTTTCCTCTTCTAGGAACAAAGCCATTTGCATTTGTTTGTGAAAATCAAAATATATTAGAACAATTCAATTCATATAAACTTCATATATAATAATAGTATGGTAGTTTACCACCAAAGTCACAAGTCCATAATATTCATCAATAATGATTTGCATCATGGACCGTGAGTGCCGAGGTATTGAACTTTCTTCCCAACAAAGTTGATCACAACAACAATAAAATGACCTTCATAAAATATGGAACAAATATCTACATATTTGAAACACTAAAACTTCATTATAGTTTATAAAACTTTTCAAGAAAAAAGAGATATTTTTCAACAATAAAGAGATAATTTTCAAACATAAAGAGATACTTCTCAAATAAAACACTTAGTTCTTACCCGATCCATTTCATTCAAATTTGGTTTGTTCAACAATCTCATGCACACCCTCCAACAATCTCTCACATCTTTAGCACAATCTTTTTCTTGGAAATTATCAACAAGATATAGTTGTTCGATAAAAAATAGAAAATAAGAAAAGTTGACCCACACATAAAAATACAAATAAAAAATAAATACTACTTATAGACTGTTAGTCCAAGTGGCTACAATAATCTAGAGGGGGTGAATAGATTATGCCGATTTTTCGCAAATCACTCTCTTTTTCGAAACAACGAGTAAATAACAAAAATGTAAATGCGGAAAATAAACAACACTCGTTGATTTAAAGAGGTTCAACCCACCAGGGCCTAATCCTCTACCACCCCAAGATCTCGGGATGGATTTCAAAAAAGAAAAAAAGATTTTATTAATTTACCAAAAATTAATACAACACCTTGAGGATTACCACAACCCTCTTTCACCACTTTGAGGATTACCACAATCCTCTTACAACACCTTTGAAGATTACCACAACCCTCTTACAACACCTTTGAAGATTACCACAACCTTCAAACACCTATCACCTAGATCACCCAAGTGTATTCTTACCACAAGAATACTCACAAGGATGTCTTGTGTTGAATGATGACCAAAATCAAGATTACAACTCAATAATGATTGATACAATATGAGTACAAGTGTAATCAAGAATTGAAAGCCTAGACCTCAAATAAGTGCAAGTGAAAGTGCTTAGGCTAATACAACAAGATATATGAAAGTGTTTGCTCAATTTCTCTTTGCTTGTATATTGTGTGTTGTATCTTGTTGCTTGAATGAAGCCTCTATTTATAGGAGAGGTCTTGGCTTGATTTCCAGACATTGGCTCCTCCTGGGGAGTGATTTTCAAAAAAGAAACCATTTAAAATCATCAATATAGTGTTAGAAATCAATCCCACAAAATAGGAAAAGTCATGTCTGGAAATGCAACGGATAGTTTGCTGATAAACATGGGGTTCGACCGGTCGCACAGAGATAAGATTGAAATTGAATTCTGCGAATTTTTACACAGGGGGGCCGGTCGAAGGGGGGTGCGACCGGTCGCCTTAGTCGTGACCGGTTGCCGACGCGTTTTTACGAAACAGAGAAATCGCGGAACAAAAATCCAACTTGCGCAGTACAGTCGCCCGCCGGTCAACCGGCTGACCACACCGTCGCCACTTGGTCGACCGGCCACCCCGCCTGCTGCTTTTTCTTACGTCCCATTTTTTTTTTCTTAGCTCAACTCAGTACGGGTTGCCCTATAGGCGACCGGTCGAGCTCCGAAACAAATGTGTTGTCCAATGTTTTATTGAAAATAAACTTCAAGAAATACTCAGAAAAATAGTAAAAACATTTTAAGTTGATCGGAAATATTTAGACAACATTTAGGGACATAGTTTTGGTTTGAAAACATATTTGAACAAAATCGAGCATAATCATCAAAATCATGATAAAAACATTTATCTAACAAACTCCCCTTTTTGATGATTACAAACCAAAACAATTTTCTTGAGGACGATTTTAAAACCAAATAAAAATTTTCGGTTTTACAAGTAAACTATCCGTTAGAAGTATTTCATACAAAGCTCCCCCTATTTATGAGCATATCAACAAACGATAATTATAAGTAAGAAGCACAAGCTATAACAAGCTTATATAGATGCATCATGAGCTAAGAAGCTCCCCCTATCACAAGACTTATAATCAATGTTATGCGAGTCCAAGGTTTAAGCCATGGACTAGGTATTAGAGTCCACAATACTTATTACGAGCTTTTATTAGCTTCTCTTGAGCTACCGAGCTAATATCCTGTTTCTCCCCCTTTGGAATCATCAAAAAGAATGTTAGAATGGTGAAAACACCATACAATAATATCAAAGTGTGCCAAGGGGACGGTTTATTAACCGTTGATCAATGAAAGCATCATAATCCAAGAAAAATGGGAGAAATGTAATATAAAGAAGTTATACACTTGTTTTGATTGGCAAAACATGATCCCAATAAGTATAGAAAACTTTTGAAAGCAAGAGAATCATGTATAAGTTGAAATTTTCATTGCGACATTTCATCGAACACCTTGTGTGCGGTAAAAAGAGAAGAGGTTGTATATAACCTTTGTAAATGGTTCAAGCCAAAAATTGTCAACATCAATTCACATCAAACATCATACAATACAACATAAAAACTAAGCTCATCAAGATCATACGAAAATTTCATCAAAAATTTTCAAGAAACTCGAAAAACTCAAGGGTTCCACCCAATTGAGTAAAAGACGCGAAATTCTTACCATTTGATCGGAAAGAGTGAGCCATAATGATGATAAACATGCTATATAAGGTCCAAGATATGAATTGAATGCATGAAACTCAATTTTGAGTGAAAATTGTCTGCATTTGACAAAGGGGACGAAAAATGGCAAAAAGAAGTGAAAATAACAAATGTCAAGACAGAACTAACTTAAACCAAAATTTGGCCTAGGGTGACCGGTCGTGGTTGAGGCGACGGTTGCCCTCAACCTCTTCAGCCCCACTGTTTTGACAAATTTTTCAAGATCCAATTTTTAACCAAAATCCGATTTTTCGCCCTAAGTTTTAAAAACATGCAAAATGCAAACGTAGACCTCATTCAATATGCATTATGCCTAACCGAGCTCGTATTGACGCCTTAAAAGTCTCGGAAGTTAGCGGTTTTTGTAAAAATGTCCGCTAATTGATCTTGAGATGGCACAAACGATATCTCAATTTTTCGTTTTGAAACACAATCCCTTAGAAAATGATGTCGAATCTCAATATGTTTAGTACGGTTATGATGAACCGGGTTTTGAGCAATATTAATAGCGGATATATTATCACAAAAGATAGGTACATTTTCAAAAGAGCATTTGTAATCCGCTAAGGTTTGTTTCATCCAAAGAAGTTGAGTACAACAAAATGCGGCGGAAATATATTCGGCTTGCCGTTGAAAGAGAAACTGATTTTGCTTCTTTGAAAACATGAAACTAGGCAATCGCCTAAAAATTGACATGATCCGGAAGTACTTTTCCGATCATCAATATTACCCGCATAGTCGAATCACTATAACCTTTAAGAGAAAAATTTTCATTCTTTGGATAAAATAAACCATATTGAATAGTGCCTTTCAAATATCTAAAAATTCGTTTAACGGCACTCATATGAGATTCTTTTGGATTGCTTTGAAAACGAGCACATAGGCATACGACATGAAGAATGTCCGGTCTACTAGCGGTTAAATAAAGTAAACTACCAATCATACTCGATACTTGGATTCATCAACCGTCTTGCCTTTTTCATCTTTGTCAATTTTGACATTGGTTGCCAGAGTCGAGACGGTTCTTCCTTCTTCAATGCGAACTTCTTCAAAAGTTCTTTTGTATACTTTGATTGCGAAATATAAATACCTTCTTGGCATTGCTTAATTTGAAGTCCAAGGAAGAAGTTAAGCTCCCCATCATACTCATCTCGAATTCTCCTTGCATTAACTTAGAAAATTTCTTGCACAAAGAATCATTAGTAGCACCAAAGATAATATCATCAACATATATTTGCACAAGTAAACAATCTTGCCCTTTTTCAAAAACAAATAGAGTTGTATCAACTTTACCTCTTATAAAACCATTTTGTAAAAAAACGAACTAAGTCTATCATACCATGCACGGGGTGCTTGTTTTAAACCATACAAGGCCTTTTTAAGTTTATAAACATCATTAGGCCTAGAAAAATTTTCAAACCCCGGAGGTTGTTTTACATAGACTTCTTCTTGAATAATACCATTTAAGAAGGCGGATTTAACATCCATTTGGTAAAGTTTGAAATTTTTAAAGCAAGAATAGGCAAGCAAAATACGAATAGCTTCTAAACGTGCTACGGGTGCAAAAGTTTCATCATAGTCAATACCTTCTTCTTGACAATACCCTTGAGCTACTAACCTTGCCTTATTTGAACAATGTTGCCTTGATCATCAAGTTTGTTCAGGAAAACCCATTTTGTGCCAATAATGGTTTGAGAAGGAGGACAAGGTACCAATTCCCATACATCATTTCTTTCAAATTGATTCAACTCCTCTTGCATCTCTAGAAACCAATCCTCATCCTCAATAGCTTCTTTAGCATTTTTAGGCTCTTTTTGAGAAATAAGAGCTTTTCGGCAAAGTTTCTTCGAGTCATTACTTTATCAAGGGGATCACCAATAATAAGATCTTTTGGGTGATCTCCTTAAATTTCAATGCAACGGGAAGATCCGAGATATCACCTCTATCTTCTTGAGGACCATTTGAAGTGGACGGTTGATCATTTGATGTAGACGGTTGATATCAATTTGAACAATTTGTTCAATAATATCTTCCTCATCACTTTCATCATTAGGAATTCTTTCAACTCCCGAAGCTTCATTGAATTTAACATGGATGGATTCTTCAACAACTCCACTAGTCTTATTGTAAACCCGATATGCTTTGCTTTTTGTTGAATATCCCATAAATATCCCCTTCATCGGCCTTAGGATCAAGTTTGTCCAATTGATCCTTGGTATTCAAAATAAAGCATTTACAACCAAATATTTTGAAATAACTAATATTTGGAGTTCTACCTTTCCAAAGCTCATATGGAGTTTTATTCATTTTAGGACGAATATAAACTCGGTTAATGACATAGCAAGCGGACTTACGCTTCGGCCCAAAAATACTTTGGAAGTGAAAATTCATTGAGCATGGACCGACTCATTTCTTGTAATGTTCGATTTTTCCGTTCGGCTACTCCATTTTGTTGAGGTGTCCTTGGAGCCGAGAAATTATGAGCATATCCTTTGGTTTCACAAAATACTCTAAATTCACCGTCAAATTCTCCACCTCGATCGCTCGAATAGACTTGATAGTATCTTCTTTTTCATTCTCAATAAGTCTACACAACTTAACAAACTCATTAACGGCATCGTTTTTATTGGTAAGAAAAAGAGCCCAAGTATATCCCGAATAATCATCGACTATAACAAAAGTGTAATGTTTTCCACTTAGACTAGCGTACCAATATCCCCCGTACAAATCAAGGTGAAGCATTTGTAGAGGTTTGGTTGTGGAAATTTCATTTTGGGCTTAAAACTACTTTTAACTAATTTGTTCTTTTGACAAGTGTCACATAAGCCAAGATTTTCAAAATTCAATTTGGGTAGTCCTTTCACATGTTGGTTTTTGTAAATATTTTTCAAATTTTGTATCCAACATGTCCAAGTCGCCTATGCCATAAACTAGTTAAATCTTTATTGGCGACTAAACAAGAAACATTTTGACTAACCAAATCACTTGTACAAATTTTGTAAAGATTGTCTTTTCTATTTGCTTCACGAGATAATTTCACCATTTTTAAGAATAAGGCATTTTTCTTTATTAAATGAAACATCATATTTTGAATCACAAAGTTGGCTAACACTTATCAAATTAAACTTAAGCCCTTCAACTAATAGAACATTACTAAGAGAGAAAGAAGAGTTACCAATTTCTCCATTTCCAAGAATTTTTCCTTTGCCATTGCCGAACATGACCATACCCTCTTCTTGGAGCTTGATGTTGGTAAAAAGTTATCTCCTCCCGGTCATATGGCGTGAACATCCGCTGTCCACGAGCCATTTTGAATCTTCCATTGTGGTTATAGCCCCTATTACCTACAAAAGAATTTCTTTTAGGTACCCTATAATTTTTGGGTCCATGGAGGTTAGTCTTGAGACCTTTGGGTCTCCAAATATGTCTTGAGCTATTTCTCAATTTGCAATTATTAGCATAATGTCCAACTTTGCCACAATAAAAACAAGTAGGAGTATTATAATTATTAGCACGTACAAAAGTCGGACCTTGGTTATTTTTCTTAAAAACACTTTGAAATGGCTTATAACCAAGTCCCGATTTGGAATGCTCACCTCTTTGTGCATCTAAAATTTTTGTGACTTTATCCGTACTTATGTTGAAACGATGCACATCATTTTTCAAACATTCAATATCTTTTGTGAGCAATTCCTTTTCGGTTTCAAGAGAATGAATTCTAGTAAGAGTAAGAGCATGAGCTTTGTCTAGAGATTCATAAGAGGTAAATAATTTTTCCTTTTCAACCTTAATCTCCTTATGCTCCTTTTTCAAATTTTTGTATTTAACGATTAAATTTTGAAACTCAATTTGCAATTCATCAAAATCACATTGCAAGTCATCAATTATGGAGGAAGTAGAAGAATTTGAGTGTACCTCATTATTTTCATCGTCTATAGCCATGAGACCGTGTTCGGTTTCTCCTTCCTCATCGGTTGTTTCGAGTAGTTCATCCCATGTTTTGACTTCCGCATTTAGAGCCTTCTTTTTTGTGAAAGGCTTCCTTTTCTTTTGCTCCTCTTCATCGAAGCTTGGCAATCGGCAATGAAGTGCCGGGTTTTCCGCATTTAAAGCAAGCATTATCTCTTGGTTTTCTTGTTTTATTTTTATTCACAAATTTTGCGAATTTTCGAACAAGTGCGGCCGTCTCCTCATCATCATCATCATTATCATAATATGCATTATTAGAAGAAGAAGCAAGACCTTTAGGAATAATTTGCATACCCGATTGATTTGTGGATGGTTTGGAATTTTTCCTCTCCTTGAGATAGACTTCATAGATGAGTAGGTTTCCAATAAGCTCATCAAACTTGAGTGTCTCAAGATTTTGTGCCTCCGTGATTGCCGTTACTTTTTCGGACCATGAGCCGGGAAGTGCATTTAGTACCTTGGTCACCTTGTCTTCTTCGGAGATGACTTTGCCGAGGGCCACAAGAGGATTGACAATATTGTCAAGCCTTTCCACCATCTTGGAGATGCCTTCGCCGTCATACATGTTAAAGTTTTCGAAGTCTTTAACAAGCATGGTCTTTCTTGCTTGCTTGACTTTCTTAGTCCCTTCATAGATTGTCTCCAATTTTTCCCAAACCTCATGTGCCGACCTTATGCCTCTTATGCGATTGTACTCGGTGGCGGTAAGAGAACAATGCAAAATATTTAAGGCCTTACCGTTTAGAGAAAAAGCCTTCTTGTCGTTTTCATCAAACTCCTTGAAAGGTTTAGGAGCCAAGGTGTCATCCTCCGATTTCTTTGTTGGTTGATCAACTCCTTCAATGACCACATTCCAAATGTCGAACCCGCACCCTTGTATGAAGCACTCCATACGGTCTTTCCAAAATGCGTAGTTGTTGGTGTCGAATAGTGGTGGCTTATTGGTAGAGGCCGGTGGTGAGATGAGCATCATTTGTAGCCATGGATCTTTCCTCTTTACTCGGAACGAGCTAGCCAAAGAGTTTGGCTCGATACCACTTGTTAGTCCAAGTGGCTACAATAATCTAGAGGGGGTGAATAGATTATGCCGATTTTTCATAAATCACCCTCCTTTTCGAAACAACGAGTAAATAACAAAAATGTAAATGCGGAAAATAAACAACACTCGTTGATTTAAAGAGGTTCAACCCACCTAGGGCCTAATCCTCTACCACCCCAAGATATCCAGGATGGATTTGAAAAAAGAAAAAAAGATTTTATTAATTTACCAAAAATTAATACAACACCTTGAGGATTACCACAACCCTCTTTCACCACTTTGAGGATTACCACAATCCTCTTACAATACCTTTGAAGATTACCACAACCCTCTTACAACACCTTTGAAGATTACCACAACCTTCAAACACCTATCACCTAGATCACCCAAGTGTATTCTTACCACAAGAATACTCACAAGGATGTCTTGTGTTGAATGATGACCAAAATCAAGATTACAACTCAATAATGATTGATACAATATGAGTACAAGTGTAATCAAGAATTGAAAGCCTAGACCTCAAATAAGTGCAAGTGAAAGTGCTTAGGCTAATACAACAAGATATATGAAAGTGTTTGCTCAATTTCTCTTTGCTTGTATATTGTGTGTTGTATCTTGTTGCTTGAATGAAGCCTCTATTTATAGGAGAGGTCTTGGCTTGATTTCCAGACATTGGCTCCTCCTTGGGGAGTGATTTGCTGCAAAAGAAACCATTTAAAATCATCAATATAGCTGTTAGAAATCAATCCCACAAAATAGGGAAAAGCTGTCTGGAAATGCAACGGATAGTTTGCTGATAAACATGGGGTTCGACCGGTCGCGCAGAGATAAGATTGAAATTGAATTCTGCGAATTTTTACACAAGGGGATCGGTCGAAGGGGAGTGCGACGTCGCCCTTAGCCGTGACCTGTTCGGTTGCCGACGCGTTTTTACGAAACAGAGAAGTCGGAACAAAAATCCAACTTGCAGTACAGTCGTCGCTCGATCGATCGGCCGACCACACCGTCGCCCACTTGGTCGACCGGTCGCCCGCTCTATTTTTCTTATGTCCCATTTTCTTTTTCTTAGCTCAACTCAGGTACGGGTTGCCCTATGAGGCGACCAGTCGAACTGAAACAAATGTGTTGTCCAATGTTTTATTGAAAATAAACTTCAAGAAATACTCGAAAAATAGTAAAAACATTTTAAGTTGATCGGAAATATTTAGACAACATTTAGGGACATAGTTTTGGTTTGAAAACATATTTGAACAAAATCGAGCATAATCATCAAAATCATGATAAAAACATTTATCTAACATAGGCTCACGAGTGTTGAAATAAAAGTGTTTTGGATCGTTCGCCCCAATGTTTTTTGTTTAAAATGGCAGTCCATATATCAATCACATTCACAAAAATCATGCTCGAATCATTCGGTGAGTCAATCTTATCCATAAAGGAACAAAAAAATCACCAAAGATGTGCAAAAGCATTTGATTTGAAAAACTAAATAAATATAATGAACATAACATTTCTCATCAAAGAAAATATCCAATAAATCTCATTGTTACTTACTCTTTTCCAGGACTATGCACAAAAAAACATAAATCAACAATGTCTCTCTCTTTAAAGGTCATTCCTTCCAAATGCCGATTATTCTTCTTTCATGAATTGAGCGAAAAGAACTCTTTTTGTTGATAGGCAAGAATCATTGTTTGATAGAACACATTAGATAATAATTTATCCAATAAAAGTGATACTTATTCAAACAAAACAGATACTTATTCGGAAAAAAAAATAGATATTTTTCTCTAAGAAAACAAATACTTATACAAAGAAAACAAATACTTATTCAAACAAAAATGATATTTTTCAGTATTTAACTAGTACTTTAATATATTACCTGAATTGCCTACAACTTGGCATGCATGCTAAATCTGTGACTGAATTACTTCATCAATTTGCCTTTCATTTATTCCTTGGACTACATCATCATCGATATTCGCTTCATAGGTTGGTTGTTCTTCAACAACGGGTGACTCTATCTCAAAGGTTAAAATATCAAACCTAGGCATCAGGTCATTATGCATGGGGTCATTACGTTCTTTCATCTTCTGGAAATTCTTCACAACCTCATCGATGTACTCATGAAGTTTTGCACTTGAGAAGAATTCATCATTATGTGATGAAGAAGTATTTGCCTGTTCACGCTGCATTTTCGATCGCAGTCTCTCCATATGGACATGGCTTATGACTTACATATCCCTTTTCAACAGCAAACAGGCTTTGTGCACCCCCTGCAAAAATGTAACACTTTTTTTTATCAATAAAGGATACTTTTCAAGATTAAAGTGTTACTTTAAGATGAAAATAAATGTTACAGTTAACTTATATTTTTCGCAGTTTTCTCAATCTCATCATCGGTCGGCTGCCACTCTGGTAATACAAACTTGAAGATTCATCAAATTTATTAGATTTTTCCTTCTCGAATGTTCTTTACCGATTTTTCCCTCTCACCCATACCTCCATCAGCCGAACTACATATTTTCTCTTCAACAACAGGCTTGGTTTTCCTAGAAATAGAATAAACGTCTTCCACCCACTCACACTGGCCAAACTCTCCAGCACTACTCTCTTCTTTAACATGTTTCTTAATGCGCCGAGTCGCCCCAGGTGTTGAATGAGAGAGAGAGAGAGAGAGAGAGAGAGAGAGAGATCAAATAGTTCAGCATTCCTCACCATTTCAATCGATGCAAATATATAATGCAACACCAAGATACAACCGCTTATATATGGTGGTTGACTTCTTGTTAAAATTATCGACCGATCGCCAAGCCTTTCCAACGCGGTGAACACCGTCAAAATGTGTAATGGCATCTACATCCACCAACAACTTGAAGCAAGAAACGATCTATTTGCACTCGGGTTCAATAAAGTTGATAATTTATACAAAACAAACATTCATTTAAAATCATCACCTCCTTCTTTAAAACCATTCACCAACTTGGTTTTCAAAGTCCCAACACTAGAACTCCCGTCAATCCCAACTTTCTTCTTAAACTCAACAATCGGCTCTAAATTATCTCCCCGTTTAAAAACTAAGACATCACGGTCATTCCTCGATAGCATGAAAACATCACAAATAGCATCGCGAGTAATTACAAACCTCTTCTTATCATCAATACTAAGCAAAACGACTTTTCCCAATAACCTTTTGCACCAACCACAAAATCATCTTAGCAGGTAAATATATAACTTTAAGGTTCAATAACACACCAAAACCAATACTCTTCACATCATCTTTTCATCGTCATCACCAAAGAGTTCACTACATCAAATAAACCATTGAGTCTCCATTGCATAAGAAAGTTGATGTAAAAAAATAATAAATAATTAATACAATCACATATGAAAAATAATAATTTGAAAGCAATTTATAATACTTTGAAGTATTAAATATGATCTTGTTCGGATAAAAAAATGATACTTGAACATATAGACACGATTTATATTGGATGATAAAAATCAATATTTATGTGAAATACATTGATACTTTTCAAACAAATAATGCTACTTTGAAAGCCAAAACCAATACTTTTAAGTACATCGATTTCGATGATTTTAAGCATCAATTTTAGATGCAATTAATGTACGAATTACGGGGCATACGATAATGATACTTTTGAATCAATTTATATACTTTTCAGAATATAAAATGATACTTCTTGCGTATAAACATTGATTTATATTACATGATTAACATACACCGATGCTTTCAGAAATCAACATTTATGTAACATACACTAATACTTTTCACAAACATAATGATACTTTTAAAACAAAAATTAATATTTTTAAGTACACTAACCTCTTCTTATCATCGCCTGATAGCTTTTTTTTTTTGCGAGGATTTTTACCAACTTCCTCTCTGTTAATTCTCTTTCCTCACCAACACTCTCACATTTGATTTCCTTCATCAAGATTTTTCCTCCCAGCAACCTTACTCAATCTTCTGTCACGTATATCACCAGCATCCTTATCCGGGCTTACTTATTTTTCATCAACTTTTTCCTTCGTCGAGGTTTCAACAGGGGCTTCCTTCGTCAATCTTCCAACAACGGCTTCCTTCATCGAGGTTTGACAAGGGGTTCCTTCATTGACATTTCAACATTGTCTTCCTTGTTCGACGTTTTAAGGGGGCTTCCACCATCAAGGTTTCACCAGGGGTTTCTTTCATTAATGTATCGGCAAGGGCTTCATTCGTCAATATTGCAACAATTGCTTCCTTCGTTGACGTTCCAACAAGAGCTTGCTTTGTCGACGTTTAACACTAATTTCCTTCGCCGACGCCTCAACAATAACATCTATACTTGGACTATCAATAGCTGGTGATTCCTTTATATCCTCATTTATATCATCCTCTTGTGAGTCCCCCCTACCCCTTTCCTCCTCCTCCCCTCCCCGTACCTCTACTCTCATCATCAGATCAATATCTTTACGTCGTGTCATCTTCCATTTGCGTGATAAAAACCTACAAAAATTGTGAAAAACTCACTAAAAACACTAAAAACTATGAAATTTGAACCATGAGACTGCAATATATTAAAAAGTAAAAATGATACATTAAACTCAATTGATGATATTATTAAGCATCAAATATGATACTTCCAAGATGCATATTCATATATATATATATATATATATATATTCAGGATATTGAAAATGCACAGAACTATGAATACTATTAAGTCAAATTAACAGAAACATGCGTACAAACACAACAAAATAACTCTAGAATCACATACATTGTTAGTAGGGCAAAAAGACAATGTAAAAATCGCAAGACTGAGAACAAATCTACACATAAATACTATCATAACACATAAGAAATAGAAAATCTCCTCTACAACTTATATTTTTCAAAAAAAAAAAAATACAGGAAAATTTGCAGAAATTATAAAATTAAGTATCTGCAAACTTGAAAGCTTGAAAACAACGGCCAAAAAACTAGATACACCGTCGGGAACATATCACAATGGACTGCAGCACACCTACTCGGAAAAAAACCCTAAAATCGAACATGATAAAAATCTTAAAATCAAAGAAAATCGGAAACAAAATCAGAGAAAATGCAGGATGTTCTTACCGGAGTTTGTCTCGAAGTATCAAAGCACAGTTAAAAGTCAAAAAATCAAAAAATCGAAGTTGAAGAAGAGGACACAGACGGGCACGAAAAGAAAGGAAGAAAATGAAAGTTACAAAAAACGTGGTCTAATGTGGGAGAAGACTGAAAAACAACTGAAAATTAAGAACAAAAAAACAAACAAATAAGACGGGCGGGTCGGGTAGGATCTATCTTATATGTTCAGACCTGTAAGACGGTCATACATGATTTTTTTTGCCATGAGTTTTTTTGCCTAAAAAGAGGGGGTGTATTGATAGTTATTGGAGGTGTTAATAGTAGCCTCTAAAAAAATGACTTTTTTTTTTTAGTACAGTGGGGGACTTGGGGAGGATACAGATGCACTTGTATGAGATCGAACCCGAGTAGGTTATTCACTCTTACAAGAAATGTCTAAACCATTGGAGCACAAAGTTAATCCCCTTAAAAAATGGACTTAAAAAGCAATGTTGCACTAAAAATAAAAAGTAAAAAAAAAAAAAGCAATATCTGACGTTTAATATTGCCTCAGAAAGCATGGCCAATTCGCCACTCTCTGTAAAAGAAATTTTGCCATTTTAGAATAGCACCGCCGTCCGCCGCTCTCTGGTAAGCAATTTAGCCGTTAACATTGCGTTATAAAGCACCTTCGCTCTGTTCTTAAAATGATTTATCCTCTCCGTTCCTAAGGACTGTAGTTGATCCTATTTTTGTTTTTCGCCTTAGGGTTAGGGGTGCTCTAAGAATTCTGAGAAAAAAACCTACTATAATGGAAAGGCTGTCGGATGATTTACTAGCATTGATTCTGGATAAATTTGACGACCTGAATGATAGGAAATCGTTTTCTCAAGTTTGCAAAAATTGGTTAAGAGTTGAAGGACTTCACAGATCGACTCTGCAAGTTTTCGAGCAGATCTTCTCCCCAATTTCTTACCAAGGTTTCCAAATTTACTCAAATTTCAAGCATCGACACCAATTCGCAATTCCCTTATCCAGTTTTTAGCCAATACATGCCCTAGAATTCAAGTGCTTAACCTTAATTACAAGGAAACAGTGGATCTTTGCTGCGAAAATGTTGGAGAAGACGATTTTGATGATGTTGGAGAAGATGATTTTGATGATGAAGGTCTTTGTGATATTGCAAAGGGATGTCGTGATTTGAGAAAAGTTTTGTTAAGGAGGAGAAGTGGAATTGGGAATCGTGGGGTTGCTTCATTAGTAGGGTTTTCAGGAAGTTTGAGAAATCTTGATTTAGGGTTTTGTAGGAGGGTTTCTGATGAGGCGCTTGAATCAATTGGGGGTTTGAAATATTTGGAAGTATTGAATCTGCAGGGGTGTTGGTTGATAACAGATATGGGTTTGGCTTTCTTGGCAAAAGGGTATTTGTGCAATACACTGAGAATATTGAATATTGCTGAATGTGATCAAATAACAGACTGTGGCTTGATTTATTTGAAGGAGATGAGTTGTTTGGAGGAACTGAATTTAGCGGAGTGTGGACCGAAGGTGACCGACATTGGTTTTGAGATGGCTGTGGCTACATTTTCGACTTTGAAGAAATTGAATATGTCTTGGTTGATTAATGTGTCCCATGTAACTATGGTTGCTCTAGCTAGAAACTGCAGGAATTTAGAGGTGCTTGACTTGTCAGGCTGTGAATTGGTTACGGAGACTGTCTTTCGTGCTTTTGCCAGACACGGTTCTTTGAAGGAGCTTATTTGGACGGATAATATATTTGCTATAACTGGTCATGATCTTGAACATTTGGTGTTTGGCTGCTCAACTTTAGAACGCATCGTTCTTGACAAAAGATTCAGGGTATGGATTCTTATGGGATCGGTCGAAAGAATATTGAGGCGTAATTGTGTGTTAGAATGGGGTTGAAGGATGAATGGACTTGCACAGACCGGTATTGTAAGTAACTTGCGTACTTATCGATTTCTTGATTTAGGCGCTTCTGAGTTTATGACCATGTTTGTATGAGTTATAGAACTGCATATGTTCTTTTTTTGTTTGGTTGATCTATTTCTCGGGATTTAGCATGCAATTTATCTATATGTTTTCCTGTAGTGATGCTAAGTTAACAGAGAATATATATCTGCGATAATCAAATGGTTGATTGTGAACGTTTCTTGTAAGAATAGTGTTTGATTTCCATTCAAATTACAATACGGACAAGTATCTGCTTTTGCAACAATACCTAGACTTTTGGCAAGAATTCATCGATCCAGCTTCGTTGTGACAATGTTTGTTGTCAAGGTTTCTAATGTAATTGTTTTTGTATCAGTAGGTTATGCAAATTAAAGTCAAGAGTCAATACTCAAGACTCTGCTACAACAACTCAAGGAAAGGCAGATGAGGACAATTCAGGCATGGAATGAAGATCAAGATTAATTTGAAGTTTCTTGGATGAAACAGGTTTCTTGTGACAGACTGCTTTGTTTTTCTACTCCGTGTGTACTACTTACCTATGTACTGCTAAAAAATGCAAATTAAGTTGAACTTGGATTTGCATCTGATCCATTGTTTTGATTTGTAGCTGTGTTTGCTCAATTCTTCATCTTCTTTGCCATTCATTGTCAGCTGGGAATCTTGTAATGGGAAGTGGGTATCCTTCGAGTTTTATGCCTGTAAATGTGGTTTGGACCTTTGGTTTGGGCCATGGTTGAGTTGGTCTGTGTAGTGGGCGGGCCTACCTCAAGTTTGGGTTCATGACTCATGACTCATGAGCAATATTGGGCATATGAACAATTTTCTACTCCTGCTAGGAGTGTTCAGAGTTCGGTTAATCGATCAAACCGAACCAAACGAAAAACCGAATTTAAAAAAATTAAGAATTCGCTGGTTTATTTCCAGCAGGCAGCAACTGTCTTCTCCATATCCATCATTCTCCCATCGTCATCTCACCATCCACCGTCAGAAAGAAACAGATTCAAAATCTTAAATGTTTGAAGTTTGGTTTGGTTTGGTTTTTCTTTTTCCTTTTTTTTTTAATTTGTTAACAGTTGGGTTTGATTTTGATTTTAAGGCAATCACCAATCTGTTTGATTTAATCTTTTAGTTTACCAGCATCACTGAAACATAAATACAACAACATAATTATTCTGTATTTTTCATCAAAATTCGGGTCACGGAAAATGGAATTGAAAAAACCGAAAAAAGTTCGGTTTGAATTGAACCGAACCGAGTAAAGTTGGTTTGGTTTTCGGTTATGAATTTTGGCAAACTGAAATTTCGGTTAACGAAGTTTCGGTTCGGTTTGACCGAATAAACAACCCTAACCGCTGCTGTGTTTATTTGGGCAGTAGAAAAAATATTATTTATAGTATTTCACTTGATCTAAAGAGAGATGAAAAACAAGAATGTGCCTATGAATATGAGAAATTGCCATTATTTATAGGATTTTTTTCCATCTTATATTTTCCTAATTATAATCCCAAATTCAAGCATAGTGATGGCAGTGGGGCGGATCCAAACCCGAACCCGTAATGAAGCTGCCCCATGTGGTGCGGGTTTGAACCCGAGTCTGCTAGGTCCTAGGGCCAATTTCCTGGACCCGTCGGGTCTGGTAATGGGTTTTATTGGACCCGCCCACATATTTTATATTTTTAGATAAACTTTTTATATTTCCATTTAGTTTTATTTTTAGTAAGGTTACTAGTTAGGTCATTTATCATATAACCAACACTTATTGTAGTCTGGTAAGAATACAAAAGTAACCCAGATCTTGAAACCTTAACATTAGCACAAATTTATTGAAAAAAATAACCAAAAAAAGGATTAATGGTGTTTATAAATTTAAATTGTATTGAATCAGTGAAGCAAAACGAGTTTAGCGGGCCTAACCCGTCGGGTCGCGGGTCCAGACCGGGGTGGTGTGGGGCGGGTCTTGAAGTGGGGCGGGCGACTCCGGGTTTAGGTTTTCCTTGGCGGGGTGGGTCACGGGTTTGGCCAAACCCGTCCTAGACTCACCCGTTGCCATCCCTATTTAAGCGTATCTTAATCGGAAAAAGAAAAAAAAAAAAAAAAGGCAAATTCGAACATTTCATAAAATTATGACAAAAACTCATACAGGACCTTTCTATGGGTTCCTTTTTGTCAAACAAACCATGACCCGTGACTCACCCCAAAAGATGGGTGGTATTTTCGTAAATATTAGGCTAATAGGGGTATGATCATAACTAAAAAGTATTAGTTTTTCTCTCTAAAAGTATCGTTTTACTTGAAAAGTGAGGGCGCGATTGGATATACTTTCATTTTGAAAATTTTCATTTTGCTAGAGAATAGTGTTAAAAAATATTTTAGAAGAAAAAGATGAATTTTGAGATTGTGATTGGATGTGAGATGAAAAAGTAATGATGAAAGTTAATTTGATTTAAGAATAGTAAAATAATGATTGGTAGTTAGAAATGTGTGAGTGAATTAATAGTGAAATTTGTGGGAGAATGTGTAATAATGATTAGTTTTTTTGTGAAAAATATGTAGATGTGATTGGTGATAGAAAAAATAAGAAAAAGTGAAAGTGAGAGAATAGTATATTTTTAAGAAAATTTTCATAAACAATCATATGTTTGGTGTAAAAAATTTCTAGCGGAGCGAAAATGAATTTTGTTTTTATCCAATCGCGGCCTAAACGTTTTCAAAGTAACTTTTTGGGTGAATAGTATCATTAGGTGCGGTGACAACTTTACTCTTAAAAGTATACGTTTTCAAAGAACAAAACCGTAATTATTTATCTCAGTAAAATTATGTACAACCTTGTTTAAGATTTCTTTTTACTAAAAAAACATCACATTTACTTGAAAAAATATATGTTTTCAAAGTAACAAAATTGACATTAGTAGTTCCTAAAAATATTAGTTTTTCTCTTAAGAAGAATTAGTTGTTTCCTTGAAAAAATTAATTTTTTTATTAAAAGTATTTTTAAGATCGAAATATTAATGGTCATAGTTATTGAATTACACAAATAAAGTTCACATCAGCAAACTAACAAACGACTTTTAGCTTCATCGATGAAAACAAACCCATAAATCCTTTCAAACAACAGTAGAGAGAAGAAACTATGAAATTTTAACCATCTAAGCCACAAAAAAGTCCAGCCCTTTCGCTTTAAAGCATAGTCGGCACCCATGGCAGTGACAAAACGTATACTTTTGCGTCCAAATATTCTTGACAAGTAATTAGAAACAGGCAGAACGTTGTTGCATCCTAAACTCACAAAAGCTTAGTTCATGTCTCTTAATATTTTGAAGATATGAAGAACAATCAGTTTCCATAACTAGAAATTGTTTACCAATGTTTTTTCACCAAGCAGACAAGGCCGCATTCTTTTTTGATGCTTCTTGTACATTTTTGTCCAAAAGAAACATTTGATGGTTGTCGGTGGTGACCGTGTATTTCATATCCAACAATAAAGTATGCTTGGGGCCAGCTAGGTTTGTCGTCAAGTAATGAACAAGTCTTTCTTTTTAATTGAATTGGGTATGGATCCGGGTTTGAGTCGGGTAAATATGTCTCACATATTTAGATTTGTGACAATCTTACAAGAGACCTGCTCTAAAATTATATGATTCAAATAAAACTTGATTCATGTTCATTTTTAAGTACATTAAAATCTAACTTCATGAGTCCCTCCAAGGCACAGATAAAATCCACAAAACCAAGTTTCTGATGGAATTTTTGACTGCTAAATGTAAGACCAGGCTTAAAATTGATGACATTTTGAATTTAGAGCTAAGAATTAGTCATGAATGTGGAGTTTGGCAAAAAGGGGTGTGTCGTAGTAGCAGAGGGGATCGGTGAAGAAGTAAAAAAGAATGGAAGAAACTAGGGATTTGGTACTCTATGCAAGGAGAGCAAGGGATATGATGATACAACTGGACACGTGTTGGTTATTTAATTGCTATGTGCATTTTGATGTTATTAAATCTAACCGTACAAGTGTCGAAAGATGATTTGTAGTTTTGTTATTAGTAGTCAGATATTTTGAATTGTAATAGTGGTCCCAAACCTATACTAGGTAGAAGGAGCACGTAAAAAAGGGCAAAATTGTTTTTTAGTCGCTTTAAGTGGGGATCTTGGAGATTTAGTCTTTTTTTTTTCTTGAACTTTGATTTTAGTCCTTTAAGTGTACAAAAAACAGAATTTTGGTCCTATCACCTATTATAGCAGGTCAAAGTGACTGTTTTCCTAATGTGACATTTTTCTTTTTCCAAAACATAAAATTTCAATTAAAATGGGTGAAGTGGTTGCTTAGTTGGGAATATACTTGGCAAATGAATAGGAAAAAATAAGAATAAATCCAATTTGACGATATAAAATATTTAAATTATATTAAATAAAATAAAATGGGTCTTCATAATATGTTGAAATTATTTTTTAATTTAAAAACATAAATAATTTAGAAAACATTAATCTTGATAAAATATAAAATATCTTAGTTAGATAAACATACTCAAATGAGCCAATGATTTTATAAATAAAATAGCGTTTATTCTCTACAAACATGAAAAATAATTCAAAAATTATTAACACCTTGCATGTAGTTTTATTCATTATTTAATATTGTATAAAATATGAAATATAACATTTGCAAATGAAATAAAAATAAAAATAAAAATAAAAAGTGTGAATTTTTGCTTTGTCAACTATAAATTGAAATATGATATATATTATAGTTTAAAAAAATATAAAATGAATATTAAATTGTATATAATTTTATGATATATATTATATATTTTATGTATTAAAACAATTCAAATGAGCCAATGAATTTATAAATAAAATAGCGTTTTTCTTTACAAACATGAAAAATATTTCAAAAATTTATTAACACCTTGCATGTAGTTTTATTCATTATTTAATATTGTATAAAATATGAAATATAATATTTACAAATGAAATAAAAAAAAGTGTGAATTTCAAAGCATGTCAACTACGAATTAAAAATGTTTATCTAACTACGATATTTTATATTTTATAAAGCAATTTTTTCGAAATTATTTATGTTTTTAAATTAAAAGATAATTTCAATATATTATGTAGACCTATTTTATTTTATTTTATTTAAAATAATTTAAATATTTTATATTGTCAAGTTGGATTTGTTCTTATTTTTCCCTATCCATTTGGCAAGTGTATTCCCAACTAAGCAACCACTTCATCCATTTTAAGTGAAATTTTATGTTTTGGAAAAAACAAAAATTCCACCTCATGAAAACAGTCACTTTGACTGCTATAGTAGGTGATAGGACCAAAAATCGATTTTTGTACACTTAAAGGACTAAAATCAAAGTTCAAGAAAAAAAGGACTAAATCTCCAAGTATGCCCACTTAAAGGACTAAAAATAATTTTGCCCATAAGAAAGGCATCGAGAAAAGTTGTTACAATTTCTTTTTCCTGTTATTCTCTCTCTCTCTCTCTCTCAAAGATATTTTACATTAACAATCCTATATTAGATAATAAAAAACTACAGTTGGTATCCCGAGCTTTCAATCCTTGGCCATGACAGATAGGACCCGACTCAAAGACTTGCGGGAGGCACAAAAAGAATAGATCAAATTCTACAAAAGAGAGTCTATGAAAAGGAAGCAACATAAATGAAACTTCAAGAACAAATCATAGGAATTAGTCTTGAGGTGCATGATCGGATGAGGGTTTCAATGGTAAATATGAACACCTCACTAATACTTTAGCAAAGAATACAATTGCAGTTATTAATTCTAAACAAAGAAAAAAACAGGATGGATGAAGAGTCTATTTTAGGCAATCCTTACTTGGGATGCGGGAGTGATGGTACTTAGTCAGAGTTCACCAACCACCAAGAAACATTCTCCGGTTTGAACAACAAGGTGTACTGGATCCTGGCCCTTTGCCCAAGTTTGATTTCCCGAGTTTTGATGGGCGTCACCCCAGGTCTTGGATTCTACGAGTGTATTGGTTACTTTAAGTTGATCCGTAACATCTAGATCGCCAAAAAGTAACATTAGCTTCTATGCATTTTGAAGGAAGAAGCAAAGACAATGGTATCAAAACTTTAACATGAAACAATAGGAACTTACATGGCAACTGTTTTTGGAAGTAATCTCTGTAAGGTTTGAGGAACTTAAAGAAGCTAAAATCATTACTGAGTTCAACAAACTGAAGCAGACTGGCTCATACTCTATGTGGATAGATTTGAGGAACTCAGAGCATGTATGTTGCCATTTAACAAGGGAGAATACTTAGAGGAGTATTTCATTGCTAGTTTTTTTAGTGGCCTTAATGAAGAATTGCAATCTTTCCTCACTATGTTTGAATCCACTACATTGCAAAGAAACTATAAAAGCGGGTATGAAGCAACCGAGTACCCGAAACTGAAGAATACAAGCAAACCCTACACTAATTCTTTCCTGAACTTTAAGAGGAGTGAAGTGATACATACACCAGCCTCTAAGCTGCAGGTGGCCAACCCACCTAAGCAACCCATCAAACTGCTTACAACTATTGAAATGGAAGTTAGAAGGGATAAGAGCTTGTGCTACAAATGTGATGAACCATTTACTTTTGGGCATAGATGCAAACAAAGGATGACCTACATGACAATAACAGAAGAAGAAGAGTTTAATTATTCACAAACTATGTGATTTGTGATGATGACCTCAATTCCCCCTTTATCAAATGACCTTGAACTTCCGACAAGGGAGGATGGGATCACTACTATGAGGGTAATAGGGGAGTATGAGCAACATCAACTCCATATTTTGATTGATTCAAGGAGCACCTTAAGCTTCATTCGGGAAGTTACTTCAAAGAAATTAGGTTGTCGGTTGGGCCTGTTAATTTAGGTGGCTAATGGACAACAAATGGTGGGATCTAAAAAGGTGAATAATTTCAAATGGAGGATGCAGGGTCATGAATTTACATATTCCCTGAGGTTGCTTGAGAATGAAGGTTATGACTTGATATTAGGTGGTGATTGGCTCAAATCATGTCCCCAATCGAACAGGATTATGACAAGATGACATTCACAGTTACCTATAAAGGAAAAGGGATTAAGATTCAAGCATTGACTTCTACAACTGAGTGCAAAACGATCAGTGGCCCTCATTATACAAATTGATACATTAGGAGTCTTCCTCATAGATTGAAGCAATCTATGTGGTTTCTGCTAAAAACACTCCTCACAGTGAGAACCCAACATTACAAGACCTGCTATTCAAATTTGAAGATGTGTTTGAGGAACCACAAGGGCTACTACCTAGCAGAGGGGTGGAGCACAGATTCTATTGAAGCCGGATAATACTCCCATAACTACCCCATACAGTTATTGATGTTAGTTGGAGAGATCAAATTATTAAAAAGATGTTACAAGACTGCTAATCAAATTATTAAAAAGATGTTAGTTGGAGAGATCATACAGACAATAAAAGCCCTTTTGTTGCCTGTTATTTTGGTTAAGAAGAAGGATGATTCAGGAGACTGTGTGTTGACTACAAGTACTTAAATGACCTCAATATCAAACACAACTACCCCATACCAGTTATTGATGAGTTACTAGATGAATTACATGGGGCAAAGTTTTTTTCCGAGATTGATTTAGGATCTGGTTATTTCCAGATTTTAATGAAGCCGGACCATAGGTATCTAACAACATTTAGGACTCACAATGGTCATTATGAGCTCCTAGTTATGACCTTTGGCTTGTGCAATGCCCCTGCAACATTTCAATCATTGATGAATCAAGCCATTAACTAACATGTTGAAGAAAGATAACTTTAAATGGGGCCCAGAGTCAGGATGCTTTCAATGCTCTAAAAAGAGAAATGAGTTCAGCTGCAGTATTAGCACTACCAAATTTCTCTCAGCTCTTTGTGTTGGAGAAATATGCTAGTGGGACAGGAATAGGGGCTGTTTTGATGCCAAATGGAAGACCTATTGCCTTTTTAAGTAAGGTATTGTGTACTAGGATCCATGCACTTTCCATTTATGAAAGAGAGTTCTTGGATGTATTGTTAGTTTTTCAGAAGTGGAAGCACTACCTACAAGGGCAAAAGTTTGTCAGTAGGACTGATCAGCAGTCCCTTAAGCACTTGTTGCAGAGGATTGTGACTCCAGTGCAATATAGATTGATCACTAAATTACTTGGGCTAGACTATGATATACAATACAAGAAGGAAACTGAAAATAGGGCTGCATGTGCTCTATCTAGAAGGGGATAAAATGAACCTAGTTGCTCTGCCATCACCAGAGTTTCTCTCAATTGGGTGCAACAGGTCATTCAAAGTTATGATGATGACCCATTTTCACTAAATTTATTGCAGCTAATACACTTAATCCAGTTCATACCCAGATTTCAAAATCCAGGGAGGAGTAGTCAGGTACTAAGGGAGGTTAGGTATTGGTCATAACACACAACTCAAAGAATTAATTTTGTCAGAAATGTGCGGCTCAACTTATGGGGACACTCAAGAATTAATGGCACTTATATGCAGATGAAGAGAACTTTTTATTGGCCAAATGTGAAGATTGATGTGGTATCTTTGGTCAAAAAGTGTGATATTTCTACCCGGAATAAACCAGACCATGGCCCTTATCCAGGGTTATTGCAGCCATTGCCTAATCCTAAACAGGCATAGAGCCATATTTTTATAGGTTTCATAGAGGGATTGCCTACATCTCGGAAAAAACTGTGATCTTAGTGGTCATTGACAGACTCATTAAGTATACTCACTTCATTACATTATCACACCCTTTCACTGCCCAAACAGTTGCCAAGATTTTCATGGACTTTGTTTACAAATTACATGGCTTGTTTGATAAATGTTTTTATCATAATTTTGATAATTTTGTTTTAAAGTGTTTTTACACCAAAACAATATTTGAAAATGTTTTCCAAATACTCCGATCACTTTAAAACGTTTTTACTAATTTTTGGAGTATTTCTTGAAGTTTATTTTCGACTAAAATTGGACAACTCTTTTGTCTCGTGTTGGACCGATCACCCTATAGGGCAACCCGCACTGAAAATGTGTTTTGATACGAAAAACGTGATGGAAGAAAAAGAGGAGAGTCAACGATCGACCACAGTCAGCTGTGTCGACCGGTGCCTAAAGGGTCTTGCTCTTCTGTCTCGATTTTCAAAGAGTCCAACCGGTCCAACACAGGGTCGGTCGACGGTCGGACCCCATCGACCGGTCGCCCTATGTAAGAATGTGATTTTTCTATTCAACGTTTATTTCTACGCGGCCGGTCGCCTCTACCATTTTGACAACAAAATTCTAGCCGTTGACAATGACGATTCTTCTTCCTTAAATTGTGGGATTGATTTCTAATGACTATATTCTTGATTTTAATTTTATTTTTTCAGTAGACCCCAAGAGGAGCCTATCCATGATCAATCATCTCCTATAAATAGAGGAAGATTTGGAGCAACAATAGAACCAATTGATATACAACACAACAAGACACGCTCAAATCAAATACTTGCTCTTTCTATATCTATATTCTTGTTGTAATAGCCTAAGGTCTTACACTTTCGCATCTTGAGGTCTAGGCTTTATTTCTTGATTACACTTGCACTCAAAATTGTATTATTCATTATCGAGTTGTAATCTTGAATTTGTGGTCATCATTCAACACAAGATATCCTTGCGAGTGTTCTTGTGGTAAGAACACACTTGGATGATCTAGGTGATAGGTGGAAGAAGATTGTGGTAATCTTCTTATTGAAGAGTGTGGTGCTCTTTGAGGTGTTGAAGAATTTGGTATTTTTCAAGTCGGAAGATTGTGGTAATCTTCACAAGGTGCCGTTGAGGATTGTGGTAATCTTCAAGAGAGATTGTGGTAATCTCCAAAGAGGTGTTGTAAGGTGTTGTTGTATTAATTGTGGTAATTAATAAAATATTTTTTTCTTTTTGAAATCCATTAGGAGATACTAGGGTGATAGAGGATTAGGCCCTAGGTGGGTTGAACCTCTATAAATCGATGTGTGTTATTTACTTCCCGCACCTTCATACTTGTCTTGGCTTGTTTGATTCGAAAAAAGATGGCATAATCAAGAAAATGGAGATAATCTATTCACCCCCTCTAGATTATTGTAGTCGCTTGACTTACAAGTGGTATCAAAGCCAAACACTTTGGCAAGCTCGTTCCACATCGCGAGTAAAGAGGAACGATCAATGGCTACGAATGAAGTCTACCTTTACCGGCGCCTCCACCAACAAGCCACCACTATTTGATTCCAAAATTTATATATTTTAAAAAGAAAGAATGGAATGTTATTTACAAAGTTGCGGGTTTGATATTTGGAACATGGTCATAAACGGAGAATCCATCCCGATGAAAGATGGACCACTCACCTCCAAAGTCTTCAAGGATCTCAATGATGAAGAAAAGGAAATTATCTCCTTAAATGGTAATGCTCTAAATATTCTTCATTGTTCACTTACATTTTCGGAATACGGTCATATTCGAGGAATACATGAAGTGTGGGAAAAATTAGAAGCTATCTATGAAGTATATGCAAATGAAAGGAGCAATTCAAAAGCATCTACCTCTCAAATGGATACAACACCAAATCCAACAATATGGGATGAACCTCTTGCAACTTTCGATAATGAAGAAGTCGAGCAATGTTTAATGGGCATCGACGAAGACAATGAGGTACGCTCAAACTTTTCTATTTATTTTTAGTAATGAAATGCATGATAATTATGATGATTTGCAAAATGATTTCGATGAGCTTCAAAATGAATTCCAAAGCTTGCTTGTTAAATACAAAAATTTGAAAAAGGAATTCAATAGTTTGAAAAATGATAAGGATAGTTTATTTACTTCGTGAATCACTTTCATGTGCTCACACCATCACACTTGATAAGGTTAGAAACCTTGAAAAGGAAAATAGTACTCTTGTTGAGGATATTAATTGCATAAAAAAAGATTTATTAAAATTCAACTTGAGTACCAATAAAATGACCAAAATTGTTGATAGTTGTGATAATTTGAAACTAGGACTTGATCATAAGCCTAATGTTGTTAATCATATGAAAAAGTCAAGTCTCCAAGCATGTTGGTCATTATACTTCTAGAATTGTTACTTGCTTTTATTGCGGTAAAAAAAGGGTCACACGGTTAATTCTTGTCGGGCTAGAAATAGCTCTAATTATTGTTGGAGACCTAAAAGTCTCAAAGCTAATCCCAAAGGACCCAAACACTTGAGGGTACCACAAAATAATGTCATACTAGGTACCGGGGGAATAACAATCAAAGAAAATTCATACCGCCAAGAAGACATCAAATGACCGTCTCATATGATCAAATGAGAAGACAACACCACAATGAATTTCCAAGAGAAAGACACTATCAACAATGGAAATGACACAATCCTTGGAAATGGAGCAATTGGAGAAGCTATCATCAACAAGATGATTTTCAAAAAGGAAGATACCACCAATAATGGGAAAGACACAACCCATGTAAATGGCTTAATTGGTAAAAGATCTCCCTATTTAAATATGCATTTTATTTTGTTATCATGCATGTTTTTATTTGTGCCTTAATTGTCAAAATGAGTTTTCAAATATTTATTTTTAAATTAAGGTCTTCAATAAATATTTATGTTTTTAAAATCTTTTGAAAATGAGACCTTGCATGATGTTTTCAAAACTCTTGTGCATTTACTTAGACTAAGGTGTTTTATTATCTCGTATGGATTTATATAGCATAAGCATACTTGTGACATCTATTATTGCTTTAGCCTACACTTTCACCATTAGTTTTATTGTGCAAGAATTGTTTGAGAATTGTGTAGGATATATATATATATATATGTTAGTCCAGTGGCTACGATAACTGGAGGGGGTGAATAGATTATGCGGTTTTTCAAATATCGCCCTCTTTTTCGAGTGAACAAGCAAATGACAAGAATGTAAATGCGGAAATTAAACAACACTCGATGATTTATAGTAGTTCAACCCACCTAGGGTCTAATCTACTACCACCCCAAAGTATATTCGGGATGGATTTCAAAAAAAAAGAAAAAAAGATTTTATTAATTTCAGAATTAATACAACACCACCTTGAGGATTACCACAATTCTCTTAGAACACCTTCAAGGAGATTACCACAATCTTCCTTCAACACCTATGAAGAGTACCACACTCTTCAACACCTAAGATCACCCAAGTGTGCTCTTACCACAAGAATAACAACAAGGATATCTTGTTTTAGATGATGGACAAAATTCAAGATTACAACTCTATAATAACAATACAAATATTGAGTACAAGTGTAATCAAGAATCAAAAGCCTAGACCCCAAGAGTGTGCAAGTGAAAGTACTTAGGCTAATGACAATAAGATTTGAATGTGTTTGCTTATATGCTTTTTGTTTGTATATTATGTTGTGTCTTGTTGTTTGAATGAAGCATCTATTTATAGGAGAGGTCTTGGCTTAATTTCCATACATAGGCTCCTCCCGGGGAGTGATTTTCTGAAAAGAAACCATTTAAAATCAAGATTATAGCTGTTAGAAATCAATTCCACAAATTAGGGAAACACATGTCTAAAAATGCAACGGATAGTTTTTGATAAAAGAAGGGTATGAACAGTCGCTTGAGAGATAAGTTTGAAATGAATTTTCTGCGAAAATTACACGGGAGGTGACCGGTCGACGGGGTCCGGCCGGTCGCCCCTATCTTGAAACAGTTGGGGATGCTTTAAACAATGAAATAGAACGGTTCTCGGGTCGCCCGAGGTCAACCGGTCGCCCCTCTTGTCGACCTCCAGGTCGATCGGTCGCCCCCTCAATTTTCCCTCCGTCCCCTTTTCTATTTTAAAACTCAACACATGTACGGGTTGCCCTATAGGGCGATCGGTCGAGCGTGAAATGAAGTGTTGTCCAATTTTTATCGAAAATAAACTTCAAGAAATACTCCGAAAAAATAGTAAAAATATTTTAAATCGATCGGGAGTATTCGGACAATATTTAGGAACATTGTTTTGGTATAAAAACTCATTTGAACAAAATCATCAAAACCATGATAAAAATATTTTTCTAACAAACTCCCCTTTTTGATGATTACAAACCAAAACAATTTTCAAGAGGACGAGTTTAAAAACAAAACAATTTTCCGGTCAAGAAGTAAACTATTCATTTTAAAAGGGAGTTAAGATTTTCAAAAATATTTTACAAAAGCTCCCCTATCAACAAGCACATCAAGAAGAATTATTACACAAGCTAGAAGCTTTAGCTTTTACAAATTAAACATAAACAACATGAGCTTAGAAGCTCCCCTGTCAAAAATACTCATTATCCATGCAAATAAGTCCATAATACATCCAATGGACTAAGTATACTTTACAACTTTTGGCTTTAAGGAGCCATTGTTTATAGCTTCTTTCGCGAGCTTTTATTAGCTTCTTTGAGCTAACGAGCCAATTTCTGTTTCTCCCCATTTGGAATCATCAAAAAGAATGTAAGGATGATAAAAACATCATACATGTATATCAAAGTGCGCCAAATAGTCGATTTATCAACCATTTAAGAATAGGCTTGGACTCCAAATAGAAGTGGGAGAAATTAATCATTTGATATCCATAAGCTCGTTTGAATATCAAGACATGATCTCAATAAATATAGAAGACATTTGAAAGTATAAGAGTCATGTATAAGTTGAAATTTTCTTTGCGACAATTCATCGAACACTTTGTGGGCGTGAAAAATAGAAGAAGATGTATAAGGCCCCTTGTAAATGAATCAAGCCAAAAATTTCATCACCAAATAATAGTACCAATAATAGTTTGAGATGGAGGACAAGGTACCAATTCCCATACATCATTTATTTTAAATTGATTCAACTCCTCTTGCATTTCTAAAAACCAATCCTCATCTTCAATAGCCTCCTTAGCATTTTTAGGCTCCTTTTGAGATATAAGAGCTTTCTCGGCAAATTTTCTTGGTCATCACTTTATCAAGGGGATCACCAACAATAAGATCTTTTGGGTGATCTCCTTTAAATTTTAATGCGGGAAGATCCAAAGTGTCACCTTTATCTTCTTGAGGAACGTTTGAAGTAGATGGTTGATCACTTGAGGTAGAAGGTTGATCATTTTGAGCATCATTTTGAACAATGGGTTCAATAACATCTTCTTCATCACTATCATCATTGGGTATCCTTTTAACACCGAGGCTTCATTGAATTTTATATGAATAGATTCTTCAACAACCCCATTAGTTTTATTGTAAACCCGATATGCTTTTTGTTTTTTGTTGAATACCCCATAAATATTCCTTCATCGGCCTTAGGATCAAGTTTGTCCAATTGATCCTTAGTATTCAAAATAAAACACTTACATCCAAATATTTTGAAATCACTATTATTTAAAGTTCTTCCTTTCCAAAGCTCATATGGAGTTTTATTCATTTTAGGACAAATATAAACTCGATTAATGACATAGCAAGCGGTACTTACGACTTCGGCCCAAAAATATTTTGGAAGTGAAAATTCATTAAGCATGGACCGACTCATCTCTTGAAGTGTCCAATTCTTCCTCTCGGCTACTCCATTTTGTTGAGATGTCGGTAGAAAAATTGTGTGCATATCCCTTGGTTTCACAAAAACTCTAAATTCACCATCAAATTCTCCACCTCGGTCACTTGAATAGACTTAATAGTATCTTCTTTTTCATTCTCAATAAGTCTACACAACTTAACAAACTCATTAACGGCATCACTTTTATTAGCAAGAAAAAGAGCCCAAGAATATCTAGAAAAATCATCGACAATAATGAAAGTGTAATGTTTTCCACTTAGACTTGTTGTACCAATATCCCCATACAAATCTAAATGAAGAAGTTGTAGAGGCTTGGTTGTGGAAATTTCATTTTTGGGCTTAAAACTACTCTTAACTAATTTGTTCTTTTGACAAGTGTCACATAAGCCATGATTTTCAAAATTCAATTTGGGTAGTCCTTTTACATGTTGGTTTTTGTAAATATTTTTCAAATTCTTGTATCCAACATGTCCAAGTCGCCTATGCCATAAACTCGTTAAATCATTATTGGCGACAAGACAAGAAACATTTTGACTAACCAAATCACTAGTACAAATTTTGTAAAGATTGCCTTTTCTATTTGCTTCACAAATAATTTCATCATTTTTAAGAATAAGGCATTTTTCTTTATTGAAAACAATATTATAATTTGAATCACAAAGTTGGCTAACACTTATCAAATTAAACTTAAGCCCTTCTACTAAAAGAACATTACTAAGAGAGAAAGAAGGGTTACAATTTCTCTATTTCCAAGAATTCTTCTTTTGCCATTGCGAACATGACCATATCCTCTTCTTGGAGCTTGATGTTGGTAAAAAGTTCTCTCTTTCCGGTCATATGGCGTGAACACTCGCTGTCCACGAGCCATTTTGAATCCTCCATGGTTGTTATATGATTCCTATTACCTACAAATGAACCATTTTTAGGTACCTTATAATCTTTGGTCCATGGGGTTAGTCTTGAGACCTTTGGGTCTCCATACATAGCTAAAGTTGTTCTTCAATTTGCAATGAGCAACATAATGTCCAACTTTACCACAATAAAAGCAAATAAGATTATGAGCACTACTAGCACGAATAAAAGTCGGACCTTAGTCGTTTTTCTTAGAAATAGGTTGAAAACGTTTATAGCCAAGTCCTAATTTGGAATGTTCACCTCTTTGTGCATCTAAAATTTTTGTAACTTTGTTCGTGCTTATGTTAAAATGATGCACATCTTTTTTAAACATTCAAGATCTTTGGTGAGCAATTCTTTTTCGGTTTCAAGAGTATAAACTCTAGTAAGAGTAATAGCATGAGCTTTATCAAGAGATTCATAAGAAGTAAATTGCAATTCATCAAAATCACATTGCAATTCATCAACTAAGGATGAGGTAGAAGAGTTAGAGCGTATCTCATTATTTTCATCGTCTATGGCCATGAGACCATGTTCGGTTTCACCTTTCTCCGGATGTTGCAAGTAGCTCATCCCAAGTTTTGACATCCGCATTTAGAGCCTTCTTTTACGGAAAGGTTTTTTTTTCTTTTGCTCTTTCTTTTCGAGTTTTGGGCAATCGACTATGAAGTGTCCGGATTTTACGCATTTAAAATACGAGTTGTCTCTCGGTTTTCTTGCCTTATTTTTATTCACAAATTTTGCAAATTTATGAACAAGTGTGGCCGTCTCCTCATCATCCTCATCATTATCATAGTATGCATTATTAGAAGAAGATGCAAGACCTTTAGGAATATTTTGCATACCCGATTGAGTGATGAATGGTTTGGAATTTTTCCTCTCCTTGAGATAGACTTCGTAGATGAGGTGGTTCCCGATGAGCTCATCGAACTTGAGTGTCTCAAGATTTTGTGCCTCCGTGATTGCCGTCACCTTTTTGGACAATGAGCCGGGAAGTGCATTCAATACCTTAGTCACCTTGTCTTCTTTGGAGATGACTTTACCGAGGGCCACAAGAGGATTGACAATGTTGTCAAACATTTCCACCATTTTGAGATGCTTTCACCATCATGCATGTTGAAGTTTTCAAAGTCTTTAACAAACATGGTTTTTCTTGCTTGTTTGACCTTCTTTGTCCCTTCATATATTGTCTCCAATTTTTCCCAAACTTTATGTGCCGACCTTATGCCTCTTATGCGGTTATACTCGGTGGCGGTAAAGAGAGCAATGCAAAATATTTAAGGCCTTACCATTTAGAGAGAAAGCCTTCTTGTCATTTTCATCGAACTCCTTGAAAGGTTTAGGAGCCGAGGTGCCATCCTCCAATTTCTTGGTTGGTTGAGCAACTTCTTCAATGACCACATTCCAAATGTCGAACCGCACCCTTGTAGAAAGCACTCCATACGGTCTTTCCAAAATGCGTAGTTGTTAGCGTCAAATAGTGGTGGCTTGTTGGTGGAGGCGCCGGTGGTGAGATAAGCTTCATTCGTAGCCATGGATCTTTTCTCTTTACTCGGAATGATCTAGCTAAAGAGTTTGGCTTTGATACCACTTGTTAGTCCAAGTGGCTACGATAATCTAGAGGGGGTGAATAGATTATGCCGTTTTTCAAATACCGCCCTCTTTTTCGAGTGAACAAGCAAATGACAAGAATGTAAATGCGGAAATTAAACAACACTCGATGATTTATAGTAGTTGAACCCACCTAGGGCCTAATCTACTACCACCCCAAAGATATATCAGGGATGGATTTCAAAAAAAAAGATTTTATTAATTTGAAATTAATACAACACCACCTTGAGGATTACCACAATCCTCTTACAACACCTTCAAGGAGATTGCCACAATCTTCCTTCAACACCTATGAAGAGTACCACACTCTTCAATACCTAAGATCACCCAAGTGTGTTGTTACCACATGAACAACAACAAGGATATCTTGTTTTGGATGATGGACAAAATTCAAGATTACAACTCTATAATAATAATATAAAGATTGAGTGCAAGTGTAATCAAGAATCAAAAGCCTAGACCTCAAGAGTGTGCAAGTGAAAGTACTTAAAGCTAATACAACAAGATATGATTGTGTTTGTTTGTATGCTCTTTGCTTGTATATTGTGTTGTGTCTTGTTGCTTGAATGAAGCCTCTATTTCTAGGAGAGGTGTTGGCTTGATTTCCAGACATAAGCTCCTCCTTGGGGAGTGATTTTTGCAAAAGAAACCATTTAAAATCAAGATTATATTTGTTAGAAATCAATCCCACAAATTAGGTAAAAGTCATGCGAAAATGCAAATGAGATAGTTTTTGATAAAACAAAGTGCGACGGTCAGCGCAGAGATAAGTTTGAAATGAATTTTCGTGAAAATTACACAGTGGGGGCCGGTGACGGGGTCCGGCCGGTCGCCCCCTATTCTCGAATGTTTGGGGATGTTTTAAACAATGAAACATAGTGGTCTGTTTTGGGTCGATAGATCGCCCCTCTCAATTTTCCCTCCGTCCCTTTTTCTATTTGAGAACTCAACACGTGCAGGGTTGCCCTATAGGCAACCGGTCGAGCATGAAAAAGTGTTGTCAAATTTTTATCAAAAATAAACTTCAAGAAATACTCCCAAAAATAGTAAAAACATTTTAAATCGATCGGAAGTATTCGGACAACATTTAGGAACATTGTTTTGGTATAAAAACTCATTTGAACAAAATCATCAAAACCATGATAAAAATATTTTTCTAACAATATATATACATCTTCATCAAGAGATGCTAAATCTATCGAGTACGTTCACTCGCAATATTTTTATAACTCGATACTCTTCTTGTCGTATAATCATGCGCTTATCCTTGAACTATTTCAATGTATCTTTCTTAAGTGCCATTAAATGGATTTGTCGTTTTTTATGAAATGGCACTCGCAATCATGTTTTAATCGAGTCCGTCATATATTTCTTGGATCTTATATATTGGATGTAGTCTATGGTTGCATTTTTGCACGTTTTTAAAACGTTTGGGGTTCGTTTTGCAATTTTTTCGACAAAGTTTTTTTGAGAACGGTACCCAGGAGCGAGTACCGTCGACCAGGTGGTCGACGCCAGTCGACACCCTGTCGACCGATCGGGCAAAAACAATGGGCGATTTGTTTTTAAAACAGGGTATGTTCCTTCTCTTTCATTTCTTCACAAGTGACGAACCACGACACCATTTTTCTCCAAAATTATCTCAAAACCTCTCATTATCTCTCAAATTGCTTTTATCTTTGTATTTATATCACCCATTTCATCTTGTTTTCATGGCACCCCATCAATTTACCGGACAAAATCCTCAAAAGAGAAGAAGGAAGCAAATGGGAGAATCTTCTTCTAACCCCTAACAAGATGATGTTCCACAAAGAGATAATCAAAACCGACTTACGGAGGACGAGATTATTGAATTGAGAGTCGGGATTTCAACTTCAAATATTCATTGGGACTCTAGTAAGTTGTCACTTCTTTCTAAGCCTCCTTCAGAGCAAATAGATTTTGATTTTTGAATAAACTTGCGGAGGAGAATTATGAAAATATTGAAGTGAATGATAAGAAAATTGCCCGTGCATTTTGTATTGTTCGACACTCGACATTTCATGATGAATATCTGGATATTATGGCATATTTTGAAATTCAAGGATGGGTGTCACTTTGGGATAATCCAAGTTTGCACTATGATGATGAACTCATTAAACAATTTTATGCAAATATGTGGATTGTCAATGCTATGACATATGGACCTTTGAGCTTCACACTTTTGTTAATGGTAGACATTTTACTTGGACATATGCCGATATTTGTAATCATTTCAATGTGCCTAACGATGGAGTTGTTAATGTGGATTGTACTCATTGAACGATGATATTTTTGGTGTTTCACTACAGGAAGTGAAAACATTTTTGGGAGTTTTTCCGGAGGAAACCTAATCCGCAATGCCGCTGAATTACCGAATTGTGTCTATTATATGTTCGTATTGCATATGTGGTAAAAAGTGAAACTTCCTAGTAATCTCAAACTATTTCTCACTTAAGATAGTCCAGACGAATCAAGAAAGCTTACTAGGAAGCAATATAAATTGGGGAACTTGATTTGTCGACTTCTATATATATCGGGCTACCCGGAAAATAAGATGAATACTGAAATTTGTTGTCATTATCATACTACAAATGGTAAGAATGACGAACATTACCGCGGGTTCTCACTAGAGCCGCTAAGGGACGTGCTCGAAATCCGTGACAACCTCGGGATGATTTCTTTGATGATATAGAGGTTGAAAATATTGTTGGAAGAGGTGATAATACTAGGGAACAAGACGAGGGGAAGAAGAAAATGTGGGAGATGAAGTAGGGCACAATAATGAAGGATACGATGGAGAAGATGAAAATGAACTGGATGTTGAGGATTTGAGTCTCAAAGATAGAATGGAAAAAGTGGAAAGGGACACATTTCGTGATGTTGCATGTCTTAGAAAAGAGCTCAGAAGTGAAGGAAGAAAATGCGAAAATGAAGAGCAAAATAGGGAAACTTAAGAAATTCATCAAGGAGCTTCTCCCACGGCTTGCTTTTCCTCGGATGAGGATTGATGTCCCTACCCCGTACTTTTTCAAAATGTCTTTGCATATTTTACTTTGACTTTGATGTATTGCATTTTTATGACTCTTTATAACTCTATTGCACTAATGAATTGTTTCTTTGCCTTCAAAAGGGGAGGAAAGTGCTTGAGTATGGTTGAATGGTATATCGCTTGGATGGATGGTATGAAGTACTTGATAGTAAAAGAGCTTCTTTCATTTTTGCTTGGTGGCATTTGTAATGCCTTGTTTATATTTCTTAGTTGGATAGATTTATCTCAATTGGGTTGAACCCTTGAGAATATGTTCATATCTTGGTATGTTGATGATGTTCTTGAGATGCTTAAGTTGTTGGTTGAATGTTGTTTTGTTGCTATTGGTGATGATAAAATTTGGCTTGGGTATTTTTACAAAGGGCTATATACGTCATCTTTATAGAGATCATGTTTTACAAATCAAACGAGTTTTTACAATATCTTACAAGTCATTTGATTAATTATTCCTTAGCTTTTGGATCTTAAAGCTCAATGATCTAAAGCTCGATAAATCGGTTAAATTGCGCACTATGATATGGATATATGATGTTTTTATCGTGCTAATATTCTTTTGATGATTTCAAAGGGGAGAAACAGGTTATAAGCTTATTAGCTCATAGAAGCTAAAATAAGCTCACGAAAGAAACTACAAGCTATGACTCTTTATATCCAAAAGCTTTGGATATAAACTAGTCCATTGGATATATCTTGAACTTGTGATACTTGGTTTATGGTTGTCTTTGGAGGGGAGCTTCTAAGCTCGTGATTCTTTTGATTACATTGTAAAAGCTAGAGCTTTTAGCTTTTGTATGATTGCTTATTTACTTATCTTGATGTGCATGTTGATAGGGGAGCTTTTGCTAAATATTTTGAAAATCTCTACCCCTTCCTCGTGGCTATTTTGTTTGGATAATTGGTTGCTTCAAACGGCTAGTTATCTTTTACCGAAAAATTATTTTTTTCAAATTCGACCTCTTAAAAACTCTTAAAATTATTTTGGTATGTAATCATCAAAAATGGGGAGATTGTTTGATAAATGTTTTTATCATGATTTTGATGATTTTGTTTTAAAATGTTTTTACACCAAAACAATGTTTGAAAATATTGTCCAAATACTCCCGATCGCTTTTAAATACTTTTACTAATTTTTGGAATATTTCTTCAAGTTTATTTTCGACTAAAATTGGACAATACTGTCTCGTATTGGACCGGTCGCCTATAGGGCAACCGTGAGTACTGAAGATGTGCTTTGATACAAAAACGACGGAAGAAAAAGAGAGAGAGGTCGGCCGTCGTCGACCAGTCGGTCGACCGAGTGCTGAAGGGCGGTCCGTGGTCGACAGGTGCTTGAAGGGTCTTGCTCTTCTCTATACGATTTCCAAAGAGTCCAATCGGTCCAACACAGGTCGATGGTGACCCCCGTCGGCCGGTCACCCTGTGTAAAAATATGATTTTTTTTTTCAACGTCTATTTGTACGCGACCGGCCGCACTACTACTAATTTTTGACAAAGACAAAATTCTAGTTGTTGAGCAGATGACGATTCTTCCTTAAATTGTGGGATTGATTTCTAATGACTATATTCTTGATTTTAATTGTATTTTTTTTTGTAGATTTTCAATCCCCAAGAGGAGCCTATCCATAATCAATCATCTCCTATAAATAGAGGAAGATTTGGAGCAACAATAGAACCAATTGTGATACAACATAACAAGATACACTCAAAGCAAATACTTGTTCTTTCATTGTCTATATTCTTGTTGTAATAGCCTAAGGTCTTACACTTTCACATCTTGAGGTCTAGGCTTTATTTCTTGATTAAACTTGCACTCAAAATTGTATTATTCCTTATCGAGTTGTAATCTTGAATTTGTGGTCATCATTCAATACAAGATATCCTTTGCGAGTGTTTGTGGTAAGAACACACTTGGATGACCTAGGTGATAGGTGGAAGAAAATTGTGGTAATCTTCTTATTGAAGAGTGTGGTGCTCTTTGAGGTGTTGAAGAATTTGGTATTCTTCAAGTCGGAAGATTGTGGTAATCTTCACAAGGTGCCATTGAGGATTGTGGTAATCTTGAGAGATTGTGGTAATCTCCAAAGAGGTGTTGTAAGGTGTTGTTGTATTGATTGTGGTAATTAATAAAATCTTTTTTTCTTTTTGAAATCCATCCAGAGAGATCTTGGGGTGGTAGAGGATTAGGCCTTAGGTGGGTTGAACCTCTATAAATCAACGCGTGTTATTTACTTCCCGCACCTTCATACTTGTCTTGGCTTGTTTGATTCGAAAAAGAGAGAATAATCGAAAAAATGGAGATAATCTATTCACCCCTCAGATTATCGTAGCTAGTTTGACTTACATGGCTCTCCAGTCAGTATTGTCACAGACAGAGATAAGGTTTTTCACAAGTTCCTTTTGGAAGGAATTGTTTAAACTCATGGGGACCAGTTTGGACATGAGCTCTGCCGACCACCCTCAACCAGACGGGCAAATTGAAAGACTCAATCAGTGTTTGGAGAATTATTTAAGGTATATGGTGCACACCAACCCTAAGAAATGGTCACAATGGCTACCTTTGGCATAATATTGGTATAATACCAACTACCATAAACTTCCCCCATTTGAGGCACCATATTGTTACTCCCCACCCCAGTTATCTTTGGGTCCTTACTTAGACTCTCCTAATATCGAAGCTAAAGAAATGTTAGAATAAAGACAACATACCATTCACATTATCAAGGAGAACTTGACCAACGTTCAAAACAAGATGAAGGTATATGCAGACAAACACAGACAAGAACGAGAGTTTGAGGTAGGAGACATGGTGTATCTCAAACTCCAGTCCTTCCGTCAAAATTCGATCCAGGTTCGAAAAAGTTTAAAACTTTCGTCGAAATACTATGAACCATACCAGATCTTGGAGAAAGTTGGGAAGGTGGCATATCGATTGGATTTACACGAAGGCTCTCGAATACACCCATTTTCCACGTCTCCTTGTTGAAGAAACACATCGGATTTATGCACTCACCCAACCCTACCTTACCTTCTACAGACAGTGATGCATGGTAACTTCAAAATCGCCCCGTTATCGGTATTGGGTCATGGTGTAATACGTTAGAAGGAGAAGATTCCTCATGTTTTGGTAGAATGCCTTGATTTCGGCTCTAGGTTTACTTCTTGGGAATATGTTACTTTTATTCGTGGTAAATTTCCCAACTTTGATCTTTGGGGACAATGATCTCTATTACATGGGGGTATGGCCATGAATGTGGGGTTTGGCAAAGAAGGGTGCGTCGGAATAGCAAAGGGGATCAGTGAAGAAGTAAAAAAGAATGAAAGAAACTAGGGTTTTGGTACTGTGCAAGGGGAGCAAGGGATATGATGATACAACTAGACACGTGTTGGTTATTTAATTGCTATGTACATTTTGATGTTATTAAATCTAACCGTACAATTGTCGAAAGATGATTAGTAGCTTTGTTATTAATAGTCAGATATTTTGAATTGTAATAGTGGTCCCAAACCTATACTAAGTAGACGGAGCACGTAAGAAAGACATCAGAAAAGTTGTTACACTTTTTTTCTTCTCAGTTATTTTCTGTCTATCTTCTCCTCAAGTCTAATTCTTCTTAATATTGAACATCTTTTACATTAACAATCCTATATTAGATAACAAAACACTATAGAATTATAACATTTTATTATAGTGTTTGAATTTTGGGGTTAAACTTCTTAGAAAAATCAAATTATTTTCTTTTCTTTTGAGAATATTAAAAATTAATTGTCAGAGAAATGAAATATAAAATGTGGCAGCCAAAAACATATGGATGGTGCTATTCACACCCAGAAAATTGATAAACAAACTCTCACACTTTTTAAAACATAACTCATTTACTAAATACACCCCTATAAATTCCTCTTTTACCCTTACATGATCTCCCCCCCAAATACACCACAAAATCATACACCCACAAGGGGCGGCTGCCGCAGAAGAAGTTCCGACAATGGAGAAAGAGATAAATATTTTTATTTAATTTCAAATACAATATTTTACTTTAATTCCACACTTATAGTTGTATAGTTCACATAATTGTTGGATAATATTGGGTAAATTTGAGTTATGTTTAAATTCCGGAGTTTAATCATTTTTTCTGGTTTTGTTAGGGTTTGGAAAAAAAGATGATGGATGGCACGACACGGTGATATAGTGACACGATCGAGTTACTTTGATCGTGCCATCATGCCTCAAATGGCAGCACCAATGTTCCAAATGTGACCGTACCAAGTGTCGCACTGTTGTTATTCATCATCAGTTTTAAACAGTAAAGGATGAATAAAAATGGAGAAGTGACATATTTTACGTTGTAATTAATTATACTATTCGTCAAAATGATTTTTCATGTCCATATTGGCAAAAATGTAAGTGTTGAAAAATCTAGGATTTAGAGAAGAAAGTTTCAAATTTGTTCAAGAATAATAAGAAGAATGTGGCAGACCAGAACATAAATATTTCAAATAGTATTCTTAATCCTTTATGAGGGTGTTTGAGGAGTTTAACTCAGATCTTTTAATTTATTTAAAATTTATCTACACCCTCCAATCACTATTCCCAACTTACTAAAAATAGAATGTGGTGGGTGTGAGGAAGAAGATGAAAAAATGTATCATATTCCTTTAAACTAATGATATTTTTTAAATTATATAGAGGTGTGTTTGTTTATCAATTTTTGGGTGTGAATAACTCCAACCAAACGTCCCCCAACAAGCATACCAGGAAGAGGAGAGAGAACAGCAGGCATCCTAAAACCACTCTTGTTCCGAAGAAAAAAAGAAAAGGAAGAGGGCGGGGGAGTGGGCATGAATTTCAGAGGAATTTAAGGATAAGAAGAAATAATCTCCATTCCATGTAAAGAAATTGAAAAAATGTCTTCTTCATTAACAATCAGAGCTGTTGGTTCATTACTCGTCAGATTTTCAAATGGGGTTTCTCTTAAACCCCCCAACTCCCTCTTTCATCATAGTTAAACCCTTTTCTCTTTTCCTTTCGGAATAAGTATTATTTTTTCTTTTTTTTTTTTTTGGTATTATAGATGGGGTTTTCATCACATATACTTTCTTGTTGATTGTGGTTCAGGGGCAGGTTTTTTGAGTCGAAAGCTGCCATATTTATCTTGCTACTCGGCTTCTGGCACATGGGTTTTATTTCCTGGTCTTAAATTTGGAAGTCCTGATAGAAAGATCTCAACTTGCTCCCCGTTGTGTATGGGCCGGCGATCCTGTAAAATTGCTGGTCGAAAGGTATTTTATTCAATTGTGTTTGTTGAATGTGGCTTTTTAATCTTTATCTTCTGGAGAAAATATTTAGTTATTAAATTTCTGATTCGAAGACTGATTATGTTAGATAAATTATAGACTGTGGAATTGCTATTTTCGTTAAAAAAAAATAGATATGTTGATTGAAGAAAATACTGAGATAGCTTTGCCTGCTGGGGGGACTTAGGGCCTTGAAGATGGAGTTATAAATAATCCAGTCAATGTGAATGTGAACCCATTCATTCAAATTTGGAAGGTCTAACTCCAAGCATCTAAATTATTTCAATCGTGCTTTTTATTAAGAAATTTGCATTGGATATTTACCAAAAGAGTGAGATGGGATTAAATTCTTGGAAGTATGGGTATGTGGTATCTATGAATTTTGCGTCTGTTTTTTGACTGATGAAAATGAACTCTGATTATTTCCCAACTCTCTTAGAGCATTGCTTGTGGCTTTTGTTTCACCACTTTCCGCTTGCTTAGCATTAATCTGCAAGGTGATATGCATTCAGCATTATCTTAATGACCAGATCTTAAAAGCGCATTCTTTTTCTACCAGAAAAGAATGCTTCAAATAATGACCAGTTTACAACTATTCTCGCAGACATTATAGATTTATCAGATTTTTATATTGCTAGTTACACTGGTATAATGAATAGTTTTTGCAAGACTAATCCCCACAGTGTATGCAGCATGAATTAGCTAGATCTCTAACTTCGTTAATTTGACTAAGAGTATATGAAATCCAATGGAAAAAAGAAAAAAGGGAGAACTAGAATATCAAGAAACACAATATGTTTGTTGGTTAGTTTCTTTTCATGGCTTTGGTCTACTTCTTTTATGCAGACTGCCCAGGATGCTAAGAAGGCAAAGCTATACGCGAGATTTGGGAAGGAAGTTGTATCTGCGTAAGTTAGTTTCTCTGACCTTTTGGCTACATGGTATAACAGAATTTTTAACACATCTGCTAACTTGTATTTGGAGAGACTCGATGAAGAATAACACTCATTTACTTCAGAAATCCACACAAAACCACTGTGGTGAGGTGGCTTTTGTTCATGAAAAATGAAAAGTAGATTTCGTAACCACATTATATTCTCAATTTCCTGCACTATGTTGGCCTTTCTAATTGCCAGAGATTTTGTTTGTTATTGAGGTTATAATTATTTCGACCATTACCTAACTTTCATAAAAGCCCATGTATAAGCATTGATGTTCACATTAAATGAAAATAGCGAAACATTATACTTGTGGACATTATATTCATGTAAACTAAATTGAAAAGATGAAAATTACGTTTCTGCGTAAAAGAGATAGAATACCGGAGCTAGTAAACTCCATCTTGAAAATTCCATTTTCACGGCGTGGCCCATGTTTCCTGCTTTCCTATATGCCTTCTCCTAAAAGACCTCCAAGAATTCTGAATTTTTAATTCTTAGAAATACAGCCTTATATAATTTTTCAAGATCAACCCTAGTGTTACTTTTACTTGGGTCATGACTGTGTTTTATAAACATCTCAGGGTCAAGAAAGGTGGTTCCAGTCCGGTATCCAATACAGCTTTAGCTGCTTTATTTGAGAAAGCAAAGGAGCTTGATATACCCAGGGATATTATAGACCGCAACATTAAAAGAGCGTCAGAGAAAGGTCAAGAAGCCTTCATTGAAAAATTCTATGAGGTAGTTGGCTACGTAGTATTTGAGAAATTCTGTGAGAAATCTCGTATTCACTGTTTTGGCCATTTTGCAATTATCGAACATTCTGTATCGCAGGTCTATGGGTATGGTGGAGCAGGAATGATTGTTCAGGTGTTAACTGATAAAGTGAACAGATCTGTGGCGGCTGTTAGAGAGGTTGTGAAGGACTATGGTGGGAAAATGGCAGATTCTGGATCGATTATGTTCAAATTTAAACGTGCTAGGGTTGTAAATATAAAGGCTAAAGATGCTGACAAAGATCAGCTTCTTGCCATTGCTCTAGATGCTGGTGCTGATGACGTCATTGAACCCTCGATTGATGAAGATGATCCCGAAGAAGATTCGGAAAGGTATAAGAGATTGTTTCGTTGTATTTCTGTTTCTAGAAATCTCATCAAATTTGTCCTAATTTATGTCTTGTTTCTTTTTGAGATAATTTCTCATCAAATGGCGTTTTATACACTTCATATTAATTGTAATTTTTACTACATTTTTTTTATGTGGTAATAGGCCAAATTACGTTTTGTGAAAATGGAAAATAACCATGTTTGTTTTTGGCCATTTTGACTAAAAACTGACAGTCATACCCTTCTTGTATTCTTTGGGGAAGTACTTGGCCATTTTTCAAAAAATCAGTGCGGTACATTTCTCGGTACCGTACCGAGAAATGAGTCTCGTTCCCGAGAAATGTACTGGTCCTGAGAAATGAAAAAAGGCAACAGTGGACAATAAAACTAAAAAATGGCTAAAAAACATTTTTGTAGCGGAGAAATGGCCAAAAATCTGACACACTGTTTTTTATCTATCAATACGACAATTAAAAAGATCACACGCTTCAGGTTTTTAAATCTATCATGTTCTTTTGGTCATAGGCACTATAAAATTGTAAGTTCGATGGAAAACTACACCACAGTACTGTCGAAACTACGCGAGGAAGGAATAACTTTTGAAACTGACAATGGATTTGAGCTTCTTCCCTTAACACCCGTTGAGGTATGACAATATCGGAGATTTGATTTGTATTATTTAGTTCTTCATGCAATTTTTCAATTTTTAAGCTTCTTACAAGCAAACATTAGCATCATATGCCACTAAATCCGCAACATAAGCTTTCTATTATTTATTTCCTGGATTACAGGTTGATGATGAGGCTATGGACTTGAACAAGGAGTTGATGTCCAAACTGCTTGAGCTAGACGATGTTGATGCAGTGTATACAGATCAAAAATGATTTTACAGATCAGATTCTTTTGAATTAATCAGCTGCTCAGCAATCAAACTGAGGTTTTGGGGCTGTCGGATTTGTAGCTTGCGGCTTTGCTCTAAGTGTTGAGACCAAGGTAATCGAGCCTTCACTATAGAAAAATTAAGATTGTTTTCCAGAAAATGGAAGCGAGTTTAGATAGTGCAGTTGATAATTATTTGAGGCTCATCTTACCGTTTGTCGTGCTATTAAAAATACATTCAAACAAGAGGATGAAATTGCCCATTTTGTCAATTAGGAAAATAAATCACAGATTCATCAACTCTTAATAATACATTGTGATTCTATTAATCCACAGGCCTCTGAGTTATGCAATGGTATGGTATCTGACTTTCTTGTTTCTTATCTTTTTCTGTCTACCCCAAAAAGTATCCCTGAGGTTGGGGTGATTACAAAAAGACCCAGCTAAGTTTCAAAATTACAAAAAGTACCCCTGAGGTTTTGAGGGTTTGCGGTAAAACTAATGGAATTTGTATAAAGTCAATGATGCCCCCTCAAAGAATTCCAAAAAGAGGAGAAAAAGAAGAAAAAAAGAAAATAAGTGGACTGAAAATTACCCCCATCTAGTTTAGAAACCCATAGTTTTGGACCTTTTCTGTAATTTATGGAAAACCAGAGGAGTGAAAGTTGTTTATTCTTCGTAACTAGAGGGGGTATTTGAAAGATACCAGGTGTTTTTTTCCTTCTAAATGTTATGTAATTTACAGAAGTTAAATAATTTTCAGTTATTCTTGTGTTTGTTTTATTCAAATTTCAGTTTGTAGATATGCTTAAGTTAGCTAGTGATAACACTGATAAGTTAGTAAAACCTTGAATACTTTAAGTTGGTATTTGCAAGATTTATAAAAAGAATTCATGGGGAGGTTATTGGTTGTCAACAACCAAAGGATAGACCACGAGCTTGTAACTCAAGTAGTATCGCTCACCCTTTGTAAGGGTGTTGACTAAAGTTCGAACCCGGTATCTTTCACTTTCTTTGAAATTTATCCCCTCCCCTCCCCTCCCCTCCAACCAAGACTCCCAACTTATTGAAAAAAACAACCAAAGGACAGTTTTGCCAGTACCGCAAGGGCATTTGTGGATTTTCAGGTCATTGTTTTATTATGTCAGCAAATTCCAACGGTTAGGCGGAATAAACCTCAGAGGTACTTTTGTAATTTTGAAACTCAGTAGAGTTTTTTTTTGTAGTTACCCCTCATGGGTACTTTTTGTAATAAACCCAAAGAAAAAAGGATATTTTTATAAAACTAGCTGCATTTTACACAAACAAAAATAATACTGAAGGGAGCATAGGCTAACAATCCTGCTCCCTATCACATGATTTCTTACATATACCCCTATTTAACATCTTATTGATTGTCACATAACAAACAATCTCATCATAATAATATCATCTGCATCAGAGACCCTCATATCTAAAGGCTTCTTTACGCAATACAATAATTTACATAAGCAATAGTATCTGCTGTAGATTTCATGTCTTTGGAACCCAGCATCCATGTAGTCCATATGGAAGACCATAAGGGAACTTTGCTCTTGCAATTTCTTCAAATGTGGTTCCATCCAATAATACTGCATATCCTTCCCCATTTTTGTCAGTTATCATTGAGATTACCACCCCTGTGCATTATTACATTGGCACACATATATATTCAGTATCAGTTATTATGCTTGTTGCTACTCCTGAAGTTTAACCTAATTACAAAAAAACTCAGTTTTCTTTCAAAAAATTACAAGTAACCCCTTGAGATTTGTTTATCTTATACAAAATGAATTACCACCCTCAATAAAGGAATATTTGTCATGTAACATCAAGGGGGTGTTTCATGTTTGTTACACTTTGAGGGGCTAAATTGTATTTTTGAAAAATAATTGGAGTTTTTTTGTAATTAGGATAAACCTTATGGGTAATTTTTGTAAGGCAAAATTGCAAAATTAGTCCTATAACTATAGAGCTATAGCAAAAAGGTCCTGTAAAAATCATGTTTTGTAAAAATGTCATGTAACTATATAAACGTCTCAATTTTGGTCATGCAAAATGCACATTTTGCAAAATAGTCCTATAATCGTATGAAAATCTCAATTTTGGTCCTAATTTCACGAGGTAATTGGGAACTACATGTGCCGTTCACGTGGTCGAAATTCGGTGAAATTAGTACCAAAATTATGATTTACATATAGTTCTGAGGACTATTTTGCAAACCGTGCATTTTGCGGGACCAAAACCGAGAGTTTGCTATAGTTACAGGATATTTTTGCAAAATGTGATTTTTACAGACCTTTTTTTGCTACCGCCTTATAATTACAGGACTAATTTTGCAATTTTGCCTTTTTGTAATTTTCCGTAAATCATATTTTCAGCTTACCATCATCTTCCTCTGTTGCACCGGGCGGGGCACGAAGAAGGGTTCAGAGGGTATAGAGCCCTCGTCGAGCCAATTCTTTGCCTTCTTCTCCGTCAAGTCAATCTGCAAAACACCTCAAGATAAGTTAATTGGCTTTATTTAGTTCATCTATTAAAATGAAGAGGGTGAGTTTTGTTGTTTGTGTGTGTATATATACCTTTGTGAGGGTGTTGGGGAAATTGCATGGCCTCTGAGCACCACAGGCATAAGCATATCTATATTTCTTTCCTAGAAAAGCAGGGTTTATGCTGCACATATCCAAGCCTTTCCCATGTTCATTTGGATTTAATGCTGCCTCTAAACTCCCATATGGGCTACCATCCATTGGAATCCTGAATCTCCCAACCCTGTAATTTACATGGTACTTACTTTGATTATCATTCTTGCATCAGGCAATATACATCACTACAAGAAAAAACCAGTTTACCTATAGAAAAATCTGTAGATAAATGTTAAGAAAATTATAAAGTGTAGGTAAAATCATTGTAGGTAAAACTATTGTAGGTAAATATTTTACCTACAGAATCTAAAACTGTTGGTAAATACCTACGAGAAAATCATCGGTAATTAAAAAGCGTCGGTAATCTGTCGGTAATTTGTTGGTATAATTTGGAGGAAAATGATATTTTTTATTCTGTAGGTATTCTGTAGGTAATTGTAAAATTTAGTGACAAAATCATTTTTATCGGTAAATTCTGTCGGTAAACTGGAATTTTCTTGTAGTGCATGTTTCTTCTAAGAACACTTGATTGGCTTCTTAGTTCAAAAGGAAAAAGAAAAAAAAGGGATAGTTACAATAAAATCCAAATATGTTTCAAAATTGCGAAAAACCCCTTCAGGTTTGAATATCTTAAATTTAAGGGGGTAATTGTAATATTCTATAAATATTATGGGGATTTTGAAAAAATATTTGGCTTTATAAAGGGGAAGAAATTAAGACGAAATCAAATTACAAGGTTTTTTTTTTTTTTTTTTGTAATTTTCAAATAACCCTCGATTTATTTGTAATTAGCCCGGAATTTTAGGGGGTTCTGTAAATATCCCAAAAAAATCTTGTGATAAGTGATAGGGATAATTACAAAAACAACCCCAAGGTTTGGGCTAATTACAATAAAATCCAGAGATGTTTCTGAATTACGAAAAGTCCATCAGGTTTGATTTTTTTGTCTTAAATTTAAGAGGTTAACTACAAATATCAGGGTAGTTTTTTTTGAAATGTTTTTTGATTATGAAGGGGGAAGATGTAAGCAGAATAAAACCTTAAAGAGTTGTTTGTAATTTTCAAAAATGCCTGGGTTTCTTTGTAATCCAAACCTCAGGGGTTTTTATGTAATTATCCCTAAGTAATAACAATGCATGCAGAAAGAACTAATTAAGATAGCTTTTAATTTTGGGGCACCACCAACAAAAGAAAGTGCCCTTTTGCTTTCACCAAGGATGACGAAAATGATTATCCCCATTGAAACAGTGGAGGCACTTAATCAACTAGTGATTTATTCAAATTTAATTACTATAAGTAAATTAGTGGAGAGAACAGAACTTTTCACAATAAAGCGAATACATGCAAACCCAAACCAATTTTCTTCCAATCACTGATTAATTACTTCAATTAACTGTAAATATGCTATTACTATTAATATCTGAAAAAATGCTCAACTTTACGCTATAGAAGTTGTACCTTGCATCTGGTAGGACATCTTGGCCGGAATATGATCGGAGATTTTGGAGTGTGAGCTTCTGCAGGATGGTGGTGTCGGCGTTGTGTTCACAACAATCGGCGATGATGGCTGTAACCCTTCCGTCTTCGTCTTTCTCCTCGTACGCGTTGATGAAATGGAATGTCACGAATAAAGGAACTTCCACGCTCGCCACCTTTTATAATTCAAGAAAAAAAATGGAATTATCATGAATAAACACTTAAGATAAGATATTTATCAGTTCGTATCTTCTATTTCAGAATAATGTTTTATAACGTAAGATGATTTAAAAAGACTTACGATTTTGCCACTAGCTTTGCACATAACATGCATGTAAGCCTTGGACTCAGGGTGCCATTGGAACTTATATAATGGTGTGGGCTCCGCCTTTAGCAAATTTTGGGCACAATACCTAAGTGGCATCTCCGGCACCACCACATAATGCTCCGTCACGGGGAATGAATGGACCCAACCCGGTGATGGCCCGCCCCGACACTTGACTCTGCCCATCACTTTCCTCTCATTCGTTCCTGGGTCCATCCTGACCACTAAATACCCAGGATTTATCAAATCCGGCAGTAAAGTCAAGAAGTCACTATCCGTGACAATCGGGTGGGCCGAGTGCACCAGCCCACCCAGATTGTCACTAAATTGGAACCGCCCTAACGTGTCCAACGTGTTTGGGTCCACGACGGTGGATCCCTTGATGGTCTCCGTCAGGCACACTACTCTCCCATCGCCTAGTCTGACCACCCCGGTGTTTGCGTTGTCGGTCAACGAAGCGCCGGAGAATAGGTTGGCTAGGTCGCCGATGTAGGCCAAGAAATTGTCGGGTTTCGGGGCCTCGGAGAATTCTCGGTAACAAAGCTTGTTGTGCTTCTTGGAGGCCTTGTACGCCTCCGATTCGATCTGACGGTGGCCCATTACAAGGCGGCCGTTCTCGAAGTGGAGGCGGACGAGGTGGCGAGCCGTCGAAGAGGTGGCGGAAGTTGTAGTCTCCGATGTGCCATAGCCCCGGACCATTCCTTAGGTATGTTCCATTCTGCATGGGAACAAATTAAATCAACCAATTATTTAATTTGGGTCCCATATAGCCAGTAAAGCAATATATTTGGAATGGAAATCCAGGGTCCAGAGATTGTGACTTATATTTAAACTAATTAATCACCAACCCTGGTGTGATTACATTTTAGTGGAGGAGAAGATATATTTTTAAATTAATGAGTAGAATACTCTTAAAAATCATCTCATGTGATTTAAAACTCCCACTTATATGTGATTTAAAAAAAATAAAAATCATTCTTCATATCATGGAAATTCTTCTGCATTATATAATAGCTACGACAAGCTCTTAAAGTTATTATATATTTATATTTGAAAGTACTATATATATATTATATATATACTGGCACACCAACTATTTTGATCTCAATAGATCATAGCAGAAATTCTGTGGTGTATTAAGAACACGTATTTAATACACGCGCGTATAATTAATTTAATTAGTTTTTTTTGACAGAACATCAATAACTTGTTTGGATGAAGGAAATTATTGATAAAGAAGAAAATTTCCAGAAATACAATACAACTTAGTTACTAGTTACACTAGTTTTTTACCGTGCGATGCACTAGGTGTATATCTGTGAAGCATTTTGTATTGTTGAATGTATAGTTTTCTGATAGTTCTATGAATTCTATCTCCTGTTGGGTTGGGACCAAATAGAATGAGATAGAGATTCACCTGTTAATTCAAGGATGGAAGGAAGGATGATGATTCCCCGCTTCTTTAGAACAGGGGGATGGGACATGGATGATATTTATATCCCCATTCCCTTCCTATTCGATTAGATAAAAAGGAATTCTTCGTTCCCATCCCCGTTCCCCAAATATATATATTGTATTTATCTATTATTAATACTAATTCTAATAATTTTACATGAGATTTTTTTTAATATGTGATCCAAACAAGGTTTACATACCAGCCAGAGTGGAATTTTCCCTTGAACATGAAGCTCTCCTTGCCATCGCTCTTGCCTCACACTAGTCCACGCCACAAGCTTCCGATTATTCTCTGCGTCTTGTTTGGAAGGAACAATTACAGCTGGTTTAGTTGCAACATTTGAGATACTTAACCCTGGATTTTCATCACACAGTTCCCTACTGAAAATCTTTTTCTCAATGGAAATTGTTTTCCCAAACAAGGATGATTCTTTTTTTAGTCGATAAGACCTATCGATGTTTTTCGAGTTATAACTATACGGTTTGATGGAAAAAAATGCAAAGGAAGCCATTGATGAAGTACAATAAATTGTTAACTATATATATGCATATGTTTTTACAAAAACTTATGGTAATGAAGAAAGTAAGGAGGTTGTGACAATATATTTATAGGACCTAAGATTAATGGTGTATTAAATTATTTTTTTAACTTTTTCTGAATTAAGTTAGTGGAATCTTGATTGGTGGAATTCCTTTATACTAGAAGACATGAGGGTTTATAATCATGCATTCCCATTGTGGACAAAATTAGGGCTGATTAACAAAAACCAAAAACCGCAAAAACCGACCGAACCAAACCGCACCACACCGCAATTACTTATTTATTGGAAAAACCGCGATTAATATTTTTAATCTAAACCGCACCGCATAAGATGGTGCAATTACAATTTGAAGTCTCAAACCGCACCGACCGCACCGCAATATATATATATATATATTATATTTTCTATATATATCATTACATTTCTCTAAATTTATAGTATATTTGTGTATAATTATGTATTGTCATATTTAATTATTTTCACTTGTGTATTATAGGTATATTAGTCAATTTACTCAATATTTTAAACATCAAAGCCTTCATTTCTTGTTATGGATGTAAATTGTATAATGAGATTTATGTTGGGAAATTTGTGACATGAAGATAGAATTATTGAGGTTGTGGGAGAGTTTCAAAAACTTATGCTTTTAGAAAAAAATAATTTATTGTAGCAAAAATAGTAGTTGAGAATCGAAGTTGGTAGAGTTTGAAATAAATTCAAAATTTGAGATTGTTTGATGAAAAATTTGTAGAGGTGTTTATTTGTTTGTAAAAATCAAACTAGGAGCATAAACGAAAATCTAAAGCACCACTCTCCATACTTTTAGATTATGCTTTTACATTATGATCACTAAATAAAGTAGAACCGAAAGCGAAGTTGATAGTTACAAACATTAAAAAATGCTTTTAAGCCTAAACTATAAGAAATATTTTTAGTGATTGCAAAAACTCCATATTTCTATTAGATTCAACTATTATATGTTATTGAAGTTGTTATAATATTCAATTTAGGCAATTACAATATATCTTTAACATTTTATTTATCGAATTGATAAGTTGTTTTTGCTCATTTTGATTGTTCCATATATATTCACTTATTGTGCGTTAAAACCGCAAAAACCGCCGAAACCGCCCGAAACCGTTGAAAAACCGCCCGAAACCGTTGAAAACCGCATATTTGTTTTATTCTAAAAAACCGCGACTTGAAATCAAACTTGTGGCGAACCGCACTTAGCAATTCGGTTTGAAAAAATTTAAAAACCGCCCAAACCGCACCGTGATCACCCCTAGACAAAATAGTTTGTAATTTAGCACAAAATTAAAGTTAGAATCCTCATAGGCTTTGGAGTTGACACATTGCCAAGCAATTTTTCCCTTGGTGAACTGATACTAATATTATTAATTTGCCAATGAGTTAAGAGGGATGGCTGATCAACAAATAGTAAATGTAATTTAATGTTAAAATATATTATTGGGAAAAGGACATAAATACCCCATTTTTCATACTCAATCCTTGTACAATGTCCATTTTCCGCTGATTTTGGACAAAAATACCATTTTCGCTGAATTTGGACAAAAATACCCATTTTCTCACGATTTTTGACAAAAATACCCATTTTCCGCAGATTTTTTTTGCGTTGGTTTCTTTTTGTTTCTTTGTTGTTTCAAACATGTTTGTTGTTTTTTTGTTGTTTCATACCTGTTTCATTTATGTTTCTTATATGTTTCACTTAGCCAATTTTTCATTGAATTCCACAGTTGCATGGAGAAAATGAGAAGAAAATAGAGAGTATACCAACTTTGAAATAACAAGAATACTGATTCCAATGGACTGCACATTCAACATCCTAAACGAAATATTAGAACAACAAATTCAATTCAGAAAATTTGAGCTTACTTATCCATCATTGGCTACGAGAAATGGACACGACTCCACTGTCAGACCAAAAAATACTTTGTATTGACTTCCAACATCGTAGAATTATTGAATGCATCAATCAGAAGGGAAATACCTACTAGTAACAACTTTGCTAGAATACGTGAGATCTTTAGTTCAAGATTAGGCATGCAAACATCGAAATGAAGCAAAGATCAACATTTACAAGGATGACAAAAAAAAAATCAAGAGAGTATATGGGGAAAAACTACACTATTTCTCTAAATTTAAAAGTTATTTACTACAAACTTTTATCACATGATCCTGTTTCACAATTGTTTCTTACATGTTTCAACCGATTACACCATCATTAAGATTTACATAAACAACAATTCTCTAAAGTCATTAGGAAGTGGAGGTAGAAACTCAATGTCGTTGTCATCGTCATCACCATTTTGCGACTTCAACTTAGCATGATTGTGAAGCGGATGATCGAGCCTTGCTTGTTCATTCTCTATCTCAAATGATTCGACGTCCATAGCCTTCCCACCAATAACGTGTTCGGCATAACAAGTAACAAAAATCCCTCATTCACTATAAAAGATATAAAAAAAGATACATAGTCGGATAGATAACACAACAAATCAAAAACAATAAAAAGAACAAATAAATGGAAATACAGAAACATAAAAGAAACAACATCGAAACAAACGAAAAACTTCAAATCACAAAATAATAAAAGAACACAAAAAATTGGGTTTAACCTCTGTAAGATTTCAATGAAGAGTATCCAAACAACAACATCACATAAGATTTCACAGAAGAGTATCACAACAACAGCACCACAAATGGCAAAAATCATCAAAATCAAACCATACGGACACGACGCACTAGATTTCATCCCAAAAGTGATCTCACCTAGGAAAATAGGGTTTTCTTACTCGGCGACACGTGGGTGAATTCCGGCGACTCATTGTTTTCGTCGAAGGGAGGGTACCACCGCTAATAGACGGAGTAATCGAGAAGTTTCTCGATCCCGTGCACCGAGAAAGCGGAATTAACGAAAATACCGACCTGCGTGATCTGCGAGTCATCGACGGTGAAATTTGCCGGCGAGTTTCAACAGCACCACAAATGGGAAAAATCATCAAACTCAAACCGTATGGACACGCCGCGCTAGATTTCAGCCCAAAATGCGAGCGACCCGAGTTCCAAAATCGTAAGAAATTGCTTTAACCTAGGTATGAAAACGTAAGAAAGCGGAGGAGGGTAAAAATTGATAAGAAAAGCGCGGTCGACTTGTTCGAAACTTCTTCTTTCGAATTATTGAAATTGAAATCTTTGCTTGAACCAATTGATACCGCGATGCTTCCGATCAAGCCCTCACTACAACATAAATGACATTAGGTAACACACAAAAAATGTTACCTAATGGTCATAAAATGTTACTATAGACAATAGGTAGCACTTTTACATATTTGCATTTGCCCGTGCTACCTATAGTCTAAGGTATCACTTTTATTAGCTTTAAGTAACACTTTTTCTAAGTATTACATTAAGTTTTCTATTGGTAACACTTTGAAGCAATATTTCTAAAGTGTTACATATGAATCTTATGTAACACTTTTTTGTAACACTTTTTATATTTGTAACACTTTAAAAAAAGTACTTCTAAAGTGTTACATATGAATCTTATGTAACACTTTTTTGTAGCACTTCGTAGAAATACTATTTTTTGCCACCAAGTAGATTCGAACCCATGACCTGTTACGTATGAAAGTGGCAATTTGCCACTAAGCTAAGTTGATTCTTATTACAACTTTTGCTTTGTTTTACATACATACACACACACACACACACACACACATATATATATATATATATTATGTATATATAATATATTATATATAATAAGTATTATATTTTATAATATATGTATTAAATTATATTATACATTGTATATATCAAATTTTATATAGTATATATTTTGGAAATCATATTATATTATATATTAAAGGACACAACAAATTAAAAATATCAAAAATATATAAAATAAATTTATCGATTGATAAATATTCAATCAGTAAAAATAAAAAATATATAAAATATAAAATTAATTTACCGGATAAAAAAGTTCTAATGAGAAAAAAATTAAATAATAAATAAAAAAAAAAATAACGAAAAAATAATTTACCGACGGAAAAATTCCTAAGTAATTACCGACAACATCAATTTTCATTGGTAAATTTTTTAAAAAAGTAAAAAAAAAGAAATAAAGTTAACGATGAAATTGGTCTCCGTTAGTAAAAATTAAAAAATAAATAAATAATAATAATAAAATATATACATGCGCATTTTCTGTCGGTATTAAGACGGAATTAATTGCCTTCGTAAAAAATAAAAAAATAAAAGCAAAACTAAAATACTTTGTAAAAAGAAAACAAAAATTCAATTAAAAAAATAGAGTACACGATGTCTACAATTTTTAGGTTTGGTGACATCAATTAATTACATAAATCTTTGACATGATTTAATGATAGTTATATAATTTTATGTTACTAAAATATAGCTTAAAAAGTGTTACAATCAATAAAATATAGTATTGCCAAGAGTGTTTCTTAAATAAAGTGATACCTATTTGCGTTACAAAAGAAATAACAAAAACAAAGTGATACTTAAAAAGTGTTACTTATATAAAAGTGTTACATATAAGCGTTACATATTGATAAAAGTGTTACCAATTCGCGTTACAAAAGAAATAACAAAAAAGTGATATTTAAAAAGTGTTACTTATATAAAAGTGTTACATATAAGTGTTACAAATTGATAAAGTGCTACAAAAGTGTTACATAAATATTGTAATGTAAAAAGTGTTACAAACATGTGTTACATATGCACCTTATGTAAAAAGTGCTACAAAATTTGTGTTACCTAATGTCATTTATGTTGTAGTGCCTAGAATTGCATTCACATTTTTTGCACTACAGTTTTCGGTGAAACTATTTGCATTCTTTGTCATCAAATCTTTTCGATTGGTGTCTAATGTGATTTCAAGGCGTAACGGACCGTCTCCTTCACGACACAAGTTGGTGGTATATCTTCACCGATCAATTCGAAGGAAACTCTATGTTCAACTACACCATCGTCATTTTGCAATTCTTAACGAGGGTCGGGTATATTTGGGAAGTTTAGGACCGAATGGGGTAGATTAGTGATAGGGTGGTATTTTTGTCTTTTTTCAAAAATCGGGTCATTTTGTGGTATTTCCTCTATATTATTTTGGGTTCCTTGTGAAGAAATTTTTGCCGTTAAGAATCAAAGATCGAACTCATTATTGCGCAAAATCAATGTAAATTGTCAAATCGTGTTTAATCTCTTATTCCAACAATATGGATGATTGACACATGTTAACACTTACCATATTTGTGTTCAAACATAAATCATGGGTTTGTAATATATATGTAAGTATTATACACGTGGCAATCATCCGTGTGGTGGAATAAGAGATAAAATACGAATTTGGAATAGAAAATCTCATCCGAATGGATCGGGTTCATCATTTTTTTAGTAAATTTGTAATCATCACCTTCAAATATCTTAATTAGAAAATGTATACGAGCTCATAAAATTTACAAATGTCTTTGGTAAGATTTTCAGAAAAAAATTATCTTATGTCCCAGAATGACAATTTATTGTCTTATAAACTTCTTGTCCTGAATATTTAATGTTTTAATAAAATACACTACTTTTGTGAATTCTAATTATAAGTTTACGTACGTTAATATATATAACGTTTTAAGATATACATGAAAAAAATAATTTTATACACTTCAATAGCCTATTTTAAAATTATATGTAGTATCTTAAAAGTTTTTTTTTTTAAATATATTCTATACAATCTAGAAGTTTACAAGACTTTATGTGTTAAGAACTTAGACTAAACTATTTTAATGCTGTTGCTTGGTTTTGCACTCCATTTGTCATCATGTCATGAGCCATTCATTTTAGGCATTTTGTCCGTGGAATAAGGTTCAACCCAATACACTAATCCCACTTTCAGGTTGATCTCCTCAACATAATCAATCTCAGGGAAAATTGGAAATTTCATTTGTAAGTTCGGTCTATTTTGAGATTCAATCCTAAATTAAATTTGTCTATAAATTACATGTTATTTTACATTTAGTCCTACATGTAAGATATTGCGCGTATTGATCCTTAGTTTAAAAGAGACTATATCATTTCAATCTTCCAAATCTGGTTATCCTGGTGCCTAACAATGGTATAAAAGCCTAAATTTTATTAAAAAACATTCTGGTTAAATTTATTATTAAGTAACCATTGGTGAGGGAATTATCTCCAAGAAAAAAAGAATTTCATAAATCAATCTTGAGATTTGTGGTTTCAGATGAGATATTTTTTTGTTTTGGGCTTAATGGATTTTTCTTTTTAAATAATAATAAGGGAGAACTTTCACAAAACCGAAACCTAGATTTTCAATCTGGAATTTTTCCACACCGGCAAACTCCACGGGCGGCGGATGATTTGGGAGTGATATTAGTAAGGCAGCTGGTTTGCCTGGTTTTTTTGCCACAAGTTTTAAGATTTTGAGGAGAACCTGTAATTTTCAGAAAATTTGGGCTGTGATACATTTTAACCTTGGTTTTGGGGTTTCCATGCTTTAAAGTTCTCTTTGGATCTTTTCTAGCATTAATGCAGTTTGAGGATCCATTTAGAGTTTAAAAAATTTGGGGTTGATATAAAGAAGGTTTTAATTTTGGGATCCAATAAAAGATTATTTATTGATAAAATTGGCATCAAATAATAAAGAAAATTCTAAATTAAGTTTGATTTTGAAATTTAAATTTTAAATTCGACGATTGGTATGAATTTATATATTTTGAGATGAAATTGAAGCAACATGCCACTACTACAGTGACCTCTCTTGTGGAAATTAATTTATTTTGGAATATAAAAGGTTGTGTGCACGTAACTTATGTATTAAATATCCCAAAGCAAGATGAATATTTATTTAAGTGCGCGTGCACTGTGGATCGTAGTAATAAACCCGTGATAATTATTTGGTTTTACATATGGACAATAAATCGGCCTAAAGGAAGATTTGTTGTTTGATATGTTCTTATTATCAATGTTTGATTACCACATCAAGATATCAATTATAAGTTAATATTTTGTCCAAAGATGAAATATTAAGCAAGTGCTCGCATCTTGAGATGAGATTTACCTTTATTTCAATTTATTATTGTGATTCCGATTTGAATTTATTATTGTGATTATGAGATTCATATGAATATGATTTGTTTATTGTTTATTTTTGGAATTTAATTTTGTATATTCTGTTTATATTATTGCGAGCATCATACAATTTTATGTTAAAAGAGCACTTTATCTAGAAATGTCGCTACAACTAAGGAATTCTTTGCGGATATTGAGAATTTTTCTGTCAAGATCGAAAGACTCAAATTAGTATAATATGATCTCAATAATGCATGAGAGCAAAGCCAGTGTCAAGAATAAATTATAGATATATCTAGTATTGCTTCAAATTTAAGAACACTTAAATTAGATCTATTTGAGAACTTGTTAGTGCATTTAGTTTTTGATATTTTTCTAAAACATAGTTTAGCCTTGATTTAAAACGAGTCGATAATTTTATCAAAAAAATATGAGTCGACAGTGAAAAAGAGATTTAATCTCTAAATGAGTCATCTCATATTGTGCTCAAAAAGAGAAAAGCTGAATTAAACTGTCTCTTTATTTTCCCCCCCTTTTTCTCTTTTCATTTGGTGTCGGTGTAATTTTGATCTAGAAGGTATAACTGCTAGCACTTATTGTTTCAGGGCAAAGTTAGTTGATTTTTCCTGTGGAATTGTTTCAGTTTTTCTTATGAAAAATGTTGTATTTCGTGATATTAAAATGGATTTATGGTTTGTTGGAATTTATTTCAAGTTTGATTCAATTGAATGATTCCTCTGTTTTCATGATTATCAACAATTAGATAAATTGTATGCCAAATATTAGCTTTAACGTTGGCAAGTCATGTTAATTAGGTTGTTGCTTTCCTAACGCTAAACAGATCCCCACAGTTCGATTGATTAAACCACAATGTTCCAAAGGAATGAAACAAGCTTTGTAATATTCGACTTGGATTATAATATATTCAATTAAATGGATACTAACACCGGAATTTTAATTAAAACAAATAAAAAGCATCTTTCTACTTTTAATAACTAAAAATGAAATCTTTTCGGGCTAATTTATAAAAAGTTGTTTGTTTATTACCCTCTTAATTAGTGGTTAATTATAACACACTTTCTAATATATAACCTCTTTTTCAAAAAAGAAAAAAAAATCGGACAAGAGTATATGACGGATGAATTCTCCAGATCATATGCTAAGGAATATGCCAATCATGATCATGATATTTAGCATCTCTCTTCTTCTTCTTCTTCTTCTTTTTTTTTTTTTTTAAATGATCGTTTAGTTTTTCTTTAGGATGGTTTTTTTAATATAAATGTTTAATGACGTTTACAAGAACTATACTATTTGTTTGGAAAATTGGATCCCACATTCATCCACTAGGGACATGCGGGAATAACCAGAAATAAAATGAAAAATAAAAACAACCCACAATACAAGAATTTACGTGAAAATTCTAAAATATGAAAAAAAAAAAAACCACAACTCACGAGAGAAAGAAATTTCACTATGTGAAATATTTTTACAATCACACAGAGATTCTCTCCCGACCCAAATATCCTACACTCTTACAAACTTGTGGCTAACCCACACCTCTCTCCCAACTCTCCATACTAGAGAATACAAGAAAAGAAATTTAACTAGAGTTAAAACACAAAGGTTAAAGTGTTATTGATTGGTGCACTTGAAACCATACCACAGGTTCCTTAAATAGCCGTTTCTCATTCCTTTTGTTCCACAAGTGATGCGGGACAATACCCTCTTCGTTATTTAACACAAAACCAACAAACTCCACCTTGGAAAAATAAAAGAAGTTCAATTGTCTTCACCCACAATCATGACTCTTAAACCAGAGAACGATTATTCTCAAACCAAATAATCCGACCCCACCATATGATATTCTAAGAATTTCTTCGACAAACCACGAGCTTGTAGCTCAAGTGGTATTATTCATCCTTTGTAAGATTATTGACCAGGATTCGAACCCAGGTATCTTTTAGTTTCTTTGAAATTTATCCCCTACCCTCTAACCAATACTCCCAACTTATTAAAAAAAAACGAATTTCTTCGACACATGTCGGAAAACCCGTTAAAAATTATGGGCAACTTCCAACTGTTGGCTCTCATGGAAATGCTTCAATCATTAACATAACACACACCCTGTATTCATGTCAAATTGATACCCGTGTGTAAATTCCATGACACATACTGCATCCATGTCAAATCAATACTTGTGTGAAATTCTACCGCTACCGCATTCATGACAAGTCAATGCCTATGTACAAGTTTCGGATCCACTAACATTACCACATCCTCTATCATGACAACTGAAAATGACATACATTTTCTCATTAGAGAAAATCCTCACTTTCACAATGTTAGCTTGATTTAGAAGTTATTTGCTAGATCAACTCCACCTCCACCTTGACAGTTCACCTTCAAAACCTTGTGTAACCTGGATTGTACAAACACATCATTGACTTATACAATTGCCATAAGCCAAACTTGAACCTTCCATCAAATTTCTCCATCTGCTTAACCACCTTAGTCTGATGAACAACTGTCTCCAAATGAGACCCCTATAACCCACACAAGAAACCTTTTTTGACGTGGGTCAGATATTACTGCGGCCACAAAGCATACTCAGAATTTCAAGAGACCCGACTTGGGCTCTGATACCACTTGTTGGGAAAATCGGATCCCACATTCCCCTAGGGACAAACAAAAATAACCGAGAAATAAAATAAAAATAATAATAATTCACAACACAAGAATTTATGTGGAAACTCCAATCTTGGAGAAAAACCACGACTCACAGAGAATGAAATTCCACTATTTGAAATATTTTTACAATCACACAAACATTATCTCCCGACCCCAAGACCCTACAATCTTACAAACATTTGACTAAATCACACCTCTCTCCCAACTCTCCATACTAGCTAGAGAATACAAAAAGACTCGCATCCCTTTTATTCCACAAGTGATGTGGGACAAAACCTCTCATTTATTTGACACAAAACCAACACCATTTGAATCCGCCAATTACTTTTATTTACATATTTAATTACCTTTGACTTTTCACTTTATATAATATGTTTTATTAAGATAGTTATGGAATCAATACATCACATGAAGCATGAAAAAGTTAAACTCACGTCTAATATAGAAACAAGAAATATAATATCTCTCTCTCTATATATATATATGCAGTTAATTACTTAATTATTCGAGCTGCTGTAGCATTTTGAAACCCTAATCCTGACAGAAACATCTTAATTTACTCCAAATAAATATAAATCTTCTTCTTGTCCATATAGCAAAGATTAGAGAGCTAATATATATATTGTAAAACTGTCGAGTCAGCGAATTCACTATATTTTGAAGTTTCACATTGAGAAATCAAAGTGATTTGCCCAAAGTCCCAATCTTGAGCAATGTAGCATTATCTTAATACGAATGAAAATGAAGCCCTTGTGAAACCTTTTTCGTTGATCGTAACATTTTGTTGTGATACGGTACAATCGGGTTTTTGACATTTCTGATATTTTTAGGGTTAGAAATTAAGGGGCATTGCACACGCACGGTAGGACCTCAATAGACAATAACAACCATGCAATAAGACACATCGATGGATCTTTTTGAATGATCTATGAGGGATAGGTTCGATTCCCATCCAAAGTTACAAATTTCCTCCGATTTAATTTGATATATAACATAATTCCAATTTCAATATAATACTATCCTATACGAGATACAATTAAAAAAAAAAATCTATGAAACATAACGATGTATTATCACCATAAAACGAACTAACTATATTTCGACACCCCATGATAAGCAAATAATAAGAAAAACCTTAATTACATTAAGAGTATTGGAATATAAGTTAGCACTACCTTGTTCTTGTCCTCTCTTTACCGAGTTATTCTCTCTCATCATCTCTGTGTAGCGGGAATATTTTCTGCCATTTAATTTTCACTATCTCCTTGCCTATTGGGATGACTGCCAAATGTCTCAAATCCGTTCATTTTGCTCAGTAAAATGACAAAGCATAAATCTGTCGGCTAGGTTCTATAAATAGGACACAAATGTATTTATTGAATAAAGGCAAGCTTTGTAATCATCCAAAATCCAATGGAACAATATTTAAAATCCAATGGAACAATATTTACCTTTTATGTCCTCTTTTGTTTTCTATCATGGTATCGAGAGAAGGCTAGTTCTTGACTCTTGTACCACTCTTTTTTTTTTTTTTTTTTTTAGCTTTGTTACAATGGTGATGATTCCTCTTCCTAGTCTCCTCAATTCCAAACGTAGTCACTCAACTTTAACACCAACTTATCTCTGTGAAGTTGAGTGATGAAAATTATCTTGTTTGGAGATAAGTATTAGCAAAATGATGACATGCCATGACCTTGAATCCTATCTCGGGAGATATAGAAGTTCCTCAAAAGTTCATCAAAGACTCTAAAATACAACAAAATACTCTTAATCTTGAGTTTAAAATTTTTCAAAAACAGGACCGATTATTTGCATCCCGACTCTGATTGCCTTTGTCTTCTCTGTCGATAGTGTTTTCATTCTCATGGTTGGTCTCACTACTTGTCATGAGATGTGGACAACTCTTGAATCGAACTTTTCTTTGCTCAATCTAGTGCCATGACTATGCAATATAAGATTCAACTTCAAACAATGAAAAAGGAAACCTCTCCATGAGAGAATATTTGAATAAGGTGAAAGTTTGATGTGATAACTTGGCTGCCACTGGGCACAAGATACAAGACTTCGATTAGCGTGCTTCATCTCTCTTTGGTCTTGGTAGTGAGTATGACCCGTGGTCGTTACCATTATCTCAAGTCCGAAAATAGATCTTTTAAGATCTAGTGCTCTTTTACTCGGTTTTGAGTCAAGAATAGAATCTAGCTTCTTCTCTAGTGAAGAAGACAATATGCCCACCGCAAATGTTGTCACTCAAGGCTACCCCAAAAGAAACAATAACCGTGGAAATTTTACTAATAGGGATAGAGGTCCTCCGAAATGGATGAGGAAGAAGAGGCTCTTCAAGAGGAATAGGGGTAGATACTTCAACAATAAAAAGTTAATGTGACAAATCTATGGTTAGACTAATCACAAATGGTGATAAGTGCTACTATAGGATGGTCCAAACTTTAGTTCTCTGCAATCAAACCGACCTCGGCAAAATGAGAGAACTCATTACCTGTTTGCAAGACAATCCCAGTTGAATCAAAACTCTATGTCTCGTATATCTTTGGCAATTACTCAGGATACAAGTTTGATTATAGTTGGATACCCGAGTCCGGGGCTTCGAATCATGTCACTTATGACTTTCGGAATCTAAATCTTGCTTGAGAATACCAAGGCAACAACCAACTTTCATTTAGGAAATGGCACATGTTTGTCTATTCTTCTTAAAAATTTGTTGCATGTTCCCAACATAACAAAAAATAGAATAAGTAATTTAGATATATGGTACTATAAACTTGGTCATGCTTTGCCAATGAGATGTTCTTAAAGTTCTACATGATCGTAATCTAAAGCTGTTATGTCAATAAAAAGTTTAGCTCCTTTTATCGCTTGTTTACAATCTAAATCTCACAAACAACCATTTCATGATTCTCAAACCGAGTATAAAGAAGCCTTGGCTTTGATTCATACAAACCTATGGGGACCCTCACCCTCAAAATCCACAAATGGAAATCTTTACTATGTCGTTTTCATTGATCACTACACTAAATTTACTTGGATTAATTTTCTTAAAACTAAATCAAGCTCTCTAAGCATTCTTGCACTTTGTTGATACTCGTTTTCAAAGAAAATTAAAGTTGTCCAAAGTATTTGGGAGGGAATTTAGGCCCCTCTCCAAATTTCTTCACACCAATGGTATTCTTCATTCGTTATTTGCCCATACATCCCCCAACAAAATGGGGTTGCTCGGAGGAAAAATAGACATGTCACCGAGGTTGACTTGGCTCTATTAGCTCATTCCTCTGTTCCTAAAAAAATATTGGATGGAGGTCTTCCGATGTGTATATCATTAATCGTACTCTAGCAAACAACTTTCCTTAAGACACCTTTTGAAGTTTTATTCCAACAAAAACCATTGTACTCTCTTCTAAGGTGTTTGGTTGTCTTTGCTTTTTTCATATTAGACCTTATGATTCCAATAGGTTGCAATTGAGTTGTTCCTTCTACTTTTTAGGATATTGTGAACACTACAATATAAATGATATTATGTAACACCCAAAAAATGTTACCTAATGGCCAAAAAATATTACTATAGACAATAGGTAGCACTTTTATGGTGATACGATTGTCCGTCTTACCTATAGTCTAATGTATCATTTTTATTAGCTTTTAGTGATACTTTGTCTAAGTGTTACATTAAACTCTCTATTGGTAACACTTTGAAGCGATATTTCTAAAGTCTACATATGAATCTTATATGTAACACTTTAAAAAAATACTTCTACAAGTGTTACATATGAATTTTATGTAACACTTTTTTTGTAGCACTTCGTAGAATTATTTTTTGTCACCAAGTATATTTGAACCAATGACCTATTATGTGTGGAAGTGACAATTTGACACTAAGATAAGTTAATTCTTATTACAACTTTTGCTTTGTACACACACACACATATATATATATATATTAAAATTATATAAAAATTATATTATATGTATATATAATATATTTTATATAATAAAAATATTATATAATATATGTATGAAATTATATTATACAATTGTATATATCAAATTTTATATTATATAGTATATCATTTGAAAATCATATTATGTTATATATTAAAGGACACAAAAACTTAAAAATATTAAAAATATATAAAATAAATTTATCGATTGATCAATATTCAATCGGTAAAAATAAAAATATATATATAAAAATTTAAAATTATTTACCAACAGATAAAAAATTTCTAAAAGTAAAAAAATTAATATAGTAAATAAATAATGAAAAAATAACTTAACGACAATATCAATTTTCATTGGTAATATTTTTTAAAAGTAAAAAAATTAAAAAAAGGTTAACGAAGAAATTGGTCTCCATTAGTAAAAAATAAAATATAATAATAATAATAATAATAATAATAAAATATATACATGCGCATTTTCCATCGGTATTACAATAGAATTAATTATCTCCATAAAAATTAAAAATAAAAGCAAAACTAAAATACTTTATAAAAAAATTCAAGAAAAAAAAAGAGTACACGATGTCTACAATTTTAGGTTTAGTGATTTTTTTTGCCTTCACATATTTTGTGACATCAATTAATTAAATTAATCGTTGACATAATTTAATGATAGTTATATAATTTTGTGTTACTAAAACATAACCTAAAAGGTGTTACAATTAATACTTATTTGCATTACAAAAGAAATAACAAAAAAAGTGATACTTAAAAAAGTGTTACTTATTTAAAAGTGTCACATATAAGCGTTACATATTGATAAAGTGCTACAAAAGTGTTACATAAATATCGTAATATAAAAAGTGTTACAAACACGTGTTACATATGTAACTTATGTAAAAAGTGATACAAAATTTGTGTTACCTAATGTCATTTATGTTGTAGTGCGAATGATATAAAGGTTATAAAATCCTTCTCCCTCTCGCGAAAATAATCATGAAGCAGACACGTCTTTATTGAAGATCATTTTCTCTTCAAGACCTCCCAAGCCCTTCTCTAAAGCATCTCAAGATTCTATCTTGTCCCCTCCTCTTCCCCTCATCTCTCCATCCCTTGCTCGGCCTTGCTCTCTCATCCTTCTCCCTCCTATGCCTTGTCTCATATGTCTAATGGTTCTAACTCTCTTCCCACTTCTTCACAACCTTATCTCGCTCTAAGGACGCATACTCTACTATTCCTTTATTTGTTGAATTACCTTCCTTGAGGCTCTTAGTCCAACTAATGTCATTTCGATCACGAAGTTGATCTTGGTCCGAGGTTGATCCTATTGCCACAAATGCTCATCATGTGGTTTTAGATCCAAAATCGGTCACTTAAAGCCTAAAATGTTTGTTACTACTCGCACAACCTTAGTGAGCATGCTTCTCTTCAAGAAGCACTTACTAACCAAAATTGGCTTCTAGCCATGAAGGCCGAGTATGATGTTTGGTCCATAATCACACTTGGACTCTTGTTCCTTTCCAACAGGAAAGTAGCTAGTGGTCAGTAATTGGGTGTATAGAATCAAGAGTAACTCGATGGAAATATTACTCGATATAAGGCAAACTTATTGTCAAGGAGCTAGTGTACTCAAGTTTCGGTTTTGATTATTTGGAAACCTTTAGTCGGTTGTCAAACCAAATCACCATTAGAATTGTTCTCTCCTTGGTCACATTCTTTTGGATGGAAGGTAAGGCAACTTTATGTCAATAATGCTTTCTCAATGGTTAATTGGACAAACACATCTACATGGAACAACCTCATTGGTTCAAAAATCATAGACACAATCTTGTATGCAAGTTTAACAATGCCTTATATGGCCTCAAACAAGCTCCAAGGGCTTGGCACTTCAAGTTGAAATAGGTTCTTCACCGATTGGATTTTGTTTTTTCACATGCCGATAATTCCCTATTTTTGAGAAAAACTTGAGATCCTTACATTCTCATTCTAATCTATGTAGATGGTATTCTCATCACATGTATCCATCTTTGCAGAGGTTGATAAAATTGTCAAGTTGTTGGATACTTCTTTCTCTCTTAAAGATATTGATCCCATTCATTAGTTTTTGGGAATTAAAGTCAAGCATTGTAATGGAGGCCTACATCTTTGTCAACAACACTATGTTAAAGAGCTACTTGCAAAGGTCAATATGTCTGTTGCAAAAAGCTGTCACCCTTATGGTTTCCTCTCCTCATTTGTCTAAATCCCTGGTAATTCATCACACGATGCCACATTGTATCAAAGTGTCATTGGAGGTCTTCAATATATCACTATTACAAGACATGGCATCGTGTATAGTGTCAACACCCTTTATACTCTCATTGGAAAGTGGTCAAAAGAGTGCTTTCATACCTTGCAACTACTTCTACCTTTGGACTTCTTTTTGACAAATCTCCAAATCTTCACATTTCTTGGTTTTTCGGACTCAGATTGGGCCACATATCTCGATGATAGAAAATCCATTACGGGGTTTTGTGTTTATCTTAGAGATAGTGTTGTTTCATGGTGCTCTAAGAAGCAAGCTTCTGTTTTAGATCCAACATCGAGATCGAGTATCGCAGCTTAGCAAATTGTGCCATCAAGTCAATTGGATTTGCAATCTTCTCACTAAGTTAAAAGTTCCTCCTACTAAAATTCTGTAATTTAGACAGACAACTTGGAGTCTTTCAAGCTCTTCTTTGCTAACCGTGTTTCATTCTCGAATGAAACTTGTTGAATTAGATGTCCACTTTATTAGAGAAAAGGTTACGAATGGCATACTTGCGATTCAACATGTCCGTCTATTGATCAAACCTTGATGTTCTCACTAAATCTTTGAGCAAACAATCTTTCACCAAGTCCAGAATTGTGTCAAAGTGTTTCCTCACCTGGTTTTAGATTGAGGGGGAATATTGGAATATAATTTAGCACTACCTTGCTTTTGTCTTCTCTCTGTACTAGAGTTATTCCTCTCTCATCATACATGTATGTAACGGGAATATTTTACGCCATTTTCACTATCTCCTTGCCTATTGGGATGAGCGCCAAGTGTATCAAGTCCGTTCATTTGCTCAGTAAAATGACAACATAAATCTGTCGACTAGGTTCTATAAATAGGACACAGATGTATTGAATAAAGGCAAGCTTTGTAATCATCCAAAATCTATGGAACAAAGTATTTACCTTTTATGTCTTTGTTTTGTTTTCTATCAAAGGGATAACAAAATTCCTTGAGGTTTAGTCTAAACTCCAATTATCTTTTAAAATTACAAAAAGGTTTGTATTTAACTAACAAATATTTCTCTTGAGATCTCTCGAGGGTGCAATTTACGTAAGTTAAAACATGTTGCAATTTCGTAGATTCATATTCCACATGGAAATAATTTCACATGCTTGACTTATTTATATAAAATTTAATCAATAATAAGAAATAATTAAGTGAAGTTTCTTATGGTGTATTCTAGTGGACCAAGTTGAATTTTGATTACCTTTGAGCTAGCTCAGTGCCGCACCGAGGATGTTGCAAGCCTTTGTGCGAGCCGGATCGAGCACGCCGCATTGGCACTTTAGAAGCACACTTGACCACGTGGCAAGACATCTCACGTGTTATTGACGTGGCAGATTGACCAATATGGCGCCACATGGCGAGTGGTGGCACACGAATGTTGACTCGGTGTCATCACTTTGGATATGTCCGTGCAGTGTGTGGGGGTGCATGCTAATAGATGTGTTCCTTTACCAAGATACAATCGAACCATCGATCACAAGATGCGATGATTTGGACACATCTCTCTAGTGTGTAGGGGGTGCATGCCAACTTGTCAATATGTGTTTTCCTTCATTAGGATGTTACATTTTCTCATCCGTTCAATATCGCATTTTATTATATTGCCTAATCCTCTTCCTTCTATAATTTGAAAGTTGAAATACAAATTTATTCGCTATAAGTTCGACTTTTGCAAGTGTTGCAAAGTCCAACTAGAAAGTTGTTGTATCTTAGAGACGATTGCCTAGAACCATTAACACTTTATACCTTTTTACCGACAATATTATCTTGAGGAAAGAGAATATAATTCTCGCCTCGACCTTATTTATGTCCCATTATTCTACCCGATTTTCAGATTTTCAGGAAAACCCATCACCAAAGACAACAAAACAAATATCAGGGGCATTTGTAATTTTAAAAGATGACTGAGTTTTTTTTTTTTGAATTAGGCTAAATTTGATGGGTAATTTAGTAATTAATTAATAAAATTAAATAGGGATGGGATCATGTATCATGTAAGTGTGTGGCCATTCAGTGTGGTGGAGGGACGAAAAGGGTGTGTGTTTTGGAGGTCGCAATTGAAGTTCAAAAGAATGATAATAGGTGTGTTGAATCATGAATGATGATTTTCTTAGTCCATTTACTCCTTAGGGAAAGTGGTTAATAAAGGGTCTCCTGCTTTTGTTGTTTATAAGATTACTATATTTAGAGGACATACATATGTCGATTTATCAATTATGGGTCCAATTGTGACTGGTCTGCCACCACCTCTTTTATACATCATCCTTTCTTGTCGCATTGAAATCAAAATTCTTATTGCTAGTGTCATCCTTGGAAATAGCATAGTCATTCGTTCTTCAGCAAATTGAAGTGATGAGGTGAAATTATGAAATATCCCCCTCTAATTCTGAGAAACATTTGATATTGTCCTATTTAGGGAGGAATGTTGTACAACTGTGTTTGGTGTTCCTAGCAATAGGTAGGATAATAGGACAAAATAATAAAGTCGATGTGAGAATTAGGTTTTCTCTCCGTAAAATGAAAATGCTCATGCAAGTGTTAACGGTTTTAAGAAATTTTCTCTAAGAAACGACTTGAATTTAAGTTAGCAGCATTGCAAAACTCAAAAAGTGTTTTTAAACTCCGTATGAAACTATACGAGAAAAGAACAAAGCATTCGGATTTGGGATGCAAAAATAAAAAAATGAATTCAGAGAGTTCTATTTATAAAATTTCGGTGTCCATTGATTGGGTGCAGCTCGAGATCAATCTCGATTGTCGGATCACGTCCGTCACATGCCATGAGTACTTACTAAATCTGTGAACCCTGTTCATAATCACATGCCACCCGAAACTCGTTCGATATCTTTGAGGAGCTTGATGTCAATAGTAAACAGCATGAGGAAAATCATACCAATTTTTGATGGTGGGGAATTGCATGGCAGTGGAGACAGTAAGACGATTAAGAACAATGATAAAGACGCTCAAGGAAACAAGGAGCGTTCGCTGGTGGTCTACGAACCGCAACCATCAAATATTATTTATAATCAGTAGCGGTGATCAATTGGTTGATAAGGAGAAGACCGGACTTAAATAAGGCCATAGAAACCGTAAATATCAGTAACCCTGTTAGTAATTACTTGTTAACACCTAGTGATCCTTCGGGAAGTTTTAATTCGATGAACTTTCGGAGAGCTTTCAAGCCATGGCGACAATAGTCCCAAAGAGATGGTCCGATATGGCGAATGACGAAGATCAAGATGAAGAACAACAACACAAATTAGAAGCTTTAAAACCAAGCTAGGCGTCTCTTCAACTACTCCGTTTGTCATTCACTCATGTCTTCCTCGGAAGCTATGAAGAATATGGACATGGTAGCTCGCGGATCCTGGGTGATATTCCACAAGACCTATTAGATCATCAAGACAATACTCGAAAGCACGTGCAAAAACAACAAATGACAATATCACTCAAAAATCCTCGAGGCAGTAAAATGCCCTTCACTCAAGTGCGTTTTTAAGTTATTTTTGTGGTTTTTTCGTGAATTTTTGCATTGTTTTTCCTTTTACCTGATCGGCTTGTAATCGGGAATTTTTATTTTCTTTGTATTTTTAAATAAATTAAAAAAACTAAATCTATGACGTGCACAAGAACTTGGGCTTAGGCTCGAGCTCAAATGATGCTCAACACTGTTCTTTAGGGAAATTCCACCATATATTCTACTTTTGGAAAAATCCCCACAGTTTATGCCCACATCAATTTTGTACTCCATTTTTTATTTTTTTACGCTCATGCATAATTTTTGTCATTTTTTTATTTTTTTATTATTTTTGTTCATGTATTATTTTATATGTTATTTATGTTGTTTCGATGTTGTTTCTATATTGTTTCATTGTTGTTTCGATGTTTCAATACAACCTTTACTTGTTTTTTATGCTCTTTTTTTGTTCATACGTTGTTTTATATACTATTTTTGGGGTTATTGATTTTTAGTACCGACCTATAGACACTTTCTTTGGTTTGGTACTTGACATTTATGAGTTACCAATTTAGTACCCATACTACACATTTTTTTATAAATTAGTACCTATTCACTTTTAATGACGAAAATACCCCCAAGAAACATAAGTTATACTCAAAATAATTTTTGAGTATACTTATTTAAATTATAAAATCAATTAAAAATTTAATTAATAAAAAAAAAGAAGTTTCTAAAATATTTAAGAATTTTAGAAAAAATAAAATTAATTACATTAAATTAGTAAATTAATAAACATAAATTAATTAATCAAAAAGAAAAATTGTTTTAGCTGCCTAATTTTAATAATTATAATAAAATTAAATAATTTAAAAATTAAAATTCAGATAGTAAATAAGAAAATTATAGCAATTTTTTTATTAATATATTAATTTTTAATTAGTTTTTTAATCAAATTTTAAAAAATAATTAATTTATTTCATTCTATTTATTTACAATTAGGAATTTAATAATTTAATTTAAATAATAATAAATTATTTCCTAATTAAATTTATTTTATAATTTTAATAATTCTAATTAAAACATAATTTTTAACAAAAATCAATAAAAACTTGGGGGCATTTTCGTCTTTAAAAATTAATAGGTACTAATATATAAAAAAATGTGAAGTATGAGTACTAAATTGGTAACTCGGAAATATCGGGTGCCAAACCAAAGCAAAGTGCCTATGAGTTGGTGCTTTAATGTAGTTTTTACCTATTTGTAAATTCTTTTATTGATGTATTATTTTCTATATTGTTTGTTTTTTTGGATTGTTTTTTTCTTTTGTTTTTATGTGGTTATGATGTTTCTTTATTGTTCCATGTTGCATTCAATGTTTCATTGTATTCTTTTTTTTTTTTTTTTTTACCTATTTTGATTTTTGTTTTGTTTTGTCTTGTGTTACTTTTTATATTAATTCGGGGTTGTCTCTGTATAGTTTTTAATGTTGTTATATTGTTTCTTGGTTGTTTCTATGTACTTTCGGCGTTTTCACTTTGAAATTTTACTAGATGAAACATGTTCAAAACAACATTGAAACAACAACATGAAACATCGGCAAAATTGGCGGGAGTGTAAAAATATCCGAAAAAAAGGCGGGAGCGTACAAATATCCGAGAAAAAGGACTGGGAGCGTATAGGTGTCCTTTTTCTAGAATGTTGAGCATTTTTGTCCTTATCCCATCCTTTTAAGCTAGCTCGGACTAATTAAAACTCACTTGATCAACTAAGTACGGTAAATCACAAGGAGCTTAACATAAAAACTCCTTACTATGGTGAAATTCTATATAAGAAAGCACAATTTGTTCCATGTTTTCAATATGGAATGTGATTCTTCACATTTACTTTATGCATTCATTTTTATTTACTTAAAATGGGTTTAAGAAATTCAAAATGTTAACATATTTACCCGTGGTGTTGATTATATTTATCTCATTTATTTTATATTTTTTCCTCAAAAAAATTATTTCATATTTCAAATAAATGTACCCACTTAAATAATTGATGAAATTTGGATGAAAACGCATTTTACAAATCCTGCTCCATCAAATTGCTCTCCAGGAGGTTCAATTAGGGAGAGATCGTTATTAGTAGATTGGGGTCGAACATAATTGTTCTCTTTACCGGAAGGATCACGGTTGTTTGTCGTGAGACCCTGCCGTAACAATTTTGGCCGATGCGTGCACATCCCGCGGTTTACCTTGGCAGCAATGAGGAGCGGATTTGTTGTCATCAGCGTAGTCGGGCGTAAGCGCTGGAAGTTCTGAGTTATAAAAAATTAAAATTAAAGTATAGTACCTCAATAAATCTAAGTTAACTTTGTTTTAACTAGAAAATAAAATAGTAATAAAGTGAAAATTAGAAAGCCACTTTGAGTAATTTAAAGTGGCCTCTCAAGTGAATTGCAATATATACGTCATGTCTAATTGCAATTGGGAAACTAGAAAAGGTGGGACAAATGAATGCAATTGAACCATAAGAATTGTTTGTGTCCTTTCATGTTTCCTTGATTCCCATACAGATCAGGCAAAGTAGAATTATAAAATTCCCAATTGTGGCAGACAAAATTAGGCATCACCACCAAAAAGGCTTCAATCCAATATTTATATTTGTTTTCCCCCTCCGTCTTCACCATTTTTATTCATCATCAATCACTACCAAAAGGAATAATACTAAATGGAAGAAAATCAAAGTACAATGCAAAAGTTTTATTTTATATATGTTTTTGAAAAAAAAAATAATGACATATCGAAAAAATGATAACAGTTTTATTTTTATCACAAAAAAAATTTGTATTAAATTAGACAAAAATACATTGTCAATATTATCAATATTTTTTTATCACTTTCTTTTTTTTTTGTCTTAAAGTCAATATAACTCTAGCTCGGACTTGATTCATTTTTTTTTTATACAAATCCTGTGGGGGACAGTGTTAGTAGAATCGAACCCATATATATGTCTGGGTTTTATAAAATATAAGTAGGTTGCCAATTGACTCTCGGACTTGTTTGAATTGAGTTAATGCTAATTATAAGAAAAATTAATTAGTAATTCTGACTTAATTTGAAATATAGGACAATGCAAATTGCACAAACGTGTCACGTTGTCAACTTGTTTATTAGTGGGTGGGTCAACGTGGACTGTCTACTTTGATTACAAATTCTTACCTCATACTTTCGTCAATTCGCCTCCATTGGACTTTGATTTTGGAGCAGTCATTTCACACCAAAATATATTTGTCAAGAAAAGAAAAGAATCCATTAATTATTCGAAATTCAATCGAAGTGGAAAGAGAATCAAATGATATTTGGGGCTGTACCAATGGCTAACGATTGATCATATGCCCATTTAATTTGGTGCTTGTGATCTTACAAGAAAAGTGTCATGAGTGCATATGATGATGATGATTATTATTATGATTTTTGGTTCGTCAACTTTAATTAATTAACCATCTCGTTAAACCATGGGCTTCTCCGAGGTTGTAACCCTGGGATTCTTGATATTGACAGCCATGTTAGCAAGAGATAAATACAGGTAAAATGAAGATTTGTGCGAAAATTAAATATATCTAAGTTTAATGATATGTTGTTTAATGATATGTTGCAAAGAATTTTCCATTTGGTGACAGCAACTATATCAAATATAATGGATTGTGGTATTTGTCTTGTTTTTGATTTTACAGCTGAAACATATTACTATGATTTGATATCTAGTTAAGTGAATGATAAATCATTAAATTGTGAGTGGACACGAGTAGAATCCCATTATATCCCTTCTATATGCATACATGAAGGTGTATATTTTGCCAAGGAGCCATTGTTAGGCCAAAATTCTTGTGATCCTGGGATCAACTCACTCACGGCATATATCTCAATTAGTTGACAAATAAATAATGTTGTCTTGCTTCCAGGTAGTAGAGTGGAAGTTCGAATCCCACATGAAATTAACGACTTCTTGGGGAAGGCTAGTAGGGGGAAATGTTGCTTTGGACCGCTTGTGCATATAAGTATATTGGCCTTGTTTAGAACATGAGGCCAGTTGAAGCACATCCTACATTTTCATCTTTCACAACTCTTAAGGATGGGCTTCTGATGGCCATGATTAGTTCGGCGAAATCAGAAACCTGAAACATAAAAAGGTATATATTATGCCCCCCATGACGTGATCCTAGTGGAGTAGACTGGGTTCTTCAGGTAGATTCTCAAGTTCAAATCATCACATCAATACTACTTGGTCTAGTCTATTGAACAGAGCTAGACTAGTGCAATTTACTTGGCTAGAGTGGTTTGCAGGCTATTGTGTCATGTTCGATGATTTATCCATGCGCACCAAAACGGTAATGGTGTGTATTCTTCCTTCATGGGGTAACATAGTGGAGTACGATGAATTCTTGATAATGGTATCAAAATTGGTCGGGCCCAATGGACCAACCTAACCGACCTAGTTAAAAGGCCGAGTCGGGCTACACTTTTGTATGTCAAAAGGGACTGGGCTTATTTGGCCTATGTTGGAATTTGCCCATTAGTTGCCTTGATCCATCCAATTTAGTTGGCCCAAAATTGCAGCCCAGGAAGGCCTTAAGAACCCAACCCCAATTCCCTATCCAATCCTGGGTCTATTAGTTTGGATTGAGGGATCCATATTGGTTGTCCGCGGATCTATCTTATGTGATCCCAACCATCCATTTCCATGCTCTAATCTGAGCCATTCGTTCCTACATATATATAAGCACCTACCCGAAACCCTAATTCATATCTCTGATTTGTTTTCTCTCTCATCTCTCAAATTTTCTCTCACAATGCGATATCTCTCTCTCTAGAGCTCTCAACTGCTTGTTGGGTTTTCCTAGTGAATCTGTACTGTTACATAGATCTGAGTGATTCTTGTGTTAGTCCACCATATCTCGGAGTACTATCCTCTTTCTTTGTGAGGCTAGGGCTTTGGTGGGGCTGGGGGCATGATTATAGGGTTTATGCTTTACTACTTATGGTTCTGTGAGTTATTACTATGGGCAAGGCTTTTGTGGTTCTACCTTAGCTCTTTGGGTTGATTTGTTATGATTTTGAGTTAGGGTTTCCAATCTCTAAGCCGAATACATTTTTCAATATTCGGTTTTAGGGTTGTTGCCCATATATTTGTTATTGTTAGTTCAAGTGGCTACGGTAAAAAATGATAGCAAGAATGTAAGTGCGGGAAAATAAACAACGCTTGATGATTTATAGAGGTTCAACTCACCTAGGGACTAATCCTCTACGACCCCGGTATATCCAAAGTGGATTTCAAAAAATATAAAGAATTTTATTAATAGATACCAAACTATTACACTTTCACCTTGAAGAGCACCTCACTCTTCTTACAACACCACCTATGAAGATTACCACAATCTTTTTATCCCAGTAAGAGTACCACGCTCTTCAACATCAAAAGTGATAAGTGTCTTTTTATGCATATTTTATGTGTGTATTTGAGTAGAAATTGAATTATTTTGTTGTTAGTTTCGTTAATTTTTTGTTGTATATTGTGCATACTACTGTGAGATGCTTTTATTGGTGTAGATTGACCATCAGGGACTAATTTTGGTGAATTTTGGACCATAGATTCATGTCAAAACATATCGGGGTTTTAAGGATGCAAAACGCTCGAAATCCTAAGCTAAACGCGTCATTTCGGGGCCTTTTAGGGTGAACACGGCCGTGTTCCACCGGGAGCCAAAAACTCGAAAAAAAAATGTACAAAACAGCCTCTGACACGACTTAGCTGTGTTGGGAAGCACGTCCATGTTATTATGACTTCCTGTGGAATGAAACAGCACGACCTGCCCGTGCTTGGTGACATAGGCGTGTTTTGATCACTTTCAAAGATCAATTTCGGTGAAATTTGTTAAAAAGTCATCTACCAAGCTTTTTGACAACTTTTGAGCACATTTACACCTCATTTTGTTGCACTAATTCCTTGCTTTCCCACATGATCACATGAAAATAATGATTCTAACTACCCAACTCATAAAGTTGAGCATTAAACTATCAAATGATAACATTATTAAGGAATACTTTCTCCAAAATAATGTCTATAAAAGCCAAGAGTGTGGGTTGAATGAGATATTCATTCACATACATATAAAATCAGGTTTTAGAAGAGAGATTAGAGAGGAAAGTTCATATTTTGGAGAGGAGAAACACATATTGTGGTGAGGAAGAGAGTTAGAAGGCTTAGATCACCATGGAGAGGCGCTAAGGCACAAGGATTGAAGATCGCTCGGAGAAGAAGATGAACTCCACCATTTCATCATCATACTTCTAACAAGGGAGTCTTATGTTGGTTTTTAAAGTTTTAACTTCAGGTATTCATGTTGATTTCGAAAGAAACTTCTTGTTTAATTGTTGTTTTCATTCTCAAATCCATCATGAATCGCTAGTGTTTGAATGTGATGAACCCTAAAACTTATTGTTGTTTATTGGTTTGAATATTTTAATATATTTTCTTATGTTTTTATGCGAGTCGCTTATGTTATGCTTGTTTATTCGAATTGGTATATGCGCAATATTGATTCGAAGTTTATTTTTCACCGGGAAATGGAGAGATTCATGGTGAAATAGAACCAACGTAAGTGAAAGGAGTTGCATGCAATCCTAGATATAGGACGACATAAATCTTCCGGATGAGGATCAAACCTAATATGGGAATTCACAAATCGTTAATGCAATTTTGGGGGTCTTAACTAGAAAGAGATTTCAGTTAATCAACTTGAGGTTAGGAGTTATTCACGCTCGACAGAGGGTTTAACTTAATTTAGGAATGCCTATGGTCCATGAAGCATGAAAATATGTTAAGGGATGGTTAAAACTTAAGGGTTATGGTTGTATTCATTTTGGTATAATCACAAAGATGTTCTAGAGGAATTCATATTCAAGCACATTTATATCCATCATCTTCTAATCAGAATGTATCTAATATCCTTCATGTTCTTAGTTGCCTTCTCCACTTTCATTTGCTTTCGTTTTATTTTTACTTTTCAACAAACTATTTGACGAATTTGTAGGCTAGGTAATAGACGATAATTACTAGTAATCATAGTACTCGTGGAAATGGCACTCGATACTCGCTTAGCTTTGCTATAAACGATAGGTGCACTTGCCTAGGCTATTTTTAGGAGTAGCTTCCGAGCCATCATAAAGTCACCCTAGTGTGCTTTAACCACAAGCAGTATTGTAAAAATCGGCCTAGGCGACCGCCTAAGCGCTAGGCGCCCCTAGGTCGATCCGATTTTTCCCAAATTGGTTGGCTGGAAATTGGCCTAGGCGCTCGCCTAGGCAGCGCCAAATTGGAGCTAGGCGGTCTCCTAGGCGGCCAAAAAATCGGTACTAGGTGGAAAAAATTGGCCAAAATAATAAAAAATGAAAAAAAAGAAGAAGAAAAATATGTTATTTCTAGGCGGCCACCTAGACCGGGAGCCCTAGGCGCTAGGCGCTCGACTGCCGCCCGACTAGCGCCTAGCGATTTCTGCAACCATGACCACAAGAATACTAACAAAGACGTCTAGTTTTGGATGATTGAAAATAATTCAAGATTACAACTCGATAGAAGTATATAATTTTGAAGTGCAAGTGTAATCAAGAATCAAGCCTAGTACTCAAGATGTGCAAGTAAAAGACTAGGCTAAACACAACAATAATATAAAAGTGAAGAACATGAAGTTAGCTTGTGTTTGTATTGCTTAGGTTGTTATATCATGTTGCTTCAATCCTTCATCTATTTATAGGAGAGGTCTTGAATTTGATTTTCAGACATATGCTCGTCGTTGGAGATTGAAATCGGCCAAAAATTGGTAAAAATAATAAAAAATGAAAAAAAAAAGAAAAATATGTTATTTCTAGGCAGCCGCCTAGGCGGTCTAGGCGCCCAATTAACGCCTAGCGATTTCTGCAACCATGACCACAAGAATACTAACAAAGATGTCTAGTTTTGGATGATTGAAAATAATTCAAGATTACAACTCGATTGAAGTATACAATTTTGAAGTGCAAGTGTAATAAAAAATCAAGCCTAGTACTCAAAATGTGCAAGTGAAAGACTTAGGCTAAACACAACAAGAATATGAAAGTGAAGAACATGAAGTTGGCTTGTAGTTGTATTGCTTGTGTTGTTGTATCATGTTGCTTCAATCCTTCATTTATTTATATGAGAGGTCTAGGATTTGATTTTCGGACATAGGCTCCTCGTTGGAGATTGAAATCTCTAAAAAATTGCAAATCAAATGATGATTATAGATGTTAGAAATCAATCCCTTAAAATCATGAAAAGTTGTCCATTTGCACAATGAATAGTTTCTTTGATAAAACCTTAGGTCGACGAGTTGACCTCTAATAGAAAGACTCAAATTTTGCTTAAAAAATAGCCTGGTGGACACCCAAGGGTGGTTGGACAGTCGACCTCTAGTTCGATTGGTCAACCCCTCCCGATGGTCCAACACATTGAAAACCTAAGATGGAAGAGTTTGAGCAATTTTGATTTGACTCAGTCACTTGGCCGATCATTGTTTGGTCGATGGACGATCGATCACCTAGTCGGCCGGTCAACCTCGAGTCGATTTCAATTTTGTTTCATTTGTTTTCAAAAACAATCTTTAGGCGGGACGTAGGTTGACCACGAAAGCAAAGTATTATCCAATTTTTGTCAAAAATAAACTTCAAGAAATACTTCAAAAAATTAGTAAAAATATTTTAAATCAATTAGGAGTATTTGGACAATATTTATGGCCATTGTTTTCGTGAAAAACTCGATTAAATAAAATCATCAAAATTACGATAAAAATATTTATCTAACAAACTCCCATTTTTATGATTACAAACCAAAATAATATTAAGAGGTCTATTTTGAAAATGAAACAAGTTTTTCTGGTAAAAAATAACTATCTATTTTGAGCGACAATTTTCATGCATAAGAATCATAAACATGGGAACAAAGATTTTTCAATTTTTTTTTAAAAGCTCCCCCATCAATATGCACAACAAGAGTAAGTATAGAAGCAAATAACTAAAAGCTAAAAGCTAAGCTTTTACACTTTGAGCATGAATTCCAAGAGCTTAGAAACTCCCCTTGTCAAAAAGAAATCATTAGTCATATATAAAGTTCATTATGCATCCATTGGACTAAGTTTTATCATCAGCTTTTGGCTTTTTATCTACAATTTATAGCTTTTTCGCGAGTTTTGTCTAGCTTATTTGAGCTAATGAGCTTATTTCATGTTGCCCCCCCTTTGGAATCATCAAAAAATGTTAGCACGCTAAAAACATCATAAAATATTAAAGTGCGCATTTTAATCAAATTATCGAGCTTTTGAGTATAAAGCTTGAAATTTCAAATAGTAAGGGAAAATTTGAGAAGATGATTTGTAAAATCTCATTTGATTGATAAAACATGATCTCTGTAAACATATAAGACATTTGAAATCAAGAGAATTGTGTACGGGGATTTAATTTTCATTGAAACATTTTGTCGCACACTTGGTGTGTGTAGAATAAAAATGAAGATGTATATACATTTATTAATGTAATCATATGCCCAAATATTCATCACCAATCACAGTTCTATAATCATAATCCATCAACAATCAACATTCCCAACAGAATGATACAACAAATTCATCAATATACCAAGTAAAAGCATTTTCTCAATGGTTCAACCATATTGAGATTAAAAGAGGAATTAAACTTACCAATTAATCAAAGAAGTAGAGTAATGTTGATGATATACTCATAATATAAGAAAAATAATATAGAATTTGCAAGAAAAAATCATTTTGAGTGAATTGTGTGTGAAATCTGCAAAGGGGTGTGAAATAGGTGAAAAACGAGTGAAATGGATGAAGTCTAGGACAAAACTGGTTTTAATCAAAAAAATTGACTTGTTCGATCGATTGAGGGGGGTGGTCGACTGGTCCAGGTGGTGGTCGACTGGTCGACCCCTCTTCATTTGGTCCCTGGAGCTCTTTTTTCTTGTTCTGTCCGAATTTGAGTTAAAAATCCGATTTTTCACCCCCTAAGTTTTAAAAAGGGTTATTGATTTTTTGCAACCTGTACTATAGGGTCATTGCGGTTTCAAAAGACTGTACTATTTTATTTTTGAAAGTAGTACCTAAACTAAACGAATTTGTGGAAGTGCAACCTAATACACACCGGCGATGGAATATTTCAGGGATTCCATCACGTGACACGCACGCCTCTTTTTAAGGGTATTTTTGTCAATTTAGGGTCATTAATCTCCCACCCAAAAAAAATAGGGGCTTAGGGTTCCCAAATTGCAATCTCACGGCAACCTTCAAACATTACGCCGTCACCTTCTTCGACCACTTCTCCGCCATCTCATCATCCTCATTGATAATTACCCGGTGACAACCTTCATCACCCACTTCAAAGAAACAACTCGAACATTACTCCGATCCTGCGTTAGAACTATATTGAGGAGTCGACAGATCGGGAGAGTAGTGTTCGAAATTCCAACGACCACACAAAAGTATGAGTACGATAACAATTTCGGCCTCCAGGAGAAAATTCTTTCAAGCACACAAGGCTGCGAGGTTTGCGGTTGGGGCTATGGCATTCGATGACGCGTTTCTATTGCGTTGGCTACCTTAAGAAATCTCTTGAAATTTGCATTGACAAATCCATCACCGGGCAATGAATCTTGTTATTTTGTTGACTTGATGATATCAAGGTTTGATTTGTAAAGATTGTTTGGCTTGCAATTTGGGAACCCTAAGCCCCTATTTGGGGATTTGTGAATTCCCGTGCAAATCACGTTAGTTTTTGGGTGGGAGATTAATGACAACATAAATCGACGAAAATACCCTTAAAAAAACGGGCGTGCGTGTCACGTGATGGAATCCCGTGAATATTCCATCGCCGGTGTGTATTAGGTTGCACTTCCACAAATTCGTTTAGTTTAGGTACTACTTTCAAAAATAAAATAATACAGTACTAAAACCGCAATGACCTATAAGATAAAGTTGCAAAAAATCAATAACCTTTTAAAAATGCACAAAATACAATCATAGACCTTATTAGATATGCATTATGCCTAAATGAGCTCAGATTGACGTAAAAGAATCGACAGTTAAAGGTTTTGTGAAAATATTCGCGAGTTGATCTTGAGACGGAACAAAATACATCTCAATTTTTCGTTTGAAAATATAATCCCTTAGAAAATGATGACGGCCCCAACATATTTTGTTCGGTTATGATGAACCGAATTTTGTGAAATATTTATAGCGGAAGTGTTATCACAAAAAATAGAAATATTTTTAAAAGAATATTTGTAATACACTAAGGTTTATTTCATCCAAGCGATTGAGTACAACAAAAGGCCGCGGAAATGTATTCGACCCTTCGAACGTTGATAAGGATATACAATTTTTCTTTTTCAAAGACCAAGATACGAGGCAATCGCCTAAAAATAACATGATCCGGAGGTACTTTTGCGATCATCAATATTTTCTGCATAGTCCAAATCACTATATCCTTTAAGAGAAATTTTTTGTTCTTTGTAAAAACAAGCCATATGAAAATAGTGCCTTTAAAATATCGGAAAATTCTTTTATCGGCACTCATATGAGATTTTTTGGAATTGCTTTGAAAACAAACACATAGGCATACAACTTGAAGAATATCGGGTCTACTTGCGATTAAGTAAAGTAAGCTACCAATCATACCTCGATATTTTGATTCATCAACCGACTTGCTTTTTTCATCTTTGTCAAGCGTTGGTTGCCATTGGAGTAGTGACGGGTCTTCCTTCTTCAATTCCAAATTTCTTTAGGAGTTCTTTTGTATACTTTGATTGTGATATCACTACAACATAAATGATATTAGGTAACACAGAATTGTCGCACTTTTTATATAAGACACATTATGTAACACGTGTTTGTAATATTTTTTTCATTACAATATTTATGTAACATTTATGCAGCACTTTATAAATATATAACACTTATATGTAACAGTTTTATATAAGTAACACTTTTAAGTATCACTTTTGTTTGTTAAGTTTTTGTAACACAAATAGGTATCACTTTAATTAAACATCAGTTTAAGTAGCACTATATTTTATTAATTGTAACACTTAATTGACTATATTTTGGTAACACAAAATTATATCGCTTTCAATAAATAATGCTACCGATTTATTTAATTAATTGATAACACAAAATAGATGAAGATAAATGTACTATATTTTTTTTATCGAATTTTTGTTTTCTTTTTGTAAAGTCTTTTTATTTTTTCAACTTTTTATGGAGGTAATTAATTTCGTCTTAATACCGAAGAAAATCCCTATAATTATTTTTTAATTTTTTAATTTTTTAATTTTTACGGAAACCAATTTCTTGGCAACCTTTTTTTTTTTACTTTTAAGAAACATTTACTAATGAAAATTGATATTGTTGGTAGTTACTTACAATTTTTTTAAATACGTATATTACTTTTTTATTATTTATCAATTAATCTTATTTTCTGTTAGAATTTCTTAATTTAGTAAATTAATTTCATATTTTTAGATATTTTTATTTTTATCAATGAAAAATTAATCAGTTGATTTGTATTTGTATTTTTATTATGTCCTTTAATATATAATATAATATAACATAAATTTTAATATATACACCATATAATATAAACTATAATATATATTGTGTACAATATAATTTTTAATATACATTATATATCATAATCTTTAATACATAAAGTATATAATATATAATTATAATATAATATATGTATATATAAAATAATGCAAAAGTTATATAAGAATCAACTTAGCTTAGTGGTAGATTGTCACCTCCAAACATAACAAGTCATGGGTTCGAAGCCCTTTGGGGGCAAAAAACGATAAAGTACTGCAAAAAGTGTTACATAATATTCTTATGTAACACTTCAGAAGTATTTTTTTCAAAGCATTACTTATAGAAAAAGTGCTACTAAAACGTGTTACATAAGAATTATATGTAACACTTTACAAGTGTTTTTTCAAAGTGATACAAATAAAGAACTTAATGTAACACTTATAAAAGTGTTACTAAAAGCTATTAAAACTGATACCTTAGATTATAGGTAGACGAGCAAATCGCATCACCAATCACCATAAAAAGTGATCCATATTGTCTATAATAACATTTAATGGATATTAGGTAACATTTTTGGGTGCTACCTATGTCATTTATGTTGTAGTGTATATAAATGTCTTCTTGGTATTGTTTTATTTGGAGTCCAAGGAAAAATTGAGCTCCTCATCATACTCATCTCAAATTCACCTTGCATCAACTTGGAAAATTTCTTACAAAGAGATTCATTAGTAGCACCAAATATAATGTCATCAACATAAATTTGAATTAATAAGCAATCATGCATTTTTCAAAAACATAGAGAGTAGTATCAACTTTACCTTTTGTAAATCCATTTTGCAAAAGAAAAGAGCTAATCTATCATACCATATAAGGGTGCTTATTATAGGTATAATTGGGCCAAGTTATTGACTAGCAAATACTCAATTTGTTAAAAAAATCACATCTCTTGAAAACAAACACACAAGCATTTCGAAAATGTTATTGTACCCACCTCCAACTTTAAGATTCACATTGTCCTCAATGTGAAAGAAAGAAATGGACAAACACACACAAAACACTAAAAAAAACAAAGAAATTAGAATGATATAAAAGAGGTGGAAAAAAGAAAAATACGACCTTACTACAATAGTGGAATCGGTGTTGAGCGACCATTGGGTTGTTTTGGTACGGGACCTTCAACGGCATCTTCATACCTAATCAAAGTTAAGCAACACACAACTCGAATACCGTGAAATCTCAAATATTCCCAATTAGGACAAGCAAGAAGAAGCTCAAGAGTTTTTTTTAATGATTTGAAAATGACTCTAAGGACTTGTGATTATTTTGAAAGAAAATAAAATAAAATAAAAATAAATGAAAACAATTGCACACAAACATCGGGTTGCCTCCCGGGTAGCGCTTCTTTAACGTCGTATAGCTGGACCATTTTACCTAAATGTGAAGATTTAATCGGGCGGAGCCTTGAACTTATGAAAAAATTATCTCTTTGAACAACATCGCCACCCGTATCGATTTTCGAACAATTGACCTTCATGGTCCTATTTTTCTGCATGTTATTCTCAAAATGGGATTCATCTGTGGAAACTTTTGCACATTGAACATCACATACTTTCAAGGATTTATTAGAAGACATATCAAGCAAAGAATCATTTATCCTTGTCTCAATCAAGTTTATAGGAAAACAAGTATCATTTATAGGATTTCTCAAAGGAATTTTAAAGATAACTTGTTCACCCCTACTCTCAAAGTAAGCTTTCCATCATGCACATCAATGAGAGATTTAGCGGTAGCCAAAAAGGGACGCCCTAGAATTAAGGGAACTATATCATCATGCATGTCAAGAATAATAAAATCAACTGGGAATATGAATTTATCAATCTTAACTAGCACATCTTTAACAATACCTCTAGGATGTTTAATCGATTTATCGGCTAATTGAATGTCCATCCTAATAGGTTTAAGTTCACTTAATTCCGCATGCTTGAATGTTTCATAAGACATCACGTTGATAATAGCTCCCAAGTCGGCTAGTACCCTATCAACAGGTAAACCATCAATTGTGCAAGGGATAATAAAGCTTCCGGATTATTAAATTTTTGTGGTAGTTCATTGGAAGGACATTTATCATTCAATCGCACATTTGATAATTTATTAAGCTTATTTTCACTAGGAATGATGTCATTAAGATCCCTAACATGCTTTGAATGAGGGTCAACAAATGGAATATTGGCATGTAATTGTTTGAAAGAATCAAGGTACTTACCAAATTTGTCCTCCTTCTATCTTCTTCGGTTAGACTTAGGTAAGGGATCTTGGGCTTGTATTCGCAATCTCTTTTTCATGAGCTTTTCTTTGGGCATGTCATCCTCCACGTATTTCGCATGGCGGCATTGGTATAATCATGCTCATGTGGAAAAGCGATGGTGATTGCCTTTACGTGCTCCCAGGTTTGGCTCGGTATTACCCGACAAACTACCTTGTGGCCTTTCGGAAATCATCTTCGCAATCGGCCTATTTGATTTTCAGTTATGGATAGACGCCTCTTGATTTCTCAAGGATGTTTCCACCGCCGAATCGGGTATCATTGATTGCACAAACTTTGTTATAAGATCTTCCAAGTTAGGCTTACCTTGATTTGGTGAAACCGGAGACGTGTGTAGATCGGGATTGGGATTAGGTTGTGGTTGGCCTTGATTTCCCCAACCAAAATTAGGATGTTGTCGTCACCCAGGATTGTATGTGTTCTTTGTAAGGATTGTTTGGGTAATTTCGCGATTCCCAACGTAATTGGCCCGTTAAACTTGCGGTATTGTGTGTGGCGATCCCGATGATTATGCGATCCTCCGCAAGTTTCACAAGATAAAACATGTGGTAGTGGTGGTTTAGGAGCCGCTAGATCGTCGATTTTTGGGTCAAAGCTTCGACTGTGCGGCGAGCGTAACTACCACATCTGCATTATACACAACCAAATGACTGTTAGTTTTACCTCGTATAGATTGCCATTGGTAGCCGTTCATGGCCATTCCCTCAATCAAATCTGAGCGGCTTCCGGTGTTTTGTTATTAAGAGTTCCCCGGCCGCATTGCATCAATCATTTGCCTTGTTGTTGACGAGAGTAGCCCATTGTAAAATGTTTGGACTTGCATCCAAATAGGAAGACCATGATGTGGGCATTTCGCAACAATTCTTTGAATCTCTCCCAGTGTCGTACAAGGTCTCGTCATCTTCTTGAGTGAATGAAGAGATTTCATTCCTCAATCGTGCGATTTTGGCGGTGGAAAATATTTCAAAAGGAACTTTTCGCCATGATGTTCCACGTTTGTAATCGTTCCCTTTGGCAAAGTATTTAGCCATTGTTTAGCCCGTCCCGAAGAGTAAATGGGAATAGGCGTAACGGATGGCATCATCGAAGACCCATTGATTTTGAATGTATCGCAAATTTCGAGGAAATTTGCGATATGATTATTCGGATCTTCGCCTGGTAGCCGTCGAATTGATGAACGAATTGTTGCACCATTTGAATGACATTCGGTTTGATTTCAAAATTATTGGCAACAAATGGGCCTTACGATGCTAGATGACGTGCCGTCCATGGATGGTTTGGCATAGTCATACATAGTTCTTTGTTCATCCTCCATGACGAAATCTTTACTTTCGTTAGTATCCTCTTAGTGGTCTCGTGTTAGTACTTTTCCTGTGTTGCTACCGGTGGTGTCGCGCTTCCTTATTCGGTGACGAGTAGGCATACACTGCGGTAAACAAAGATGATAAGTATAAACCAAGACTTACAAAGATAGATAAAAAGAAAGATAATGGTAAAAAAATAAAAAATAAAAAATGATTAAATTAACAAAAATAAAGCGTTCTTAATATTAAAATCCCGAGAACGGCGCCAAAAACTTGATGGCTCAAAAGCTACCTTTAAAACCGTAGGCAAGTGCACCTATCGTTTTATAGTATATATTATTGAGTACCGAGTGTCATTCCCACGAGGATTGTAAGTAATAATAATTACCTTCTTTTTGTTATTTAATCTAACAATTTTCAGAGTTTTTTTGTTTGATGAAAAAGGAAAACAAATTATAAATTGTAAAAATAAAGGAAGATTTGTAAAATAAGAAATCAAGAGATAGAAATGTGTTTGAATGTAAATCCCTCTAGAATGTTTTTGTGATTTGACAAGTTAAAAATACAACCGTAAGCCCTTAAGCAAAAACCAACCTCTTTTAATAAAATCTCATGTCTTGTGGACCGTAGAAATTCCCAATTTAAGTTAAACCCTTTCTCAAGGCGAAAAACTTCTAATCTCAAGTTGATTAACTGAAATCTCTTTCTAGTTAAAACCCCAAGACAAAGATTATAACGATTTGTGAATTCCCATATTAGGTTTGACCTAATCCGGAAGATTTATGTCGTCCTATATCAAGGATTGCATGCAACTCTTTTCACTTATATAGGTTCTATTTCACCATGAATCTCTCGATTTCCCGAATGAAAAATAAACTTCAAATCAATATTGCGCATATATCAATTCGAATGAACGAAGCATAATATAAGTGAATCACACAAAATATGAAGATTTTATTAAAAACATACACACCTTAATCACAAATCCATTCTAGAGTTCATTACATTCAAACACTAGGAGTTTAGCTACACATGATTTTGACCAAAGAATAAATTACACAAGAAGATTTAAGTATTGTAGACATGGTGTACTTATCTTTCTCAAAATCTCAATTGACTTCTTTCTTGATTGATGATGTTGCTCCAAGCCTTCTTCTCCAATATTGCCCCAAGCTTTCTCCTCCAAGACCCCTTGATCCCAATTCTACTTAATGAAGTGAATACAATGAATATTCCCGACTATCTAATGAATGAATCTCCCAATTTCAACCCTTGGCTTTTATAGGCAACCAATACATTGATAGTACTCTCTTTTATTAAACAATCACCCTCCTTTTCCTTGTTGGTTGGTGAATTCTTGTATTCAAGTGATGAGGAGGGGACATGGAGACATGTTTAAGCAAAATAGGGTGTTAAAAGTGTACAAAAGTGGCCAAAATGGGTTGGTTGGTGAGTTTTCCCCAAATTCCGCAAAGAAAAGTTGCAAAAAGAGGTCCGGACACGCTGTGTCGCCCCGAACGGCCAGGCCGTCTTTGTTTTATCATACAGAACTCGGCTGACATGGTCGTGCTTCCCAACACGGCAGACCGTGTTCTGGACACGGCCGTGTTGGGGAACACGGCCAGGCCGTGTTGGAGGCTGTTTTGTGCAAAAATTTCGAGTTTTTGGCTCCCGGCGGAATACGACCGTGTTCCCCGACACCCCGCCCGTGTTGGACCAAAAAGGCCCCGAAATGACGCGTTTGGCTTGGAATTTCGAGTGTTTTGCATCCTTAAACTCCCGGTATGTTTTGACATGAATCAATGGTCGAAATTCACCAAAATTAGCCCGAATGGTCAATCTACATCAATAAAATCACCCGGAGTAATATGAACTATGTACAATCAAAAATTTACAAAACTAACAATAAAATAACTCGAATTCTACTCAAATATACACATAAAACATGCATAAAAAGACCCTTATCATATTATTTGGAAATTGTCTATCTCTTCAACGGATAATTTTTTCAAATAATAGTATAAAAAGACTTGAGGATTAAAAGAGAAAAATATGCATCAAATAAGCAAACAACGAATGCAATATACCAAAGTGACACAAGAATAATAAGCAAAATATACGAGTTCGAAAGCTGAAAAGAATATATCCATATATCCTCTAGCCTCGAAGAATCAAAAGTGTCAATCCAACACACATTGTGAATGATAGAACAACTTGAGAAGTTGAAGAGGAAACTTTGAAAACCAACCACAAGGGGTCTACTTTTCAAGTGAAGGATTGTAGTAAGATTCATGATGAACCAAGTATCAAGTTTGTTGGAGGGCTCGGTGATCAAATCCAAGAATTGGAAGTAATGGTGAAGTAGCAAGGCAACCGCCTCGTGAAGAAGGTTCGAGTCGCAAAGAGAAGTTAGTTGTGTGGTCAAGGCATCTCTAGACCGAGTCGTAGGAGAAGTTTGTGTGATCAAGACTTGTCTCGGACTTTTCACTACTTTGTAAAGCGATCTATTACTTAGTGGATTCCTCCAGGAGTTGGAGAAGAAAGGATTATAAGAATTACCCCATCTTGAAACTCTATAAAAATACTTGTGTCCATTTACTTTCAAAGCATTTATTGTCCTGCATATTTAATTTCATATTCTTTGATAAGCTTAAATTTGCTAGCCAAGCGATAATAAGCTAAGTCTAAACAAGTGTTAAAAATGATCTTTAAATAAAGTGTTAAGTCTTCCGCTATTAAAACCAAATTAGCCAATTTGAGCATTTGGCTTAAACAATAGGGAGTTATACTAACAATAGCTCTATTGAGTCTGATAAGTAAGAAACTCAGCTGAATAACCAACTTAGATGTCCCTAAGACAAAGTTGATTTGAGTCAACTCTGTTAATATATTTTAAAAGAACTATTGTAAAAATTTGGTAAGGTTTATTCAACCCCCTCCCCCTTCTAAACCTTACATCACACCCCTTGGGACCTACAAATTTTGTAAATATTCTCAGAAAGTTTTGTATCCAATATGTCTAAGTCACATATGCTATAAAGTTGTTAAATCATTATTGGCTACAAGACAAGAAATAATTTGACTAACCGAATCACTTGTGCAAATTTCGTTAAGATTATTTTTTTCTATTTGCTTCACGAATAATTTTATCATTTTTGATAATAAGCCATTTTTCTTTATTGAAAATAACATTATAATTTGAATCACAAAGTCGGCTAACGCTTATCAAATTGAACTTAAGCCCTTCAACTAATAAAACATTACTAAGAGAGAAGGAAGAGTTACCAATTTCTCCATTTCCAATAATTCTTCCCTTGCTATTCCCAAACATAATCGTGCCTTATTCTTGGAGCTTGATGTTGGTAAAAATTTCTCTCCTTCTGGTCATGTGGTGTGAACACCTGCTGTCCATGAGCCATTTTGAATCTTTCGAGATGGTTATAGCCCTTATCACCTACAAACGAATTATTTTTATGTACCTTATAATTTTGGGGTCCATGGGGGTTAGTCTTGAGACATTTGGGTCTCTAAAATCACTAAAAGTATTTTTCAATTTGCAATCATTTGCATAGTGTCCATTTTTACCATAATAAAAACAAGTAATAACATTAGAACTACTAGCACGTATAAAGGTTGGACCTTGGTCATTTTTCTTAGAAACTTTTTGAAAAGGTTTATAACCAAGTCCTAGTATTGAACGCTCAGTTCTTTGTGCATCAAGATTTTTGTAACCTTATCCGTGCTTAAATTAAAACGATGCACATCCTTTTTCAAAATTTCAATCTCTTTTGTGAGCATTTGTTTTTCAAAATCAAGAGTATGCATATTAGTAAGAGTAATATAATGAGCTCGATCAAGAGATTCATAAGAAGTAAATAATTTTTCTTTTTCCAATTTGAGTTTTTTTTATACTCATTTTTCAAAAGATTGTACTTGCAAATCATATCTCTAAATTCATTTTGTAATTTATCATAATCACATTGTAATTCATTAACTAAAGAAGAAGATGAAGAATTAGAGTGTACATCATTGTTTTCATCATCTACGACCATGAGACCATGTTGAATTTTTCTTCCTCATTGGATGTGGCAAGGAGCTCATCCCATGTTTTAACTTCCATATTCTGAGCTTTCTTTTTGGGAAAAGGTGTTTTCTTCTTTTGCTCCTCCTCTGCTAATTTTGGGCAATCGGCTATGTAGTGTCCAGATTTCCCATATTTGAAACATGAGTTGTCTCGACTTTCTTGCCTTATTTTTATTTACAAACTTGGGGAATTTTCGGACAAGAGCGGTCGTCTTCTCATCATCTTCATCACTAGCATAATATGAATTATTAGAAGAAGATGCTAAGTCTTTAGTAATAATTTGCATACCCGATTGAGATGTGGATGGTTTGCATTTTTTCCTCTCTTTAAGATATATTTCATAGATGAGGAGGTTTCCAATGAGCTCGCCAAACTTGTGAGTTTCGAGATTTTGAGCTTGATGATTGCGTCATCTTTTCGACCATGAACAGGGGGAGAGCATTCAAGTCCTTAGTAACATTGTCTTCTTCGGAGATGACTTTCCCAAGTGCCACAAGAGGATTGACTATGTTGTCAAGTCTTTCCACCATTTTTGAAATTTTTTCACCATCAAGCATAATGAAGTTTTCAGAGTCTTTAACAAGAATGATTTTTCTTGTTTGTTTAACTTTCTTTATACCCTCATAAATAGTTTCCATTTTTTTCCAGACTTCATGTGCGGACCTTATGCCTCTAATACGATTATACTCAGTGGCGATAAGAGAGCAATGCAAGATATTTAACGCCTTACCATTTTGAGAAAATGACTTATTATCATTATCGTCAAATTTTTTGAGGCTCTTAAGGACCGAGGTGCCATCCTATAATTTCTTGGTTGGTTGAGTTATCCATTCAATGACAATAATCCAAATATCAAAGCCGCACCCTTGTCAAAAATACTTCATTCGGTCTTTCCAAAAGGCATAGTTGTTGGCGTCGTGGTGGCTTGTTGGTGGAGGGCAAGTGGTGAGGTAGCTTTCATTCGTAGTCATGGATCTTTCCTCTTTACTCGCAATGAAGAACGAGCTTGCCAAAGAGTTTGACTTTGATATCATTTCTTAGTTCAAGTGGCTACAATAATCTTGAGTGGGGGTGAATAGATTATACTGATTTTCAAATTTTTGCCCTCTTTTTCGAATATAAAAATGATAGCAAGAATGTAAGTGCGGGAAAATAAACAACACTCGATGATTTATAGAGGTTCAACACACGTAGGGTCTAATCCTCTACCACCCTGGTATATCCGAAGTGGATTTCAAAAACGAAAAAGAATTTTATTAATAGATACCAAACTATTACACCTTCACCTTGAAGAGCACCCCACTCTTCTTACAACACCACCTATGAAGATTACCACAATCTTCTTATACCAATGAAGAGTACTGCACTCTTCAACACCTAAAATCACCCAAGTGTGCTTTTACCATAAGAACACTAACAATGATGTCTTGTTTTGGATGATTGAAAACAATTCAAGATTACAACTCGCTTGAAGTATACAATTTTGAAGTGCAAGTGTAATAAAAAATCAAGTCTAGTACTCAAGATATGCAAGTGAAAGACTTAGGCTAAACACAACAAGAATATGAAAGTGAAGAACAAGAAGTTGGCTTGTATTTGTATTGCTTGTGTTGTTGTATCTTGTTTCTTCAATCCTTCATCTATTTATAGGAGATGTCTTGGATTTGGTTTTCAGACATAGGCTCCTCCTTTCAGATTGAAATCTGTAAAAAATTGCAAATCAAATGGAGATTATAGCTATTAGAAATCAATCCCTTAAAATCATGAAAAATTGTATGCTGCACAACAAATAGTTTGCTGACAAAACCTTAGGTCGACTGGTTGACCTCTAATACAAATATTTGAATTTTGCTTAAAAAATAGTCTGGTGGATTGATCCAAGGGAGTTGGAACGGTCGACCTCTAGTTCGACAGTCAAACCCCTTGGTGATTGGTCCAACACATTGAAAACCTGAGATAGAAGAGTTTGAGCAATTTTGATTCGACCCAGGCACCAGTCCACCGTTTGGTCGACCGGTCAACCCACCAATCAACCACCCGGTCGATTAGTCAACCTGAGTGGATTTCAATTTTGTTTCATTTCTATTTTGAAAAACAATCTTCAAGCATGGGTTACTCTCTAGGGCAACCGATTGACCACAAAACAGAAGTGTTGTCCAATTTTTGTCAAAAATAAATTTCGAGAAATACTTCAAAAAATTAGTAAAAATATTTTAAATTGGTTAGGAGTATTTAGAAAATATTTAGGGACATTGTTTTGGTGAAAAACTGATCAGTTAAATAAAATCATCAGAATTACGATAAAGACATTTATCTAACAGCTATTTCTTGTACTTTTCATTTTACATTGAGTTTAAATTATTTTGATTGTACTTAATAGGCATTATTGAGTTTGTATTCACTTTGTACTTTGTGTATTTTCCTTCGTTGAGATGGATAGATACCCAATAGTGGTATCAGAGCACATATCCACCTCATGATGGGTTGGTGCTTCTGGTTCTTGAGCTTTCTTGGTAGTTCGTGCTTGCTGGTAAACTTTTGGTGTGGTGAGAAACCCGACACTAGCTCTAGTTGTAAGATTTTTCTTTCTCCCTTTCTCTCAGTTTTGATTAGGTATATAGTGTTCTTCTGGAAACCCTAAGCATAAGCCTCTTGACCCTGCATAATTGAGTGTTGTTAAATACTGATTATCGAAAGGAATCCACTTAGTGGTTCTGTGATTCTTTATTTTTCTTCATTTTTTAGTGTTGGACTCTATGCGGTCCATTCTTATTCTTTGTGATATCTGTTGCCTAATGTTGTACTTTGTGTGGTCCATTTTTGTCTGCTTTTGCTATATTATTGTGATAATTCTTTGGTCTCTTGTGTTTCTTGCATATGTGTTATATCTGTGTGATATACTCTATGCATTATCTTTGATTATGGTTGGTGATTACGGTTATCACATGGGACCATTTTAATTGTAAATCGATTATTCAATCTGGAAATAGAAAATGAAAGGCATCTTGATTCAGTAGAAATGTTTTAAAGCTATTGAACAAAAATATACTGATAAAGATACTGCTGAAATCAAGTCTAAACTTAATGAATTTGCTTACTCGTCCATTATCCTAAATTTGTCTGATTGATTTTCGAGAAAAGTTGGCAAGTTGTCTACTGCCATGGAATTGTGGAAAAAACTGGAAGAACTTTACATTGAATCTTCTTTACCTTCCAAACTTTTCTACTTGAAAAGTTTTTTAGATTTAAAATTGATTTAACAAAAGATATTGATGAGAACTTGAATGTTTTCATAAATTTAATACAAGATATCAAACTTACTGGTGATAAAAACATTGATGATTGTACTTCCATTGTGTTACAGAAAGTTATTTTTTTATACCTATGTTGATGTTAAGTCTGCTATTAGGTATGGTAGAGATTTCATTACCTTAGAATCTTGTGATTAATTATCTTAAGATTAAAGAACTTGATCCGAAAATTTCTAAGTAATGTACATGGGTTAAGGAAAGTGATGCACGTCAGAGAGAGAAATCAAAATAGGAAAAATGGGAACAACAATAACCGAAACCCTGGTAGAAAGAGAAGCAAATGCAGAGAGAGGTCTAAGTCCAGACCTAGGAATAACAAGAAATGTTATAACTGTGGGAACATGATCACTACATTAAGGAGTATACCAAACCTAAGAACAATCAAAATAATAATCAAAACAATAACCAGAATAATAAAAATCAAACCAGTGACTCTGTGAACTTGATTATTACCAATGAACATGTGGGTGATGTGTTTATGGTGCATGAGCTGCATGACTATGTGAATTTTGTGCCTTCACATTATTCTGTGAAACTGAATGGCTTATTGATTCTAATTTTAGACATGTGTTCTCTACTTATGCTGAATGCAACATGGATCTGTGTCCATGGCAAATGATAAAAAGTGTAAGTACTTGTTGTTGGTAATATCTGTTTAAAACTTGTCTCTAGTGTTGACTCCTAATGATGTTAGACACGTTCCTGATATATCTAATAACTTGATTTTCTGTGTTATGCTTGAATCTGATGGTTTACATTGAAGGTGTGCCAAGAGTGTTATGAAAATCATGAAAGGTCCCTTGTTATTACTAAAGTTGAAAAAAGAAAGAATTTGTATGTTAGCTGGCTGAGTCTGTTTCTACTATGTAAAACTATATGAACAATGTGAACTTTGCGAAGGATGATAAGACTGAACTCTGACATAAAAGGCTAGGTCACATAGTTTCCAAGTGTCTTGAGATTTTTCATAAAGATAGCTGTTTTGGAAATAATAAATTGACTTGTGTGCCTTTCTGTGACTCATTTGTGTATGGCAAACAATGAAAGTTAGTTTTCTCACCTTCTCTTATCCTAAACAATCTTCTCGCACTGATATTCTTAAATATATACATGTTGATGTATGGGGTCCATCTAGTGTTCCCACTCATGGTGGGAACTTATATTTTTTTATCCGTGATTCATGATTTCTCAAGAAAAGTGTTTATATTTTTAATGAAAAATAAGTCGATGATATTTAGAAACTCCAAAACGGAAAACTCGACAAAAATCTAATGGAAAAAGATTAAGTATACGAGAATAGATAATGGGTTGGAATTTTGTAACCAACACATTGGCAAACTTTGTGAACAATCTGGGATTGTAAGGCACAAATCAGTTCCTTACACCACTTAGCAGAATGTAGTTGCTGAAAGAATGAAAAATTCTTTTAGAAAGGGTGAGAAACATGTTGAACTCTGGACTTTCCAAAAGATTATGGGGAGAAGCCGTCTAGGCATCGACTTATCTATGAGACCCCGTGTCCGGATAATTTGGAAACGTCATTTTTAAGGTATTAGATTATTATCGAGTCTATTTAATTTATGTTTAATTTTTGTGTGTGCAATTTTGATAATGATTTTTTCTAAGTAACTTATCATTTATTTAATTATATTTGGGTCAATTGATGAACTAAGAAAGATTAATTAAGTTATTATATAATTCACTATATTAACGCCTTAGAAATTATTAGATTAGATTCATATTAAATCATGCCGTGGTTTAAGAATTATATTGTTATTATTAGCATTAGGACAATGGACTTCTTCAAATTTAGATTAATGGCTAATTGGTCAAAATGACTTTGGATTATATTAACATTAATTAAGGATTTAGTCATCTTAATTCTAGCATTTTAACTCATTAATTTTGTTTTTCTTTGTTTTTACGAATTGGACCAATTTGGTACTCAAATGCGAGACCAAGTTTTATTTAATGATGATTCACCAAGTTATTTTAGTAAAAAAAAAGAGGGGGACACCTAGGCATGATCATTCCTTTATCTAAAAATATAAACACTTTTCTTGAGAATCTATTATGGTGTAGGTGAATTAGACAATGGATTGAATTGGTTTTCTTGTGGCCCGTGTTTAATCAAGCTTTCATGTGCATATTCCCATTTTTGGTTGGACCAGAAGCTCGCGGAATATGGGTCGTAGTATGGTATATTCCAAAATATGATGATCTTTGGGTAAGAATCCATAGCTAAAAGAGACGCCAAGCCAATCGAAAGGGATAAGATAAGCGGGCTTCGCCAAATATTATTTGAAAGTTATTAGGAGAACGGAAGGAAATATGTCTCGACAAATACGGATCCTACGTTCTCGTTCACGTGACTAATCGATTAAACAATTGACTTTCAACTCGAATTTCTAAATCTTAAAATTTTAAATGATCCATTGTTTTTTTCTGCTCTTTTAAGTAGTACTATGAAGGTTTGTTTGTTGTTGGTTGCATCATGAAATAATAAAATAAAATTTTCATTTTAATAACTATGCATTCCATCTCCCCACCCACTGGGCTCATTTTGTTCATTCCATTTTTTGTTTTTATTTTTAAAAATCTTTAAGTCGAGAACTATCAAAATAGCGAGATAGATACAGTCTCTCGAATAATATTATTTGAAATTATCACTTCTTCTTTTGAGCCATGTTATGACTTGTATATATTTTTGTTACGTCCCCGCAAAGGACGACTTGTAATATATAGAGTTGATATTAGGTTATTGTACTTCAAACTTCCATTTGTATTTTATTTTCTTTGTAATAAGTGTTGTAATGTTGAATTAAATATTCGGGAATAATTTGGCTTGTATGGTTATAATGGTTGGTAACGACTATTTTATATTATTATAGTTTATTATATTCCATATGTTGGGGCGTGATATTATCTTATTAATAGATCACCATTTGTGCCTTTAAGAGGGAAATTTCCAATATTTGTATGGTCTAGAAAACCTGTGTATTTTTAAATTTTGAATTTTTGGATGTTCGCATTGTGCATCAAAAACTTGACATAATTGATCGCAGTCCATTAAATATATTTTTAGGATTATAGATTGTGGTTTCATATTGAAAAGGAGTAGGGATGTGATCTTTAATGAAAATAAACTTCCTTGCCTTGAACTTTCTAAAAGCGATTACGAACTTCAAAAAAACCCCATTGTACTTATAATAAAGTGGAGTTTTTTAACTTACCTTCTAGTTTGTTAATGATGTTTCTGATATCAGTATTGCAGAGCATGATCGATGGATTGTTGATCTTTGTGCATGATGATATTGAGAATGTGAATTATGATCTGTATACTAATGTGCATAATGATACTGGAATTATTGGCCCATTAGTTGCCTTGATCCATTCAATTTGGTTTACCCAAAATTGTTGCCCAATAAGGCCTTCATAACCCAACCCAATTTCCTATCCAACCCCGGGTCTATTAGTTCATATCGCGGAATCCATATTGGTTGTCCGGAACTATCTTATGTGATCCAAGCCATCTATTTTGATGCTCTAATTTGAGCCACTCATTCCTACCTATATAAGCACACCCACTCAAAATCCTAATTCATATCTATGGTTTGCTCTTTCTCATCTCTCGAATTTTCTCTCACGGTGCGATATCTCTCTCTCTAGAACTCTCAACTACTTGTTGGTTTTTCTGAGTGAATCCGTGCGAGGGTTACACAAATCTGAGTGATTCTTGTGTTAGTCCACCATATCTCGGTGTACAATCCTCATATTTTGTGAGGCTAGGGTTTTGGTGGGGTTGAAGGCTTGTTTCTTGGGTTACTCTTTGTGGTTTTGTGAGGTATTACTGTGGGCAAAGCTTTTGTGGCTTTTACTTTGGTTCTCTAGGTTGATTCTATATGACTAGGTGGTTAAGGTTTCCAATCCCTGAGCCGCGCGAATCCATTTTTCAAATATTCGGTATTAGGGTTGCTGCCCATATATTTGTTTATTTTCTTTGTTCTTATAACTTTCATTTTACGTTTTGAGTATAAAGTATTTTGATTGTACTTAATAGGGATTATTGAGTCGTATTCAATTTTGTATTTTGTGTATTATCCTTTTTCGAGGCGGATAAATACCCAATGGCACGAAAAGTCGGATTGGCCCGGTCGACCAGTTATTTCAAGTATATATTCATATGTTAATGTTCGACCGCTAAACACCTATAAAAGTCTAATGATACAAAGCTAGAGCATAAGATCATTTGTAGGATGAAAAGCTAATCAAAGTCGCTCTCAAGTAAGACTTAGAGCAAATAATTATTATGCATCACAATCATTAGGAAATAAATCTAAACATTCTAATCCAGTTTTTGAAATTCGAAAATAATTAAAATAATAACTGAAGTGAATATTCAACACCAACACACTAAAACTCGAATTAAACATGAATATAGAAACATCTAGAATTTTTAATCATCTAATCAAATTCCCAAGAAAAAAATTAATCGATTAATCTGCGATCAAGTAATCATGCAAATATATATAAATTAAGGTCAAATATGAAACTTTTGTTTTCACGTATCAAATCTAGAAAAACCTAATTTACCCAATTAATTATCCAGGTTAGATAATACATTGTTGATTGATATCTAATCTTGTATTTGGATTTAGTCCCATAATACTATCATCCCTTGATCTCAATTATTGCCTCAAGATAATCAAATGTTGATCTCAATCACTTATAAGGTAAAACAATACAAATATCCATGCCTATTTATTCGATTCAACTCATCCCGACTCCTAAAACAAGACAATTAGCCCACTGAGATAGATTCAACGATTCAATTAAATAAAATATAATAATCGCAAAGATTCTCATGAAGCAGATTAAAACCAATGGCAAATTGAATAGACAAACAAAATATGGGGAATAATTACACTACTTATTCAAGTTGTAAGTGGCCCCTAAGGAAACACAATTCCACGTGAAGAGAATAGGAGAGAAATTCAAATCTTGCATGCCAAGTTGAATTATGAAAACCTAATACTTGGACTCCTCTTTTATATCCCATGGGAATCCTAAACAACCCAATAAAGTCCAAAACCTAAATGGTAAAGAACAAAAAAAAATTGTGTTGATATCGAATAATCGAACAAGTAGAGTGAACGAATGTTCACTATTTTTAATAACTTTCATCACGAATGTCCGTTCGCATGTGTTGTGAACGTTCAATATGAATGCTCCAAAATGGCTCATCTTCTATGCACTTGAACGGCCGTTCATCATTCGTTCTCCCTTTGTGAAGCATTTAATGAAGTGTTTTCTCATTTTTGAACGATCATTCTCCAAAAGGCTACTCGTCCTCGAGCGATCCGCTCCACATTCAATCCTGCAAAATAGAAGAACATGGACTCGATGACAAACACCAACAAACAAGCAAACACTCACAAAACATGCACACAAAACACACAAAAATGGACTCGATGGCAAACACCAACAAACATGCAAACACTCACAAAACATGCAAACAAAACACACGAAAATGGACTCGATGACAAACACGAACAAACAAAACACTCGATACTCAACTAAAAACATGAAAATTACAAGCAAATATTCATACAAAACACTCATTTTAACATGCAAAATAGCTCGATCGGTCTTGGGGCTAAAAAATAGAAATTTCAATGGAATTTTGGCCCAACTGTCTCGATGGAAATTTGGCCCGTCTAGTCCGGCCCGACCCGTTTGACTACTCTAGTTCTTGAGGCTAGATATCTCAAGTTCAAATCCCTACGCACCACTTGGTCGAGCCCGTCACACTGGCTTGCCCGGTCGACTTACCTAACTAACGTGATTTACATACTATTTGCCAAGTACGATGATTTAACAATGTACATCCGAGTAGTAGGATCATGCGGCTTTGCACATTATAATACTAAAGGTGTGTATTTTTTTTTGATCGGTAATAAAGGTGTGTATTTAACCCCTCATGGGGTGGTCTAAGCATGATGATATGATGGGTTCTTGACGCCGAATGTAGTGGTTATAGGTTCCATTATAGAAAGTCAATGTGTATTGTTAAGCTAAGGAAAATTATTTTCATTTTCTTACAATAAAAGTAAAAACTTTCAATGATATACTTGAAATAGAAATTTTCCAATCTATGGAACTCATTATCTATGTCATATTTGCAAAATTCCACATAATCCACTCTATGGAACTCCGAAAAAGTGTAATTTATTTATTTATTGACTTATTTTTAATAAATTGATCAGAAAGGCATGAATATCTTTTTTTTCTCTAAACAATAGAAATTTTATAAATCTCAACAAAATCAAATTACATTTCCTGTAACCAATTGGCCACAAAATTCCATTGATCAAACTAACCAAGACGCAAATGGGGGAAGCCATCCTATCGAGCTTTCCCCTCAATGGTTAAAGAAGTCAGGCTAGAACTTATAGCCTTACAAATTGAGTTATCAAAATAAAAGGAAACAAAGGAAAACGGATTTTCGAACATAGATGTCTTCAGCAATCGTCATGTTCGAGACTTCGATTGTGAGTCCGTACTCGAGTATATAGGTGATCTCCTTTACATCTGTGTTCACCACAATCTTCAAATTAACATTGTTTACCTGCTGCATTAACTAGAGCATGTCGCACGACCAAGAGTATGACTTCCACTGGATCCAAGCGTCGATCCCTAAACGAACATCAAACCATTATAACATCTCCCTTTTTATTTTTCAGCACTCCACCATACCCAACAATCCCTTTCTTTGAATGGTTGCACTAACTTCACAGACATGAAGTCCTACTCCCTTTCTAGAAAATCCCTGCTGATCTTTGATAATTATAACAACCAGCTATCAATATTTAAGTAATAATCTATAATTAACTAGAAATTATATAATGAAAGTTGAAATTGACACAACTTTTTAGATTTGAATACAATACCTAACCTTACCACTTAAATTGGGTCTCGTTTTGCTTTCTTTGAGAACAACTAACTTACCAATGGTCATTTTCGTCGAAGTGTAAATCATTTCGTAGAAAACCCAATAAGAAAGATCTATTAAATATATGGGCTTTACTCGGTAAATACTTGCCTTTGTCATTTGCAGACCTGATAAATCCCTGAACAACAGCTATGGAGCACAAAATATTGCTGGTTTGGGTTTTAGGATATGGAGTTTAGGCCCACAATTGTTAACCAAATACGCTTCATAGTGAGTCCATCTGAAAAGGCCCGTTTTGCGTAAGCCCTGGACTAAGGATATCCAAGTCTGAACAATTATATAATAGATCTTGTTCCACCAATTCTATGATCCACTTCAGTAGCCCATAAGTATCTGACCTTTGCCAAATATTATATTAAACCCACAATGTCGTGGTATACGTATCTTTTAGGATATGGACACAATTACTCAATATTTCGGAAAAGAAGACAAATTTACGCTTCTGGGACCTAAAGCTTTTCTAGGAGATTTTTAGCTCTTGCTTTTTTCTCGGTCTTTTTATGCTCCTGCCATTTTTTGCGGAGTTTTTGACGTCGTCGTTTCAAGGTTGTTTTAGAAAATATTTCAGCTTTCTTTTTTTTAAAAAAAAAAAGAAAATGTTTCAGCTAATAATTTTTTGTGGAATACAATTTCTTTCACCATTAAATAATCAATTTTATACTCAAAATCTTATAAATAATGAAGAAATATACACATAAACAACACATAAGACATTAAAAATAATATATAAACAATATGTGGATAAAAAAACACAATTCAATTTTGATCCAATGCATTGAAAACATAAAAAAACATGAAACAATAGAAATAATATAGAAAACAATACAGAAAAACAAAAAAAGATGTTAAAAATAGGTAAAAGATGCATTGAAACATCGAAATCAATAGAAAAAATAGCATAATATCATTAAAAGAATGTAGAAATAGACCAAAAACAACAGAAATAATATAAAAAACAACATAATAACATTAAAAAAGAATGTAGAAACAACCCAAAACAACATAAATAATATAGAAATAACACATGAACCGAAGAGAACATAAAAAATAGGCAAAAACTACAATAAAACATCGAAACAAAACGCAAAAACAACATAATAAAAGACCAAAAAATAATATAAACAACAAAAAAATAAATATGAACAACAGAAATAAAATAGAAAATAATACATGAAAAATACAAATCGAAAAAATTGTACAAATGTTAAAAAAAGACAGGTGCCAACCAGGTGGCTTAGCCCACATAGGCCACCACAAGAAATTGTGGGGTGGAGGTCAGAGGTTCAAACCTATACTCCATCAAATTGTTCCCCGGGGCATATGCGAGCTGGTGAAGATTTGGTGGGAACTCATACTGAATAGCATCCGTGTGGGTTCGATTTGGGGAGAGATCATTATTATTAGATTGGGGGATCGAACATAATTGTTCTCTTTACCGGGAGGATCTGGTTGTAGACGCCAGACCCCATCGAACACCGGCCGTCGTGCACATCCCACGATTTACCTTAGCGGCAAAAGAATGAAAAATAAATCGTTGTCCTGCATATTTAGACATGTAAGCGCAGTTCTAATTATATATATATATATATATATATATATATATATATAAAAGACAGGTGCCTAAAAATTGTTAAAAGAATTGGGAGCATAAAATAATGTCTCCTTTCCGGAAAGTTGGTATTTCCAGAAATTTTACTATCTTTTATTTATGAATTCAAGGGCTTAATAAGCCCAATTATTTGTAACGGGCTCAAGTTGAGCCCAGATTAAAGAAGCTGTTAGAGATCAAGTTTGAAATTGAAATAACCCTACCATTAAGAAAGTTTTTAAGAATTTTCTCAATTTTAATAATAAACTGCTTCAAGATCATAAGCAATTAAAATTATTTATGACATTCGAATTTAGTTAATCAACTAGTTTTGTATCTTAGTCATTACGTACGAAAACAAGATGACAATCGGGACCAACCTTGCAATGCAATAGTAGAAGCCTTGTTATTAGATTGATTGACCCAAATTCTGTTGGAATTGGTTTTTATTAAATTGAGTTTGACTCGATTTTGACCAATTATTTAAGTGGGGTCATTTATTCAAAGTATGAAATAAATGAGATAAACGTCATCTACGCCGTGGTAGATGAGTTTAGCATTTTGAATTTCTCAAAACCAATATCGGGTGAATGGGAAATAAATGCATAAAGTTGGCCACTTAAAATGCTTTTATATATGGAATATAAAAGGGTGGGAATATGGAAAGCCATATCCCACATAGAAACATATTAAATGTTTGACTAGTTAATAAAGAGCTTCATCACTAATAAGGAGTAATCAAGTGGAACTCCTTATGGTACACCCTAGTGGACCAAGTCAATTTTGACTAGCCTTTGGCTAGCTCAAATGGCATCGAGGACGGTGCGAGCACCGTCCGAGCCGCGAGCCGACCAGGCCCGGCGACGTCGCGATTGGCGCTTTCGAGGCGCACTTTGCAGCTATCATCGTCGCGAGGAGCTTTGAGGAGCCTTAAAGTTTTGGAAAATCGAACCAGGGTTGACCCAGGGCTTCGACGCGTGGCGGGCGGCTTCGGGTGGCGATGACTTGGCAGATCGCACGAGTGGCGACACGTGGCGCCGATTGATGCCTGTTCACGACAAGCACCGTGATCGACGCAGGTCTGCCCGGTGTGAATGGGTGCATGCTAATAGGTGTGTTCCTTCAGGAGATAGATCATGACCATCGACGTTAAATCGTTAACCACGGGCGATCGACGGTCAAGATCGATCGGACTGGGGATGCACTCGGTCCAAGAGGCACCAGGAGCTCTATATAAACCACCCCCAGGATTCATTTCAACATCATCAAAAATCGAATTTCACTTCATATTTCGCATTGTAAAAGAGAGTTTAAGAGCATCAAAGTGTTCGTTGTACTTGCGATTTGTAGTGCAACTATCGCAAGTAGTTCGTCGTTGTATCTTGGGAGACGATTGCCGTATTCCGTAAGCACCGTGAGCGGGCAATCTCGTCTTAAAGAGAAAGAGTCCAACTCTTGCCTCGACGTCTTGATTTTACCATTACTCGCTTCAATTGTTTCGACCATTCGGTATACACCAATGTTTTTTCCCAATAGTTTAAGACGAGATTTTCGTGTATATCAAATGTCTTCGACGTCTTGATTCAAAGACTAAAGACTTCAAAGACCGGAGAGAAGCCCGAAAAGTTTGGGGTTCAGACTTCAAAAGATGGCAACAGAAAATGTTGTTCTATCTTACGACTACGAACCTCGCCCATTTCTTACGGAGGATGCCCCAATTTGGGGGAAGAGGAGATCGATAAAGAGAAGAGGATGGCGTTCGATGCTTGGAGTCAAAGCGACTTCTGTCTTTAGGAACTACATTCTCAACGAACTGGACAACACATTGTATAATGTGTATTGTTGTAAAAGATCGCTAAAGAGGCGTGGGAGCTCTTTAGAGAAGAAGTATAAAACGGAAGATGTTGTCACAAAGAAATTTGTTGTTGACAAATTCCTTGAGTTCAAAATGGTTGACACCAAGACGGTGATCACCAGGTTCAAGAGATCGATTAATTGCGCATGATATAATTGCGAAGGTATGGTGGTGAGTGAATCCTTTCAAGTAGTGCTATAATCGAGAAGCTACCGCCTGTGGGAAGGATTTTAAAAATTACCTCAAGCATAAGCGAGAAGGAGATGGGGCTTGAAGACTTAATTGTCGATTGCGAATTGAAGAAGACAATCGCAAGTCCGAGATTAAGCCCTCGCAAGCTTCCTATGGAGGCAAAGGCAAACTTGGAGGAGCCCAATACTAGCAAGAAGAGAAAGCACCGGGGAATAATCGAAACAGGGAAGGCTAAAAAGTTCAAAGGAATCGCTTGTGGTGGAAAGCCGAATCACAAGGCTAAAGATTGTCGTCTTCCTAAAAAGGCCAATCGGAACCAGGTGCATGTGACCGAGGACAAATCAGTACCAATTGATATGTCCGAGCTTGATCTCTCGGCTGTAGTGTATGAAGGCAACAAGTGCTACATGGTGGAGAACCCGAGAGAATGGTGGGTGGACACAGGTGCTACACGCCACATATGCTCCGACAAAGACATGTTCTCAACGTATACTCCTATCAATGGAAGAAAGCTATACATGGGGAATCATGCAACGTCTGAAATTGTCGGTCTCGGCAAGGTGGTGCTAAAGATGACCTCGGGCAAGGAGCTGACCCTCGTTGATGTCCTTCATGTTCCAGACATTCGGAAGAACTTAGTGTCAGGATCGTTGTTGGTCAAGGCAGGGTTTAGATTAGTATTTGAGGCTCAAAAGTTTGTACTTATGAAAAATGGATGAGTTCATAGGGAAGGGGTACTTAGATAATGGACTTTCAAGATGAATGTAATGAATGTACTCGAAACTTTGAAAGCAATAAAATTAATGCTTCTTCTTATTTGCTTGAGTGTTCAAATTTATGGCATGTTAGATTAGGACATGTAAATTTTAACACTTTGAAAAGGTTAGTAAACTTGGAATTACTACCTAACTTTAAAATAGATTCACATCACAAGTGTGAAATCGTGTTGAGGCAAAAATGGCCAAAACACCATTCCACTCGGTGGAAAGAGAAACAGAACCTCTAGAGTTAATTCATAAAGTGATATATGTGATTTAAAGTTTGTGCAAACTAGAGGTGGGAAAAAGTATTTTATTACTTTTATCGATGATTGCACAAAATACTTGTTATGTATATCTTTTAAGAAGTAAAGATGAGGCCTTAGAAGCTTTTAAAAGCTATAAGAATGAGGTTGAAAATCAACTAAGCAAACGAATTAAGATAATTCAAGTGATAGAAGTGGAGAATATGGAGCTCATTTTGATGAATTTTGCTCGGATTCTCGGTATTATTCATCAAACGACGACTCCTTATTCACCACAATCAAACAAGATTGTTGAACGCAAAAACCGAACTCTAAAAGAAATGATGAATGCTTTGTTGATAAATTGGTTTACCTCGGAATTTGTGGGGGAAGCAATCCTCTCGGCTAACCACATTCTTAACAAAATACCACACAAAAATAAAGATAAAACTCCGCATGAGTTATGGAAAGGTCGAAAACCTTCATATAAATACACGAAAGTGTGGGGGTGTTTGGCTAAAGTGGAAATACCTAAGCCAAAACAAGTCAAGATAGGGCCTAAAACAATCGATTGCATTTTCATTGGATATGCAAATAACAAGAGTGCATATCGATTTTTAGTGCACAAATCAACAATTCCGGATGTACAAGAAGGTACAATTATTGAGTCGAGGAATCTTTGTATTTTTCAAGACGTGTTTCCTTGTCAAGAAAGGAAAGAAGCTAGTTCTAGCAAAAGAACACGTGATATCTGGCGATGGTGATCATCAAAGTGATGAAGAACCAAGACGCGATAAAAGGGCCAAAACAACTAAGTCTTTTGGTCATTTTCTAACTTATGTATTAGAAAATGAACCAAGGACAATTGGTGAAGCATTGTCCGATCCATAAGCTCCATTCTCGGGAAAGAAGCTATTAACAAAGTGAGATAGATTCCATTATGCAAAATCATACTTGGGAGTTGGTAGATCTCCCACGGAAATAAGCCTTTAGGATGCAAGTGGATCCTTAAAAGGAAATATAAAGTCGATGGAACTATTGATAAGTACAAGGCCATGTTAGTAGCTAAGGGATTTAAACAAAGAGAAGGCCTTGATTTCTTTGATACATATTCACTGCGTGACAAGAATCACATCTATTAGAGTTCTCATTGCTATTCAAAGCAATGCATAACCTTGAGATACACCAAATGGATGTGAAAACGGCTTTTCTAAATGGTGAATTAGAAGAGGAAATCTACATGGAACAACCCGAAGGGTTTTTGTTGCTCGGACGAGGAGAAGAAGGTGTGCAAACTCGTTAAGTCATTGTATGACCTTAAGCAAGCTCCAAACAATGGCACGAGAAATTTGACAGAACTATGCTATCAAATGGTTTCAAAATTAACGAGTGTGATAAATGTGTTTACATTAAAGACACATCTAATGCTTATGTAATTGTCTGCATTCGTATGTTGACGACATGTTAATTATGGGTAGTAATCATGATATAATCATGAATACTAAGAAAATGTTAATCAAACAATTTGATATGAAAGATATGGGTATAGAGATGTTATTTCGGGAATTAAGATTTCTAAAACATCGATGGACTTGTTTTATCACGTCTCATTATATTGAGACAAGATCTTGAAAAGTTCAATGCTTATGACGGTCTCCGGCTAAAACACTGTTGATTTAAGCTTACACTTAGCTAAAAATCAAGGTGAGCCCGTATCTCAACTAGAATATTCTCGGATCATTGGCGTCTAATGTATGTAACAAAGCGCACACGTCCGGATATTGCCTACGCAGATTAACATAATCGAGTAGATTTACGAGTAATCCTGGAAATGACCATTGGAAGGCATTGATAAGGGTTCTTAGGTATCTAAGACTCACCATGAATTATGGATTACATTACTCGAGATATCCATTTGTATTAGAAGGATACAAAGATGATGCTAATGGATATCCGACTCAAAAGACTCCAAGTCCACTAGTGGTTATGTTTTTACCATTGGTGGTGGAGCGGTGTCATGGAAATCCTCTAAACAAACTTGTATAGCTCGATCCACAATGGAATCGAGTTTATAGCATTGGATAAAGATGGTGAAGAAGCGAGAATGGCTTCGCAACTTTTAGAGGATATTCCTTGTCGGCCTAAGCGGTGGCCGCAATCATGATACATTGTGATAGTCGTCGGCGATAGGAAGGGCTCAAAATAGTATGTACAATCGGTAAGTCTCGACATATACGTCGAAGGCATAACACGATTAGGCGAGTTGATCTCAAATGGGGTTATTACAATCGATTACGTAAAATCGAAAGAAAAACCTAGCGGATCCGTTAACTAAAGGTTTGAATAGAGATCAAGTATATCGCTTATCGAAAGGAATGGGCTTAAAATCCACAAAATAAGAATATTCATAGTGGTAACCCAACCTTGTGAATTGGAGATCCCAAGACCTTGGTTCAATGGGACAACTAAGTTATGTATATTCGAGATAAATACTTGGAGCATATTATAGCTCATTCCTATCCAAGTGGAGAAACCTCTTGAATGTGGTGAGGTTAAGTTATAAACTTTTAATGATTCATATACTTTAAAGAAGTGGAGTATGGCAGATACTCTTAATAGGAGATCACCTATATAAGTGTGAAGACGGGCCGCTTCAACGAAACACTTATGAATCAAGATGGTGTCCAGGGCCAAAATGGACACAACCGTGAGAACCAAATGGTGTTAGGAAATATATTGTGTGGATCTTTGTTGTTTTGGTTTTACGTAAAGCTTGAGTTGAACAGATTCAAGACATCGTGTCACGCATGCGGACTTAGTAAACTCCGATAGCATTCCACTAAGGAAGGTTCAAAGCCACAAGCTACCTCCCGATGCAATAGCTTTTTCCGTTTGAACTCTCTTAGTGTCTCGTGATACTCATATGCATTTATTTCATTCATGTGGGGATTGTTGGAATTGGTTTTATTAAATTGGGTTTGACCCGATTTTGACCAATTATTTAAGTGGGGTCATTTATTCAAAGTATGAAATAAATGAGATAAACGTCATCTACGCCTTGGTAGATGAGTTTAGCATTTTGAATTTCTCAAAACCAATATCGGGTGAATGAGAAATAAATGCATAAAGTTGGCCACTTAAAATGCTTTTATATATGGAATATAAAAGGGTGGGAATATGGAAAGCCATATCCCACATAGGAAACATATTAAATGTTTGACTAGTTAATAAAGAGCTTCACCACTAATAAGGAGTAATCAGTGGAACTCCTTATGGTACACCCTAGTGGACCAAGTCAATTTTGACTAGCCTTTGGCTAGCTCAATGGCAGGAGACGGTGCAGGAGGAGCACCGCCCGAGCCGGCCGGACCAGCCCTAGGCCCGGGCACGGCCCGCGCATGTCGCACATAGTCGCATTGGCGCTGAGGCGCACTTTGCACTTTGCAGACTTACGTGCATCGTCGCGAGGAGCTATTAGGAGCCTTAAAGTTTTGGAAAATCGAACCAGGGTTGATCCGGTGGCTCGGTGACGTGGCGGGCAGCTCGGGTGGCAGTGACTTGGCAGATCGCATGCAGTGGCGACACGTGGCGCCGATTGGATGCCTCTCGTTCGCCGACAGGGCACCGCGGATCGGACGCGTCTCCGGTGTGAATGGGTGCATGCTAATAGGTGTGTTCCTTCAGGCAGATAGGATCAGGACCATCAGATCGCAACTGTTAACCACAGGGCGCGATCTGACGGTCAAGATCGATCCGGACCAGGGGATGCACCCGGTCTGAAGAGGCACCAGGAGCTCTATATAAACCAGCCCCCAGGATTCATTTCAACATCATCAAAAATCGAATTTCACTTCATATTTCTGCATTGTAAAAGAGAGTTTAAGAGCATCAAAGTGTTCGTTGTACTTGCGATTTGTAGTGCAACTATCGCAAGTAGTTCGTCGTTGTATCTTGGGAGACGATTGCCGTATTCCGTAAGCACCGTGAGCGGGGCAATCTCGTCTTAAAGAGAAAGAGTCCAACTCTTGCCTCGACGTCTTGATTTTACCGTTACTCGCTCAATCAACTGTTTTGCCATTCGGTATACACCAATTTTTTTCCCAATAAATTCAATTTCATACGAGTCTGTTCCCTCTCATATTATACCTTATTAAAAAAAAAGAAAAAAAGAAAAATAACAGCCCAAAATATTGGGAAGAGAGCCGTTGGCAATACCACTGTAGTGACATGCTTAATTGTTCTTAAAGAATACTGATCACTCCACAAATTGTCCATTAATATAAGGGATAATTACAGAAATTAACCCTGAGGGAGGCTTAGTCTTATAACTTATTAAAGAAAAACCTCCACTTATCTTTCAAAATTACAAATATAGTTTGGAGAACGTATTTACGTAACAAATATCCCTTTCAATTTGAAGGGCTTTTGAGCGTGCAATTTTCTAAGCTAAAAACAAATATCAGGGAGGTATTTATAATTTAAACTACCCGATTTTTTTTGTGATTTGCTAAACATCAGGGGTGATTTTTGTAATTAACCCTTAATATAAATTGCTAGAGGGTCCAAACTTCAACCTTTGGTGTTGTTCAAGTTAAGTTAGCATCTTATAGGGGCAATGGCGAGCCAGGATAATTTAGTAGGTGGGTCGACACACGGAAATGGGGTGGATCGGATAGAATATCCAAAAAAACAATATAAATTATAACTAATTCTTTTTTTTAAATTTTCCAATAATGTTTTTTTATAAAAAAATGGTTGGGCCAGGGCCCCAGGTTGGCCCAGCCCTAGATCCGCCCTTGTATAGGGGTGTCGATCAAATGGGTTAAGCCAGCCGGGCAGAGGCGGAACTGGGGGGGACAAGGGGGGCTATTGCCCCCCCAAAATTTTCCAAAATTTCATTTCCCCCCCTAAAGTTTTCAAAAAAAAAAAAAAAAAAAAAAATTTAGTTAAAATAGGTAACTTTGCCCCCAAAATTTTGATAAAAACTTCAAATAGTTGTCTTTTACAATATTAAAACCCATTAATTATGGTTAATATATGAGTATTTTTTTCATTGATTAAATTTATAAACTCGATCCGTTTTTCCCCCAAAGCTAAAATCCTGCGTTCGCCATCGCAGTCGGGTTCGCCGTCGAGCCAAAGAGAAAAAATTGGGCCACCATTTTTGGAGCTCAGACCTTGCTTATGCTTTAAAAATACATGTAAATTGCACCGAGCCGTTCGGACTGACCGACCCGGCCTGATATTTCGGGCCTAATGTGCTGAGCCAAATAAGTCTGACTCTTTTTGGGCTTATGAAATCACAGCCCATCCGGGCCTTGACACCGGCCCGGACTAGTTCTAGCATCTTATCACAGGACAAAAAGTACATATTCTGAAACCATAAAAATCACCGCACCTCATCAATCTCAAGTCTGATCAAGAAACAAAGGGCTTTGTTTGTACTCTGAGAAGTCGGTGGTTTTGTACCAAACCAGCAGCTATGTTTCAATTATATCCAAAAAGCACTTTGGAATTAGACAAAACTGTAGCAATTGAAAATGTTATTATTTGGATTGCATGGGAAGGATATGAATGGGGGTTTGAGTCATTGGTTGAAAAATTGTAACATGTGGTCCTCAATTATCTACATAAACATTATGATGTTCATTACCAATATTAGGCAATATATAAAGAAAATATATAAAGATTTGATTTTTGTTGGGGGTATTCAGTTGTAGGGTCGTTATTGCCACAGGTAAATAAATAGCTAGGCCTCATTATGTGTGTCTTCACTAGTTATTTTTACCCTCCACATCCGACAATTTACCTTCATAGACTAAACAATTTACCCTCATAGCCCTAAACAGTAAACTCTATATTTCTTATCTCAAGACATTGATGACACCAATTCATCTTGAGTTGCAATCATGTACCTTTGCAAAAACACAATAAGATCTCCAAGATTTTAATTGGAGGTGAAAATTTGCGTGCAGGATATATATGGATTGTATTTTCTCCATCTGACAGTGAGAGTTGATGGATTTTCGAAAAAATATTGATTCTTGTTTGGGTGCATATGTTAAATTTTGGCTTCCTTAATTAAGAAATTTTATTGCATACAATGATACAAGCATAGATGATTAGGCTAAAAATGAACTAAAAACGCTCGATAATCGACTCGATATCGATTATTAATAAGAGCTCGCCCGAGCTCGGTTCGCTGATAGAAAAACCAAACTTGATCGAAAACAGCTTTCCATCACAATTAGAAAATAATGAAGTTTGTGTAATAATGTCAAGTTACTCGAGCATGATTTGTATTCGACTCGACTAAAGCTCGTTCGAGCTCTATTCGATTAGTAATCAAACAAAACTCAAATACAATTTTTTAAAATTCGGTAAAAATTCAAACAAGCTCAAATTGTACTATGTTCGACTCAACTCGATTCGTTTAAAGCTTTATAAATGACAAAAGGCACCAATTTTTTAAGATAAATGGATTACTAAATATGGAGCTAGGAATCAGGAGAAGTATTTGAAATCCAAGAACTTTTGTTGTATAATTAATGATTTGATTTAGATTTGTACGAGAGAGGATAGGGGTTGATAGATAGGCATAGATTATCTATATCACTTTATATTGCAAGTGTGAATGATTGATAAGTATATTTGCATCTAAAATATGATCAAAAATACATACTTATATTATATTTGTCAAACATCCATAACAATAGAGTATGAATTGGAACATACAAAGTGGAATAGAAATCTCATGAGATAGATAAGCGAGAATATGGAATCTAAACACTCGAAAATGGTTCACTTGTTGTGTATATATATATATATATATATATATATATATATATATATATATATATTATGGGTAAAGAATTTGAGTAGGCTAGTCACACTTTTAAAGATGTTATCTTTATAGTATTAATTCCTCCCACACGGTGTATGGTATCAAGGATTTCAGGATACAAGCCTAATCACGAAAATTCTAAGATTACACTTCTCATAATTTTCTGGAACAAGAATCACTAGTTGTATGTGTTCTTTAATAAAAGATTTATTTAATTTTCATAATCCTTTCGCAAAATCGGAAGTATATTTAAAGATTTTGAAAGGTTGCCTCTAAGAGTTGCTACTCTCCGAAGAGATGTGTTCTTTAATAAAAGACACACCTTTTCGTTTAAAATTTAAACTGGGCCCTGATTCACCCCTCCCTCTTTTTTCCTTATTTCATTTCTTTCATTCTTATATATATATATATAGGGAGGTTAAAATGAGACCACATATTATAGTGAGACAATGTGGACTCATCTCAACTCTCCATTATCTATATCAATGGCTAAGATAAATAGGGGTTAAAATTAAATTAAATATTTAATTAAATCAAAACAAGGGTATAATTGTCAAATTACCCAGTGGGGGACCATCTAAATATGGAATCGAGTTATTAGGAGAGAGAAAATCACGTGGGAAGCGAGAAAATCGCTACCGGAGAGAGAAAATCCCGCATGTTTCGCCATGTAGTATGTTGTAAACCTATCATATATTTGATGTACACTTAACACTATTTTATTGTATGTTTAGCATAATTTTACTTCATATTAAAATGGTCAAACAAAAATACGTGGGGGGACCGTGAATCAAGGAATCAGTTATATAGAAAGTGAAAATCACGCTCAATAACATGGGGGGACCGTGGATTAAGTAAATTAATTATAGAGAGAGAGAAAATCACGCTCATTTTTGTGTTGTATATTTAGCATATATTTGATGTACACTTAACACTATTTTTCTTTGTATGTTTAACATAATTTTACCGCATATCAAAATGGTCAAACAAAAAAATAAGTATACAACAAAACACATATAAGTGTACAACAAAACATATATAAGTATACAAAGACAAAAGTAATAAGTATACATCAACATAAATACATACATCAAAAATTAATTACTTATACATCAAAACACTTCTAAGTATACATCGAAAAACATATAAGTGTACAAGACTCCATCCACGTCAAAGATCGCCTTCTTCACCAATCCTCCATCTACAACAACAAACTACACCACTCCATCAACCGTAAATGAAGTCAACCTCAATCCTCAATCAATTGCTCAACAAAAAGCCCCACGTAACCTTAAAAATCCATAATAACAGAGATGGCGAAAAACATGGAAATCGAATCGAAACTCTTCCGGAAAATCTCCAAATGAAACTTAGATTGGAGAATCGCCTTCAATCTCGTCGATCGATGCCATTTCTCTTCGTCGCGTCGTGAAACCCAAAATCTCAAAACCTAAAGTAGTCTTCTTTCTTTGCGAAGCTAGTAATCGGGACCCACACCATCAAAACCAAATCCCGGCCCGCAAAACAGAGAATGGGACCAAATTAAGCTTAAAAATGAAATTGAGTAATGACCTTTGTGCCCTTTTGACTTAAAAATAAAACAAAAATAAATATTAAATTGGAAAGATCCCAACCATCTAAAATTTGAGATGTGTGGCCAGGATTAGTCCACACTGTCTCACTCTAATTATGTGGTCTCATTTGATCCTATATATATATATATATATATATATATATATATATATATGGATTGGTTCAACACATCCGAGCGGTTAATTTAATTTTTTGGATGGTTAAGATCTTTTCAGTTATTTTAGGTTAGTAAGGGTATTTTTGTATTTTTCTTAATATTCTGCAATTTAAAAAGGGTGTTTATATAAGTTAACAATTATTTCAAAGGTAAGTAAAATCTTACCATGTCAGTTACCGAGATTTTAGGAAGGAAGAATATATCAACCTTTACTTCGTTCATTTTTCTTCCAACTTAAACTTCTTTTTCCGCCAATTATTTTTGCATATGCAGTTTTAAACACCTACTATTTAGTTATAGATATATGCATATTTATCATACACATCTGCATGTGATATTTTATCTGAAATTTTCTTTGAATCTTAATATTTTAATTTTGCCATTTATTTTACATATTTATATTATACTATCTGCACATTTATCATTAAATTCAGTGTACGTTTAGCATGAGCCCACACATATTCAAATTTATTTTGCACATATAGTTTTGATATCTCGCATATTTATCATAAACATCCGCATGTGATATATTTTTAAAACTTTCTTTGAATTTTAATATTTTAATTTGGCCATTATTTTGCATATTCATATTATACTATCTCGCACATTTATCATTAATTCAAAGTGTATTTTTAGCACGAGCTCACACACACACACACACACACACACACACATATATATATATATCCAAATTTGTTTTGCATATATAGTTCTAAACATTTGCATATTTACATTAGGTATCTGCATATTTATCATAAACATACGCATTTAAATATGATAACCATGTATGTTGCGTAATCCCTTTAACTATGCAATATATGTATCTTAAATATGCAAATAAATGACAATAAATATGCATTTAATTCAATTGCTCGTTGGTGTAGAAATTTGGTTCTTTATTAGTTCAAGCGTTTTCGCTCAAATTTTGGAGGAATATTTCATGACGAGATTACCTTGAATCGAACAAATAGGATAACTCTTCCTCTTCTGTCATCATCATATAATTAACCCTATGCTTGCATATGTGCCTAAAAGTGAAAGCCTCATCACGCTTATAACACAAACCCTTTTCTCTCCTGGCAACCATCTCACTAGCGATTAATAGCTTCATTCGTGGTTTTCGTGGTGTAGTTGTTGGTTGGTTTGGGTGGATTTACAACTCCAAGATCCAATATCTTGTTTTGAGGGTTAAAGAAGGTTTATAGGAGTTTTCAGTTTCTTAGTGATAGCCTCTAAAGTGTGAATCGCTTCCTTCCTAGATCAATAGATCGGGCCGCAAAGTTGTAGGCTCAAACATGGTAAGAAAGGATTGCACCTCTTCACTTAATACACTTATGAAACTCGCAATGAAATAATCATCCGAATAATCCCCATTAATAATCAACATCATGCATGCCCGAGTTCCTCAAACTTTTCCACATATTCAAAGATATGACCCGATTTGTTTGAGCTTATTAAACTCGCAATTATCTTAATCTCCTTCAATTCTTCAAACCTAGTAAGAAACAACCCTAAGAATTGATTCCAAGCCCGCCCAACACATTTTGAAGAATAATGCGGAACCATGATGCGGCTTTCCCATCAAAATGCATTGAGGCTAATGTTACTTTTTGTGCATCGTATATTAGATATTAATTTAAAATACGCATTGCATTTTAAAATCCAGTTTTAGGATTACTCCCATCAAATCTTGGAAAATCAATTCTTGGTAATGGGCTTATAACCGCATACCGAACTCTCCATTTGCCATCTATTCCCCGGGAAGTCTCATTGGGTTCAGAGTGGTTTTCTTTGAGAAAAACAGGAGGACCCCAAAATAGATTCCTTATCAACTCGCACCTTTACCTTTGCTTATGTTCAAGAGTCGCAATGAATAGCCGCCAATGTATTGGTCAAGTGATCATTACTTCCCATTAAATCCCATCATTTGATCATGTATTTTTGAACCCATTCCTGTAATATGCTCCTGCAACTTCAACTCTCTAGCTTCTCTTTTTAGTGCCTCTGTTTGTAAAATCTGATCCATTCATTTTTGTGCTTCTTGTAGGTCTTTCAATCTGGTGTTTTCAGCCATGTCCAAGGAACGGTGGCTCTGAATACCAATTGTTATGTTCTTGTATAATTTTCAATGATTTTTAGTGCTAAAATGCAAAATGTATGTAACAGCAATATAACAGTAATGTAGATAGAAAGAAAGAAAGAATTAGAGATAATAGAGAGTAGAGGAAGATGATGATTTGATAGATAACTGAATTCTGAATATTCCTCACTGCCTAGCCCGTTAAATGTATAAGGACAGTAGGGACCATTTGTTTGTTACATCAGATATCCTCTAATATTCATATTTCTAATATTTGCTGGAATAAAATACTAAATACTTAAATGTAAATATTAAAGTAGTCTGTAAATATTCCTCCACATGTACGAACGAGATCGCTCTAATTCGATGCACCAAATGAAGACACTTGCCCCTTTATCCCATAATCCTCAACTGACTCAATCCCCACTCCAAACTCGATTCTTTCAGACAAGTTCTCTTTACAGCCAACTCCTGCATTCACAACAATTTCCTCCCCTTTCCCATTCTCCATTTCCAAATCTACCATCTCAACCTTGCTGCACATGACACAAGTTTATTTATATTAGAAGAACTGATAAAACACATACATACAGATCATGTTGGTTCATGAAAAGACACATTCAATATTTTAAAATGTTGGTTTGGCGCAAATGTTTTTTACCTTGGCAGTAGCATCAAGGCACGAGACACCACAACTTTGTGTCTGAATTATATTTCAAAACACATGTATCATGAAGTTTAATCATTGGCTTTTGAGCCACTTTATTTAAATGTTTGTTTTTTTGTCAACTTTATGTTTCTATTTTCCTTTTTTGTTTTTTTGATAACTCAGCTTATGTCTCAGGATAGCAGCTCCGACTTCTTATTCATTGCCGCCAACATAAATCGCGAGATGTGCACGAGCGATTGTTTCGATGGAGATGGGGCGTACAACAAGATCCTCCTAGGTAAAGAGAACAATTATGTTCAACCCCAAATCTAATAATAATAATCTCTCTCCGAATCGAACCCACACGGATGCTATTCAATATGTGTTCCCACCAAATCTTCACTACCGCATATGCCCGGGGAGCAATTTGATGGAGTAGGATTTGAAATGTTTCTGTTTTCCTCGAGATCACATTTTATATATTTTTGTTAGCAAATATGGGTTGAAACATAAATCACATATTTGCATATAAAGTGTGGATCGAGTATATCTATTTTGAGTAAAACTATCGATCCACATAGCCATTGAGCCCGTCTACAAGCCTACTTTTGATCCATGATTAAGCCATCTACAAGCCTTTTATTTGGTTCAACCCCGAACAACGAATAAATCCTGTAGATTGGTTGAACCACGAACCGTCTTTCTCCTTGGTGTAAATAACTAAAAGAGTTATTCACTTTGATATGCACTTTGATATGCACATCGTAAACCCTTTGAGAACTTTGGTGATACTCCAAGAAGAAAACTTTCACTACAAGAAACAATCAAATTCCAACAAAATAGAAAATTGTTGGAATTTTTAAAATTTCAACGGAAATTCCATTGCTACATTATACCGTTTAAAAATTCCAATGAAAATTCTAACGGTAAACAAAATCGTTGGTACAAAATGTTGGAATTCATGTTGAAATTTAAAATTCCAACAGAATTTCCAACATCACAAGTAACTATTGAAAAATTCCAATGATGATTCCAACAAGAATAATAAACCATTGGTGTGAAGCCCCGATTTTTTCCGAACGTATAATTGATTCTTATTGTCGTTCTATGTATTTGTGACTATTTTACCGCGTCACTTTGACGGGTAATTATCATTAATATATATTTTGTATTTTATTTCATTTCATTTATTACTTGTGATCATGATCTTTATTAATTTATTTTTCCTTTATGATCACTTGATTGATCATTATTACTATTTTTGTATTTATTAGTCACCTTAGAATTTTAAGAGACTATTTATTTTAGAGACTTTTACCTTATAGAATTAAGATTTTGATTTAGATTAAGTGATCATGAGACTTATAAGTGATCAAGGAAATCACTAATTATTTTGGAGATTGATATATTTTATCTATTATAATCAAATTTGGGACAAAAAAACATATGGAATTACCATAGTACCCCTATAGTGGACGGCCATGGTGATGATTTTTGGAGTAGAAATATCATCCAACTCTTGTACACTTACACCTTATATTAGTCATCTTGTGTATAATTATACCATTAATTCAAACATTATACACATCATCTCATACATCAATTCTTTATTACTATTTTTCCCAACATGTTGGAGTCTTCCCAACATTAATTCTCTTTCCATACCTTGCCCATACTTTGACTAGTCTAATTGTCTCCATGCAAGAGACAATTTGCAAGACACAAAATTAATCAAAACAAATCTCTCTCTCCCCCTTAATGTGGACGGCCACATAGAGAAAAATATGAACAAATTATGTTCATTTTATCAAACACATTCTAATTCTCAAGTTAATTCTCCTCATTCTCTCTAACCTCTCTCTAATATTCATTCACATCTTCAAATCTTCAAACACAAAATCATTCACATCTTCAAACCTTCAAACACCAACTCTTCACATCTTCAAATCTTCAACATAAGTTCTCCATATCTTCAAGTACCACTTCTTCACATCTTCAAATATTCAAACACAAGTCCTTCACATCTTCAAACCCATATTCATATCTTCAAGAACATCTTATTCCTAACATCAAACATACCTTTTTTCTTCAAACATCTAAACCAAAACAAACAATCTTACCACTTAAACACCAAAAAATTCAACACCCCTATCTTAAGGCAAGAAATTTCACTCCTCAATTCAACTTAAAATCTTGCTACTCATCACCTTCTCCTTTTAACTTAAGTTTATATTTTGGATTTTGAGGTACTTATAAGACCACTTGGAGACATGCATGCATGGTGGTGAAAATTGAAGACTTGAAGAAGAACTAGTAGAGAAATTTGGACTACAAGGTAAGAATTGGACACTAGAACCCTTCTTCCTTTTTCTTCCTATTTTTTTCAAATTTTAACACCCTTTTTCATTTTTTAGAAATAGGGGCTGACCTTAGGTGATTTTGGAGTTGAACCAAAATTTCCAAATTTGAAGCTTCAACTAGTCTCCAATCACCTACTACACAAGGTAAAGTGTAGTCTTTCCAATTTCCTTATCTCCTTTTTTTTTTCTCCTTAATTTTTCTCTCATTTTTCTAACTCCAAATTTTTGATATTTCTTGACTTAGGGGCTGACCTAAGTGACCTCAAACCAAATTGTGAAATTATCCTTTTATTTCACAACTCTCCAAATTTAAGGTGGGTGGAAAAATACTTTCCAACTCCTAGGTGTTTTTATTAAATTGCATGTAGAATTTTGATCATGAGCCTTGAGATATATAATCTATGTATTGCATGTCAAATTTATGTATCAAATCATGAAAATTCTCAAGAGTTGCTCAAAATTTGCTATTTATTGAATTTTAGGTGCATGCATGTACAATTAAATGTTCTATTTGATGAATTCTTGTATGTATTGGACATTCATGTGTATGATCTTTGAAATCCATGTTTTGGATGACTTATAACCTGGAAAAGTCGAGCATAATTGATTAAATTCCAATTTTGGACTTAAAAATACAAAAATGGAAAGTTGGTGGACTAAATTGCAAGAAAATGAAAGTTAAAGGACCCCTCTGCAAATTTAGATTTTTGGGACTGTACTCAGGTTCAAAAATGACTTTTGGACATTTTAATAAAGTTTTAAGAGTTTTAAGATAAATAAAATCAACTTTTAAAAGCCCAAGGACTAAATTGTAAAATTTTGAAAGTTTAAGGGCTACTTTGTAAATTTTGAAACTGTACCAGACCTTAACTTTAAAATTTGAAATTTTTACTCTTAAGATACTGGAAATGACATATTTTAAATGTATTCCAAAAATCCAAGTGTTTAGGGCTTGGAAAGCAATTTTACTAAAATTGAGGGACTAAAGTGTAAAATATTAAACTTGAGGACCCAAATGAAATTTCCAGGACTTATGCAGCCCATGCACCTGGAAATACTAATTTAATTATAAATTAATTATATTTTGGACCCAAGGTTCAAACTTCATAACAATTGGACCCCTAAAAGCTTTAAAAGCAATTATTTCAAAATACAAAAATGATATTTTTAAAAGTTAAAGGACCTACACTTATTTCTTTTAAAAACTGCTTTTGTCCCAATATCCCACTAACGTAGTGACATTTTCCAACTGGAATCACATTAAAAGCCCTTCCGGTTTGTGAGTTCCGATTATTTTAAACTTAAGGTCGAAATGACAAATTTTACAAATTTGGGGCCAATGTGAGAATTTTATAAAAACTCGACCTCAAAAATTTAAAAACCTGAATCTCTGGACAATTTTGAGAATTTAGGAACTGACCTCATAATTGTTCAAGGTCGATATTTATTTATTCAATTTTTAACCCCAAAGGTTTTGGTTTTTACAAAACGGGCTAAATTGAAATTTTTCGCTTATAAAGGACCTAACTCAAATTATTTTCCCTTTTACTAAAATAACCCTAGACCCTCTGACTTGGATATTTAATTAAAGTATTTTATTTTCTCAAAACCCCCTTGACCTATCGGACCGATTCGACCGATTAATACCCGATCGCGGGCGGCTTCCTCGTCTTGCGGTTTGAATCTATAACTTGGGACTTATGTTCCACCTAATCTTTCAAGATATCGAAGATTGCTTATCCTTCCGATAATCATCTTCATCCAAATAACTCCACCAACGCCATAATTGCCACTTTTCGCATTTTTTCGAAATTTTCTGAACTACTTCTGAATCAATCATACTGATCATTGCTGGTTCGCTTGTACTTGTATTTACTTCTGCCGAGTCAACTTGGTGTGCCGAGCTCACGATCGGAATGGATACATCGGGGATGGAACCGGCAACTCGGCTACTATTCCACTCTTCCGCCCTATCGCCCTAATCCCGCAATCGAGGGACGGAGTGTCCAAGGGAAGCGGGTCGTAGTACTTGAGGTATAATCATGATTATGACAGATCCGAGCCTTGCAAGCTCTCTGTGGATTTTGTCTTTGCCTATGGAGCGATAAGGTGACCGGTCTTGGACCATCTTACTTGGGGAGTTACAAGGAAGAACGAAGGAATCGCTGTCGATCCACACGATTCCGGAGTTATCGGACTGTTTGGTTGGCACTACAAATCCGTACACAACCGCTACTTGTTTTGCATTTGTTGGCGCTACAAACCAGACGCAACCATTATTTGTCTTGCATAGATTGGCGTTACATTCCGCACGCAATCCTACTGTCTTGCCTGAATCACATAGTGCCTGTGTGACCATGAACTGTTTTCTTGAACTATATAAGTATTTTACTTAAATATATTTATCACGACGCTTGTGGATGTGTGTGAATTCATGCATCATACTCACGCGTTTTCATATAATGTTTTTTCGCATTAACTATATATATCGCCACACTTGCACACGATCACCCATCCATCGAGATTTCTATCTCATCCCCACCTGTTTTCTAACCTTAGATGAGGACTTCGTTGAAGATCCGAACCGACCACGGATTGAGCCCTTGTACCCGCTTGTTGGATTTACTATCTTTTGTTGTTGATGTCATTTGGACTTGTTACTATTATTTTGTTGGACTTACTACTTGTTGTTGTTGTTAGACTCTTTGCTTGTGTTTGTTGTTGGACTCTTGTATTTCTTTTCATGCCGGTTTGTAATTGAAGGGCGTAGGACCCTTTGACTTGTAAGTTGTTATTTTTAGATCATATTGGGGATGTAATTTGGATTATGGATATTGTGAACTCGTAAGTTGTAATTTGTACTTGTTCTTTATTCCGCCGCTATTGACTCGTTTCATTGGGTTCTCGATGATATTCGTCAGATCGTTTGGTTATTTGTATTTAAGTTGTGGATCGTAAAGCGTCTGTTTGGGGCGTGACAATTGAAATACTATTGGAATTTTAAAAATTCCAAGAAAAATTCCATCTCTAAAACATACCTTTGAAAATTGCAACAAAAATTCCAACGGTAAACCAAAGGTTAGAATTAATCATTGGAATTTCTATTGGAGTTTTTAAAATTGCAACGGAAATTCCAATGGTACAACATGTTGTTGAAAAATTCCATTGGAAATTCCAATACCATTGGAAAATTTCAATAGAGGTTAAATGAATTGATAGTATAATCCATATCAATAAAATATATCTTCTCTTCTCATCAATCATATTGAAACTATATGGGTAAATGTATTTGACTTAGGATAAATTAATGATGGGTGACCTACTTGGAAGTTAAAGATATTAGATAATGAGATAAATTGATTGAATATAGTTACCATTGGACTAAATTCCAATAGTATAATTCCATTGGAATAACTGTTGGAGCTTTTTCCAACGACTAAATATATTTCAATGGTATAACTCTGTTGGAATTAGTGTTGGAAAAAAAGTTGGATTTCTTTCCAACGGTTATATATTCCAATAACGTTGGAAATTCTGTTGGAATATTTTTCCATTGAATTTTGCCATTCCAATGGCCATTTTACCAACGATCCATTTTATGTTGGAATTTATTGGAATCAATTTTTTTTGAGGAGAATTTATTGGAATCAATAATTCCAACGGTCATTGGCAAAATTTCAACAGATTTTTCTGTAGGAATTTTCTTGTTTTTCTTATGTGTACAGAGAAATTTTAGGAGAGAGATAATTCTTTATATGTGTAGGAGATATTCTAATTACTTAGTGATTGTAGGGAGAGATATCGATATATATCTCAATCACATATATCATTTAGAGTCTCATGGGAGAGGTTTCTAGAAAAACCTCATCTAAATAGAACTTCATGTTATCTCAAATATGGATGCAACTTAATTGCACCCAATATCTCCCACTCATACATATTTGACTCGACTCATTCGAATCACATCCTCATAGTTCTCATCTCATGTCTCTTGTTTCATACAGGGAATAAGGTGTGCGACCAATCTAGATAGTAAAGGTGAGGAGAGTTATATAAAGTCATCACCAAACTAACATAACCCCGCAACTCAATAACTTGCTATATACCCCAAACCAAGTGGTCGATCACACCCAATCAAGCATCTCTAGATCCCTCAATAAAATAAATAAAGCATGCTCGACTCACTAAAATATATTTCTATATCATGACTAGTCAAACACATTTCGACATAATCGTCAGGGCTATGAATCATAGAACATAAGTGTGTTACCAACTTAATTCTTCCTCGGTCCCATATGCCAATTAACTCGTCTTAACAACTTTCCTAGACATGCTCCGGCTGCACCAAATCACACATAGCCATTGGATACATGCTAAAGTAGCGTCATCAAGCTTACACCTCATGACATGTACAGAGTCCCAAATGGTGCAAGAATATAATATGGGCTCACACAGTGACAAAGCAAGGACCCATTCAGTCACTTTCCCATAGGCAGTCCCCTCAAATCACATGTAGTATAAATACATGCTATGATGGAGCTCCCACTCAATTTAGGCATGTCACGCTCTAGATATCATACAAATCTTAGTTCAGTCACTATTCAAGCGCCCAACCTGCGTACTACTCATAGTCACTCCCAAAGTGTCATATGATAGTTAGCAAATTCGGCTACAAATAGGCTTTTGTGAAGTTTAAACATACTTCATAATCGATCAACTCGGATCTCATCTTAACCTCTAGTTAAGGCGATTGTTAATTATACTTATTAACCTTCCTCACTACTTTAGCGTGAAGATGATCATTCGCAAACCTTCATATGTAACACAATCTTTTAAGGCTCATCCCGCTAGCTCTCTTAGCACCAGGATGATTGCCGTGTGAGAGGGCCAATCAAAGCCTAGAGACAACTCGTAAATTTAGTACCAAATAAAAAATGAGAATCTAACATATCTCATTAAATATAATATGTTCTCAACGGCCACATGATCTGTGATAACAGGAAAAAATAAATAAATAAATAAATAGGGGTTAATTTAGGAGTTATTTTAGGGGTTATTTAGGGGTTAGTTTATAGGTTATTTTAAGGGTTAATTTAGGATTTAAAATAAATATAAAAATACATGGTTAACCCAAATATTTTTTTCACAACTTTCTAAATACTCTATAATAGAAAACGTGGTAATCGAGGACTAGGACTTTTGTTGTTCAATTCTTCTACATCAAGTATCTGCGATTATTAAGGTAGAGATTTCTATGTTATTTGTCTTTATTTAATGTTTCATGATTGTACTTCATTGATTGCAATAAATGTCAAGAGGAAATAAATTCATATAAGCTAGGGGCTATGAAAAGGGTCCAGGGATCAAACGTATGTTCGGGGTGAACCCGTAATGCTATATGCGAGGAATCGCCGTCGAGGAAAAAGAGGAAATTAATGAATTTACAATTGTAATTATGTGAATATTTTTTTCATGTTATATTAAATATTGACAGATATATCCCTACTGAGCGAGATGAAGCTCACCCCTATTATTATTATCATGACTTTCAAGGTTGAGGAATCCACCGAGAATATGATGTTGTGGATGGTGGAATAAATCATGCTATATTTATATTTTAAATAATTGTGATTGACTAAATTTTATATTTATGTTTTTAATTTTTCCGGTTTATGCTTGAAATAATTGTTGGATATTTAATTTGGAAGATGTAATATTATTATTATTATTACTATTATTATTATTATTATTATTATTATTATTATTATCATTATATTTTTCTTAAGAATTAAAATTTTAAATCAACTTTTGATCATTATTGGGATTACTTTAATTTATAAATTTGTGTTTTCCTAAAAATATTTTTAGAATATTTTAATTTCATAAAATTAGGTCGTTACAAGTGGTATCGGAGCGGTATGCGTTTCGTAGGCTTGTTAACAAAAATTGAAAATTAAAATGTACAGTTTTTCTTTTAAAATAAATAATAAAATTCAAACTTTGTATAAAATAAAATGGTATAATAACATCCACCTCCATCATATCTTGTCGGTCTCCTCAAGGTATGAGAATTATTAATGCAAGTTACATTATACAATTGTACCAGTATGCTTATTTATGTCATGATGTATTCCATATTATTATATTCTGCTTTAGAAATATAATATCGGTTTATATGTTAGATGAATAGATTTAAAAAAAACAATTGTAAAAATCGACTTATAGTTGCAATCGCACATATATATAGATGGCGGGAACTCGCTTTTCGCCACACCGCAAGAAAAAGAACAATAATAATAATAATAATCGGGGCACGAACCATCCCATTAACCGACTCAATCATTATTTCAACTATCAAATTGGGGAGGGGATCGCGATTGGAGAATATATAGTCAAAATTCATCGGTTGTGGTACAATGTGAGGAATATCATCGGCGCTCCAAACAAAAGCGCTTCCTCTCGTAGAGTGATTGATAGCATACCCTGGTTTTGGAACGCGTCAAAGCCGAAAAGCTTTATGCCTAATTATTAGAGTATGATGGGCATGATGACCGAGCCAAAATCAACTACGGGACATTTTTTGCCAGGTTATACCGTAAATGGATTGAGTTTTTGAACAATGGGGCTATGGCGGAAGATGAGGAACGGAAGAAAACCTGGAAAAAGACCCATAAAAAGATCCGAAGAAGAACCAGGAAGAACAACCAGGAAGAAGATCCAGGAGGAAGATGAAGACATGGATCAAGAGAGATAGATGGGTCTATGCATTGCAATAATTGATAAATAAATCCGTATTATATATAAAGCTTAATTGTCCTTTAATTGATACTAATTTATTTGACCATTATATTATGATATTTAGATTTTAAGTTAGATATTTCATGCAAAATTCATTAATAACTTGGGACAAATAATAATAATAATACATTATGTATGACCTTAGGAATATGGCTCCCCGTCGTGGAAATCAAGTCAATGGTGAGAATTCCACTAACACAGAAATCAAACGATCGCTATCATGGGCTGGAGATATAATTGTTGAGTTCTCGAGGTGTGCGAACAACGGGGATAACAACAACAATAATGCACGAGTTGTAGAACAATTCCATCACTATTGTCCATCCACATTCAACGGACGTGATGGCCCGATCGCTTGAGAGAAGAATGGTTCCGATCGTTAGAGAGGATTTTTCGATTTATCACCGCATTTGCACAAACAGAGAGTTGTATGCGCTGCGCTTCCAACTCATCAAGACGCGATCATTGGTGGGAATGGTATTGGAGGACTAAGACCAAGGAAGAGCGGAATGCTTTTATATGGGATGAGTTCGGTGTGATTGTAATGGAAAAATCTTTCCCACAATCATATCGAGACAAGAAGGAGACAGAATTCCTTAACTTTAGACAAAGAAACATGAATATCCCAGTATGAGAGATAATTCAATCAACTAAGTGGGTTTGCTCCACACCTAATGGATCTTGATTTGAAAACGGCTCGAGGTTCGAGAAGGGGACTTGAGCACAACTATCAGGAATACTATCTGCTTAAGGAGATTTGGAATACTCGGTGATGGTCAGAAGGGCTCATGAGGTGGAGGCAAGTTTTGCTGGAGATGAGGAAGAGAAAAATTTGGTTGTGTTGTCTGAGAAAAGAAAATGGGAAGGGACAAAACAAAATCAAAATAAACAGATAAAGACTGATGGAAATACACGTCCAACTACGCAAGCAGACATGTCAACTTGCCCAAAATGCAAGAAGAATCATTTTAGAGAATGTTTAGCTGGACACGGAAAATGCTTCTAGTGTAAGAAGACAGGACATGAAATCTCTAAATGTCCTCTTTTAGAAGTCGAGCGGGAAAGAAGAGAACAAACATCTGGAGGTAGAGCTCGAATGTATGCTATGAATCGGAAAAAGCTCGATCGTAACCCGAGTACAATGCCAGGTATGCTAACCCCTGCTCTTGTACTTTTCGACACCGTGCCACACATTCGTTTTTATCTACCAAATTTCATGCTATATTAGGACATAAGTGTAGGTCCCAAGGGTGTGAGTGTAAGGTTTAGAAGGGGGTTGAATAAACCTTACCAACTTTTCGATTTAGTCCTTTTAAAAATGATCGAGTTAATATTTCACGCAGTTGTGTCCTTGATGAAACTAAGTTAGTTAATCCAGAGTTAGTCACTCAATGGACTCGATCGAAATTTGTTGATAGAGTAACTCGCCTATTTTAACTAAAGACTTAACTCGTAAATCGTGATTTGTTTTATTGAAAGACTTAACACTCTTGAATTTGGTTAAGTTTGTTTTGATACTTAGTTTTAGCACTCGATTGATTATCAATTGGATAGCAAATTTATCAGAGATATAAAAATAAGATGCGTAAATTAAAATCTTTGAAATGTAAATGACACAATAAATTTTTATAGAGGTTCGAAGATGGGGTAATTCTTCTACTCCTCTCTTCTCCAACTCTGGAGGAATCCACTAAGTATTGATCAATATACGAGTGGTTAATCCGATACAAGTCTTGATCACACGGTGACTTGATCCTTTGGGACTCGATCCGAGATGCCTTGGTCACACACCGGTGGCTTCCGTGACGACTCAGCCTTCTTCACGGGTAGTCGCTTGCTACTACTGACCCACTTGCTCAAGCTTCTTGGATTTGATCATGAAGCCCTCCAAAAATTGAGACTGGTTCGACCTCGAACCTTTCTACAATCCTTCGTGTGGAATGTAGACCCCTTGATTCTTCAAATGATTCCTCTTCAATCGATTGAAGTTGTCTTTCCTTCACAGTGAGTGTTGGATTGATTTCCTTCGTAATGTAGGCTTGAGGATTGATCTTAAATGACTTGAGAATATTTTTGGTTACGATTCAAATGTTAGCTTGAATGTTCGTTGTTCAGTCGGTAACATTCTCTCGAGTGATTCCTCGGCCTTTTATAGTGATCTTTCAAAAATCGCCCGTTGAAGAGATAGGCTTATTTTTGAAAGTCACTTGTGGTCGTTGGCTTGTCTTGTTGCGATCCTTGAAATTTCCACTTCCTCGTATGAATTATTCTTGACTTTTGAGTTCGACACAAGTGCGAGTGCTTCCCATTGGTTTATTCCTCTTGCACGCTTCCGGGATCGAGCACTTCAAGAAAGGCAATATGGAAGTATTACTTGTTTAAGTAATGCTCTTGATTTCTGCAATGAGATCTCTTTCGATTATCTCGACTTGACCGCATTTTCTTAACATCCCCAGGTGACTTGAGTCGCCTTCCAATCATGGATGACTCTTCATCACTTCAACCTTGAGACTTGGCTATCCGAGTTGACTTGATCGATACTTCACTCACCGCATCTCGTTGCACCTTGATTGAGTTCTGTCTTCTCTTCTTTCCCATACTCACCGCCTTGCAATGAGTCTTCCTTCTAGTCTCCGATTTGTCTTCTTGCATGTTCGGGGGATAGCCGACTTAATCGAGCTCGACCACCCTATTTATTACAATGCGTTTACAACAAAAATGGGGTGCCAACTTCCTATTCTAAGTTTTACATGGCATTCATCAAAATCAACAAAATAATTTCCCAACAATTTGCTCCTTTTTGATGAAGCCAAAACTAAAAACATACATCAATAATTAAACAAAGAAAGACATACAGTAAATGTAGAATCACAAAAAGTATGTTTAGAATCGATCTTTTATTGATCATAACATTTTTGTTCTTTACATAGTTGTTTACAAAGTGTATCGAGCTTAAACCTTAAAAAAAATGTATCGAGTTTAAGCGGGGCCTAAGCTAACCATGTTGTTCTATATCTACACAAGTATAGAAATTGTACAATTTTATTCGATTACGAGAACACTTACATAGAGTGTATTTACATAGTAAAATACATGAAGGGGTGGACAACAACACTTTATCTCCTTCACGCCTCTTTTTTCATCTTGACTCTGTCATCTTCTCGATCTTCTTCTCTTTTTCTCATCTTCACCGCCTTCTTCTTTTCATACGCCTTCCTCGGCACCTTCATCTCTTCTCGTCTTTCTTGTCCTTCCTCCCATAGCTGAGTTTGTCTTTTATTTTCCTATTCAATTCTCTTCACATACTCAAAGATTGTTCTTAGCCACTTGCGGGTTGGCTACTTCGTCAAATCCACCCCAATAGATCCCTCTTTCTTTCTTGCCGGATCTATATACTCAATATTTTTCTAAGCAAAGCTCAGGTCCAAACCTCTTCCTCCACCTCTGTTTCTTCCTTTTCCTCGGGCGTGTCTTTGATCGGGGTCTTTTTCCCGGTGAGTGGATCGGCGAGTGACCGAGAGTGATCGCCGTGAGTCTCTGTCTGTCGCCTTCTTCACATAGTGTGAGACCCTTTTCCCAAGATAAATCCCAGGCTTGAGCCGTGAACATATTTGCGAAGTATCCTTGGATGCGAGCGTCTTGAATTCATCAATCGATCTTGGCTCGGTTCCGGCATCGAAATGGCATAGGTGTCTCGTCATTGGAATGCCTCCATGTTTTTTTCGAATATCCATAACTCGGGCATCCATCATGCCTCCATGTTGTTTCAACTGTCTTTCTCTTTTCAACCATAGGTACAAAGCAGAGTGTTGGAGTGGCGAGTCATCGGGAGTTTCTTTGATAATATCACCGTGGCAAGACCTTGTTGAGGGGTTTTAGCAATCACCAAGGTCACATCTTTCGAACATTCCCCTCAACAGACTTCCCTTTCTTCTCTCTTATTACTTCCTCAATTGTCTTTTTCCTTCACAACCGCTTCCTCATTCTCGCCGGATCCTTCAGCGCCTTCAGGTATTCCTCTTCCCCCTTTTTGGCATCATCAAAGGAGAGAGGAACCCCTGGAAACAAGCTAGCAAGCAAGAAGTCTAGTCGGCTGATAGTTGAGGCCTACTAATCTGGCGCGGAGTATGCCGCACGGAACTCGTAGAGCGGGTGGCGTTGGATTTTTTGTGACCAACTTCATCTCGGCCATGAGGAGATCAATTTTTGATCCATGTTCTCTTCCACACGCAGGAGCTCGTTCTTATTATGTTCACGCAGCAGACTTTATCTCGGTAGTGTGAGATTCATGCATTTGTTCAATGTGCTCTTGCAACTTTGTCTTTGCATCAACATTCTCACCTTGGACTAACAACTTATTGAACAATGTCCGAAATATCGAGCTTGTTCCACACGCATTGTCGCTTCTTTGTTGCCACCACTCATGGATCCCGACTATGATGCCACGCAAATTAGCGAGAAGTTGGCGTCTCGTTATCGACCTCATGTCCCGGTGAGGCTGGTGCCTCTCCATCCGTTCAATCTCAAGCAAATAAGGCTTTGAACACGTCACGAACTTGTTTGTCACCTCTTTTCGACGACGGCTTGCGTCAAAGTCATAGTTATTTGGAACAATGGTGTCACGATGGAATAACATGATCGGAGTTTGTGGAAGCGCTCGCGATCTCGGCGATTCTTGGGAGGTCGTGTACCTCCGGAGAGAAGGAAATGATTGTACAAAGGGATCATCACAGTGCAATCGAATCTGTTCAATGATAAGTGGTGCTCGTGATGTCCTCGTGAAGTCGATCCGCTGCGGCTTGGGAGCTGCGCATGGACTCTAGTTGGTGGGTCATTGTGAAGTCGACCCGGCTTGCTGAGCCTCAGTTGTCTCAACAGCTTCGTCGGTCTCAGCTGGTTTTTCCAAATGAGTTGACTGGTCCTCGGCCTTATCAGAAGCGTCATCGGACGATGATGAGATTTCCATGGGTGGCTCATCATCAAAGTTGAATGTTTGGCGAGTAGTCTTGAGGTCAGACTTACTCGTGGTTGGAACATCTTGGTGAGTCTTTTGGATCGATCACGGGGTTGACTCGGCTTCATCGTCTCCTTCTAATCCCGAAAGGTTACATCAGGATTATCCTGGGAATCGTGAAGATCACTTATCTCCTTTTCTCGATGGATCAATGATAGCGGGGAGGGATGTTCGTGCTTCGATTTCTCTACCCGGGAAGTCTCAACCTCCCGTTGGCCTTCATTACCTCCTGCAGTCTCAAGCGCAGCGAGGCTTGGACATGCCTTTCGACATGTGTCGATTGTCTTGGGGTCTTTCATGCGGTGGCATCCATTGAGTCTCAACTCCATGGATTGCACTTTCATCGCCAGTGTTAACTCGCAGGCGTTCCTTCCTCGTGCCTCGACCGCATCAGCAACATCATTAGCCTGCAGAGCAATTGGCACTTTTCACCGAGACAGTCACAATTGCGAGCCTCGTCGGTGACAACTTGCTTTGTGGATTCGTGATTGTTCCTTCTCACAAGTGTTGGCGGCGACAACAGTGGCAATATCTGCACCACTCCCATAGGGTCTATCTCCACTGTGAATTGCGGGACTCTCCTGGTCCCTCCATCATTCTTTGCTCATGAAGGATTCTCGGATTCTCGCATTGCTTGCTGCATTTGCAATTCTTCTCGCGGGCAAAGCAACAGGTCTAGATCCTCATCACTTTCTCGATAGGACGTCAAGGTGAGAGTGTGTATGATCGGTGGTGGCGGTGAGAGGCAGATGCTAGCCTTCTCACGTGCCTCTCGTCCTCAGTTTGCTTTAGCCCATTTGTTTTCTTTTCGAATCTGCAGTATATTGATGCAATTATCCTCGTCAAGGGCTTGCAAAGATCTGTGTGTCCACCTCAAGAAACCTCGAAGAGTTCTTCTTCCTCAACAATGAACTCGGACGTTCAAACCGCACTGGATAGGCTCGCCTTCCATTTTCTCCACTCTCTCGGACGATTTTGGATGTCCTGGATACAATGGAGAGTACATGATTACATCGTCTTCATCATTCTCTTCCTGGCCCTCGTTTCCGGGGATTAGGGGTATCGACTTCGCCGCTCGACATCTTGATAGCCTGCATTACTGGTGGAGAAACAACCTGTCAACAGGTGATTCGGTTTGTCTCGGCCATTCCTTGTTCCTTAGTTGTTTGTCTTGCACAACTGGGTCTTCAAGTTGCCTCTGCTGATCGGCCTCAACAGACTTGGCGGTTTCATCAATCACTTCGAGACTCTACTTCTCCAAAGTCTCGGTATCTTCTCCGGTTGAGTGGTCGACTCGAGTCGGTTTCTCAAGCTCTAACGCTTGAAAATTCTTTTTCTTCTTTTTGTTTGTACCGAGAGGGATTTTGGTTCGAATAAGGTTTTTCGAGTCCAGGCGGCGGGGCGTCTTTGTCATCTTCTTCTCGAGGAGCTGGTCGTCTTGCTTATCGATTCTCCTTTTCTTGACAATAGGAGAAGGTATTTGGGATTCCTTTCTCACTGCGGCCGCATGGGCGAGAGACACGGTTGCGGGGGTAGGTGACTCGGCCGCGGGGCGGGAGAGCAGATTTCTTTTTCTTTCTTTGTCGCAGGGCAAAGAATCTTCTTTAGCAGTGCGAGGGCGATCTTCTTCTTTGGAGGAGAGGAGACATTTGTATCTTGTGGTCGGTGATTCCCGTCACTCGTATCAACTCGTTAGCGTAGGCTCTCTTCTCGTGCGCCGAGAGAGGTTTGATAGAACATCCTCTTATTTACATGGAACCCTTTCCATGTCGAAGAGGGACTTTCTTTACTTCCATCATTCGGCCAACCACCAGGCCGTATCCCGAGGAACCTCCAAACGTTCCATCCTCCTTGAAAGATTCTCGCGAGTCTGCTGTAGACAAAACTCAGCCTAGTTCACTTTCTTTTCTTCAATGATCGCAGCCATTACGATCAACTTTGCTTTGACAGTTGGTCAAAGCCGCCAAATTTGATGTATATGCATTTGGCAACGATGTCCCAATTTGTGGTAGTCTCCTTCAGCAGAAATTGACCTCTTACTATTTGTGTAGATTAATTTCTCAAAGACAATCGGTCTTGGCTACTTCCTTCCAAGCGGCGGCAAGTCAACATCGCTTCATTAATTTCTCGGTGCTCCTTCCACGGCAATAAGCAATGTGTTCGCCAGATCTGGCGTAATGATGAACTCCTTTCCATGAACAGAGAACTTGATGCCCTCATCGTGAACCTCGGCGTTCACGTAGAATCGTGCGACCTCTTCCACATAGGTCATCGGAAACTCCATCATCGTAAATGGTTTCAGCCCCAGACGCGTTTCCAATTTCTCGGCGATCTTCTTCACGCAGGTGTCGTCGGACCCCTGTTTAACCATACCTTCAAATCCACAAGAGACCCGGTGTGGATTTGCTTTCCTAGCTTGACAAAATCATGAGTGGATGCCATTTCTCAGTATTTTTACCAAACGAAACTTAGAAAATGATCGAGGATTGATAGGGTTTTGAGAGAAAATTTTGCTTTTGCTTTTGAGAGAGAGATGAAGCAGTTTTTGGTAAAGTGAGAGAGAAACGGACGAAAAGGGTTTAAGTATGGCTCATGAAAGGACGTGCGGGTGGTTTTTGAAATGTGATCAAAATCAACGGCTTAGATCTTGCACGCCGATTAGCATTTGAGTTCTCGCATTTAATGCGGCAAAGCATTTATATCCAATCATAGGCTTTATGTGTAGCTTTTGACTGAAACGCGTCATAATTATCTTGACGCGTCATTCTTAAAAACATTCCCGCTTAGTAAAAACGATGCGTTTTTGTCACTTTGCTCATAAATGACTCGGCTTGTCCTTTAGCCGATTTAACTTTCTCTCTTCTCATGTAAATACTCATTTGTCGCCTAACTCGGTACAACCGACTTTCCGATCACGGTGATTTAATTAGCCGATTTAAGAGTTCACTCTTTTTCCTCTTTTCAATTTTCATCTCTCTTCTTTGAGTCTTTTGAGTGTTATCCCACTCAATTAACCCTAACTCATGCTTGAGTTCTTCAAATCTTGATCCACATAACGGTTTTGTGAATATGTCACTAATTGCTTATCGTTGAGATATATTCCAAAGTGATGTCCTTTTTTCAACATGATCTCTTATGAAGTGATATCGACATCAATGTGCTTCGTTCTTGAATGTAACACAGATTTTGGGTGATTGCAATTGCACTTGTGTTATCACACATAATTGGAATTTCCTTTTCTTCAACCTCATAATCTCTCAATTCTTTGTCTCATCCATAAGACTTGGGGCAACAACTTGTTGCCCAGCCTATGTATTCTCGCGCCGGATGTGGAGGTGGCTATTGAATTTTGCTTCTTCTTTGAACCAGGAAATTAGCCTATTTCCAAGCATTTGACATGTGCCTCGAGGTACTCTTCTGTCAACTCGCATCCAAAGATAGTCGAGCTCGAATAGCCAATTAGCTTGAATCCACCTTCCTTAGGATACCATAAGCCAACTTCTTGGCTTCCTTTCAAATATCTCAAGATCCTCTTGCATTTTGCGGTCATGTGGCCTTTTTGGAGCAGATTGAAATCTTGCACATACACCTACAAAGAAAGGTGATGTCCGGCTCTTCTTGTAAGATAGAGCAATGATCCAATAAGTGCTATGTATCTTGTTTGATCTAGAGGCTTGCCATCTACATCCATGTCCATTTTTGATCGATGTATTCATTTGTATTTTCACTGAGAAGACTTCTCTTCCATACCAAATTTCTTCATTAAATCTACGGTGTATTTTGTTTGACTTATGAAGGTTCCATCCTTCATTTTCACTTGAAGTCCAAGGAAAATGTCGCCTCTCCCATCATGCTCATTTCGAATTTGCTTTGCATGAGATTTGAAAATTTATCACACATGACTCTTTGTTTGTGGATCCAAAGATGATATCATCCACATATATTTGAACAAGCAAATGTATGCTCTTCCCATCTTGAATTCTCAAGAGTGTTCTATCCACTTTGCCTTTTGTGAATCCATTCTCAGTCAAGAATTGTGACAGTGTATCATACCATGCTCTGGGTGCCTGTTTCAATCCATATAGAGCTTTCTTGAGTTTGTATACTTTATCTCCAAGAGTCTTCTGCTCAAATCCTGGAGGTTGTTCAACATATACTTCTTCTTCCAACAAACCATTAAGGAATGCACTCTTTACATTCATTTGATATACAAGAAAGTTCTTGTGAGTCGCATAGGCAAGAAACATCCTTATAGCTTCTAATCTTGCTCACAGAGCAAAAGTTTCATCGAAATCTATTCCTTCTTCTTGGCAATATCCTTTGGCTACCAATCTTGCTTTGTTTCTTACCACAGAACCTTCCTCGTTCATCTTGTTTCTGAACACCCATTTAGTGCCAATAACATTTTGATGGGTAGGTCTTTGAATCAATTCCCATACTTTATTCCTTTCAAACTGATTCAGCTCTTCTTGCATGGCTTGAATCCAATGTGTGTCATCCAATGCTTGTGACACATCTTTAGGCTCTATTTGTGAGATGAAGCATGTGAACATTGCTTCTTGTTGAGTTCGGATCTCGTTTTGACACCTTCTCTTACATCTCCAATGACTAGTTCGTGGATGGTCTCTCACCATCTTACATCAAGGTTGGAGTAAGTTAGTGGATTGCTTGTCTTGCAGTTGTGTTATTTTGATCAGCTCTTTCATCATCACTTAGCCGCAAATTTTCATTTGTTTTTTGAGACTCGGCTATCTCATCTTCATCCGGGTTTATGATTCCAGCTTGCCTTCATCATAGGGACTCTTTCGCATGGTTGGTTGATTGACTTATCCGCCGACTCTTCAATGTCTTCTCCATTTACATTTGGCTCATCAAACACCACATGAATGGATTCTTCTGTAACCATAGTCCTCTTGTTAAGTACTCTGTAGGCTTTGGTTTTGGTGAGTATCCCAAGAAGATACCTTCTTCGTCGCCTTTAGCATCAAAAGCCTTTAAATTATCTTTGCCATTGTTATGGATGAAGCATTTGCATCCAAATATTTTGAAGTATGCAACATTTGGCTTTCTCCCTGTCCAAATTTCATAGGGAGTCTTTGTCAGTTGTCTGTTTATCATGCATCTATTTTGAGTATAACATGTTGTGTTTATTGCTTCAGCCCAAAATCTTTTAGGCAGCCCTGCTTCAGCTAACATGGTCTCGCTGCTTCTTTGAGAGTTCTATTTCTTCTTTCTGCAACTCCATTTTGTTGTGGAGTCCTTCTGCCGATAATTCATGACCAATACCATTGTCAATACAATAATGAGTTATTATACCATTAACAAACTCGATTCTCTGTCCGATCTTATTTTGATAATTGTTTGACTTTTCTCATTTTGGATTCTCTTCATCACCGTGGTAGTTTCGCAGAGTTTCTTTCTTCTTACACATGAATATTGTCCATGAATATCTTGAGTAGTCATCTCTACTACCACCAAGGTGTATTTATTTCCACTTATACTAGTGGTTCAATGGACCAAATAGATCCATATGTAGGTGTAATATTCTTGTTGAAGATGGACATGTCTTTTCTTTGAATGATGACTTGATTTGCTTTCCCATCCGGCATGCATCACATACACTTTCCTTCTTGTATATCGAAGTCCGGAAGTCCTTCTACAAGATCGCTTCCGCAAGCTTGTTAATTGTTTTGAAATTCGTGTGACTCGCTTTTTTGTGCCACCGCCAACTTGATTCGGTTGTGCTTTTTGCTAGTAGACAAGTGCTTGGTGTTGCGGTTGACCAATCTACCACATACATGTTCTTTTGTCTCCGCATCCTTGCAACACAACCTCATTGGTTTCGAGTGTCCTTGATTTGGCATATACCCATGTTAAATACAACATTGTAGCCTTTGTCACAGAGTTGGCTAATACTTAGCAGATTGAATTTGAGTCCTTCAACATATGCAACATCGTGATTTCTAATCCATTTTCTTGATGGATCCAATGCCTCTTATTTCTCTTGGAGCTTCATTTCTCCAAATATGACTTTTACACCTTTAATATCCTTGAATTTTGATAAATTTTTCTTGTTTCATGTCATGTGTTTGGAGCAGTCACTATCCATGTACCAGGTTCGGTTCCTTTGATCGAGCCGCTCCTTGAACCTACAATCAAGGAAATTAGGTTTTAGGTACCCATACTTGCCTGGGTCCCGAGGGGTTAGTATTGTAAGATGATCCAACCAACCTATAGCCAAATGATTTGACTCTAAGGGGTTGCCATCTATCGAGTGCCATAATCATAATTAATTTTGGCAAATTGCTTGGGGGTTCTAGGTTCATGCATCTGTCTCTTTTGTCTCAGTATGTATGTGTGTATGTGTTTTAGCAATTGCCTTCTTTGGGTAGTTGTGATATCTCCGAGTGTAGTGCCTAGGTGCATATGTGTCTTTGATGAAAGCTCTTATACCTTTGGAATGGCTTTTGGCCTTGAGTTCTAGGCCTTTGCCACTTCAGCTTATATTCCACGAGATCTTTCCGATAGTTCACATTATTCCAATCGCTTGGCTTGGGTTGTTTCTACCATTCCCATCATATGAGTTTCCTTTATAGACCTTCCGGGGTTTTTGGTAGTTTTGTTTCTTCTTTACTGAGTATCTCCTGTTTGGAGTTTGCTAAGGAACTCGGCTAGATTTCTTCTCGTTGTCCTCTCAAAGATACTTAATCGTCGCCTTTCCTTTTCCTTTATAACCAAGGCCGTTTGCTTGTGATTGTGCTTTGGAATGAATGTGTGTGCACAATTTGGAGTTTTGGATTTTAGAGATACTTCATTGCTTGAAGACCCTTTTTCCAAAATCACTTTTGGAGCTTGATATAGCACAGAGGAATTAAATCCTCACTGTCTTGTCTCCACATTCTCTTTGACTAATAATAAGGTCATCCAAGGATTTAGATGCCTTAGTGAATGAGGCAATCACATTTTTGAGGTCATTCTCCTCTTTTCTATATCACCTATTAACTTAGCATTTTCGGCCTTTAGACTTTTATTCTCATCGCCTATTTGACTTAGAGTACTCGGCTCCTTAGTCATTTGTGAGTTTGGCTCTTGAGTAGGTGTTTTCCTCATTTAGTAGTGTGTGTGAGGATTTAATGTGCTCAAAATCTTTCATCATTTTGCCTAACGAATTATAAAGATCGAGTGGGTGATGAAGTGTGTGTATCATACCATCGGTCACTAGACTCGAGTGTGATGAGTTAGAGTGTACCTCATCTTCTTGGTCGAGGTTGGTCTTGTTCTTTAGCCATTAGACAAATCAAGGCTTCTTCTTCGAGTCACTTGAGTAGTCACTTCACTACTCTCAATCAATCAATTTGTGTCTTTTGACTTGGTGTCTCAAAGATCATCGCACCCAACATTGCCTTTCTCTTTTCCTCGTTTTCTTTCCCTCAAGACTTTTCTTTCCTCTTCATTCATGTACTTGTTGACTACAGGATATGGGCATTCAATGGCATAGTGACCGGGTTGCTCGGTTCCAAAGATAAATTTTCAACTTTTTGATTGGTTCTTTCCATCCTTGGATTGTCGATTCTTTGATATTCAACTTTTGATGCTCTGCTCTCTTGGATGGTCTATCTTCCCTTGACTTGGAGGGTGCCGAGTGTCTTACGGAGGATTCACCTTTGCTTCTTTTGTAGTTCTTATTGAATAACTTATTAAACCTTTTAACCATCGGGCTATTTCCTCTTGGTCAATAACTTCTTTGACCTCGACTCTCTTGCCATCCTTAACAATTAGAGCAAAATTGTTTTGGGCATAGTTGTCTCTTCCGGTCTTTTCTTCTCACATTTCAAATTCGTAGGCTTTGAGATCCGAGAATAACTCATGGTTGGATGTCTTGGATAGGTCCATGGAATGTCTCGCCGCCATGACCTTCATTTCCCATTCACCGAGAGACTTCTTAGATTTTCATACACATTTCTTCTCAGTGTATATTCCTTTCCAAGTGCGAGATAGCTCATTGTAATTTCGTGAACCGAGCATCCGGTTGATCTAAGGTCTCTCCTGCGAGCATTTTAAAATTCTCAAATTTCAGACAAAGAACCGATAGTTTATTTTCCTTGATTTGCTCTGAGCCTTCACAAATCAATGTTAGCTTGTCCCAGATTTCTTTAGCCGTTTTGCATGATTTGACTTTGTTGAACATGGCTTTGTCCAAAGTTTTGTAAAGAATGTCCTTGGCCACATTGTCCAAGTTATATCTTTTCCTGTCATCATTTGTCCATTCAGCTCTTGGTTTTTCAACCATAGCTGGTCTGGGAGCAACATCCTCTTCTCCTTCAATGCAGCTCTTCTTACACAGTGTGTTTCACTTTTAGGATCTGGAGTGGCCCATCTTCTATCACTATCCACATCTCATCGTAATGCCGATAGATGAGCCTGCATACGAATTTTCCAATCATCAAATTCTTCAATTGTGAACATAGGGATGCGTGTCAGATTTGCTTCCATGATAATAACTTTGCTGAATAAAAGAGTTTTGAAAGATTAAGTACTAAAACAAACTTTGAAAAATTTGGAGATCTAGTTCAGTAACCAGTGCGGAAGGCTCAATGAACCAACCGCTCTGATACCACTTGTAGGTCCCAAGGGTCCGAGTGTAAGGTTTAGAAAGGGGGTTGAATAAACCTTACCAACTTTTCGATTTAGTCCTTTTAAAAATGATCGAGTTGATATTTCACAGCTTATGTCCTTGATGGACAGCTAAGTTAGTTAATCAGCAGAGTTAGTCACTCAACAGACTCGACTGAGCTGTTGATAGAGTAACTCAGCTGTTTTGACTAAAGACTTAACTCGTCTGTGATTTGTTTTCAGCGGAAGACTTAACACCCTTGAATTTGGTTAAGTTTGTTTTGATACTTAGTTTTAGCACTCAGTTGATTATCAATTGGATAGCAAATTTATCAAATGAGATATAAAAATAAGATGCGAGTAAATTAAAATGTTGAAATGTATATGACACAATAAATTTTTATAGAGGTTCAAGATGGGGTAATTCTTCTACTCCTCTCTTCTCCAACTCCCCTGGAGGAATCCACTAAGTATTGATCAATATACGAGTGGTTAACAGTCCCGATTACAAAGTCTTGATCACACAATTGACTTGATCCTTTGGGACTCACCGGGAGATGCCTTGGTCACACAGGTGGCTTCTCGTATGACTCAACTTCTTCACAGGGCACTGCGCTTTGCTACTACAGCCCACTTGCTCAAGCTTCTTGGATTTGATCACGAAGCCCTCCAAAACTTGAGATTGGTTCAACTCGAACCTTTCTACAATCCTTCGTGGAATGTAGACCCTTGATTCTTCAAATGATTCCTCTTCAACCGATTGAAGTTGTCTTTCCTTCACGCGGTGAGTGTTGGATTGATTTCCTTCGTAATGTAGGCTTGAGGATTGATCTTGAATGACTTGAGAATATTTTTTGTTACGAGTTCAAATGTTAGCTTGAATGTTCGTTGTTGTGTCGGTAACATTCTCTCGAGTGATTCTCGGCCTTTTATAGTGATCTTTCAAAAATCGCCCGTTGAAGAGATAGGCTTATTTTTTAAAGTCACTTGTGGTCGTTGGCTTGTCTTGTTGTAGTCCTTGAAATTTCCACTTCCTCGCATGAGTGATTCTTTTTCGAGTTCGACACAAGTGCGAGTGCTTCCCATTGGTTTATTCCTCTTGCACGCTTCTGGGGATCGAGCACTTCAAGAAATGAAGTATGGAAGTATTACTTGTTTAAGTAATTCTCTTGATTTCTCGCGGCAACGGATCTCTTTCAATTATCTCAACTTGACCGCATTTTCTTAACATCCCCAGGTGACTTGAGTCGCCTTCAAATCATGGATGACTCTTCCGTCACTTCAACCTCGAGACTTGGCTATCCGAGTTGACTTTGATCGATACTTCACTCACCGCATCTCACCGCACCTTCACGAGTTCCCTGTCTTCTCTTCTTTCCCATACTCATTGCCTTGCAATGAGTCTTCCTTCTAGTCTCCGGTTGTCATCTTGCATGTTCAGGGATAGATGACTTAACTCACTCGACCAGCCCTATTTATTACAATGCGTTTACAACAGAAATGGGGTGCCAACTTCCTATTCTAAGTTTTACATGGCATTCATCAAAATCAACAAAATAATTTCCCAACAATAAGAGTGCTAGAGTAAGTGAACCCCTTGAGGTTGGTTTGCCATTTGGAAATTCGATAACAATTGACTCGGTGAATAAGGATGTTGAAGTGAATATAGGGGAAAATATCTTGTTCGATCTATACATAATTAAGATGAAGGATTTTGACGTAATCTTAGGTATGAATTGGCTTAGTAGATATCAAAAGACATTAAGTGTCACGAGAAAGAGATAATACTCAAACCGCTAGGAATTGATGAGATAAAATTTTATGGGATTAAGTCAAGCGCAAGTGCAAGAGTGATATCGGCAATGAAGGCAAGAAAGATGTTGAAAAAGAAAAATTGCCAAGGATATCTAGTGAGTTTAGTAGATACCTCGACAGTCGAAGTGACACCTAATGACGCACCAATTGTGCAAGAATTTTTGGATGTATTTCCAAAAGACTTGGCAGAATTCCTCCAGACGCAAAGTTGAATTTGGAATAGATTTGGCACTGGGCAAAACCTTTATCTAAGACACCCTATAGGATGGCGCCAAAGGAGTTACAAGAGTTAATGGCGCAAATACAAGAACTTTCGGATTTGAGATTTATTAGACCTAGTGTATCATCGTGGGCAGAACCAGTTCTGTTTGTAAAGAAAAAAGACGAGTCATTTAGAATGTGTATCGATTATAGAGAACTTAATCGACTCACAGTGAAGAACTAGTACCCGCTACCAAGGATTGAAGATTTGTTCGATCAATTGAGAGGTGCCAGCACTTTCTCTAAGATTGATTTGAGATCCGAATATCATCAGTTAAAGTTAAAAAGAGCGATATTCCGAAAAGGGCATTTAGAACCCGATATGGACATTATTAGTTTGTAGTAATGCCATTTGGGCTAAGTAATGCACCAAAGATTCATGGACTTGATGAATAAAGTGTTTCATTTGTATCTAGACCAATTCATCATAGTCTTTATAGATGATATACTTGTATATTCAAAGAATAGAGAGCAACATATCGAGCACTTAAGAATAGTGCTAGAAACACTTTGGAAGGAAAAGTTATATGCAAAATTCAAGAAATGCGAGTTTTGGCTAGATCGAGTGGTGTTTCTCGGACATGTAATGATCGCTCAAGGAATTGAAGTGGACCGGTTAAAGTTGAAGCAATCAACGAATGGAGTGCACCTACGAACTCGAATGAAGTTCGCAGTTTTCTAGGTTTGGCAGGCTATTATCGGAAATGTATTTAAGGATTCTCAAAGATAGCTGCGCCTATGACTCGACTGACAAGAAAAGGGGAGAAGTTCCAATGGAATGAGAAATGCGAAGAAAGTTTTCAGGAGTTGAAGCGAAAGCTTACTCGCATCGATTATCAATTCCTAACCCATTTATAGTGATGCATCAAAACAAGGCTTAGGATGCCTCGCTAATGCAACATGGTAAAGTAGTTGCCTATGCCTCAAGACAACTAAAGCCACATGAGTTAAACTATCCTACTCATGACCTAGAGTTAGCTGTTGTAGTACATGCATTAAAGATTTGGCGCCATTACCTATATGGAGGGAAATGTGAAATTTTCACCAACCACGAAAACTTGAAATATCTATTTACTCGTGAAAAAGAGCTAAACATGAGGCAAAGAAGGTAGTTGGAATTGGTGAATGACTACGATTGTACTATTAGCTATCATCAGGGTAAAGCTAATGTTGTAGCGATGTATTAAGTCGTAAAACAAAAAGAGAAATGTCAAGTTTGATATCTGGCAAGAACATCTTGTGAGAGAATTCACCAAGATAAGAATTGAAGTAGTGGTGCTATCAAAAAGAACAGAGATAGTACTAGCATCTTTGGTGGTGCAACCTACTTTGCGAGAGAAGATAAAAAGCTCAACCACGAGATAAATTTTTTAACAAAATGAAAGAGAAAGCTTGTGAAGGGAATGTAAAAGGATTTGTTATAACAAATGAGGGTACTTTGACTTATGAAGGGAGATTATGCGTTCCTAAAAGAAGAAAGGCTTAGAAAAGAAATTCTCGAAGAAGCTCATTGACGCCGTACACACTCACCCCGGAGGTACAAAAATGTATCGAGATTTAAGAGAAGTATTTTGGTGGAGAAGTATGAAAAAGAGACATTAGAACTTTTGTAGAAAAATGCTAGATTTGTCGGCAAGTTAAAGTCGAACATCAAAGACCATCCGGTTTGCTCAAACCCTTGACATTCTAGAATGGAAATAGGAGCACATAACAATGGACTTTGTGGTAGGGCTTCCACCATCGTCAAGGGAAACAAGGATGTTTGGGTTGTAGTAGATCGGTTAACAAAGTCGCTCATTTCTTACCTCGTTAATATAACGTTTAGTATGGAGCGATATGCACAAATTTATATTGAGGAGATAATAAGACTTCATGGAGTTCCCGTGTCAATTGTTTCGACAGAGATACGCATTTTACTTCTATGTTTTGGAAAAGTCTACAAAGTGCCTTGGGAACAAACTAAACTTTAGTACGGTTTATCACATAAACAGATGGGATACCGAGAGGACTATACAAATATTGGAAGATATGTTGAGAGCATGTGTGCTCGACCTAGAAGTAATTGGGAAACATTATTACCATTGGTAGAATTTGCTTATAATAACAGCTTATCGCGACTATTGGGATGGCTCCATACGAGGCGTTATATGGAAGAAAGTGTAGATCACCATTATATTGGAGTGAAGTTGATGAAAGAAAAATTTTGGGACCCGAATTAATTCGCAAACTGTTGAGAAGATAGCTATGATACGAGATCGAATAAAGATGGCTCAAGATAGACAAAAGTCGTATCTTCGATAGACGGAGAAAACATATACGAGTTTGATGAAGGAGAAAAAGTATTTTCGAAAGTAGTGTCTATTAAAGGTGTTATCCGATTTGGAGAAAAGGGAAAGTTGAAACCGAGATATATCAAACCATTTGAAATCCTTAAACGAAGTTGGAGATTTAGCTTATCACCTAGCATTACCATCGAGTCTATCAAGTGTGCACAATATTTTTCACGTCTCTATGCTAAGAAAGTATGTTCATGATCCAAGTCACATTGTGAATTATAAAGATCGACAATCAACAATGACTTAACTTATGAGGAAGACCAAGCTATTTTTGAACGCAAGATTCACCATTTGAGAAATAAAGATATTACTTTGATTAAAGTACAAAGTGGAGACGCATGGAAGAAATGAAGCTACTTGGGAGCGTGAAGAGGAGATTCGTGTCATATATCCAAAAGAAATTCAATTCCAGGCAAGATATCGAATTTCGAGGACGAAATTTTATTTAAGGAGAGTAGAATGTGATAACAAGAATAAATAAATAAATAAATAGGGGTTAATTTAGGAGTTATTTTAGGGGTTATTTAGGGGTTAGTTTATAGGTTAATTTAGGAGTTATTTTATGGGTTAATTTAGGATTTAAAATAAATATAAAAATAAAAATAAAAATTTGCCTATAAATACATGGTTAACCCACATATTTTTTCACAACTTTCTAAATACTCTATAATAGAAAACGTGGTAATCGAGGACTAGGACTTTTGTCGTTCAATTTTTCTACATCAAGTATCTGCGATTATTAAGGTAGGGATTTCTATGTTATTTGTCTTTATTTAATGTTTCATGATTGTACTTCATTCATTGCAATAAATGTCAAGAGGAAATAAATTCATATAAGCTAGGGGCTATGAAAAGGGTCCGGGATCCAACGTATCTTCGGGGTGAACCCGCAATGCTATATACGTAAACCGGCTAGTCATAGGAAAAAGAGGAAATTAATGAATTTACAATTGTAATTATGTGAATATTTTTTCATGTTATGTTAAATATTGACAAATATATCCCTATGAGCGAGATGAAGCTCACCCCTATTATTATTATCATGACTTTCGGGTTGAGGAATCCTACTGAGGATATGATATTGTGGATGGTGGAATAAATCATGTTATATTTATATTTTAAATAATTGTGATCGGACAAAATTTTATATTTATTATTATTATTATTATTACTATTATTATTATCATCATCATTATATGTTTTTCTTAAGAATTAAAATTCTAAATCAACTTTTTGATCATTATTGGGATTACTTAATTTATAAATTTGTGTTTTCCTAAAAATATTTTTAGAATATTTTAATTTCATAAAATTGGGTCGTTACATGATCGATTCTACTTAATCCCTAATGACTCACATGCCATTGGAGCATTTCTCCTAACAAAGTCTCATAACAGGAATCAGCGCCCACACCGCTAGTAGAAGTATGCCAGAGAATAATTTATCTATGCACAAAAACTCTTAAGTGAAGTAAAGCTTTGAGTAAATATGTTTAGTCTACCACCAATGTTTAGCGCCCAATCCATACACCAAAGTGATTTTACTATCACAAAGACAATAAAATACATCATGAATATGCGCGCATCATTTCAAGGGGCCAAATTTGCCTCTAGCAAATCATAGACCAAATTGTTAAGATATCTAAATACCCACATATCGGCATCACAATAGCGCACGAATCACATCGATATCCACTCACCAATCACACTGCTAAGTGCATGGCTTGTTGAGTGCGCACATAGCGCACATCAAACAATCGACAATGTTTACATAAACTAGCTAGCATTTCTTTATTTCTTCCAAATATATTATTTCTTGACTAAGAATATGATCTTTGACCATGGAGTGTAAAGACAGACATCACCGAGTGGCGATAACTACATGTTCTTTCCAAGAATCATTTGCCATATACACCGAGATACAACTCTTACATATTTTCAGTGAATTAATTGACCATCATAGGCCTACTAAAATGATAGCTCGATGAAATCAATGATGACTCAAGTCACAACTGGAGCTTCTTAATCAGCAATCAATGAGCTCTTACTCAATTTCTTGAATTCATCGGGTGATCCACATAGATCTCCTTATTCAACTTTCACTAAACTATGTCAACATCAATCATCCAGAACAAACCTAGATGAAAGTGGAAATAATAGATAACATACCAGGCTAACTGAGATAATCTCACCACTTAGGGATAACATCTCCAAAAATTTATACTCTTCTAACAGGCGTAAACATTTCGTCCTTATTCTAACTACACACATGTTAATCAACACATATATGTCGCACTTGACCTTCCGAAACCATATGTTTCAAATGGACTTGAATCTAGATAGAAGATTAACAAGCTCTTAGACTTTATTCTTAGTCATTCGACTTATCTTTTCTTTTGCAACAATTATCCACTTAGGGCATCAAGTGAAGTCACGTATTCTATCGACTCATCAACATCCACAAAAATAATTGTGAAGGATACCCACTCAAAGGAATATTTCATATTCGCTCATTTTTACTCGTGGAATGTGAGAATTATTTTCTTGTGAGAATTAGCTCCCACTAACTTAGTGTCTCTCCCACTATCCCAGCAATTACTAGATGAGTATAAAATACAACATCCTCGCCAGAGAAACGAGCGTCTCTTAAGGATCTTGCAATTCGTATAGTTTCAAGATTTCTTATGACCTCACATGTGCTCAAGAAATATCTAACCTAAATCGTGTGACTTGATGCTCCACTTGAGGACATATATTCCTGAACTTACATAGGCACAGACCCACTAATTTGGGCTTGTTACCAAACTAAAGTTCATACAAGGTTGAAGAATCATGTAGAGGCACATTTTTCATAATGTATGCAACAAGAAGACACAAAAATCAACTTGCGCCATCATAAATATAACTATTTTGAAGTGATTGTTCCTTCTTCGCAAGCTCATATAGCTGCAAAGTGTTTAGAACCATCATTCAACTTCCAATTTTATTTTCTTCAACTATGTGTCCAAACTATCTGGACACGCTATTACTGCTCCCTATTAGCACATCTCCATTTATTAAGAATCACTCAAAGGAATTCAACGCTTCTAACTAATGAGAGTGAGGATGTTCTAACTTATAGCATAAATAGCAATAAAGGAAAATATAACGCATTAATTTATGCCTCACACTCATAAGTCTGCACTCAATTTAGTGGACTTAGTTTTATAGGAAAAATAGTCATCTTACATTCTTCCAGGAAGCTTATCCCGCTGGAAAAACAATTATGCAGAGGGAGATTGACCTTAACGAGTTAGACAATAAAGCCTCCTCAAGCTAAAACAGTCGTCCTCCTAACATAACGTGCCACGATATCAATAAAAAACCTAAAAGAAATACTATTTGAAGCCAAGCAATACAAAGAAAAGATAGACAAGTCTTCTCACTCAACGAATATCTTACAAGTGCATTTATCTGAGTAAGACTACATCGATATATCAAGTTGTTCACACCAACTATTGAGCTTGAGGTGCCTCATCTTGTGCACGTATTAGTGCACAACCCGATAATAGTCATACACATTTGCCCAATCTCAAACATATGCTAAGTCAACCAATATCTACAATCTACCTATCGAGAGATTTGGAAATATTAGCAAAAAATAAGAAAGCAATTAAATAGTCAAATTTCATCTCAGTACAATTACGAGCGAAGTTGCCAATCTCATAAGTGCACTTAATATTTGTTGATACTTAATATCCTCATTCAATAAGGTGACACATCTATTCACTATATGAATCAATTCATAGTTTTAGTTTTAGCTTTTACTCTCATCCTTGTTCCAACATTCACCCGAGTTGGTTTATGTCAGTAAGCATAACCGATAAGTGCACTTACTTGTGTATTTCTCAACCTTTTATAATCAGCCTCTGGATAGACGATTTTGATTAATAATAACACAAGTAACTAATATAATTAATTCAACTCAAATAGCGAATTTGGATAGCTAGAGCTTTTCTTGTGAATAAGCTCATATTCCAAAAATAGAGATTAAACACTTTCTTTAAATTTGTTGCTTAAACAAATTAATGCGCAAAAGTAATTCTTGATACATAAGTATATCATCGGTATCTCAACTGTGATTATTTTGGGCAACTAAGTTCTTACATTTGCAGCTTAAACAAATAAAGCGCAAATACTTTCATTAATCCGCAAAAATATTATCCACGTCGAAGTCGTGATAATATTGGATATCTTATCTATTTTCATGCTAAATTGGCTAAACTAAATTTGGTGAATCTGATGAGCCTGGTCTAAACACATTTCAACAAATTGCGCAAATAATTAGGTACTGATCTAAAAAATTTATTCTAGATCTAAGTAATATTCATTATTTTCTTCAATTCAATGAGATCAAAATTTGCACCAAAGCCAGTAATAATCTCGCACTGAATTGAAGATTACAACAAAAATTACTGATCCATGAATAATATTATCAATGTTCATAAATAAATCATGCATGCAACCACGCAATATGAATAATTACAAAATAGCCCCCATGGGCGACATTGACATATATTGCATCATGTGGAGATAATTTAGACATATGATGGTAAAACAAAAAATATACTCATAAAATTGATGTTACATAGCCTACAAAAAATGGCTCAATAAATACATGTCTCGAAAAATAAAAAAAATACACATTTTAAAGGTATATTACATCAATCTAGAAAAAGTAAAAAAAAAATGAGAATACCGAATTACCATTGAAAGAATTATAGCACATAAATATATCAAAAGTTTCACAGAGTAGAGATGTGATTGTAAATGTGGTCATATTTACAATCACGTGCAGTGGAATAAAAAAAAACAGAAACAAGACACTAGATGTAAAAATTTATCTGCATGCCAACTAGCATATAGATGTGTCAATATGACGAAACTTTCCACTAGTAAGAAAAAAACGTTTGATTCCGTATCCAAAGAATAATAAAATGAACTAGTAAAAAATCAATGAAAAACTCTTATCTATAGCAGATATGTTCTTTGTAATACAACTCATCTAACAATAGACATGTGTGGACTACGTTTATCACAATACAAAAAGCTATAGATGAAAAAGCTAATAAACACAATGACAAGACTGAATGTTATCTCTGATGTAGTCACATTCGAGATCGCATCCAGTATAGTGAGGTTTTTTGTGCCTGAATGACTCTTAGTTCTCTCAAGACTCTTGTATCACTGGTGTATTTCTTGTGTGTAGATTATGGACGTCATCTTCTCTTTATATATGCGTCTAAGGCATCAATTAGTCCTAATACACAAGGAAAGAAATACATATAAATATATGACAAATATATCACTTATGTTAGGAAATATGATAAATATCAAAGAGTCCTAATATATCTATACCATATCAATATGATATCTTTCCTAATCTATTTCCAATTCAATCTAACCATAGGTCTAGCAAGACAAAACAATTTAAAATACCATCTTTTATATTTGGAAATTATTTAGGCGGAATAATTCGCCCTAACGATCTCTCCTTTTTTGCCTTTTTGGACAAAACACATATCAAGCACAAATCAAACCAACTCCCCCTAAATATATCAACTTCCCCTAAATATATGTTGAGTAAGAGGAAAAAAATATAGAAACAGTTGTAATCACATTTCAGGGGACATTCATAACTGCAGCAAAATAATCACAAGCAAAGTTTTATCAAGTAATCAACAACTGAAAGCAAGTAATCCTAACTAGAGAATTATTTTAGTATAGCCAAAAATTAAATATCATATAGTTCATCAGTGGAAATTTTTTTATCCATTTGCCCTTCAAAATCAAATTGAAGGCCTTCATCGCCTTCACCTTGTCCAAATCATAGGTGCAACAACAACATTTTCATCATTTTGAAACGCATTCCCAGGAGCATCAACAGCCATAACTCCCCCTGCAACAGTGCTCGGCCAGCAGCCAAATTCTCTCCCCGCTTTTGGCCAGAAAGTGAGCCAAGGATATTTTGCAATTGCTTTCGGAGAGCAGAGCAATGAGCAATTTGTTGCTCAGCAAAAGCCAGTTGAACCAGTAAGAAAGCTACAGAAACATGAACAGAGGGAATGTTAGGGGAAATGTGAGCCTAAATGTTGTTTGATAAATGTTTTTATCATGATTTTGATGATTTCGTTTTAAAGTATTTTTACACCAAACAATGTTGTCCAAATACTTCCGATCGATTTAAAATATTTTTACTATTTGTTTGGAGTATTTCTTGAAGTTTATTTTCGACAAAAATTGACAACACTTCTGTCTCGGGTTGGGAGGTTGTCCTATAGGGCAACTCGTGTCCGAGTTGTGTTTTGAAATAGAAAACAAGATGGATGAATTTTTCAAGAGGTCGACACCGCACGTGATGGGCCATTCTCTCGTATTCGTATTTTCAAAGGCTCGACCAGCCCAAAGACAGGTCGACCTGGTCGGACCCTAGTCGACGGCCGCCCGTGTAAATTTTCAGGATTTCAATATTTCTTCTTTCGTGCTACGGCCGCCCTTTGTTTTGACAAAGAAAATTATGACCGTTGATGAAGAAACACATTTTCCTTAATTTGTGGGATTGATCTCTCAACAGCTTATATTCTTGATTTTAATTGTATTTCTCTCAGAGATTTTCAATCTCAAGAGGAGCCTATCCTTGATCAATCATCTCTTATAAATTGAGGAAGTTTTGGAGCAACAAAATGACCAATTGATATACAACACAACAAGATACACTCAAGTAAATACTTGTTCTTTCATTTTCAACATTCTTGTTGTAATAGCCTAAGGTCCTTCACTTTCACATCTTGAGGTCTAGGCTTGATTCTTGATTACACTTGCACGCAAATATTGTATTATTCATTATCGAGTTATAATCTTGAACCTGGGTTCGTCATTCAACACAAGACATCCTTGTGAGTGTTCTGTGGTAAGAACACACTGGATGATCTAGGTGTTAGGTGTAAGAAGATTGTGGAAATCTTCTTGTGAAAGAGTTTGGTGCTCTTTGAGGTGTTGGAGAGTTCGGTGCTCTTCAAGTTGGAAGATTGTGGTGATCTTCACAAGGTGCCGTTGAAGGAAGATTGTGGTAATCTTCTAGGGAGATTGTGGTAATCTCCAAGGTGGTGTTGGAGAAGAGTGTGGTGCTATTCAAAGAGGTGTTGTAAGGTGATGTTGTATTAATTGTGGTAACTAATAAAATTTCGTTTTCTTTTCGAAATCCATCCCGGAGGTATGGGGTGGTAGAGGATTACGCCCAGGTGGGTTGAACTCTATAAATCGACGCGTGTTGTTTATTTCCCACACTTTCATTCTTATTTTGCTTTTTGATTAAAAAAAAAAGAGGGCATAATTGAGAAAATAGGTATAATCTATTCACCCTCCCTCTATATTATCGTAGCCACTTGGACTTACAAGTGGTATCAGAGCCAAACTCTTTGGCAAGCTCGCTCCATATCGTGAGTAAAGAAGAACGATCAATGGCTACGAATGAAGTCTACCTTACCGGCGCCTCCACCAACAAGCCACCACTATTTGATTCTAAAAATTATTAATTTTGGAAAGAAAGAATAAAATGTTATTTACAAGGTTGCGGGTTCGATATTTGGAACATGGTCATTAATGGAAAATCCATCCCGATGAAAGACATACTACTCACCTCCAAAGTCCTCAAGGAGCTCAATAATGAAGACAAAGAAATTCTCTCCTTAAATGGTAAAGCTCTAAATATTCTTCATATTCGAGGAATACGATCGGCACATGAAGCATGGGAAAAATTAGAAGCTATCTATGAAGTATATGCAAATGAAAGGAGCAATTCAAATGCATCTACTTCTCAATTGGATATAACATCAAATCCAACAACATGGAATAAGCCTCTTACAACTTCCGATGATGAAGAAGTCGAGCAATGTCTTATGGGCATCAAAGAAGAAAACAAGATACGCTCTAACTCTTTTATTTCTTTTAGTAATGAAATGCATGATGATTATGATGACTTATAAAATGATTTTGATGAATTTCAAAATGAATTCCAAAGCTTACTTGTTAAATACAAAAACTTGAAAAAAGGAATTCAATGTTTTGAAAAATGATAAGGATAGCCTATTTACTTCTTATGAATCACTCTCTTGTGCTCACACTACTACACTTGATAAGGTTAGAAACCTTGAAAAAGAACATAGTACTCTTGTTGAGGATATTAATTGTATGAAAAAGGATTTATTAAAATTCAACTTGAGTACCAATAAAATGGGCAATATTGTTGATGTTCATAGTTGTGATAATTTGAAACTAGGACTTGATCATAAACCTAATGTCATTAATCATATGAAAAAGAACCAAGTTTCTAAGCATGTTTGTCATTATATTTCAAAAATTATTACTTGCTTCTATTGTGGTATAAAGGGTCATATGGTAAATACTTGTCGGGCTAGAAATAACTCTAATTATTGTTGGAGACCTAAAAGTCTCAAAGCTAATCCTAAAGGACCCAAACACTTGAGGGCACCACAAAACAATGTCATATTAGTTACTCAAATGAATAACAGTAAAAGAAAATTCATACCGCTTAAAAGACATCAAATGACCGTTTCATTTGATCAAAGGAGAAGACAACATCGCGATGAATTTTCAAGAGGAATACATTATCAATAATGGGAAGGACACAATCCTTGGAAATGGAGTAATTGGAGAACCCATCATCAACAAAGTGACTTCTCAAGAGGAAGATACTACCAACAAAGGGAAAGACACAACCCGTGGAAATGGCGAAATTGGTAAACTGTATCTCTCCTTATTTAAATATGCATAATGTTTATTACAATGTATGCTTGTATTTTTTGTTTTAATTGTCTAAATGTTTTTTCAAAATATTTTTTAAATAAGGTCTTCAATGTATTGTTTTTAAATCTTTTGAAAAGGAGAACTTGTATGATGCTTGTGTATTTATTATGTCTTGTGTGAATTTTTATAGCATAATGTATTTGTGACATCTCTTATTGCTTTAACCTACACTTGTACCATTATGTTTTGTGCAAGAATTGTTTAAGTATTGTGTAGGATATATATATATATATATATATATATATATATATATATATCTTCATCAATGGTTATCTACTCATAACTTGTCAAGAGTTTCATAAACTATCGAGGTACGTTCACTTGTATTATTCTTATTGCTCGATATTCTTCTTACCATTTGCCTTTGTGCTTTCTTTCCAAAGCTATTTCTAAGTCTCTCTCTTAAGTGCCATTAAAGGATTTTTCAATTTTTGGAAGGCACTATTTGCAAAATCTTGTTTTATCCGAGTTTATTAAATTTCTTGGTTCGTACATATTGGATATAGTCTATGGTTGTATTTTTGCACGTTTTTAAAACTTTTGGGTTGAAAAATCAAATTTTAGAATACTTTGGAAAATGCACTTAGGGACGGTCAAAATAAGGGGGTCGACGTGCCGCTCTATATAGCGACCGATCGAACATCCCTCGGACCGGCCGCTATAGTGTATTTCTTGGTTGTAAATTGATTCTCGCCTCGCCCGAAAACAGAATCACTTTCTTCTCCAAACCTCTTGGCGCGACTTTCACTCCCTTTCTCTCTAAAATCTTCATTTCTTCACCAAAACTTCAAATTGTTGGTGCTAATCTCATCTATTTTGCAAGAATCTTAAATCTATGGCACTTCCAAGAGATTCTACCAACGTAATCTAAACCCAAAGCATAGAAGAGCCGAAGAAGGAACTTCGAGTAATCGCCAAGAAGAGGCTGAGCAACACAAAATTAGAGCCACCCAAAGGAATGTGGCTCAAGAACATGGTGGGAATCAAAATCCCCAACTCAATCGGGCCCAAATTGCCGAGCTACGTGGAACAAATTACACTCGACAACATCAAATGGGCAAAAAGTAAGAAAACTCCTATATCTCAAGTTCCTCGTTCCGTTGATTTGTTGAAATTCATTAATAAGCATGCGGAAAATTATTTTGAGAAATTGGAGTTGAGCAATAAAACTATTAGCCAGGACCAAGACTTGCCGGGTTTGGTACCTTTTTAGGCGAATATCCCACTATCAATGGATTTTTTGAAAATTAAGGGTGGTCGTATTTATGGGAACATCCTTTCGTGTTATATGATGATGAGGTGATAATGTTTTTCTATTCCAATTCATGGATTGAGTATGATGATGTTGGAAAGCCTATTGCTATGAACTCTTTTTGTTAAGGGGCGTCACTTTAGATGGACTTGAATGATATTTGTAGATTGATAAGTGTGAGGGAAGGAGGATGGGATCATTTTAATTGCTCTCATTGGAATGATGATGTGTTCGGTGTTTCTTTAGAGACAATTAAGACATTTTTGGGCGTGTGGCCAAATTATACGTTGTTGTCTATGTCTCTTGAGCATCGCATTATCTCTACCATCGTGACATATTGTATATGTGGGAAATCTGTGAAGTTGTCGAGCAACATGAACTTTTTCTTGACTTATAAGATTGCCAAAGGGGAATTATTGAATTTTGGAGCAATCTTAATTCAATGCGTCATTGAGTCTATCACATTGGCGAACAAGAAGTTTGCAATGGGGAATTGGATTTGCAAGCTTCTCTTTCATTCGGGTTTACCGTCGGCGAAATTTAATTTGGAGGTAATTCAAGATGACTTTGATATTGATAATATACTACAAGTTTTCCGAATTCATAAAAATATGCCAATTCGCCCTACAAAGACGACAAGAGGGAGACACCAAGGTTCTTCCTCCCAAAATCCTAATGATATCTTTGATGACGAGGAAGCCAAAAGATTGGCTTCAGGTGAAGGTCAAGGCAATCCCGGAGGGTAATATCGGTGCCCAAGCTTCCCGAGAGTACTATCAAGCCCAACTTGGCGAACAAAGGCTCTACCATGATGCTCGTTATGAGGCGCTGAGCCAAGAAAATTCAAGCTCAAAAAGTCGGTTGGAAAGTTGAAGAAGTTCTTCAAAGACCTCCTCCCCACCACTTGCTTCTCTTCCGATGAAGGGTGACGCCTTGTTATTCTATCTTGCTTTACTTTCATGTCTTTTTTTGTAAAATTATAATGTACTATGTTGGCAATACTTCTCTTATTTTGCTAATGATATTTGGTTGTTTGGTTTTCTAAGGAAAGTACTGCAAGCAAGAGTGCTAGTATGGTACATTTTGACTATGGTATTGTTGTAGTATTTGATGTTAAAAATACTTCTTAATTTTGTGCATGTTGGCATTGGTGTATAATTGATGCTTAGATAGACTATTTTGCTATAATGGTATGGTGTTGATGAAGTATTTGATGGTAAAAGTGTTTATTTAATTTTTGCTTGGTGGCATTTGAAATGCCTTTCTTATATTGCTTATTTATTTTAGTTGGATAGATATCTCAATTGGGTTGAACCCTTGAGAAAATTGTCTTATTGATGATGAGCATGTTGGTATATGATTGTTGTATGCATTTATTGAATTGTTGGGCATGATGATTGTTGTTGGATGATATTTGTAAAATTGCTTTTGGTGATGGAAAATTTGGCTTGGTTAATTTCTACAAGGGATATATACATCTTCTTTAATATTTGACGCCCGCCAAGTGTTCGATAAAATATTTCAAAGAATATTTCATCAAATTACATGTATCTCTTGTGTTTAAAAGTCCTATATATTTGTAGAGATCATGTTTTACAATTCATATGAGCTTTTGCAAATAAAATAGAATTTTCCCTTCTTATTTGGAATTTACGCTCCATTATTCGAAAAGCTTGATAAATCGGTCCAAATGCGCACTTTGATATGATAATATGATGTTTTATCGTGCTAACATTCTTTTTGATGATTTCAAAGGGGGAGAAATAGGAAACAAGCTCATTAGCTCAAAGAAGCTAAGATAAGCTCATGAAAGAAGCTAAAGGTTATGGCTCTTTAAAGCCAAAAGCTATGGATATTAACTAGTCCATCGGATGTATCTTGGACTTGTGATACTTGATTAATGATTGTTTTTGACATGGGGAGCTTCTTGGCTCATGATATTCTTAGATGCATTGTAAAAGCTGAGCTTTTAGCTTTTGTATGGTTGTTTCTTTATTTATCTTGACGTGCATGTTGATAGGGAGAGCTTTTGCAAAATGTTTCTTGAAAATCTATACTCTCTTTCTTGAGGCTATATTATGAAAATTTGTTGCTCCCAACGGCTAGTTATTTTTTGACCGACAAAATCAACCTCTTCATATATCTTAAAATTGTTTTGGTTTGTAATCATCAAAAAGGAGGAGATTGTTTGATAAATATTTTTATCATGATTTTGATGATTTCGTTTTAAAGTACTTTTACACCCAAACATGTTTCAAAATGTTTTCCAAATACTTCCGATCGATTTAAAATATTTTTACTATTTTTTCGGAGTATTTCTTGAAGTTTATTTTCGATAAAAATTGGACAACATTTGTCTCAAGTTAGACCTCGCCCTATAAGGAAACCCGTGTCCGAGTTGTGTTTTGAAAAAGAAAACGGGACGGATGAATTGCAAGAGGTCAACCGGTCGACATAGGTAGACCGGTGTCCGCACGTGATGGGCCATTCTCTCGTATTCGTATTTTCATAGGCTTGATCGGTCCGACACAGGGTCGACGGTCGGACCCCTAGTCGACCGGCCGCCTGTGTAAATTTTCAAAGTGATTTCAATATTTTTTCTTTTCGTGCGATCGTCGCCCTACCTGCTTTGACAAAGAAAAATTATGATCGTTGACAAAGAAACACATTTTCTTTAATTTGTGGGATTGATCTCTAACAGACTATATTCTTGATTTTAATTGTATTTTTCAAGAGATTTTCAATCCCCAAGAGGAGTCTATCCTTGATCAATCATCTCCTATAAATAGAGGAAATTTTGGAGCAACAAAATGACAAATTGATATACAGCACAACAAGATACACTCAAGTAAATACTTGTTCTTTCATTTTCAACATTCTTTTGTAATAGCCTAAGGTCCTTCATTTTCACATCTTGAGGTCTAGGCTTGATTCTTAATTACACTTGAACTCAAATATTGTATTATTCATTATCGAGTTGTAATCTTGAACTTGGGTTCATCATTCAACACAAGATATCCTTATGAGTGTTCTTGTGGTAAGAACACACTTGGATGATCTAGGTGTTAGGTGTAAGAAGATTGTGGAAATCTTCTTGTGAAAGAGTTTGGTGCTCTTCGAGGTGTTGGAGAGTTCGGTGCTCTTCAAGTCGGAATATTGTGGTGATCTTCACAAGATGCCATTGAAGGAAGATTGTGGTAATCTTTCAGGAGATTGTGGTAATCTCTAAGGTGGTGTTGAAGAAGAGTGTGGTGCTCTTCAAAGAGGTGTTGTAAGGTGATGTTGTATTAATTGTGGTAATTAATAAAACTTCTTTTTTTTCTTTTCGAAATCCATTTGAGGTACTTTGGGGTGGTAGAGGATTAGGCCCTAGGTGGGTTGAACCTCTATAAATCGACGCGTGTAGTTTACTTCCCACACTTTCATTCTTATCTTTCTTGTTTGATTAAAAAGAGGGCATAATTGAGAAAATGGGCATAATATATTCACCCCCTCTAGATTATCGTAGCCACTTGCACTTACAAATGTTTCCAACATCCGGTATCATATCCGAGGCTACATCCGGGGAGACCGAGAAACAGGGGTTTCAACGAAAAGAGGAGCATCGGTGATAGGAGTTTCGGGAGCGGTGGTGCATTCCCCGGATACACAAGAGGTAAATTAACAATTATATTATTTGAGATGTGCGAGGGGCGAGACACATGGAAGAAACCAGGTGGATTAGTGAACCATTCACCTGTCTTGGTTCAAACCCTTGAGAAACCAGAATTTTATATATGAGGCGGGAAATGGGAGTGACTGTGACTTGGACTCTTTGTCAACAAAGAATGTCACCTCCTCAAAAGCCAACTTCTTGAAATTGAGGATACACCCTTCTCTCGATACAACACATGTGCATGAGTTTGAGTCACAATGCGCTTATTCTTGTAGGTGACTAATTTGCACATCAAATTTTGTGCAAAAACCCATAGAAACAAGTGATACAGTTGAGGGAAGTTTCTTAGGATGTATTGACATTCGTGTTTCCTTACACCTGTTAAAAACTTGGTCATCTCATTAAAGTCGAGGGAACCTCACCTCCTCAAGTCGACATACAAAAGAATTCATTGATTATTGAATGATTGAACGGTAAATCCTATTTCTAACTTTCCCATACTGGGAGATCATCAAGAGTAATCCCGGGAGACAGTTGGCATAGAACTCACAAACAACAATTGTCAACATAAGGCAGCAGCAAAGATTTCAATCGTAGTAATCAAATTCCTTTCCTCAAAAATCATTTAAGTTATATCGCGTGAGGTGATCATGATCCCTACATCGCTCATCAATAAAGGCACGAGAATTTAAAGCATGAAACCTGGTAGCAATCGAAAGGGCGGTGTAAAAAGAGTCGAATGGGCTCGCCAACATTGAACTCGTGAGTCGATGTGTCATCGGATGACATCACATCCTCCGAGCATCTCAGATTTCAGCAGCTTCACTTCGTTCTTTGACCATCATTCATATCCTACTTTCTCAACTAGAGCCTCATAGTCAACCACTGGTTCCTTTGTAGAATCAAAAACCTCATCACTTGAATCATCAAATTTAACTCGACTCGGTGTTGTAGGTGCACTTAGAGATGCTCACATTATTTGCCACACTTTTCCCTTTCTTGGTTTTTCGGTCCATTTGAGCTAAGGGCATGTCGTCATCACTTTCATGGGGCTCTATTTGCGTAGGATCTCTCGGGCTGAACAACAAATTGATTTACATTGTCCTCGAGTAAATCATTGAAACTTACATACGGTATAGGCAACTCATCTTTTTGTTTTAGAGGTGTCCCCAATCTCTTTTCTCTCGCTTTTTTAGGATAAACTTCGGGAGTAGAATCGAATCTTCAAAAGTCTTATATGGAGTAGCCTCTCAAGAGTTTCGAACGACAAACATTAGGGACTCTCCATGGCCCATAAATAGTGAGAACTATCTCAAAATATGGGGATTATCGACGTCAATTTCATTGTTCCTTTCCCAGGGAGAACAACAAGCAATAGCATCCTCTTGAAACGGGACATAGATGAGAGTAGTGGGAGTGGAGTGCTACGAATAAGAGGGTATCTCAGGGAGAGGAGGATGCATACCTTAGACTGATTTAGAACATGGTGAGATGCAAGATCGATGCGGGGGCATCTTTTAGCACTAGATGTAGGGGGATCTTCAACACTGGTGCCGGGATTTTGGGAGATGGAGGTGTAGTGCTTGGTGCAGGAACTTCTGTAAGATTGGACAAAGGTCTAACAACCGTCTCAGGGGGTGCCAAACTCCCTTTATTCAGAGAAGATGAAGGATCCTTATCAGAGAGAGGTACAGTGTCAGATGTTGCACAATCTCTAACAGCATCTGGAATAGAGGTTTCAGCCATTGAATTTTGTGTGCGAGGGATTTTGGAGTTTTGAGAGGAAAATGAAGAGGCTTCCAAAGAGGTTCTTGATGGTGCACAAAAATCTTGCCAGAGAGATGAGGAAAACCAGTTGAAGAGAGGTAATTGCAAGCCACAAAAATAAACTTCGAAAGATGTGAGATGAGAGGGTACTCAAGAGCCTGCAGAACTTATAGGGAATAGATAGTTCACAAGGTAGGCATGAAAACCAATGTACAAATAGTAGAGTTTTATTTGGAAATAATATCTCATGGATAAAATCGAGAAATAAGGAAAGAGATAAGAAGTCCAATTAATTCCAAACTTGGTTCACAAAGTATCCAAATGAAGTCAAATTGTGATAAGGAAATTCAGAAATGATTTTCCCTTATCCTGGAAATCGTGTTCAACCGACAAAATAAATCCATCAAAATTTTCAAGATTTTGGGAAGAGAAAAATATCAAACTCAGATTATATATGAAAACCAAATCTCAGCAAATTACCCAACATCACTAGGACATGCAAAACCTAAAATGCCTAAACCAAAACAAATCGCACACAAAAAGAGACGCGTGATGCAGCAATAGATATTGGTTCAAATGTCATCACATTTTGAGTCACCGTACTAACCGATTCAATGAATCGCAATCAAATCCCGACTTTTTAAATTTTTGAGTTTTTCTAATTTTTCCAAGTCTAATGAGGGGGCTAACCGGAAGGGAGCTTTCATTCAAATTCCATATGTAGCTATTTTTTCACATGATCATGCCTTTTTAGACTGCAATAAGCTTGAAGAAATTAGTAATAAGGAATAGCTGCACATAATGGGTTGTTAGCTTTTTTCCTATAAAGCCTCCAAGCATAATCAAGACTTTATTTATAACTCACCATCGGGATTTGTTTTTGTAATTGGAGAGATCGACTCACACCGTTTTTCAAGTGAGAAAATATATGTGACTAGTTTGAACCATTAATCCACTTTTTGCATATATGCATGATGAGCTTAATATGCAGGGATGACTAAAAAATACATAAAAAGGAAATAGATGAGAAGAAGAGACCTGCAGTGTTTGGATGTTCAGCAGATGTGATGTGCAATATTGTAACATCTCGTGTAACATATCAGAGAACACAAAAACAAGAGATCGCCTTAAATGGAGAATCTCTCAAAATCCAAAGCCTTGGTGAAGATGTCCGGAAGTCGATTTTCAATAGCAATATACTTAATGCGAATTATATTTTTCTCAACTAAATCTCGAATAAAGTGATGTCTAATATCTATGTGTTTAGTACGAGAATGTTGGACATAATTTTTTGAAATATCAATCGCACTCATATTATCACAATAGACAATTAGTGTTTCACTTTGCAAACCATAGTATTCAATCATTTAATTCATTCATAAAGGTTATGTGCAACAACTTCCAACTACTACATATTTCGATTCAACAGTTGAAATGGATATACAATTTTGCTTTTTCTATACCATGAGACCAAATTATTTCCTAAATGAAAACATCCTCCGCTTGTACTTTTTCGATCAACATCATCTTCACCCAATCGTAATCACTAAATCCCACAAGATTAGTGTTAGTATCATTTGTGTACCAAAGTCCCAAATGTTGTGCCTCCTACATATCGAATAATACATTTGAAGGCCTTTAAGTGAGTAGTTTTGGGATCAGATTGATATCGAGCACAGAGACAAACACGAAACATGATATCGGGACGCCGACGCTTAATTACAACAAACTTCCTATCATGATTCTATACGGGTGGGTCAACACTTTCGGCCACATCCTATTTACTCAACTTTTTTGGACCCACGGGAGTTAAGTGAGAAGCATTTTCCAAATTGAACTTTTTCACAAGATTTTTCGCATACTTGCTTTGTGAGATAAAAATTCCTTCATTTAATTGTTTAATTTGCAAGATCATGAAGTAACTTAACTCACCTACCATACTCATTTCGAAAGTAGAGGACATGCAAGCAATGATTTCTTTTAACAATTTATCAGAGGATGAACCAAAAACAATATTATCGACATAAATTTGAGCAATCATGATGTCATGGTTTTTATTTTGAATAAACAAGTTTTTATCTAATTCACCACGTTTAAAACCAATTTGAAGAAGATACTCAGTTAACCTACCGTACCAAGCTTTCGAGGCTTGTTTAAGACCATAGAGAGCCTTTTTAAGCTTATACACATGGTTAGACTTAGAAGGGTCCTCAAAGTCTTTAGATTGTTCTACAAAAGCTTTTTCATCTAAAAAGCCATTTAAAAACGTACTTTTTACATCCATCTGGTGAAGAGTTAATCCCAAATAACATGCAACTGCTAGCAACAGATGTATTGACTCAATACGGGATACATAAGTGAAGGTCTTATCGAAATCCACCCTCTCAACCTCAACCTCGCGTGCACCCTTGAGAAATTAATCGAGTTTTGTTGTCAACAATTTTGCCAAATTCATCTGTTTTATTTTTGAAAATGTATTTTGTTCCTATGACGTTAACATCCTCTGGCCTAGGAACCAAAAACCACACATCATTTTTGACAAATTGGTCTAGTTCCACTTGCATAGCATGTATCCAAAACTCATCTTTTAACGCTTCAAAGAACATTTTTAGGTTCAAGTTGGATACAAAACAACAAGTTCTCACACTAACACAATCGCAGACATGCACACTTTCCTTACCATATCACGATAGTTTACCGTACATTTCCTCTTTGTCTTAATACCATAAGTTCCAATGATTGGAGATATATGGTGATTTTCTCAATCCTTATAGGAATATCTCGCCAAGATCCAAGATTGGTTCGGTTGTTTATGCAATAGGTTCAGTATCTGAATCAAAGTCTATTTCAGCTGCATCAAGCACGGATGTGGGCTCACATGCCATCACATTTGGTTCAACATTGGAGATAGTGAGTACTTTCAACGAACTTGAGCAAATCTCCAACATTATATTCTTCACTCTTACCTGCAATATCTGAGTGATCATCTAAGACTACTTTTATAGATTCCATTATCGCCTTAGTACGAAGATTGTAAACTCGATAAGCATGATTGTTCGAAGTGTAGCCTAGAAATAGGCACTTGTCAGTTTTGAGTCAAACTTACCAAGATTATCACGATCATTTAGAACATATCACACATATCCAAAAACGTGAAAATATTTGAGGTTAGGTTTCTTCCCTAAAAGAATTTCATAAGGGGTCATAGAACATCAGGGCCTCAAATATACACGATTTGCTACGTGACAAGCAAGATTTAGAGCTTCACCCAAAACATTTTTGAAAGTTTTTTAGAACTAAGCATTACACGGGCTATCTCTTGCAATGTACGATTTTTCCTTTCTACCACTCCATTTTATTGTAGAGTTTTGGGTGCGAAAAACTCATGAGAAATTCCCTTTCTATCATGAAGGACGAGAAATAAGAATTCTCAAATTTTTTATTGTGGTTCAATGTAATTCTGATAATGATTAGATTATACAAGTTACAAACTTTTTTATGCTAGCTTCTAAAGAAATCAAAGATTTGATTTCACACGAGAAAGTATGTCAACGTGTAACGTGAAAAATCATAGTGTAACGTGAAAAATCGTCAACAATCACATATGAGTATTTCCTACCACCCACACTTTGAATTTTAATAGGACCATAAGATCCATATGAACTAACCGGACATCTAGTAGTGTGGAAATGTGATGTCATTTTATGTGACACTATCTTTTGTTTACCCCTTTATAAACTCCCAAAAACATTGACACATTTCATGAACAATTTAGGCAAACTTATAAACTTCAAATTTCACTAGTTCTATTAGTATTTTATGGCTAACTTGACGTAACTTTTGATGCCATAGATCGAGTGTCATTAGTGTGTGGACTATGACAGTTGCTCATTACAACATTAATAACTTGATTGTTAGAAGACCTAAAGCCGATAAGATACAAGCATCCGATTCATCGAACACTTCACAGGTTTTTTGTTGAACTTTACATAGAGATCATCATCACATAATGACTTATGTTAATGAGATTAGCATTAAGACCAACTACATGGAGCATATTATGTAGCTTGGGTAATCTTTCAACATTCAACGTCCCTTTTCCAATTATCTTCCATTTGGCTCCACCTCTATAGGTTACATTGCCACTGTTGTATTCTTTATAGTCAGTTAAATACTCCAAGGCACATTTCATATGACGTGAGCAACCACTATCAAAATACCATGATCATGCAACATTATATCTCAAAGAAGTACAGAAAACATAACATTTAATATCAGATTTTTTAATCCAAATAGATTTTCAAAAGTGATTACGAGGATATCCTAACATTTACGATGACATCTGATATCTAGATTTTAAATCCTTTTAGTTTATAATAGAATGGTTTCATGTATCCAGGAGCATGTCAATAGTGACAAATAAAGTGGCGTTTTCATGGTTTGGACTTTTGAGAAAAACTTTTTTTATTGTTAGAGGAATCTGGAGATTCTCCTTGTTCTTTTGCCTTAACAAATACAAGAGTTTTATAACCAATGCCAACTTTATCATCACTACCCAAAGAAAGTATATTATTCATTTTTGCTTTCCCAAAAGTAAACTTCTTTATGGTTTCAAGAAAATCTTCAAGTTTAGAATTTACCTTTTCAAAGTCAAGATCTTTCTTGGTAAGAGAAGCATCTAACCTAGTAATTACTTTATTTTGTTCATCATTTTCCTTCTTGAGTCGATCATTCACCTTTTTGAGGACTTCATTCTGTTTGATCCTCTTTAGCCAATACTTATATAACTTCGTGTATGTCTCTTCCAGGCTTTCACCATCCGAATCATCATTATGTTCAACACCATCGAAAATGTAGAATTGAAACATAAAAAGTCAAAGCTTGATTAATATCATGTTCTTCATATGTGAACTCGGATGTGATCAAAGAATGTGTGATCACATCTCGGGCCACACCTCTCGCAGGATTTATTTGGAGAGACTTTCTAACTTTCACTAATGTCGTCTTAACCTTGTGTTCTTCCCTGTTCATATTTCTCATTGTCGATTCATTATCACTCAAAGTCACACTCAAGCTCATTCTCTTTTTCATAAGAGTATTAGCACATTGGGCAACATAATGACCATACTCAGATATGCCCTACACGTAACGGAATCAAGAGTTTTAGTGTCAAACTTGTTTGATTTTTCACTAGAAAAGCGATCTTGATTTCTATCGAAGTTGTTCTTTTGAGGAACATGTTTGGTTCAGCTTAAAAGATTTTGTGAAATTTTGAGATTTTTCCGACTTTTGACTTTAAGAATATTCTCAAACGTTTTCTAATACATGACCATAAACTCATATCCTACATCGGAATTTCAATCTCATTGGTAAGTTTAGCAAAGTCATCAATAACTTTGGACTCAAGTTGAAAAGGGGACTCAATTTGAAAAGTAACTTTTAACTCATACTCTCCATTTGTTGAGCCATATTCATCTCATAGGTTTGAAGAATGCCAACAAGTTTTTCAAGACTTAAAGAGGCGGTAATATGGGCTTCTTCAATATATGTGATATTGATATTGTACCTACGAGGAGAGATCGCGTCATTTTGCTCGGAAGATTAGCATTGGAGATGGGTTCACCTAAGGATTGAGTTTAATTGGCAATATCACACAATTTGACATTGTAAGTGGCGATGTTCTCATCTTCTCGCATCATTAAATTTTCAAACTTATTGGTAAGTAACCTAAGTTTAGTTTGTCGCACACCAGCGATCCCTCACATTGACTCGCATGGTATCCCATGCATCTTTGGCAAAGAATAAAATTGGCTATGATTTTGATCATATTTTGATCCACATGACCAAAGATGGTCATTAATGCCTTCAATTATAATTTGCCAATGTTATCTCATCATTGGTCCAATCAATTTCTCTTTTGTCCTTGTTGTCACCTTCCGTATCAATGAGTTTCGGAGGTAACCATCCGAAAGGAATGCACGCCAGGCCCTTTCATCAATGGTTTGATGTAGCCCGTATTTTGACCTTCCAAATTGAATAGTTGGAGCCATCAAGAATGGGGGGACGAAAGGTGGGTTATTTTGAGTATCCATGCTAACAAACACACAGGATCAACACTTAGTGTCGTCAAGTGTAGGCTCTAGATGCCAATTGAAATAATTATTGAACTGATATATACCAAAAATTTCGTAGAGTAGAGATGTGATTGCAGATGTGGTCAAATTTACAATCACATGCAGCGGAATAAAGAAAATAGAAACAAGACACAAGATGTAAAAATTTATCAACAAGCCAACTAGATTGTAGATGTGTAAATATGGCAAAACTTTCCACTAGTAAAAAACGTTTGATTCCGTATACAAAGAATACTAAAATCAACTAGTAGAAAATCAATGAAAAACTCCTATTTAGAGTAGATATGATTTTGTGATACAACTCATCCAACAATAGACATGTGTGGACTACGTTTATCACAATACAAAAACTATGGATGAAAATGCTAACAAACACAATCGCATAATGGTGAATGCTATCTCTCGATGTAAAGTGGCGAGATCCAGGATTTTTGAAATGGGGGGCGATAGATTTTAAAAAATATGCATATAAATATTGTTTAATATTTTAGAGTCATAGAACAAAACGTCTTTCGTTTAAAATTTGTAAAATTTGATCATGTAACCGCACATAACGAATTAATACACATATATAAAAGAAATAATTAGATTATTTGAGAAAAAAGAGGCAACAAAACACAATTTTGGTCACATTATTGATATTATTAGATTTTAATACACATATATAATATAGATTTTCTAATTCTTTTGTAAAAATAGGGGTACAAATTTATTTTTAATTTATTTTTGCTAAAAAATAAGTTGGATTTTTTTGGGTTTGGGGTACAACTGCACTCCCCAAATAAACACAAAGATTCTTTGTGATGTAGTCACATTCGAGATCACATCCGAGACAATGATGTTCCTTGTGCTCGAATGACTCTTAATTCTCTCAAGATTCTTGTATCGATGGTGTATTTCTTTTGTGTAGATTATGGACATAATCTTCTCTTTATATAGGCGCCCAAGGCATGAATAAGTCCTAATACACAAGGAATGAAGATATATACAAATATATCACTTATGTTAGGAAATAAGATAAATATCAAAGAGTTTTAATATATCTCTATCATATCAATATGATATATTTCCTAATTTATTTCCAACTCAATCTTACCATAAGTCTATAAAGGCAAAACAATTAAAAGCACCATCTTTTATATTTGGAAATTATTTAGGCGAATAATTCGCCCTAACAACCACCATTGTCAAATATTAACTCCCACAAATAATATGAATTGAAAACAATAAACATTCATATACATGAGTACCCATATGTCAATCTCCATTCATTCCCAACACATGATAATTCATATCACATCAACAAAATTAATTGCAGCACAAGGAACATTGCATACACATAAGCAATTAATAAAACATTCACTCATAAAATAAACAAATCACATATAATTTTTTGATGGATCTTATGCGAAAAAAATATTTTCTATACACCAATGTGCAAAAATAATTTTCGCATGAATCACAATGCACAAAAAATATATTAATTTGTTGCAAGGATCTTAATGCGCAAAAAACAAATTTTCTTTCATGCACCTAATGCGAAAGAAAAAAAATCTCATGCACCTAATGTGCAAAAGTAATTTTGCATACATCATAAAGCACAAAAAATAATTTTGTCTACATCCTCATGCGTAAAAATAATTTTTGCAAATACTAAATTGCACAAAATATTATTACATGTATTAATACTATAAAAAAAATAATGCAAAAAAAAATAATTTTGCAAAAGTCCTAACACGCAAAAATTAACTGTTATCCAGCTTCTATATAAATACAAAATATGTTGGTACTATAGTAAGTTAAATTCTCTGACCTAGTGGTAAGCATGCAAAAGATACATAAAAATGTCTAAGGTTCAAATCCATTTAAGACCAACAATTCTTTTAATTATTTTAGTATCAAATGGATATACTACAGGCAACTACTCAACACCACATCATTGTCCATGTGACATGAGCCAGCGCCACATCATCTGCATGCGTGGTAGCCCATGTCATTATCCGTGGCGTCCAAGCCGCCACATCACCCACAATGTAGGCGCTGTTCAAGCCTTTTTGTTTTTCCATTTTGTTAAAAATAGAAAATAAAATCACATGAGAGTCAGCTACATAAAAACGCAGCAGAACAAAAAATACATAGCAGCCCCTTGCTGCAATAATCAAGGCTAGGCGTGTTCAATTAATCGTTTTTTTTCGGTTAACCATTAATGAATCAATTCGGTTAATTCGGTCGGTAACCGAATTATTTCGGTTAGGTGAATGGTTAAAGGTTTCGAATAATTTCGGTTATCGGTTAATTCGGTTCGAAAATTGAAATTAACGAATTAACCGATTTAACCGAAATATTATGTTAAACGTATATTTTATATATAATTATAATTATATATAATATGTATCATATATTTTTATTTATTTATATCATATATTATATATACAACATATATTTTGTTTTATTTTAAATAAATTTCGGTTAGTTCGGTTAACCGACAATTAACCGAAATATAATTTGGTTCGGTTAAGATTTCGGTAAATATAATTTCGGTTCGGTTAATGGTTTTACCAATTAGCAAATTCGGTTAATTCGATTTTCAACATTTCGGTTAATGGTTAACCGAATTAACCGAATGAACACCCCTATTAAATCAAGGCTGGATTTTGTTTTTCTCAAAAACCTTTGAATCCACATAACTTATTCGATTCAAATCTTTTTTCATGTATAATATGTCAAATTAATCATCTTTTTGAGTTATACAATTTGACAACGATATTGCATATAAAAACCAAAAAAGATTCGAATTTTTTAAATAAAAATAAAATCACAAGTATCATCAAACTCAAGTGCATCAAATAGGCGAAATCGGGTCCTAATGGCTCTGATACCACTGTTACCAATATGGGTCGAAACATAAATCACATATTTGCACATAAAGTATGGATCGAGTATACCTATTTGCAGCAGAATTGTCAATCCACATAGCTAGGATTGAGCTCGTCTACAAGCCTCATTTTGATCAATGATTAAGTCATCTACAAGCATTAGCATTGGTTCAACCCTAAACAACGAACGAACCCCGTTGATTGGGTGAACCACTAACTACCTTTATCGTTGGTGTAAATAAGTACAAGAGTTATTCACATTGATATGCACAACTTAAACCCTGGAGAACTTTGATGATGCTCCAAGAAGGAAACCGTAAAGAGAAATTTTAGGAGAGAGGTTATTTTTTCTATGTGTAGGAAACGTTCTAATTACTTAGTCGATTCAGGGAGAGATATCAATATAAATCTCATAGGGGTGGAGCCACATGGTGGCTCGGGGGGGGCCCCCTCCCCCAACTTTTTCATTTTTTTCTTTTTAGTACTTATATTTTTTATTATTTAGTATTTTGGCTCCTTTCATAATTTTGTTGGATAAAAATTATTGCAGGAATTTTAGTAAGTTAAATTGGGAGATTTTGTCGATCTTATTTTATCTTATTATCATCTTAAAATTATATTTTCTATTCATCAAAAGATGGGTTGCTCATTATTATTTGCTAACATGTATTCAAATCAAATTATAAAAAAATAAATTGTAGATAGTTTTTGATATGCAAAAGTGACTCTAAACAAGTTAAGGATTTAATGATGTATTTTGATACAAATGTAATCAAAAATAGTAGGGTAAAATAACATAACAAGTTAGTTACAAAAATGGAATCAAATCTCTTTCTCTCTCTCTCTCTCTCTCTTTCCTCCATTAACGCAAATAAAGAAAATTGTGAAGAACTCGAAAATTACAGTTCATGAAAATTACAGAGAAAAAACAAAAAAAAAATCGGTGCAATATTACAGAGAAATAACGAACAGTGAGTTCGAAAACTAAATATGCAACAAAACTCAACTAAATATGCATTATCTGAAAACTATCTATGTAGCGTAAAAAAACTAATATGTAGTACAGTATATCCAACTATGCAAAACGTCATAAACTATGCAACAAAATCAACTAACTATGTATTATCTAGAAACTATCTATGCATTGTGGAATAACTAAATATGCAGTACATTATGTAACATCCCATTTTTATAATTTCCAAAAGCAACATCTCATTTTCATAACTAAATATACATTATATTGAACCTATTTATGCAGTGTAGTATAACTACATATGCAGTACGTTATATTCAATTATGTCTTGTTTTCGTAAAAGCAGTCTGCCAACAAAATAACTAAATATGCATTATTTGATGTCTAATTATGCAAAGAAAAGAACCCTAACTATCTTTGTAAAATAAAAATATTTGGAAAAAAAAACAGGGTTCCTTAAAATCCGCCACAAAATCCTGAGTGTCAATTTCAGCCCATAAAATCACTGGGACCACTAATTTGAATTACAAAATTACAATTTTGCCTTTAAAATCAGCAAAAATTAAGAAATAATTAGAAAAACTGAATTAATCACATCCCTTCATTTTTTAAGATCAATGGGTAAGATGAGTCCACACTGCCTCACCTAGGAGGGTGGTCTCATTTGAACCAAATCCTATATATATATATATATATATATATATATATATATATAAACTTTATTGTCTTGTATATATACACAAATGTCGTCTTTTGTTTTTTACTATTGTCTAGAGGCATCAATTTTCGATACGACACAATAACAAAGACGAAATTAACACAAATTTAATATTTTATTAATATTTAATATATTTTTTATTTGTAATTTTATTTTTTTCTCCATTTTTTTATTTTTTTCGTGTCAACTTTAAATTATATAGGTTTTTCGTGTCATGTCGGATTATCCCAGTGTTATAAGCGGGTCATGTTCATATCGTGTATCTTGACACAAATAATTAAACGGGTTGTGTTGATTCGTGTGGACACGACCCGCAAACACGAAACACGACAAGATTGACTCCCATATTCTTGCCACCCCTTACTTATCGTGTTGCTCCGCTTTTTATATCTCAATCCCTTATATCGATTAGAGTTCTCATGGAGAAGTTTCTAGATACATCTCAATTAAATAGAATTCCCTATTATCTCAAATATTCAAATATGGGTGCAACCTAATTGCACCCAATAAATTTCATGTAATCGTACTGTCTGTATACAACTTGATCTCCCAACATATTTATGCTGCATTGTGGGTGAATTATCGCTTGTCGATCATCATATGACCAAAAAATTACATTTTTCCGAGATATACTTAACAATTAACTGCTTGAAAGAAATATTAATGCTATAGCTATCTAATTTTTCGTCTCCTCTTAAGTTGAAAAATACTAATTATTTACTTCATCAAATTAAATTTATACATAATTAATTCTTAATGAAAACAGATAAATGCCAGCAACATACAGTAATATTCATCATTCTTTAAAGGTTGCATTTCAATTCCCCTCATGCCCCTGATGCACTATATACATGTCGCACTTGCCCTCTTAAATATTAAGATAGACACTTTATTCACTCAAAGTAAGAAAACATAAACATAATATTTTTTAACCATAGATGAATTTATACTTACTCATATTATCGTTTGAATTTTATTTTAAAATTATTATTAGTTAAATAATTAATAATCATTATGTTAGTATGTATAAAATTATTCTTTGGTGAGCAACGAAACTCTATGAGAAAAGTAGTCTTAAACCATGTGGTTTTAGCCACTAGCCACCACAAGAATTGTGGGGTGGAGGTCGGGGGTTCAAATCCTCGCTCCATCAAATTGTTTGTGGGGTGGAGGTCAGGGGTTCATATCCTGCTCCATCAAATTGCTCCACGGGCATACGCGAATTTGGTGAAGATTTGGTGGGAACTCATCTTGAATAGCATCCGTGTGGGTTCGATTCGGGGAGAGATCGTTATTAGTAGATTGGGGGTCGAACATAATTGTTTTTCTTTACCAGGAGGATCTGGTTGTCGTCGTGAGACCGTCGTAACACCATGCAATGCGTGCACATCCTGCGGTTTACCTTGGCGAAGAAGAATGAGGAGCGGAGAAATTGTTCTCCCGATCATAGTCGGGCGTAAGCGCGGAAGTTCTTTCGAGCTTATCAAAAAAAAAAAAAAAAGAGAAAAGTAGTCTTAAAACATATAGAATAAAAATATAGGACATTGAGCAGACGTCAGCCTATCATGATCACAAAGACTTCATTGGTTCTACCATCTTTGTGAAGAATCAAGAAATTTCCCAAGATTATCATTAAGTATATTTTTGAATTAATTATTATTTGTTGGCATTATTGTGCAATAGAAACAAGTTAAAATCGTTGTATCTTTTATTTATTTCCATTGTTCTGAAGTTATTAATGTTGAAACATATTTAATAATTATTGAAGGCGACCATTTTTAGAAAATAAAAAAGTTATATAATATCTATGTATTATTTACCTAAAGACAAGTGTCAATTTCAAAAGCATTTTAACATAGTTTATCCATATTGGTTTTTAACATTATATTAAACAATTATGTTAAGGGATAATTACAAAAACACCCATGAGATTTGGGCTAATTACAAAAAAACCAGGAGATGTTTCAAACTTACAAAAAAAAACCTTCAGGTTTCGGTTTGTCTTAAATTTAAGGGAATCGTAATATTTTCGTAAATATTAGGGGTTTTTTGAAATATTTTTTAAAATCACCGAAAAATGTAAGATGGAATCAAACCTCGAGGGGTTTTTGTAATATTTAAAGAACTCAGGTTATTTTGTAATTAGCCCAAACCCTAGGGGTGTTTCGTAATTATCCCTTATGTTAATATAAAACCACCACCATATATATAGAGCTGGCAACAGACGGGGTCGGGTCAGCCTAGGCCAAGCCCAACAGGCTAAGTGAAAAATCAAGTCGGGTTAAGTTGAAATTTTATTGGGCCATATTTCTTGTGGCTCAACATGTACAAGTGTATTTTTGATCGGTCATTTGAATTTTTTGAGCATTGGGCCATTTGGAGGAGGTGAAAGTAGTCCGGTTATTTCTTAGTTGCTAAAAAGTAAAAATTAAGCCAAATCCAATACTGTATGCGGGCCGGGACAATTTCACTGGCTCTACCACCATATAGGCTAATTACTCGAAATTTTACGTAGGAAAACGTGGAGACGCGAGAACAAGAGGATGTCGAGCACGTGCGAAGAGGGCTGCATGGTCACGTGGGACTGTCGTTGAAAATTTAAAAATAGTAAATTTGAAGTTTTAATATAAAATATAAAAAAATTTAAAGCCGCCAAGTTGTGGTGAATAATATCTTTATGGGGTCCGGGGCCTGGAATATTAATAAGATAAAAAGAGGGGGTTGCATAGTAAAACAAAAGTATGACAAGATGTTTCCGTACAGAAGGCAGCCCCTCGCGAGGGACACGTGGCGATATTCTAACCACTTTTTGTGATGCCTGTCACGGTCATATGTCACACTTCCTGTCACCCTCCCAAAACCTCAACCTCTTTTCCATGCCGACATGGTCGGCAAAATACTTGCTATTTGTTAATATTCATTTCAGCCAACAAATTTCAGTTGGTTTTGTTTACTAAAACTGAATAGCATGTGTTTTTAAGAGAATTGCGTTTGACTTGATTTCAGATAGATATTTTTAATTGATTGTTATATTACAGGAAAAAATGTTTATTGTCGAATTTTGTGTTTTTGGATGAATGGATAAAAAAAGTTTGATAAAAAAGTCGCGCATGTAAGGCTAATATAGTGGGGAGTATCCAATTTTCTTTAATTGTGATATGTGTCAAATTTTGAATTAAAATAAAACTACATAAGTTTGTTGGATTGAGATTTCATGTCCAATAATCGTATTTCACTGTCTATTTTATTGTCTTTGGATAAATGTTATGCGTAACGTCATAATTATTCATGTAATTTATTAATTCATTAATTCAATACATAAGACTATGAAATGGAAAAGTAGAACTCATGTCAAATGGGGGCCGGTCGACAAAGGGAAAATTCAGGTCATATCAAACCAAAACAGGGAATGAATCGCTATTTTGGAGTCTAGTGTTGCCCAACACATGAAAAAACAACTAAAATACTCGAGCTATTTGGGCCCAGCCAAATAAAGGTCCATTAGTTAATTTCAGGCATCTAAAATAGTCACCCAAGACGACTTTTTCATTGGCCCGGACTGTTTTGACAATTATATGGAAATTGAATGTGGAATAGGAGATTTGTACTCAATTTCAATAAGATGTAGAGATAATTAAGTTGAGAGAGATCCAATGATACTTGACCAAGGTCAAGTTGAGGTAACTCTTGGTCTCTCTTTGGAGAGGTCAAGGGTTTGAGCCCCCCGGAGCTCGATGGCGGAACAATTAATATTGAGGGATTCAAGCGCTGAGTATGAAAGGTTGTAACTCAGTGGAAACCTACGGCTAGATAGAGGAAAGTCTGGCATGGAGCAATCACTTGAGAGGCTGAAACTGGGGAAACCCTATGGCTGGATAGAGGGGAGTCCAGGAATGTAAAGAATCACTTGGGGGACGATTCATTGTACGCGGTAGTTGGAGATATTAGGGACATGTGAGCTATTATGTGTTTCTCCCAGTTTATATGGGGGTAATTCTTGAGGGGCCAGAGTTGCTTAGGAAAACTACATTTTGGAACATGTAACCCGATATAAAATAATAAAAAAAAAAAAATTAAGTTGAGGGAGACCTCTCTCTCTCCAACCCTATTTATTTTGCAATGATGTCATTTGTGCACGAAAATGGTCCATTTTTCTTTGGTTTCTAAATCGATCATTTAGAAATTAGAGTTCTCAACATCATGATACATTAATATACAAAATCCCCAAAACTATGTTTTCCAATATTACTTTTAATTTTTAGTTTTTTCTTGCATAGCATTAATTGTTCAATCAAAAATATCTTTGGGCGACATGCCAAGCTAGGTAGGAAGCATACAGGTAAAAAAATATCACCCTGGTCCATTTTTAGAGGTCCCTGTATCTTTCTCATTGTCACTGTCTATCAATTTTTTGTTTTTAGTATTTGACAACAACACTTGTCCTAAATTAAAATATTGAGGTCGGCCAAAATTTTATTATAATCTCATGATTAATTTCTCCTTTTGTTGATCTTCATGTTCTTTAGGGAAGGGGTCCAACTTGTTGACAATAGTTTACCCTAAAATATGTCAAACAGGGTTTTTCAAACCTTTTGCTTCCTTTTGGGCTTTGTTGATTTTGATGGACAGCAATTTCCAGAAGGAAAGATGAAAAGATTTAGGGTTAATGTGGAATATGTAGACAGTAATTTCACAAGGAAAAAAGGCTTTAAAAAGGTAAAAAAAAAAAAAGAAAGAAAGAAAGAAAAAAAAAGTAAGCACTAGGAGTCAATTTGTGACACAACACGATAATCCAACATAAACCTAACATGAATTTAGCAGGTATAAGTACAACATTTAATAGTTTTGGGTCAAAATCGGGTCGGACACGGTTAACACGGAAAAATAATAGGTTAGCTCAGGTCACCCCGCATGTCGACACGATTGACCTATATAACCAATTTAATTTTGAGTGACATATTATTATAATATTTTGTGATGTTTTAGTTGGTTATATGAATATGGAAAAATTATTAAATGCATTATTTAATAATTTTTTAATATTTAATATATTGTTTTTTTGCAATTTCATTTTTTCTCCATTTTATTATTTTTTGGGTGTCAACTTGAAAGTATATAAGTTTTTAGGTCGTGTTGGGCAATTACCCGTGACATAAGTGGGTCGCATTCGGTCGGCCGTTCGGTATCTTGACACGAATAATAAGAGCTACCCAAAGGAACATAGCTCAAGAACATGGCGAGAATCAAAATCCCCAACTCTTTAGGGTCCAAATTGTGAGAACTCAGGGTACAATCTCACTCAACAATGCCAAATGGGCAAGAGTAAGAAATCCCTTTTATCTCAAGCACCTCGTCATGCTAATTCATTGAAATTCATCAATGCCCCCCATGCATAGCTCAGTAGTAAAGGACTTGGGTGATGTGATGTCTGCGCTTTGGCACCCAGCGGTGTGGTTGTTCGAATCCCTCCGGTAACGATTTACAGAGTGGAGGAGAACTTTGTGTGGTGACTCGGTCTTGAGCCAAGAACCCCGACTAGTTGAGGCATAGCCCGCGCTTCACATCCTCCATGAAGCTCTAGGGCAAGGGCAAGGGTAAGCGATGGGGCCCTCGGGGATGGGGTTCATCATTTTTTTTTTAATTGAAATTCATCAATAAGTTTGCTAAGAATTATTATGAGAATTTAGACTTGAGCAATGAATCAATTGGCGAACTAAGGCGTGTTGGTTTGCTACTTTTTCGGGTGAATTTCCTACTATTAAAGGATTTTTGATTATCAAGGTTGGTCGTACTTGTGGGAGCATCCGTTTGTTATGTATGATGATGATTTAATTTTGCAATTTTATTGAATTTATGAATTGAATATGATGTACATGGAAAGTCCGTTGCTATGAATTCTTTCGTAAAAAGGTGTCACTTTTGATGGACTCTAATGATTTTTGTCTGTTGTTGAATGTTCGGAAGGAGGATGAGATTATTTTGGTTGCACTCATTGGAGTGATGAAGTTTTTGGTGTCTCTTTAGAGACGATTAAGACATACTTGGGTGTTTGGCGGATTATTCCTTGTTGGCTATGACTATTGAGCATCGTATGATTTCTACAATTGTGGCATATTGCATTTGTGGAAAATCCATTAAGATCCGAGCAACATGGATTATTTCTTGATCTATAAAATCACATAAAGGGGAATTGCTTAATTTTGGTGCGATTATGATTCAATGTGTCATAGAGTTGATCACTCGAGGAACAAGATATTTTCATGGGCAATTGGATTTGTAAGCTTCTCTTGCATTCGGTGTTAGTCCAGTGGCTATGATAATCTAGAGGGAGGTGAATAGATTATCTCGGTTTTTTGATTTTGCCTCTTTTTCGAAAAATCAAGCAAAGACGAAATGCTAAGTGCGGGAAATAAATAGCACACTTCGATTTAAAGAGGTTCAACCCACCTCAGAGCCTAATCTCTACCACCCTAGTATATCCGAGATGGATTTAAAAAAAAAAAGATTTTATTAATTACCAAAATTAATAATACAACACCTTGAGGATTACCACAACCCTCTCGCAACACCTTGAGGATTACCACAACCCTCTTACACCACTTTGAGGATTACCACAACCTGTTACAACACCTTTGAAGATTACCACAACCTTCAAACACCTATCACCTAGATCACCCAGTGTATTCTTACCACAAGAATACTCACAAGGATGTCTTGTGTTGAATAATGACCAAAAATCAAGATTACAACTCAATGATGAATGATACAATATGAGTACAAGTGTAATCAAGAATTGAAAACATAGACCTCAAATTTGTGCAAGTGAAAGTGCTTAGGCTAATACAACAAGATATATGAAAGTGTTTGCTTGTTTGCTCTTTGCATGTGTAGAGTGTTGTATCTTGTTGCTTGAATGAAGCCTCTATTTATAGGAGAGGTCTTGACTTTGATTTCAGACATAGGCTCCTCCTTGGGGAGTGATTTTTGCAAAAGAAACCATTTAAAATCATCAAAATAGTGTTAGAAATCAATCCCACAAAATAGGAAAAAATCTCGGAAATGCAACGGATAGTTTGTTGATAAAACAGAGGGTGTGACCGGTCACGCAGAGATAAGATTGAAATTGAATTTCTACGATTTTTACAGAGGGGACCGATCGGAGAAGTGCGGCCGTCGCCCTAGACCATGACCGGTTGGGAATATTTAAAATACGAAACAGAAAAGAGGCTTCAAGAGGGCACTCCTAGGTAGGTCGCCCCCGGGGTCGATCGGTCGCCTCCCTTATTTTTCTACGTCCTTTTGTTTCAAAACTCAACTCGGCTCAGTACGGGTTGCCTATAGAGGCGACTGGGTCGAACTGAAACAAATGTGTTGTCCAATTTTTTATCGAAAATAAACTCCAAAAAATACTCCGAAAAATAGTAAAAATATTTTAAATCGATTGGAAGTATTTAGACAACATTTAGGGACATTGTTTTGGTTTAAAAACGCATTTGAACAAAATCATCAAAATCATGATAAAAACATTTATCTAACATTTGGTCTACCATCATCGGAATTCAATTGGAAATTATTCATGATGGTTTTGACAATGACAATGTACAACAAATGATACGAATGCGTAGGAATATGCCAATTCATCCTACTAAATCGGCTAAAGGTAGACACCAAAGATCATCCTCTCAAAATCCAAATGACCTCTTTGATGATGAAGAAGCAAAGAGATTGGCCGGGTGATGGTCAAGGCATTCCGGAGGATAATACGGTGCCCGTCAAAATCAAGCATCTCGTGAGTATTTTCAAGCCCAACTTGATGAGCAAAGGCTTAACTATGATGCTCTTAGGGCTAGTCACGAGGAGCTCAAGCAAGAGAACTCGAAGCTCAAAAAGTCAGTTGGTAAATTGAAGAAGTTCATCAAAGACCTCCTCCCCACCGTTTGCTTCTCTTCCGATGAAGAGTGACATTTTGCTATTATCATGCTTTACATTCATGTTATTGTCACACTCATTTCTTTAAAGTTGTAATGTACTATTTTGACACTACTTCTCCTAATATGCTAATGATATTTGCTTTTTGTTTTTCTAAGGGGAAGAACTAGCAAGAGTGCTAGTAGCAAAGTGATTGCTAATGGTTATTTCTAACTATGGTATTTTTTGGATAGATGTTGATGGAGTACTCGATGGTAAAAGTACTTCTTGATTTTTGCTTGGTTTCATTTATAATGCCTTTCTATATTGCTAGTATATCATCTTGATTGGAGAGATTAATTTGTTTATCTCAATTGGGTTGAACCCTTGAGAACTTATCTTAATATTGATATCACATGAGCATGTTGAATATTGGTATATGATTGTTGTATGTTTGCATTTGATGATGTTTTTGGGCATTATTGCACTTACAAGGGCTATATATACTATCTTTTTCATTCTACGCCCACCAATTGTTTGATGGAATGTTTCAATAAAAATTTCTTATATTACATGATTCTCTCGATTTCAAAAGTTTTATAAGTTTATAAAGATCATGTTTTGCCACTAAAAGAGTTTTTGCAAGTCAAATGATCGATTTTTCCCGTTTAATTGGAATTTAAGCTTGAATTGTTAGAAAAGCTCGATAAATCGGTTCAAATGCCCACTTTGACATGATTATGTGATGTTTTTATCGTGCTAATATTCTTTTTGATGATTCCAAAGGGGAGAAACAGAAAATAAGCTTTTAGCTCAAAAAAGCTAAAATAAGCTCACGAAAATCTATAAGCTATGGCTATTAAAAGTCAAAAGTTGTGAACAAAATCTAGTCCAATGGATGTATTATGGACTTGCTATTCTTGATTGATGATTGTCTTTGAGAGGGAGAGCTTCTAAGCTCTTGATTCTTGAATTTATTTTGTAAAAGCTAAAACTTTTAGCTTTTGTTTGATTGTTTCTCTGCTTATCTTGATGTGCTTGTTGAAAACGGGAGCTTTTGCAAAATGTTTTTGAAAATCTTTACTCTCATCCTTATGTCTATTATGCATGGATTGTTGTTGTTCTAAACGGAAAGTTATTCTTTGACCAGAAAAATTGTTTTGTTTTCAAAATTGGCCTCTTAAAATTGTTTTGGTTTGTAATCATAAAAAAAAGGGGAGTTTGTTAGATAAATGTTTTTATCATGATTTTGATGATTTTGTTTAACTGTATTTTTACACCAAAATAATGTTTCTAAATGTTGTCCAAATACTCCCGATCGATCTAAAATGTTTTTACTAATTTTTCAGAGTATTTCTTGAAGTTTATTTTTGACAAAAATTGGACAACACTTCTGTCTCGAGATCGATCGGTCGTCCTATAGGGCATCCCATGTCCGAAGTTGATTTTGAAACGAGAAACTTGGGTCGACAAAATCTCGAGCATATCGGCCAGGTTGATCGGTGGCGTTGACGATCGATGTCTTTTGATACATGTTTTTATCTTAATTTTGATGATTTTATTTTTACACCAAAACAATGTTTTTAATTGTTGTCCAAATACTCCTAAATGATTTTAAATGGTTTTAATATTTTTAGGAGTATTTCTTCAAGTTTTAGTTTTAGATAATATTGGACAACACTTTTAATGATTTTATGTTTATAAGTTTTTACTTCAAAACAAGATTCCTAAATGTTGTCTAAATACTCCCGATTGGTTTAAAATATTTTTACTAAATTTTTGGAGTATTTATTGAGTTTTATTTTCGACAAAAATTGGACAACATTTCTGTCTCGAGGTCAACCAGTCGCCGTATATGGCAACCCGCACTGAAGATGATTTTGGAACAAAAATGAGACGGAAGGGAAATAGACCAGGTAGACGTCGGCCGGTGGCGTCAACCGGTCGACCCCTGTCGGGGTACACTGGGAGTTCTTTTTGAAAGAGAACACCTGTCTTATTTTTGGTCATGGTGGTAAATCGATTGGGGTGGGCGTCGACCGGTCGAGGTGTCGTCGGCCGGTCGAGGTGTACGTCGTTCGGTCGAGGTGTACGCGTCGATCGGTCGCCCTGTGTTATTTGGTGTGTATTTTTCAAACGTCTATTTCGTGCATGACCGTCGCCCTATCTTTTTGACAAATTCGGCCGTTTGACAGCAGACAAACTTTCCTTAAAATGTGGGATTGATTTCTAACAGCTATATTCTTGATTTTAATTGTATTTTTCTGTAGATTTTCAACCCTCAAGAAGATCCTATGCTTGATCAATCATCTCCTATAAATAGAGGAAGTTTTGGAGCAACCAAAAACAACAATTGAGATACAACACAACAAGATACACTTGAGCAAATATTTGTTCTTCATAGTTTTTATTCTTGTTGTAATTTTGCCTAGCTTATCACTTTCACATTCTTGAGGTCTAGGCTATTCTTGATTACACCTTGCACTCAAATTGTAATATTCATTATTGAGTTGTAATCTTGATTTTTGGTCATCATTCAACACAAGACATCCTTGTGAGTATTCTTGTGGTAAGAATACACTTGGGTGATTTAGGTGATAGGTGTATCAAGAGTGTGGTGCTCTTGAGGGGTTGAAGAATTTGGTATTCTTCAAGATTGAATATTGTGGTGATCTTCAAAGGTGCGTTGAAGGAAGATTGTGGTAATCTTCAAAGGGAGATTGTGGTAATCTCCAAATGTGGTGTTGAAGAAGAGTGTGGTGCTCTTCAAGGTGTTGTAGGTTGAGTTTGTATTAATTTTGGTAATTAATAAAATTCTTTTTCTTTTTGAAATCCATCCCGGATATCTTTGGGGTGGTAGAGGATTAGGCCCTAGGTGGGTTGAACCTCTATAAATCGGCGTGTGTTGTTTACATTCCGCACCTTTATTATTATATTGGCTTGTTTTGTTCGAAAGAGAGGGTAAAATCGAAAAGATGAAGATAATCTATTCACCCTCCTCTACAGATTATCGTAGCCGTTTGGACTTACAAGTGGTATCGAGCCAAACTCTTTGGCAAGCTCGTTTCACATCGCGAGTGAAGAGGAACGATCGTCGGCTCTTAACGAAGCTCAACTTTCCGACACCTCCACCACCAAGCCACCTCTATTTGATTCCAAAAATTATATATTTTGGAAAGAAAGAATGGAATGTTATTTACAAGGTTGCGGGTTCGATATTTGGAACATCGTCATAAATGGAGAATTCATTCCGATGAAAGATACGCCACACACCTCCAAAGGCTTCAAAGAGCTTAATGATGAAGAGAAGAAAATCATCTCCTTAAACGGTAAAGCTCTCATTATTTTGTATTGTTCATTTACTAATTTGGAATATGAATATATTGTAGGAATTCGATCGGCACATGAAGTATGGCAAACATTAGAAGCCATCTATGGAGTATTTGCAAATGAAAGGAGCCAAACAAAAGCATCTACTTCTCAAAGTGATACAATGTCAAATCTAAGGAACAAACTCTTACAACTTCCAACTATGAAGAAGTTGAACATTGTCTTATGGGCATCGAAGAAGATTATGAGGTATGTCTTAAACCCTCTACTTCTTATGATATTAAAAATGATTATAGTGTTGCAAAATGATTTTGATGATCTTCAAAATGAATTCCAAAATTTACTTCTTAAATACAAAAATTTGAAAAAGGAATTCATTGTTTTGAAAAATGAAAAGGATAGTTTATTTACTTCCTATGAATCACTATCATGTGCTCACACCACCACACTTGATAAGGTTAGAAATCTTGAAAAACAAAAAAGTACTCTTGTTGAGGATATTAATTGCATGAAAAATGATTTATCAAAACCCAACTTGAGTACCAATAAATTGCCCAATATTGTGAATGTTAATGGTTGTGATAACTTGAATAGTGAACTTGATCATGAGCCTAATATTGTCAAGCATATAAAAAAGAATTGAGTTCCTATGCATGTTAGTAATGTTACTTGCTTTTATTGCGGTAAGAAGGGACACGCCGTAAATACTTGTCGGGCTAGAAATAGCTCAAATTTCTATTGGAGACCTAAAATTCTCAAAGCTAATCCAAAAGGACCCAAGCACTTGAGGGTACCACAAAACAATGTGTTATTAGGTACTGACGAAATAATAATCGAAGAAAATTCATGCCGCGAGGAAACATCAAATGAACATCTCATTTGATCAAAGAAGGAGAAAACAAAGTCAATTTCCAAGAAGAGGATATAATCAAAAATGGGAAGAACACAATCCTTGGAAATGGCAAAGACATCATCAACAAGATGATTTTCCAAGAGAAAGACACTTTCGAAAATGGGAAGGCCACAATGCTTGAAGATGAAGCAATTGGAGAAGCCATCATCAACAAGATGATTTCAAAGGGAAGATATCATCAACCACGGGAATGGCACAACCCATGGAAATGACATAATTGGTAAACCGTATCTCCCCATTTAAGCATGCATTTTATTTAGTTAGTATGCATGTTTTTATTTGTGTCTATTGCAAATGAGTTTTCATTATTTTAAAAATTAAGGTCCTCAATTAATATTTGTGTTTTTAAAATCCTTTGAAAATGAGACTTACATGTTGTTTTTAAAACTCTTATGGATTTTCTGACTTAAGCACTTTTATTGTGATATCTCTTATTACTTGGCCTACACTTGTGCTATCATATCTTGTGCAAAATTTGTTTAAAGAATTGTGTAGGTTATATATCTCATATTCATTGGCTATCGTCTATTAGAGATTCTTAAACCATCGAGGTATGTTTACTCGTATCATTCTTAGAACTCGATATTGTATTCATGTCATGTTTATGCACATGTCTTTCAAAATATTTCATTTCAACCCCTTTAAGTGCCATTAAATGACTTTGTGATTTTTCTTCAAAGGGCACTACTCGTAAAATCTCGTTTTTCGTATATGTGTTTTCTCGAAACTTATATTTGTTGGATTTAGTCCATAATTATCTTTTGCAAAGTTTTAAAACTTTTGGGGTGAAAAATCGAATTTTGGAAAATTCGGAAAATGAAACGGTACCCTAAGAGCAAAAAGGACGTAGGGGTCGGCCGTCGAGACCCTCGCCGGTCGACGGGGTTATTTGACGAGGCGAGAATGTTTAAATTGAAACAGGGGATCTTTGGTTTTATTTCTTCTTCTCAAACCTACGAACCCTAACTCATCCTCACTCCAAAATTCTCACAAAATATCCAAATACTTCACAAATTGTTTCATATTTGAGCTCATATCTCTCTAATTCATCTTGTTTTTCATGGCACCCCATCAATTCACGGGTCAAATCCTCAAAAGAGGATAAGGAAGCAAAGTGGAGAATCTTCCTCCAACCCCCAACAAGATGATATTCCACAAGGAAATAATCAAAACAGGCTCACGAAGAAGAGATTGATGAATTGAGAGTCGGGGTTTCAAAATCAAACATTCATTGGAATTCAAGTAAGTTATCACTTCTTTACGAGCCTCCCTCTAGAGCTAATAGATTTCGATTTGAAATAAACTTGCGGAGGAGCATTATGAGAATATTGGATTGAACGACAAGAAAATTGCGTGCACTCGTATGGTTCGATTTTGGCTTTTCATGATGAATATCCGAAATTAGGGCTTATTTTGAAATTCAAGGTTGGGTTTCATTATGGGATAATCCGTGTTTGCATTATGATGACGAGCTTATAAAACTTTTTTATGCAAATATGTGGATTGTTGATGCTACGGTAGATAATCCGTTGGAACTTCACACATTTGTTAATGGTAGGCACTTTTCATGGACATTGGCGATATTTGTAATCATTTTAATGTGCCAAATGATGGTGCTAAATATGTAGATTGTGCTTATTGGGATAATGATCTTTTGGTGTCTCACTCTACATGAGGTAAAAACCTTTTTAGGAGTTTTTGGAAAGTAAGCTTCTCGGCAATGCCACCAAATTATCGGATTGTATCAATTATTTGCTCCTATTGTGTTTGTGGTAAAAAGTAAAACTTCCGAGTAATCTTGAACTCTTTCTTACCTATAAGATGATCCAGGGAAAGAGTAAATTATGGGGCTATTTTTGTATATTGTTTGTCGGAATCAAGAAGGCTTACTAAGAAAAATATACGTTGGGAAATTTGATTTGTCGACTACTATACCTTTCGGGCTATCCGAAAAGTGAGATGAATACCAAATTCGGCACAATGACTATGATAATGCCAACATTCTACAAATGGTAAGAATGCGACAACACTTACCACGAGTTCCCACCAAAGCCGCTAGGGACGTGCTCAAGATCCACAACAACCTCGATATGATTTCTTTAATGACAATGAGGTTGAAAATATTGGTAGAGGAAATGTTGAGGAACAAGAAGATGAAGAAGAAGAGAAGAATGAACAAGAAATTGGGGAGGAAGAAAATGAGGAAGAACACTTCAATGAAGGAAATGAGGAAGAAGATGAAAACGAGTAGGATGTTGAAAATTTAAGTCTCAAAGAGAGAATGGACAAAGTGGAAAGAAATACATTTAGAGATGTAGCCTCTCTTAGAAAAGAGCTCAGGGTTGTGAAGGAAGAAAATTCTAGATTGAAAAAGTCTATGGGAAAATTGAAGAAATTTATCAAAGAGCTTATCCCCGGAACTTGCTTCTCTTGAGATGAGGATTGATGTCCCCACCCCGTGTTTATGTTTGATACATGTTTTTATCTTAATTTTGATGATTTTATTTTTACACCAAAACAATGTTTTATTTGTTGTCCAAATACTTTTAAATGATTTAAAATGGTTTTAATATTTTCAGGAATATTTCTTCAAGTTTTATTTCGGATAAAATTGGAAAACACTTTTAAGGAATTTGTATTTATTTGTTTTTACTTCAAAACAAGGTTCCTAAATGTTGTCTAAATACTCCCGATTGGTTTAAAATGTTTTTACTAAATTTTCATAGTATTTCTTGAGTTTTATTTTCGACAAATATTGGACAACATTTGCTCTGTCTCTTGGTCGACCGGTTGCCCTATAGGGCAACCGTGATCAAGATGATTTTGAAAGCAGAAAATGAGACGGAAGAAAAATCAAGTCGAGTCGGCCGTTCATGCAGGCGTCGGCCGGTTCGGTCGCCGGTGCCGATGGTCGACGCACTGCAAGTCTTGGTTTTGAAACAGACTTACGCACTTTGATTTTTAAGGATGTGAGACCGGCCAACATAGGGACGACGGTCGAACCCTACGTCGGCCGTCGCCTCTGTGTAAATTTTGAGTTTCATTTCAAACTTCTATTTCGTGCGACTGGTCGCATCTATCTTTTTTGACAAAAATGTGACCGTTTGATGAGACAAATTTCCTTAAAATGTGGGATTGATTTCTAACAGCTATATTCTTGATTTTAATTGTATTTTTCTGTAGATTTTCAATCCCCAAGAGGAGCCTATGCTTGATCAATCATCTTCTATAAATAGAGGAAGTTTTGGAGCAACCACACATAATTTGAGATACAATACAACAAGATACACTTCAAGCAAACACTTGTTCTTCATTGTCATTATTCTTGTTGTAATTTTGCCTAGCTTATCACTTTCACATTCTTGAGGTCTAGGCTATTCTTGATTACACCTTGCACTCAAATTGTAATATTCATTATTGAGTTGTAATATACACAAGACATCCTTGTGAGTATTCTTGTGGTAAGAATACACTTGGGTGATTTAGGTGATAGGTGTATCAAGAGTGTGGTGCTCTTGAGGTGTTGAAGAATTTGGTATTCTTCAAGATTGAAGATTGTGGTGATCTTCAAAGGTGCCGTTGAAGGAAGATTGTGGTAATCTTCAAAGGGAGATTGTGGCAATCTCCAAAGGTGGTGTTGAAGAAGAGTGTGGTGCTCTTCAAGGTGTTGTAAGTTGAGTTTGTATTAATTTCGGTAATTAATAAAATTCTTTTTCTTTTTGAAATCCATCCCGGATATCTTGGGGTGGTAGTAGATTAGGCCCTAGGTGGGTTGAACTACTATAAATCGATGTGTGCTATTTACTTTCCGCACCTTTGTTATTATCTTTGAGCTTTCGGTTCAAAAAAGAGGGCATAATTGAAAAGATGGAGATAATCTATTCACCTCCCCTCTAGATTATCGTAGCCGCTTGATCTTACAAGTGGTATCGAGCCAAACTCTTTGACAAGCTTGTTTCACATCGCGAGTGAAGAGAAACGATCGTCGACTCTGAACGAAGCTCATCTTACCGGCACCTCCACCACCAAGCCACCACTATTTGATTCCAAAAATTTTATATTTTGGAAAGAAAGAATGGAATGCTATTTACAAGGTTGCGGGTTCGATATTTGGAACATCGTCATTAATGGAGAATCCATTCCGATGAAAGACACACCTTACACCTCCAAAGCTCTCAAGGAGCTCAATGATGAAGAAAAGAAAATCATCTCCTTAAATGGTAAAGCTCTCAATATTTTATATTGTTCACTTACCAATTTGGAATTTGATCGTATTGTAGGAATTCGATCGGCTCATGAAATATGACAAAAATTAGAAGCCATTCATGAAGTATATGCAAATGAAAGGAGTCAAACAAAAGCATCTACTTCTCAAAGGGATACAATGTCAAATCTAAGGAACAAGCCTCTTACAACTTCCAACTATGAAGAAGTTGAACATTGTCTTATGGGCATCGAAGAAGAAAACGAGGTATGTCTTAAACCCTCTACTTCCTATGATATTGTTATACAAATGATTATAGTGATTTGCAAAATGATTTTGATGATCTTCAAAATGAATTCCAAAGCTTGCTTGTTAAATACAAATATTTGAAAAAGGAATTCAATGTTTTGAAAAATGATAAGGATAGTTTATTTACTTCCTATGAATCACTATCATGTGCTCACACCACCACACTTGACAAGGTTAGAAACCTTGAAAAAGAAAATAGGACTCTTGTTGAGAATATTGAAGGTATGAAAAAGAATCAAGTCTCTAAGCATGTTGGTCATTATGCTCCTAGAATTATTACTTGTTTCTATTGCGGTAAAAAGGGTCAAATGGCTAATTCTTGTCGAGCTAGAAATAGCTCTAATTATTGTTGGAGACCTAAAAGCCTCAAGACTAATCCCAAAGGACCCAAACACATGAGGGTACCACAAAACAATGTCATATTAGGTACTCGGCGAAATAATGATCGAAGAAAATTTATACGCTAAGAAGACATCAAATGACCATTTCATTTGATCAAAGAAGGAGAAAGTACTTTCAACAAAGCCAATTTCAAGAAGAAGATATAATCAAAATTGGGAAGAACACAATCCTTGAAAATGGCAAAGACATCATCAACAAGATGATTTTCAAAAAAGAAGAGACCATCAACAATAGGAAGGGCAAAAATCTTGGAAATGGAGTAATCAAAGGAGCCATCATCAACAAAGTGACTTCTCAAAAGGAAGATATCATCAACAATGGGAACGGCACAACCCATGGAAATGGCGTAATTGGTAACCCATATCTCCCTAGTTAAATATGCATTTTAATTTGTTATTATGCATGTTTTATTTGTGTCTTAATAGCAAAATGAGTTTTTATGTGTTTATTGTTAAATTAAGGTCTTCAAAACTTATTTGTGGTTTTAAAATCTTTTAAAAAAGGGGAGACCTTACATGTTGTTTTTAAAACTCTTATGCATTTTTGTAGACTAAAGTGTGTTATTGTCTCCTATGGATTTTTATGGCATGAGCTTACTTGTGATATCTCTTATTACTTGCCTACACTTGTGCTATTATATCTTGTGCATATTTTGTTTAAAGATTGTGTAGGTTATATATCTCATATTCATTGGCCATTTCTTCATCAAGTCTCTTAAACCATCGAGGTATGTTAACTAGTATTTTTATTAGAACTCGATATTATGTCTATGCACATATCTTTCAAAATATTTCATTTTAACCCCTCAAGTGCCCCTAAATGATTTTGTAAATTTTTCTTAAAAGGGCACTACTCGGTTTATCTCGTTTTTTCGTATATGTGTTTTCTCGAAACTCATATTTGTTGGATTTAGTCCATAATTATCTTTTGCAAAGTTTTAAAACTTTTGGGGTGAAAAATTGAATTTAAAAAAAAACCTGGAGAATGAAAAATCGCCTTTGGGACGGTCAAGGCGGGGCTGACCGATCACCTTGCACGTCGACCGGTCGCACCCTACCTCGCCGGCCGCCAGGGCAATTTTTCAAGCTTAAATCGTTTGTTCTTCTTTTCAAAGCAGAACGCTTAAAAATCCTCCAAACCCTTTCAGGTGCGGAAATTCCCCTTTTTCTCTAAGTTCTCCAATTTTTCATCATTTTCACGATTCTTGTTGCTAATCCTCCTATTTTTGCAAGAATCTCACATTTATGGCTCCTCCAAGAAATTCTATCAACGAAATCCTCAAAAGAGGAGAAGGAAGCAAGGGGCGAATCTTCCTCCAACCCCCAACAAGTTGATATCACAAGGAGATAATCAAAAAACGCTACTGAGAAGAAGAGATGGTTGAATTGAGAGTAGGGATTTCAAAATCATATATTCATTGGGACTCTAGTAAGTTATCACTTCTCTATGAGCCTCCCTCAGAGTTAATAGATTTCGATTTTTAAATAAGCTTGCGGAAGAGCACTATGAAAACATTGGGTTGAACGACAAGAAAATTGTGTGCACTCGTATGGTTCGATTTTTAGCATTTCATGATGAATTTCCAGATATTAGGGCTTATTTTGAAATTCAAGGTTGGGTTTCACTATGGGATAATCCGTGTTTGCATTATGATGGCGAGCTTATAAAACTTTTTATGCAAATATGTGGATTGTTGATGCTACGGTAGATAATCCGTTGGAACTTCACACATTTGTTAATGGTAGGCATTTTTCATTGACATTGATCGATATTTGTAATCTTTTTAATGTGCGAATGATGGAGTGGTTAATGTGGATTGCACTCATTGGGATGATAATATTTTGATGTTTCACTAGATAAAGTGAAAACCTTTTTAGGAGTGTATCCTGAAGTAACATACTCGTGCAATGCCGCCAAATTATCGGATTATATCTATTATTTGCTCTATTGTGTTTGTGGAAAAAAGTAAAACTTCCAAGTAATCTCGAACTCTTTCTCACCTATAAGATTGTTCGAGGAGAAAGAGTAAATTATGGGGCAATTTTTGTGTATTGTTTGTCGGAATCAAGAAGGCTTACTAAGAAAAAATATACCTTGGGAAATTTGATTTGCCGACTATTATACTTATCGGGATACCCGGAAAATGAGATGAATACCGAAATTCGTCACAATGACTTTGATAATGCCAACATTCTACAAATGGTAAGAATGCGACGACATTTACCACGGGTTCCCACCAAAGCCGCTAGGGGACGTGCCCGACATCAACAACAACCTCGGGATGATTTCTTTAATGACAATGAGGTTGAAAATATTGGAAGAGGTAATATTGATGAACAAAGAGATGAGGAAGAAGAGAATGTGGGGAATGAAGAGGAACAAGAAAATGAAGAAGAAGAGAATGTGGGGAATGAACAAGAAATTGGGGAAGAAGAAAATGAGGAAGAACACTTCAATGAAGAAAATGAGGAAGAAGATGAAGACGAGTCGGATGTTGAAGATTTAAATCTCAAAGAGAGAATGGCCAAAGTGGAAAGAGATACATTTAGAGATGTAGTCTCTCTTAGAAAAGAGCTCCGGGTTGTGAAGAAATAAAATTCTAGTTTGAAAAAGTCGATCGGCAAATTGAAGAAATTCATCAAAGATCTTATTCCTGGAACTTGCTTCTCTTCGGACGAGGATTGATGTCCCCACCCCTTTACTATTCTAGCATTTTCTCTCTTATTCATATTGTTTTGTATTTCCTTTGACTTTCTTGTAAAACTCTAAATTTCACTAATGGATTTGCTTGTTTTCTTGAAAGGGGTAAGTTGAAAATGGCTTGTGGATGATCATGATATTGATGGATATTTGATGGTAAAAATACTCTAGTTTGGCATTATTTGATAATTGGTATGAAGTACTTGATGGTAAAAGTGCTTCCTTTAATTTTTACTTAAATGCATTTGAGCTACTTTGATCATGTTGTTTAGATGGATAATTTGGAACATTTGTAATGTCTAATATGCATTGTTTGATGCTTGACATGTATTACTTGATGGCTCTTTAATTTTTGTTTGATGGCATTCGTAATGCCTTGATCTCTTTGCGATATTATCTCAATTGGGTTGAACCATTGAGTTTATGACTTTCTTGTATATCTCTTGCTATATTTTGCATATGATCTTGATGGGCTTAGATATATTGTTGTATTGTTTGGTAATGAAAATTGTTGGCTTGGATCATTTACAAGGGCTATATACAACTTCTTTTATTTTTCAAACCCACAAAGTGTTCGATAAAATGTCACAATGAAATTTTCAACTTCTACATGAGTCTCTTACTTCCAAAAGTCTTCAATACTTATTGAGATCATGTTTTGGCAAATAAACCGAGCATATGAACTCTTCATGATACATTTCTCCCTTTCTTCTTTGGTTTTTGAGCTTAAATTGCTCAATGGTTGATAAACCGTCTCTTTAGCGCACTTTGAAGTATTTGTATGATGTTTTATCATCCTAACATTCTTTTGATGATTACAAAGGGGAAAAATAGGAAAATGGCTCATTAGCTCAAAGAAGCCAATAAAAGCTTGTTATAAAAGCTATAAGCTATGGCTCTTAAAAGCCATAAGTTGTGATTTATTTTTAGTCCAATTGTTGCTTGATGTACTTATATACTTGTCTAATGATGTTTTGTGACATGGGGAGCTTATAAGCTCTTGAACAATTTGTAAAAGCTAAGCTTTTAGCTTATGGTTAATTGTTTTTACATTATTCTTGATGTCTTTAGTTGATAGGGGAGCTTGTACTTATTATTGAATATATTTACTCCCTTTCTTGGTTGCTTATGTATTTTGGAAATTTTGGTTTCTTCCAAACGGTTAGATGTTTTTACCGGAAAATCGTTTTTTAAAATTGTCCTCCTAATATCTCTAAAAATTGTTTTGGTTTGTAATCATCAAAAAGGGGAGATTGTTTGATACATGTTTTTATCTTAATTTTGATGATTTTATTTTTACACCAAAACAATGTTTTTATTTGTTGTCCAAATACTCCTAAATGATTTAAAATGGTTTTAATATTTTTCGGAGTATTTCTTCAAGTTTTATTTCAGATAAAATTGGACAACACTTTTAATGAATTTGTGTTTATTTGTTTTTACTTCAAAACAAGGTTCCTAAATGTTGTCTAAATACTCCCGATTGGTTTAAAATATTTTTACTAAATTTTTTGAAGTATTTCTTGAGTTTTATTTTCGACAAAAAATTGGACAACATTTAAATCTCTTGGTCGGATGGTCGCTCTATAGGGCAACCCGCACTGAAGATGATTTTTGAAACAGAAAATGAGACGGAAGAAAAAAATCAAGCGGTCGGCCGGTGCCGCCTCACAGGCGTCGGCCAGGTTAGGTCGCCGGCCGCCCGATGGTCGGTCGACCGGTGCACTGCAAGTCTTGGTTTTGAAGCGGACTTACGCACTTTGATTTTTAAGGATGTGCGATTGTCAACATAGGGGATGACCGGTCGAACCCTACATCGACCGATCGCCTGTGTAAATTTGTTGAGTTTTATTTCAAACTTATATTTTCGGCCGTGTCACTTTCCCTCTATCTTTTGATGACAAAAATGTGACCGTTTTGTGAGACAAATTTCCTTAACATGTGGGATTGATTTCTAATGACTATATTCTTGCTTTTAATTGTATTTTTCTGTAGATTTTCAATCCCAAGAGGAGCCTATGCTTGATCAATCATCTCTTATAAATAGAGGAAGTTTTGGAGCAACCACACACAATTTGAGATACAATACAACAAGATACACTTCAAGCAAACACTTGTTCTTCATTGTCATTATTCTTGTTGTAATTTTGCCTAGTTTATCACTTTCACATTCTTGAGGTCTAGGCTATTCTTGATTACACATTGCACTCAAATTGTATTATTCATTATTGAGTTGTAATCTTGATTTTTGGTCATCATTCAACACAAGACATCCTTGTGAGTATTCTTGTGGTAAGAATACACTTGGGTGATTTAGGTGATAGGTGTATCAAGAGTGTGGTGCTCTTGAGGCGTTGAAGAATTTGGTATTCTTCAAGATTGAAGGTGTGGTGATCTTCAAAGGAGCCGTTGAAGGAAGATTGTGGTAATCTTCAAAGGGAGATTGTGGTAATCTCCAAAGGTGGTGTTGAAGAAGAGTGTGGTGCTCTTCAAGGTGTTGTAAGTTGAGTTTGTATTAATTTTGGTAATTAATAAAATTCTTTTTCTTTTTGAAATCTATCCCGGATATCTTGGGGTGATAGTAGATTAGGCCCTAGGTGGGTTGAACTACTATAAATCGACGTGTGCTATTTACTTTCCGCACCTTTGTTATTATCTTTGAGCTTTCGGTTCAAAAAGAGGGCATAATTGAAAAGATAGAGATAATCTATTCACCCCTCCTCTAGATTATCGTAGCGCTTGACTTGGACAGTTTATCCTTATTATATTAGCATTTTCTTTCTTGTCCTTGTTGTTTTGTATTTCTATGAACTCTTGTAAAACTCTATTGCACTAATGAGATTTGCTTGTTTTCTTGAAAGGGTTGAAATAGCAAATTGAAAATGGCTATTGGATGATCATGATATTGATGGAGTATTTGATGGTAAAAATTCTCTAGTTTGGCATTGTTTGATAGTTGATATGAAGTACTTGATGGTAAAAGTGCTTCTTTTAATTTTTGCTTAAATGCATTTGACATGCCTTGATCATTTCGTTTAGATGGATAATTTGGGACATTTGTAATGTCTAATATGCATTGGTTGATGCTTTTCATGTATTACTTGATGGCTCTTTAATTTTTGCTTGATGGCATTAGTAATGCCTTGATCTTTTGGCTAAAATTATCTCAATTAGGTCGAACCCTTGAGATTTTACTTTGTTTAGGCCTATTATTTGTTGGACATATGTTGAAAATTGCTTTTGGTGATGATATAAACAAACTTGGCTTAATTTCTTTTACAAGGGCTATATACACCTTCTTCAAACTTTGACGCCGTCAAGTGTTCGATAAAATGCTTCAATGGAAAACTCATCACCTACATGATTCTCTTATTTTCAAATGTCTTAAATTCTTATTGAGATCATGTTTTTGGCTAATAAATGAGCTTATGGATTTCTTATGATACATCTCTCCCATTTTTTGGATTCTAAGCTTAATTCTTTCAATGGTTGATAAATCGTATTGTTGGCGCACTTTGTGATAAACTTGTATGATGTTTTTATCATCCTAACATTCTTTTTGATGATTCGAAAGAGGGAGAAACAGAAATTGGTTCATTACCTTAAAGAAGCTAATAAAAGCTTGTTATAAAAGCTATAAGCTATGGCTCTTAAAAGCAATAAGTCGTAAATTATTTTTAGTCCAATTGTTGTTTGATGGACTTATATACTTGTTTAATGATGATTTACTTGTCTAATGATGTTTTGTTGACAGGGGGAGCTTATTAGCTCTTGAACAATACTAATGATGATTTACTTGTCTAATGATGTTTTGTTGACAGGGGAGCTTATAAGCTCTTGAACAATATGTAAAAGCTAAGCTTTTAGCTTATGGCTAATTGCTTTTACATTATTCTTGATGTGCTTGTTGATAGGGGAGCTTGTGCTTATTATTGAATATATTTACTCCCTTACTTGGTTGCTTATGTATTTTGGAAATTTTGGTTGCTTCTAAATGGTTAGATGTTTTTACCGGAAAATCGTTTTTAAAAATTGTCCTCCTAATATTTCTAAAAATTGTTTTGGTTTGTAATCATCAAAAAGGGGAGATTGTTTGATACATGTTTTTGTCTTAATTTTGATGATTTTAATTTTACACCAAAACAATGTTTTTAATTGTTGTCGATACTCCTAAATGATTTAAAATGGTTTTAATATTTTGAAGTATTTCTTCAAGTTTTAATTTTAGATAAAATTGGACAACACTTTTAATGATTTTATGTTTATAAGTTTTTACTTCAAAACAAGATTACTAAATATTGTCTAAATACTCCCGATTGGTTTAAAATGTTTTTACTAAATTTTTGGAGTATTTATGAGTTTTATTTAAAATTGGACAACATTTTTGTCTCGAGGTCAACCAGTCCTTTGTATAGGGTAACTCGACTGAAGATGATTTTTGAAACAAAAAATGAGACGGAAGGGAAATACACCAGGTCGACCGGGCGTCGGCCAGGTGGCGTCGGCCGGTCGACCCCTGTCAACCGTCTTGGGAGTTCTTTTTGAAACAGAACACGCTATCTTGTTTTTTGGTCATGGTCGACCGGCCGAGGTGTCGTCGGCCAGTAATACTGTGTTATTTGGCTGTGTATTTTTCAAACGTCTATTTACGTGCGGCCGTGCCGTCGCCCTATCTTTGAATGACAAATTACGACCGTTTGACAAAGAGACAAACTTTCCTTAAAATGTGGGATTGATTTCTAATAGCTATATTGTTGATTTTAATTGTATTTTTCAGTAGATTTTCAACCCCCAAGAGGAGCCTATTCTTGATCAATCATCTCCTATAAATAGAGGAAGTTTTGGAGCAACCAAAAACAACAATTGAGATACAACACAACAAGATACACTTCAAGCAAATATTTGTTCTTCATAGTTTTTATTCTTGTTGTAAGTTTGCCTAGCTTATCACTTTCACATCCTTGAGGTCTAGGCTATTCTTGATTACACTTTGCACTCATATTGTAATATTCATTATTGAGTTGTAATCTTGATTTTTGGTCATCATTCAACACAAGACATCCTTGTGAGTATTCTTGTGGTAAGAATACACTTGGGTGATCTAGGTGATAGGTGTTTCAAGAGTATGGTGCTCTTGAGGTGTTGAAGAATTTGGTATTCTTCAAGATTGAAGATTGTGGTGATCTTCAAAGGTGCCGTTGAAGGAAGATTGTGGTAATCTTCAAAGGGAGATTGTGGTAATCTCCAAATGTGGTGTTGAAGAAGAGTGTGGTGCTCTTCAAGGTGTTGTAAGTTGAGTTTGTATTAATTTTGGTAATTAATAAAATTCTTTTTTTTTGAAATCCATCCTGAGGATATCTTTGGGGTGGTAGAGGATTAGGCCCTAGGTGGGTTGAACCTCTATAAATCGGCGTGTGTTGTTTACATTCCGCACTTTTATTATTGTCTTGGCTTGTTTTGTTCGAAAAATAGGGTAAAATCGAAAAGATGAAGATAATCTATTCACCCACTCTCTAGATTATCGTAGCGCTTGGACTTACAATGTCAACGCCCACCGGTGTCTAAAGAAATTGGCTTTCTTCTATTTTAGTTCGCACTTGAGGCCGCCCAGTGCCCATCGATCGGTCGGACCAACGTCGACCGGTCGATCTGGCAATTTTTGTCAAACTCTTATTTCTATTATTTCGTCGCTTCTATATGTTTATCGCAAATTGTAATCGTTGAACATCGACAATTTTTCTTAAATTGTGGGATTGATTCTAACACTATAATCTTGATCTTGATTGCATATTTTACGTAGAATTCAATCCTAAGAGAGCCTATCCTTGATCAACATCTTCTATAAATAGAAGAAGCAAAGCAATAATAACAACAATTACTACTACACAACAAGAGATATACTCAAGCATATATTGTGTTTTCATTTTCAATATTCTTGTTATAATAGCTAAGGTCTTTCACTTTCACATCTTGAGGTATAGACTTAATTCTTGATTACACTTGCACTCTAAAGTTGTATACTTCATGATCGAGTTGTAATTTGATTTTGTGTTCATCATTCAAACACAAGATATCATTATGAGTGTTCTTGTGGTAAGAGCACACTGGGTGATATTAGGTGTTGAAGAGTGTGGTGCTCTTCATAGGTGAAAGAAGGTTGTGGTAATCTTTTTATGGAAGAGTTTGGTGGTCTTCGAGGTGTTGGAGAGTTTGGTGTTCTTCAAGTCGGAAGATTGTGGTAAATCTTCACAAGGTGCCATTGCGAGAAAATTGTGGTAATCTTACAGGGAGATTGTGGTAATCTTCAAAGAGGTGATGTTGTAATAGTTTTGGTAACTATTAATAAATATCTTTTTCTTTCGAAATTCATCCCGGAATCTTTGGGGTGGTAGAGCACGTAGTCCCTATGTGGGATGAAGTTCTATAAATCGACGTGTATTATTTACTTCCCGCACTTCCATTCTTGTCTTTACTTATTTGTTCGAAAAAGAGGGCATAATCGAGAAAATGGGCATAATCTATTCACCCTCCCGCTAGATTATTGTAGCCACTTGGACTTACAATAATCTCTTATAATTCTTGTATAGTCTTTTGCTTGGTGGCACCATTCGGATAGCTTGCCCTTCAGGAATGACATTCTTCTGGCCACCGTATCCAAATCTGTTGCACTCTTGTATTCTCTGATAAGCATTTCTCTCCAGGGGCTTCGCAAAGAATAGTTGGGAAGCTTCTTTGTCTTCCACCTTGGACTTCCATCGGTACTCGGTGAATATCTTGATATATTCGTCAATGTGATAAATATCATGTAACTCGAGGCAGTAGATGGCTAGCTTGTATCTTTTTCTTTTTTCTTCCTCCAATCCCTCAAAATAGCATGTGCCGATAAAATGGATTTTGAATAACTTTGCCATATTATCGACAATTCATTTCAATGATTCTCCAGCTGTGACCGTGCTTCTCATATCTTCTCCGGTCATATCCCATGCAATCTTTATAGATCCTTCAAGACTCATCTCAAGGAGTAAGATGAATCCTTCCTTTGTAAGATCGAGGATACTGCTGCCAATCCTCATAGCCGATGCCCACTCATCAATAAGGACTTCTTGATTTTTAAAATCGGGATATCGTGATTTAGCATCAATCCATATGTATGTATTGGATTGAGTTGTGGTCTTCCATAAGGCGAGATTTGGCCTTATGGAAGGTTACCGAAGTTCCTCGTAACAATATGATCTCTTCTATTGTGAAATCGCCAATGTGAGGCATTCTTTTATCCTGGTTTCCCGGATGTAAACATATGCTTTCTTCAACATTGGGATTTCATCGGAGGTGGTGGAATTGGTCTTAGACGTTGATCGATCGTAACCAAAGCCGATTCATCTCTGCGTTCATCTTTAAGTCTACAATTCCTAAGTGCGAAGGATTCTACAAGGTTGTGTAGATCTTTAAGATTAATCTTCTCCATATCCATCACCTTTGATTTGTGACGGATTTTCCTTTGATGATAGCGATTAGCTTTTCATCGTCTGTCATTTAACGTACTACTTTGGTTGGTTTCCTTTTTGGTGTAAATAGGTCTTGTTCCGAAATCAATACGCTTTCTTTCTCAGGATGAACTTGATCGTCCATCCTCCAGATTCTTTACTCGTTTTCGAATATCATGAACGATTTCAAGAGTTTCCTTCGATATTTCACCATCGTCTCCATTTGGTTTTGGATCGATGAACTTGTGTTGGTAGATTAATATGGCGGTTGCCATAATTACGCACCATCTTCCGGATCTCTCTAAGATCTTTTGAAAACTTAGATGTATCGGAAGTATCTCGTTCCATTACGGTTCTTTATCGGGAATCATGGTATTGATGATCATTTTCATGAGGCTCGCTTTGACGATTCATCGGATCGACATATAGTATCACTGGTTTCTTGTGAAGAAACTCATATAATATGCCGCTTGCATTTCGCAGATGTCTCAAGGTTTCTCTATCGGCTCATGCGCGTTATTTTTCATCATATTGGTTGTGCAAATATGCTATCTGTCTTGGTGATCTTGTGCATACATCGTCAAAATTTGACCATATGTCTGTAATGTGTACATCTCGGACAACTATCCAGGATCCATATTCTCGGGAAAAATTCTCCTTACCAATTGTTAATTACATAAATATAATAAATATAACCAAAAGTTCTTAATAATCCTGAGCTCGATACCATTTTAGGCAAAATACTTAGCCAAATCGGCCATTAGTATGAATAAGGGTATAAGGGTATTATGAAAATATAAAATAAACCCGGTGGACCAATTTTGCCACTACTCAAAACTTATTGGTGGAATTGCTCGGTGTAAAACTTATAGGACCAATTTTGCAAAACTTTTTAAATTTACAGGACTAATTTCAAAACTCAATACTTATAGGACGAAATCGCAAACCGTCCATAGTTCTGAGGACCAATTTTGTAATTTACCCTTTGGAAAACAATATAATATAATTATATAAATCATTAATTAATCTAATTATATATAACTATAATATCACTATATATAACCCTGCTACATACCCTTACTTACCACGATAATAGTTGCTTTCATTACTATAAGAGTAGATTAGGGTTTCCCTAAGCATCGGTTTTAACATTAAAAAAAACCTTCGTACTTATTTTAAAAGATACTCTACTAAGATAATATAATCAAATTGAAAGAGCTGAAAACTATTTGTAGTGGCATTAAAGCGAATCTTAACTGAATCATAAGGGGACACACTAATTATTTCTTAATTCCACTGTACACGTAGGATTTTTTGTTCTTATTCCTTTAAGTACTCATGCAAACCTAATTTTTGGGGGTAACCCACTCCAGTGACAAAATGTGATGTACAATTATAGAATCATTGACACTAATTTTTATTTTTGGTACTACATGATTTTTTTAAATAATTTTAATTGGAATTTAGTTAGTATTTTAGTGCAGGGTTCCACTCATCGACATTGGAAGAATTGAAATTCTGTGCCTCTCATGGCCCCATAAGATTATTATTCTTGTTGTTAACAATAATAAAACCAATTTGACCCAAGGGATAATAGACTAGGGTAAGATAGGAATGGCAAAATCCCGAGGAACCATCCCCCGTCGTACCGAGTAAATTGGGACGGAAATCCCGATTAATTCGGGGATGGGCACGAGGATGGGGATTCTCCGCTTTTACGAAACTTAGGGGATGGGACGGGGATGGTATTTATATCCCCGTCCCCATCCCCGATTAGATGAAACAGAGGATTCCCCGTAAGTTCTTCACCGATATATATATATATATATATATATATATATATGTGTGTGTGTGTGTGTGTCTTGATACGCGCATATATATATTATTAATATTAATTATGTTTATATTTTTTATTTTATTAAATTATAAAAATTAAACCCTAAAAAATATGTGTTTTATACTATAATAATTTTTAATTTTTAAAATTACAAGATTTTGTATTTCGAAAATTGTTGTATTTAACTCAATTTGTTAAAATATTTTATATTGTGGAGTTATTATAAGATTAGCTAGTGATTCATGATATTTTATCTATTTTAATTATTAACTATTTTAAGTAAAAATTATATTTTTTTATTAAAAAATACAAAATGGGGACCAAATCCTGCGGGAAGGGAATCCCATCCCCGTGCGGATGCCCAAAACGGGAATGGTGCGGGGATGGTATTTGAAGTGGGATTAGGGGGGACGGGGATGGTATGTCCCATACCGGCCCGTCCCGCCATTGCCATCCCTAGGGTAAGACCAAGGTGACGTAGGAATTCTTTCCCAACAACGCAGATTCGAATGTCTTGTTGGGGCGGCCGTAGTGATGTAGTCATGCCGCATGATTATTTTAAAATCAAAACTTTTTCCCCTTTCAACTAATTTTTACCCTTAAAACAATATATATAATCTCTTTTTTTTTTCCATTGAAAAAATGGGACAAAAAAAAAATTTGGGGTGCGACATCCTCTTGTCTACGCCCATGGTTCCTAGCTGAATTATTGTTTGGGCTCACCTTGAAACACAATTATAAGTTTTTTTAATAAAACCCATTTCTACTACGGCGTCGGGTTGCAAATTATGTAACCACTTGTGTCTAATTAATATATAAATCATCTACTTAACAATTAGTAAATCGCAACTATTGGTTTCATCCGGATTCTTACTAGGGTTTGATTTAAAAATATTGACAATCTTTTCTGAATAATTACATAATAATATTGTATACTCTGCCACATACATATAATCATACATTTAGTATACGTCACGTTTGTAATCTAGTGTACACATATACCATATTTAATTGATTTCTTGTAGTTTTTATGAGGACGACTTTGGTGATAGTCACGTATAATTCAAATAAAATAATGTTGATTTCATTATCATTTTGGTGCAGATGTATTCATCGACGTGTAGCCCTGAGGGCCTCTTGATTCTTCAAATTCATTGCTTCCAGTATGCTGGATTAAATCACCAATAATAATTCTTACAAAATTGTATAAAAAGTCCAATACAGAACATAATATATAATAAAGTTTTTCTAAGTCAACCTCATAAAATTAAATAGATGAAATTTGGGCTACTCGTATAGGAAATTTGCTAAATTAAATACAACAAAATTTTGTGTGCTACCTTTTTCAAGTCAACCCCAGAAATTGTTGAAATTTTGTTGCTTATTTGGGAACTAGTAAATTTATTAATTTTTGAAATGGATTTCGACAGGGAAGATTACATTCAAACCAGTAGACATAATTTGTGTATATATAGGAGGGAAAATCAGACAAAAAAGAAAATTGATAATTTGCAGACAAAAAGTGACATCGATATAGTCGGAAAATTTCAAACACAATCCATCGCTTTTGATTATTGATCCCTTTTTATAGCTTTATAAAATTGACCAGATTAAGAATATATATAATAAGCCAATTAAAGATGTAAAGATTTGCTCTAAAAGCCGTTATTTTCGACATTACAGTACAACAAAGTGACAAACAATGGGGATAACGTGCCTGGGACACACATCAAACTGTGGAGACCAATTTCCTTTCTTTCTTTCTTTTTTTATCCGCACTGAAATTTGGTAATTAATTTTGCTGGATTTTTCCCAAAAAAAAAAAAAAAACAAAAGGAAATAGTTTTGCTAGATTTTCTTGAATTTGAGAAAAGAGGCAGCAAGGGCCTATCTATGTTGGAGCAAGACTATTTATTTATACCTTATGAGAAAAATCAATTTACCTACTATAATAATATGTAGGTAAGTATTAAAATAATTATAAAGTATAGGTAAAATCGTTGTAGATAAATATTTATCAATGATGATCTAAAATCTGTTGATAAATATCTACCTATAGTATTTCTGTTGGTAAATTTAAAACTCGTAGTTGAATTGCCAATAATTGGTTGGTATAATTTGTGGGAAAACAATAATTTATGTTTGATTGATTTGTAAAATTTTGTGAAAAAAATATGTATGTTGATAAATTACGTGGAAAACAAGAATTTTCTCGTGGTAAACTAGTATGTCAGTTTTTTTTTTTTTTTAAAGGGACTTATCTCATATTGAATGAGCATTGTGTTAGGAAAAAAGATCCATGTTCATCTGGATGGGATTTTCAACACCAAATGGTGTTTCATCTCTTATTTCATCACTTGTCTTATAAAATCCACCAAGTTATCTTTGGAAAATTAATATGTATTTTTATAAACGTGACAATCATTTGTGTTGTGTAACCACGATAATAAATGAATATCATTAAGTATGCATTATTTTTGAAATATTGTAATAGTAATTTCTCGCCCTATGTAACCATGAGCGAGTGTTTCAAGTGGTATCGACCACCTTTTGTAAAGCAGATTGAGGGGTTGAACCCTAGGATCTTTCGATTTTTGAAATTTATTCTCTCCTCCAACCAAAGTCTCCCACCTTATTAAAAAAAAACGTTCCGGCCCTACGTAGGCCAATATACCACAATTATTTTCATGACTGAAAGAAAGATTATTGAGAATTGAGGGCTCAACCTTCTTCAACGACCAAGTCAATAGTATTAGTAGCAAAACTTCGACCCATCATTTTCATCCCATTAATTGTTTGTTGTACCCAAAAAAAATAAGGTCCTTACAACTCGATCATTTTGCATTTAAGGATATATGCTGTCCTCCAAGGTTTTTTGTCTGTACATTGATATATTTCTCAATATATAACTTGTTTTATATATCATTTAAAACTTTATAATGAATATATAAATATATGTATATGTGGCACCTATCAGAATTAGGGATTATAATGTACCATCATATCAACCAACCAACGGATCAGAGCATGTCTTGATTTGAGTTGTCAAATTTTGATAATTCAATTACTTGATTATTATATATATACAGAGAAACAATACAAAGGAAAAAAGAAAAGAAAATATGTCATGGGCAATTTTTATTCCACCTCTTCTTCCCCAGTGCTACTGATTTACGTGTGTGTCCATGCCACCCACTTGGGTGGCACCAAGTGGGTGGCATGGACAAGACCCTGATTTACATTATGCATCGACAATTTTTTTCTCAAAAGTCAGTAAAGCTTGGCCCAAAAATCGAAGAAGAAGAAGGGTTTATGTAATGACAATACGAAAAGAAAGGCCTAATTAGGGAAAATAATTTATTTAGATTACGTAATTTGGACTATTTTGAGATTTAGTCATCTAAGTAATCACCTTTAGATTTTATTCCAATATCGTTTAAGAATTTGGATATTTAGTCATATTTCAACAGAATTTGTATAATTTTATCTAAAACTTTGAAATTTGAGTCTCGACCCAAAAAATTAGAGATTTTGGTGATTTGACGCAAAAGTTACCACCAAAACATTAAAAATTCCCAAATTTTATGTGTTAATTTAAGTGATTTGACATGTCAACTTTTGTGCTAAATCACCAAATTCCCAATTTTTAGATACATTAGCACCTATCTATCTGTCCTAGTTCACAATTTTGGTGAAGATCGAATTAAATATCCAAATTTTGGAAAAATGTTGAACTAAAATTTAAAATTGACTATTTAGATGACTAAATCTCAAATAATCTGTGTTGGTGAACAGAAAACTATTTTCCTATTTAATTACATGGTGGAACCGTAATTTTTCCAATCAAATATAATAGTACAAAGTAAAACATCGGAGAATATTCTAGTTATCCTAGTGATCATTAACACTATCACGAAAAAGGATGAATCTCATTCTTAAGGGCTTTTTGTTGGGCTCCTATTCTTAAGCTTGGTTGAGGAGGTGAATCATAGGATGTCGCTCAACGAGTCGAGGATTATGAGCTAATTTAGATTGAATCATCACGAAGAAACTCTCCTCCAACCTCGTTATTATCGGCGAATTTGAACTCTACAAGTTGTGGGTGCCAGCGAAACTAGCGGACATCCACCTAGAGGATATTTTCACACACATAATTATTGCTCAAATTGTATTTATTCTTCTTCTAATTCCTAGCTACTTTGTTTTGGGAATATAAAATCAATTATTCCTCTTCAAATAGTCATAAAAATTATGATCAATGATTACTATATATCATAATATCAATAATGTCCTTAGCAGTTTTCTGGATTACATTTTGTTGACCTAAACTTAATTTTATAGTCAAGTTGGCTATTGCATTGCAAATATATCCACCTTATTCGGACAGCATATATTTGAGAAAATTTCTCAAATAGGAATACTGCACTGAATTATTTTTGTCGTAAATTTATCCAGAACTGGAATTTTAATTTTTGTAGTATTATTGTTTTACACTACAAGAAAACCAGTTTACCTAAGGAAAAATATGCGAGGTAAGTATTAAGAAAATTATAAATTGTAGGTAAAATCATTGTAGGTAAAATATTTACCTACAAAATCTAAAATTGATTGTAAATTACAGAAAATATGTTGGTAAATTGAAAACCTGTCGGTAATCTGTCGGTATAATTTTGGAAAAAAATAATATTTTTTATTCTGTAGGTATTCTGTAGGTAACTGTAAAATTTAATGACAACATCATTTTGTCATTAATTTTGTCGGTAACTGGAATTTTCTTGTAGTGTTATATTAGCAGTGTTTCATATTAGCCTACAACTTCGGGTCTCCTCCAGGAGAGAAATTATGAGAATAAAAACAAATGACGACAGGTGGATTCTGTCCCCAAATGTACAAAAAAGAAAAAGAAATTAAAAAAATTATCTGGTATGAAGCTTCATGAAGGTGAAGCAATATATAATTGTTAGGTATACATAAGAGGTCTACAGTATTTAATTGATGGTTGATCTTGGGCATATTCTTAGCTGTTACATCATGAAATTATGATAGTGGCCTTTTCGATCTTGGGGTTATTTGGATTTTTCAAGTAATTATTGATCAATCAGAAAATCTCGATTTTAGATATTATGTTTCATTTCAGACTTTCATCAGTTCCTTTATATTTCACTAGAAAGGAAAAAGGGGTCATCATATATGATTTGATTTCTTGTTTGAAATAAATTAATTCACAGGGACCAATTCAAAAGTTGTGCTGCTAATTATATAAATTGCATGCATCATATATATGATAGAGCTGGCAATTTTTGGCCCGGCCCATGGGCTGGGCTGGGTTATGTTTTTATAGGCCCGAAATGAATTGGGCTTATTTTGGCCCGGCCCGAAAGACTCGATACATTTTATGTGTAAAAAGTTATTTTGGGTTGGGCCGAGAAAATCAGCAGGCGGAGGGATTTTTGGCCCGACCCAATTTTACGTTATTGACCCGATGGACTCGGGCCGGGCCAGCTCGGCCCGAGCTATTGCCAGCTCTAATATATACAAGGATATTGAGTGGATGTTTCAGAGATTTTATTGTCATTATTCATGGGGTAGCTTTCTAAAAAGTTAAAATTGACAAGAAAAGCACAAAACCAAGTTGTGGGTTCTCAACATTGCAAATACATAAACCTTTAGATAACTATAAAGTTCCAAGGTTGCAGTAGTGACATTTGGGTGCCCTATACATATATGCATAGAATCAATCATCATGTATAAATGGCTTTTTATTTTTGAGCTTTTCAAGAATATTATTAATCCAAAAGTGTTTTTTGTCCATGAACAAAGTTGATGTGATAATATTGACCCACCATTGTATGGATCAAGAAATTGATCCTTTTCCCGATATTAAAAGGTTGTAATAGTGCTTAATTAGACAGCTTTGTCTGGTTATTGGGCAAACACTAGCATTCTACAAAAACAAAAATTAGTTACTTTTGGACCTTGAGAAAAAAAAAGGGAAAAAAAGAGAGAAAAGACAACACAATGGAAAGAATCAAAAACAAGAAAAATCCCCTTGTTTTAATTTCTTGGGAAATTAAATGGCATCCTGGCTAATGTTTTAAATTATCAATTGGATGGTTACAAGAATTTGATGCAGGCGAAACCTATGAATAAACAAATAACGAATAAAAGTAATACAAAATTTTGTAACGAAACGTAAATTGCAATAAAAAAAAATAAATCTCAAAACTCAATAATATTCCATAAAAACTCCTGTCAGACCGTCTAACGGGTATTTTCCATTAGACGGATCCAATCCGACCTAGTTTTTTTTGTAATTTCATGCACCACTGGCATGTTTGTAATATTCTGGAACAGTGCATCCGAAAAGTATTAGTAGTTCCTCGAAAAAGTATTAGAGTTCACTGGATAAGATTTTAGTAGTTCTCCTAATATAATTAACGTTTTCTCCGGAAAATTATTAGCAGTCCCTCAAAAAATTATTAATAGTAAAGATTAAATGTATTAGTAATCTGCTTGAACAGTTTTTTCAGTAGTCCTCTTGAAAAATATTTATTTTTTCCATCAAGAGTATTAGTATTTCCACTAAAACATATTAGTAGTCTTATTTTAAAGTATATATTTTACGATTAAATGTATTTCAGTATTCCTGTTGAAAAGTGATAGTTTTCCTCATAAAAAATATTAGTAGTTCCCCATAAAAGTATTAGTCTTTCCCCAAAAAATATCAGTAGTCATCCTGAAAAATATTTGGTAGCACCCCTAAAAATATTAGTTTTTCCTCCGAAAAGTATTAGTAGTCCTCCTAAAATGTATTAGCAACTCCCTTAAATTGTATCAGTAGCGGCCAAAGGATGTAGTATTGGTACTTGTGCGGGGTGTTGGTGAGCTGACGAGTCAGATATTTGGATCCGTCTAACGAATTAGATCCGTTAGACCGTCTGACATGAGACTAACCATAATATTCAACCATCTAAAAATAATAACAAAGCAACTATTGATAATATAAAAATCTTACCACGATAAAACTCCTAATTTAACTAAGAAATATAGAAGATAAACTAAAACAAAATCGTAAACATATAAATCACTTTCTAAAATATAAGATATTCTAAAATTCTAAAATATAATAAACACGATAAATCTAAAAGAAAAATCCCCTTGTTTTAATTTCTTGGGAAATTAAATGGCATCCAGCTGGCTTAATGTCTTATCAGTTGGATGATTACAAAAAATTTAAGCAGCACATAAGAAGTTAATTAGGTTTTGCTTAGGGTTGGGGACAATAATTTTGAGAGGCAACATTATATTAATTATGTCACGACTCACCAAATATGTTTATGATTATTTATTAAGAATGTTTAAGGATTCACATTAACATAACCTCCAACAATATTTGTTATAGTACGAATCGTACAATTGCCAGAAAAGAAACATTCTTCCTTTAAGAAATGAACTGAATTTGGGCAACAAAAATCGCAATCAACCATTATATATCTCTATCAAGAACTTCTGAGATTAATTTAAAATTTTGAAATAAAGTCAAAATTTAATATACATGCACTTGAATTCCTCAAAATTGGAATTTTTTATATTTAATTGTTTTCGGGGGTGTTCAAAATTGCAGAACATGGAAATAAATAATAAAGAGATTTGGTAGCTTTAAATGTGTTAGGCACTACACATTCACCACTTGCCTACCTTGTTTTACATTGTTAATGAAACATCAGAACGTGTGGTATGATGAAATGCTGATGGTAATAAATCAGGACATAAATCTTTTGACTAAAAAATTGAGATTATGGCTCAAGCTAAGTTGCACTAATTTTGTAAAAAGAATCAAAGTGAATTTCATTAATTTATCAGTAGAAACTTACAACTAGTTGCAACAACGAGTGAAAATAGATTGAAGCTCGCACGATCATAAATCTATACGATCATAAATCTATACAGATCTAAAAGAAATTTTAGACTCAACTAGATCTCAGAACGACCCGTTTTTCAAAATATGAAGTAATTAAATAAAAGATCTATAAAAGAACATCTTCTATAAAACATAGTCTATAATTAAAAATTTTGCATCTAAATAAATAAAAATACTTTATATCCAGAAATGTTTGTCCACTAAAAATAAAACACCTTACAATTACAATAGTTCAAAATCATCAATAAAATAAAAAGTTTTCCTAAAAATTCAAATTTAAATAAAAATCATATCAAATTAACTAAAGTTTATTTCACTTTACATCCACCGCCTCCAATCCTCGCCGGCTCCTCAACCCGAAAAGTTATGAAAATGATAGGGTGAGCTTCCACTTGCTCCAATGTTGTAAAAATCGGCTGGCGGCCGCCAGGGGCCGACTAGGCGCTAGCGCCTAAGCCGACCCGATTTTCCGAAAATCGGCCAAAAAAATCGTCTGGGGCAAAAATCGCTGGCGCCCGCCTAGGCGGGCTAGGGCGCCCTAGCGGCCTAGGCGGGCGCCAGCGGCAAAAAAATCGGAAAAAATCGGGAAAAAATCGGTTCAGGCGGTCAGGCGGAATAAATCGCCAAAAATCGGGAAAAATCGGCCAAAATACAAAAAAATAAAAAAAAATAAGAAAACTTGGGCTTTTCTAGGCCCCGTCCCAGCGCCTAGGCGCCCGCCAGCGCCTAGCGCTAGCGCCTAGGCGCCGATTCTTGCGGCGCCTAGCGATTTCTGCAACCTTGACTTGCTCAAGAGGGATCAATTTGTCATTATATAATACAACATACAAGCATAATCAAAATAATATAACATGTAATTTTCCTCTATAATTTTCCTCTGTAATTTCCTCCGTGGCCGATTAATAAATTTAGTACGGCGGGCTTAACCCGATGATCAACTTCGATCCCGGAACTATTTACGGCCCCCGACTAGTTCCTCTTCATATCATATATAAATGAAAATACTCATACGAAGCATTATATAAAGACAAATATAGGAATTAAAATCCCCACCTCAATTGATTTCTTGTAATCCTCGCAATGTCTAAAGTAATAATCATAATCCTCTTGATTTTTGATTCCTACATAACTTATGAATTTATAAATAATAAAAATATTTAAGAAATTTGGTTAGGTTATAATAAAAATAAGGTATGAAAGAAAATATTTAAAAGATTTTTTTAGGCTTGAAAATAGGGTATGCTTTTGATTAGATGCGACTTTAAAAATAGAGCTGAAAATTAGCATTGTATTTTTAAAATACTTTAAATAGACTCAAAAAGAAGAGAATGTTTTCAAAGGTTCAAAACGAGAAAATGTTCGACAAATATAAAATCAATTTGAGTCTACATGTTTTTTTTTTTTTTTTTATAAAAAAACTTAGAATTTAATTTGGGGAATGTTTTTTTGTAGATAGAAAGTGTTGGATTTAAACTTGATTTTGGTCCAATTAATATTGGGCTTGAAAATATATATTTGAGTTAAAAGATAAAATAAGAGTCCAATTTCAAATGACCCAAGTTCTAGAAGTTATCTAGAAATGTCTTGTGAAAATATCTAAGATATTATTTGTAAGAAAGTTTGTAGAATGTTAGGAAAGTAGATATTTTGGAGGATGATTCTAGTGAATGAATTATATGTTTGATAAATGGTTTTATCATGATTTTGATGATTTTGATTTTACACCAAAACAATGTTTTTAAAGGTTGTCCAAATACTCCTAAATGTTTTAAAATGGTTTTAATATTTTTGGAGTATTTCCTCAAGTTTATTTTCGATATAAAATTGGACAACACATTTAATGCTTTTAAGTCAATGGGTTTTTACATTGAAATTATGTTGTCCTAATACTCCCAATTGATCTAAAATGTTTCTACTATCTTTCGGAGTATTTATTGGTATTTATATCGGACAACACTTTTTGTGTAAATGTTTTATTTCTTCAAAACTATATTTCTAATGTTGTCCTAAATACTCCCGATCGGTTTAAAATGTTTTTACGAATTTTTGAGTATTTCTTGAGGTTTATTTTTGATAAAAATCGGACAACTTGTCAATGAGGAGGTCGGCCGTCGGCCGTGGCGAGCGACCGGTACCTGGGAACAAGTTTCGTGAAACAGAAACTTGAGAACTCTCAAAATTGATCAGTCTGTCGCCGCACATAGGCTCGACCTGGCCGAGGTGCCCTTCGACCGGTCGCCCTGTGTTATTTTGGTGCTTTATGTTTCAAACTTCTATTTTCGTGCGGCCGGTCGCTCTACGCTTTGACAAAGAAAATTCTAACCAGTTGTGCACAGATGACTTTTCCCTATATTATGGGATTGATTTCTAACAGACTATAATCTTGATTTTAATTGCAATTTTTTTGTAGAAATCAGATTCCAAGAGGAGCTATCTAGTATCAATCATCTCCTATAAATAGAGGAAGAATTGAAGCAACACAAAAAGAGAGAAAACTACAACACAACAAGATACACTCAAGAATACACTTGTTCTTACATTGTCTTATTTCTTGTTGTAATTTGCCTAGCTATTCACTTTCACATTCTTGAGGTCTAGGCTATTCTTGATTACACTTGCACTCTATTGTATTATCAATTATCGAGTTGTAATCTTGAATTTGTGGTCGTCATTCAAACACAAGATATCTTGTGAGTGTTCTGTGGTAAGAACACACTGGGTGAACTAGGTGTTAGGTGTAAGAAGATTGTGGTAATCTTCTTGTTGAGGTGTTGAAGAGTGTGGTGCTCTTGAGGGTGAAGATTGTGGTAATCTTCACAAGGTGCCGTTTGGAGATTGTGGTAATCTTCAAGTGAGATTGTGGTAATCTCAAAGGTGGTGTTGAAGAAGAGTGTGGTGCTCTTCAAGGTGTTGTAAGTTGAATTTGTATTAATTTTGGTAATTAATAAAATTCTTTTTCTTTTTGAAATCCATCCTGAGGATATCTTTGGGGTGGTAGAGGATTAGGCCCTAGGTGGGTTGAACCTCTTTAAATCGACGTGTGTTGTTTACATTCCGCACCTTTATTATTATATTTGAGCTTTCGGTTTTAAAAAGAGGGCGAAATCGAAAAGATGGAGATAATCTATTCACCCCCTCTAGATTATCGTAGTCGCTGGACTTACATTATAGCCATTAGATCAAATAAATCCTAGCCATTGGTTAGGAAGTTGTATTAGTATATAAATAGGGTGTCTTGATCATTTTGTAACAAGCCAAATTTGAGAAGATTCAATACAAGCAAATATTTCTCCACCAAAAACTCTCTTATATTTCTTAGCCTAAATAACCTCCTCCTCCTACAAAGAAAAATAATCCCTCTTCCAACTTCCAATTTCTAAATAACCCCTTTTCTTCTAAACTTGAGATAACCCTCCTCCAACAAAGTGGTATCGAGCCACAAGATCACTTGTGGTTTACATAAAAATATGGCAAACGGTGTGGCTTCCTTTCAAGTTCCTATGCTCAACACAAGCAACTATGATAATTGGAGTATCAAGATGAAGGCCCTTTTGGGTGCACATGAAGTTTGGGATATTGTAGAAAAAGGATATGTGGAGCCACAAGACGAGACTACACTATCCCAAACTCAAAAGGATAATTTAAAAGATTCAAGAAAGAGAGACAAGAAAGCTCTCTATCTCATCTACCAAGCTTTGGATGATGATGGTTTCGAAAAGATCTCAAGTGCAACTACCGCCAAGGATGCATGGGAGAAGCTTCAAACATCTCACAAAGGAGCCGAGCAAGTAAAGAAGGTACGTCTCCAAACATTAAGAGGTGAATTTGAAGCTTTACATATGAAAGAGTCCGAATCTATTTCCGACTATTTTTCAAGAGTTTTGGCGGTTTCTAATCAAATGAAAAGAAATGGTGAAAAGTTAAGTGATGTGAGAATTATGGAAAAGATACTCCGTTCTTTAAGTCCTAAATTTGAGCATATTGTCGTAATAATTGAAGAAACAAAAAATTTGGAGGAGATGACTATTGATCAATTATTGGGGTCATTACAAGCATATGAAGAAAAACATAAAAAGAAGCAAGATATTGTAGAACAACTTTTTAAAATGCAAGTGAAGGATAAAGAAGAAAGCATGAGCAATGAACGTGGTCAACATGGAAGAGGTCGTTTCCAAGGACGAGGCGGACGAGGCCGTGGTCGTGGACATGCACGAGGAGGTTTCAATAATAATGAAGATAGAAGAGAATACCCAACCAGTGGACGCGGGAGGAGCAATCCAAGAACAAGGTACGAAAAATCACAAACTAAGTGTTATAATTGTCAAAAATTTGGACACTATGCTTCCGAGTGTAGAGCTCCCAAAAACAAGGTTGAAGAAAAGGCCCACTATGTGGAAAATAAAAATGAAGAAGATGTCAATTTGTTACTAGCATACAAAGGTGGTGATGGAAGACAAGACAACACTTGGTACATCGATACTGGTGCAAGCAACCATATGTGTGGAAGAAGAAGCATGTTTGTGGAGCTTGATGAATCGGTGAGTGGCAATGTTTCTTTTGGAGATGAGTCTAAAGTCCCGGTCAAAGGAAAAGGTAAAATTCTAATCCGCTTGAAGAATGGAAGTCATCAATTTATTTCTAATGTCTATTACGTTCCAAATATGAAAAGTAATATCTTGAGTTTGGGACAACTTTTAGAGAAAGGCTATGACATTCACATGAAAGATCGTAGTCTTTCTATAAGAGATGATAGAAATAATTTAATCACTAAAGTGCCAATGTCTAGAAATAGAATGTTCTTGTTAAATATCCAGAATGATGTAGCAAAATGTCTCAAAGCTTGCTACAAAGATATATCTTGGCTTTGGCATCTACGATTTGGGCACTTAAATTTTGGCGGATTAGAATTACTATCAAAGAAAGAGATGGTAAGAGGATTGCCTTCCATCAATCATCCCTATCAACTATGTGAAGGATGTCTATTGGGAAAACAATTTAAAGAGTTTTCCAAAGGAATCAAGCTCGAGATCACGTAAACCCCTAGAGCTCATACACACCGATGTTTGTGGACCAATCAAGCCAAGCTCTCTCGGTAAAAATAATTACTTCTCCTCTTTATTGATGATTTCTCTAGAAAGACATGGGTATACTTTTTGAAAAGTAAATCAAGTGTTCAAGCATTCAAGAAGTTCAAAGCTATGGTGGAAAATGAAAGTGGATGCAAAATCAAGGCAATGCGATCGGATCGTGGAGGAGAATTCACATCTAAGGAGTTCCAAGAATTTTGCGAAGCAAATGGAATCCGGCGTCCCTCGACAGCCTCCCAAGATCCCCAAAGAAATGGCGTAGCGAGAGAAAGAATAGAACAATTCTTGAAATGGCAAGGTGCATGCTCAAAAGCAAAAGGTCGCCAAAGGAGTTCGGGTGAAGCGATGGCGTGTGCGGTGTACTGTCACAAATCGTTCACCAACCGAGAAGTGTTTGGGGAAAAACACCACAAGAAGCTTGGAGTGGAAGAAAACCAGGTATCTCTCATCTAAAAGTATTTGGAAGCAAAGCATATGCACATGTACGACGACGAGAGAAGAAGTAAGCTTGATGACAAAAGCGAGACATTCATCTTCATCGGGTATGACTCAAATTCTAAAGGTTATAATTTATATAATCCAAATACTAAGCTTGTGATAAGTCGTGATGTAGAGTTTGATGAAGAATCGTTGGGATTTTGGCTCCCAAAACAACTTCAATTTCTTTCCGGATTTTGAAGAAAAGGAGCCGAGATCGTCGAGCCAACATTAGAAGTTCAAGAAGAGCCAACTACTCCATCCACTTCACAATCAACAAGTGAAGGAGACTCGCCACCATCATTTCTAAATGAAAGAGGCATAACACGTGCAAGGAGTCTAGAAGATCTTTATGAGAACACCGAGAGAATAGATGATATAACACTTTTCTCGTCTACTTGCAGATTGTGAACCCGTGACTTTTGAAAAAAAGCGAGTCCAAAATAAAAGATGGAGAGATGCTATGGATGAGGAGATACAAGCAATCATGAAGAACGACACGTGGGAGCCGACCTCACTTCAAAAGGACATAAGGCTATCGGCGTCAAGTGGGTGTACAAAGCAAAGAAGAATGCTAAAGGAGAAATTGAAAGATATAAAGCAAGGCTAGTCGCAAAGGCTATAGTCAAAGAGCTGGAATCGACTATGACGAGGTATTTGCTCCGATCGCTCGCTTGGAAACAATAAGGCTTATCATTTCTTTAGCACTCAAAACAGTGGAAGATTCACCGAGATGGACGTAAAGTCACTTTCTTAAATGGAGTTCTCGAGGAAGAAGTCTACATTGAGCGACCAAAGGGCTATGTGGTGAAGAATGAAGAAGATAAAGTCTTCAAGCTGAAGAAGGCTCTATACGGATTAAAGCAAGCACCAAGGGCATGGAATAGCAGGATCGATAAATACTTGCAAGAGAATGGGTTCACTAAGTGCCCGCACGAACATGCACTTTATGTCAAGGTCGAAAAATGATGTTTTGATCGTGTGTTTATATGTGGATGACTTGATCTTCACAGGAAATAATCCATACATGTTTGAAGAGTTCAAGAAAGCAATGACCAGAGAATTTGAGATGATTGATATCGGGCTTATGGCATATTACCTCGGCGTTGAAGTTAAACAACAAGAAGATGGGATTTTCATCTCGCAAGAAGGCTACGCAAAGGAGATTCTCAAGAGATTCAAGATGGATAACGCAAGCCTATTAACACACCGGTGGAGTGCGGGATCAAGCTATCAAAGTATGATGGAGAAGAAAAAGTGGACCCGACATTGTACAAAAGTTTGGTTGGAAGTTTGCGGTATTTGGCGTGCACAAGACCCGACATTCTCTATGCCACCGGCCTAATAAGTCGATACATGGAAAATCCAACCACTACTCACATGAAGGTCGCTAAAAGGATTCTTCGCTATCTCAAAGGTACGATCAATTACGGCTTATTTTATTCAATAACTAATGATTATAAACTTGTTGGCTATAGTGATAGCGATTGGTCTGGAGATGTGGATGATCGAAAAAGTACTACTGGCTTTGTGTTCTTCATGGGAGATACCGCATTCACTTGGATGTCAAAGAAGCAACCGATAGTCACTCTCTCAACCTGTGAAGCTGAGTACGTAGCTGCGACAGCTTGTGTTTGCCATGCAGTTTGGCTGAGAAATTTGCTGAAGGAACTGGGAATGACACAAGAAGATCCAACTAAGATTTGTGTCGACAACAAGTCAGCTATGGCATTGGCAAAGAATCCGGTGTTTCATGATCGAAGCAAGCACATTGACACTCGCTACCACTACATACGAGAATGCATATCAAGAAAGGACGTGCAAGTGGAGTATGTGAAGTCTCAGGATCAAATTGCAGACATCTTCACCAAACCGCTCAAGCATGAAGACTTCATACGACTTAGAAGTTTTCTCGGAATGACAAATCAAGTTTAAGGGGGGGTGTTGGATTTAAACTTGATTTTGGTCCAATTAATATTGGGCTTGAAAATATATATTTGAGTTAAAAGATAAAATAAGAGCCCAATTCCAAATGGCCCAAGTTCTAGAAGTTATCTAGAAATGTCTTGTGAAAATATCTAAGATATTATTTGTAAGAAAGTTTGTAGAATGTTCTAGGAAAGTAGATATTTTGGAGGATGATTCTAGTGAATGAATTATAGCCATTAGATCAAATAAATCCTAGCCATTGGTTAGGAAGTTGTATTAGTATAAATAGGGTGTCTTGATCATTTTGTAACAAGCCAAATTTGAGAAGATTCAATACAAGCAAATATTTCTCCACCAAAAACTCTCTTATATTTCTTAGCCTAAATAACCTCCTCCTCCTACAAAGAAAAATAATCCCTCTTCCAACTTCCAATTTCTAAATAACCCCTTTTCTTCTAAACTTGAGATAACCCTCCTCCAAGGTAGAAAGAACTATAAAAACTCACATTTTTCTTGAAGTTACCGATTGTTAATCAAATATCAGGATTGGTATTTATAAGCAATGGTTTTAAAAAAAATGAAATGTCAAATTACAAATTTTTACGTTAAAAATAATAAATCTACCTTTTTATCTTCTTGTAATTAAACTAATACCCTTCTTAATTACATAATTGTTGTTGTCTTTTAATAGGCTATTTATTATAAAATCGTATTTGAAAGATATCCGGTTTTCATCTTTTCTCATTAGCTATCCCATTTTAAATACGTAACTGGTATGTAAATTTTAATAGGCTTATTTATTGTTACAAAAATTAAGTTTTAAATTATAATTTAAAGAAAACTATTTAATAAGAATTATGTTTTTTTTTTCTTTTTAACGTTAGAAATCATAAATTGATATCCTTTCATCTACCATCATTAAGCTAGGAACTTTTCAAATCCATAACTGAAATTTCATTAAAAATGACTAATTAAATATAATATATTCTGATTTTTAAATTAAAAATCTGATTAGATAAAATTTAAGGTTAGAAACACTAATTGAAATTTCTGCACCAAATTATGAAATTAGGGTGTATTGAAAGAATTTGTATTTATAGGATGATTTTATGGAGTTTGAAGATAAGTAGGGTTTGTTAATAATAAAATAAAATCTTTTTTTTTCTAAATCTAATACGAGTGAAATTCTATCTTAATAGGGTTTAATAAAAATCTGGATTGTAAAAAGGATAATGACTGAATTATAAATATTAATATCTGATAAATAAAATTATAATTTATATAATAATTGAGAAATACGGGATATTACATACTATCCACCTTTCAAAAAATTTCGTCCTCGAAATTCGTTGTCTTACCAAAGTTCGAAAAAAAATATGCAATTTTTTTTACACGAGGATTCTTGTCTAATATTGAAAGTACACATGTAATAATACTTTAAAAAAAATTGATGACTTGAATTTATAAAATGTACTTTTAAAACATGATAATATATAATATTTCATTAATAAAATGAATAGTGTGACATAATAAATTACATACCTTGAGAAATCCGACGAGATATGGCGGATGTGGATGTCACTAGATAATTTTCTTTAAAAATTTGAAAAGATATATATTTTTTTCAAGTCTACGTAACCGTAGACTCGCTTCCGATACCATTTGTAACGACCGTTTTTCAAAATATGAAGTAATTAAATAAATGATCTATAAAAGAACATCTTCTATAAAACATAGTCTATAATTAAAAATTTTGCATCTAAATAAATAAAAATACTTTATATCCAGAAATATTTGTCCACTAAAAATAAAACACCTTACAATTACAATAGTTCAAAATCATCAATAAAATAAAAAGTTTTCCTAAAAATTCAAATTTAAATAAAAATCATATCAAATTAACTAAAGTTTATTTCACTTTACATCCACCGCCTCCAATCCTCACTCGGGCTCCTCAACCTCGAAAAATTATGAAAATGATAGGGTGAGCTTCCACTTGCTTTCAAGAGGGATCAATTTGTCATTATATAATACAACATACAAGCATAATCAAAATAATATAACATGTAATTTTCCTCTATAATTTTCCTCTGTAATTTCCTCTGACTGGCCAGTTAATAAATTTAGTACGGCGGGCTTAACCCGAAGATCAACTTCGATCCCGGACCTATTTACGGTCCCTGACTAGTTCCTCTGCATATCATATATAAATGAAAATACTCATACGAAGCATTATATAAAGACAAATATAGGAATTAAAATCCCTACCTCAATTGATTTCTTGTAATCCTCGCAATGTCTAAAGTAATAATCATAATCCTCTTGATTTTTGATTCCTACATAACTTATGAATTTATAAATAATAAAAATATTTAAGAAATTTGGTTAGGTTATAATAAAAATAAGGTATGAAAGAAAATATTTAAAAGATTTTTTTAGGCTTGAAAATAGGGTATGTTTTGATTAGATGCGACTTTCGAAAATAGAGCTGAAAATTAGCATTGTATTTTTTAAAATACTTTAAATAGACTCAAAAGAAGAGAATGTTTTCAAAGGTTCAAAACAGTAAAATGTTCGACAAATATAAAATCAATGAAGTCTACATGTTTTTTTTTTTATAAAAAAAAACTTAGAACTTGGCTGGGGGAATTTTTTTGTAGATAGAAAGAACAATAAAAACTCACATTTTTCTTGAAGTTACCGATTGTTAATCAAATATCAGGATTGGTATTTATAAGCAATGGTTTAAAAAAAATGAAATGTCAAATTACAAATTTTTACGTTAAAAATAATAAATCTACCTTTTTATCTTCTTGTAATTAAACTAATACCCTTCTTAATTACATAATTGTTGTTGTCTTTTAATAGGCTATTTATTATAAACTATATTTGAAAGATATCCGGTTTTCATCTTTTCTCATTAGCTATCCCATTTTAAATACGTAACTGGTATGTAAATTTTAATAGGCTTATTTATTGTTACAAAAATTAAGTTTTAAATTATAATTTAAAGAAAACTATTTAATAAGAATTATGTTTTTTTTTTCTTTTTAACGTTAGAAATCATAAATTGATATCTTTTCATCTACCATCATTAAGCTAGGAACTTTTCAAATCCATAATCGAAATTTCATTAAAAATGACTAATTAAATATAATATATTTCGATTTTTAAATTAAAAATGACGATTAGATAAAATTTAAGGTTAGAAACACTAATTGAAATTTCTCGCACCAAATTATGAAATTAGGGTGTATTTAAAGAATTTGTATTTATAGGATGATTTTATGGAGTTTGAAGATAAGTAGGGTTTGTTAATAATAAAATAAAATAAAATCTTTTTTTTTCTAAATCTAATACGAGTGAAATTCTATCTTAATAGGGTTTAATAAAAATCGGATTGTAAAAAGGATAATGATGAATTATAAATATTAATATCTCGATAAATAAAATTATAATTTATATAATAATTGAGAAATACGGGATATTACAAGATCTAATCGATCCAGAGAATTAATAGAACTTTCATGAACGGGTGTCGCCATCTTTGGTCAAAACACGTGAAAAGATGATCTCGTTTACATTACGTATTGTTGGGTAATGACTCATCTAATCTTTCAACAAAATCCGACATATGGGACAAACTTATTAAATGGAAAAAAAGACCCCCTGTTGAGGACAAATTTATTTAGGTTAAAAGCAATGAGAATTACAAATCGCACCATAATTACCTACAATATATAACAATATAATTAAATATGACCCAAGCTACAAGTCGGCCTCAAGAGTTAGATATCAACCACCAACCCACACAAAAATGGAAAATCAACTCACATGTCATTCAATATTTCAGTTGGGATCGAACTCAGACCCACTATTCTCATGACCTCTATATAAGTATAAACCATTCATTAACATAAAATAAGAAAAATAGGCAAACTATTGAAATACTTTGAATAGAAGACATAATAATATTTGTGGATTTTAGGATTTTAATTTTGGCCACTTAATCATATTATACTCATTGTCTCAAGGGCCTTTATATAAACAATTATGAAGATTCATTTTTCTCTAAACTGACAAACACTAAAGAAAGATTCGGTTACATAATATAATTACATTTTTTTATAGGGATGAATAATGAAGAAAATCCGATGTCATTTATCCAGTCTAACTAACGTAACTCCCACAAAATTGAAATAAACAACCAAAATTCGCATTAGTTGTACAATTTTCTATGGAAAATATGGTTGTGCTTGAAAGTAGTTGGCTGACATTGAACTGGCTTAGATGCCTCAAGAACATTGGAAAAGTGGAGAACCACTTGCCTTGCTACTGTAAAACTATTTTTGTCCCAACACATGATTGGTTATAAATTTCTTTCAAAATATACACTATTTTAATTACCCACTATCATTTTTTAATCATTTCAATTATCAATTTCACTTAAAAAACATCATGTCAACTACTATCATATAACACCTTTCATAACACAAATACATTATGGCAAAAACTTGTATAAGACGGTCATACGGTGCGACGGGTGATATTTTTACTGTAAAAAGTTATAATTTTTGGTATAATAGTGATACTTTGTCTGAATACACTAATATTAAGTGTATTCAGATAAGGTGTCACTATTTACGCTAAAAGTATCACATTTTATACTAAAAAATATCGTTTTTTACCCTAAAAGTGCAATTCGTCGCACTGTGCGACCGTCTTACAAGAGACCTACTCATATATTATTCATCTTTTTATTTTAAAAGGAAAATTCAAAAATATACAATTCATGTCTACAAGGAAAAACCAATTGCCTACAGAAAAAAATATGTAGGTAAGCATTAAGATATCTGTAAAATGTAGGTAAACTCGTTGTAGATAAATATTTACCAAAAAATTCTAAAACTATTATTAAATACCTATCATATATCTCCGTAAATTTAGAAATCAATTTTTTTTGTTATCAAAATTAATAATTAATATTTATATCATAATTAATATTTATTATTTATCGTAATTAATAATTTAACAATTACTGTTAATTGTTATCGTAATTAAAAATCAAATGATTATCATAATAAATAATTCCCGAAGTCCTTAAAGGAAATCAGATTGTTTGATTTCAACTTTATTTATCTACATATATATGTTACATTACTATAATTTTTGCGATCTATATACTATTATACTGTCGTAAGATTATTTTTTATTGGCTTAAAAAAAGAGAAAAAGACTCTTTTTTCCATGGTGATATTTTGAAAGGGACACGAGGAAAATTCCATTTCTATTTTAAGAATGTGGATCATTCATCCAATCATCACCAATATTATATCTTAGTTTGGCCATGCCCAATATAATTTTTCAATTGATGTGCACTTTGAAGCAACTTTGGCTAAAGTATTGTTCTCCAATTTAGATAATTTTTTTTTTGCTTTTTATCTTTTAATGAGTAGATAAAGCCATAAAATAGAAGGAAAAATATAAATATTGGACTGTACTTTTCAAATGTCCCAAAAGTTGTCTATTTTAACAAGAAAGGAAATGTGGTAAAGAAATGGAGAAAAATGAAAAGGATACTATTTGCCCTTATGGGAAAAACTTGTCAGTTTCATAGATTCTCCATCATATGTATCACTACCACTTGCCATAGAGAGCAATCAACCCAGCCAGTCAACACTACACAAAATAAAATAAAAGACAAATTAAAAAATGGAGTTGTCACTATTTGTGAGTGAATTTTGATGAATATCTCATGAATCCATATAATTTGATGATATGATTAATTTCCCTGAATTATTTTGTAACATAAACTGATGTAAATGTTTCGGATAAATAATTAAAACTTGAACTCAAAAGGATGGGGACTGTGTAAGATGAAACACAATTTTAAAATAGAAGAATATATTTGGAGAACTAAACAGGATCTTCTAAATTATATTTCAAAATTAATATGGTAATTTTTGTACACTAAATGAGATTAAGTTTCTCATTTATTCTTCCCCAAACCCTCAATATTAGGGATGACAATCTGACATCGACACAAATCGATCTGAACCCGTCGAAGTTATTGAAACCCAAATCCGAATACATCCGACACGATGTTTACCAATTTGTCTAAAACATAAATAGTTTATTTTTTAATTAACTTTGGATGTCTTAAAGATAACCCAAAATCAACTCAAAATCAAACACAAACCCGACCATAACCCGAATTGCCACTCTACTCAATATGACATGTCAAAGAAAGAATTTATTGAGAGAGAGAATTGACAGAAATGTAGATACATTGAACAGTAAATGAACTTTTATTAGGCCTAACACTGTACAGTTAGATTCACAGGGAAAACAGAGAACAAACTTTGGGGAGTGGGGATTGTGATGGGGATGACCAACAAAAATATTTTAATTTTAACCCCTCAAGAAAAAAAAATGGAAAGGGCTTAATTAAACTACACATCATTAAAATACATACACAAAAAAAAAAAAAAAACACAATTTCAATAATTCCACAACAAACTTTCGAAACAGCTCTGAATTCCACCATCATCGGCCACGCCGCCGCCGCCACCCCACGGCGGAGGAGGCTCCAACCACCCCTCCACCACCGTATTGTCGATGTACACAAATTCATTACTCAGCTCCAGCGAGTCAAAACACGAACCCAAACTCGGCAATTCGACGATCTCACTCAATTCCTCCGAGGCCGTAGATAAATCTACGGAGGACCCGGAGTGATGATAGTAATGATGAAGATGATAACGTACTCGACGATGACGAACAAGTACTCGACGAAGGCGGCGGCGATGACAGAACGTCGAATTTCTCCATCGCCGCCGCCTTCGCCGCGGCGGCCTGCACGTCACGCGGGCTGAGTGACGCGGGACGCGGCAGGGCCGCCGCGAGGTCGGGGAAATTGAGTATGGCCGACGCGCCTTTGATGCTCAGCGCCGCCACGTCGTGCGCACGCGCCGCCATTTCGGGCGTGGGGAAAGTGCCCAGCCAGATGCGTGATTTTTTCCGGGGCTCTCGGATTTCGGATACCCATTTGCCCCAGTTTCGCATTCGGACCCCCCGGTAAACCGGGTGCTTGCTAGTGAAATTGTTGGATTCTCGGATTCTCTTGATTTTCTTGGCCGTCTCCGACGGCGGCGGCGGCGGCTCCTCCGCCTTGTCTGGAGATGATGATGAGAATGAGAATAATAATGGGTTGTTGAAGTTATTTTCTGAATTTTGGTTTTGGGTATGCATCATGAATTTCTGAAATTGAACCGATTGATAAATGTGTGATTTTGAGTGTGTATGTGTGTGTGCATGTGGGATTTTGAATTTCCTAACAAGGAAAAAAATGTACTAATTGGCAGTAATTCTTGCACGGCTTAGAAAAGACATGGATACATAAATTTTGTGTTTCAGATGATAGATTGTTGAAGATGTTAGAAAAGTTTAGCAGAGAAATAGAAGGAATATATAGTTATATATATATATATATATATATATAGAAGGGTCATAACTATAGCAATGGGGTTGCCCTTAATAATCAGCAAGACTATTGTTTCATTTTTCATTTTTTTTTATTAGCTATCATTTCCCAATGACTCATACAACACTTATTTACTGAGGAGAGAGGAGACCCATGGATGAAATGGGTCATTCTGCTAGACCCTGTTGTACAATGGGGTCCCCTTCTATAATAATACACCACGCAACCTCACATTTAATTTCAAACTTTTGATATCTCTCTGGTTTTTCACCTATGTTAAACTCTTCAACACTGTACATTTATCCCCTTATCATCTTTCAGAGCCATTCTGAAATGTGTTTGATCACCAAGATGATGTAAGAGCTAGGAGGATGATTAGCATATTTAATTTCCCTTACATGGTTCAAATCTCCACTTATGCACCACTTGGTCGAGCCTATCGTATAGGGCTTGCTAACATGGCTGGCATGGTTTGCAAGGTATTGCGTAAAATCCGAGTTTACCCAGTGCACACCTAGAGGATAGTGGCTGTGGATTTCCGAATTATATAAAAAAATATATATCAATTTAAGACGAGTGAAATTGTTAAACTTTAATGAGGTAATTTTAATTTGCCTCCAAAATATGCAAGTTTTTCTACTTTGCCCATATAATTTTGAATTGTTCTATTTTGCCTCCGAACTTTGCAAATTGTCGCACTTAACCTATAACTTTCAAATTTACCCTTTATATTTTATTTTGTGATCCCTAAAAATATATCATAGTCTAGGCTTATTGATGAAACACTACAAGAAAAAATCAGTTTACCTACAGAAAAATTCCTAGGTAATTATTAAGAAAATTGTAAAGTGTAGGTAAAATCATTTTAGGTAAAATATTTACCTATAGAATCTAAAAATATTGGTAAATACCTACAAAAAATTTGTCGGTAATTAAAAGATTGTCGGTAATTTGTCGGTATAATTTGGGGGTAAATTATATTTTTTATTATGTAGGTAAATAGTAGGTGATTGTAAATTTAGTGACAAAATCATTTATGTCGCTAAACCGGAATTTTCTTTGTAGTGAAATTCATTATTATTTAATATTATCTATATATATTGAGTAAAGATGAAGAGCTATTGAAAGAAAATTGACCCACGTAATTATTCGCGGTGTGATAGCTACGGATAATCCACTAACAACGATGGGTAAATTTAAAAATTATAGGCTACGTGCAACAATTTGCAAAGTTCGGAAATAAATTTGAACAATTCAAAATTAAGTGGGCAAAATAGAAAAATACGCATAGGGCAAATTAAAATTACCCCAACTTTAATCATTGAGTAGGTATTAATACAAGATTTTCATTCATGGAGAGTGATGTCCTATAAAAAACATTTAAAATGATAATATACAAATTTAATACACCTGTCATTTTATGGTTTACATAATTTGTTATGTAGGGTTGAGAAATATGTTGTCCTCTAAGGTTACTCTTCATATCTTTATGTGGGCATAATGAAAGATTTCCTCAAGGTTTGTTGGTGGGTTACATTTAATTTAGGCTTATGGCATGATGTAGCAATGTAAGGGTTACAGTGTCCTCAAGAATCCAACATTATAATACTAAAAGTTGTAATGATTTGAATATATGGGAACAAAAAAATATCTAGAGAAATTCAATTTCCTAGGGCTTCTACAATGTGAAAATGTTTGATGGCTTGTGGACTATGTTTGTGTTGGTCCCAAGGAGAAGCAAATAGGACAAGTTGAAGATTTCAGCAATGGGTCCATTTTACATGAAGGGGGAAAACATTGAGGTCCTTTAAAATATTAGTATTTGTTACATGGCCATGGGCTTATATTTGCATTTTTGAGACAATAATGTTTTGTCAAAAAAAATCAAAATAAGATAAAGAAAAGGGATAATTATAATAACTACCATGAGATTCAGCCTAATTACAAAAAATTTCATTTATCTTTCAAAATTATAAGCACCACTTTATGAGTTTGTATATAGTGGTGGACGCATGATTTCAGTTGTGAGTTACGTTGGTGTTTGTATATACTTTACAAATACTCCCTCTTAGTGTGCATTTTGTAAAGTGGAAATAACTATAATTTTAAAATATAATTAGCAAGGATAGTTTTTGTAATTATCCACGAAGAAAATAAAGATTCCTCTCAATGCTCATTATGGACATCAGCTTTGAGACAGGAAGAATTAAACATTGTCTGAGAGTAAAATTTGGTACAAGAAGGCAGAGAAGTAAATTTTTTAACTACCACTGAAATGTCAAGGACTAGTCAACATATTACAGAAATTATAACTCAATTAACTGTATATTAATAACTCACATAGCTGATCGACATATTATTATATTAATAACTCACATAGCTGATCGACGCCCGGTTAAAAACACACATACACACACACACAGTCAAAATACTGACTAAATGCCTCATTAATTAGTGTACTTTTATTCCAAAATTGTGCATCTTATTAATTTTCTTACACCTATATTCTGTGGTCGTTTGTGGGGTACTATGTGTCCCTTTTTGTTGTTTGAGCTAGTCCTCTGTCAGATCGTCTCAGATCCGTTAGACGGATCTAAATATCCTACCCAACTCGCACAACCGACCCGGATCCGCGAACAATAAAAAAAATAATAGAAAAAGCCCAGCTCCCAAACGGCTTGTTCTTGCTGAAAAATTTAACCCGAAATGGGCAATCACTCAAAACTCGAAGCATTCGTAGTTTCCGAGAATCATTTCACCGAAAACTTGCGGAAAATCTCTCTTTCGAGGTACTGTTTGGTGTGGATGCTTTTAGCAACAACTTAATCGGAGAAATCCCAAAATCACTTTCAAATTATCAGACATTACGCACGGTCCAGCTTTACGGTAATCATTTATCAGGTGAAATCCCAATTGGCCTTTGGTCTTTACGAAATATAAATAGTTTGATGCTAAGTGATAACAGATTCTCCTGCAAGCTCCCAACTAGAGTAGCATGGAATTTAACTCATTTGGAGATTAATAACAACAAATTTTCTGATGAAATCCCTAATGAAATCTCATCTTGGGCTAGTTTAGTTGTGTTTTTGGCAAGCAAAGAAATCCATGGTTTTAGATTTGTTCTATTTTTTTTTCTTCATGTGATGCAGTAACAGGGTATTTGAAGAAGAAACAATAAATGATACAAGTATTAGTATCTGCTAATACTTTTATGGAGAAATACTAATACATTTTATAAGAAAAACTAATACGTTGCAGGAGCACTACTAAAATACTCTCTAGGAAATTACTAATACTTTTTTGAGAAATTACTAATACTTTTCCGATGGACAACTAATACATTTCAGGAGTATATTCATGAGAAATACTAAAACTCTTCAGGAAACTACCAATACATTTTATTAAGAATCGCTAATACTTTTTAGAAGGATCTACTAATACTTTTCGAATGATTTGTTAATACATTCGGGAGAAAAATTTAATTATATTCAGGGGAACTATTAATACATTTCAGAAGAACTGCTAATACTTTTTAGAAGGACGACTAATACTTTTCAGAAGGACTATTAATACATTTCGATCGGGAGAAAAATTTAATTTATTTCAGAACTACTAATACTTTTCGAGGAACTACTAATACTTTTTAGAGGGATTGCTAATACATTTCGAGACTATATTCGGAGAAATACTAAAAACTCTTCAGAAACTACTAATACATTTGAAGAACTCGCTAATACTTTTAGAAGGACGACTAATACATTTCGAAGGACCGCTAATATCTGGTGCTCCCGAAAACTACTACAAGACCACCGCTAATATTACGGAAATGCCACGGATCCGCTGGTCGATCCGTTTAACAAGTCGGACCGTTAGACGGGCCCTCGACATGAGTTTTTGTGTTGTTGTTTACTTTGGATTAGTCTTATGGCGCCTGTTATATTAGCATAATTGTTTATCCATGGTAAATATATATTTATTTACTTATGGTAAAAAAGGAACAATACTCAAATTAAGCAATTATTTAGAGGTGGATGTTGCCTTAGAATTTACCCATATGGCGTTAAGGTCTTATAGCCCAAATTAGAGGTGGCAATATTAGGCCCGGCACATGGGCTGGTCCAACCAACCCGAGGTTTGGGTTGGCTGTGTTTTTTAGGCCCAAAATAATTGGGCCCAAATGGCCCTGGTCGAATGGCCCGATGGGCTAGGGCAAGCCCAACTTTTTAGGCCATCCCGATTTCTTGTACATGAATTATATTATATGGGCAGGGCCAGTCATTTGAGAGGCTCAACTCAGCCCAAATTTTTGCAAAAGCCCGATGGACTCAGTCCGATCCAACTTATTGTCAGCTCTAGCCCAAATGCCTAATTAATCAATACTCAAATTTCATGCCGTAGGCTAATGTTTTTCCCTTTTTGCAAAGAGTATGAAACAATTAAGTAACCCAAAGTAATATAATTAACAGAAACAATAATAATGGGCAGGTTCAAATGAGACCACTTTTCTAGGGAAAGACAATGGGGACTTATTAGTCTTATTTTGGCCATTGATTTTAAATTTTAGATGGATCGGATTTGTTTCCCTAATTTAGGATAATGGGGAGACATTTATTATTATTAAGGATAGGTATGTAATTTCATAATTAACAGTTATTTTAATTGAGGAAAATTTTGTAATTTTAGCATAAGTTGTAAGGTGAAAAAAAAAAAAAAAGAAAAAACTTATCATCATATGTAATTGCCGCGATTTACTGGGTCACTTACTTCGTTGATCAGTCCGACATTGCTTCTGTTTTCTGCAAGATTCGGGAAAAAAATCTCAAGTTTCTGTCCTTGTATTTGAGGGTTGGGGTTGAAGAAATTTACAGTGCTCATTATTAAAAGGTATCTTTGTTTTTCTCTTAAAAATTTCAGTTCTCTTTGTTATTAACTTTCAATTTTTTTTGCGATCGAAATCATGTTTAGTTTGTATTGTGTTTTTCTATTTTTTGATGGCATGCAATTAAGTGTTGAATTTAGATACTCATGTGTAATGTGTGGGTAATTTTTTAAGAGGGATGAAATTGGTTCATGTTAGATCCGTGTTTTTACACGTCATGGTAAATATGGCTGCTCTGATGTGTTCTGATAAATATGGCTGCTCTGGTACTTCTGTTTTGGTTTTATGCTCTAATACACCCAACACTTCATGGTTTTTTGTTTCTTTGAAAACTGCTTTATAATCGTACTCTGACTTCTTAGAATCATTATTTTAGTATTCTGATTTGCTTGACTTTACACTCTGATACTATTTTGAGTATTAATTAATTTCTGCATATTTTAAGTGTTCATGGAAGTGTTCTAACATTTGTAACAACACTTTTGAAACAGGGCGGTTTTTGATTAACGGGGAGAAATTATTTTTGAAACTCCGATTTCTGATTAAGGGGGACAAAATTTCTTTATCACTGATTTTTAACTGAGGGGGAGTTATTTACTTGTTTTCTAAATCCTATGATTGATTTTCTATGTTTTGTCCAGAAAGGCAAAAAGGGAGAGATTGTTAGATCCGTGTTTTACACGTCTTCTAATAATTTTTCTTATTTTCGAAAATTCCAAATTTAAGTGTTTTGCCTTTCTTGGTTACTTCTTGGAATAAGATTTATTAAATAAGGGAAGTTGATTTAGAAAATGATTGTTTTAAAATTGGACTCTCAAGTTTTAGATTAATGTGGAAAGATCGATTTTTGATAAAGAAGGATTCTAAGAGTTCTAGTTCTTATATGATTATGAATCCTTGTTTTGTAGGGACTCAAACTCTTCAAAGGATTACCTATATAAAGAGGACGTCCCTCACATAATTTAAGCACGCAGCATAATTACAATTTAGAGAGCATATACACGTGAGAGTTCGAGTTCGTGAGAAGAAACAAAGTACGATAGTCCGCACATTGATCGTCAGTGTTGAATGAAGTGCACTCTTTGCAGATTTTCAAAGACAACACCGAATATTGAGAGTCTTTGTTTCTTTGATTTTCGTCCATCTTTTATTTTCATAGAAGTTCGAATAGTCTATATTCTTTCTTTTTGGGCGAAATTTGTTTTACAAAGTATAGATCTACTCATAGAAAGGAGTTTTGATAGGTTTTGTCTTGGTTGAGTCATTCATGTTGAGATCGTCATGAATCGATACAATCAACTAGTGAATTATTTCGCTCTCACGCCGCACGTTTACAAGTTTTTTATACTTATAGACAAATTTTATCTCTGCGTTCTTATTATCCGCTGCGAGTTGGTATAAGTGTTACTGGCACTTGTAGCAACACTTTATTCTGTGTGATTTATCCTTGAACATTGGGACCTTAAATTCTTTCAATTGGTATCAGAGCCGACACTTGATTTCACTAAGTGTTGATCCTGCGTTCGAGCAAGAGATGGATGTTCAAGGAGCTGTTATGTTTCGTCCTCTTATAATTGATGATCTAGCGCAACTGACCAAGGAAACTGAAGAATCCGATCTTGGAAAGGAATCTATGGACCTATCGGGAAACCAATTCAATCTTGAATTCGTTCGATGTAGAACTTGTACGAGAATTGGTCACCGTGCAAATCAATGTGCAAATACCTTACGAAAAAGAGGTATTAAATTATGCACCACTCTAAGTGATGATTTAATCGAGGAGGACAAAGTCTTTGAGAGAAGATCCGACTACCCTAATGTATGTTACTGAAGTAAAAAGGTGTTTACAAATCGATCCAAAAGGTGTTTCTCAAAGTGTCGCACGAACTGTTCCAACACCTGGAAGGTATAACGATTCGACTCGTTAAATTATTTTTGTCTAAATTCTACTACGGTGTAGAAAAGAGTTGAAATCGAGAGATGAGTCCGATGATGAAATAAGCTTCAGATGAGACATACAAAAATTGTATAAAGATTGGCTTAAGAAAATTCAACAAGTCAAATCAAGCTCACTAAGGAGAAAAATCACTTACTCGGGAGAACGATGGTCGAAGAGTGTGATTGCTCGATTGGATGCTTTGCTCACCAAGAAGGAAGAAGAGTTTGGAAAGGTAAAAACCCGAACTTGATAAATCTCTTGACACTTTAAGGAAGTTGGATTCGATAAGGAAAAACTTGATAATAATTTGCCTTAGAAAGTGATAAAAAGTTTGGTATTGGCTATAAAACATCTATTTTTGTCAAAACAACTAAAGATTCCGAGGCTTCTACTTATTCCATTGAAAACTTCACATGTTCTAATCAAAGACCGCGGAAAAGGAAAAAGCACTATGTTTGTCATTCGCTATATATGTCCGGCCATATTAGACCATATTATCATTTGCTAAAATCGATTTAAAGTATCAAAAGTCTTTTGGTCGTGTGTCTCCACAAGTGTCCTCACACACTTCCAAAGAACACCACATGTTTTCCAAAATTTGTTTGGGTCCGTGAAATCGAATTGACATGTAATGTTGTATATGCATCCTTGAGGACTAACATTGCGGTACCGGTACTTTGATAGTGGATGTTCACGTATATGACAAGTAATTTAGAATACTTGACGGACTACGAGGTGTACAATGCTAGGAAGGTTAATTATAGAGGTGGAACTCATGGTAAGATTGTTGGTAAAGGCACGTTGAATATGGAAGGGCTTCCTAAGCTCGAAATGTTTTACATGTTGAGGGGCTTATAGCAAATCTCATAAGCATAAGCCAGTTGTGTGATGGCAATTTGTATGTGAAGTTTAATAAAAATTCATGTGAAGTGTTTGATGATTCTAACTTGCGTATTCTAGTAGGTATGCAATCAGTTGACAATTGCTACCAATTTGGAGGAATCAAAATGTGTCATCGTATGCAATTGGATGAAACTGAACTTTGGCATCAAAAATTAGGTCATGTGAACTTAAAAATGCTTGGTAAATTGATTATTCCATTGGGTGTGGTTCATGTCAAAATAGTAAACAAAAAGGGGTGTCACACCAAGTGTTACAACACTTCAATACTAATCGATGTTTTGAACTTCTACATATGAATGTTATGGGTCATAGTGAGGTTGAAAGCATTGGTGGTAAGAAATATTCTTTTGTGTGTACTAATGATTTCTCACATTATTCATGGGTCTTCTTATTACGTGAAAAATCTGACGTTTTCGATTTTTTTAAGAAGTTTTACAAAAGGGTGTGTAAGTTGTACTGCATGAGAATTTTTCTTTTTCATCTTTCGTGATATAAATGGTATATCTCATGAATTTTTGCGCCTAAAACCCCACAACACAATGGGGTGGCAGAATCGAAAAATCGAACATTGCAAGAAATGGCTAGAGTGATGTTGAGTTCTAAAAATTTGGCAAAATGTTTTTGGCCGAGGCCTTAAACATCGTTTCTCTCACATCTCAAATAGAGTTTATTTGAGGATGGGTAGTACCATGGCTCTGTTAGATAAATGTTTTTATCAAGATTTTGATGATTTTGTTTAAATAAGTTTTTATACCAAAACAATGTTAATAAATGTTGTCCAAATACTCCTAAATGATTTAAAATGTTTTTGCTAATTTTTGGAGTATTTCTTAGAATTTATTTTTCGATAAAAATGGACAACACTTTTGATGGTTTTGTTTAAATTGGTTTTTGCACCAAAACAATGTTTATAAATGTTGTCCAAATACTCCCAAGTGATTTAAAATGTTTTTACTAATTTTTGGAGTATTTCTTGAAGTTTATTTTTGATAAAAATCGGACAACATTTAAAATTGAGTCGAACCGGCCGCCTAAAAGGTCGACCAGTACCAGAGAGTGCAATTTAATTGAAACAGAAAGTTACTGAGAACCGGTCGCCCTATGTAATTTTTTTTTGACAAAAATTCCAACCGTTGCAATCCTTATCGGCAAGATTTACTTTTCATTTTTGTACAATATTTCTACATCTTGTGATCCTTTTTGTAGACAAAAAAGTGAAGAAGAAGAAGCCTATGTTGGGAGCCTATGTTGGTTAAGACTCTTCTATAAATAGAGGATGAATTGAAGACACAAGACACAACACATACAAGCAAAATACACAACAAGAAATGCAAATTCTTCAAGCTTTCATTTTTACATTCTTGTTGTAATAGCCTAAGCACTTTCACTTGCATATCTTTGAGGTCTAGGCTTTTGATTATTGATTACACTTGCACTCAATCTTTGTATTGGTTTTATAGAGTTGTAATCTTGAATTTTGTCCATCAATCAACACAAGACATCCTTGTGAGTATTCTTCTGGTAAGAATACACTTGGGTGATCTAGGTGATAGGTGTTTGGAGAGTGTGGTGCTCTTCAAAGGTGGTGAAGGAAGATTGTGGTAATCTTCTTGAAGGTGTTGTAAGAGGATGTGGTAATCCTCAAGGTGTTGTATTAATTGTGGTAATTAATAAAATCTTTTTTTTCTTTTTGAAATCCACTTCGGATATACCGGGGTGGTAGTAGATTAGGCCCTAGGTGGGTTGAACTACTCTAAATCATCGAGTGTTGTTTAATTTCCGCATTTACATTCTTGTCAATTACGTGTTCTTTCGAAAAAAGAGGAGATTTGTGAAAAATCGGCATAATCTATTCAACCCTCTAGATTATCGTAGCCACTTGGACTAACAAGTGGTATCAAAGCCAAACTCTTTGGCTAGCTCATTCCGAGTAAAGAGGAAAGATCCATGGCTATGAATGAAGCTTATCTCACCACCAAGCACCTCCACCAACAAACCACCACTATTCGACGCCAACAACTACGCATTTTGGAAAGACCGCATGGAGTGCTTTCTACAAGGGTGCGGATTTGATATTTGGAATGTGGTCATTGAAGGAGTTGCTCAACCAACAACAAAATTGGAGGATGGTACCACGACTCCCAAGCCGTTCAAGAAGACGATGAAAATGACAAGAAGGCTTTTCTCTAAAAACAAGAGGGCCTTAAACATTTTACATTGCTCTCTTACCGCCACCGAATATAATTGCATAAGAGGCATACGGTCGGCACATGAAGTTTGGGAAAAATTAGAAACCATCTATGAGGGCACAAAGAAAATGAAACAAACAAGAAAAACAATGCTTGTGAAAGACTTTGAAAATTTCAATATGCATGATGGTGAAAGCATATCAAAAATGGTGGAAAGGCTTGACAACATTGTCAATCCTCTTGTGGCTCTTGGAAAGGTCATCTCCGAAGAAGACAAGGTGACCAAGGTATTGAATGCCCTTCCCGGCTCATGGTCTGAAAAGGTGACGGCAATCACTGAAGCTCAAAATCTTGAGACACTCAAGTTTGATGAGCTAATTGGGAACCTCCTCATTTATGAAGTATATCTCAAGGGGAGAAAAAATTCTCAATCATTCACCTCTAAACCGGGTACGCAAAATATTATTAAAGGCTTAACATCTTCTTCTAATAATGTTTATTATGCTAGTGATGAGGATGATGAAGAAACGACGGCTCTTGTTAGAAAATTTGCAAAATTTGTAAACAAAAATAAAGCAAGAAAGCCTAGAGACAATTCTTGTTTCAAATGTGGAAAATCCGGGCACTACATAGCCGATTGCCCAAAATTAGCGGAAGAGGAACAAAAGAAGAAAAAACCTTTTCCTAAAAAGAAGGCGTTAAATGCGGACGTCAAAACTTGGGATGAATTACTTGAAACAACCGATGAGGAAGGAGAAGCCGAGCATGGTCTTATGGCCATAGACGATGAAAATACCGAGGTACGCTCTAATGCTTCATCTTCTTCTCTAGTTGATGAATTACAATGTGGTTTTGATGAATTGCAAAATGAGTTTCAAAATTTGATTGTTAAATACAAGAATTTGAAAAAGGAGCATAAAGAGCTTAAACTAGAAAAAGATAAATTATTTACTTCCTATGATTCTCTTGATAAGGCTCATGCTATTACTCTTGCTATGGTCCGTACTCTTGAAACCGAAAAACAAACGCTCACAAATGATATTGAAAATTTGAAAAAGGATGTGCATCAATTCAATTTAAGTACGGATAAAGTCACAAAAATTTTAGATGCACAAAGAGGTGAGCATTCTAAATTAGGACTTGGTTACAAACCTTTTCAAAATGCTTTTAAGAAAAAAGACCAAGGTCCAACCTTTGTACGTCTTTAGTAGTCCTCGTATTATTACTTGTTTTTATTGCGGTAAGAATGGACACTATGCTAGCAATTATAAATTGAAGAATAATTTTAGCTATTATTGGAGACCTAAAGGTCTCAAGGCTAACCCCATGGACCCCAAAATTATAGGGTACCTAAAAATAATTCCTTTGTAGGTTAGAGGGGCTATAACGACAATGGAAGATTCAAAATGGCTCGTGGACAGCGGATGTTCACGCCATATGACCGGAAAGAGAGAACTTTTTACCAACATCAAGCTCCAAGAAGAGGGTATGTCATTTTCGGCAATGGCAAAGGAAGAATTCTTGGAAATGGAGAAATTGGTAACTCTTCTTTCTCTCTTAGTAATGTTCTTTTAGTAGAAGGGCTTAAGTTCAATTTGATAAGTGTTAGCCAACTTTGTGATTCAAATTATAATGTTGTTTTTAATAAAGGAAAATGCCTTATTTCCAAAAATGATAAAATTATTTGTGAAGCAATTAGAAAAGACAATCTTTACAAAATTTGTAGAAGTGATTTGGTTAGTCAAAATGTTTCTTGTCTTGTCGCCAATAATGATTTAACTAGTTTATGGCATAGGCGACTTGGACATGTTGGATACAAAAATTTGCAAACTATTTACAAAAACCAACATGTAAAAGGACTACCCAAATTGAATTTTGAAAATCTTGGCTTATGTGACACTTGTCAAAAGAACAAATTAGTTAAGAGTAGTTTTAAGCCAAAAAATGAAATTTCTACTACCAAACCCCTACAAATGCTTCATCTTGATTTGTATGGGGATATTGGTACGGCAAGTCTAAGTGGAAAACATTATACTTTTGTTATAGTTGATGATTTTTCTAGATATACTTGGGCTCTATTTCTTACAAATAAAAGCGATGGCGTTAATACGTTTGTTAAGTTGTGTAGACTTATTGAAAATGAAAAGGAAGATACTATTAAGTCTATTTGAAGTGATCGAGGTGGAGAATTTGACGGGAAATTTAGAGTCTTTTGTGAAGCCAATGGATATAGTCATAATTTTTCGGCTCCAAGGACACCTCAACAAAATGGAGTAGCCGAAAGGAAGAATTGGACACTTCAAGAAATGAGTCGGTCCATGCTAAATGAATTTTCACTTCCAAAATATTTTTGGGCCGAAGCCGTAAGTACCGTTTGCTATGTCATTAATCGAGTTTATATTCGTCCTAAAATGAATAAAATTCCATATGAGCTCTGGAAAGGAAGAACTCCAAATATTAGTTATTTCAAAATATTTGGATGTAAATGTTTTATTTTGAATACTAAAGATCAATTAGACAAACTTGATCCTAAGGCCGATAAAGGAATATTTATGGGGTATTCAACCAAGAGCAAAGCATATCGGGTTTACAATAAGACTAGTGGGATGGTTGAAGAATCCATCCATGTCAAATTCAATGAAGCTTCGGGTGTTGAAAGGATACCCAATGATGAAAGTGATGAAGAGGATATTGTTGAACCCATTGTTCAAGATGATACTCAAAATGATCAACCTTCAAGCTCAAATGTTCCTCAAGAAGATAAAGGTGATACTTCGAATCTTCCCGTAGCATTGAAATTTAAGGGAGATCACCCAAAAGATCTTATTATTGGTGATCCCTTGATAAAATAATGACTCGAGGAAAATTTACCGAGAAAGCTCTTATATCTCAAAAAGAGCCTAAAAATGCTAAGGAAGCCATTGAAGATGAGGATTGGTTTTTAGAAATGCAAGAGGAGTTGAATCAATTTGAAAGGAATGATGTATGGGAATTAGTACATTGTCCTCCATCTCAAACCATTATTGGTACAAAATGGGTATTTCGGAACAAGCTCGATGACCAAGGTAATATTGTTCGAAACAAAGCAAGGTTAGTAGCTCAAGGTTATTGTCAAGAAGAAGGTATTGATTATGATGAAACATTTGCACCCGTAGCACGTTTAGAAGCTATTCGTATTTTACTTGCCTATTCTTGTTTTAAAAATTTCAAGCTTTACCAAATGGATGTAAAATCCGCATTTTTAAATGGTATTATTCAAGAAGAAGTCTATGTAAAACAACCTCCGGGGTTTGAAAATTTTTCTAGGCCTAATGATGTTTATAAACTTAAAAAGGCTTTATATGGTTCAAAATAAGCACCTCGTGTATGGTATGATAGACTTAGCTATTGGTCCAAGTGGCTACGATAATCTAGAGGGGGGTGAATGGATTATCTCGGTTTTTCAGATTTTGCCCTCTTTTTCTAATAAACAAGCAAAGACGAGAATGTAAATGCGGAAATTAAACAACACTCGTTGATTTAAAGAGCTTCACCCCACCTAGGGACTACGTGCTCTACCACCCCAAAGATATATCAGGGATGGATTTCAAAAAGAAAAAAAAAGATTTTATTAATTTACCAAAAATTAATACAACACTTGAGGATTACCACAACCCTCTTACACCACCTTGAGGATTACCACAATCCTCTTACAACACCTTGAGGATTACCACAATCCTCTTACAACACCTTTGAAGATTACCACAACCTTCAAACACCTATCACCTAGATCACCCAAGTGTATTCTTACCACAAGAATACTCACAAGGATGTCTTGTGTTGAATGATGACCAAAATCAAGATTACAACTCAATAATAATTGATACAATATGAGTACAAGTATAATCAAGAATTGAAAGCCTAGACCTCAAATTTGTGCAAGTGAAAGTGCTAAGGCTAATACAACAAGATATATGAAAGTGTTTGCTTTGTTTGCTCTTTGCTTGTATGGAGTGTTGTGTTTTGTTGCTTGAATGAAGCCTCTATTTATAGGAGAGGTCTTGGCTTTGATTTCCAGACATTGGCTCCTCCTTGGGGAGTGATTTGCTGCAAAAGAAACCATTTAAAATCATCAATATAGCTGTTAGAAATCAATCCCACAAAATAGGGAAAAGTCATTCGAAAATGCAACGGATAGTTTGCTGATAAACAGGGGGTTCGACCGGTCGCACAGAGATAAGATTGAAATTGAATTCTGCGAATTTTTACACAGGGGGACCGGTCGAAGGGGGGTTCGACCGGTCGCCCTTGGTCTTGACCGGTTGGGGTTGATAGAAAATCAAAACAGAGAAGTCTGCATTTGAGAGGGCACTCCTGTGTACGGCCGCCCATTGGTCGCTCACGGCCGCCCACCTGGTCGACCTGGCCGCCTCCCCATTTTCTCTTACGTCCCATTTTCTGTTTCAAAACTCAACTCAGTACGGGTTGCCCTATAGGGCGACCGGTCGACTGAAACAAAAGTGTTGTCCAATTTTAAATCGAATATAAACTTCAAGAAATACTCCAGAAAAATAGTAAAAACATTTTAGATCGATCGGAAGTGTTGGGACAACATTTAGGGACATTGTTTTGGTATAAAAACTCATTTGAACAAAATCATCAAAATCATGATAAAAACATTTATCTAACAAACTCCCCCTTTTTGATGATTACAAACCAAAACAATTTTCAAGAGGACGATTTCGAAAAACAAAATAATTTTCCGGTTTATGAGTAAACTATCCGTTTAAAAACATTTTACAAAAGATCCCCCTATCAACAAGCACATTAATAAGAAATATTGCATAAGCTAGAAGCACAAGCTTTTACAAAATAAACAACAACTCCATGAGCTTAGAAGCTCCCCTGTCACAAATACTCATTATCCATGCAAACAAGTTCATAAAACAATCATTGGAGTGAGTTATCTTCACAACTTATGGCCTTAATAAGCCAATAGCTTATAGCTTCTATCATGAGCTTTTATTTGCTTCTTTGAGCTAACGAGCCAATTTCCTATTTATAATTTGATGATTACAAACCAAAACAATTTTCAAGAGGACGATTTCGAAAAACAAAATAATTTTCCGGTTTATGAGTAAACTATCCGTTTAAAAACATTTTACAAAAGCTCCCCTATCAACAAGCACATTAATAAGAAATATTGCATAAGCTAGAAGCACAAGCTTTTACAAAATAAACAACAACTCCATGAGCTTAGAAGCTCCCCCTGTCACAAATACTTATTATCCATGCAAACAAGTTCATAAAACAATCATTGGACTGAGTTATCTTCACAACTTATGGCCTTAATAAGCCAATAGCTTATAGCTTCTATCATGAGCTTTTATTTGCTTCTTTGAGATAACGAGCCAATTTCCTGTTTCTCCCCCTTTGGAATCATCAAAAAAAAATGTTAGGATGATAAAAACATCATAGAAGTATATCAAAGTACGCCAAAGAAATGGTTTATCAACCATTGAGCAATTTAGGCTTAAAAACCAATGAAAATGGGAGAAATGTATCATGAAGAGTTCATAAGCTCGTTTTATTTGCCAAAACATGATCTCAATGAGTATTGAAGACTTTTGGAAGCGAGAGAATCATGTAGAAGTTGAAATTTTCATTGTGACATTTCATCGAACACATTGTGGGCGTGAAAAATAAAAAGAGTTGTATATAGCCCTTGTAAATGATCCAAGCCAAAAATTGCATCACCAATTCACATCAAACATCATACAATACAACATAATAACTAAGCTCATCAAGATCATAAGCAAAAAATATCAAGAAATATACAAGAAAGCCATAAACTCGAGGTTCAACCCAATTGAGCAAAGTAAGGAAAATTCTTACCATTTGATCGGAAAAGATGAGCAATGATGATGATAAACATGCTATATAAGGTCCAAGATATGAATTGAATGCATGAAAATCAATTTTGAGTGAAAATTGTGTGCATTAGGCAAAGGGGACGAAAGATGGCAAAAAGAAGTGAAAATAACAAATGTCAAGATAGAACGAACTTAAACCAAAATTTGGCCTGGCGGTCGGGTTGAGGTTCGGTCGACGTTGAGGGCGGTTGCCCTCAACCTCTTCAGCCCATTTTGTTTTGTCAAATTTTTCAAAATCCGAATTTTCAACCAAAAGTCCGATTTTTCGCCCCTAAGTTTTAAAAACATGCAAAATGCAAACGTAGACCTCATTCAATATGCATTATGCCTAACCGAGCTCGTATTGACGCAAAATTCTCGGAAGTTAGCGGTTTTGTAAAAATGTCCGCTAATTGATCTTGAGATGGCACAAACGATATCTCAATTTTTCGTTTTGAAACACAATCCCTTAGAAAATGATGTCGAATCTCAATATGTTTAGTACGGTTATGATGAACCGGGTTTTGAGCAATATTTATAGCGGATATATTATCACAAAAGATAGGTACGTTTTCAAAAGAGCATTTGTAATCCGCTAAGGTTTGTTTCATCCAAAGAAGTTGAGTACAACAAAATGCGGCGGAAATATATTCGCCGGCCGTTGAAAAAGAGAAACACGTTTTGCTTCTTTGAAAACCAAGAAACTAGGCAATCGCTTAAAAATTGACATGATCCGGAAGTACTTTTCCGATCATCAATATTACCCGCATAGTCCGAATCACTATAACCTTTAAGAGAAAAATTTTCATTCTTTGGATAAAATAAACCATATTGAATAGTGCCTTTCAAATATCGAAAAATCCGTTTAACGGCACTCATATGAGATTCTTTTGGATTGCTTTGAAAATGAGCACATAGGCATACGGCATGAAGAATGTCCGGTCTACTAGCGGTTAAATAAAGTAAACTACCAATCATACCTCGATACTTGGATTCATCAACCGTCTTGCCTTTTTCATCTTTGTCAATTTTGACATTGGTTGCCATAGAGTCGAGCGGTTCTTCCTTCTTCAATGCCGAACTTCTTCAAAGTTCTTTTGTATACTTTGATTGCGAAATATAGATACCTTCTTGGCATTGCTTAATTTGAAGTCCAAGGAAGAAATTTAGCTCCCCATCATACTCATCTCGAATTCACCTTGCATTAACTTGGAAAATTTCTTGCACAAAGATTCATTAGTAGCACCAAAGATAATATCATCAACATAAATTTGCACAAGTAAACAATCTTGCCCTTTTTCAAAAACAAAGAGTGTAGTATCAACTTTACCTCTTGTAAAACCATTTTGCAAAAGAAAAGAGCTAAGTATCATACCATGCATGCGGGTGCTTGTTTTAAACCATACAAAGCCTTTTTAAGTTTATAAACATCATTAGGCCTAGAAAAATTTTCAAACCCCGGAGGTTGTTTTACATAGACTTCTTCTTGAATAATACCATTTAAGAAAGCGGATTTAACATCCATTTGGTAAAGTTTGAAATTTTTAAAACAAGAATAGGCAAGTAAAATACGAATAGCTTCTAAACGTGCTACGGGTGCAAAAGTTTCATCATAGTCAATACCTTCTTCTTGACAATACCCTCGAGCTACTAACCTTGCCTTATTTCGAACAATGTTGCCTTGATCATCAAGTTTGTTTAGGAATACCCATTTTGTACCAATAATAGTTTGAGATGGAGGACAAGGTTCCAATTCCCATACATCATTTCTTTTAAATTGATTTAACTCCTCTTGCATCTCTAAGAACCAATCCTCATCCTCAATAGCCTCCTTAACATTTTTAGGCTCTTTTTGAGATATAAGAGCTTTCTCGGCAAATTTTCTTGGTCATCACTTTATCAAGGGGATCACCAATAATAAGATCTTTGGGTGATCTCCTTAAATTTTAATGCTACGGGAAGATCCAAAGTATCTCCTTTATCTTCTTGAGGAGCATATGAAGTGGATGGTTGATCATTTGATGTATCATTTTGAACAATGGATTCACTAATATCCTCTTCATCACTTTCATCATTTGGTATCCTTTCAACACCCGAAGCTTCATTGAATTTGACATGGATGGATTCTTCAACAACTCCACTAGTCTTATTGTAAACACGATATGCTTTGCTCTTGATTGAATACCCCATAAATATTCCTTCATCGGCCTTAGGATCAAGTTTGTCCAATTGATCCTTAGTATTCAAAATAAAGCACTTACATCCAAATATCTTGAAATAACTAACATTTGGAGTTCTTCCTTTCCAAAGCTCATAAGGAGTTTTATTCATTTTAGGACGAACATAAACTCGATTAATGACATAGCAAGCGGTACTTACGGCTTCGGCCCAAAAGTATTTTGGAAGAGAAAATTCATTGAGCATGGACCGACTCATTTCTTGTAGCGTCCGATTCTTCCTTTCGGCTACACCATTTTATTGAGGTGTCCTTGGAGCCGAAAAATTGTGTGTATATCCCTTGGTTTCACAAAAGATTCTAAACTCACCGTCAAATTCTCCGCCTCGATCACTTCGAATAGTTTTAATAGTATCTTCCTTTTCATTCTCAATGCGTCTACACAACTTAACAAACTCATTAACGGCATCGCTTTTATTTGCAAGAAAAAGAGCCCAAGTGTATCTAGAAAAATCATCAACAATAACAAAAGTGTAATGTTTTCCACTTAGACTAGCCGTACCAATATCCCCATACAAATCTAGGTGAAGAAGTTGTAGAGGCTTGGTTGTGGAAATTTCATTTTGGGCTTAAAACTACTCTTAACTAATTTGTTCTTTTGACAAGTGTCACATAAGCCAAGATTTTCAAAATTCAATTTGGGTAGTCCTTTTACATGTTGGTTTTTGTAAATATTTTTCAAACTTTTATATCCAACATGTCCAAGTCGCCTATGCCATAAACTCGTTAAATCATTGTTGGCGACAAGACAAGAAACATTTTGACTAACCAAATCACTAGTAGAAATTTTGTAAAGATTGCCTTTTCTATTTGCTTCACAAATAATTTCATCATTTTTACGAATAAGGCATTTTTCTTTATTGAAAACAACATTATAATTTGAATCACAAAGTTGGCTAACACTTATCAAATTAAATTTAAGCCCTTCTACTAAAAGAACATTATTAAGAGAGAAAGAAGAGTTACCAATTTCTCCATTTCCAAGAATTCTTCCTTTGCCATTGCGAACATGACCATACCCTCTTCTTGGAACTTGATGTTGGTAAAAAAGTTCTCTCTTTCCGGTCATATGGCGTGAACATCCGCTGTCCACGAGCCATTTCGAATCCTCCATGGTTGTTATAGCGCCTATTACCTACAAACGAACCATTTTTAGGTACCCTATAGTTTTGGGGTCCATGGGGTTAGCCTTGAGACCTTTGGGTCTCCAAACAAAGCTAAAATTGTTCTTCAATTTACAATTGCTAACATAGTGACCAACTTTACCACAATAAAAGCAAATAATATTATGGGCACTTTTAGCACGTACAAAATTCGGACCTTGGTCATTTTTCTTTGAAAATGGTGAAAAAGGTTTATAGCCAAGTCCTAATTTGGAATGCTCACCTCTTTGTGCATCTAAAATTTTTGTAACTTTGTCCGTACTTATGTTAAAACGATGCACATCCTCTTTTAAACATTTAAGATCTTTGGTGAGCGATTCTTTTTCGGATTCAAGAGTATGAACTCTAGTAATAGTAATAGCATGAGCTTTATCAAGAGATTCATAAGAAGTAAATAATATTTCCTTTTCAATTTTAAGCTCTTTATGCTCCTTTTTTAAACTCTTGTATTTAATGATCAAATTTTGAAATTCAATTTGCAATTCATCAAAATCACATTGCAATTCATCAACTAAGGAGGAGGTAGAAGAGTTAGAGCGTACCTCATTATTTTCATCGTCTATGGCCATAAGACCATGTTCGGTTTCTCCTTCCTCGTCGGATGTTGCAAGCAATTCATCCCAAGATTTGACCTCCGCATTTAGAGCCTTCTTTTTCGGAAAAGGCTTTTTCTTCTTTTGTTCCTCCTCATCGAGTTTTGGACAATCGGCAATGAAGTGCCCGGGTTTCCCGCATTTAAAGCAAGCATTATCTCTCGGTTTTCTTGCCTTATTTTTATTCACAAATTTTGCAAATTTCCGAACAAGTGCGGCCGTCTCCTCATCATCATCATCATTATCATAGTATGCATTATTAGAAGAGGAAGCAAGACCTTTAGGAATAATTTGCATACCCGATTGGTTGATGGTTGGTTTGGAATTTTTCCTCTCCTTGAGATAGACTTCATAGATGAGGAGGTTTCCGATGAGCTCGTCAAACTTGAGTGTCTCAAGATTTTGTGCCTCCGTGATTGCCGTCACCTTTTCGGACCATGACCGGGAAGTGCATTCAAAACTTTAGTCACCTTGTCTTCTTCGGAGATGACTTTGTCGAGAGCCACAAGTGGATTGGACAATGTTGTCAAGCCTTTCCACCATCTTAGATATGCTTTCACCATCATGCATGTTAAAGTTTTCAAAGTCTTTAACAAGCATGGTTTTTCTTGCTTGCTTGACCTTCTTTGTCCCTTCATATATAGTTTAGTTTTCCCAAACCTCATGTGCCGACCTTATGCCTCTTATGCGATTGTACTCGGTAGCGGTAAAGAGAACAATGCAAAATATTTAAGGCCTTACCGTTTAGAGAAAAGGCCTTCTTGTCGTTTTCATCGAACTCCTTGAAAGGTTTAGGAGTCGAGGTGCCATCCTCCGATTTCTTGGTTGGTTGATCAACTCCTTCAATGACCACATTCCAAATGTCGAACCCGCACCCTTGTAGAAAGCATTCCATACGGTCTTTCCAAAATGCGTAGTTGTTTGCGTCGAAAAGTGGTGGCTTGTTGGTGGAGGCGCCGGTGGTGAGATGAGCATCATATGTAGCCATGGATCTTTCCTCTTTACTCGGAATGAGCTAGCCAAAGAGTTTGGCTTTGATACCACTTGTTGGTCCAAGTGGCTACGATAATCTAGAGGGAGTGAATGGATTATCTCGGTTTTTTGATTTTGCCCTCTTTTTCTAATAAACAAGCAAAGACGAGAATGTAAATGCGGAAATTAAACAACACTCGTTGATTTAAAGAGCTTCACCCCACCTAGGGACTACGTGCTCTACCACCCCAAAGATATCCAGGGATGGATTTCAAAAAAAAAAAAAAAGATTTTATTAATTTACCAAAAATTAATACAACATCTTGAGGATTACCACAACCCTCTTACACCACCTTGAGGATTACCACAATCCTCTTACAACACCTTGAGGATTACCACAATCCTCTTACAACACCTTTGAAGATTACCACAACCTTCAAACACCTATCACCTAGATCACCCAAGTGTATTCTTACCACAAGAATACTCACAAGGATGTCTTGTGTTGAATGATGACCAAAATCAAGATTACAACTCAATAATAATTGATACAATATGAGTACAAGTGTAATCAAGAATTGAAAGCCTAGACCTCAAATTTGTGCAAGTGAAAGTGCTAAGGCTAATACAACAAGATATATGAAAGTGTTTGCTTTGTTTGCTCTTTGCTTGTATGGAGTGTTGTGTTTTGTTGCTTGAATGAAGCCTCTATTTATAGGAGAGGTCTTGGCTTTGATTTCAGACATTGGCTCCTCCTTGGGGAGTGATTTGCTGCAAAAGAAACCATTTAAAATCATCAATATAGTGTTAGAAATCAATCCCACAAAATAGGGAAAAGTCATTCGAAAAATGCAACGGATAGTTTGTCGATAAGCGGGGGTTTGACCGGTCGCACAAAGATAAGATTGAAATTGAATTCTGTGAATTTTTACACGGGGGACCGGTCGAAGGGGGTTCGACCGGTCGCCCTTGGTCTTGACCGGTTGGGGTTGATAGAAAATCAAAAAGAGAAGTCCGCATTTGAGAGGGCACTCCTGTGCACGGTCGCCCGGGTCGGTCGGTCGACCGGTCGCCCTCCCCATTTTCTCTTACGTCCCATTTTTCTGTTTCAAAACTCAACTCAGTACGGGTTGCCCTATAGGGCGACCGGTCGAGCCTGAAACAAAAGTGTTGTCCAATTTTAAATCGAATATAAACTTCAAGAAATACTCCGAAAAATAGTAAAAACATTTTAGATCGATCGGAAGTGTTGGGACAACATTTAGAGACATTGTTTTGGTATAAAAACTCATTTGAACAAAATCATCAAAATCATGATAAAAACATTTATCTAACATTAGCTCTTTTCTTTTGCAAAATAGTTTTACAAGAGGTAAAGTTGATACTACTCTCTTTGTTTTTGAAAAAGGGCAAGATTGCTTATTAGTGCAAACTTATGTTGATGATATTATTTTTGGTGCTACTAATGAATCCTTGTGCAAGAAATTTTCTAAGTTAATGCAAGGTGAATTTGAAATGAGTATGATAGGGGAGCTCAACTTCTTCCTTGGACTTCAAATTAAGCAATGCCAAGAAGGAATTTATATTTCTCAATCAAAATATACAAAGGAGCTTTTGAAGAAATTCGGAATTGAAGAAGGAAGAACCGTTTCTATCCCAATGGCAACAAACGTCAAGATTGACAAAGATGAAAAAGGCAAGCCGGTTGATGAATCCAAGTATCGAGGTATGATTGGTAGTTTACTTTATTTAACCGCAAGTAGATCGGATATTCTTCATGCCATATGCCTATGTGCTCGTTTTCAAAGCAATCCCAAAGAATCTCATATGAGTGCCGTTAAAAGGATTTTTCGATATTTGAAAGGCACTATTCAATATGGTTTATTCTATCCAAAGGATAAAAAGTTTTCTCTTAAAGGTTATAGAGATTCGGATTATGCGGGAAATATTAATGATCGGAAAAGTACTTCCGGATCATGTCAATTTTTAGGTAATTGCCTAGTTTCTTGGTTTTTAAAGAAGCAAAATTGTGTTTCACTTTCAACGGCCGAAGCCGAATACATTTCCGCAGCCTTTTGTTGTACTCAATTGCTTTGGATGAAACAAACTTTAGTGGATTATAAATGTTCTTTTGAAAATGTTCCTATCTTTTGTGATAACATATCCGCTATAAATATTGCTCAAAACCCGGTTCATCATAACCGTACTAAATATATTGAGATTCGACATCATTTTCTAAGGGATTGTGTTTCAAAACGAAAAATTGAGATATCTTTTGTACCATCTCAAAAACAATTAGCGGACATTTTTACAAAACCGTTATCTTCCAAGATTTTTGCATCAATACGAGCTCGGTTAGGCATAATGCATATTGAATAAGGTCTATGATTGCATTTTGCATGTTTTTAAAACTTAGGGGTGAAAAATCGGATTTTTGGTTCAAACCTTGGATTTTGGAAAAACAGAAAGAACCACTGGGCTGATTGGGGGAAGGCCGACCGGTCGCCCATGACGTCGACCGGTCGCCCACCCCCCAACCGGTCGCCCTTAACCAAAAATTGGATAAAAACGTTTCTGTTCTCAGTTTCATCATTTTTGGTCTTTTGTGTTCATTTTTCGTCCCCTACGCATTTTTCGCACAAATTTCACTTCAAATTTGTTTTAATGCATACATTTTATATTTTGAACTTCATGAGGCTCCATTATCATCATCATTGTTCATCTTTACCGATTAAATGGTAAGAATTTCTCCTTTTAATCTCAATTGGGTTGAACCCTTGAGAATATGCTTGTATCTTGATATCTTGTTGAAATTCTTGTATTAATATGTTGTTTATGATGATTGATGATGAATGAATATTGTTGTATTGAAATTGGTGATGAAATTGTTTGGCTTAAACGAATCACAAAGGCATTATATTTCTCTTGTTTTATTCAATGCACGCCAAGTGTTCGACAAAATATTTCAATGAAAAACTCATCACCTACATGATTCTCTTGATTTGAAAAGTCTTATAAGTTTATAGAGATCATGTTTTATCAATCAAATGAGCTTTTACAAATCAAATGAGCAATTGTTTTCCCTTTTATTCGGAATTTAAGCTTAAATGCTCAATATGCTCGATAAATCGATTAAATTGCGCACTTTGATATAATTTTATGCTGTTTTTATTGTGCTAACATTATTTTTGATGATTCCAAAGGGGGAGAAATAGGAAAAACGCTCATACGCTCAAAGAAGCAAAAATAAGCTTGCAAGAAAAGCTATAAGCTAGGGCTCTTTAAAGCCAAAAGTTGTGAACAATACTTAGTCCATATGATGTATTATGGACTTTTATGCTTGAGTAATGATGTTTTATGACAGGGGGAGCTTTTAAGCTCATGAAATTCAAGCTTCTAACTTTTAGTTGTTTGCTTCTACTTATTTTTGTTATGCATGTTGATAGGGGGAGCTTGTGCAAAAATAATTTTGAAAAATCCTGGCTCCTATCCTTGTGTATTTGTACTTATGATAAATCTTGCTTGTAATGGTTTGATGTTAGACTGGAAAATTGGTTTTGTTTTAAAATCGACTTCCTAAAATTGTTTTGGTTTGTAATCATCAAAAAGGGGGAGTTTGTTAGATAAATATTTTTATCAAGATTTTGATGATTTTGTTTAAATAAGTTTTTATACCAAAACAATGTTAATAAATGTTGTCCAAATACTCCTAAATGATTTAAAATATTTTTGCTAATTTTTGGAGTATTTCTTAGAATTCATTTTTCGATAAAAATGGACAACACTTTTGATGGTTTTGTTTAAATTGGTTTTTGCACCAAAATAATGTTTATAAATGTTGTCCAAATACTCCCAAGTGATTTAAAATGTTTTTACTAATTTTTTGGAGTATTTCTTGAAGTTTATTTTTAATAAAAATCGGACAACATTTAAAATTGGAGGTCGACCGGTACCTGAAGAGTGCACGAATTGAAACAGAAAGTTACAGACTTGAAAAACTGAAGAGGTGGACCGGTCCAGGGCAAGGCCGACCGGTCGCACCCTAGGGCGACCGGTCGTACCCCCCCTTGACCGGTCGCACCCCCCTGCAACCGCTACCTGGATCGCACTATGTTCATTCAAACGTTCGAAATCTTATACAGGGCAACCGGTCGCCCTATGTAATTTTTGACAGCAAAAATTCCAACTGTTGCAATCCTTATAGCAAGATTTACTTTTCATTTTTGTACAATATTTCTACATCTTGTGATCCTCTTTTTGTAGACAAAAGTGAAGAAGAAGGAGCCTATGTTGGGAGCCTATGTTGGTGAAGACTCTTCTATACATAGAGGATGAATTGAATACACAAGACACAACACATACAAGCAAAATACACAACAAGAAATCTGCAAATTCTTCAAGCTTTCATTTTTACATTCTTATTGTAATAGCCTAAGCACTTTCACTTGCACATCTTTGAGGTCTAGGCTTTTGATTCTTGATTACACTTGCACTCAATCTTTGTATTGGTTTATAGAGTTATAATCTTGAATTTTGTCCATCATTCAACACAAGACATCCTTGTGAGTATTCTTGTGGTAAGAATACACTTGGGTGATCTAGGTGATAGGTGTTTGGAGAGCGTGGTACTCTTCAAAGGTGGTGAAGGAAGATTGTGGTAATCTTCTTGAAGGTGTTGTAAGAGAATTGTGGTAATCCTCAAGGTGTTGTATTAATTGTGGTAATTAATAAAATCTTTTTTTCTTTTTGAAATCCACTTCGGATATACCGGGGTGGTAGTAGATTAGGCCCTGGGTGGGTTGAACTACTCTAAATCATCGAGTGTTGTTTAATTTCTGCATTTACATTCTTGTCAATTACGTGTTCTTTCGAAAAAGAGGGAGATTTGAGAAAAATCGGCATAATTTATTCACCCCCCCTCTAGATTATCGTAGCCACTTGGACTAATAGACTCCTTATGAAATCTTTTTGGGAAAGAAGCCCAACCTCAAGTATTTTCATGTCTTTGGATGTGTGTGTTATGTTTTGAAGGATAGAAGTCGCCTTGCAAAGTTTGATTCAAAAAGTGATAAATATATGTTCTTGGGCTATTCATCTAATAGTAATGCATATAAGGTTTATAATCTGCGTACAAGGACCATGATAGAATCTGTGAAAGTTGTGTTTGATGATCTTTCTAGTCTTACAGGGAATGCTGAACAAGATACATTTGATTACTTGATGGAAATGTCATGGACTCAACAATCCCAGTCTGTGCCAGATGTTGCACCAAATGATACATCTGCAAGCACATCTTCGCAACCTAAATTGGCTAGTGGTATAGATGTTGTCAAAGATGTTGTGTCTGATGTCATAACATCTGCTAGCACATTTGGATCTGCAAGTAATGAAAATAATTATGGCCCTCATATTGAAGAGAACTTCGAAGGACTTGATTTAATCACTAATGAAAGACGGGATCCCTCAAGCAGAATTCAAAAGAACCATCCTATCTCTCAAGTCATAGGTGAGATATTTGAAGGCATAAGAACTAGAAGAAAAGAAAGGGTAAACTATCGAGATATGGTAAGACTAGTTTGTTTGTCTTCTACTTGTATGATGGTAAGCACTTCTCAATGTGTTTCGAATTTTGAGTCTAAGAATGTGTTTGTTGCTTTGAAAAATGATTTTTGGATAAATGATGTGCATGCGAAATTTGATCATTTCTTCAAAAAGGATCATTGTTTACATAGTGATACCTTAACCATTTATAGTGATAATTCTAGTGCTATAGATATTGTTTGATAAATGGTTTTATCATGATTTTGATGATTTTGATTTTACACCAAAAAATGGTTTTAAAGGTTGTCCAAATACTCCTAAATGATTTAAAATGATTTTAATATTTTCCGGAATATTTTTTCAAGTTTTATTTTCGACAAAATTGGACAACACTTTTAATGATTTTCTGTTAATGTTTCTTTACACCAAGACAATGTTTCTAAATGTTGTCCTAATACTCCCGATCGGTCTAAAATATTTTCACTATTTTTCGGAGTATTTCTTGAAGTTTATTTTCGATATAGAATTGGATAACACTTTTATTTTGAGGTCAACCGGTCGCCGTATAGGCAACCCGCACTGAAAGTTGAGGAAAACAGAAAACTTCATGTTTGCGAGAAAATGGTCGTGGCAACCGGTGGTCGCCCTATAGGGCAACCGGTGCCGTCGACCGTCGACCTATAGGGCGATCGATACTTGGGAGCAAAAATCGAAAACAGTAACTTCGTCTTTCATTTTTTTGATGAGTGAGACGGTTGTGGTTAGGGTCGACCGGTCGAGGTGCACGCGTCGACCGGTCGCCTGTGTAAATGTTGATACGACTTTTTTAAACTCTATTTTCGTGCGGCCGCCCTTAAGTTTGACAACAAAAATGTAACCGTTGTGCGGCACAGACATCTTTTTCCTAAATTGTGGGATTGATTTCTAAATGACTATTTTCTTCAATTGTCTTGCAATTGTTTACGTAATTCATGTCCCCAAGAGGAGCCTATCATGTACAAGACATCTTCTATAAATAGAGGAAGAATTGAAGCAACACAAGAAGAGAGAACAACACAACACAACAAGATATACTCAAGCAAACACTTGGTCTTTCATTGTTATTATTCTTGTTGTAATTTGCCTAGCTATTCACTTTCACATCCTTGAGGTCTAGGTTATTCTTGATTACACTTGCACTCAATTGTATTATTCATTATCGAGTTGTAATCTTGAATTTGGGTAATCATTCAACCACAAGATATCCTTGTGAGTGTTCTTGTGGTAAGAACACACTTGGGTGATCTAGGTGTTATGTGTAAGAAGATTGTGGTAATCTTCTTGTTGAGGTGTTGAAGAATTTGGTATTCTTCAAGGTTGAAGATTGTGGTAATCTTCACAAGGTGCCGTTGGAGATTGTGGTAATCTTCAAGTGAGATTGTGGTAATCTCAAAGGTGGTGTTGAAGCAGAGTGTGGTGCTCTTCAAGGTGTTGTTGTAAGTTGGTGTTGTATTAATTTGTGGTAAATTAATAAAATCTTTTTTGAAATCCATCCCCGGATATCTTTGGGGTGGTAGAGGATTAGGCCCTAGGTGGGTTGAACCTCTTTAAATCGACGTGTGTTGTTTACATTCCACACCTTTATTATTGTATTTGAGCTTTTGGTTCGAAAAAGAGGGCGAAATCGAAAAGATGGAGATAATCTATTCACCCCCCTCTAGATTATCGTAGCCGCTTGGACTTACAGACATTTCAAAAAATACAGTATATCACTCTCGCACAAAACACATAGATATAAGACACCACTTTATTCGTGATTTGGTTGAGAAAAACATTACTCGCATAGAGTACATTGGAACTGAAAATCAGTTGGCTGATATTTTCACCAAAGCTTTAGAGTTTGAGAGATTTTCCACTCTAAGGAAGTCTCTTGGTATGTGTGTTATTTAACACTGTCTCTGAAACTGTTGCAGCACACATAGCAACACTCGCTGCAACACTTTTTCCCCTGTTTTCTTTTTCATGTTCTGCATTCATGCATTAGTTAGATTTGCATTTGCACGACTAAATCAGTTTGACAGAGTTCTGGCAATATACCCAAGATTGTTCACTTGATAAGCTGATGTGAGTGGATGTTTCCAATCTACAGAATCATTATACTTTTACCTAGGCGATGAGTTTTAAAAAAAATATATCGACCATGTTTTGAGGCCTTTGAGGGAAACAACTGAGTGCAGCTATTCTTTTTGACCAATTCTTACCTTTTAAAAGTGTTTTAAGCGGCATGATCTTGTGATAAAAAGCTACCATTGGGATTTTGTGTGAAAGCTACCCACTGGCTAAATCTGGCATGGGTCTTGGAAAAAAAAAAAACAAACTCGAAAAATCATATATGCTGGGTATGCGGATCGCTATTCATTGAATCGGCGTAAAAGTGTCTCTCAAGGTCTTACAACACTCGGTATGATGTCAGCTGATATAAGTCCCCCACTTGTGTGTGCATTTTTTTATTTTTCTGTCACATTTTCTAGGCATAACTAGGACATGCATATTTGGTAAAATTTGAAGAATAACCGAATTTTGGATTCCCTTGGATTGTATGCAATCTTGCATTTTCATTCCTTAATTATTGGATCTCTTGGGATCTTAAGTCCTGTGGTGTTATATGCAATGTGATATAGTTGGAATGATTTGAAAAATCTTTGCATTGCCTTATCTATATTTGTGGTTAAGAGTTTCATTATTTTGAAAGACTTAAATTCAAAAATCAAATTTTGGAAAGGATTTTATTTTTATTTTGGTTCAAATTTTTTGTGAATTAAAAAAGTTTATTTATGTTGGATTTTTGAATTCTTGAATCTATTTAAGTATCCCAACTTCACACACTATCACCTTATTACTCTCTATCTCTCTTATTTCTCTTGATCTTTCACTGCGCATCTCTCCCCAAATTTCCTCTGAAATTTTTCCTCATACATATTGTTTCGCTAAACCAAAGATGAAGATGGAACTGAAGAAGTTCCTCATGCTACTTCTACTCCTAAAAGTGTTTCTCAGGGTGTTCCTACCAATGTTCCTGAGAGTGCTACTAACACCCCTGATATCCCCCTACCTGCATTTAATACTTCTAGTGTTATTTCTGTTGTAATGAATTTTATGCAGGGACAACATGTGTTTGTTGACCATCGGATTGCCTTGGATAAGAAACGCATACAGTACTATGAAAACTACAGAGTTCACATCCACATCATGCTCTCACCTCTTTCTGGACCAAAATGGGGAGAAAGAATTCGATTTTGAGGTCGGATTGTATCACTTTGACAAATGGTTTGTTTCTGATGTGTTTTGATAAATATGGCTTCTATGGTATTTCTGTTTTGGTTTTATGCTCTAATACACCCAACACTTCATGGTTTCCTGTTTCTTTGAAAACTGTTTTATAATCGTACTCTGACTTCTTAGAATCATTATTTTAGTATTCTGATTTGCTTGACTTTACACTCTGATACTATTTTGAGTATTAATTATTTTCTGCAGATTTTAAGTGTTCATGGAAGTGTTCTAACATCTGTAACAACACTTTTGAAATAGGGCGGTTTTTGATTAACGGGGAGAAATTATTTTCGAAACTCCGATTTCGATTAAGGGGGAGAAAATTTATTTATCACTGATTTTTAACTGAGGGGGAGTTATTTTCTTGTTTTCTAAATCCTATGATTGATTTTCTATATTTTGTCCAGAAAGGCAAAAAGGGGGAGATTGTTAGATCCGTATTTTTACACGTCATCTAATAATTTTTCTTATTTTCAAAAATTCCAAATTTAAGTGTTTTGCCTTTCCTGGTTACTTCTTGGAATAGAATTTATTAAATAAGGGAAGTTGATTTAGAAAAGGATTGGTTTAAAATTGGACTCTCAAGTTTTAGATAATTGTGGAAAGATCGATTTTTGATAAAGAAGGATTCTAAGAGTTCTAGTCCTTATATGAATATGAATCCTTGTTCTATTATGTCTCTTTTTCTTGTTTTGTACGGACTCAAACTATTCAAAGGATTGCCTATATAAAGAGGACGTCCCTCACATAATTTAAGCACGCAGAATTACAATATAGAGAGCATATACACGTGAGAGTTTGAGTTCTGCGAGAAGAAACAAAGTACGATAGTCTGCACAGATCAGAGTGTTGAATGAAGTGTTGCTGCAATTTCAGTACAACACCTGAATATTGAGAGTCTTTGTTTCTTTGATTTTCGTCCATCTTTTGTTTTCATAGAAGTTCTGAATAGTCTATATTCATTCTTTTTGGGCGAGCTGTTTTACAAAGTATAGATCTACTCATAGAAAGGAGTTTTGATAGGTTTTGTACTGGTTGAGTCATTCATGTTGAGATCTGTAATCGATACAATCAACTAGTGAATTATTTCGCTCTGCTGGCACGTTTACAAGTATTTTTATACTTGTAGACAAATTTTATCTCTGTGTTTCTATTATCCGCTGCGAGTTGGTATAAGTGTTACTGACACTTGTAGCAACACTTTATTTTGTGTGATTTATCCTTGAACATTGGGACCTTAAATTCTTTCAGTTCATATTTTTTTATAGGGAAATGATATTTTTTTTAGTGTTATGTTATAAAATTAGAAGTATAGATTCTGAATTTTTTCTTGGGTCCATTTTCATGTTCCGAACTTTGGAGAATTTTGTGGAGACATAAATTGGAAACAATGCATGGAGAAATAATGAGTAGTTTTGATGTGTAATGTTAATTTCTGTCATAGATATTGCATGTTTAGATTAATTATATTTATGTCATATTTATATCATATTTTTTATGCATATTATGATTTCTTTTGTGAATCTAATGTAGTTTATTATATTGTTTGAGTGAACCGTATACTTTAGTTTGTTTAATATGCATATTTAGCTCATACATACTGTAAATGATTTCTCTTGAAGGTTATACAAATTTATTAGTTGTATTCTACTGCATATTTACCCATTTTCAGACGCATAGTTAGATGAATTTCAATGCATAAATAATATGATTATTATGCATAACTATAATATATATATATATATATAAATATAGGATTTGGTTCAAGTGTGACAACCCTCCTTAGGTGAGACCAAGTGGACTCATCCTACCCACTGATTTTTACAAATCTAAGGTTGTGATTTAATTCAGTTTCCTTCCCCACCAACACTTATTTCCGCCAACTTAAGGGTAATTTGGTAATATCCACATACTCCCCAAAAGACACGTCTGTTCATCTCCTTTCCTTCACTCTTCCTTATCCCGCTTTTCAAGGCACGATTAATTTTCGAATTTCTTATATTTTCACTAATTCACTTTCGGTTTTCATCTCAATCTCTCCATCATCGACGCCCAAGTCTGAGACGGTATTCTGTTTAGCAAGTTCAGAGTGTCCGTTCTTTTTCAACTATCGGTGGACGGTGGGGAAGAAACAAGGTATTTGGAGTTCGATTTTTGTAGAACTGTTCGATTTTTTAGGAATTTTTCATTTTTATATTTCAATTGTTTTTATGTTTTATGTGTTAAACGAAAGTATTGTGTTCGATTTGTTGTTATACGGTGATTTTGTTTCAACTATGGTTTAGTGTTTTGTGTTTTCATTCTTTGTTTGTGTTTTTCATGGTGAGGTTGTGATTTAATGGTGAGTTTTCTTGCGATTTTTGTTGCATTCTATCGTTGTATTTTCCTTGTGACTCGTGAGTTTGTGTTTTAGTGGTATTCAATTTTTGTAGTAGGTGTAATCGTATGTATATATACGTAGGTTAGTTGTGTTGCTATGTTATAATGTTTCGATACATATTTAGTATGGGTTTGTTGCTATAATAGAATGTCTACGATACATAGTTAGGGTTTTGTCCGATATATGTTTTCATTGTTTTTGTGTTTGTAGGTTATCGTTGGTAAATGGCTAGGAACAATAAAAAAGACAGGAGCTTGCACGGTTGGAGGTTGGCAAGGAAGTGAGCCTTGGTACTGTTAAGAAACAAAAAAACAAATCCCAAGCGAAGGATGAATTCCCTACAATAAGCACAAGGTCGACGCCAGTGGGCTCTAGTTTGGGCGATGAAGGAATTAGAGAGCCAAGAGAAGAATGTTGTGGTTGAGATGGGTTTCGGTAGAAATTTCTTTGGAATTAAAGGTTGATGAATTTCCGTCGCGGCTCGTGTATTGGTTAGTGGACAACTTTAACCCCGTCGTTGTGAACTTGAATTGCCCAAAGGGAGGTGTATACATGTTGATGTGAAAGATGTTGAAAGGGTCTTTGGGATTCCCAAATGGACCTATCCCTATTGAGAAGAAGACGAAATCGAGACTTGTCTTTGTATTTGATGAGTGGCATAGTTTTTTTGAAATGGCCCCTAATGGTGGTTATAAAATTACTCCCGAGATCTGTTTGTCGAGAGAATGATGGCGGATAAGGATGGTGGTGTGTGGTTTAGGAGGTACTTTGTTGCTTTGGTAGATGGTATTATAGTCGGTGCGATACAACAATGTGGTTATATTAATCCCGTGATTATGAAGAGTTTGGGTGATGTTACAAATATTATGAAGTCTGAATTGGTGTGAGTACACCGAAAACATTGATTACAAACAACGATAGATGGTGTTCGAAAAAAAAAAGACTTATTTCAACGGCCCCTGTTTTTTTTTTGATTGTGAGTTTTATACTTTTTCTATATATTTTTTTTTGGTTGTTTAATTATCTTATGTGTGAGACATGGCTTGGCTTTCGTAACATGGGGTTTGTACATTGATAGAGTGGTTATGTTGACAAGGGGCGTTCTAGAACAGTCCCCAAGCATGTTGGCTTTGACGCCCGAGCTATTAAAAGAGAGGTGCAAAAGTGAGATTGATCATGGTGGCTTTGGATTGGGATATCTTGACGGGTTGTTTGATGGTGAAGGCCCGTCGAAGTTGTTCCCGAATGTGTGGCGGGTGGTGTTGACAAGGAAAGGATGTGCCTGGATTATCTTGAAGGCGATGATGTTCGTGTACATTTACATGCACTTTGAAGTTTTATAATTTTGAATCCAATGTTTTTTGCATGCTTATTTTTAATCGCATATTTATTATGCATATTTAGAAACGCTTATTTGCATATATTATATATAAGCAATAGTATTCACCCCGCATATGTTGGCTCAATCATGTCCGCACGTTTAGTATGACTACAATGCATATTAACTTTACGACCATTGCTTAGATAATATTGTTTCTTTGTAATAATTGGATTGTACACTTTTGTTCCGGATGTTTGCATATTTAGAGTATGTTTGATGCATAATTAGCACAAAGACATTTGCATATTTAGTATTTTATTTTGAGAATTGAAGATGGTATATCATATAAATTATGATTTACCATTTTGTATAGGGGTATGCTGGGAAAGTGTTGGCCAAGTTGGCTCGTATAGCGACAGATGTTATTGACATCATTTCATTGGTCAAGAATGCTCCGAAGGGCTTTTTAGATAATCTTGATTTTGGTAAAATTGAGGATGTTGCTAGGAAGTTTATTTGTTTTAATAGTGGAAAAACAAGTAAAGATCAAGGTGGAGTAAGCGAAACATAGCAGAATGAGGCGTTTTGTAACAACGCTGAAAATATTTCTGCTTTGGAGAAGGTGGAAGATGCATTGTTGCAGAGGGAGGAGTTTAAGAAGTGGTATGATGATGCTCCTAGTTTTAGTCTTGGTGTGACGCAGGATTTCAATAATCCTATTTGGGATTTGTGTTGGAGACATCACGACACTATGATCAAGGAAATTGGATGTGGAGGAAGAAGCGAGAATGCGGATGGAGACAATGTTCAGTTGTAAGTTTTCCATAATTTATGTTGTCTAAAAGTTTTTTTTTTGCCATTGATGAAATAATATAATTTTTATGTTTTGTTATGCCTGTAGGTGGAAAAAACCAAGGCTACTGTCCCTGATGTGGACAATGAAACGGTTGTTCATGGTGTTGTAGGAGATGGCGGTGGCAAAGTTCAGCCGTAAGTTTTGTTTTTATTTTTTGGTTGTTGTGTGTTTATTTTTTTATGTTATACTTTATGTAATTGTTATTTGGCTTTGGTGATTTTTGTGTGATGGCAGGGGGAAATAAGTAACATTGTTGGTGATGGAGTTGGCAAGAAGCTGGATGTTGAAATTGGTGTTGGTGTTGAGGTTCGTCGGGTTCGGGTCGTGGTAAAGCTCCAACTTTTAGGGGCGATCAAGGTATGCGCAAGGAAGAGTGTTAGGAATCCACGGAAAACAGAGGTTCTATCGCCGTTTCGTGCAAGATAAGTTGACGTGGTGAGAAGCTCCACAAGAACCACAATATGATTTGAAATGGATTTTTGAGAATCCATGTGGAGATAAGTATGTAATATTTTATTTGAGTTTCTCGCCATCTATTATATTTTTAGTTGATCATTTGTTCTATTTATTTTGTAACATTTTGTTTTTATATAAGTAGGTGTGATGTCCTTTTCAAGTTTGGTGATCGATTTCGATGAGGGAAGACTTTGAGTCTATGAGGTAGGGATCTTATATTAGCATTTGATTATTGACATATGGTCCATCTTTTGAATGCAAAGGAACAATCGAGGGTAGTGCAGGATCTCCATTGATGTTCTTTGCGATGATATATTATGCGGTATGATTTTATTGCATTGTTTTTTTTTGTTATGTTTTTGTGTTTTTAGTCATTGTTTCAGTTGAACTAATTTTTTTCTGTTTTGTAGTTGAAAACGGTTTGCATCACCTCCCGAGGATTTGGACGAAGAAGGTCTTCTTTCACTGTTTTCACAAAATTTGGACGCTGAATTTGGAGATTTTAGCGCAAGCAGATTGCAGGCGATTGAAATGGTATTGTTGTTTAAGCGCGTTTTAATGTTTGTTTGTTATTATTTGTTCTTTTTTTAAATATAGACTAATTTATTTTTTTTCATAGTTCTTCTTTCCCATCTGCAAGAGTGAGCACATTTATGTTATTTGTTTCGATTTGAAGAAAAGGGCATGTCACATTCTGGATAACTCGTTGGTTGGAGGGGTCGAACGTGATAAATACGAGCATATTCCTGATTTGTTGGTGAGTTTGTTGTCTCTGTGCATATTTAATGAATATTTATATTTATATTTATTCTGTTGCATATTTACTTTTACTATGATGCATATTTACTTTTACTATGATGCATATTTACTTTTATTATGATGCATGGATATTTAATTTTTGTTTATATGCAGATCCGACTATTTTCCCGATACCTTCTAGCCCGTTCATGCTATCAATCATCTTATACAGTGGAAAAAGCCAAACCTGATAGGCTTGTGATGCCATGGAGGGACTCGGAGAACAAGACTGATTGTGGCATATTCGCAATGCGACATATGGAGACATATATGGGTGGAGGCATGAGGAATTGGAATCTTTGGCACGGAGAAGGGAACATATCTCTCGATGACAAAACTAAGGACATTGTATTGTTGTGCTATTCTCCAAGAAGAACTGAACGAGCAAAGGGATTTGATCATGTCAGAGGCAAAGAAATTCTTTGCTGGAAAGAAAGACACTTAGTTTTATTACCCGTCTAATGAAAAGATGTATTAGAAAATTTGTACTTAGGGGGTTTTTCTGGATAATTTTCTGTTTTGGTGTCCCTTTAAGGGCACAACTTTGTATTGAATTGTTTCATCTTACTGGTACTTGGTGGTTTTTAGTATTTAGATATGTAGCAATGTAGTAGTTTTGGTATTAGAATTGTGCAGCAGTGGATTTTTGGTCAGTGTAATTACCTTTTTTTGGCAAAAACGAATAGAAATATATCACTGTTGTGTTCATGAATCTATAGTTAGTTTTTTTATTCCCTGTTCTGCGGAGCACCACTTTAGTACATAGTTATTGTACAGATTATGCATCGTTATTATCATTGTGTTGCATAAATACATGTTTATGTACTATATGATTTAGTAGTTGGCATGTTTTTGCATATTTAGTTATGATGTTTGCATATTTAGATATGATGTGTTGCATATTTAGATATGATGTGTTGCATATTTAATGAACACTTTCAAAGACGTATGCAAATATATTGGGGCAACCGAGGATGCAAAATCAAATAGACATAACAGATTAGAATGTCAAAAATTCAACAATTGTAAATTGTATCAAACAAAATAAGTACTACGGCAACATTGTAGTTCTTTTGGGGCATGTTCGTTGTTATGTGTTGTAACCTCACCACATATCCCGCATCGTCTCCTTAGCTTTGTGCTTGCTTTGATCGCCTTTTCTTTTGGCTTTGCAAACGGCTTTTTATTCGGCTTCCACTTCCTTTGTTTTTTGCTTGTTTTGGTGGCAATACCGTGATGTCTATTTTCGACGTGGAGCCACAATAGGTTTCCATAATTGCTTTTTGCATGTCTTGGTGCCCTCAATTGCTTGCTCGGACAACATCTTATTTTTGTGTGTCGATATTATACCCGACAATTCTTCTATCTTGTCTATTGAGCCATGTGCAAGGGCAATGCAACAATGAAAATCTGCCCATAGATGTTCAAAGATCGTTTTTGCCTCTTCCCCTTCAAACCGGTACAAACGTCCTCGTTGTGTGCATTGTATCAAAGAGGTCGCTTTCATCCACCTTGTGGGTAGGTATTTTGCGGTATCGTCTTTAGATTCTTGAAAATAACGAACATATGACGACATATTAGTCCATCTTGCTCAAATTTTTGCATGTACATCTTTGCCACTTTCATTTCATTTTCTCCGTACATGACTTCAAAAATGCCACCATTGTCGCGTCTTTGATCGAGTAAGTGGTATATGCAATATCACCGTGACTTGTACAATCGAACATTTGTAACAAGCCTCTTCAATTTCCTTGCTTATGTCGGAAAAAACTGCGTGCGTGTACATTGTTGTTCGCATGTTTTTCAATGTCCAATGGTGTCACGCATTTTGGACTAGAAGCCTCACATTCATTGTTCAATTTGTCAATTGCATGTCGTTGTGCCTCCATAGTCTTTTGTCAAAGTGCATAAAAATTCAACCAAATTGACTTGAGGGTTTGTGAACCCTCCGAACCAACTATTGGAGCTTTCGGACCTTGAAGTAGTTCGCGACAACCCGCCCATTGGCACGTCTACGAAATACGCGGGGATCCAACTTTGCCTAATATCATACATTTTTTTAAACCATGGATGATCGTTAATTGAAAATCACACATGATTTCATGCCATTTCTTTTCAAAATCAAACGGCCCATGATATTGGTCCCAAACAATGAATTTAGCCTCCGCATGAATATTTCATTACTGGACAGTACATGACCTACTTTCGAGCTCACCTTTTCCATTATATGCCACATACATAATTTGTGTTTTGCCTTCTTAAAAACAACATGGAATGCATTCTTCATTGCAGGATCTTGGTCGGTTATAATGTAGTGTGGCTCTCGACCCATTGCATTCAAAAAACTTTGGAACAACCAAATATATGATTCCTCATCCTCTTTCAATATTAATCCTGTTGTGAATGTTATACAACGTCGGTGATTATCAATCCCGGTGAATGGCGCGAAAACCATTTTGTACCTGAAGACAGGAATAAATTAGTGCTCAGTGCATTTGGTCTTGTTTTATGCAGAACTAAATATATAAATATGCAGAGGTATATTTATATATATACGATATTCAATATATAAATATGCGAGTCTAGTTTGTAAGAATGTTTAAGAACCACATTTAATATAGTAAAAGCATTTTTATAATATCTATATGTATGTTGCAACATATATATGTAGTAAAAAATGATGTTATGCATCTCACCTATTTGTGTTGTATGTAGCATCGAATGAGATGACATCACCAAAGACAGTATAGTTTTGAATCGATACTGGATCTGCCCAGAACAACCTTGTCAGCTGCTCGTTTTCATCAACAGCATAATTGAAGGCCATACCCGGGCATACTTCTTTCTTCTTTAGGAAATTGTTTATTATCATTTGTGCATCAGCGCCGCATATGTAAGCCTTCAAGTCCCTTTTGAAATTTTTGAAATCTATTTGCAATGCACCAACTTGTGAGTTTCCTCCAACCATTTGGCTATACAGTCTATGAGTTTTTGTTGATCCAATGTTTGCCTTAGTACAGTCCATGATGAATTTCTTGTGTCCAAAACTCGATTTGTTTACTCGAAGAAATTGTCTGTATTGCTCGGATCTCATAGAATGCGTGTGACGCTCCTCGAATTGTTTGATCACATATGTGTTGGCATTTGTGTGTTGAAATATACATCTTGCACGGCACCCGACACGACCGGATGCTCTTTTCCGGCTTTTTTTAGTTTTACCCCCTTATCGCCCCGCACTTAAATTATCTTGAACACGATTACTAATATTTTTGTAACCTTCTACCGCAAAACAATGTCTTCGCACACGTATTGCCTTATTTTTATAGCATCTAGATGTACTCCTACGTATATTAAAACCACTTTGGTTGATGCATAGTTCTTATAGAATTGAATACCATCATCTAATGTATTGAATTGCATTCCAATTCGAGGTATTTTCTCCGCTCAATCTCGGGGATCCAAGATTTGGTAGATCATGGAGATATGACAAGCTCTGTCCAGGGTTTATATCATCATTACTGTGGCAAACACAAATATACAATGAACGTGTTCTATATATGCAATATTACATCTCTTTATATGCACCAAAACCCAATCGTATATAGCCCCCCTGTTTTCCCGCCCGACTATGATTAAATTACTCCCACCCACGTATAAACAATAAAAACATGATATATATGCGGTGGTACACCGATATCTATCCGCAAAACCATAATATTACAATTGTCCACGTGTGTAGAGAGTATCTATGCAATAAATCATTGTTATGTATGTATCGTAACTATACTATTTATGCAAAAGTATAATTTGTGTATAGAGCAAGATTCACCAAGATTCGAACTTCATCATCTTCATTGAAGCTCTTACAATTTTAAGATTTGAATCTAATTACCTTGTCTTGGTTATGCTTTGAAATTCATTTTTCCAACACATGCGGTGTATTTATATTGTTTAAAACGTTACTCATGAGTATTCGATTTTCATCCTATTCAATAATTTTACATACCTTGATTGCTTCTTCATTGAAGTTCGAAGTTCTTCAACCTCCATTGTTGCGAGAATGCCCCGTAGTTTGCGATGATTCTCCAAATGGATTCGATTCCATATTATTTCACTATTTTTATGTGTTTTCGTCTCTTTGAAGCTTTGGTTATAGAGATCGACGTGATTTTGAGAGATTTCGTGGTTATGGAAATCGCTAGTGATTTTTGAGAGATTTTCGTAATTTTCACAATTTGCCGTGAATTATGGTGTGAGAGGCGGAGAATCAACGTGAGAAGATTGTCTTCCATGTGCAACATAATAATTGATGTTTATTGACATATTACCCCTAGCTTAATAAAAGTAAACTATTAATGCTATGTTTATCTATTGAATCTCGCCCATTGTTTAATAATGGTGGATGGATGGGATGAGTTCATTGTGTCTCACCTATAACAATGGTCTTACTTGATCCTCCCCCTATAAATATATATATATTTATATATATATATATTTATATATATATATAGATAGATAGATGGAGGATCAAGTGAGACCATGTCTCTAGGTGAGACACAATGGACTAGTCTCAACCATCTCCCATTATTAATCACTAGGTGTGATTTAATGGATAAAAATTATATTAAAACATTAATTTAATCAACATAAGGGTAATGGGGTAAAATAATATAACAAGGTAGTTACAAAAATGGAATCAAATCTCTTTCTCTCTTATACATCTCTCAAATCTCTCTCGCTCTCTCTCTCACTCAATTCCTCCATTAACGCAAATGAATAAAATATTGAAGAACTCGAATTGTGAAAAAAAGCGGTGAGAAGATGCAATTTATGTTCCAAATGAATAAACAACGAACATGTGAGTTCAAATCATGATGATGAATCATCAATCATAGAAAAACTCTATCCAACAACATCAATGGTGTAGACATCGATGGGGAACTCGAAAGTAACCATTAACATCAACTCTTAAAAAATGTAATTTTCACGAATAAGACGATGCATAGATACTTATGAAACGATGCATATATCTATATGATATTACATATTTGATATTATGCAACAAAAATCAACTATATATGCATTGCCCGAAAACTATATCTCGCAGTCAGTAAAAAAACTAATATACAATACATTATACCCAATTATGCAAGGCGTCATAAACTATGCAAAGCAAAATCAACTAACTATGCAAAGTATGTGAAAACTATCTATGCAAAGTGTGGAATAACTATATATTCAGTATATTATGTAACATCCTAAAATAAAATATGCAGTATATCTTATGGTCGTAAAACAATGCAATAAAAATAGCTAAATATGCATTATTTAATAGCTAATAAAGCAGAAGAAGAACCCTAACTATCTTTGTAAAAAACATTGAAAAGAAAATCGATTCCTTAATTAATGTCATTAAATCCCAGTGATTACAATCTCACCCCATAAAAACGGTTACAGAAATTTAAACATACCAAAAAAAAAGCGCTGGGGATAATTGATTTGAATTACAAAATTACCCTTAAAATGGTGAAAATCAGTGGAAAAAAAAAACTGAATTAATCACATCCCTTCATTTTTTAAGATCAATGGGTAAGATGAGTCTACACTATCTCACCTAGGGAGGATGGCCTGTTCTCATTTGAACCAAATTATATATATATATATATATATATATATATATATATATAGGGCTTAGATCAAATGAGACATGGGTTCTAGGGTAAGACCATAGGGACTAATTTTAGCCATTTATTGAAAATATTAAATGGATTAGATCTTTCCACTTTTTTTTGATAACTAGTTTGTAACTGTCTTTCATTAAGGGCAAATATAGTATTTTTTATTTCAGCATTTTTTTTTATAGGGTAAGATTATAATTGTCTTATTTAATGCCTTATTTTATGGCGCAATTTTAGGGACAATTTCTTTTAATTTCTTTTTGGGATCCAACATATTTAGTGTTTTTTTGCTGCTTAGATAGCTTTTAGATAATGCGTAGTTAGTTACTTTTATTGCAGTTTTGTATGATAGTGGAAAGTAAGCATAATTAGTTTTTTTTATGATTAGATAGATCTTAGACAATGTATAGTTATTTATTTTTCGTTGCATTATTTATGACACTTATTGCATAGTTCGATAAAATATACTACACATTTGGTTTGTGCACACTGCATAGATAACTTTTGGACAATGCATAATTTGTTGATTTTGTTGCATAGTTTATGACGCTTATTGCATAGTTAGGTATAATTTACTGCATATTTATTTTTATATTGCATAGATAATTTCTAGACAATGCATAGTTAGTTGATTTTTGATGCATCAATAGCTTCTAGGCAATGCATAGTTAGTTGATTTTTGTTGCATAGCTTTACTGGCAGATTCTCTTTCCAACTATGTATTCGTTTTTATGGGATTAATTGTCAATTAAGGTTGATTTTACTTTATTACTCTTTCTTTGATTAAAATAATTATTTAATTATATTTTTGTCCATCTAATTACAACTACTTAATGATTCAATCAATGGCTAAGATTAGTCTCTAATGGTCTTACCCTAGAACCCATGTCTCATTTGAACTAATTTTTATATATATATATATATATATATATATATATATAGGGATTGATTAAATTGAGACCAATCCTTTAGGTTAGTCCATAAGAACACTTATGGACTCTTGATTTAAAATTTTGGATGGTGTAGATCATTTTAGTTAATTTAGGCATATAAGGGTATAATTGTACTTTTATATTTAATTAGTTATGTTAATTGACGGTTATTAGCTATTTTTAAGGAAACATAATCCTACATTTTTAGTTACCCGATTTTTTAGGAGAAAAAATCATTAACTTCAAGCATTTTTTCAAAATTGATACTTCTTTTCCGCCATATTTGTGAACAGGTCATTTTATTGTATACTTAGTTCGGTGGACTTGTATACTTAGTCATGTTGTATTGTATATTTAGTTCGGTGGATTTGTATACTTGGTTCGGTGGAATCGTATTCTTAGTTATATAAGTAGTTTAGTAAGTAGTTTAGTGAATTTGTATACTTAGTTATGTGGATTTGTATACTTAGTTATATAAGTAATTCAATGTAATTGTATACTTAGTTAAATGTTTCGTATACTTAGTATTATTTTAATATGTAGTTAGTTCAATGTAATTGTATACTTAGTTAAATATTTCTATATACTTAGTAAAGTTTTAATGTATAGGTAGTTTAGTGTAATTGTATACTTAGTTAATTGTTTATGTATACTTAGTAATATTTTAATGTATAGTTAGTTTAGTGTAATTGTATACTTTTCATTAAGTTGCACGATTTTGTTGCCATATTTGAATAATTTGCGAGGTTCGAATGGGAAGGGAGAGAAAGGAAAGGTGAATCGCTTGATTATGAGGACGTGATCAATACAAAATCACATCCCTAATTTTCGGGAAGTGGTTACTATATTTAATTTATGGATTCCTATTTTATCCCTTCATTTGTATACTTACTTATGAAATATTGTATATATTGTAATATATCTTGGCCATTGATTTACTATTTGGATGATGTAGATTTAGTCCTATGGAATAACCTGGAGGATGATCTCACGGGATCCCATCCACACACACACATATATGTATATATATATATATATATAAATATGTAGTATGAGTTAAGTAAATATGCATTACAACGGAAAGCAGATATATGATTGGCTTTTATGCTTATATGTAATAGTGAATTATTCTAGTTCTAATGTGATTAACCTTTTTTTTAAGGCTTATTTCGTGTCATTTTTCTAGGGCATTAAGTACAATTGAGAAATCGGTTTTCACCATCAACATAAATTGGTAAGTTATGATTATTAATGTAAAATTATTTTAACAACAACTTTTATAACTTCATAATTTAAAAGAATTAAAAATTTCTTAGTTTCAGTAAATTAAATTTTCACACAATTCGTACTTTTCTAATTTAAAAAAATAATTTTATATTTTTCATCTATAAAAACTAATAAAAATCACTATATAAAAAGGTGATATGAATGCTTATATTTTTATAATTATTAAACTTTCGCAAATTATGAATCATGATTTAATATTTAACAATTTAATTTTTTTATTAACTAAAGAAATAATTATTTATTTAGTTTCTTACCAAATTAAAAAATTTGTTGGACAATTATATATTCTACCATATTTTCTCTTATAAAAAATATGAAAAATACAAAATATCCGATCACAATTTTAACAAAAAAATGAACAACATACAACAAAATTTGTATTAATCAATACACAATACAAATCTGGACAACAACATTGGAAATAAAAAACTATCTCATAAAAATGTGAATAATTATTATATTATAAACTGATTTTATTATTATATTAAAATATATAGTAATTTATTGGTATAAATTTCAATTATGTCTCAACTGATCTGATTTAATTTAGTTGTTGAAAATTATTAAGTAAACATATAATTAAAATTTTTATACAAGTGATTAACAAAGGTGTTTCAACATGTGCATAATCTTGCTTCAATTAATGAATAAATTTATTTTCTTTGTTGTTTTTAAATTTTATAAAGTTTTAATTTGTTGTTGGATATTGAATATAATATTTTGTGAAAATGTATTAAATTAGTATAATAATAATAATAATTTAATAAATCTTAAATCATTTTATTTAGGTTAAGACATGTATATCTTGTAACCATTCCCAGTTCAATGAGACATGGACGGGATGGGCCTTGAGATACCACGCCCTATCCCGCTCCATTACCATTTCTATAATATATCAATTTTTTTAATATCAAAAGTATACAATACTTTATTATATTACACTTTGTGCATTGCATAGCGATGTAGTATATATAAAATACTATTATGAATATAATTTCATGTTAAATAAATCTTAATTTTCTTCTTCCATAAATATAAATAATGATATGTATGGATATATGTGATATATGAAGTTTGGATACATACTTTGAGATATTTTGTCTAATTAAAATAAATATTTTTAATTGAATTTAATCAATTTAAATATAATTCTATAAAATAATTATTAAGCAATGGGCTAAACCCAAATAACAAATATACATATATCACATATAGCCAAAGTACATGAATATACAAATTGATGTCCAATAGTCCGAATACATAATTTTTAACCCATTACAAATTACAAAAACAAAGTAATAAATATTTTTATATTTTTTATTCATTATTTTTCATATATGCAATATGAGTATCAAACCGAAGACCGCAAAAAAATGATTAATTTGATATATTATACGTCAAAAATGGATCAAAAGCGAATAAGTTGTTAATTTTTTAGAATAAGAAAGAGATAAATACAATAATTAATGCAAAGTATACTGATTTGGAAAATTAATTTTATATAATTCTATTTTTTATATCATTTTAAATAGTGATTATTTAAAGGAAGTTAACTACCAAAAAAATGAAATATCAAATATTTATTACTTCTTATTTTTACATATATGTTTATTATTTTTATAGTAATGCAAAAAGGCGGAAAAATCCAATATATATATATATATATATATATATATATATGGATGTGAATGATTTTATTGTGTTTTACACATTCAATCTTATTTTATGTTTAATTTCAATGTTTTCAAGGTTGAGAAAATACTATATAATACCGATCAAAACAAAATACTAATAAATTTGAAGTAAAAGTTTATTTGTTTTGTTGTACTTTTTGCATGAAATAGCGTAAAATATAAATTTACTCGAAAATGTAATCTTGAACCTGAATTATAAAATAGGTAAACAAGTGTATATCTTAATGACCCTTCATGGGTGGCCTAATAATGGATTTTGAGACCGAACGTCTCAAGTTCGATTCCGCATCTCCGTGATACTTCACGAGTGCACAAGATTTGCCTAGTGTATATAGTTTACCAGGCTATCGCGACATGTACAAGGATTCACCCAATGTGCATTCGAAAAGTAGGTGGTTGCGGTTCCCATTATAAACAAAGGTGTATATATCTCAATTTTCAAATATTTAAAATTAAAATATGCTTCATGGAATTGAAACTAAACTAGCTCTAAGGTTTCTAAAATCACTTGTAAAATATATGATATTTAGGGATGGCAAAATCATCGTGAGGATCCATGCATACATATTAGTTGTTGGTAGCCAAATAAATGGGGCAAGAGCGAGGACGGGAATTTCTAACTTTTCTAGAACTGGGAATGATATATATACCCCGACTCGTCCCATTCATGTCCCCATCATCGATTAGATAAAATGAGGATTTTTCGTTCATGTCCTCGTTCTCGAACATATATAATATATATTATATTTATAGGGAGGAGATCTGTGAGACCATATTTTTAGGTGAGAACGTAAGACCACACCTACACCATCCAAAAAACATAATGGAAGACTAAGATCTAAGAAAATTTTGTAGCATTAAAAAATGAGTGAGTCTCTTGTAAGACCGTCTTACGGATCTTTATCCTTAAAATGGATTCTCACATTCTCTCTCCTCTCTCACACACTCTCTCTCTCCTCCCTCCTCGCACAACCAACACACTCTCTCTCTCTCCTCCCTCCTCTAACCGCCAAGTCGCCAACAACATTCTCTCTTCTTCTTTCTTTGTTTTTCGTATTTTATTCTCTCCTTAATTTCTCTTTCCTCATGTTTTCTCTCACTTCTTATTTTTTTTTCTTTTCTTCATTCTCCAATTTATTTCAAAAAAATCTGATATTTTATTTCAAAAAATAGATACTTTAACTCATAAAAGTGTTAACTTAACTCTGTTATATTTATTTTTCTTTCTTTAGTGTAATATATTCTTAATATGTGTGTATTAAAAAATATGACACTTTATCTCAATGAATGGATACTTTTACTTATAAAAGTGTTACTTTAACTACATCATATTTATTTTTTATTTTTCTCTTTCTTTTGTTCCAAATTTGTAATCTGTTTAAGAAAATTTGTACTTAGGGGTTTTTTCGGATAATTTTTGTTTTGGTGTCCCTTTAAGGCGCAACTTTGTATTGAATTGTTTCATCTTCTTGGTACTTGGTGGTTTTTAGTATTTAGATATGTAGCAATGTAGTAGTTTTGGTATTAGAATTGTGCAGCAGTGGATTTTTGGTCAGTGTAATTACCTTTTTTGGCAAAAAACGAATAGAAATATATCACTGTTGTGTTCATGAATCTATAGTTAGTTTTTTTTTATTCCCTGTTCTGCGGAGCACCACTTTAGTACATAGTTATTGTACAGATTATGCATCGTTATTATCATTGTGTTGCATAAATACATGTTTATGTACTATATGATTTCGTAGTTGGCATGTTTTGAAGTACTGCATATTTAGTTATGATGTGTTGCATATTTAGATATGATGTGTTGCATATTTAGATATGATGTGTTGCATATTTAATGAACACTTTCAGCACGTATGCAAATATATTGGGGCAAACTGAGGATGCAAAATCAAATAGACATAACAGATTCAGAATGTCAAAAAATTCAACAATTGTAAATTGTATCAAACAAAATAAGTACTACGGCAACATTGTAGTTCTTTTGGGGCATGTTCGACTGTTATGTGTTGTAACCTCACCACATATCCCGCATCGTCTCCTTAGCTTTGTGCTTGCTTTGATCGCCTTTTCTTTTGGCTTTGCAAACGGCTTTTTATTCGGCTTCCACTTCCTTTGTTTTTGCTTGTTTTGGTGGCAATACCGTGATGTCTATTTCTGACGTGGAGCCACAATAGGTTTCCATAATTGCTTTTTTGCATGTCTTGGTGCCCTCAATTGCTTGCTCGGACAACATCTTATTTTTGTGTGTCGATATTATACCCGACAATTCTTCTATCTTGTCTATTCGGCCCATGTGCAAGGGCAATGCAACAATGAAAATCTGCCCATAGGCATCGTTCAAAGATCTGTTTGCCTCTTCCCCTTCAAACCGGTACAAACGTCCTCGTTGTGTGCATTGTATCAAAGAGGTCGCTTTCATCCACCTTGTGGGTAGGTATTTTGGTATCGTCTTTAGATTCTTGAAAATAACGAACATATGACGACATATTAGTCCATCTTGCTCAAATTTTTGCATGTACATCCGCCACATTTCATTTTCTCTGTACATGACTTCAAAAATGCCACTATTGTCGTCTTTGATCGAGTAAGTGGTATATGCAATATCACCGTGACTTGTACAATCGAACATTTGTAACAAGCCTCTTCAATTTCCTTGCTTATGTCGGAAAAAACTTTGTGCGTGTACACTTTGTTGCCGCATGTTTTTTAATGTCCAATGGTGTCACGCATTTTGGACTAGAAGCCTCACATTCATTGTTCAATTTGTCAATTGCATGTCGTTGTGCCTCCATAAGCTGTCAAAGTGCATAAAAATTCAACCAAATTGACTTGAGGGTTTGTGAACCCTCCGAACCAACTATTGGAGCTTTCGGACCTTGAAGTAGTTCGCAAAGAACCCGCCCGTTCGCACGTCTCTACGAAATACGCAGGGATCCAACTTTGCCTAATATCATACATTTTTTAAACCATGGATGATCCGTTAATTGAAAATCACATGATTTCATGCCATTTCTTTTCAAAATCAAATGGCCCATGATATTGGTCCCAAACAATGAATTTAGCCTCCGCATGAATATTTCATTATCGACAAGACATGACCTACTTTCGAGCTCACCTTTTCCATTATATGCCACATACATAATTTGTGTTTTGCCTTCTTAAAAACAACATGGAATGCATTCTTCATTGCGCAGGATCTTGGTCGGTTATAATGTAGTGTGGCTCTCGACCATTGCATTCAAAAAACTTTGGAACAACCAAATATATGATTCCTCATCCTCTTTCAATATTAACCCGCATTGCGAATGTTATACAACGTCGGTGATTATCAATCCCGGTGAATGGCGCGAAAACCATTTTGTACCGAAGACAGGGGAATAAATTAGTGCTCAGTGCATTTGGTCTTGTTTTATGCGAACTAAATATATAAATATGCGCAGAGGTATATTTATATATATACGATATTCAATATATAAATATGCGTGTCTAGTTTGTAAGAATGTTTAAGAACCACATTTAATATAGTCGGCAAAGCATTTTTATAATATCTATATGTATGTTGCAACATATATATGTAGTAAACAGTGTTATGCATCTCACCTATTTGTGTTGTATGTAGCATCGAATGAGATGACATCACCAAAGACAGTATAGTTTTGAATCGATACTGGATCTGCCCAGAACAACCTTGTCAGCTGCTCGTTTTCATCAACAGCATAATTGAAGGCCATACCGGGCATACTTTTTTCTTCTTTAGGAAATTGTTTATTATCATTTGTGCATGCCGCATATGTAAGCCTTTAAGTCCCTTTTGAAATTTTTGAAATCTATTTGCAATGCACCAACTTGTGAGTTTCCTCCAACCATTTGGCTATACAGTCTATGAGTTTTTGTTGATCCAATGTTTGCCTTAGTACAGTCCATGATGAATTTCTTGTGTCCAAAACTCAGATTTCTGTTTACTCGAAGAAATTGTCTGTATTGCTCGGATCTCATAGAATGCGTGTGACGCTCCTCGAATTGTTTGATCACGTATGTGTTGGCATTTGTGTGTTGAAATATACATCTTGCACGGCACCCGACACGACCGGATGCTCTTTTCTGGCTTTCTTTAGTTTTACCCCCTTATCGCCCCGCACTTAAATTATCTTGAACACGATTACTAATATTTTTGTAACCTTCTACCGCAAACAATGTCGCACACGTATTGCCTTATTTTTATAGCATCTAGATGTACTCTCTACGTATATTAAAACCACATTTGGTTGATGCATAGTTCTTATAGAATTGAATACCATCATCTAATGTATTGAATTGCATTCCAATTCGAGGTATTTTCTCCTGCTCAATCTCAGGGATCCAGTATTTGGTAGATCATGGAGATATGACAAGCCTCTGTCTGGGGTTTATATCATCATTGCCTGTGGCAAACACAAATATACAATGAACGTGTTCTATATATGCAATATTACATCTCTTTATATGCACCAAAACCCAATCGTATATAGCCCCCCTGTTTTCCCCCGACTATGATTAAATTACTCCCACCCACGTATAAACAATAAAAACATGATATATATGCAGTGGTACACTGATATCTATACTGCAAAACCATAATATTACAGTTGTCCACGTGTGTAGAGAGTATCTATGCAATAAATCATTGCTATGTATGTATCGTAACTATACTATTTATGCAGTATAATTTGTGTATAGAGCAGTATTCACCAGTATTCGAACTTCATCATCTTCATTGAAGCTCTTTACGTTTTTAAGATTTGAATCTAATTACCTTGTCTTGGTTATGCTTTGAAATTCATTTTTCCAACACATGCGGTGTATTTATATTGTTTAAAACGTTACTCATGAGTATTCGATTTTCATCCTATTCAATAATTTTACATACCTTGATTGCTTCTTCATTGAAGCCTGAGTTCTTCAACCTCCATTGTTGCGAGAATGCCCCGTAGTTTGCGATGATTCTCCAAATGGATTCGATTCCATATTATTTCACTATTTTTATGTGTTTTCGTCTCTTTGAAGCTTTGGTTATAGAGATCGACGTGATTTTCTGAGAGATTTCGTGGTTATGGAAATCGCCGTGATTTTTGAGAGATTTACGTAATTTTCACAATTTGCCGTGAATTATGGTGTGAGATTTGGAGAATCAACGTGAGAAGATTGTCTTCCATGTGCAACATAATAATTGATGTTTATTGACATATTACCCTAGCTTAATAAAAGTAAACTATTAATGCTATGTTTATCTATTGAATCTCGGCCATTGTTTAATAATGGTGGATGGATGGGATGAGTTCATTGTGTCTCACCTATAACAATGGTCTTACTTGATCCTCCCCTATAAATATATATATATATATATTTATATATATATATTTATATATATATATATATAGATAGATAGATGGAGGATCAAGTGAGACCATGTCTCTAGGTGAGACACAATGGACTAGTCTCAACCATCTCCCATTATTAATCACTAGGTGTGATTTAATGGATAAAAATTATATTAAAACATTAATTTAATCAACATAAGGGTAATGGGGTAAAATAATATAACAAGGTAGTTACAAAAATGGAATCAAATCTCTTTCTCTCTTATACATCTCTCAAATCTCTCTCGCTCTCTCTCTCACTCAATTCCTCCATTAACGCAAATGAATAAAATATTGAAGAACTCGAATTGTGAAAAAAAGGTGAGAAGATGCAATTTATGTTCCAAATGAATAAACAACGAACATGTGAGTTCAAATCATGATGATGAATCATCAATCATAGAAAAAACTCTATCCAACAACATCAATGGTGTAGACATCGATGGGGAACTCGAAAAAGTAACCATTAACATCAACTCTTAAAAAATGTAATTTTCACGAATAAGACGATGCATAGATACTTATGAAACGATGCATATATCTATATGATATTACATATTTGATATTATGCAACAAAAATCAACTATATATGCATTGCCTGAAAACTATCTCTCAGCGTAAAAAAACTAATATACAATACATTATACCCAATTATGCAAGGCGTCATAAACTATGCAACAAAATCAACTAACTATGCAGTATGTGAAAACTATCTATGCAGTGTGGAATAACTATATATTCAGTATATTATGTAACATCCTAAAATAAAATATGCAGTATATCTTATGGTCGTAAAACAATGCAATAAAAATAGCTAAATATGCATTATTTAATAGCTAATAAAGCAGCGTGAAGAACCCTAACTATTGTAAAAAAACATTGAAAAGAAAATCGATTCCTTAATTAATGTCATTAAATCGTGATTACAATCTCACCCCATAAAACGATTCTGAAATTTAAACATACCAAAAAAAAACGCTGGGATAATTGATTTGAATTACAAAATTACCCTTAAAATGGTGAAAATCGGTGGAAAAAAAAATGAATTAATCACATCCCTTCATTTTTAAGATCAATGGTTAAGATGAGTCTACACTGTCTCACCTAGGGAGGATGGCTTTATTCTCATTTGAACCAAAAAATATATATATATATATATATATATATATATATATATATATATATATATAGGGCTTAGATCAAATGAGACATGGGTTCTAGGGTAAGACCATAGGGACTAATTTTAGCCATTTATTGAAAATATTAAATGGATTAGATCTTTCCACTTTTTTTTTTGATAACTAGTTTTAAATGTCTTTCATTAAGGGCAAATATAGTATTTTTATTTCAAAGCATTTTTTATAGGGTAAGATTATAATTGTCTTATTTAATGCCTTATTTTATGGCGCAATTTTAGGGACAATTTCTTTTAATTTCTTTTTGGGATCCAACATATTTAGTGTTTTTTCTTCGCTTAGATAGCTTTTAGATAATGCGTAGTTAGTTACTTTTATTGCGATTTTGTATGATAGTGGAAAGTAAGCATAATTAGTTTTTTTTATGATTAGATAGATCTTAGACAATGTATAGTTATTTATTTTTCGTTGCATTATTTATGACACTTATTGCATAGTTCGATAAAATATACTACACATTTGGTTTGTGCACACTCGCATAGATAACTTTTGGACAATGCATAATTTGTTGATTTTGTTGCATAGTTTATGACGCTTATTGCATAGTTAGGTATAATTTCTTTGCATATTTATTTTTATATTACATAGATAATTTCTAGACAATGCATAGTTAGTTGATTTTTGATGCATCAATAGCTTCTAGGCAATGCATAGTTAGTTGGTTTTTGTTGCATAGCTTTACTAGCAGATTCTCTTTCCAACTATGTATTCGTTTTTTATGGGATTAATTGTCAATTAAGGTTGATTTTACTTTATTACTCTTTCTTTGATTAAAATAATTATTTAATTATATTTTTTGTCCATCTAATTACAACTACTTAATGATTCAATCAATGGCTAAGATTAGTCTCTAATGGTCTTACCCTAGAACCCAACACATATTAAACAAAATACATTGAAAACAATATAGAAACAACACACCAATTGAAACATGTCTCATTTGAACCAATTTATATATATATATATATATATATATAGGGATTGATTAAATTGAGACCAATCCCTTTAGGTTAGTCCATAAGAACACTTATGGACTCTTGATTTAAAATTTTGGATGGTGTAGATCATTTTAGTTAACTTAGGCATATAAGGGTATAATTGTACTTTTATATTTAATTAGTTATGTTAATTGGACGGTTATTAGCTATTTTTAAGGAAACATAATCCTACATTTTTAGTTACCCGATTTTTAGGGAGAAAAAATCATTAACTTCAAGCATTTTTTCAAAATTGATACTTATTTCCGCCATATTTGTGAACAAATCGTTTTATTGTATACTTAGTTCGGTGGACTTGTATACTTAGTCATGTTGTATTGTATATTTAGTTCGGTGGATTTGTATACTTGGTTGGTGGAATCGTATTCTTAGTTATATAAGTAGTTTAGTAAGTAGTTTAGTGAATTTGTATACTTAGTTATGTGGATTTGTATACTTAGTTATATAAGTAATTCAATGTAATTGTATACTTAGTTAAATGTTTCGTATACTTAGTATTATTTTAATATGTAGTTAGTTCAATGTAATTGTATACTTAGTTAAATATTTCTATATACTTAGTAAAGTTTTAATGTATAGGTAGTTTAGTGTAATTGTATACTTAGTTAATTGTTTATGTATACTTAGTAATATTTTAATGTATAGTTAGTTTAGTGTAATTGTATACTTTTCATTAAGTTGCACGATTTTGTTGTCATATTTGAATAATTTGCAGGTTCGAATGGGAAGGGAGAGAAAGGAAAGGTGAATCGCTTGATTATGAGGACGTGATCAATACAAAATCACATCCCTAATTTTCGGGAAGTGGTTACTATATTTAATTTACTGGATTCCTATTTTATCCCTTCTGATGTATACTTACTTATGAAATATTGTATATATTGTAATATATCTTGGTCATTGATTTACTATTTGGATGATGTAGATTTAGTCCTATGGACTAACCTAGGAGGATGATCTCACAGGATCCCATCCACACACACACACATATATATATATATATATATATAAATATGTAGTATGAGTTAAGTAAATATGCATTACAACGGAAAGCAGATATATGATTGGCTTTTATGATTATATGTAATAGTGAATTATTCTAGTTCTAATGTGATTAACCTTTTTTAAGGCTTATTTCGTGTCATTTTTCTAGGGCATTAAGTACAATTGAGAAATCAGGTTTTCACCATCAACATAAATTGGTAAGTTATGATTATTAATGTAAAATTATTTTAACAACAACTTTTATAACTTCATAATTTAAAAGAATTAAAAATTTCTTAGTTTGATAAATTAAATTTTCACACAATTCGTACTTTTCTAATTTAAAAAATAATTTTATATTTTTCATCTATAAAAACTAATAAAAATCACTATATAAAAAGGTGATATGAATGCTTATATTTTTATAATTGTTAAACTTTCGCAAATTATGAATCATGATTTAATATTTAACAATTTAATTTTTTATTAACTAAAGAAATAATTATTTATTTAGTTTCTTACCAAATTAAAAAATTTGTTGGACAATTATATATTCTACCATATTTTCTCTTATAAAAATATGAAAAATACAAAATATCCGATCACAATTTTCAAAAAAAAATGAACAACATACAACAAAATTTGTATTAATCAATACACAATACAAAACGGACAACAACATTGGAAATAAAAACTATCTCATAAAAATGTGAATAATTATTATATTATAAACTGATTTTATTATTATATTAAAATATATAGTAATTTATTGGTATAAATTTCAATTATGTCTCAACGATCGATTTAATTTAGTTGTTGAAAATTATTAAGTAAACATATAATTCTGAAAATTTTTATACAAGTGATTAACAAAGGTGTTTCAACATGTGCATAATCTTGCTTCAATTAATGAATAAATTTATTTTCTTTGTTGTTTTTAAATTTTATAAAGTTTTAATTTGTTGTTGGATATTGAATATAATATTTTGTGAAAATGTATTAAATTAGTATAATAATAATAATAATTTAATAAATCTTAAATCATTTTATTTAGGTTAAGACATGTATATCTTGTAACCATTCCCGATTCAATGTATGACATGGACGGGATGGGCCTTGAGATACCACGCCCTATCCCGCTCCATTACCATTTCTATAATATATCAATTTTTTTAATATCAAAAGTATACAATACTTTATTATATTACACTTTGTGCATTGCATAGGCGATGTAGTATATATAAAATACTATTATGAATATAATTTCATGTTAAATAAATCTTAATTTTCTTCTTCCATAAATATAAATAATGATATGTATGGATATATGTGATATATGAAGTTTGGATACATACTTTGAGATATTTTGTCTAATTAAAATAAATATTTTTTAATTGAATTTAATCAATTTAAATATAATTCTATAAAATAATTATTAAGCAATGGGCTAAACCCAAATAACAAATATACATATATCACATATAGCCAAAGTACATGAATATACAAATTGATGTCCAATAGTCTCGAATACATAATTTTTAACCCATTACAAATTACAAAAACAAAGTAATAAATATTTTTATATTTTTTATTCATTATTTTTCATATATGCAATATGAGTATCAAACCGAAGACCGCAAAAAAATGATTAATTTGATATATTATACGTCAAAAATGGATCAAAAGCGAATAAGTTGTTAATTTTTTTAGAATAAGAAAGAGATAAATACAATAATTAATGCAAAGTATACACATTTGGAAAATTAATTTTATATAATTCTATTTTTTATATCATTTTAAATAGTGATTATTTAAAGGAAGTTAACTACCAAAAAAATGAAATATCAAATATTTATTACTTCTTATTTTTACATATATGTTTATTATTTTTTATAGTAATCGCAAAAAGGCGGAAAAATCCAACATATATATATATATATATATATATATATATATATATATATGGATGTGAATGATTTTATTGTGTTTTACACATTCAATCTTATTTTATGTTTAATTTCAATGTTTTCAAGGTTGAGAAAATACTATATAATACCGATCAAAACAAAATACTAATAAATTTGAAGTAAAAGTTTATTTGTTTTGTTGTACTTTTTGCATGAAATAGCGTAAAATATAAATTTACGAAAATGTAATCTTGAACCTGAATTATAAAATAGGTAAACAAGTGTATATCTTAATGACCCTTCATGGGTGGCCTAATAATGGATTTTGAGACCGAACGTCTCAAGTTCGATTCCGCATCTCTCGTGATACTTCACGAGTGCACAAGATTTGCCTAGTGTATATAGTTTACCAGGCTATCGCGACATGTACAAGGATTCACCCAATGTGCATTCGAAATGTAGGTGGTTGCGGTTCCCATTATAAACAAAGGTGTATATATCTGAATTTTCAAATATTTAAAATTAAAATATGCTTCATGGAATTGAAACTAAACTAGCTCTAAGGTTTCTAAAATCACTTGTAGAATATATGATATTTAGGGATGGCAAAATCATCGTGAGAATCCATGCATACATATTAGTTGTTGGTAGCCAAATAAATGGGGCAAGAGCAGGGACGGAATTTCTAACTTTTCTAGAACTGGGAATGATATATATACCCCGACTCGTCCCATTCATGTCCCCATCATCGATTAGATAAAATGAGGATTTTTCGTTCATGTCCTCGTTCCTCGAACATATATAATATATATTATATTTATAGGAAGGAGATCCTGTGAGACCATATTTTTAGGTGAGAACGTAAGACCACACCTACACCATCCAAAAAACATAATGGAAGGCTAAGATCTAAGAAATTTTTGTAGCATTAAAAAATGAGTGAGTCTCTTGTAAGACCGTCTTACGGATCTTTATCCTTAAAATGGATTCTCACATTCTCTCTCCTCTTTCACACACTCTCTCTCTCTCTCCTCCCTCCTCGCACAACCAACACTCTCTCTCTCTCATCCCTCCTCTCACCGCCAAGTCGCCAACAACATTCTCTCTTCTTCTTCTTTGTTTTTCGTATTTTATTCTCTCCTTAATTTCTCTTTCCTCATGTTTTCTCTCACTTCTTATTTTTTTCTTTTCTTCATTCTCCAATTTATTTCAAAAAAATCGATATTTTATTTCAAAAAATAGATACTTTAACTCATAAAAGTGTTAACTTAACTCTGTTATATTTATTTTTCTTTCTTTAGTGTAATATATTCTTAATATGTGTGTATTAAAAAATATGACACTTTATCTCAATGAATGGATACTTTTACTTATAAAAGTGTTACTTTAACTACATCATATTTATTTTTTATTTTTCTCTTTCTTTTGTTCCAAATTTGTAATCAAGTTTAAGAAAATTTGTACTTAGGGGTTTTTTCGGATAATTTTCTGTTTTGATGTCCCTTTAAGGGCGCAACTTTGTATTGAATTGTTTCATCTTACTGGTACTTGGTGGTTTTTAGTATTTAGATATGTAGCAATGTAGTAGTTTTGGTATTAGAATTGTGCAAAGAAATGGATTTTGGTCGTGTAATTACCTTTTTTGGCAAAAACGAATAGAAATATATCATTTGTTGTGTTCATGAATCTATAGTTAGTTTTTTTTTTATTCCCCTGTTGCATGGAGCACCACTTTAGTACATAGTTATTGTACAGATTATGCATCGTTATTATCATTGTGTTGCATAAATACATGTTTATGTACTATATGATTTAGTAGTTGGCATGTTTTGAAGTACTGCATATTTAGTTATGATGTGTTGCATATTTAGATATGATGTGTAGCATATTTAGATATGATGTGTTGCATATTTAATGAACACTTTCAGCACGTATGCAAATATATTGGGGCAAACTGAGGATGCAAAATCAAATAGACATAACAGATTAGAATGTCAAAAATTCAACAATTGTAAATTGTATCAAACAAAATAAGTACTACGGCAACATTGTAGTTCTTTTGGGGCATGTTCGATCGTTATGTGTTGTAACCTCACCACATATCCCGCATCGTCTCCTTAGCTTTGTGCTTGCTTTGATCGCTTTTCTTTTTGGCTTTGCAAACGGCTTTTTATTCGGCTTCCACTTCCTTTGTTTTTTGCTTGTTTTGGTGGCAATACCGTGATGTCTATTTCCGACGTGGAGCCACAATAGGTTTCCATAATTGCTTTTTTGCATGTCTTGGTGCCCTCAATTGCTTGCTCGGACAACATCTTATTTTTGTGTGTCGATATTATACCCGACAATTCTTCTATCTTGTCTATTCAGCCATGTGCAAGGGCAATGCAACAATGAAAATCTGCCCATAGATCGTTTCAAAGATCTGTTTGCCTCTTCCCCTTCAAACCGGTACAAACGTCCTCGTTGTGTGCATTGTATCAAAGAGGTCGCTTTCATCCACCTTGTGGGTAGGTATTTTGCGGTATCGTCTTTAGATTCTTGAAAATAACGAACATATGACGACATATTAGTCCATCTTGCTCAAATTTTTGCATGTACATCTTTGCCCACGTTTCATTTTCTCTGTACATGACTTCAAAAATGCCACCATTGTCGTCTTTGATCGAGTAAGTGGTATATGCAATATCACCGTGACTTGTACAATCGAACATTTGTAACAAGCCTCTTCAATTTCCTTGCTTATGTCAGAAAAAACTCTGTGCGTGTACACTGTTGTCGCATGTTTTTCAATGTCCAATGGTGTCACGCATTTTGGACTAGAAGCCTCACATTCATTGTTCAATTTGTCAATGCATGTCGTTGTGCCTCCATAGCGCTGTCAAAGTGCATAAAAATTCAACCAAATTGACTTGAGGGTTTGTGAACCCTCCGAACCAACTATTGGAGCTTTCGGACCTTGAAGTAGTTCGCGCAACCCGCCCGTTGCACGTCTCGAAATACGCAGGATCCAACTTTGCCTAATATCATACATTTTTTAAACCATGGATGATACATTAATTGAAAATCACACATGATTTCATGCCATTTCTTTTCAAAATCAAATGGCCCATGATATTGGTCCCAAACAATTTAATTTAGCCTCCATGAATATTTCATTTATCGACAAGATACATGACCTACTTTCGAGCTCACCTTTTCCATTATATGCCACATACATAATTTGTGTTTTGCCTTCTTAAAAACAACATGGAATGCATTCTTCATTGCGGGATCTTGGTCGGTTATAATGTAGTGTGGCTCGACCCATGCATTCAAAAACTTTGGAACAACCAAATATATGATTCCTCATCCTCTTTCAATATTAACCCCATTGCGAATGTTATACAACGTCGGTGATTATCAATCCGGTGAATGGCGCGAAAACCATTTTGTACCAAGACAGGAATAAATTAGTGCTCAGTGCATTTGGTCTTGTTTTATGCGTAACTAAATATATAAATATGCAGAGGTATATTTATATATATGCGAGATTCAATATATAAATATGCAGTGTCTATTTGTAAGAATGTTTAAGAACCACATTTAATATAGTCATGCAAAGCATTTTTATAATATCTATATGTATGTTGCAACATATATATGTATGCTTGATGTTATGCATCTCACCTATTTGTGTTGTATGTAGCATCGAATGAGATGACATCACCAAAGACAAGTATAGTTTTGAATCGATCTTTGGATCTCGCCCCGTAACAACCTTCACATTTTCGTTTTCATCAACAACATAATTGAAGGCCATACCCGGGCATACTTCTTTAGGAAATTGTTTATTATCATTTGTGCATCAGCGCCGCATATGTAAGCCTTCAAGTCCCTTTTGAAATTTTTGAAATCTATTTGCAATGCACCAACTTGTGAGTTTCCTCCAACCATTTGGCTATACGTCTATGAGTTTTTGTTGATCCAATGTTTGCCTTAAGACACGATCCATGATGAATTTCTTGTGTCCAAAACTCAGATTTGTTTACTCGAAGAAATTGTCCGTATTGCTCGGATCTCATAGAATGCGTGTGACGCTCCTCGAATTGTTTGATCACGTATGTGTTGGCATTTGTGTGTTGAAATATACATCTTGCACGGCACCCGACACGATAGGATGCTCTTTTCCGGCTTTCTTTAGTTTTACCCCTTTATCGCCTGCACTTAAATTATCTTGAACACGATTACTAATATTTTTGTAACCTTCTCGGCTGCAAACAATGTACTGCACACGTATTGCCTTATTTTTATAGCATCTAGATGTACTCCTACGTATATTAAAACCACTGGTTGATGCATAGTTCTTATAGAATTGAATACCATCATCTAATGTATTGAATTGCATTCCAATTCGAGGTATTTTCTCCGCTCAATCTCGGGGATCCAAGATTTGGTAGATCATGGAGATATGACAAGCCTCTGTCTGGGGGTTTATATCATCATTGCTGCGGGCAAACACAAATATACAATGAACGTGTTCTATATATGCAATATTACATCTCTTTATATGCACCAAAAACCCAATCGTATATAGCCCCCTGTTTTCCCCCCCGACTATGATTAAATTACTCCCACCCACGTATAAACAATAAAAACATGATATATATGCGGTGGTACACCGATATCTATCCGCAAAACCATAATATTACGATTGTCCACGTGTGTAGAGAGTATCTATGCAATAAATCATTGTTATGTATGTATCGTAACTATACTATTTATGCAAAGATAATTTGTGTATAGAGCAAGATTCACCGATTCGAACTTCATCTTCTTCATTGAAGCTCTTACAGTTTTTAAGATTTGAATCTAATTACCTTGTACTGGTTATGCTTTGAAATTCATTTTTCCAACACATGCAGTGTATTTATATTGTTTAAAACGTTACTCATGAGTATTCGATTTTCATCCTATTCAATAATTTTACATACCTTCAGTTGCTTCTTCATTGAAGCTGAGTTCTTCAACCTCCATTGTTGCAGAATGCCCCGTAGTTTGCGATGATTCTCCAAATGGATTCGATTCCATATTATTTCACTATTTTTATGTGTTTTCGTCTCTTTGAAGCTTTGGTTATAGAGATCGACGTGATTTTAGAGATTTTCGTGGTTATGGAAATCGCCGTGATTTTTGAGAGATTTTCGTAATTTTCACAATTTGCCGTGAATTATGGTGTGAGAGACTGGAGAATCAACGTGAGAAGATTGTCTTCCATGTGCAACATAATAATTGATGTTTATTGACATATTACCCCTAGCTTAATAAAAGTAAACTATTAATGCTATGTTTATCTATTGAATCTCGGCCATTGTTTAATAATGGTGGATGGATGGGATGAGTTCATTGTGTCTCACCTATAACAATGGTCTTACTTGATCCTCCCCTATAAATATATATATATATATATATATATTTATATATATATATTTTTATATATATATATATAGATAGATAGATGGAGGATCAAGTGAGACCATGTCTCTAGGTGAGACACAATGGACTAGTCTCAACCATCTCCCATTATTAATCACTAGGTGTGATTTAATGGATAAAAATTATATTAAAACATTAATTTAATCAACATAAGGGTAATGGGGTAAAATAATATAACAAGGTAGTTACAAAAATGGAATCAAATCTCTTTCTCTCTTATACATCTCTCAAATCTCTCTCTCTCTCTCTCACTCAATTCCTCCATTAACGCAAATGAATAAAATATTGAAGAACTCGAATTGTGAAAAAAAAAAGGTGAGAAGATGCAATTTATGTTCCAAATGAATAAACAACGAACATGTGAGTTCAAATCATAATGATGAATCATCAATCATAGAAAAACTCTATCCAACAACATCAATGGTGTAGACATCGATGGGGAACTCGAAAGTAACCATTAACATCAACTCTTAAAAATGTAATTTTCACGAATAAGACGATGCATAGATACTTATGAAACGATGCATATATCTATATGATATTACATATTTGATATTATGCAACAAAAATCAACTATATATGCATTGCCTGAAAACTATCTCTGCAGCGTAAAAAAACTAATATACAATACATTATACCCAATTATGCAAGGCGTCATAAACTATGCAAAGAAAATCAACTAACTATGCGGTATGTGAAAACTATCTATGCATTAGTGTGGAATAACTATATATTCAAGTATATTATGTAACATCCTAAAATAAAATATGCAAAGATATCTTATGGTCGTAAAACAATGCAATAAAAATAGCTAAATATGCATTATTTAATAGCTAATAAAAGCAGAAGAACCCTAACTATATCTTTGTAAAAAACATTGAAAAGAAAATCGATTCCTTAATTAATGCCATTAAATCCGGCAGTTACAATCTCACCCCATAAAAACGGTTACAGAAATTTAAACATACCAAAAAAAAAGCGCTGGGGATAATTGATTTGAATTACAAAATTACCCTTAAAATGGTGAAAATCAGTGGAAAAAAAAAAAATCAATTAATCACATCCCTTCATTTTTTAAGATCAATGGGTAAGATGAGTCTACACTGTCTCACCTAGGGAGGATGGCTCTGTTCTCATTTGAACCAAAATATATATATATATATATATAGGGCTTAGATCAAATGAGACATGGGTTTAAGGAGGTAAGACCATAGGGACTAATTTTAGCCATTTATTGAAAATATTAAATGGATTAGATCTTTCCACTTTTTTTTTTGATAACTAGTTTGTAAACTGTCTTTCATTAAGGGCAAATATAGTATTTTTATTTCAGCATTTTTTATAGGGTAAGATTATAATTGTCTTATTTAATGCCTTATTTTATGGCGCAATTTTAGGGACAATTTCTTTTAATTTCTTTTTGGGATCCAACATATTTAATGTTTTTTTACTGCTTAGATAGCTTTTAGATAATGCGTAGTTAGTTACTTTTATTGCAGTTTTGTATGACAGTGGAAAGTAAGCATAATTAGTTTTTTTTTATGATTAGATAGATCTTAGACAATGTATAGTTATTTATTTTTCGTTGCATTATTTATGACACTTATTGCATAGTTCGATAAAATATACTACACATTTGGTTTGTGCACACTGCATAGATAACTTTTGGACAATGCATAATTTGTTGATTTTGTTGCATAGTTTATGACGCTTATTGCATAGTTAGGTATAATTTACTGCATATTTATTTTTATATTGCATAGATAATTTCTAGACAATGCATAGTTAGTTGATTTTTGATGCATCAATAGCTTCTAGGCAATGCATAGTTAGTTGGTTTTTGTTGCATAGCTTTACTAGCAGATTCTCTTTCCAACTATGTATTCATTTTTTATGGGATTAATTGTCAATTAAGGTTGATTTTACTTTATTACTCTTTCTTTGATTAAAATAATTATTTAATTATATTTTTTGTCCATCTAATTACAACTACTTAATGATTCAATCAATGGCTAAGATTAGTCTCTAATGGTCTTACCCTAGAACCCATGTCTCATTTGAACCAATTTATATATATATATATATATATATATATATAGGGATTGATTAAATTGAGACCAATCCCTTTAGGTTAGTCCATAAGAACACTTATGGACTCTTGATTTAAAATTTTGGATGGTGTAGATCATTTTAGTTAATTTAGGCATATAAGGGTATAATTGTACTTTTATATTTAATTAGTTATGTTAATTGGACGGTTATTAGCTATTTTTAAGGAAACATAATCCTACATTTTTAGTTACCCGATTTTTAGGGAGAAAAAATCATTAACTTCAAGCATTTTTTTCAAAATTGATACTTCTTTCCGCCATATTTGTGAACAGTCGTTTTATTGTATACTTAGTTCAGTGGACTTGTATACTTAGTCATGTTTTATTGTATATTTAGTTCAGTGGATTTGTATACTTGGTTCAGTGGAATCGTATTCTTAGTTATATAAGTAGTTTAGTAAGTAGTTTAGTGAATTTGTATACTTAGTTATGTGGATTTGTATACTTAGTTATATAAGTAATTCAATGTAATTGTATACTTAGTTAAATGTTTCTGTATACTTAGTATTATTTTAATATGTAGTTAGTTCAATGTAATTGTATACTTAGTTAAATATTTCTATATACTTAGTAAAGTTTTAATGTATAGGTAGTTTAGTGTAATTGTATACTTAGTTAATTGTTTATGTATACTTAGTAATATTTTAATGTATAGTTAGTTTAGTGTAATTGTATACTTTTCATTAAGTTGCACGATTTTGTTGTCATATTTGAATAATTTGCAGGTTCGAATGGGAAGGGAGAGAAAGGAAAGGTGAATCGCTTGATTATGGGGACGTGATCAATACAAAATCACATCCCTAATTTTCAGGAAGCGGTTACTATATTTAATTTCTTTCGGATTCCTATTTTATCCCTTCTCGTTGTATACTTACTTATGAAATATTGTATATATTGTAATATATCTTGGCCATTGATTTACTATTTGGATGATGTAGATTTAGTCCTATGGAATAACCCAGGAGGATGATCTCACAGGATCTCATCCACACACACACATATATGTATATATATATATAAATATGTAGTATGAGTTAAGTAAATATGCATTACAACGGAAAGCAGATATATGATTGGCTTTTATGATTATATGTAATAGTGAATTATTCTAGTTCTAATGTGATTAACCTTTTTTTAAGGCTTATTTCGTGTCATTTTTTCTAGGGCATTAAGTACAATTGAGAAATCAGGTTTTCACCATCAACATAAATTGGTAAGTTATGATTATTAATGTAAAATTATTTTAACAACAACTTTTATAACTTCATAATTTAAAAAAATTAAAAATTTCTTAGTTTCAGTAAATTAAATTTTCACACAATTCGTACTTTTCTAATTTAAAAAAATAATTTTATATTTTTCATCTATAAAAACTAATAAAAATCACTATATAAAAAGGTGATATGAATGCTTATATTTTTATAATTGTTAAACTTTCGCAAATTATGAATCATGATTTAATATTTAACAATTTAATTTTTTTATTAACTAAAGAAATAATTATTTATTTAGTTTCTTACCAAATTAAAAATTTGTTGGACAATTATATATTCTACCATATTTTCTCTTATAAAAAATATGAAAAATACAAAATATTCGATCACAATTTTAAAAAAAAAATGAACAACATACAACAAAATTTGTATTAATCAATACACAATACAAATCTGGACAACAACATTGGAAATAAAAAACTATCTCATAAAAATGTGAATAATTATTATATTATAAACTGATTTTATTATTATATTAAAATATATAGTAATTTATTGGTATAAATTTCAATTATGTCTCAACTGATCTGATTTAATTTAGTTGTTGAAAATTATTAAGTAAACATATAATTCTGAAAATTTTTATACAAGTGATCAACAAAGGTGTTTCAACATGTGCATAATCTTGCTTCAATTAATGAATAAATTTATTTTCTTTGTTGTTTTTAAATTTTATAAAGTTTTAATTTGTTGTTGGATATTGAATATAATATTTTGTGAAAATGTATTAAATTAGTATAATAATAATAATAATTTAATAAATCTTAAATCATTTTATTTAGGTTAAGACATGTATATCTTGTAACCATTCCCGATTCAACAGACATGGACTCAGGATGGGCCTTGAGATACCACGCCCTATCCCGCTTCATTACCATTTCTATAATATATCAATTTTTTTAATATCAAAAGTATACAATACTTTATTATATTACACTTTGTGCATTGCATAGGCGATGTAGTATATATAAAATACTATTATGAATATAATTTCATGTTAAATAAATCTTAATTTTCTTCTTCCATAAATATAAATAATGATATGTATGGATATATGTGATATATGAAGTTTGGATACATACTTTGAGATATTTTGTCTAATTAAAATAAATATTTTTTAATTGAATTTAATCAATTTAAATATAATTCTATAAAATAATTATTAAGCAACGGGCTAAACCCAAATAACAAATATACATATATCACATATAGCCAAAGTACATGAATATACAAATTGATGTCCAATAGTCTGAATACATAATTTTTAACCCATTACAAATTACAAAAACAAAGTAATAAATATTTTTATATTTTTTATTCATTATTTTTCATATATCTTTGTCACGCCCCAAACGTGACGCGACAACGATCAATCACTTAAACAGAATTAATCAACAGTCTAATCCAAAGGTACCAAACTCCAAGTGAAATAGAGTCTAATGCAAATAAATTATAACAACCACGAGTACAAATTATATCTTAAGGTCTGGCAGTATCCGAATACAACCCAAAAGATTATCTTAATTAACTTACAGTCCAAACAGAAATAAAATGAAGGAGTCCAACAACAACAACAAAAAAAGTGAAAGGAAATATCGCTCCACATCGCTGATAGAGATTCAATCTGCGGTAGGTTCGATGTCTTCAAAGCCGAACTCTTCATCTAAAGGTTAGAAAAGAGGAGGGAATGAGACAAAATCTCGGTGGATGGGGTGATCGTGTGTAAGTGTGGCGATATAAATAGTTAATGCGAGAAATTTAGTTGTATGAAAACGCATGAGAGATGATGCATGATTTCACACACAGTCCACAAGCGTCGTGATAAATATATTTAATTAATATACTTATACAGTTAAGAAAACAGATTCATGGTCAAGCGGCACTATGGTCCAAGCAAACGGGAGGATTGCGACGGATTTGTAACGCCAATCCTATGCAAGACAAGTAGCGGTTGCGCACGGATTTGTAGCGCCAACCTATGCAATACAAGTAGCGGTTGCGTACGTGGATTTGTAGCGCCAACCTATGCAATACAAGTAGCGGTTGCGCACGGATTTGTAGCTCCAACCAAACGGGTCCGATTAACTCCTAATCGTGTGGATCAGACAAAGCGATTCCTTCGTTCTTCCTTGTAACTCCCGAGCAAGATGGTCCAAGACTGTCACCTTATCGCTCCGTAGGCAAAGACAAAATCCACAGTGGAGCTAGCAAGGCTCGGATTTGTCATAATCATGATTATACCCAAGTACTACGACCGCTTCCCTTGGACAAACTCCGTCCCTCGTTGCGGGATTAGGACGATGGGGCCGGAAGAGTGGAATAGCAGCCGAGCTGCCCGGTTCCATCCCCGACGTATCCATTCCGATTTGTGAGCTCGACACACCAAGTTGACTCAGCAGAAAGTAAACACAAGTTCATGTAGTCAACCAGTGCAATGAGTATTATTGATTCGGGAAGCAGATTCATGAAAAGTTCTCAAAAATTTGCACAAGATAGTTATGGCGTTGGTGGAGTTATTGGGATGAAGATAATTATCGGGAGGATAAGTAGTCTTCGATATCTTAAGGATTAGGAGGAACATAAGTCCCGTTATAAATTCGAAATCGCGAGACAAGGAAATCGCCCGCGATCGGGTATTAATCGGTCAAGACGATTCGATAAGTCAAGGGATTTTTAAGAAAATAAAATATTTTAATTAAATATTAAAGTCAGAGGGTCCAGGGCTGTTTTAGTAAATGAAAAATAATTTAAGTTAGGTCCTTAAAAAAAAATTAAAATTTACAATTAGCCCCGTTTTGTCAAAACCAATACTTTTGGGGTTAAAAGTTAAATAAATAAATGTCCCGACCTTGAAAAATTATGAGGTCAGTTCCTAAATTCTCTAAATTGTTCAGAGATTCAGGTTTTTAAAGTTTTGAGGTCGAGTTTTTATAAAATTCTCACATTGGCCCCAAAATTGTTAAAATTGTCATTTCGGGCCCTAAGTTTAAAATAATCGGAACTCACAAACGGAAGGGCTTCTAATGTGATTCCAATTGGAAACTGTCACTAAGGTTGGTGGAATATTGGGACAAAAGCAGTTTTAAAACGTCATAAGTATAGGTCCCTCAACTTTTGAAAATCTCATTTTTGTCCCATTTTGAAATAATTGCCTTTAAGGCTTTTAGGGGTCCAATTGTTATGAAATTTGAACCTTGGGTCCAAAATATAATTATGTTATAGGTACATTAGCATTTCCAGGTACATGGGCTGTATAAGTCCTGGAAATTTCATTTGGGTCCTCAAGTTTAATCTTTTACAATTTGGTCCCTCAAGTTTTATAAAATTACTTTCCAAGCTCTAAACACTTGGATTTTTGGAATACACATAAAATATGTTATTTCCAGTCCCTTAAGAGTTAAAATTTCAAATTTTAAATTTAGGGTCTGGTACAGTTTCGAAATTTGCAAAATAGCCCTTAAACTTCTCAAATTTTACAATCTAGTCCTTGGGCTTTTAAGGGTTGATTTTATTTATCTAAAAACTCTTAAAACTTTATTAAAATGTCAAAACATCATTTTTGGACCTGAGTACACTCCAAAAATCGAAATTTGTAGAGAGGTCCCTTAAGTTTTATTTTCTTGCACTTAAGTCCACCAACTTTCCATTTTTGCATTTTAAGTCCAAAAATCGAAATTTAATCAATTATGCTCGACTTGTCCAGGTTATAGGCCATACAAAACATAGATTTCAAGAGTCATCAACATACATATCCATCTCATACAAGAATTTATCAAATATGACAATAAAGTGTACATGTATGTCCTAATTTTCGGTAAATCGCATTTTGAGCAACACTTGAGAAATTTTTCAACTTGATACAAGAAAATAGCATGCAATACATAATATATATCTCAAATGCTCAATAACAAAATACTACATGCATTTTTATGAATTAAAACACCTAGAAGTTGAAAGGATTTTTCCACCCACCTTAAAGATCGGTTTGTTGGTGAAAATGGGATAAATCTCTCTCGGTGAAGGAATGACTTAGGTCAGCCCCTAAGTCAAGGAATATCAAAAAAAAAAAAATATAGGAGTTATAAGAATGTGGTTAAAAATTAAGGGAAAAGAAGAAGATAGTGAGAAAATTGGAAATACTACACTTACCTTGTGTAGTGAGTAAAATGTGACTAGTAATGGCTTCCAAGTATAAGGTTTTGGTCACCCTTAATGTCAACCACCAAGGTCAGCCCCTAAAACTCCAAAAATGAAAATGGAGTGTAAAAATTTGGAAAATAGAAAGAAGAAGAAAGTGTACTAAAAACTCCATTTCTTACCTTATAGTCCAACTTCTTCACAATTTTTCTTCAAGATGACTAGTCTCTTAACTTCTTCAAAGGTCTTCTAGGTATACCTCAAATTCAAAAATCAAACTTAAATTAGAAGGTGAAAGAGGTGAGCTAGAAGGTATAAGAATAGATTGAAGAAGAAAATTTCTTACCTTGTGTAGTGTATATGGTTCGAATTTTTGAAGAAAATGGGAGATGAATTCTTGAAGTTTTGGTTAAGTGTTAGTGAAGAAGATGAAGAATAGGTAGAGAGATGTAGGAGGATTTTTAGAGAGAGGTAAGAGGAATTTCAAGACTTAGAAGAAATTTGGTGTTGGTGAAATGAAATGGGAAGAATAAAAATTTTGTTTTGTTTTGATTAAATGATAAGTTAGAGTAATAATTGAGGGAATTGGGGAAGAAAGTAATATTTAGGTATCTTTATTAGGGACAATGGGCCAAAATGCTAAGCTTAGGGGAAATTTTTAATTTGGTCTTGTTTGACCAAATGGGATGATTGAAATGGTGGGATTAATTTAAGATGTAGGTTTGAATTAATGGTGTATAAATACACAAGAGGAATACACAAGGTGTACATGTACAAGAGTTGAGAGATATTTCTACACCAAAAAAATACACCAATGCCGTCCCCCTAAGGGTATTTTGGTAATTCCATATATTTTTCTTTCCAAAATTGATGATAATAGATGAATAAATATCAATCTCCAAAATAATTAGTGATGTCCTTGATCACTTATAAGTCTCATGATCACTTAATCTAAATCGAATTCTTAATTCTATAAATTATAATCCCTAAAATAAATAGTCTCTTAAAATTCTAAGGTGACTAATAATACACCAATAATAATAATGATGATCAACCAAGTGATCATAAATGCGAATTAAAATTAATAAATGATTATGATCACAAATAGAAATTAAAAGAATTAAATGCAAAATATATTTATCATTAATATTTACCCGTCAAAGTGACGCAGTAGAATTGTCAAATAGTACAAAGACGATACGTGATACAAGTACATGTTCGAATAAAAATCGAGGGCTTCACATTCTCCCCTTCCTTAAAAGAATTTGGTCCCCAAATTCTCTTGAAATAGTTAAAGGTATTGATTCCTCATGTCTTCTTCCTTCTCCCATGTTGCGTCTTCGCCTCGGTTGTGGTTCCGCCATACAACTTTAACCATTGAATCTCTCTCTACGCGAACCGACGATTCTGCCGGTCAATGATTCGATTGGTTCCCGGTGTAAGATAAATTCTCCATTAGAGGAGGAGCATCACGAGTGATAATATGCTCGGGATCCGGTTGGTACTTTTTCAATCTCGATACATGGAATACATCGTGCATTCCTGCGTCTTTTGTGCGGTAACTCGAGTCGGTAGGCCAACTTCCCGATCCTCCGCAAAATCTTGTAAGGTCCAATATATCTCGGACTTAGTTTGCCTCCCTTCTTTGGATTGATCAATCCTTTCCGTGGCAAGAGTCCGAGAAATACTTCATCTCCGGCTTCAAATTCCAAGTCCTTTCTCCTCTTGTCCGCGTAACTCTTTTGGCGGCTCCGAAATGTGCGGATTCGTTCCTTGATCAACTTGACCTTCTCCATGGCCTCCGAACTAAGTCGACCTTTGGAATCGATGGTGATTTTCGTTTCTCTTTTGGAGTCCATTGGTCATCAATCTCCCGGTGTAGTGGGGATCTACACTTTCGTCCATACAAGGCTTCGTAGGTGCCATCCCAATCGTGGCCACGATAATCTGTTATTATAGGCGAACTCGCCAATGGTAAGTGCGAATCCCAACTTCCTTGGAAATCCAATGTGCAGTGCTCGCAACATGTCTTCCAGGGTCGAATTGTTCGCTCCGATTGGCCATCGGTTTGCGGATGTTCTTGTCTTTGAAACTTAGCGAGGTACCCAATTCCTCATGTAAGCATTTCGGTGGGAGACAAACCTCGGGTCTCTGTCTGACACAATGTCGATTGGCACTCCATGCACCGGATGATCTCTCGGATGTAAATTTGCGCAAGTTTCGCAAGTCGTTTCGGTTTTCTTCATGGGTAGGAAGTGTGCGATTTTGTGAGTCGGTCTCACGACTACCCATATAGCATCATCGCCTCGTCCTGGTCTTGGTAGATCCGTCACGAAGTCCATTGTTATGTGTTCCCATTTCCACTGAATTCTCAACGGTTGTAACAAACCGATGGTCGTTGGTGTTCGCTTTTACTTGTTGACAAGTCAGGCATCTCGCGAACGAACTCGCTACCTGGTTCTTCATGTTTGCCCACCGGTAATGTTGTTTCAAGTCCTTATACATCTTGTTTCCTCCGGGATGTATAGTGTATTTCGAACGGTGTGCTTCAGCCTAGAATTCTACTCCTAATCTGCTCGTCACTAAGACACAAATTCGATTCCGAAATCGATGATCCCATCTTCATGTATCGAGAATTCTAATCCTTCTCCTTTAAGTATCTTCTCTTTCAGTCTTTGAAGTTGCACATATGTCTCTTGTCCGCTTTGATCTCGTTGATGAGGGTCGGGTTTAACCGAAATATTAGCACACAAAATTTGAGTATTGGTTCTTGTCGGATTCCAAGTGCTCAACTCTTCTAATGATTTCCTCTCGAATCATTAGTCTAGCTAAACTCGCTTCGCTCAGGCGTCGCCTACTACTTAGCTTTCCGGGATGGTATTGAATATCAAAGTGATAATCTTCTATTAACTCCATCCATCTCCGTTGCCTCAAATTGAGTTCCTTCCGAGAGAATAGATACTTTGGCTCTTATGATCCTGTAAACCGTGAATGTTGCTCGTAGAGATAGTATCTCCATTTCTTTAACGCGAACACTATTGCTGCCAATTCCAAGTCATGCGTTGGGTAATTGGCTTCATACGGTTTGAGTTTCCGTGATGCGTAAGCAATGACCTTTCCTTCTTGCATGAGTCATCGCTCCTAGTCCTTCCTTTGATGCGTCACTGTAGACGACAAAGTTTTGTTCCCTTTGGAAGGGCTAAGATGGAGCCGTAGTAAGTCGTTTCTTCACTCTTGAAACTAGCCTCACACTTGTCATTCCACTCAAACTTGACTTGCTGCAGGTTAGTCGAGTGAGTGGTCCTATTTATCTTGGAGAAATCCTGGATAAATCTTCGATAATATCCGGCTAGTCCTAAGAAACTTCGATCTCTCTATTACGGACTCGGGTTGTTTCCATTCAACCACCGTCTGCACCTTCAAGGATCTACGGCGATCCCGGTGCGGATACTATGTGTCCCAAGAATGCGACTTCACTAAGCCAAAATTCGCACTTGCCGAATTTGGCATACAACTTGTGCTCTCGTAGTGTCTCTAAAACAATTTTGGATGACGCTCACGCTCCTCTTTAGACTTAGAGTATACGAGTATGTCATCAATGAATATCACTACGAATTGATCCAAATAAGGTTGAAGACTCGATGCATTAGATCCATAACGCTGCTGGTGCATTTGTCGACCGAAAGGCATCACTACAAACTCGTAGTGTCCATATCTCGTCCGAAATGCTTTGTTTTGGAAACGCCCTCTTCACGGATCTTTAATCGATAATATCCTTGTTGTAAATCAAACTTCGAGTACACCATCGCTCCTTGAAGTTGATCAAACGATTCGTCTATCCTCGGGAGGGGATATTTGTTCTTGATGGTCACTGTTAAGTCCGCGATAGTCTATACACAGTCTTAATGTATCTTATCCGTGATACCTAAATCACAAGTCAAATTCCCTTACTTAAGCTTGTGCAAGTACGAGAATGAAAATACTCGAGAATGAATAACACAAGGGTATTATCATTGATCATTATACTTAGTGATTCCCCTACTATCATTTTCCCAAAATAATATCATTAGGTGTCTAGATCCCATAATATATCACATCCAAATCATATACTCATTAAGAGATATCCTCATATTCTTCGAGTCTCACCATATCGGGCATTATAACTTCTAAATCACATGATTTTCTAAATCACCTAACGTCAAATAGAGGAATATCCGGATATATTAACACTATAATAGCCCAAAAGAGTTCAAATATTCCTTCAAAATTCAACTTAGGTCAACTAGTAGTGGTACCTAATCCAAGGTCAGAGGAACCTATCCTGGTTAAACAAAACTAAAGCGGATTAGACGAATGTAAGGAAAAGATAAGGAAGAACAAGAAAGAATGACTAAGGAAAGTCAGTCAGGAGTCAACTAAGTCAAATCAAGTATGACTATGTATTCTCCAAGTATAAATTCTGACTTAACATAAACATCAATAATACGGTTCTATGCCATTATTGAAATCGATTTCACAACTTAATTAGTCAAGTCACGGTACTACCCAACACAGTCCGAGGGTCCTATCCTGGGTCAGCTCGGTGTAAGTTTCCATCTTACTAGCCGAGCTCTGATACCATAACTGTCACGCCCCAAACGTGACGCGACAACGATCAATCACTTAAACAGAATTAATCAACAGTCTAATCCAAAGGTACCAAACTCCAAGTGAAATAGAGTCTAATGCAGCGGAATTATAACAACCACGAGTACAAATTATATCTTAAGGTCTGGCAGTATCCGAATACAACCCAAAAGATTATCTTAATTAACTTACAGTCCAAACAGAAATAAAATGAAGGAGTCCAACAACAACAACAAAAAAAGTGAAAGGAAATATCGCTCCACATCGCTGATAGAGATTCAATCTGCGGTAGGTTCGATGTCTTCAGCGAACTCTTCATCTAAAGGTTAGAAAACAGGAGGGAATGAGACAGAAATCTCAGTGGATGGGGTGATCGTGTGTAAGTGTGGCGATATAAATAGTTAATGCGAGAAATTTAGTTGTATGAAAACGCATGAGAGATGATGCATGATTTCACACACAGTCCACAAGCGTCGTGATAAATATATTTAATTAATATACTTATACGATTAAGAAAACGATTCATGGTCAAAGGCACTATGGTCCAAGCAAGCGGGAGGATTGCGACGGATTTGTAACGCCAATCCTATGCAAGACAAGTAAGCGGTTGCGTACGGATTTGTAGCGCCAACCTATGCAATACAAGTAGCGGTTGCGTGCACGGATTTGTAGCGCCAACCTATGCAATACAAGTAGCGGTTGCGCACGGATTTGTAGCGCCAACCAAACGGGAAACCGATTAACTCCGGAATCGTGTGGATCGAAAAGCCGATTCCTTCGTTCTTCCTTGTAACTCCCGAGCAAGATGGTCCAAGACTCGCCACCTTATCGCTCCGTAGGCAAAGACAAAATCCACAGTGGAGCTAGCAAGGCTCGGATTTGTCATAATCATGATTATACCTCAAGTACTACGACCCGCTTCCCTGGACAAACTCCGTCCCTCGATTTGGATTAGGGACGATGGGGTAGGAAGAGTGGAATAGCGGCCGAGCCGCCTTGCCCATCCCCGACGTATCCATTTCGATTGTGAGCTCGACACACCAAGTTGACTCAGCAGAAAGTAAACACAAGTTCATGTAGTCAACCAGCAATGAGTATTATTGATTCGGGAAGCAGATTCATGAAAAGTTCTCAAAAATTTGCACAAGATAGTTATGGCGTTGGTGGAGTTATTGGGATGAAGATAATTATCGGGAGGATAAGTAGTCTTCGATATCTTAAGGATTAGGAGGAACATAAGTCCCGTTATAAATTCAAATCGCGAGACAAGGAAATCGCCCCGCTGATCGGTATTAATCGGTCAAGACGATTCGATAAGTCAAGGGATTTTTAAGAAAATAAAATATTTTAATTAAATATTAAAGTCAGAGGGTCCAGGGCTGTTTTAGTAAATGAAAAATAATTTAAGTTAGGTCCTTAAAAAAAAATTAAAATTTACAATTAGCCCCGTTTTGTCAAAACCAATACTTTTGGGGTTAAAAGTTAAATAAATAAATGTCCCGACCTTGAAAAATTATGAGGTCAGTTCCTAAATTCTCTAAATTGTTCAGAGATTCAGGTTTTTAAAGTTTTGAGGTCGAGTTTTTATAAAATTCTCACATTGGCCCCAAAATTGTTAAAATTGTCATTTCGGGCCCTAAGTTTAAAATAATCGGAACTCACAAACCGGAAGGGCTTCTAATGTGATTCCAATTGGAAAATGTCACTAAGGTTGGTGGAATATTGGGACAAAAGCAGTTTTAAAACGTCATAAGTATAGGTCCCTCAACTTTTGAAAATCTCATTTTTGTCCCATTTTGAAATAATTGCCTTTAAGGCTTTTAGGGTCCAATTGTTATGAAATTTGAACCTTGGGTCCAAAATATAATTATGTTATAGGTACATTAGCATTTCCAGGTACATGGGCTGTATAAGTCCTGGAAATTTCATTTGGGTCCTCAAGTTTAATCTTTTACAATTTGGTCCCTCAAGTTTTATAAAATTACTTTCCAAGCTCTAAACACTTGGATTTTTGGAATACACATAAAATATGTTATTTCCAGTCCCTTAAGAGTTAAAATTTCAAATTTTAAATTTAGGGTCTGGTACAGTTTCGAAATTTGCAAAATAGCCCTTAAACTTCTCAAATTTTACAATCTAGTCCTTGGGCTTTTAAGGGTTGATTTTATTTATCTAAAAACTCTTAAAACTTTATTAAAATGTCAAAACATCATTTTTGGACCTGAGTACACTCCCAAAAATCGAAATTTGTAGAGAGGTCCCTTAAGTTTTATTTTCTTGCACTTAAGTCCACCAACTTTCCATTTTTGCATTTTAAGTCCAAAAATCGAAATTTAATCAATTATGCTCGACTTGTCCAGGTTATAGGCCATACAAAACATAGATTTCAAGAGTCATCAACATACATATCCATCTCATACAAGAATTTATCAAATATGACAATAAAGTGTACATGTATGTCCTAATTTTCGGTAAATCGCATTTTGAGCAACACTTGAGAAATTTTTCAACTTGATACAAGAAAATAGCATGCAATACATAATATATATCTCAAATGCTCAATAACAAAATACTACATGCATTTTTATGAATTAAAACACCTAGAAGTTGAAAGGATTTTTCCACCCACCTTAAAGATCGGTTTGTTGGTGAAAATGGGATAAATCTCTCTCGGTGAAGGAATGACTTAGGTCAGCCCCTAAGTCAAGGAATATCAAAAAAAAAAATATAGGAGTTATAAGAATGTGGTTAAAAATTAAGGGAAAAGAAGAAGATAGTGAGAAAATTGGAAATACTACACTTACCTTGTGTAGTGAGTAAAATGTGACTAGTAATGGCTTCCAAGTATAAGGTTTTGGTCACCCTTAATGTCAACCACCAAGGTCAGCCCCTAAAACTCCAAAAATGAAAATGGAGTGTAAAAATTTGGAAAATAGAAAGAGAAGAAGAAAGTGTACTAAAAACTCCATTTCTTACCTTATAGTCCAACTTCTTCACAATTTTTCTTCAAGATGACTAGTCTCTTAACTTCTTCAAAGGTCTTCTAGGTATACCTCAAATTCAAAAATCAAACTTAAATTAGAAGGTGAAAGAGGTGAGCTAGAAGGTATAAGAATAGATTGAAGAAGAAAATTTCTTACCTTGTGTAGTGTATATGGTTCGAATTTTTGAAGAAAATGGGAGATGAATTCTTGAAGTTTTGGTTAAGTGTTAGTGAAGAAGATGAAGAATAGGTAGAGAGATGTAGGAGGATTTTTAGAGAGAGGTAAGAGGAATTTCAAGACTTAGAAGAAATTTGGTGTTGGTGAAATGAAATGGGAAGAATAAAAATTTTGTTTTGTTTTGATTAAATGATAAGTTAGAGTAATAATTGAGGGAATTGGGGAAGAAAGTAATATTTAGGTATCTTTATTAGGGACAATGGGCCAAAATGCTAAGCTTAGGGAAATTTTTAATTTGGTCTTGTTTGACCAAATGGGATGATTGAAATGGTGGGATTAATTTAAGATGTAGGTTTGAATTAATGGTGTATAAATACACAAGAGGAATACACAAGGTGTACATGTACAAGAGTTGAGAGATATTTCTACACCAAAAAAATACACCAATGCCGTCCCCCTAAGGGTATTTTGGTAATTCCATATATTTTTTTCTTTCCAAAATTGATGATAATAGATGAATAAATATCAATCTCCAAAATAATTAGTGATGTCCTTGATCACTTATAAGTCTCATGATCACTTAATCTAAATCGAATTCTTAATTCTATAAATTATAATCCCTAAAATAAATAGTCTCTTAAAATTCTAAGGTGACTAATAATACACCAATAATAATAATGATGATCAACCAAGTGATCATAAATGCGAATTAAAATTAATAAATGATTATGATCACAAATAGAAATTAAAAGAATTAAATGCAAAATATATTTATCATTAATATTTACCCGTCAAAGTGACGCGGTAGAATTGTCAAATAGTACAAAGACGATACGTGATACAAGTACATGTTCGAATAAAAATCGAGGGCTTCACATATGCAATATGAGTATCAAACCGAAGACCGCAAAAAAATGATTAATTTGATATATTATACGTCAAAAATGGATCAAAAGCGAATAAGTTGTTAATTTTTTAGAATAAGAAAGAGATAAATACAATAATTAATGCAAAGTATACGATTTGGAAAATTAATTTTATATAATTCTATTTTTTATATCATTTTAAATAGTGATTATTTAAAGGAAGTTAACTACCAAAAAAAATGCAATATCAAATATTTATTACTTCTTATTTTTACATATATGTTTATTATTTTTATAGTAACTGCAAAAAGGTGGAAAAATCCAACATATATATATATATATATATATATATGGATGGATGTGAATGATTTTATTGTGTTTTACACATTCAATCTTATTTTATGTTTAATTTCAATGTTTTCAAGGTTGAGAAAATACTATATAATACCGATCAAAACAAAATACTAATAAATTTGAAGTAAAAGTTTATTTGTTTTGTTGTACTTTTTGCATGAAATAGCGTAAAATATAAATTTACTCGAAAATGTAATCTTGAACCGAATTATAAAATAGGTAAACAAGTGTATATCTTAATGACCCTTCATGGGTGGCCTAATAATGGATTTTGAGACCGAACGTCTCAAGTTCGATTCCGCATCTCTCGTGATACTTCACGAGTGCACAAGATTTGCCTAGTGTATATAGTTTACAGGCTATCGCGACATGTACAAGGATTCACCCAATGTGCATTCGAAAAGTAGGTGGTTGCGGTTCCCATTATAAACAAAGGTGTATATATCTGAATTTTCAAATATTTAAAATTAAAATATGCTTCATGGAATTGAAACTAAACTAGCTCTAAGGTTTCTAAAATCACTTGTAAAATATATGATATTTAGGGATGGCAAAATCATCGTGAGGATCCATGCATACATATTAGTTGTTGGTAGCCAAATAAATGGGGCAAGAGCAGTGGACGGAATTTCTAACTTTTCTAGAATCGGGAATGATATATATACCCCGACTCGTCCCATTCATGTCCCCATCATCGATTAGATAAAATGAGGATTTTTCGTTCATGTCCTCGTTCTCGAACATATATAATATATATTATATTTATAGGGAGGAGATCCTGTGAGACCATATTTTTAGGTGAGAACGTAAGACCACACCTACACCATCCAAAAAACATAATGGAAGACTAAGATCTAAGAAAATTTTGTAGCATTAAAAAATGAGTGAGTCTCTTGTAAGACCGTCTTACGGATCTTTATCCTTAAAACGGATTCTCACATTCTCTCTCCTCTTTCACACACTCTCTCTCTCTCTCCTCCCTCCTCGCACAACCAACACTCTCTCTCCTCCCCTCCTCTCACCGCCAAGTCGCCAACAACATCTCTCTTCTTCTTCTTTGTTTTTCGTATTTTATTCTCTCCTTAATTTCTCTTTCCTCATGTTTTCTCTCACTTCTTATTTTTTTCTTTTCTTCATTCTCCAATTTATTTCAAAAAAATCTGATATTTTATTTCAAAAAATAGATACTTTAACTCATAAAAGTGTTAACTTAACTCGTTATATTTATTTTTCTTTCTTTAGTGTAATATATTCTTAATATGTGTGTATTAAAAAATATGACACTTTATCTCAATGAATGGATACTTTTACTTATAAAAGTGTTACTTTAACTACATCATATTTATTTTTTATTTTTTCTCTTTCTTTTGTTCCAAATTTGTAACTGTTTAAGAAATCTGATACTTTATCTCAAAATACAGATACTTTAACTCATAAAAGTGTTACTTTAACTCTGTTATATATATATATATATATATATATATTTATTGTAATATATTCATAATTTGTGACTATATTAAAAAATATGTTAATTTATCTCAAAAACATATATCTCTACTTATAAAAGTATTACATATAACTTTATCATATTTATTATTCATCTTTCGTTGCATTGAATTCACAATATGTGACTATATTAAAAAATGTGATACTTTTATTTCAAAAAATAGATACTTTTACTCTTAAAACATGATACTTTGTCTCAAAAAATATATATTTTTACTCATAAAGGTGTTACTTTCACTCTGATATATTTTTCTTTCACTTCGTAATCATGATATGTGACTATATTAAAAATATGATACTTTAATCGATAAAATGTTATTTTTAATCGAGGAAGAACAAACAAGAAAAAAAAAGGAGCAAGTGGCTTTGACTCGCGGACCTGGTCAACAAGATCCGTGGGTTAATAGGATCCATCTTATAGATTTAAACCCATAAGACGGTCTTATATGAGTTTTTGCCTTAAAAAATAGGGGAAACGTCTAGGGGCTAAAATGAAAATCGAATTATTAGACCAAAATAATCGCTGACCTAATTTTAAGGGAAGAAATGCTTTTTTTGATCCATCTCCTAAACTTACACGATTACCACCTCCTTCTCCCTCCCTTCACACCATAAACCCGCAAAAATAGAGAACTAATTCAACATTGGTACAAATCTTCATTTCAACAATGATTTTGAATAATTACAATGCATATATTGTATACTTAGAGTAATTATTCAGTATAAATTGTTCTCAGATAACGATTATCAAATATTTTAGTGATATGTTTATTTAGTATACGGATATTGCATATGTAGTTTTGTTAATGTGCATACGTAGAACATAGTGGAAATTATGAAAAAATTTAGGAAATGGTCCTTGTAATTTATACCCTGCATACTACATATTAACGTTATGCATGTATAGTGTTCCATATTTGTATATTTAGTATGTAAAAAAATATATGATATTAAGAGGCGCTTGTAAAAAGAGTATGTACATATGCAATATATGTATACTAAATATACGTAATAGGATACTAAACTATGCATAACTTATGATTAAATATACGGAATTACAAGACTAAATATACATAATATATAACTAAAATAAACATGAAATTTAATAGACTACAATACATTATAATAAAAAGGTAAGATGTACAATACTTATACATTAAATATACAGAAGTACAATACTAAATATACATAACATATAACTAAAATAAACATTACATATAACATACTACAATACATTATAATAAAAGGTAAGATGTACAACATTTATAAATATACATAATTACAAGACTAAATATACATAATATATAACTTAAATAAACATGACATATAACAGTGAAAAAACACAACAAACATAAACAGACTCGCACACCACCACTGCATTTACGAAGCTCCATGACCTTTTGTTTCTTTCTCCTCTCCAGCCCCGACCAAATTCATACGCGACTCCAACACTACTTCCCTATCGAAAGGTGGCTCAATTAACTGACCCCAAAATCGCGGGAGGTGGATATGGTATGATCTTTGTTATCAAATCATAACTGATAGAATTACAATCTTATCCCTGATATATTAAACGAAAAATACCTTAATGCCCCTAAAAGAGCGTATGTACTTAAAATTAGGCTAATAATCTGAATCATTAAATATTAATCAAATGGTCTAGATGTGGTCTTACGGTCTTACCTAAAGGTCTAGGTCTCATTTGAACCAATCCCTCTATTTATATATTATTAATATTACTTCTATTTATTAATTCTAAAGATATACACTAAAGTCTTTGTAGTTTCACTTGTTCTTAATTTTTCATTTACAACATTTAAAATATTGGTTGTTATAAGTAATTTATTTGAGGCTTTTAATAATAAAAATAGAAAATGAGGACGCCATCTTCCAAATGGGGATTCCTCGTCCCGTCCCGCATATTACTGGTAATATCGATGCTTGACATATAATTGTGTGCTTGAATAATGAGTTGCATGATTTCCTATAAAAAGGAAACATATAGTGTTCATCATTGACACTCTTGGTATAGTGTTTATAAACGTGTAGTTTAAAAATCCCTTGAAAATAATAAAACTTCTAAGAAATAAATATTCTAAGTCTAGCTGAAGTTTAATTGTAGCTCATTGATAGAGTATTTGTAACACATGCTATAACCCAGAATCAAATCCCATAAGTCTCATACCTGACAGGACCTTATACTAAAAAAAACATGAAATTGACCTACTAAAAATCACCATGCTACCCTAATACCCAAACAGATTTCTGGCACAAGGGAGCGATTTTAGTATAGTGAGGATTGAATATTCAATCAATGAAAAATGTATGTTTGTTTAGTGATTGAGAGAAGTTTTTTGGGAGAATGGGAGTTAGGGATGGTAACGGAGCGGGTTTGGCCAACCGGACCCAACCCGCCAAGGAAAAGTAAGACCTCGGGACCCGCCCGTGACCGGTTTATCCGGTCTGCACTACCCCATCGGGCCGGGTTTAATGTGGGTGCGGGTTTTGACCCGCCCCATTTCCATCCCTAATATTAGTATAGAAATGCGTTGAAAAATGTACATGTATGTTTGGGTGGTGATTGGTAGATGTGGCAAAATCAGCCCGACCCGAGAATTGGGTCCAACGATTTGGTCTAGTCTTGATGGCCCGATGGGCCTCGGGCCAGCCCGATTTTTTGTACATGGATTGTATGTATGGGTTGGGTTGGGTTGGATTGGGCCGCTTATTTGAGAGGCCCGAACAAAATCAAAGCGGGTCCAACTGGCCCGAATTTTTGCAAAAGCCCGATCCAACCCATTCACCTTCTAGTGATTGGGGAAGAAGTTGGGAAAAAAAAATATAATTGGGAAAGTTAAGTACCAAAATTCAAGCCACTCATAACACAAGTAATTTATACTTATATATATTATGCAACAGAATTTATACTTATATATATATATATATATATATATTATGCAATAGAATTTATACTTTTAAAGATGACTGATTAATCATAAACTAACTATTACATTTTTCCTGTTTAATAATATCAATCAAGAATCAAAATTTCCTCCAATCAAATTTATTTTTTTTTGGGGGTGGGGGGGGTTGGAGGGGGTCCAACCTTTGTTTTCATTAGTGATTTGGCCATGGTTTGGTAGCAGTTGCATTGATCTTCAACTTTTAGCCATATATCCTTCACAAATCACAAGTCACATCTTAAATTGGGTCCAGCCTCTATGTGTTGTTCACTTATGGCGCACCCATCAGGACCAACTCATTTCCCTATACACAAAAACAATAATCTATGGTCAAGGCAAAAATAAAAATAATAATATATGTATATGATTAATTTCATTTATATCGTGTGAGTTGATTTATGGTTTCGATTAATGAAACTTTCCCTACATGCTAAAGATCACTTTCAGCTAGCAAAATATGAGGGGCCCCTGTTCGAATGATCCTTGAAATCCATATCATTGCAAATCTTTGTAAATCAAGTCATTATCACTGTACATTGAGAAAGATGTGATTTTGAATGACTAGAAAAATACAAATCATTATTTTATGAATCCTGAAAATCAAGACTTATTTTCCAAAAAAAAAAATGAAATCAAGACTTAATCTTTATGGCGAGGTCTGCTCGAATTTATGTTGGAAGACATAGTATGCATGAGGTCTTGGAAGGCAGAATTTGGTACCCGTGCAGTAATCGGGTCCTAAATTTCCACATAACTGCAACCGGAGTGGTTTATTATTTCCCATCTAACTTTTCAAATTTACTTAATTTTCTTGTTTATAATTATCAGGGCTCGTGTTAATGTAACTTTGTGTCTTATTCGTGAAATAGCTAGCCGTCCCAATATAATATTTTATTTGGATGTAATATGTATTTATTCTATATATTCTAGTGAAGTTTTTTAAATAAGCTTCGCTAGCTAAACATCCTCTTATTAGTTTTTTCAACCATTTTAGGTTTCCGGGATTAAACTTACTAAAATTACGGTGGTTTATAGAAAAATGAATAAATATTACGTCATTATACACCCGAATTCATATGTAAAAAAGACATTTCATATATACTTAATTAGCTTTAAGCCAACTTATGTAACATCATTCGTTCTCATAATTATAACTTGATTGTCTTCGGAAATAACATTCTTTAAAACTAGTTGCTATGATGTGCTTATCAATATGGTGCATTCTAAGTGGTCTACTTATATGGTAGAGTAGGATTTTTAGGTTTGAGAATGATGATTGTTGATGAAGACAATGGAGCTTCTTTTATTTTGCAAAGGTGAAGTTTGTTGGTTTTGTGTCAAAATATAAGAAGTGGGTTTTGTCCCACATTGCTTGTGGAACAAAATGGGTGGGAGCCTTAAGGCTATTTAAGGAACCCATGTGTGTGGTGTTTTCAAGTCTTGTGGAGTTAAATACACTTTAACATTTGTGGTTTGACTCTAGTTAAATTTTTTTATTTTATTCTCTAGTATGAAGAGTTGGGAGAAGTGTGAGTTAGTCAAAGGTTTGTAGGAGTATTAAAGTTTTGGTGTAGAGAGAGAATGTCTGTGTATAATGTTACACATAGTAGAATTTTTTTTCTTTGGGGGCCTTAGAGTTTCCACGTAAAATCTTGTGTTGTGGATTATTGTTATTTTTCATGTTATTTCTCGGTTATTTTTGTTTATCCCTAGGGGATGAATGTGGGATTCGATTTTTCCCAACATATACATTGAGAAAGATATGATTATGAATGACTAGAAAAATACAATCATTAATTATAAATCCTAGAAATCAAGACTTATTTCGTATGGCGAGCTCTGGTCGAATTTGTGTTGGAAGACAAGGTGTACATGTAGGCTTGGAAGGCAGAATTTGGTATATCGACCTACATAACTACAGCCGAAGTGGTTTATTATTTCCCATCTAACTTTTCAAATTTACTTAATTTTCTTGTTTATAATCATAAGGGTTCGTGTTAACGTAACTTTGTGTCTTATTCAAGAAATAGCTAGCCGTCCCAATATAATATTTTATTTGGATGTAATATGTATTTATTCTATATATTCTAGTGAAGTTTTTTAAATAAGCTTCACCAAACATCCTCTTATTAGTTTTTCCAACCATTTTAGGTTTTCAGGATTAAACTTACTAAAATTACCGTGGTTTATAGAAACATGAATAAATATTACGTCATTATACACCCCAATTCATATGTAAAAAGACATTTCATATACTTAATTAGCTTTAAGCCAACTTATGTAACATCATTTGTTCTCATAATTATAACTCAATTGTCTTAGAAAATAACATTCTTTAAAACTAGTTGCTATGATGTGCTTATCAGTTATATATATCACATCTCAATTGTTTTTTTTTTTTTTTTGATAGCTCAGCTTCTAGGCTTACGCCTGACTATGCCGAGGACAAGCTCCTCCTCATTGCCGCGCCAAGGTAAACCGCTGGATGTGCACGACGCGGCCGATGCCATTTTTCGACGGGGTCGGCCGACGCGTACAACCAGATCCTCCAGGTAAAGAGAACAATTATGTTCGACCCCAATCTACTAATAACGATCTCTCCCGAATCGAACCCACACGGATGCTATTCAAGATGAGTTCCCACCAAATCTTCACTACCGCATATGCATATGGGAGCAATTTGATGGAGCAAGGATAAGAACCCCGCCTCCACCCCACAAACAATTTGATAGAGTTAGGATTTCAACCTCTTCTCCACCCACAATTCTTGTGGTGGTGAGCGCGCTAAAACCACCTAGCTTATCACATCTCAATTGTTGTAGTCTGTTGGTCTTTCTTTGGTACGCTTTCTTTTTCTTCTTTTTGTCTCTTAATTATATATATTGGCTTTCCAAACACGACTTTGACAAGTACCTCATTGAGTTCTGAAAAATTAAGTAAAAGGAAAATTCAGTCTCTCCAACATACTTTATGTTTCTATCCAAAATGTACTTTAGCTGTTGAAATTAATCGTGCCAAATAATGAGCTGTTGATCGACAAATTTTGGACTTGTGAGTGAATACTTGTCACAAATTGTTTTTCAAAAATACCCAATTTTTGGCTTTAAAGGCACCACACTTAGATAGATTGGGACTTTTCTTAATTTCTTTTGGTCCATATAGTCGCAATATCTATTATTTTCTTCAAAATTTTCAAGGATGTAAGCTAATTTATATGTCACATCTTTATTTTAATTTAGTGAAACTATTGGGATATTTCTTCACATCAAAATTAAAACCAATCTTGACTCAACGTTTTGAACCCATAAAATTAAGATATGCAATTTGGATTGCAAAATGATATTAGGTGGATTTTCTGGCAATGATGTGTCCTATAGCACTGGCAAAGAACATTCTTCTTTCAATGATGATAATTAGTGATAATTACTGTATTTACTTAGGTTTACAAGTTTCTAGGTGTCTATATGTATGCTTAGTCAGTCTGCTTATATCATGCATAAGTGAAGCTTTCGTCACTAAATTATAAAACAATACAATAGCGAAAAAGTTTCTTCATTTTATTCAACTCAAGATGTACCATATAAATAAGGGATATATAATTACAAAAACACCTGAGTTTTGGGCTAATTACAAAAAAACCTTTTAGGTTTGATGCGTCTAACGTTTTCCCCTACATGTGCAAAAAATATTTCAAAAACCTCCGACATTTATAGAAGTATTACACTTAGCCCTTAAATGGAAGACAAAATCAAACCTTAAGAGGTTTTTGTAATTTTAAAAACTTATGGTTTTTTTTTTTAATTAAGTACCCAAATATTAGTGTCTTTTTTGGTAATTATCCCTATAAATAAACTAGGTAAAACCATTCTACTTAATTTGTTTGCTATTATCCCAGTTAATATATGTTGGAATAATTAGAAAAAAACTGAGGTTTGAGCTAATTACAAAAAGTTAATTTATAGATGTTTCAAAATTACAAAAACTCTATCGATTATGTCTTAAATTTAAGGGGATAATTTTAATATTCCTATAAATATCGGGCGGTTGAAATATTTTTGCTTATGAAAGAGGAAAATAAAGACAATCAATTTCAAGGGTTTTTTTTGCAATTTGGATTTTTTGGTAACTAGTTGAACCTCATGATTTTTTTTTTCTATTTATCCCTATATGTTTTGTGATCAATATTCAGATTTGTACATACTGAAATAAAATTCTATCAGTCTTGAAATAGACTCAAAAGCAAAAGAAAAAAGGGTTCAATTCCCTACAACTTTGTTTAAAATGTAAATTGTTATATAATTCCACCAAATTGATCAATTAACTTTGTTTAAAATGTAAATTGTTATATAATTCCACCAAATTGATCAATTTTATAACATATAAAACTATATAAACATTCTCCTAAAAAAACTATTATATAACATTCAAACACTACTTAATACTTACCTTTTAAATCACACAAGCCCATTCATTTAATTAAAAGCTTCTTAAAACCAGAAACAACCATATATATAGCATAGAGAAAAGGCAAAAACTTCGTGAGACGGTCTCACGGATTTAGATCCGTGAGACGGAGCGCTTACACAAAGTTTTAAAGATTTTTTTTTTGATTTTGTTTTTCTTAGGATTTATATTTGTTTTTTAGGGTTTATTTTGTTTCTTGGGTTTATTTTTAATTGATTTGGGTTTTTAGGATTTTTAGTTTTTTTTTAGGTTTATTTTTATTTTTTGGGTTTATTTTTGTTTTTCGGGTTTATTCTTCATGGTTCATGTTTTTAGGGTTTATTTTTGTTTCTTCATGGGTCATTATTAATTTTAAATTTATTTTCATGGTTCATGTTCTCAAGACGGAGCCCCAGGAGGTCCGTCTCACGATTTAGATCCGTGAGCCGTCTCACAAGAGACTTCGCTTCTAGAGAAAATGCCACTGAAAGAAAAGGCATGTGGGACAAAGCCAAATTACTTCTAGGAGTTCTGCATCAAGTCCTTTTCCAAATGTATTTTTTTAAAAAAAAAAAAAGTCATTTTCGAAATGTTTTTCAGATTGTAAAAAATTATATTCTGTAATGCCTCATGATGTTTTTGTGACAAAAAATTTCTGACAAGAGTATTTAAGACAGTTTTTTTTTTTTTTTTTGATCGGTAGTATTTGAGACAGTTGATCATCAAAGAGGGAGTGAACCCTTAGTTTGACCTGTGCCCAATTCTGGTTGCAAAATTTCCACCATTTTTGACCGTAGTACCGTTACTTCACACTGGTCTTCTTTTAATCAGATGTAATGCTGCAATAAATATCTCATCTGGGTTTAAATTTCAATCTTAATTAAACCACTGTTCTAAACATCGCCGCCTAGTCGATTATTCTCCATTTAGGCATTAGGCTCCCTTTTGTCCTCTACAAAAAAAAAAACCAGGTTTACCTACGTAAAAATTTGTAAGTAAGTATTAAGAAAACTCGAAAGTGTAGGTTTCATTATAGGTAAAATATTTACCTATAGAATCTAAAATTGTTAGTAAATACCTACAGAAAATCTGTCGGTAATTGTAGAACTGTCGGTAATTTGTCGATATAATTTGGGAAAAAATGATATTTTTTATTCGTAGGTATTTTGTAGGTAATTGTAAAATTTAGTAATAAAATTATTTCTATCAGTAAACTAGAATTTTTTATAAGCATCCGCTTATGTTTATTTTTCGATTAGGCTACGCCTAACCCCGCCCGGTAACGCTACGTCCCAATCTGTCCGTCTGTCGCATAGCGTCAGAGCTTTTTATAACTCTGATTGGGTCATTATAAAATACTTATCAAAATGGAGATTCCAGAAAAGCTATGAGTGAATTTCTACTGCTAAAATTGCCAATTTTTCTACCATGATGTAGGAAATAATTGCCCTATTCGGAAAATAAAACCCATAGATTTTTTTTTTTCGCTTAGTGGTTGTCAAATGTTTCACTTTAACCTACCATGTCAAAATCTTAAAGTATGTCCACATAGAAGAAAGCTGTGTTTTGTCCTAGTCCCATCTATATTCTATACTAGCAAAAGGCAAATGCAGTGTGATTGGCCCCTACACATTTAATACCCACCATCCAGTGTAGTAAATCAATCTCCTTTTTTCTTACATTCAATGGGCTGCCAAATTTTACTCTCCAATTTAGGTAACAAGTAATCTATTACACCAATGTACACTGGACCAGTAGTCATACCTAAATTTACTCAAAAACTCATCTATGTACACTTCATACTGCAAAAAAGTTTTCATATCCTTCTAATTGTAATGATGCAATAAAAAGGAACTTAAGGATACATTAGAAAACACTTGGAAAAAATCATTTTAGGACATACTCACACAGTGAAAGGGGTAAATCACAATTTTAGTGTAATGACAATAATAGTCCGGCAGATATCATGATTTGCAAAAAGGTCACGTAACTTTAAAAAAAATCTCAATTTCAGCCTTTTGGTTGTCGAACGAGAATTGGAAAACTTGCTGGAAAAATCCACATATCTGCATTTTGTGTAGAATCCTCGGTGTGAAAATTAATTTCGTTTATATGAGCATCCTCGCAAGTGAATCGACATACCGATTGGGACACAAAAACGTAGAAAGAAAAATTTACTTGAAGGATGTCTACAGTCTACATATGAGAAATTGATTTCCACATCAAGTGGATTCTCCCGACAAATTTTCTAATCTACGGCGACCAAAAGATGAAATCAACTGCTTTTTCAAAAGTTATCGGACCTTTGCAAAATGTGATTTCTGCAGGACTACTATTGTCAACCCCAATAGTTAAAGAACTAAAATTGCAATTTATCTGGGTCTGCGTGATATACCTTATTTTTGTCATAAAACCTTTCACCATTAAGTGAACCCTATTGATATTTTCTGTTCCATCACATGTATATCATGTGGTATGCATGAATGCTATATATTATAACTACAACATTATGATCTGTTCTGACCTGGTCATAATCTGAAAACATGAACAGCACTGCCTTCTACATATTTCTGAGACAATTTTTTATGCTTTTATTACAGAAGTTCCATAACAGGGTCATGTTACAGTCCATCCATGGCATTGATACCGAGTATTAAAGAGATGTATAACGACTCCCAATGAACGTAGTAAAGGAAGATAAAAAGGCGTTTTGGTAGATAAATATAAACACTTCTTAATCAATCACAAATTGCACAATCTTGTCTTTGGTGGAACAACTAATAATGCTCATTTGTTTTAACTTCATCTATCTTGACAAACTTGAAGTTTCGTATTCTTTCACTTAATTGTTGGGAATATGTACAAAAACTACCATTGAGGTTTGGGCTAATTAGAAAAGACCACATGTTTTTCAAAATTACAAAAATCCCGTAAGGTTTGAATCAGTAAACATAAGCAAAAACATTTGGACACCCCTTATATTTGTAAAAATATTGCAATTACTCTCTTACATTTAAAACATAACAAGAATCGCTTTTTTTTTTTTTTTGTAATTTTCAAAATATGAGGGTTTATTTGTAATTAAATTAAACCTTTGCGGAAATTTTTGTAATTATCCCTAATTGTTATTTGCAACTTTGTGTGTAGAAACAAAAACCACTTATTTGTGATTCAGTTCTCACCAAGGAAGTTAGCTTTAAAACATGAAAGAAACTTATGGGATAAATCAGGAACCTAAAATAAGATGAAATAACTTTCAGGTTATATTTGGATTGAAGGATTTGAATTTTACGGGAGGATTAAAATTCCTAGCTCAAAATCCGTCAATCCAAATGAAGTCTCGTAGCCACTTATTATGGACACCATATTCCATAGCATGCTCATTAGACAGAGGGTGGCATTTTAACAATCTTATATGTCAGAAAGTATCTAAGAGTCGAACAATATCATAAGTAGTGTTTTAAATACCGCGGTGATCAAACCGGCTAAGCCACCGGTATGCGGTTCAACTGGTCGGACGGTTCAACCAACCGGTTTTACCGGTTTTAATAAAAATATTTATTTGAAATTATATTATATAAAATATGAATATGATTTATTAATATAGAAGGGAAAATTGTATATGTTTAGTTAAACGAAAAAATGTATATATTTAGCTCAAAAATGACATAAATATATTAAATATTAAGTTTATAAATTCTATTTTTATAAAAAAAAGTGAAAAAAATACAAAAATTAAAAAAAAAAAAAGCAAATTCAGTTCAACGGTTTTAGGCCGGTATGGCGGTATTGTCCGGTATTGACGGTTTAACCGTTAAAACGGTTATTAGGACCTTACCGCACCGGTCCGACCACCGTATCCGGTATAACCGGTTGAACGGCCGATGGGTACGGTATTTTGAACAAAGTGATCATAAGTAGAGTGGCGAAATTGGCCCCGATCGGGCCATATATAGGGTTGGGCTGGAGCCAAAAGGATTGGACCTACTTGGTCTAGCCCAAACCGCCGTAAGCCTGACAAGCCCGACCAAAAATACATGTGTTGGGTTTGGCGGATCGGGCCACAAGAAATGCGATCCGGTAAAAATTTGCCCGGCAAATTTTATGACTTGATCCATTGGGCTCGTGCCATGCCAACCGAACCCAACCCATTGCCAGCCCTAATCATAGGGAACATAATTGCAATAAAGAAAGTTAGATATACGACATGATGTATTTGCGAATCCAAAAATACATGTGTTGGGTTTGGTCAAAGCCACAAGAAATGAAATTCGGTGAAAATTTGGCCCGGCCAATTTTATGACTTGACCTATTGGGTTCAACCATGCCAACCCAACCCAATCAATTGTCAGCTCTAGCATAGAGAACATAATTAAGTAAAGAAAGTTAGATATACGACATGATGTATTTGCGAATCCGAAATCATTATACGATAACTAGACATAAAATCTACAATAACATATTGTGAATTACAATTTAGATGACCAATAATCACAATTTGGCTATATCTTTATGCTATAATTCAGAAGTAAATAATACCTCAACTCAAGTTCATCTTTCACAATTTCATCTGTCTTGTTCAATTTCATCCGGAGGCAATTGAACTTGCTACGAAACTAGACTTGTACGCGTTCTTGCTATATTTGTTATCCTTTTCTTCTTTTGTGACTTAGCACGAAATCATCATCATCATCACTGTCATTTATTATCCGCTTCTTTGCTTTTAGTTCGCCATTCTTGGGAACGGGCTGTGGCCTTTTTGAACTCTCGGGTTTAGTTGACACAGAGGGTGGTGGAGATTTTATTGGAGTACCCGTCCGAAGTTGCTTTTGCTTCCTCTGCTTTTTGTCGTACGCTTTTCTTGCTCTCTCTGGTGACAACATGCCATGTTCCATCAACCTGCAAACATAAAAGGGTATCTACCTAAGAACATATTACAGCATTGTTCAACATGATCCGCAAAATATCACCAACAGATTACAGCATTCTGGATTGGACATGAGATAGAAGTACAATCGGTTAAACCATGAGCTTTTCTCTGAGCTTTAAGATCCAGGGAGATTGAAACTAGTTCGTCTAAGGTATAATTACAAAAAACACCCATGAGGTTTATTCTAATTATAAAAAAAAAAAACCAGTTATCTTTCAGAATTACAAATACCCTCTTGATGTTTGTTTCTCTCCTACAAATCATCGCTCAAGATGTCGGTATTTGTTAGGTAAATAAACCTCAAGGGGTATTTTTGAAAGATAACTGGAGTTTTTTGTAATTAGGCTAAAGCTCATGGGTGTTTGTGTATCTCTTCCTATAATACCGAGAGTTGTTTACTACGAACCATCTCAAGACATATATTAAGCTAATGAATTCATGTAAAAAAAGGTGGCCAGCAATTTCTTATTGTTGCAGACCACATCACAAAATTGCAGATATGTCCCAAAGTAGGGAAAACTACATAAAGAAAAAAACCCAAGTTTTGGGTTAGGTACAAAAAAATCCAGAGAAGTTTCAAAATTATATAAACCCCCTTGAGGTATGAATTCGTCTTACTTATTTACCCAAACTGTTAGTTGAACGGACGTCATTAAAAGTTTCACAATTACATCCCTCGATTTTTCTAAATATTACAATGAGCTCAAACTTTTCGTCTTAAATTTTACAATTACATCCCTCAATTTTGCTAAATATTACAAATAGCCAGACAAAAATTTGGGCTCTTTGTAATAATTAGAAAAGTGAGGGATGTAGATGTAAAATATTTGACGACATCAACATATGTTAGGTCAAGTAACCGTTGGGGTAAAATGTAATATAGAAAACAAACATTTGGATTTTTAGTTAGTTACTCCAAACCTCACCAAAGTATCTGAGATGGTCTTCTGGGTGTATTTAACAAACACCAAGGTTCCTCTCAACCCAAATCCTCATAAATTAAAGAAACATAAATGAAAAACAATCCCAAATTGGGTCTCATTTAGCCAATCAGCAACTCTACATAGAACAAAATTAGGGGTAATTTTTTAACCAATAACAAAATATTTGTTTTCCTCAAACCCTTTCTTTACCCCTTTATTCCATAAAATTATTTTCTTGGAAATCATTATTATAAAGATGGCACTGATCACCTCTATATTAGTATCTCTATTTGACAGGAAAACTATAAAAGTTGGAGGATCAAACACAACAGGCACTTTTTCTTTCAAGGAACTAAGAATACAATAAAGTCATTCCACACTTGGAGGGTATTTGGCTGAGCTTATAAGCTCTCCAAAAGTGTTTGTTAAAGTTTTTAAAAAAATCTCATAAGCTCCTAAAATAAGATCTTATTTGTAATGGCGTCCTTTGATTTTTACCTTTTTTTTTTTGAATGAAATATCCAATGGGGTTGAGGGATTAAGGCGCATTCCCTAACTTGTGTATGGTTTTTACCATTTTAACTACAAAACTATTATTACTACCATCTAATAAGCTACACTATCTTATTTTATTCAAACACTTTAACAACGTATTCTCAAAATAAGATGTGACGTCTTATAAGCTCTTAAAACATCTAGATGTTTTAAATAAGCTTAGTCAAACACTCTCTTAGTAATCCAGAAATTCTAGGAAGATGTAAACGAGGAGAAGAAAATGACCAAAACTACTAGAGGGAAAATTAAGTTTTTGTGTATCTTTTTTATGATATAGCTCCTCCATCCCAAAGGAGCCGAGAAGCAAGTTTTGTATTTGCAGTTCCCCAGATGATAGAACAATAACTTTTCCCTCTTTTGTCGTTCGATTTTCAATAATAAAATTCTAGAGTTCGGCTTTTGAAAAAATCAAACAATATTCATAGTAGTTTACAGAGCATCTACCATCATCAGCTTCAACCAAAATATGGATAAGCATTGAAACTCAGACAGTGAATAGGAGATAAAGAACATGGCAGGCACTTGCACCATTACACAGATAAAAAAAAAGTTGACCATATGTAAAATTAGTTGGTGTGGCTCATCACAATATACTATTCATCAATAATTTTGAAAAATCAAACTAATCTAAGAAGTGCCCAAATAATTTGCATGAAAAAAGAAGGCCGTCATGTATGTCACCACATATTGGCTGAATATCTTAATTGGTTATGAATTGCAACGCATTCGCAAGTTTGGTGTCCTCATGAAAAGACAAGATTTGAAAACCTAATTTATGTCAAACAGAAAATCGCGTACACTTTAACAAAACTCACCAAAATTCAGCCATTTCACTTGAAGGTATCTGCTTGGATAATGATTCGTAAAATATTCTCAATGGTTCTCGCTGTAACATGGAGAAGAGAAAGGATTCAGTCAACACATAATTCCTTCAAAAAATAACTCCACTGTACTAAAAACAATTGCTAAAGATACAGAACCTCTTCAGGAACATCAAATTTCTGGCCCGGCAATGAAAAAACTTTCTTCTCTCTGGTTTTAGTCACCGTTTTCGTAACAGTCTTTGACTGAGTTGATGTTTTCTTTACCTTCACTTGATCAATGTATATCGAAATTCAATTAGAGAGATAATCAAAACTCCGAATAGTTAGCATTATGGAATCGAAAAACCACCCCATTTGCGGATAAATAATGCAACAAATTAGATTACGAATAAGAAAAGTATATATAGTGCTAAAGATCATTGAAAAGAAGACAATCCACATATATGACTCGGGAGTCGATAGGAAAAATAGCATACAACTACTGGTTGCATTCTATGTACACTACAGAACAATCAACACAAGAGAGTTGTTACATGAATGTAGGATTTCTCCAATCAATGGTAAATATACACAAATTCTAAAGTAAATATTACAAATGGAAATCAAAGCTGATTACCAGTTATTTTGATTAAACATCCCGACTTTGCTTATCGTATAAACACTCGCCCCCCAACACCAAAACAGCCCTCCCAGAATCAAATTAGGATTAAACCTAATGGTTTAAACCCAAACAAGAAAATCAATTAACTGATAGATCAGCTATAATCCTTGCAATAAAGCACTCCAGTTTTCCATATATGAGCATTTTGATGATAAAATGATAAAATAAACCACATCTAATGATTAAAAAAAAAAGCAAATTATTTCAAAAAATTAGCACCTCACGGAAGAAAAAAGAAACAGAATTGCAAATTGAACATTTAAAGAACAATCTTTTGACGATCCCAGCTAAATACATTGCCAAACTCACAGAATCTACAAATTGAAGGATTAAAAAACCGATCTTTGCAAATGGGCATCTCAGTTTTACCTACAGGATTGACAATAATTGAATTATGATGGAAAAAAAAGGGGAAAAAAGTAATCTTTACCATTTTGGAGACATTGATTGTGGATCTGTTCTTTGCATCAAAAGCAGAATTCTTGATTGATCCCTCAATAACTTTCTTCTTCGATACAGATGAATCGATCTTGGGCTTTGAAGATGATGATGGCCCAGCTCCAATATTGGGCTTAAATTTCATGGAATTACTGGATTTTGTATCTGTGGCCATGGATTTTTTTTTTTTCTGTTATCAAAATTCTGTATTTAACTAAAACCCTGCTTTCAATCTGTTCAATCTTGGATTCCGTTTCATCCTGCTTTTCATACCAATTATGAAAATAGCATTTCCTTACGGTTTTCTGTGCAGAAATTTAAAAATTAGAAAAGGAAAAATGGGAAAAAGAAAAAGACGGCAGGTTAGAGTTAGACTAGACAAAAGTAGTTTGATTGAGTTTTTAACTGTCTTTATGGATATTTACCTAATCTTACTGTTACATTTGCATCAGGTTTGTTTTTGGATATTTGCAGAAGAAAGAAATAAAGACAAAAAACCACCAAATATCAGAGGTAATAAATAATAATTACTATTAGCAGACTGTAATGAATTGAATGCTTTAAGATTTTAAATATCCAGAAAAATTAGGTGAAGGGTGGCTTATTGGCAGACCCCAAATTTGATGAAAGACATCCATTTTCTAAAATTTCAAAATGTATTAAGTCAAAAGACTATAATACCCTTACTAAAAAAAGCCAAGTTCTAAATACACCCCCCAATCTCTAAATACACCCACATCATTCATTTCAATTAAATCTACTAAAACACATCCACCCACATCATTCATACCTACATTCTTCTTCTTCTTATTCTTCTTTCTTGAGAAAAACTTAAACCTTGTTCTCATAAACCCTAGTTTTTTCGACACCAACACAACAACTTAAATGGACAACAAAGATTTGATTCCTCCAAATATTGTAAGTATCTTCTTGGTTATCAGCTCAAAATTATGTAATTTATCCACTTTTGCCGTTCGATATTTCTGTTGCACCATTGTTTTCCGCCGATTGGCACGATCAACAGCATGGCACGATCATCACGTCGATCGTGCCACGTGGCAATATGGCACGATCACATGTTCAATGATCGTGCCATATTGCCATGTGACACGATCAAAGGTGGAACGATCATGGTCATGATCGTGCCATTTTGACAGTTTGTTTTTTGGTCTTGTTGATTTTGTTTTAATAGGGTATGGCCTCGTTGCCTACGGAAAATAGTGTTGTTTGTCCTCCCAAGAATGATGAGAATGTTGAAGAGCTTGGTGTTGTTACCGATTACACACATGTATTCACGACGCATGAGTTATTTGTTTCTCGGGATAAATTATTTGATTGGGTGCGTGAGAGAGGACATGAGCACAACATGGTAATTGTAATAAGTAGGTCGGAAGTGGTCAAGGAAAGAAAATACCTCGTATATTTTGTCTTGTGAACGTAGTGGGCATTACCGTGATTCAAAAAAAGACTAGAGATGTCGAACAAAATGATGCTAAGAAATTTGAAAAAAAGTCTCTAAGAGAGAATCTGGAACTAAGAAATGTGGTTGCCCATTTCGTTTGAGGGGTCGGCAAGTAACAATTGAAGGAGAATGGTCACTAAATGTTGAATGTGGTGTGCATAATCATCCAATTGCACAATATTTGGAGGGTCACTCTTATGCCGGTCGATTATCAAAAAGTGAGGAAGAATGTGTGTTGGATATGTCACATGGCAATACTCGGTAGAAGGACATTTTGTTTGGTCTACAAAATAAGTTTCAAGATAATAAGTCCACCATACGGACTATCTACAATGCCCGTATGAAGAATAGAGTTGTCAAGCGTGATGGTCGATCTCAAATGCAACAACTTATGCATAAATTGAAGGAGCATGGATATTTCTATCATCATAGACGTTGCAGACGAGTAACACCGTGAAGGATATATTCTTTGCTCACCTACAAGCGTTGAGTTGTTGCGTGCTTTTCCGAGTGTCATTTTTATGGATTGCACATACAAAACTAATAGGTACAAGTTACCTTTGTTGGAGATTGTTGGTGTGACATCGACACATCCGACATTTTCTATTGCGATTGCTTATATGGAGTGACGGCGGGAAGATAATTACATATGGGTTTGCTCGATCTTAAAATCATTGATGGACCCATCTTCCCGCCAAATGTGATTATTGCGATAGAGAATTAGCTCTAATGAATGCAATAGAGACGACATTTCCCACTTCGAGACATTTTCTCTTCGGTGGCACATTAGTAGGAACATTTTGGCAAACCGCAAAAAAATATTGGCCACAAAAGAGAAGTGGGAATCTTTTAACCTCTATTGTAATTTATTGGTCATCGCAGATTCTCGAGCAATCATTTTATGACTTAATTAGGAGATTGCGGTCATAATTTTGTGAATATCCAGCCGTAGTACAATATGTAATGGAGCAATGGATGGGGCCGTATAAAGAAAGATTTGTGTCGCTTGGGACGAATAATGTCATGCATTTCGACAACACCACAACAAATAGGTAATTTACTTTATTGTGCTCATCATTGCGTTTATGTTATATCATATACAATCCTAAAAATTAATATAATATTGTTTGAAAAATCATTATAGGGCGGAGAGTCACCATGCATTGAAAAGAAAAAGGCGTCTAGTCAGGGTAATTTCGAGACATGTTGGGAACAGATTCACACCCTACTCGAGACATCACACATGCAATCGCTTCTTCTTTTGAGAAGAGCAGAAATGTAGTCTTACATAAATACAAATCGATTGTATTTATGTCACTACGAGGTATGGTGTCTATACATGCATTGAATTTGATATATACTTGAAATGCATCGTGTAGCCGAGGTAGCGTAGACCCTTTGTTGTGTGGTTGTGTATTGAGAAAGACGTGCGGACTCCCATGTGCTCATGAACTTTCGAATATGTGAGTTTGGATAAGCCAATTCCACTTGATCAAGTGGCTTCATTTTTGGCGAAAATTAGATATATTACCGACTAGCAAAGACGGTTTCGGAGTTGGGCCTAAATGGGGTCTCGATGGACTCAAGTGTTTTGGTGATCTTTTCACCAAATTTGAACAAGCACCGAATCGAGAGGTTATTAATTTTGAAAAGAATTACGGAGATTACGAATCCAAGAACAACCTCACTAATTGAGCACAAGTGCGACTTCGCACACGTGGTCGTCCCTAAGTCCGTAAAGGTTAAACAATCCAAATCAACCAAACGTGACCCGAGTAAGTTCGAATATGTCGAGTCTATTAAAGATAGTTGTTCACCATGTGAAGAAGTAATCTTTAATGTTGGTCCATCGAATCAACCTATGTTCTCTCCGATGCCGAGGCAAAAGCTACGGTAAATATCGTGTCTTTTATTTGTGCATGTACACATGACATATTTGTTGATAATGTCCTTGTTCTTCATGTTGTGTTTCAATAGGTTGTGCGTCAAAAGGACCGAAAGTGATCATTAGTGGTTTTATGGAGCAACTTCCAACTCGTTTACATCAACATATTATTGGTACTAAGGATGTTGTGAGCGATGGTCATTGTGGTTTCCGTGCCGTCAGAGCACTACTTGGATACGGTGAAGATTCATGGGGTCGGGTTCGAGGAGACCTATGTCATGAGTTGAACGAAAACCAAGGGTTGTACAATCATGTATTCGTCAAACATGGTAGTGTTGACAAAATATTGTCTCGCCTCAACTACTATAACGACAAATGATAAGAAACATTGGTTTTGTTTACCCGAGATGGGTCACTTGGTTGTGTCGACTTACAATGTTGCGTTTGTGTGTTTGGATCGAATGTCCCTCACATATCTACCATTACGAACGTACGAGCCGCCAATTGCTCGAAGCTAATTTGTGTTGGATTTGTGAACAATAACCATTTTATAGAGGTAACTAAAAAATTGAGTAATTTGTCTCGTCTCAACTACAATAACCATTTTTTTTCATTTGTAGGTTTTCTTGAGTGGCGGTCACCCATTGCCTCCCGTGGTCGCAACATGGAATAATTATCGCCATGAATGTGCAGCAAATTGGAAGAATTTGTATACTAAACAACTTGAATTGTATAGTGGAAGTGTAGGAAACAGTCCCATTGTCCGTAGTACGGAGACTATAAACTTAGGTTAGAATTATTTGTTTGTTATGTATTGGATAAGTTAAAGAACTTTGTTGGAAATGCATGTGTTTTTAATTGGTGTGATTGCTGTCGGAAATGCTTGTTTTAAGGTGGCACATTTGTTACAGGTATTTTGTTAAGTTGACTGTCAAATGGCACGATGGTGGCACGGATCGCATATACTACGATCGTGCCTACATAGACACGATGGTGGCACGGTCACACACCTTTGTTATTGTGTCATAAAGGCACGATGGTGGCACGGTCGCATACTACGATCGTGCCTACATGTACACGATGGTGGCACGGTCACACATTGTTATCGCGGTCTATAAAGGCACGATAGTTGCACGGTCGTAAATGCAATGATTAGGGGTGGGCATCGGTCGGGTAATCGGGTATTCGGTGCACCGAAAAAACGCGTGGCTATTTTGGGTACCCGACACCTACCCGAAAAAATCGGGTACCGACTTTTGGCAATTACCGAAAATGTCTGCAGTACGTGGGTTATCATTTTCGGTTTTTTTTTTTAAAAAAATTGGCTGCTTTTTTATTTTGACATTCATCAATTTCACTTCACCAACTGCTTGCTTCTATCATACTTTATATATTCCAACAAAATCGAACATTCATATTTTCATTTGGAAGAATTCATTTACTTATCTCCTCAAGTTCAACCACAAAAACAAAAACTATTTGGGTTTAAAAGAAAACGGATTAAAGAAATAAATGAGTTGTGGACGTCGAGAGAAGAACAAGGAGACAGAGAGATGAGACGATGCGGACTTGCGAGATCGGATCGAGAGTGGGAGTGGAGTGAAATTTGTGCTCTGAGACTTGTGAATTATTTTTTAGGGTTTTAATTTATCGGTACCGATACCCGGTCGGGTATTTTTTAATACCCGACCCCCGACCCGATTTTTATATATCGGGTATCGGGTACCCAATACCCGAAATTTTATGTAAAATACCCCGATCGGGTATTGCTTCGGGTCGGGTCGGGTACCGATACCCGAATCCGAATGCCCACCCCTAGCAATGATCGTGCCACATGCGTTGATATAGTATTATCTGCCACGTTGAAAACGTTTCATAACAACTTTATTATTACATCACAATCCTCCATAGTACATTACCAACCTTCATAGTACATTACAACCTAACAGAAGAGTACATTACCAACCACAACACGGACAAATATTACAAACATAGCGCACAACCACCCAACTAGTACACAAATGACACCAATTGCCGATGCTCAATCGTGTCAACTTCCGAGCGTTCAACATCATCCCGAGAACCTTCATCAAGAGTAGCCATCAAACTCCAACGGCGCCTCACGAGTGTTAAAAACTTCAACACAAATACGGTACCTTGGGAAGCCATTAGTCCGAAAAAACCGTTGCATGCTTTGTTCTCTTGCCTAACATAAGCCCAATAACTGGAGAGATGGAAAACCTGTTAGTGTACGGGTTGAAATTAACACCCGCAATGTCAGAAACGCCGTAGTCATGAAAGTGGGTGCGCATCATATGGATCTTAATCTTGACTTTAAGACAGGGAAATCTTTTTGCATGGCTTCGGATAAAGACGCGACTCGATTCAACAAATATGCCGTTGAAAACAAAGCAGGCGCCGTATGTTGTTTGCCATACGACATAGCATGAAGAAATTGTCAAAAAGAAAGCTTCTTCTTCCGGGAAGTCCAACCATCACCACGCCTATTGTCCCTAGCGATCTCATTTCTTGTTCTTACCATTTTTCCTCGTAACAAAAATCATAACAAACATGTTCATCCAAGATTTAATTAGCTATGATTCATTCATCAAATTAGCTACTATGTAAAAATTACCTTTATCGTCAACACAACCAAGATTTACTACAATTTTATTATCTACATTTGAACATACCCATGTATTTATAAGTGTAATGTATGGACCCATGTATAATGTAACTCATTTTTACCATTTATTGCATGGACCCATGTGTAATATGTAACTTATTTTCACCATTTAATGCAAGGACTCACGGTCAATATGTTACTTATTTTCACCATTTAATGAATGGATCTTACTCGAATGGAAAGATTGTATGTCCCCAACTAACAAGTCCATTTAATGGATGGACCAATGAATATGTTACATATTTTCAATCATTTAATGCAGACCCGCATAACATATGGCACGATAGGCAATATCATGATCGTGTCAAGCCTTATTGATCATTCCACATGAGCACGATAGAAAAAATGGCGATCGTGTCATCGTGCCTCATGTATGGCACGATCAATGATATGGCGATCGTGCATCGTATCGTGCCACATTGTGTAGATTGTGGGTATTTAGTTGGAATTGTGTATATTGTGGTTATTTAGTTGGTGCATCGTGCTAAATTTATACACCGTAAATGCTACATGCCGACGATAGGTTGTTTTTATATACTCGTGTTAAGGATTGAGTCAAATACATTTATAAGAAAACTCTCCGCCTCCTCAATGCAAACGATCCACAACTATGACTATCATGTTGTTTGTAATTCTTTGATGGACCAACAACCTTGATATCCAAGTATTCTCTCGAGGTGTCAACTCCGGACGCTCTTGGTAGAAACGGTTTGCCGTAGCAAAACAGGAATAATACGTGCAAACGGATAGAGAGAGCCGCGCGGTCAAGTCTAACCTCAGCGGTAGCTTGTGGATGTTGGAGTCATAAATCCAAATCGCAATCCTTCGCCGCTATCCTCACAACAATCCAATGACTATCGATGTTGTGGATAAAAACAACCCGCAAAAAATCGATTAGAAATTAGGGAGTATGAACAAAACAATAATTAGTTAATTAATTTATACCGAAAAGAGATAGTTCTTACGTGGTCCAACGAACTCCATGGAGGCACCCCACCCCAAAGTGGTCGTTCACCATGGACATACTCCACCAACGGCGCGGAAGGTCATCCGGTATGACCTCCGCACCTGCCGTCAAACTCTCCAACCGGTGGGTCCTTTCCATGTAGATTGGTCCATACTTTGCCTAGATCAAGTTGTATAATGAAAACATATTTGTTAGTAAAAACACGAATGTACCGAAACAAAATAAATGACACATTATGGACTATTTATCTAAGAAATACATGAAACTTATCGCGAATCGTGTGTCAACCAATCCCATACGACCTCGCACTGGGATGGACCACTACACCACCCAACTCAGCCGGGCAATGTAGTACAACTAGGTAGGCATCAATTTGTCAGAATAAGCAAACAATAAGATCAATTGTCAATGAACATGAACAAATAACACCCTGGAAATGAAAGAAAAAAACATTAACATTGTGTTACCACGTAATCCAAATCAATGGCTCGCGACTCGATATCCTTAAAGAAACCATCGCCAAATGTGCATAACGCATATCCAACATTGCTACGAGATGAGTAAAACTCGTGTTAAAATCACAAAACAACAATAGTGTATTTGAATTCATATATTGATTTAACTTACGCCTCATCGCTTATCTAAGAACCGCATGCACTCAAAGATATGTGGCATCCTCCTTACGGCGCTCGTTTGCCGTGAAAGGGCTACGAATGTACCTAAACGGCTCTCTCACAACATGAACGGACATATCATCCCCTCCAAATGAACCCACCGATGCACCAATACCAACCGGTGTCCGTGACATCCGTAGGGGACAGATCCAACGGCCTGCAAGCACCGGCGGTGGAGGAGAAAGAGTCCCGTGGCCCACCTTTGGGGGGAACCGCTCACCCACCGCCGTGGGGGGAATAGAATCCGCGCACAATGAAGGTGGAACCGCACGACCTCGACCTCCTTCCGCACGATAGGCGGTACCACAGCGTATACGTGCTTCGACTAAACCGCACGACGGTCGCACGAAGGTGGAACCTCCGCCGACCGCTGCGAGTAAAACCTCTCTTTGCATCCCGCCCGAACCAAACCGAACCAACGCCTCGACCTCCCGCCGTACTCAAACGCGGACCAAGGCCTCAATGGCACGCTCAACCAAAGTCGGCACAATGGCCTCCACCGCCGCCGCACCAATTCTTCTAATAGCGCTCGATCGGCAGCTAGAGAGGGTGTGGAGGTGTGTGGAGGAACATCCGGAACAGAGGTGTGTGGAGGAACATCGGAACAACGCTTCGGGGCCGGATGATCATAATCACCCATCTCAATATGTGGATCGGCATCAAGGCTATCATCATCATCCATCAATGAAGTCGACTCATGTGTGGTGGTGCGTCGACGCTTTGTGGGTTTCTTCTTCCCGATCGGGTTACCCCGATGAACATAATGTAAGTCCAGCGCTACGATAATCAGAGGGGGTGAATAGATTATCTCCATCTTTTCGATTTCGTCCTCTTTTAACAATCGAATGCTCAAACAAAATAATGAAGGTGCGGAATGAAAACAACACACGTCGATTTAAAGAGGTTCAACCCACCTAGGGCCTAATCCTCTACCACCCCAGTATATCCGGGATGGATTTCGAAAGAAAAAGAATTTTATTAATTACCAAAATTAATACAAATTCAACTTACAACACCTTGAAGAGCACCACACTCTTCTTCAACACCACCTTTGGAGATTACCACAATCTCCCTTTGAAGATTACCACAATCTTCCTTCAACGGCACCTAGTGAAGATTACCACAATCTTCAACCTTGAAGAATACCGAATTCTTCAACACCTCAAATAAGAAGATTACCACAATCTTCTTGTACCTATCACCTAAATCATCCAAGTGTGCTCTTACCACAAGAACACTCACAAGGATATCTTGTGTTTGAATGATAACCAAAAATCAAGATTACAACTCAATAATGAATAATACAATTTGAGTGCAAAGTGTAATCAAGAATAGCCTAGACCTCAAAGATGTGAAAGTGATAAGTTGTGCAATTTTACAACAAGAATAATGACTATGAAAGACCAAGTGTTTGCTTGAAGTGTATCTTGTTGTGTTGTATCTCAATTGTAGTGTTGGTTGCTCCAAAACTTCCTCTATTTATAGGAGATGATTGATCAAGCATAGGCTCCTCTTGGGGATTGAAAATCTACAGAAAAATACAATTAAAATCAAGAATATAGTCTGTTAGAAATCAATCCCACAATTTAAGGAAATGTGTCTGTTTGTCAAACGGTCATATTTTTTTTGTCCCAATATACAGGCGACCAATCGACGCAAATAGACGTTGGAAAAAATACACAAAGAAAATAACAGGGCGACCGGTCGACGTCTACCTCGACCGGCCGACCATCTCCCCAACCGGTCCCCCATGGATTTTGCAAGGATTAAAGGTTCTGTTCAAACACACTTGCAGTCGGCCGATGGCCGGCGGCGACGGCCGACCGGACGGCCGTCGCCGCAGATGCGGTCGACCTCGGCTTGTTTTTTTCTTCCGTCTCATTTTCTATTTCTAAAATCATCTTCAGTGCACGGTTGCCCTATAGGGCGGACCTGGTCGACCACGAGACGTAAATATTGTCCAATTTTTGTCGAAAATAAAACTCAAGAAATACTCCGAAAATTTAGTAAAAACATTTTAAACCGATCGGAAGTATTAGGACAACATTTAGAAACATCGTTTGAGAGTGAAAATCCAATAACGTAAAATCATTAAAAGCGTTGTCCAATTTAGATTTAAAAATAAACTTTGAGAAAATACTTGGAAAATATTAAAATCATTTTAAATCATTTAGGAGTATTTGGACAACCTTTAAAAACATTGTTTTGGTGATAAAATAAAATCATCAAAATTAAGATAAAAACATGTATCAAACAATCTCCCCTTTTTGATGATTACAAACCAAAACAGTTTTTACACAAACTAAGAGAGCAAGTTTAGAAAAGATTTTCCGGTAAAAACATTTGACCGTTTGGAAGCAACCAAAATTTCCAAAAATATTAAAGCAACCAAGTAGGGAGTAAATATTTTCAATAATAAGCCCAAGCTCCCCTATCCACAAAGACATCAAGAATAATGTAAGAGCAATAATCCATAAGCTAAAAGCTTTAGCTTTTACAATTTGTTCAAGAGCTTATAAGCTCCCCTGTCACAAAACAACATTAAACAATAATATAAGTCCATCAAGCAACAATTGGACTAAAAATAAATCACAACTTATGGCTTTTATGAGCCATAGCTTATAGCTTTTATGACAAGCTTTTATTAGCTTCTTTGAGCTAATGAGCCAATATCCTGTTTTTCTCCCCCTTTGGAATCATCAAAAAGAATGTTAGGATGGTGAACACATCATAGAAGTATATCAAAGTGCGCCAAAGAAATGGTTTATTAACCATTGAGCAATGTAGCTTAAAAACCAAGGAAAATGGGAGAAATGTATCATGATGAGTTCATACGCTCGTTTTGTTTCCCAAAACATGATCTCAATGAGTATTGAAGACTTGTGGAAGCGAGAGAATCATGTAGAAGTTGAAATTTTCATTGCGACATTTTAATAAACACCTTGTGTGCGTGAAGAATAGAAGAGGTTGTATATAACCTTTGTAAATGGTTCAAGCCAAAAATTTGCATATCATCAATCAACCTCATTTCAAAGCTCAAAAATCATATGCACCATATGCAATAATTTGTTCATCAATTAAGAAGCTCAAAGTAGATTCTCAAGGGTTCGACCCAATTGAGATAAGTTAAGAATGATCAAGGCATTACAAATGCCAAAAATTAGAGCAACCATCAAGTAATAAGTCATGCTTTCAACAATACATGTATCAAATGACCCAACATATTCAACTAAGCATAACAAAGCAATAAAAGAAGCACTTTTACCATCAAGTACTTCATACCACTTATCAAACAATGCTTTAGAGTATTTTTACCATCAAATACTCCATCAAAAATCATGATCATCCACAAGTCATTATCAACTTGCAATATTAACCCTTTTAAGAAAAAACAAGCAAATATCATTAGTACAAATGAGTTTTACAAAAAATTCATCAAAATACAAAACATCATTAATGAAAATGCTAGAAAGTAAAGGGGTGGGGTAACATCATTCCTCATCCGAGGAGAAGCAAGATCCGGAATAAAGTCCTTGATGAATTTCTTTAACTTGCCGATAGACTTTTTGCATTTTAGAGGTCTTTTGCTCCAAAGCCTCATACCTCGTCTCATGAAAAGCCCTCATCTCATCAAATTCGGCTTGAGTATACCTCCTAGGCGGTTGAGCACCTAGATTACCCTCCGGATTGCTTGGTTCGCCTTCTTCCACCAATCTTGCGGCCCCGGCGTCATCAAAGATGTCATTAGGATCGGGGACTCTTGACCTCGCCTCTAGCCATTTTGGTAGGTCGGATGTCCATATTCTTGCGCATCGTGACTATTTGGGTGATATTATCAATGTCGAAGTCATTTTGAAAGACTTCCGAGTTAAACTCCAACGAAGGAAGTCCCGATTGAATAAGAAGTTTACAAATCCAATTTCCCATGACCAACTTCTTATTACCTTGAGTAATGGACTCGATAAGACATTGAATAAGTATGGCACCAAAGTTAAGTGGTTCCTCCTAGCAATCTTATAAGTCAAAAAGTAATCCATATTGCTAGGCATCTTTCCCGACTTACCACAAATGCAATATGCGACAATGACCGATAAAATGCGATGCTGTCAAGTGTCATTGCCAACAAAGAGTACTTAGGCCATACTCCCAAATACGTCTTGACTTCTTTCATCGACACCCCCAACATTTCATCATTCCAAGTCCCACAAGAGAAGTAATCCCAACCACCTTCTCTAACATGTAAAAGCGGCAAATATCATTGGGAGTCCATCTAAAATGACGACCCTTTATAAGCTTTTTAATTAACGGCAATCGGCTTTCTATCATTATCATATTCAACCCACATATTGGCATAAAAGAGTTGGATAATATCATCATCATACAACACATACGCATGTTCCCATAAATACATCCAACCTTGCTCCTCAAAAATCCTCTAATCGTAGGATACTCATTCGTAAATGAACTAAAACGACACATTTTAGTCCGAGCAATCGACTTTCCTCCCATTCCCGAGTCCTCGTAATACCATTCCGCATATTTATGAATGAAATTAAGAACATTGTGGGAATTAGGGGCTTGAGTAACAAAGGATTTTTACCTTTCGCCCCCAACGGCAATTTTGGAGCGAAATCGTTCGCGTAGCTCCGGTAATTTGGGCCCGAGAGAGAATGGGATTTTGAACATCATCACCTTCGAGCCACGTTTCTTTGAGCGGCTCGAATATCCCTTTGTTCGGCTTCCTCTTGTCGATTTCTTGACGAACCCTCTCCGCCCCTTCTACGCTTGGAGATGGGATTTGACTAGGTGGAATTCTTTGGAGGTGCCATATGTGTAAGATTCTTGCAAAAAGAAGTGAATTAGCAAGAAAAATTTCAAGGATTGATGAAGAATTGAAGATTTTGAAGAAAAAAAGGGAAAAATGCTTTGAACAAGGGTTTGGGGATGTTTTTGAGTGCATTTCCTTAATCAAGACAGAGTGTTTTAAAGTGCAAAAATTAACTGGGGGCGGCCGAGGTGGGGTGCGACCGGTCGAGGTGCAGGGCGACCGGTCGCCCCTGCTATGACCGTCCCAGGTGATTTTTCTTTCTCCCAGAGTTTTCCAAAATTCGATTTTTCACCCCAAAAGTTTTAAAACTTTGCAAAAATATAAGTTTGGACTATATCCAACAAATATGGGTTTTGGAAAACATATAAACGATAAAATCGAGACTAAACACGTAGTGCCTTTTAAGAGAAAATATTTGCAAGATCAATTAGGGGCACTTAAGGGGTCAAAATGAAATATCTTGAAAGATATGTGCATAAGCATAAAATCGAGTTTTAAGGAAAAATACGAGTAGACATACCTCGATGGTTTAAGAAACTTGATGACGTAATAGCCAATGAGTATGAAGTATGTATCCTACACAATTCTTAGACAACATATGCATAGAAAATACAAGTGTAGGCAAGTAATATGAGATATCAAAAGAGCTTATGCTATAAGATTTCATAAGAGATAATAAGCCACATAAGTCTAATAAAATGCTCAAGGGTTTTAGAGAATCATGCAAGGTCTCTTTAAAAAATTGAAATTCATGAATTTATAAGAGACCTATATTAAAAATAAATACTTGAAAATTCATTTTGCAATTAAGACACAATTAAAAGTATGCATAGATTTAAAAAATGCATATACAAATGGGGAGATACGGTTTACCAATTACGCCGTTTCCATGGGTTGTGTCTTTCCCATTGTTGATGATGATATCTTCCCATTTGGAAGTCACTTTGTTGATGATGACTTCCTTGATTACTCCATTTCAAGGTTTGTTACCTTCCCATGGTTGATGGTTTTTCTTCTTTGAAAATCATCTTGTTGATGATGTCTTTGCCATTTCAAGGATTGTGTTCTTCCCATTTTTGATTATACGCTCTTCTTGGAAATTGGCTTTGTTGAGAGTAGTTCTTCTTTGATCAAATGAAACGTTCATTTGATGTTTTCTTGGTGGCATGAATTTTCTCCGATTTTTGCTTTGCCGGGTACCTAATAGCACATTATTTTGTGGTACCCTCATGTGTTTGGGTCCTTTAAGATTAGCTTTGAGACTTTTAGGTCTCCAACAATATTTAGAGCTATTTCTAGCTCGACAAGAATTAGCCGTATGACCCTTTTTGCCACAATAAAAATAAGTAGTAATTTAGGAGCATAATGACCAATATGCATAGTGACTTGATCCTTTTTCATATGATTAACAACTTTAGGCTTATGATCAAGTCCTTTATCACAATTATGAATATCAACAATATTGGACATTTTATTGGTACTCGAGTTGGATTTTAATAAATCCTTTTTCATGCAATCAATATTCTCAACAAGAGTACTATTTTCTATTTCAAGATTTCTAACCTTATCAAGAGTGGTGGTGTGAGCACATGATAGTGATTCATAGGAAGTAAATAAACTATCCTTATTATTTTTCAAAATATTGAATTCTTTTTCAAATTTTTATACTTAACAAGCAAGCTTTGGAATTCATCTTGAAGATCATCAAAATCATTTTGCAAATCACTATAATCATTTTGAATAACAATATCATAAGAAGTAGAGGGCTTAAGACATACCTCATTTTCTTCATTGATGCCCATAAAACAATATTCAACTTCTTCATAATTGGAAGTTGTAGGAGGCTTATTCCTTAGATTTGAGCTTGTATAATCTTGAGAAGTAGATGCTTTTGTTTGACTCCTTTCATTTGCAAATACTCCATAGATGGCTTCTAATTTTGCCATACTCCATGTGCCGACTTCATTCCTACAATATGTTCATATTCTAAATTAGTAAATGAACAATATAAAATATTTAAAGCCTTACCGTTTAAGGAGATGATTTTCTTTTCTTCATCATTGAGCTTTTTGAAGCCTTTTGAGGTGTATGGTGTATCTTTCGTCGGAATGGATTCTCCATTAATGACGGTGTTCCAAATGTCGAACCCGCAACCTTGTAGATAGCATTCCATTCTTTCTTTCCAAAAATTAAAATTCTTGGAATCAAATAGTGGTGGCTTGGTGGTGGAGGTCTTGGATAGATGAGCTTCATTCGTAGCCGTTGATCGTTTCTCTTCACTCGCGATGTGAAGCGAGCTTGCCAAAGAGTTTGGCTTTGATACCACTTGTAAGTCCAAGCGGCTACGATAATCTAGAGGGGGGGTGAATAGATTATCTCCATCTTTTCGATTTCGTCCTCTTTTAACAATCGAATGCTCAAACAAAATAATGAAGGTGCGGAATGAAAACAACACACGCCGATTTAAAGAGGTTCAACCCACCTAGGGCCTAATCCTCTACCACCCCAAAGATATATCAGGGATGGATTTCGAAAAGAAAAAGAATTTTATTAATTACCAAAATTAATACAAATTCAACTTACAACACCTTGAAGAGCACCACACTCTTCTTCAACACCACCTTTCGAGATTACCACAATCTCCCTTTGAAGATTACCACAATCTTCCTTCAACGGCACCTAGTGAAGATTACCACAATCTTCAACCTTGAAGAATACCGAATTCTTCAACACCTCAAATAAGAAGATTACCACAATCTTCTTGTACCTATCACCTAAATCATCCAAGTGTGCTCTTACCACAAGAACACTCACAAGGATATCTTGTGTTTGAATGATAACCAAAAATCAAGATTACAACTCAATAATGAATAATACAATTTGAGTGCAAAGTGTAATCAAGAATAGCCTAGACCTCAAAGATGTGAAAGTGATAAGCTAGGCAATTTTACAACAAGAATAATGACTATGAAAGACCAAGTGTTTGCTTGAAGTGTATCTTGTTGTGTTGTATCTCAATTGTAGTGTTGGTTGCTCCAAAACTTCCTCTATTTATAGGAGATGATTGATCAAGCATAGGCTCCTCTTGGGGATTGAAAATCTACAGAAAAATACAATTAAAATCAAGAATATAGTTAGAAATCAATCCCACAATTTAAGGAAATGTGTCTCATTTTTGTCAAACGGTCATATTTTTTTGTCAATACACAGATGACCGGTCGCACGTAAATAGACGTTGGAAAAAATACACAGCAAAATAACACAGGCACGGCCGACGCGTCTACCTCGACCGGTCGACCATCTCCCCAACCGGTCCCCCTCATGGATTTTGCAAGGATTAAAGGTTCTATTCAAACACACTTGTGTACAGTGGCCGGTCGGCCATTTGACCGGCCGACCGCGCTTTTTTTTTCTTCCGTCTCATTTTTGTTTCTAAAATCATCTTCAGTGCACGGGTTGCCCTATAGAGGCGACCGGTCGACCACGAGACAGTAAATATTGTCCAATTTTTGTCGAAAATAAAACTCAAGAAATACTCGAAAATTTAGTAAAAACATTTTAAACCGATCGGAAGTATTAGGACAACATTTAGAAACATCGTTTGAGAGTGAAAATCAATAACGTAAAATCATTAAAAGCGTTGTCCAATTTAGACGAAAATAAACTTTGAGAAAATACTCCAGGAAAATATTAAAATCATTTTAAATCATTTAGGAGTATTTGGACAACCTTTAAAAACATTGTTTTGGTGATAAAATAAAATCATCAAAATTAAGATAAAAACATGTATCAAACACATAAACAACACCGGATCGGAGCTCGAGATTGACATGCAATAAATAAGGAAGCTCATTGTCCTCGATCAAGGTCCGGTGCGTATCAATCTACAAAATTGCAAGATCAAAATCAGTAATTACTTAATTATTACCATAAGTTAAAATTTGAAAAATGCAAATTACATTTTGTACTGGACGGTCAAGAAAGCCATGCATATTCACGGAGGACTTCGGAAACTTCCGGCGTGTGCGGCGTGGAATAGCAATGTCCGAGGTCGAACCCCACATGAATCCCCAGTTGGGTATGGCCTCAAACGCCCATATCTAAGAAGAACAATAAAAATAGTTAAATTATAAGATGTATGTTTGTACTAAATGTAAATTATAAGATGTAAATTACATTAATATCACTTACCAAGAAAGCCCAAACAAATCCGTACATACGGAAAGTACTCTTGGGCTCGGTGGGTAACTTGATGAAAGGTAGTGGCATAAAATGAACGAGCAAGTACTTCCCAGAAAGACTCCCACCGATCAACGTCATCAACCAAAGTCCACCACGAATCCTCAATGATTGTGGACCTTGGATCCCATGCGAATAGCAAATAATGTGCAACCAACAACTTTGCCACCTTCAACTCATCGAAGGATCATCACGGAATGCACCGCCCGCAAAATGCATGAGTAGATCCTCCATCGACACCTTAACACCACGATAGTGTCTATCATACAACCTATTGGGAGGCGGCACGTGGTTGGTGTTCGGATTAAATGTGGTGGGGGCAAAGGATAGCCCAGTAATTAAAGCGTACTCATATTTGGAGAACCGAATCAAACGGTTTCCAATCCGAAACCAAAATTCGCCCCTCTTGCACCTTTCTTAACAACCTCCTTCGCAATAACGGGCATGAAGGGCGGCATTACAACTAACCGCACGGTTGTCCATCCGCAATACAAAACCAAAACAGGACTTTCGAAACTCTTCATACACAAAATCCCCGCAATCATGCAACTCTCGAGTTCTAAGTCGTCAAGAATCGACAACCTGCTATACAAATTGATCTTAGGCTTTATTGCCATAAAGTTCGGCCTCTTCCAAGCCCACTATGAAAAATAGTAAAAATCAAAATTAGCAATCAACCACTATCAAGAAATCACATAGAGAACTCTAAAAAATTGGCAGTTTATTATAAGACGATGGCTTATTCATCGACCGTGCCAAGAGTAAAGCCATCGTGCCATCAAGGCACGATGGTGGCACGATCGATGAATAAGCCATCGTGCCAACAAGGCCCGATGGTGGCACGATCGATGAATAAGCCATCGTGTTAAGTGGCACGATGGTGGCACGATCGATGAATAAGACATCGTGCCTGTGGCACGATGGTGGCACGCTCGATGACTAAGCCATCGTTTTTACTATGTGGCACGATCGCACAATCGATCGTGCCACCTAGGGCTTCATCGACCGTGCCAATTCGTCTTCTTCAAAGTTCCATATTTCAAATTTACACCCAAATGGCGCCATAACTATACCCATCTCAAACCCATGCCCATACAACTACATAAAGACACTCAAACTACAAAAATGCAAGTTATTTTAAGGAAAAGTTGAGTTATAACAATACCTCGTCATTTTCTTCATGAGCCGCGCCGGTGCCGGTATCTCGTCTCGGCTTTGTTGTGGATGGTGGTGCACCATCCACGAAGTCGTCATCATCATCGGGAAGAACCATCCTTCTTCTCCCAGATATGTTTGGATTTCTCTAACCATTGCCGAATCGAATAGAATAGTCTCTTGAGAGGGTGGGTGTTTTTTGTTTCAAATTGAGAAAGTGGGGAGGTGAGAGGTTGGAGGGTGTATTTTGGGGGAAAATAAGACTAAGGGTAAAATTGGAAAAAAGGGGGTGAACTCATCAATTGTGTCATATTTGAAAAAGTGGGGGTGGGTGAACTTATAAGGTGGGTGTACTCATCAAATTTGGGGGTGCCAATAGGCGCCCTTAGGTGAATCAAGAAAAGTCTAATTGCTGGAATAACTCCAATAAGATTTCAGTTCTACTTTTCAAGTTTTTAAAGCATAAAAAATGAGTGTGGAGAGGTAAAAAAACAATCCATGGTGCAATTTGCAAAGGTGTGGCAAGGTCTTTTGGATTTTGTCATTTTGTGAGTGTGGGAATTATGACGAATTTATAGTTGGGTTGTGCTATATATACCCCAAAAATGATAAATATACTCAACTTCATATAATTTCAAAAATGTCATTAGTTTAGAAGACTATGATACCATTACATAAATAAGTTCTAATACACCCCATTTTCCTCACATTCACTCACATTCTTGTAAAAAGCTAAAACTTTTTTTTGTAAACCTAGATTTTTAAATACTCACATTGTTGTAAATATGGACAACAAAAAATTGATTTGTCGAATAATATAAGTATCTATTTAATTTGCAACTTAAAAGTGTGTTATTTTTCCCTTTTTACTCATTTTTTACAGTTGAAAATAGAATAGCAAAAGTGCAATATTTGGCACGATCGTAGTACAACCTTGGTCGTGCCATTGGGCTATGTGGCACGATGGCACGATCGTAATTAAAATTTTGCTCATTTCATCGTGCCAAGTGGCACGATGGCACGATTGAGTATACCATTATGACACCCATCATGTCATACATCGTCTTCTACCATAAACTCAGACAAACCAGAAAAAAAAAAAGAAAAAGATGAATTATGTAACTCTAGAATTCAAACCAAATACAATTACCCAACATGTATACCCAATAATTATCCAAACTAATCCAACTATAAGTGCGGAATTAAAGTAAAATATTAAATTTAAAATAAAAATAAAAATAAAATTGTGTAATCTAAAAGATATTACATTTTCTTTTATTATCGGAACAAAGAAAATTGTCGGAACTTCTTCCGTCGTCGCTACCGCCCCTTGGGCGTATCATTTTAGGTGTATTTTGGGGGGGGGGGAATAGTGCAAGGGTAAAATAGGAAATTAGAAGGAGTGTGTTTAGTAAATATGTTATATTTTAAAAAGTAGGTGGGGTGTATTTAGAAGATGAGTGTATTTATCAATTTTGGGTGTGAGCGCCACCCTTTATAGTTACTTTCTTTCTTTTCGTTTTGCTTTTTTAAGGAATGATTTGTGTTATGTGATATTCCCTCCGTTCTTCGCCATAATATTATATGTTCATTTTTTTTATTCAAAACATAATTTTGAATGAGTTTAAAAAAAAAGTGAAAAAATAGTGAGCTTTTAAGACAATGCCATAAAGATGTTAATTGTTGCATTTGACTAATTATACATTAAAATGTCTTACGAAACTTATGAATTACGTTTGATCATTTTCTTAAAATAATATATGCAGGTCCCAGGGGTGCAAAATAAAGTCTAGAAAAGGGTGTTAGAATAGATTTTACTAAATTTTCGATCTTTAAAATCAAAGTTACAAGAAACAACTATTCCTTTAGTTTAGCTTGTGCTAAAGCGGGAGAGTTAACCACTCGCCAGATTCCTTAGAGATCTGTTAATAGAGTAACTCAAATTGAGTGAAGTTAACTTTTTAGAAAATCGTTTCTTGTTAAAATAAAGGAAGTCTTGCACCCTTTTTAAGATTGGTTTGTCAACACTTATACTTTTGAACATTTTTAAGATTGGTTTGTCAATACTTATACTTCTGAACATTTATTCTCAAGATGGATAGCAAATAGAGCAATTAAATGAAATGCATAATTAAAGTGCAGTAAAATAAGAAACACAAAATCTTTATAGTGGTTCGAGGATGGGGTAATTCCTCTACTCCACTCTTCTCCTACTCCAGGAGGAATTCACTAATGCAATAATAACTTCGTTACAAAAGTACGGTCCAAGATTCACTTTGATCACACAACCAGCTAATCTTTTGGGATTCAGCTCTTAGCAAGGCAACTGCCTCACTACTTCAACTTTTTTGAACCTTCAGTGATTGATCACACATCCCTCCTTCAGATTCAAATCAAGTTCGACCTTAAACCTAACCATTACTTCATTCAATCCTTGAATATATAGACCCCTTTATTGTCACAAATGTTTTTCCTCTTCAACTTGATGAACAACTTCTATCTTTTCCCTTTGGAGTCCTGGATGAAGTGTGTTCAGTTTAGCTTGAGGATTTTCAAATTTAGCCTGAGAGAGTGTGCAGTTTTTGCTTTTTGCTTTATAAGAGATATATTCCCATACTTTTTATCCTAATTTAGGTCTAATCATAACCACAAGATGAAATATCCACACGAAAAAAAAACAATAATAAAAAATACATTAAAATAGAAAAGACAAAACATCTAACTCTCAAGCAAAAAAGAATATACCTCTCATCCACTCTATTTACAGGCAAAGAGTTCCCTTATCTCCTAGAAATATATTGTCAACTTTTACTTCCTCTCCATGCCAATTATTGTGTGCTTCACAAACTCTACAGTATAAACATCTACACTTCTGTAAATTCTAAATCCATTACAAGGGTCTTGTCTGAAACACTCTATTGTACCAAATAGAATGTAATATCATATGAAAAACATCATACTTCACAGGCCTAGAATGCCAAAGAAAATGCTGCTGTACCTGCTTAACCCTCTTCTGCATCTCAATGTATCTTTCCTTCGAAATCGACAAAAGTATACTCTTCAAATTTGGTATATCCTTCTCCAACACAAAAACCGCAAACGACTCCCAATTCAACGTCTCAAAAAATGGAGGAACAAAATTGTCCGAAATAATAACCGGAACACACTCGTAGAAAATAGCCTCCACCACTCGAGGGCTATTGACTTCGAAACCTTTAGCACAAATGCAGTACTTGCTGCTCTTCATATACTGAACATAGCTCATCTGACCTTTCGCTTTACGCATTTTACCAAAGATTTTCATATCGGGATCTTTATTTTCCCAGTAATTTAGCAAAACGGGACGTAGAGAACCGTGCATGCGCCCAGCGAAGAAAGCAAGGATTTGTCTATGGGAAGGAGGGTTACCTCCGAGTTGCTTAAGAGGATTCTGAGGAGATCGGACGGATGTTTCAGGGAGAGAAACGTCTTTACCGAATTGAAATCCTTCTTTGATATCAGAATTGCATAAAGCTCTAATACAATTAGCCATGATTTGTCTTGTCTCTGCTGGTGCCTGAGAAAACAAAGATGGGCTCTTATCAATAAATATAGGGATAATTACAAAATTACCCTTTCAGTTTCGGTTAATTACAAAAAAACCCAATTATCTTTCAAATTTACAAATACCATACCCATCAAGGTAAAACAAACAGCCCATTCAGGTTTTTATTTTCTTAACAAATACCCCCACTGTTGATGCCTTGATGGTGCAATTTGTAAAATAAAAACAAGGGATAGCCCAAACCTCAGGTGTGTTTTTCCAATTATCCTTAAAAACAAATATTAAAGGGGTATTTGTAAATCCATAAATATAAGAAACATACCCAATCATGACAGGCAACAAGAAAATGGTCAGCCCCATCAGTTCTATTCCAGAAATGATATTTTTTGCTAATCATCTCGACGTAGTTACTTAAAGTTTCAATCAAGTTATTGCGATTGTGGGAATCGGGGCACGATAGAGACACCTCTAAATTTCGAGAACTGAAAGGTAAGTAGAAAAGGTTGGCTTTTTTTGGGTTTTTAGTAACAAATCTTTTGTTTGCTTTTAGCAGCTTCATGAACCATCCTTCTGATGCATATATTCCTTTAAGAGGTGGCTGATGGAATATGGGTTTTTCTCCTTCGGCGTAGATATAAACTTTGAGAGTCTGCTCCATCAACTCGTAGCTCCTACAAAGGACAATTGAAAGCTGCTTTGGTGAACTAAAACCCACAAAAAACATCAGTACCTTTCTGTTGCAAACATCATTTAACACTAAATTAAATCCAGTCAAACCATCAAATAAATATGTTACTGCAGAGCAAGATTCTCACAACGCAATGAGAATTGGTATAGGTTGTATAAAATTCAACTGTAGCTTACATGCATAGACCAAAAGGTCCAAGAGAAAGCAAAACATTGCAGCCAATGTTTCTGTAGATGCACATTTTTTAGTTCATTGAAATTGTATGAGATAATTACAAAAACTACCCCAGAGGTTTGGAGTAATTACAAAAAACCCAGAAAAGTTACAAAATTACAAAAAACACCCTGAGGTTTGATTATGTCTTAAATGTAAGGGGATAACTGTAATATGTTTATAAATGTAAAGGAGGAGTTTGAAATGTTTTTGCTTTTAAAGGGGACAAGTGTAATACAAAACCAAACAGGGGATTTTTGTAATTTTCAAAACCCTGGGTCTTTTTGTTATTAGCTCAAACCTCGAGGGTAGTTTTGTAATTATCCCAAATTGTATTCTCCCCAATAACCTTCAGAAACATAGAGAACTAAGAAGCAAGTTAGCAAATATATCAGCATTCAGCATTATGTAGGTTAAGTGCAGACTGCAGAGTTGACTCGGACTTCCAGGTCGCTCGAAAGAAGGTAATGAAAAACCACATAACAATATCTATATGATAAACCAATAAAGTGATTTTACCACTTTACCCTTGAAAAAGCCCAAAAACTGGCTAAATTCGCTAGATCCGCGGATCGTTCACGTGGGTCGGGTCTACCCGAACCGAACGCGACCGAATATTTGGGCACCATTGATTTCTCGACGCCAGGCCCGATGATGCCACGTGTAAAGTAATTCAAGTACTAATCGGGAATATTATAAATAGTTCGCACACATTTTTACTATTTACATTAATTACTTCGCTACTCTTACTTTATTACCTCACGACCCGAATCGACTTAAGCATCGGAGGGCCTTAGCCGGGAGCCATCCGTCGGCTAGCTAACGTGTGTTCGTGTTTCAGTCACCCATATATAAAAACCCAAGCTCGACTTGACCCGAGGTCCGACCGAAGAGAGCCTTCAGTGCATCGATTTTATTTGGTTAAATCGGTTGGCGCCGTCTGTGGGAAAGTGAGAATTAGTAAGAGTAATAGAGATGCCAAAGAAGATGAACGACACCCGCTTAACTCTCATAATCAAGAAGAACAAAGAAGCTCAACCTACACGAGAATCCTCACCATCTTTACGGGTGAGTGGGAGTCTCTTGAGGACGAAGACCCCATAAAGTGCGGATGAAGGCAAGTGATTTGGAGAAATTAATTGTCAAGCTAGCAAGAAATTCCTGCGCACCATCTTAGGAAAGGCAAAGCACCCGCAACCCCTACAAAGAAGGGAAGTTCCACCGAAAACGCGAGGGAGGAAGCCCCGCCTCACGAGGCTCCTCCCAAGAAGACACAGAGTGATGAGGAGGAAGTGGCTAGTAAGAACATCCAGGAGATGTGGAGAAGGAAGCGCGAGGAGGCCCTCGAGGGGATAAATGAAATTAGTGAGCAAATTGAAAAGTCACTAAGAAGTTGGATGAGCTTAGGAGGAGGGGTGCGGTCACATCCGCTCCGCAAAAGAGAGGATCACCCTTTTGCCAAGAAATCTTAGAAGAAGTGGTGACATCTACCTTCAAGCTCCCGATTTGCCCAAGTACGATGGGAACCGTGACCTCAAGAACATGTTCTGACCTTCGAACATGTGATGCAATTGTACGGGCGATCGTATGCTATGAATGCGAGAATATTTGTAAACATTAATCTGGTAGGAAGAGCACATGAGTTATTCACGGGACTACCGATGGGGACAAGAGTCTCCTATGAACACTTGATAAGGAAGTTCCCGCACCAATTTGCCAAAGAAGAAGAAGACTGGACGATCCGCCACCCATCTCTTCGATCGGGCGGAAAAGGAAGATGAATCGAGAGAGTTCATAAATCGATTTAATAATGAGGCGCTTGATGTGCAAGAAATGCGTATAGACATGCTCTCCAAAGATATTGATGCATGGCGAGGAAGGACCATTGACCTCAACATTAGCATGCGACCCACCACCCGATGTGGAAAGCTTGATGGAGATGGAAGAAAGATATATCCACGAGGAAGAAATGAACTTGTTGAAAGATCAAGAATGGACAGCCATGAGCAAGCCCAAGAGAGAGCTCGAGAGATCTCGAGAGGTACCCCGATCTCGATCCGAGAAAGATAGGGATCGGGACCAAGATCGGATCGAGCCAGAGCAGGAAGGTTCACGCATTATACTCCACTCAACCCCGAGTGCATGCTCTTATGGCGATTAGCGAATCAAACATGTTGCGTGGCCAAAGAAAATGCGAGCCACCCCCAATGTAAGAGACATGAAAAGGCATCACAATTTCATAAGGATAATGGACACGACACGGAGGAATGTGTCCACTTAAAGGATGAGATAGAAAGATTAATTCAACAAGGATACTTGCGCAATTTCTGGCCAATCCGGAGAAATAGCAAATCGAAGGAGAGATCACCTAAGAAGCGATCTCAAGCCGATCTCCAAGAAAAGAGAAGATCCCGGGCGAGAGGGGAGGCGGAGGGGTAGACAATCACCCCGACCCCGATCACCCAGAGACATGACCCCAAGGGGATAACCTACCCAGAAGAGGGTCATAAACATGATCGCAGGAGGACCCGCAGTGGCAATTCTACTAATGCAAGGAAACGAAACAAGAGGTCAATAGAATTCGGGGAAAAAAAGAAGTTGGAGGTCTTAAACGTGCAAGAGGCGCAGTCCATCACGTTCGGTGACCTCGACCTCGAAGAAGTAGAGATGGGCGAATGACCCAAGAGTAATCGGCTTGGATATAGCAAATTTCATGCGCGAAGGTCCTGGTCGACAGTGGAAGCTCGGCAGATGTGATATTTTTGAATGTGTTACGAAAGATGGAGCTAGATGTGTCTACCATCAAGCCAATGAACACTCCGACGGGATTTGGAGGAAGCGAGATTGTTCCGTTGGGAACAATAGATTTGCCTACATCCTCTGGGGCAAGATCCTTGTAGAAAAACGGTCATGATGAAGTACCTAGTGGTTGATGCGCCATTCGCATACAATGTGATACTAGGGCGTCAGGGGGTTAAATCAATTCAAAGCAATTGTATCTACCTACCACTTGAAGGTGAAATTTCCCACCAAGTATGGGATAGGAGAGGTGAGAGGGGATCAAAAAGTGCAAGTGGAATGTTATAACCCTCTCTCGAAAAAGAGAGAACCAGAAAAGGTAGCCCCAGGGCGGAGGGGGATGATGACGAGATGCAAGATGCAGAAGAGGCACCCAAAAAGAAGCCAAGCAAGAGGCCAAGCGAGAAGAGTATAGGGTGAAACCTTCCGAAGAATATAAGATCATTGAATTAGAACTGGGAATTCAAGCAAGACGACGCGAATAGATCGAGATGGACCCGACGATGGAGGTATTGCTAATGAGTTCCTTAGGGAGAATGTGGATGTATTTGCATGGAAACCGCCGGATTTTAGCGGGATAAAGGAAGAGGTAGATAAGCTCTTAGCAGCATCTCGCCTGGCATCGTGGTATCACCAGAGGTTAAGACCTTACTTCCGATCTCACGAGATAGTGGTTTTAACAAACCACCCTCTTAGCAGATCTTGGCTCAAGTTTCGGGAAGGTTGGTGAAGTGGTCCGTAGAGTTGGGAGAATTTGATATTAAGTATCAATCTAACCTCGGTGAAAGCTCGGTGTTGCGCATTTCACAACGAAAACATCATCATGCGGGGAGTAGAGGAAAAAAACCCAAGGCCACTGGATAGTGCACGTGGACGGATCCGTTCTTCCGAGAAAGGGGAGCAGGAATACATTTGCAAGGGCTCAGGGGTTCGACCGAGGTCGCGGTGAAGCGGAGTTCAACATCACCAACAACGAAGGTGAGTATGAAGCCCTACTAAGCAGGCTGTAGAGATAGCAAAAAGTTAAAAGTCAAAGAACTTAGTGATATTTACGGATTGGTTAGTCGCTAAGCAAATCGACCGTACATATGAGGCGAAAGAAAAACCACATGACAGAATATTTCGCCAAGCGCAAAGGGATTGCTCAAAGAGTTTGGAGGAGTGCAGATCCAACAAATCCCAAGAATGGAAAATGAGAAGGCAATGCCAAACTATTTGATCAAATAGGGGTCCGAGCTTTTGAATGTGTCTTGGGTTTAACTATTTATAATATTCCCGATTAGACTTGAATTGCTTTACACGTGGAATCATCGGGAGGCCTGGCGCCAGAGAATCAATGGTGCCCCAATTATTCGGTCGCTGGTCGGGTCGGGTGGGTAGACCCGACCCACGTGAATAGTCCGCGGATCCTAGCAAATTTAGCCTTGACTTTTGGGCTTTTCCAAGGGTAAAGTGGTAAAATCACTTTATGGTTTATCATTACTCCCCAAACTTCTTTTAGTTTCTAAGTAAAAGAAGTTTTGATCCGGTCGTTGGATTGAGAGGCTTGAATACGAGTCGTTGATCCTTTGATTGTTTGGTTCTCCAAGGGTGATAAATACTAACAAGGGGGTAAGTTTTCATTTACTTTACCTCGGTAAAAAAAAAGGTTGCTTCATTTACTAAGATTCTTTTGTTCGCCTTTGGCTACGCCCGTTCACATCGCGTTGCTTTGCGATCGACGATCGCATCGCCTCGTTCACATCGCGATCGCGCCGCCGCCATCATCGGTTCGCGATCGCGTCGTTGCAAGACGCTTCATCGCGATCAGATCGCCGCTTCGCTTAGCGCCCAAATAAGACGTTTCAGCTCGAGATCGTTTCATCGCCCGTTCACATCGCGCATCGCGCGACGGGTCCCCTGCTCACGCCGCCTCATCGCTTTGAGCGCGTTTGGGTCCTTGTTCGGCATCTCAAGTCTTTCCTAAACTCCCCTGGATTTCTTCCCGAGATCGGGTTCATCCTCTTCCTCTATTCCAGGTAGATAATTTCCCTCTTTTAATGTCTTCTAGTTCTTCCAAGTCGATTCGGGTCGGGGTCGGGGTCATACACTAGCTCCTCCCCTTCCCATCGCGGTAGTGGGATAGATCTGAAATATCCGCCTCTGGGCTCTTATTAAGTCTTCCGTAGAGACTCATGAAATACCTCTCTTCGTAGAAAATTTTATATTCCTAGTCCCGAAGACAGGATGGATAAACCTCCCGCCCAATACCTTGCTTTTCATGTGGCTACCAGAGGCAGGCTCAGTTTCCCCTTTCGAATGATGTAGAGAATATTTTGGTGGGTTTAGATGTCACCCCTTTCAATCGGTACCCAATTCCTATGACATATTTTGGGATTTATCATTATTATGCGTTTTCTTTAATGTGGATCCCTCTTTCGTACATTTTTGGTCTCTTTATTCTATAAATTCCTCTACCAAGACGGGTGAGGTAGGCTTTTTTATCTAACTCCTAAGCCTCATTGCAAACTACTTGACAAGCCTCCTTCCTCCTCGGGAGTTGGAAAGACTCTTTTGTGTATGTTCGGCCTCCCGGATCGCCTTGAAGGCGTCTTTGGTGTGGAGGGTAGCTGACCTCGACCCCGAGGCCTTGGGTCTCCCAACCGGGATGATACATTCGTTTCCGTAAATTAACTAAACGATGGTTCAAGACATCCAAACTACTTGCGAGAGGATATACTCTCTCTTGTGTGGCTTAGCCCTGCTCCCCGTCTTCCGACCGAACTCTTGGTAATTGTTTTTAACTTTCTACTTTTTATTTTTTTGCGTGTACTAATACTAATGCTTCTTGTTCTTTGTAGAGATGGTTGTTCGTGCTTCTATGGTAGCAAGCAAATGAAGGCCCAACTTGCCAAGAAAGAAGGGCTTCCCAGGCCCTCTTTGCTACCTCCCTGTCTCGCCCCCGCAGTGTCTTCTACGCTGAAGTCAATCTTTCGTCCTCCCATGATGATGAGGTTGGGCGATCTACCCGAGGAGCAACTTGGAAATCCTACCCTTCCCATCAACTTGAAACTATCCCTGGGAGGGATTTCTCGGGGAGAAGAGGAAGAGACAACCAGAGGAGAGGAGGGATCCAATCACGAGATAAGTTCTTTAGACCTAGCTCGAGGTCTCTCGTCTCGCCTCGTCCTTTTGTTTCGGTGCTCCTTGAGGAGTTTTGATGAGATCATGGCGAAACTTCGAGAGCAAAAGAAACTTTCGAGATATTCGGACAACCGAAAGGGGTGGGGTATCGCGTCAGGTTCTCGGATCATACCCGGTTGGAACATTACCACAGATAGCTCTGTTTTTCGTTCACCTAGTGGGGGTGACTCTTTCGAGTTGTACAAGATTGCCTACTCCCCTGGATCAAATAGGGGTCGAGGCTTTGCGCATGACGTGATTAGTGTATGTGATGAAGGAGATCGGCGTCGCCGGAGAATCAAATAGTTTGGCATGACGCCAGGCCTACCCTTGCAAGATTTGCTAGTCAGACGGAACCGAGTCGAGGAAGGTGACGGTATTCACCGCAGATAAGCCAAGTATCCGAGGTAATTCTCGACCCCATACCTTTTAATTTGGAATGTGATTTCGCTCTTCACATAGAGATAAAAGCAAGTTGGATGGATGAAATTAAAAATATTTAGAGACGGAGACCTCCCCGATGACGCAGAGAGTAGAAGGTTACTTAAAAGAATTCCACGCTTCACTTTATTAGATGGGGAGCTATATAAAAATCTTTCCAAGGACCTCGTTGAAATGTTTGAGGCCGATCAAGCCATGTATGTGATGAAGGAGATCCACGAAGGAAGGCTGTGGGAACCACTCGGGAGGACGAGCTCTAGCTCAAAATATTCTAAGGCGGGGATATTTTTGGCCTTCATTGGCAAGGACTGTTTGAATTTGCAAGAAGGTGTGAAAGGTGCCAAATATTTGCTAATGTCTCCCACCAGCCAATGAGCGCTTTGGACCCGAGAGAGGTGTCGTGTCCGTTTGATCAGTGGGGATAGACATAGTGGGTCCTTTTCCTCGGCGAAGTGCTCAAAAGAAGTTTTTAATAGTAGCGATTGACTACTTTTTGAAGTGGATCAAGTCAAGCCCTAGCCAAAATAACCGAAAATGAAGTTATGAACTTCATATGGAAGAATATTGTGTGTTGTTTTGGATTACCCAGGGTTTTAATTTGCATAACGGACGCAGATTCCAAGGAAAGAATATCGAGAAGTTGGTGCCAGGAGATGAAGATACACCAACACTTTACTGGTGAAGAGGGAACCCACAAGCTAATGGTCGGACGGAGGTAGCAAACAGAATCTTGTTGCAACATTTGAAGACGCTATTGTTGGAGTTGACTAAGACATATTGGGTGGATGAGTTACCCGTGAGCCCTATGGGCCTACCGAACAACACCCAGGACCTCGACGGGGGAAACTCCTTTGGGTTAGTTTATGGATCAAGCAATAATACCAGTGGAAATGGGGAGGCATCACTCCGAGTCTGAAGTATGACCCCGACTCTAACGCCGAGGGTAGGGAGCTCGACCTGGATGTAATCGAAGAGAAAAGAGATCAAGCCCTTCCTCAAAATCCGATCGACTAAGAACACGATGTGAAGCACCTACGACAAGAGAGTGAAGAGCATAAATTTCAAGTGGGGGACCGGTGTTGAAGAAGGTGGAGGTATCAAGCATGTAGGTAAGCTAGACCCCAATTGGGAGGACCTTACAAAGTAACAGAGATCTTGAAGAAGGGCACCTATCGCCTTGAAGACGCGAACGGAAAGCCACTACCACGACCCTCGAACGTGCACAACCTTAGAAAATTTTATGCTTAAAGTATTTTACTTCCTTTTTGGCGGCAATTTTAATTTCAAGTATTTCAATTTGGAACACTAGTTCGTATGGTTAATGACAACCCGTTTTCTTTAAAATGAGCAAGAATCGCCTCAATTGCTTATTTTCATATTGTTAAATATATTTAATGCCATAAGATCCAAGAGGCTCACGTCCGGACCCAAGAGGCCCAAGAGGCTCACGCCCACCAAGAGGCCCATGCTAAATAAGAACCTCGAGAGAAGGCTAAGTGAAGAGGCACACACCGAAGTTCATGGGAGTTCATCAACACTAACGAAAAAGATTAAGGGACTACTTATCCGAAAAAAGATAAATTAATTGAAAAAGATTAATTGACTACTTATCCGAAAAAGATTAATGACTACTTATTTGAAAAAGATAAAATTAATCAAAAAGATTAATTGACTACTTATCCGAAAAAGATAAAATTAATCGAAAAAGATTAATGACTATTTATCCGAAAAAGATTAATTGACTACTTGTCCGAGAAAGATATGATTAATCCGAGAAAGATTCCGAATAAGATTAATAACTTGTTCATACAAAAACAACTCGAAAAAGGTTAATGAACCAAAACGATTACATTGATCCAAAGGATTTCATTAAAAAGAAAGACGATAGAGTGCATCATGTAACAAAAGCAAAGCATGAAGCTAAGGCGGCGGTTCTATTACAAAAGTAAACCATAAAGCATAAAGGCGGCGGATGGGGCAGTGCATAGGGCGGCGGGTAAGGCAAGAGGTTAATGTGGTGCAGCCGAGACCCATCACCTCCACCCTCCACGTTAGAGCGTGAAGAGAGCCTCATCCTCGTGAGCGATGTCTTCGCTATATTCCTCTTTCACCTTAAAAGTAAACTCATCCTCTTTCGCTCGCCTCATCATCGTGCCGGGGTCTCTAAGTTCCCATCCTTCAAAGGTGTCGGTGGGTCAAATCGAACCCTGGAACAAAGCCCTTTAACTTCGCAACTGGAATTAGCATTTTATGAAGCCATTGAGTTCATACCGCGTATTGTTAGCAACCGCAAAGAAAGCCGGCCGACTTCACGAAATCAATAGCCCCTTGCATACGAGCCTCTTGTACCTTAGTTTTAAAATCTTCCGAGCCTTGGTATTCAAGAACCCCAGTAGTCCTACCACTTCAAAAGAGTCCTTAAAAGATCAACTAAACCCTTCTTAAAGATCATAGTTGGGTCGTGGTGGCGCGTAATGAGACCTTCAAATTTTCTATCTCGCGATCCCGATCCTGAAGGGAAGCCTCAAACTCCTCAGGACATCTTCTCTAAGTGTAGCCTCGGGTAGGGGTGTAAACGAGTCGAGTCGAGCCGAACATAGATCTCTGTTCAAGCTTGTTTGAATTTTAATCGAGTTTTAAAAATTGTGTTTGAGCTTGGTTTGATTATTAATCGAATCGAACTCGAACGAGCTTTAGTCGAGCCGAGCACGAATCGAGCTCGAGTAGCTTGATATTTCTATACATATTTTATTCTTTTTTACTAATCGAGTCGAGCCCGAGCCGAGCTTTATATCTTCTTGATCAACGAGAAAATGTGTTCAAGCTTCAGTTCGTTATGTTAACGAACCGAGCTCAAACGAGCTTTTAACGATCGATCTCGATTCGAGTATCGAGTAGCTTAGTTCATTTTTCACCCCGCCTCAGTCTTGTTCCATCCTGAATAGACACTCCTCGCAAGTTTGCCATTGGTGTTGATAATGGGTCGCCTGAAGTGTGTTTGGTGAATCATAGCCAAATTCTACAAAAAAATGTGAGCTTCCGTAATGAAAAGGAAAGAGGAAGTCAAATACGAGTAAAGCTTACCATCATAGCATTACGGGCAACGCTTCTTCAAGTTGGGTCATCACGCCAAAGCCTCGACCCCTATTTGATCCGGGCGATGAGACAATGCTTGTACAACTCGAAAGTGTCACCCCACTAGGTGAACGAAAAACAGAGCTAAGCGGTGGTGATGTTCCAATTGGGTATGATCCGAGAACCGACGCGATACCCCACCCCTTTCAGCTTGTCCGAATATCGGCCAAAAGTTTCTCTCGCTCTCGAAGTTTCGCCATGATCTCATCAAAACTCCCCGAAGGAGCACCGAGAAACAAAAAGGACGAGGCGAGACGAGAGACCTCGAGCAGTCTAAAGAACTTATCTCTGCGATTGGATCCCTCCTCTCCCGGTTTGTCTCTTCCTCTTCTCCTCGAGAAGGATTAACCCCTCCCAGGGGATAGTTTCCAAGTTGATGGGAAGGGTAGGATTTCCAAGTTGCTCCTCGGGTAGATCCGCCCGAACCTCATCATGGGAGGACGAAGGATTGACTTCAGCGTAGAAGACACTTGCGGGGGCGAGGGGGAGGTAGCACGGGCCGGGAAGCCCTCCTTTCTTGGCAAGTTGGGTCTTCATTTGCTGGCTACCATAGAAGCACGAACAACCATCTCTACAAAGAACAAGAAGCATTAGTATTAGTACACGCAAAAGAAATAAAAAGTAGAAAGTTAAAAACAATTACCAAGAGTTCGGTCGGAAGACGGGAGCAAGGCTAAGCCACACAAGAGAGAGTATATCCTCTGCAAGTAGTTTGGATCTCTTGAACAATCGCTTAGTTAATTTACGGAAACGAATGTATCATCCCGGTTGGGAGACCCGAGGCCTCGGGGTCGAGGTCTGCAGCTACCCTCCACACCGAAGACGCCTTCGGGGCGATCCGGGGGAGGCCGAACATACACAAAAAGTCTTTCCAACTCCCGAGGAGGAAGGAGGCTTGTCAAGTAGTTTGCAATGAGGCACAGGAGTTAGATAAAAAAAACCTACCTCACCCGTCTTGGTAGAGGAACTTATAGAATAAAGAGACCAAAATGTACGACGAAAGAGGGATCCACATTAAAGAAACGCATAATAATGATAAATCCCAAAATATGTCTATAGGAATGGGTACCGATTGAGCGGGCCGACATCTAAACCCACCAAAATATTCTCTACATCATTCGAAAGGGAAACCCGAGCCCCGCCTCTGAAATTGCTAGCCACATGAAAAGCAAGCGTTAGGCGGGAGGTTTATCCATCCTGTCTTCGGGACTAGGAATCACAATCTCATGGTCATCACGGAATATAAAATTTTCTACGAAGAGAGGGTATTTCATGAGTCTCTATGGAAGACTTAATAAGAGCCCAAGGGGCATATATTTCCGATCTATCCCACTATTGCGATGGGAAGGTGAGGACAAGCAGACGATACAGATGGCGTCGAGCGTCCGAGGCGTGCGGCGACGCGATGCGACCGACGATGGCGATGGCGGCGACGCAATGTGAATGGACAATGCGACGCGCAAGGCGACGCGATGTGAACAGGGGAAGCCCTAAGATGAACCAAAGAATCTTAGTAAATGAACCAACCTTTTTCTTACATCGAGGTAAAGTAAATGAAAACTTACCCCCCTTGTTAGTATTTATCACCCCCGAGAACCAAACGGTCAAAGGATCAACGGCTCGTATTCGAAACCTCTCAATCCAACGAACAGATCAAAACTTCTTTTACTTAGAAACTAAAAGAAGTTGGGGAGTAATAATAAACCAATAAAGTGATTTTACCACTTTACCCTTGAAAAAGCCCAAAATCAAGCTAAATTCGCTAGATCCGCGGATCGTTCACGTGGGTCGGGTCGAACCGACCCAAACCGCGACCGAATATTTGGGCACCATTGATTCTCTCGACGCCTGAGGCCTCCCGATGATGCCACGTGTAAAGTAATTCAAGTACTTAAATGGAAATATTATAAATAGTTCGCACACATTCCAAAGGGTAATTTTTTTTTCTGTTCACATTAATTACTTCGCTACTCTTACTTTATTACCTCACGACGCGAATCGACTTAAGCATCGGAGGCCTTAGCTAGAGCCTTCCCGGCTAGCCTAACGTGTGTTCGTGTTTTGGTCACCCGTATATAAAAACCCGAAGCTTGACCCGAGGTCCGAACCGAAGGGAGCCTTCGTGCATCTGATTTTATTTGGTTAAATCATATACTTTATTAATCGCATGAGTTCAAAGTGTACTTTAATGGACGAAATACATGTTGAAGATGCAGGAATACTATTTAACACTAAAAAACAAAACTTTGTCAGAATTAATATTTGGCTTAACAGAATTTCAAGATGGCTTCTAAGTTTATGTTATAGTCAATGTAGATTTACAACGAGCAATTTGAAGTTCCAAACTCCCAAAAACATGTTCACAACTTAACAAACAGTGACATATCCTGGAATACAAGCCAACTTCAGGGAAGTTCTGATTCATCAAAATACTACCCAAATGCTATGAAGAAAGTTTGGTTTCCATACAAATGTCAGATTCTACCCGCGTATTGTTTTCTTCTTTTTGTAAAGTACATAAGTTTCTAATTCATGAATCCACCATCCACATGTGGTTAATAAAGGTATTATGTGGAAAGATGTAAAATCTTGGTAAATTTATTTACCTTTTAGATTATAACAGCTCAAAGAAGCATAAGTATAAGCTTGCCAGAAACATGAATATGACATATAGCAATCTAAAAATGTAAAGCAGTTCCTAAATTTGCTTACCTTTTAAATTCAGAAAAGTTTCTATACAAGCTAACATCAAATTGCGGGTCCCTTTCTATAATTGATGCATTCTGAATAAGGGACTTTGCATTTAGTAATTCTTGATCTACTGTTGAAGACCATCGAGGCTTCTGCATACAGAATAAAAGAAACAATTGTAAAGAGAGCAAAACGAAACCAGTTTCTGCCAAAAACATATGAGACAACAATTTAAATACATACCACTCTCCTATATGATACATAACTCTGGAGCAGCATATCGTTCATTTTAGATATAGGCACTACTGATGGAACGCTACTGATAGAAGGATCGCTCAATGGCTCAGAATCGCCGGCCTTCAGAATCTTAGGATTTTCGTTGTTTTGAAGTATATTCTCAGCATTTTTTCCGTCGATGTAATTGGAGAAGAAGCTTCTACGTCAATATTTGAACTTTTATCCGGATTTTCTGGAGATGCAAAGTGGGGACGGCAAATTTGATGGTGATTTAGCAGCTGAACGGGTTTCCTGATTGGAAATTCTGTTTTTATTTTCTTCAGATATTTTCAAGTATTTCCTGATTTTTCTGTAGTCTCGTCTAACGGAAGCTATTATTTGTTACTATTCTCTCATTGGTTGAGTTGTGATCCATTTCTATAAAGTCCTTGGACGGAGATTCATCCTCGGGATCAACATCATCATTTAAAGTGTCATCCAAACTATTGTTGTTTTGGGGATCTTTTACATTTGTCGCATCACTGTTTTTGTCATCAGAGGGCTTTATAGTACTCGATGCCCCATTAGCACCATTTGAATCAGTAGAGTTTAAGTTACTAAAGTACGTTAGATTTCTTGAGGTCGTGGGGTTATTAGATGAATCTCTAAAGCTGTCTACCTGCGATTTTTGAGTCGAAAATAAAGATGATAAAATAGTACCATATGGAAGCTCGAAATACTGAACAAACAAAATCAATCCAAAAATCACTCCCATCAGCAACAGAAGTCTCCTGGTCTCCACCAGAAACGCATATCAAGTTCATTGCCCATGTTAAGCCCCTAGAAGGGAAGGATAGATGCAATGCATCAAGAGAATTCTGCAGAGCAAAGTTTAATTAACCTATTAATTAAAGTGTGTCCTTGTGTCTATAGCTTCAATATGATATGTGAGTAATCAGCAAAAGCATGCATCACTGTAAATGTAACAATTTTGGTATCATTTCAACAATTAAAAAACAGGGAGAAATTTCAAAATTACAAAAATATTGTATTCAATTATCGAACAGAATGATTAATAACGCAGCCAAAATTCAGATGGGATTTTGACACTCATAAAGAAAATTAAGGTTTTAGACATATAAGAGCCAAAGAGGGCATGAAATAAACTAATGAAATAAATAAAGAAACATAGAAATACCAACAAAAAGATTAAATTACTAAGTCAAGAAGCCTAGTGATGTGGAAATTACCACCATAGCCTCGCCAGGTCGAGTTGACCATCTTGACCTCGCCTCACGAAATTACCAAAGTACCCTCCGGATCCGCGTCTTTTTATATGGGTCCCGACCGACCCGAATCCCCGGGTCGGGTCGCCCGCGAACCACACGCCGTCGATCGGGCGCCACCACGTACGGTGATCCGCCTCACCCGGTGAAAAAGACTATAAATACTGACGAAATCAAGGTAAAAGGTAACTTGTCATTATTCTAAATTACCTCATTTCTTTAGCTTCCTAAGACTCAACTCCACTCCGATTCGACTTAGGCATCGGAGGGCCTTAGCAGTGGGAAGCCATCCCCATTGCTTAACGCGCGTTCTTTCAGTACCCTCGAAACAAAGTCACCTCACCTAGCTTTTGGGATCCTCACTGGTCGCACGTGGAACACACTTCAACTTTGTGGGCCCCCAGGTCGTCATGACATCCGATTTACCTTCCTAAATCACCTAGAAAAATACACAGACATTAAACAAACCCAATCTCACTTGGGAAAACCCCAGGGCAACAGAGAATCAACAGAATCCATAACATCAAACCTGGTTCTTTGAGTCTCAAGACCTAAAGATTACAGAAAAACCTCCACCTTAAAACTCATTTCAAGAAATACAGAACAGGGATCTACCGTTGCATGCTATGCTGATTAGTCAACTAGAACCGCAATTGGAGCAAAAGGAAAAAACCTATTTATTAAGCCTAAGATTAAAATATAACTAAACAGAGAAATCAATAATGCCCACATGCAAATAATACTACTTTAATTCGGTACCTGTGTGACTTTTGAAATCGAACATCAATTCATCATTATTTGTTTTCTCTGGTATTTTTCTTGACTTCCACTTTTTTTTTTTTTTTTTTTTTTTTTTTTTCAGTATAATGGGTTCTTGAGTTTTATTTTGTGCTTGAGCGGTGGGAAAGAATAAACATAGCTATAATTAGAAAATGTTTTACAGACGTTCGTCTTTCCTTTTCTTGAAGGCCGAAGGGCGTGTTTGGGTGTTTTTCCTTTTCTCTTGCGACTTATCACGTGGAATGAATACTTGTAGGTTTGGACTGGCATCTGTTCCATTTTTTTTTTTTATTTCCTACTCTTTTCTTTTCTTCTTCTTCTTCTTCCTTCTTTTTTTGGCTTGAAAGAATGTCCCAAGTGAAAATATATCAATATTTTCAATCGAACCGAACTCAACCGGACTTTTTTAAAAATTTGAGTTTGATTCGTTTTTGAAGTCGAACTACTTTGATTCTATCGACTTATTAATAGCTCATGAATCTTTTCGAGCATAATCGAGCATTGTAAATATCAATTATAAATTTAATTAGTCTTCAATTTATTACAAAATTAAAATTGTATATATCTAACACGCATAATATATATGTTAAAACCTATGATTTCATTGCTTCAAAAAAACAATCTATGATTTCATTTAAACAAATAAGTTTATTTAAACTTTTTATATTTATCATAAGTAAACATATAAAAGTTAAATTAAAGTCAAACTATTAGTTTAATTATGCGAGTCTGCTCATGAGCTTGCTCACGAGCCTAACGAATGAATATCTCTAAGTTAAAGTTTTTGATTTATTTATTTTAACGAGTATCATTAAACGAATTCAAACGAGCTTTTATTGAGTTGAGATTGAATAGCTCACAAGTGGTTTGATTCATTTGTAGCCCTAAATATAAATATAGAGGATTTCTTATAGAGAAAAATTATAAATAAATATTAACCGGATTTTTACATCCAAAAAATCATAAAAAGAATCTTTGGATTAAAAACACTAATTGCATTTACTTTTATATGAATAAAGAAAAAATCAATCAAATATTACCACCATTTAAATCAAATGATTTTTAAATTGAATTACCCCTGAGAATTTACAAATGGTGAGATAATTTCTTTTGTGTTTTACCAATTGATAAATGTTATCAATTATGATGTTAGTTTTAGCTTTGAAACTTTTAGGTTGTTTGTATCATGTTAAACATATATAAGATCTAGACTTATTTCTTGCTACATATTTACATATCTTAAAGTTCCTACAATAATATTTTAATATTTAACGTTACAAAAATGAAATATCATTGTGTATTGAAAAAGAAATCTCTCAAAGAGCTCATGTAATTACTAGATCAATGTAAAAATTTGAGGGCAATTTAGTTTGAAAGTTACAAAAAGTTAACGGTGTAAGTGAAAAATTAAAAGTTGATGGGAGGTGGTGAAATGAATGTTTTATATTGAGAAATATATTCTTGAATTTTTAAATACAAATGTATAATCTAAGGTTTTTTTTTTTTTTTTTTTAATATAATATCCTCGAGAGAGGGGAAGTCTTTGGTGGGAATCAAAAGAGCACGAGAGTCTTAATGACTGACTATTATGGATTTCCCATTCTAAAGGTTTCTTTTATGCTTATCAATATTTATTTTTATTATTAATAAATTAATTAGTTATTTTTTGTTTCGAAAAACAAAACATGATTGCAAAAATAGCCCCTTTGGGGATATTGCAGAAGGGCAAAAATTTAAAACTGTTTTGACTTCTTTTAATTTATTTATCTTGCATAAGTATCAATTCTTCAATTGCACAGTGCGCATAATTGAGATGCAAAAAGTGCTTAAGATTTCATTAATATTCCTTATCATGATTTCATTAAGATTGATATTCTTTCATTAAGATTTCATTAGTTTACTACTTTACTCCCCCCATAAAAACTTTCGTATTCAAAATTTGCCATTTCAAGTAAACAATACTTAATGAGTGGGTCGATTTTTTGGTCATTCATGTCGAACCAAAATATTTTTTAGCCATTTTTTTGAAATACATGTTTTTTAGCCACTTTAACATGTGAAAATTCCCATATGCCCCTTAACCCAAGAAAACCCCTTTTTGAGTCGCGACGCATATTCACCAACTTCATAACTCGTCATTCAAAACTTGGCAAAAAAATTGTTGATTTATTTAGTTTATAGTTGTTTGAGATAAGTGAAAAAGAGAGAAATAGACCAAATAGCAATCAAACATGCTAGAAGGGTATGCATGTTTTTTGTTATACTAAAATGGCTAAAATACATTTATTTTCTAAAGATGACTAGTTTTCAATTTTTTCATTATAGAAGTAGTTATTTTGGCATATTACTATTAACACATATTCAATTCATAGCATCTCCAGCTCACAAAAAACAATTGCCTCCCTAGCCTAATTCTTCACCAATAGTCTTCTTCCCAGCAAAACTTATTTATCATATCATTGATTAATCAACTAGGTTAGGTATAACAACTAAGGCAATATAATTTTTTGTTAGGTGATATTTTTCTTTCATTGTGATTAGTGTTAATATATATACTCAGTACTCACAACTTGGTGTGTAGTTTGGTTTCATTTCCAGAATTACATTTTCTTCTCCGATGAAAATATACTCGCCACTTCTATGTATTTTATTTCCCAAAATTATTAATTATATTCAAATATATCATATACTTCTACAGACTACTAACATAAACAACATTGATAAAATATAGGGTTGATTACAAAAATACCCTTGAGCTTTAGCCTATTTACAAACAAACCCAACCATTTTTTGCTGCTCAATCTGCTCATCTGTGCTAGAGTTTATATCATTAGTCTTCCAAGCGAGTGTTGCGCCAAGCTTTTGCCGTGTTTGGAGGACGACGATTAGCCGTTCGTAAAGCGCTTTTGCCCCTGATTCTGTCATGAGATACCAGACTATGGGAGTGTTTGCAAACTCTGAAAAAAAGGGATTCTTTTTTCAGGTAGAAGCTGAGAATCACTTTTTTCAGAACCAGAAGAGAATGAACTTTAGCCAAACTGGTAGCTTTCCCTTAATTCCACATGAAAAGGCCATATTTAGCTTAAAATCCTTTCAAACTCCCTATATATCATGCGCATTATAAGCTTCTGCAAGTCAAATTCATATCAATCACCCAGATCTCATCTGGAAAACCCTAGTGTACCATACCGAATGGAGTATCATGTGAAAAACATCGTACTTCACCGGCTTACTGTGCCAAAGAAAATGCTTCTGCACTTGTCGAACCCTTTGTTGCATCTTAATATATCTTTTTCGAAATTGACAAAAGTATATTCTTCAGATTCGAATATCCTTCTCCAGCACAAAAACGGCGAAAGACTCCCAATTAAAAGTCTCAAAAACGGAGGCACATAATTGTCCGATATGATCACAGGAACACACTCGTAGAAAATGGCCTCTATAACTCGAGGGGTGTAGGGTTCATAACCTTTAGCACTTAAGCAGTATTTGCTGCTTTTCATGTACTGGATATAGGTCATCTGACCCTTCACCTCGTGTAGCTTACCGAATATTTTCATGTCGGGATCTTTATTTTCCCAGTAACTTAATAAAATGGGACGGAGATAACCGTGCATTTTTCCGGCAAAAAAAGCTAAGACGTCCCTTTGAGAGGGAGGTTTTCCTCCGAGGTCTTTAAGAGGGTTTTTAGCATCGCGTATATAGATTTCAGGTAGAGATACATCTTTGCCGAACTGGAATCCTCCTTTGACATCAGCATTGCACAAAGCTCTAATGCAATTCTTCATGATCCGGCTTGTCTCAGAGGGTGCCTGTGGCAACAGAAGTAAAATTGATGTATTTTACTATTGACATGTAAGGTAATTAATAGGGATAATTACAAAAAAACCCGTGCGGTTTGAGCTAATTACAAAAACATCAAAAGATGTTTCATAATTACAAAAAAAAAAAACCTCAGGTTTGATTATGTCGGGGACAACCGTAATATTTCTATATATATTAGGGGGTTTGAAATCTTGAAATGCTTTTTTCTCATGAAGGGGAAAATGTAAGACGGATTCAAACTTCAAGGGTTTTTGTAATTTTCGAAAAACCTATGGAGTTTTTCGTTATTAGCCCAAACCTCAGGGGGTCTTTTGTAATTATCCCTAATAGTGAAAAGCATACCCAATCATGGCAGGCTACAAGAAAATGGTCAGCTCCATCAGTTCTATTCCAAAATCATGTTTTGTTGTGATAGTCTTGAGGTAGCTACTCAAATACTTAACCAAGTTCTTGTGACTGTGAGAATTGAACGTATAAAGTCTCCTCTAAAATTCGTGAACTAAAAAGGCAAGTAAAACAGATGGGCTTTATTGGGATTTGTAGTGACGAAGTGCTTGTTTTCTTCCAGCAGCTTCATGAACCATCCTCAGAAGCATATATCCCATCAAGCTCTGGCTGATGGAATATGGGCCTTTCTCCTTCCGTATAAACGTAAATCTTAAGAGTCTGCTCCATCAATTCATAGCTCCTGCAAATTATAACGATATAGTCGTCGATGAATATAAATAGACAAACATTTAAGTTTAATCAATGGTTTGCATAAGATGGTTAGATTTGAAAATCCAGACGACTGTCTGATAGTGTTCATGTTCACTGGCGTAACACCTTCCTTTACGAAAAGAGTGGACTTCGTGTTAGGAAATTAAAGTTTTTCACTCATGTATTAACTAAAATAAGTATTCATGAGGTATACTTCAACTTTAATAGTAGACCAAACAGCTTGCATCGACTCTTTTCATGAATGATTATTGATTCACATGGATTACCCATATTACACGTATAGAAAATATGCAAGAGAATGATAATTATTGTAAAGAAGCATTGAAACCACTACATACAAATCAACACAATCAAGAAAAGGTGAGAATAGTATGGTACAATTTTTTTTGAGTCACTTACTTGTTTACCTTATAAATGCAGGATAATTTCTATACACGTTAACATCAATATGATGGATCTTTTCCATTATTTGAGCACCCTCTATAAGTTTTTGGTATTCAGTAATTCTTCGTCAACTTGCGAAGGCCACTTAGGTCTCTGAGAAAAAAAAAAAAAAAGATGTGAATAAATGGAAAAAAATATTAAAGAAGGACAACCGATATTAAATTTAGGGATAATTACAAAATATTCCCTGAGGTTCGGGCTAATTATGAAAAAAACCCCCTTTAGGTCTGATCAATCTTACATTTTCCTCTTCACATGCAAAAAACATTTCAAAAGCTCCTCTTATGTTTATCCAAATAGTACAGTTACCTCATTAAATTTAATACACAGTCAAACCTCAAGGGGTCTTTTGTATTTTTTTTGAAAACCTCTTGTTTTTTTTTTTTTGTAATTAGCCCAACTTTAAGGGGCTTTTTGTAATTATACCTTAAATAAGAACATACCATGGATCGATATGAAACACGACTTTGATTCAGCATATCATTCATTGCAGATATTGGCACTACAACGGCTGGCGGTCCCTTGAACCTTCTCTTCTTAGCAGGAGTCCTCGTGATGGAAGAACTATTAACAAAACTGGAAATGTCACTTTTAGTCCGCCCAGGCTTTTCATCGTTTAGAAGCATATTTGCTCGATCTTTGCCCATTGAGCCTGTATTTGGCCTAGGGGATTGAATGGGCATACTTCGATTTGTGTCCATATTCTCCGGAGATGAGACGTGAGAGAGCAAATTTGGTGGTGGGGCTGCTACCTGTGTACTCGTTATCTTGAAATTTTTGTCTTCATTTTTGATAAACTGTAGATTGTCTGAAGAAGAGTTTTTCCGGAAGTATAATTAGATACTGGTAAGCCATACCCATGTTTTCCGGCCATTTCTAGTCCCAAGCTCTTGTTTCTTACCACTCTCTTAACTGTTGAGTTGTGGCTTATTACCATAAAGTCTCTAGAAGAAGAATTGTCTTTAGGATCAGTACTAAGACCAACAGAATCATTAAAGGGCGTATAAATTTCCGACTTCAAATCATTTTTGCCAGTGTCATTAGCGGAACCTCTGGTCAAGAAGCTGCCAGCTGATGTTGCTTGAGATTTGCGAAAGATAATAATGATGATAAAACATATCCGTATGGAAGTTCAATATACTGAACCAACAAAACTACTGAAAAGATCAATGCCATAATCCATAGCAGTCTCCTAGTCTCCATTGATACGGTGAAATTTGTTACTTATGCAAGCAATGACCGACTGAAGCAGTGTAGCTCGCTCTATTTCCCCTGGAATCTGCGATAGCAAAGTAAGTCCTTTGACTGTGACCCCAATTTTCTTGAAGCTACCTTAAGGGAGTGTTTGCAAAATCTTCTGCTTTTTTAAGAAGTGGTTTATTGTAACAGAAGTAAAAGTAGATGATAATCAGAAGTTGGTACTGTTTACAAATAGAATCAAAGGTTGAGAATCAGAAATTGAGATTGCTTGGTGAAAATGTTGTAAAAAAATGCTTTTTTGTTTGTAAAAGTCAAACCAACAGCAGAATCAAAAATCAGAAATCTAAAGTACCCATCTTCCTGCTTTCAAATTCTTATTAAATGAAGCAGAAGTTGACATTTGGAAACTAAGAAAAGTGAGTTTTTTCAGCCAAAAGCAGAGAAATGCTTTTCTTTATTCGAGTTACAGAGAAAAACACTATAACCAAGTCAAATTGGAGCTTAAGCCATTAACAGTTCAAGTGCAGGAAACGAAGAACATGTAATTACGCATGAGAACGACAGCGTTCTGTGCTTTGGAACAATCAATATCGTATCGATTAAATGCTAAATCCAGTTTTCAAATAATTAAACTCTCAATCTGCTTAACGAGAAAGGGTCCTGAAAAAAGATGAGATTTTATAGGGAAGTACCAATGAGACCAAACACATCAAATTAAATTACTTGCAGCCCTTCAGTAGTTTCTACTATGTCTCTCAGCGATTTATCGAAACTAAATTGGACTTTAAATTCAAATAATTAAGAAAAATCAAAATGCATAATCAGTTGCTTAAGTAATTACGACATAAACTGCATAACCAAACACAAAATGCAAAACCCTAATCCAAGAAACAGGGGAATCCCAAGAATGAAAACTAGAAACAAATTCGAAAAATGCCAAACAAAAAATTCCCAGGAAGCAAAAGAACATCAAAATTGCGTAAAATGAGAACTTACTCATAAAACCCAAGAATGCAGAACATCAAACCATAAAAATTCTGAGGAACTCGAGTAGAAATACAAGAAATGCTCCAGAAATAATATGAACGGCAGAGCTGGAAAAGAGGAAAAAATAAGTGAAAAAGGATTAGAGATTTTGCCTAGGGTGGTGTGCTGTTTAGTGAGCTGCATTAATTGCCAAAGAATTAAAGCATTTGTTTAGTTCAAACTTTGAACGGAAACGCAGTATATGCATGTGAGTGTGTGTGTGTCTGTGAATTAAGAATTCGTAGCATAGTACGACCTGGGTTTGATTTCTTTTGGGATTTATCAGCGTATAGAAGTCGGATGGCAATCCCAGAACACGAACAATATGACTAACACGAATTTGGCACAAAATTGCTAAATTACCAGATATAATATTTATATTTGGATATATTTTGACTATAGCCCAAAATTGGCCTGCAACTATATATGAACACCACTGGATGATTCAAATTGCCACCCATGGTAATTTGCTTTGGGCAGTGGAATTAAAAAAATCATAAAATTTTCAGTTAAAGACTCATGCCGCGATTGGATGTCAATGAGAATCCATTTTCATTCATTTGGAAATTTTTTTTTACCAAACACGCGATTGTTTATGAAATTTTTCGAAAATATACTATTTTCTCACTTTCATTTTTTCTCATTTTTTTCTCTTATCAATCACATCTACACATTTTTTCACAAAAACTAATCATTATTACATATTCTCCCACAAATTTTACTATTCACATACTCACACATTTCTAACTACCAATCACATTCAATCATTATTTTACTATTTTTAAATCAAATCAACTCTCATCATTAATTTTTCATCTCACATCCAAACACAATCTCAAAATTCAATATTTTTTTCAAAGTTTTTTTTCACCACTATTCTCTAACAAAATAAAAAATTTCAAAATGAAAGTATATCCAATCGCACCTCAATTTTTGTTTCTATTTTTTATTAATGATCCATTGCTTTCCTCTGCCACCAAACAAAATCTTGCCCATATCATTTTCAGCAATCAATTAGTACAGATTTTGACATTTTGTTGTGTAGTAATGTTTTATTAATTTTTTTGAGAAGCCAATGTCACACACACAACACAAAAATAATAGCAAATTAATTGCTGTTCTACATCAGCATCACGCATAATTCCAAAATCCTTTTTGGGTCTTCTTTAGGAATAAAGTAATGGGACCATCTTTATTCCTTTTAATTTTATATACACCATGTAGTCTTTGTTAGAGTGATAGACTTGATTTTGTTTTGCACTAGTAGCATTGTGACATCGATATCAAAATTATCAGATCCACCAAAGCGAGTCAGGAATAAAAATGAGATGGGACCGATACACGAAAACGGGATGGGTAATACACAAAAATCATATAAATTATAATTAAAAAGGCAAAATTGCAAAACTAGTCCTGCATTTCTCTTTAAAATAGAAGAAAAAGGATATCACACAAACGGACAAAGCAAGATGATGGATTCAAATAAAGGAATTGTACACAAAGGACCTTAGGTCATTGTAGAGAATATTGTTCCAACTAATTTAGATTCTCTCTGATTTTTATTCTTTTGCTGACACTCTAGCATATGTATATAAATAGGAGTACTCGTAGCTAATGATGGAGATTGTACTGATTTTTATCCTTTCAATTACTCAATACAATGAATGAGCTCGTTTATTCCTTTTTCTGCTTGTTTCATTGAATTATATGCATGGTTGGTTTGTTTTTTTTAATATGGTATCGAGCATCAGGTTGATAAAGGTTCTTTCCATAACCTTGATTCATCCACTCCATCTCCTTCTAGTTTTTTTTTCCCGCTTTTTTTCCCTTCCCCGCATTCTCTCGCTCCCGTTTCGTGGCACGCTGCTCTCCATCTGTTTGATCTTTTGTCACCAAAATCACTAGCTATGTCTCGATGAAATCGATCCTCAAGTCGTAGATGCTACCATTTCAGTCTTACTCGAACCGCAGACTCCTCACTTTGCTTCTCCCATCAAGACCCCAAAAGCCTTTCTTTCTCCCTCCTCTCGATAATTCACACACTATTGAAATCAAACCCCTCTTGATGGAACCAATTACACTGGTGTCGTGCTTTTTCCTTAGTATTTCAAATCAAAAATAAAAAGGCTTCTTGGATGGTTCCATTCCGTGCTCGACTTGGTGATCCTCTTTACATACCTTCGCTTAGGTGCAACAATCTTATTCTCACTTGGCTCATTAACTCGTCACTAAAGATATTGCATCCTCTATCATTTATATGAATTCCGCAAAAGAGGTTTGGGAGACACTCAAAACTAGATACTCACAAACTGATAGTGTGAGAATCTATCAACTTCAACAAAATCGAGTTCTCGCTTCTCAAGGATCTTCCTCCATCTCTCGATTATTTCACTTCTCTAAACACTATCCGGGGAGGAACTTAGGAATTACAGTGCCTTTTCCCCACTGCGCAGTTGTGGCTTATGCACATGTCAAGTTTCAAATCCATGAGTGATATTCGAACTTTCGGACTACACCTTCAAATTTCTAATGGGGCTCAATGATTCATATGAGAGCACCAGGGGCGATTCTTCTCATGAACCCTATCCCTTCCCTGACATACGTTTATGCCATGCTTCTTCAAGAGGAGAGACAACGGGAGGCGGACTTTCCTCTTTCCATCCATCGAAAGTTCGCGATTGGTTGTATCATCTCAACAACCAAAGATAAGCTCAAACTTGATGTTGTTTGCCAAAGATTGTGGAAAGCCAGGACACACTATTGATAAGTGTTTGAGAATCATTGGTTTTCCACCCAATTTTAAATTTACTAAAGGCAAAAATGCCCCCTGGAAAGCCTCTTGGTCCTCCTCATCTAGCTAATGGTGTTGGGGACTCGAGGAGAGGCACATCATTCTTCTCATGACACCACCACCCTCTTTTCCTTCACCCGCACAGGTCCAAACTCATGGCACTCCTCAATGGTGACACTCTGCAGCCTCCTCAACCTCTCCAAACTATTGAGAAATCCCCCTCCCAATCATTTTTCTAATATGGAAGGTAACACCCTTTTCTTCCCTACTCATTGCTCCATCCAAGTCTAATTCTCCTTGGATAGTTGATCTTCGAGCATCGAGACCACATGATTTGTTGTCCTTCATTATATACTTCATCCCCTATCGTATCAATTCTTGAGTTTTTTTGCCTAATGGCACTCAAGTTCTGTCACACACAAAGGCATCAGCTCTCGATCATCTTATACTCACGAGATGTACTATGTGTCCCTATTTTTCTTTCAATTTGTTATCAGTTACTAAACTAACTAAAAATCCTTCTATTGTTCTTATTTTTTCAAATGATTATGGTATTATTCAGGATCATTCTTCAAGGATGATGATTGGACTTGCTAGAGCATCACAGGGTCTTTACATACTTCCCACCACAAAGAAGGTGGTGGCCAACCATCCCCTCATCCACTGTTTTCTCGTTTCTCACAATCAAGCCCAACAAGCTAGCCTATGGCATAAAAGATCTGGGTCATCTGTCCTATCAGGCTTAAACTTATAGAGCACATAGGTTCTAATGTCAAAATTCTCAGAATGAGATGATTGTACTATTTGTCATATGGCTGCAGAAAAAGAAAGAGTTTTCGATCACTTGTCATCTTCTACTTTACCTTTTGCTTTTATTCATTGTGATGTTTGGGGGCCTTATGCACATGCCTCTTTGAAAGGGCATCATTACTTTCTTACTATCGTTGATGATTTTACTAGAACTACTTGGACTTATCTAATGAAAACTAAATCAAAACACAATTAACTTTTCTGAGAATTTTGTCCATTTAATTTTTACTCAATTCAATATCAAAATTAAGATCATTTTGACCGATAATGGTCTTGAATTTCATATGCCTAGTTTTTATGATTCTCAAGGTATCATTCATCAAAAATCCTCCTTATACACCTCAACAAAATGGTATAGTTGAGAGAAAACATCAACATCTTCTCAATGTTGCCAGGTCTTTGCTTTTTCAGAAGCCTGCGCCAATTTATTTTCGGGGTGATGCTATTTTAACAAAGAACTTACTTAATCAATCGAACTCCCACCCCTCTCTTACAAAATAAATCCCTTTTTGAACTTCTCTTCAAATCACCACCTTCTTATGCTCATTTAAGAACTTTTGGTTGCCTATGTTTTCCTCAAATAATCTACCTCATAAAACTAAATTTGAGGCTTAGAGCTAAAAGGTGCATTTTTTTGGGATATCCCAATGGCACAAGGGATACAAAGTTTATGATTTGGACACACACACAACCTTTGTTTCGGGGATGTTCATTTTCTTGAGCATATTTTCCTTTTTCTTCATCTAAATCTCCATCCTCACCACCATTCTTACAAGTCTAATCTCCCCTTACCACCCCAATTTCAGATTATTTTCCCATCGATACATTCACTCGTTCTCACACTCATGATACTCTTTTGGACATTACCCTCCTACTCGGCCTTTCCCCTATGGATCCTGTCCCTCACACTCGGGACCCTATTGAACCAATCCCTCAACATTCTACCTCCCCTAAAAGATCTTCAAGACACCGGCAACCCCCTTCTTACTTAAAAGATTATTGTTGTAACATGACTCGAGTCTTCTACTACTCATCCATTACAATCTTATTTCACTTTTAAACATTTATCTCCATCATATCTTGCCTATTCAAAAGATCTTTAAGTTCCATCTCTCGAACCTTCTTCCTATGAAGAAGCTATCAAATTTCCACATTGGCAAAATGCCATTAATGAGGAACTTCAAGCTCTTATTTCTAATGGAACTTGGAGCATTGTCCCATTACCTCCGGGCAAGAAACCTATGGGCGCAAATATGTTTTCAAAACCAAACTTCATCCGATGGCTCAATTGATAAACATAAAGCACGTCTTGTAGCCAAAGGATATACTCAAAAGGAGGGATTTGATTATCAAGAAACCTTTAGTCCTGTTGTCAAGATTACAACTATCGATTGTTTCTTGCTTTGGCATCCATATTTGGATGGCATCTCCATCACTTGATATTCATAATGCTTTTCTTAATGGAGATCTTGATGAAGAGATCTATATGTCTCTTCCTCCGGTATCTCCATTAAGGGGAGTCTCTAGTATGCAAACTTCATAAATCTCTCTATGGTTTGAAACAAGCATCAAGACAATGGAATTCAAAATTTACAAAAACATTGCTAAAAGCGGGTTTCAAACAATCTATGTCGATTATTCTCTATTTACAAAAGGAGATCACAATAATTTTATTGCTCTCCTTGTATATGTTGATGACATTTTAATTGGAAGCAATAATCTTCAATCCATTCATTTCATTAAAAATTTTCTTCATTCTCAATTTAAAGTCGAGATTTAGGAGAAGTCAAATTCTTCCTTGGAATTGAAATTGCTAGATCTCAAAAAGGCATTTATCTCAATCAAAGAAAATACACTGGATATTCTAAATGATGCGGGAATGCTAGGGTGTAAAACTTCTAACACACCAATCGAACAAAATCATAAATTATGTCATTCATCGAGAAAATTATATCAAAGATAGCACTAGTTATAGAAGATTAGTTGGAAGACTAATCTATCTATCAATAACTAGGCCTCGACATCACTTATCTTTGTCAATATATTGAGTCGGGTTCATGGATAAACGAACAATTACATCTTGATTTCGCTTTATAGAGTTCTACGATATTTAAAGGGATCTATAGGGCAAGGTCTTTTTTATTCTTCTCAATCAACTCTCACTCTCAAAGGATACAGTGACTCAGATTGGGCTTCATGCCCTTAAACAAGAAAATCAACCACAGTGGCAGTCTGTATCTTTTTCGGAGATTCTATGATCGGTTGGAGGACAAAGAAACAAACTACGGTCTCCGGATCATCGCCAGGCCGAATACAGAGCTTTGGCTCAAACTTGTAGTGAGATGTTATGGATATCATACTTGCTTAAAGATTTTCAAATAAAACAACAAGAATCAACTACACTTTATTGTGACAATCGAAGAATCTATCTCACCAAGAATCCGTTTTTCATGAAAGAACAAAACATGTTGAGATAGATTGTCATTTTATTCGAGAACAAGTAATCACACAAAGACTCAAAATAATGCACATGCCTTCAAAATTTAGCTTTTGATCTATTCACTAAAGGATTAAGTGCGGAGAGATTTCATTTCTTATTGTCCAAGATGGGTATCTTAAATATCTATGCCCATCTTGAGGGGAGTCTCGAGAAAATAGAAGAAAAATGATGTCACACAAACGGACAACAAGATGATGGATTCAAATAAAGGAATTGTACACAAAGGACCTTAGGTCATTGTAGAGAATATTGTTCCAACTAATTTAGATTCTCTCCGATTTTTATTCTTTTTGCCGACACTCTAGCATATGTATATAAATAGAGTACTCATTAGCTAATGATGGAGATTGTCTGATTTTTATCCTTCCAATTACTCAATACAATGAATGAGCTCGTTTATTCCTTTTCTTGTTTCATTGAATTATATGCATGGTTGGTTCTGTTTTTTTTTAATAGATTTTATAGGGCGATAGCAAAAAGGTTACAGTAAAAATCACGTTTTGCAAAAAGATCCCTAACTATATAAAGGTCTCAACGGTCTGCAAAAATAATATTTTGCAAAATAGTCCAGAACTATATGAAAATATCAATTTTGGTCATAATTTTACTTATAATTGGGAACTACATGTGCCGCTCACGTGACTAAAATTTGGTGAAATTAGTACCGAAATTGAGATTTCGATAGGACCATTTTGCAAACGTGTGTATTTTGCGGGACCAAAACCGAGAGTTTGCTATAGTTACAAGTCTTTTTGTAAAATGTGTTTTTTCTGAGGACTTTTTTGCTACCGCCTTTATAATTACAGGACAAATTTTGCAATTTTGCCTTAAAAATATAAAATAAAATTCTAGCGTAATTTTTTTTTTTTTTTTGGAAAAATGGGGGAGCCGGAGTGGCCTCATACCTCCGCCTTGCACCAAAGCACAATAATGTAATTACAAAGACGGATAAGAAATATTTTTTCTCAAACGGAAAAAGCGTCCCCAAACAAAGCTAGACAGATTGGATGGTGGTCGTTAGAGATCACTTGGTGATGATCTTGACACTATGTTCACAGGATTTGAATGAAGAAAATGTCAAATTTCACGGAAATTGGATGATAAATAGTCTTTATATACATAAAATAAATATATTTCCACAAGGTTGACCTCTAGGAAATTCAGTAGTAATTGGTTAAATTGGCCATTTACGTTTTTTAAAACGAAAAATAGTCATTTTTTCTTGTCATTTTGACTAAAACAAATGACGTCCATACATCTGTCAAAAAAAATGACGTCCATACACTTATTGTTGTAAGGTATTTGGTCATTTTTCTAATCCAATCTTTGTACATTTTTCGTTATCTAGAAATAATTAATACCGCTCCGAGAAATGAAAACAATGGCAAAATGGATAATTGATCTCAAAAGTTGCTAAAAAATATTTTTTTGAAAAAAAAAATTTTTTGTTATGACAATGACCAAAAATCCGAGGGACTTCAATTAACAATGTACTGAGTTGTTTTAGAAATCGAAAGAAATTGTTGTTTAATTCAACAGATCATTCAAAAACATGGGCTAGCATTAGCATTTGTTTTTTTATCGCCACAAAAACATCATGTGTCCATGGACAGCCGTCATCCGAGAGCACAAATGATTCTGTTTTTCGTGAAACTTAAATCTTGATTGTTAGATTCAACAAAAGATGGATTTTCACATGTCCTAATGCTCTCCAATTCCTTAGCCACTTCTCTTATATTCGGCCTTCTTTTTCCCACTTAAATTCAAACATCTTTTTGCCAAATTAGCAACAACAATATGCTCATCCTTAACACCTTGTTCTATTATCTCGAGAATCAAGAATTGTCTTGAGCAGTTCTCTTCCACGTTTATGAGAAAACGCGTAACTAAACTTATTTTTCTTCTCGTCGTACTCATCGATATTGGTTTTTGGCCGTTAGAGCTCTACAAGAACAACTCCGAAGTTGTAGACATCACATTTTTCCGTGAATTTGCCTGTTTGAAAGTACTGTGGTCTAGATAATCGAAGGTTCCTTTGACCTTGGTGGTCAAGTGAGTCCGGTCTATTGCAATCGATCTTGAAATTCCAAAATCCGACAATTTGGCTCTATATTTTTCGTCTAAGAGGATGTTATTAGACTTCATATCCCTGTGATATATGGGAATGGAAGTTGCATAGTGTAGGTAAGCAAGTGCATTTCTTTGTCTCTGCGGCGATTCTCAACCGCAGATCCCATGAAAACGGAAAACCAAGTGAGTGTCCGTGGATGAGTTGATGTAGGGTCCCATTAGCAATGAATTCATATACTAGTAACGGAATTTACGTCTCCGGACAACATCCTAGTAGGTTTACCACATTTCTATGATTTATTTGGGATAGGATGACAACCTCATTTATGAATTCAATCAATTGATCTTCATCTACTAGCCGTGATTTTTTCACCGCAACGATTCTTCCATCCGAGAGCATGCCTTTATAAACGTACCTTGACCTCCTCCGCAAGTATTCGACTTTCGTTGAATCGATCTCGTGGCCTTCTCCAATTCCTTAGACGTGAAAATCCTCATTTTTTCAAGAACACTATCATGACCGACATTTGTTGTTGCGTGAAGAAGACCCCATTTCGTTTGAATAATTTTGTTTGAGTTGTTTTACTCTCCTTTTCTTTAGTATTTTGTATAATGAAAAACTAACATTAAGTACTAAAAATAATCCCAATCCTCCGAATAAACCCGCCACCAAGATTTTTTGAAACAAATAAATTAAGATAGTTCTATGTGTTGATATAAACTCTTAAATAGATACAAATAGTTTAATTCTAACCTCGCATACAATACGGTTTGTTTTGAGGTGGTAGAAAAATGCAACCTAGGTCCGTGTTTTTGCCATCACCTAGGTGATTCGGAGGGCATGTGTTGGGGAATCGAGAGTATATAATACACAACAAATAATCTTGAATAAAGCAAGCTCCCGGGAAAGGTAGGAGGGGTCACAACGGTCCCACTTAAAATCCGGTCTCCTTGATTTAACCTACTTAAACAAGACTATAAGCGCGGACTAAATACCCCACAACAACAAACAATATTGAATACTAACTACAACAAGAATACCGTAGAAAATAATTGCGTAAACTAAAAGACATAAAGGAAAGAACACACGAGAATTGATAACGGAGTTCGGCCAATTTTGCCTACGTCTCGGCACCGCAACCGCAACGACCACTTTACTAATCTCCGAACAAATTACAACTTGGGCAAAATTACCCACAAATTAGGATTTCCCAAATATAGGACTTCCTCAAATATAGAGATAGAAGAGAAGATTTTGGTACATCTTAAAACCAAATATTAGGGCCTTATTTATAGTTAAGAAACCCACAAACTTTTCATCAAAATTCTATGTGGGATACAATTAGTCAAATAGTAACAAATCTCCACCTTGACTCATTGTAGTCCCACGTCGAAAAAAATTCAACTCTTCAATTTAAGCGGTCTTGGTCGGTGCCTCCAAATGCGCGCTTCTCTCGGCGCAACTCAAATGTGCAAGATGTTGATCAAGTATAAACAATGTTTAAACTTGATCGATGTCACCACCTTGGTCAACATATCTCGGGATTTTCAGTAGTATGAATCTTCTCAAGTAAAATATTTCCTTCTTCTAGAATCTCCGCACAAAATGATAACGAACGTCGATATGCTTCGTTCTTGCATGAAGAACTTGGTTCTTTGCTAAGTGAATAGCGCTCGATTGTCACAATGCAGTGATGTGCTTGACCAACTCCCAAATCTTCAAGCAAACTTTGAAGCCAAATAGCTTCCTTTACTGGCTTCACATCGACCGCCATATACTCTGCTTCTCTGTTGTAGACAAAGCAACTGGCCGATCGCAAAGTAGACTTCCAATCGACCGGTGCTTTTGCCAAAGTGAACAAATATCCGGTCGTTGACGCCCGCTTATCCAAATCACCTGCATAGTCGGAATCACAATATCCAACTATACCTTGACCAAGTTTACCATCGCTCAAACACTAAACCAACATCTACGTATTAAGAATATACCGTAGAATCCATTTCACTGACATGCCAATGACCTTTTCAGGGTCATGCATATACCGCTCACAACACTAATCGCTCGTGAAATGTCAGGCCTCGTACACACCATTGCATACATCAAGCTACCAATGCATTAGCATATGGGACTTTATCCATGTAGTCTCGTTCTTCATCATTCTTCGGTGATAGTTGGGCACTCAATTTCAAATGAGGAGCAAGTGGTGTACTTACAGGTTTTGTATTCTCTGTCATACCAAAACGTTGTAGTACCTTCTTGGATATTGCTTCCGAGTCAAACAAAGCTTGCCACTCGTTCGTCCCGACTTATCTCCATCCCGAGTATCTTCTTGGCCTCACCGAGATCTTTCATTTCAAACTCTTGATTCGGTTGAGCCTTCAACTTGTCAATTTCAGTTGGCTCGTGATGCAATCAACATATCATTAACATACAAAAGTAAGTAAATAAAAGATCCATCTTGTAGCTTGTGTAAATACACACAATGATCATATTTGCTCCGTGTATACTTCTGCCCCATCATGAACTTATCAAATCGTTTGTACCATTGTCGCGGAGATTGCTTCAATCCGTCAACGATTTGATCAACTTACAAACCAGTTTTCTTTCCGCAACTTTGAATCCTTCCGGTGAGTCATATAGATTTCCTCCTCCAAATCACCGTGTAAGAACGCCGTCTTCACATCAAGTTGAGCTAGCTCCAAATTCAACTGTGCTGCCAAGGCCAACAAAATTCTAATGGAGGAATGTTTAACAACTGGAGAAAATACCTCATTATAATCAATTCCTTCCTTCTGAGCGTAGCCTTTAGCTACCAACCTTGCCTTGTAACGCACATCGTTCTTGTTAGGAAATCCATCTTTCTTTGCGAATACCCATTTACATCCAATTGCCTTCTTGCCTTTTGGTAGTTGTGTCACCTTCCAAGTTTTGTTCTTCTGAAGAGATTGCATCTCTTCCTCCATGGCACCTTTCCACTTTTCACTTTCTGGACTTCGAACTGCTTCTCGAAAAGTGAAAGGAACATCATCATCTATAACTGGAAGTGCATAAGCTACCATATCGCAAATCGGCAGGTTTGTGAATTTCGTCTAGGCCTTCTTCGCAATGGGTTCAGATTGATCCAATGGTTCTTGGGTCTGAACTTCTTCTTCATCATCATCTGACAAATCCTCTGTTACCGGATTATCATTCTTAGCTGGAATTATAGCCATTTCTTCTACCTCCACCTGCTTTGGTGTACGCTCCACCTGTTGCAGAGCACTATCGGTCTTTTCACTTGTTACTGTCTTCAACATGGCATGTTCATCAAAGGTAACATCTCTGCTAAACAATATTTTCTTCGACTCGAGACACCAAAGACGGTATCCTTTTACGCCAGATGTAATTCCCATGAACAATGCCCTTTTTGCTCTCGGTTCTAACTTTGATTCCTTCACATGATAGTAAACAAGAGAACCAAAAACACGTAAGGAATCATAATCGATGAATGAGGCTTTCGGACCATACCTCTAAAGGTGTTTTACCACCTATCGCGGATGATGGCAATCGATTGATGAGATGTTGCACATACGTCGCGGCCTCGGCCTTGATGATGTCACGCCAACCCAAAGATTGGACAACATACATCGAACTTTCTCCACCAAGGTTCGATTCATGCGCTCCGCCACCCCATTTTGTTGTGGTGTCCTCCTCGATTTGTGAAGTCGAACAATGCCATACTTATGGCAAACTTCTGGAAGGGATCGCTTGTGTATTCTCCACCATTATCTGTACGTAGAACTTTGATCTTTCTTCCGGTCTGATTCTCAATTCGTGTTTTCCATTTAAGGAAAATTCCAAGCACTTCATCCTTAGTCTTCATAGTGTACACCCAAACACGTCGGGAAAAATCATCAATGAAAGTGACAAAATAATGTTTTCCTCCCAAAGATGGTGTCTTAGAAGGCCCCCAAACATCTGAATGAACATAATCCAAAATACCTTCTGTATTGTGGATAGCAGTTCCAAATTTCACCCTCTTTTGTTTTCCCAGAACACAATGCTCACAAAAGTCAAGTTTGCATACCTTAACATCTTTCAATAATCCTTGCTTTGCCAGAGTTTGCAAGGATTTCTCACCAGCATGTCCCAATCGCATATGCCACAACTTGGCGTCCGGACTTCTTTTTCATTCCCGAAATGCAGAATCATTGTTGTCCCATCAGTATTACCTTGATAGTAATACAAATTATTTCTCCTGATGCCTTTCATCACCACGAGCGAGCCGGATGTAGCTTTCAGAACTCCATCTCGCAAAGTAACAATTAAGCCTTTTGATTCTAAGGCTCCCAAAGAGATGAGATTCTTCTTCAAATTTGGTACATACCGAACATCCGTCAAGACTCTGGTTGATCCATCGTGATTTTTCAATCGGATAGAACCTATCCCAGTTGTCTTACAAGCATTGTCATTGCCCATATAGACAACTCCACCATTGATCTCTTCAAAATTGAAGAACCACTCCTTCACGGAGACATATGATAGGTGCATCCGAATCCAAAATCCATTCGTCGAACGGGAAATTAAAGGTGAAACCACCGGTGAAAACTCATCTTCACTTTCACCTCGGCCTACACAAGCATCTTGAGGAGCTTTTCCTTTATTCTTCAACTTTGGATGTCTTTCTTCCAGTGTCCTTTCTCGTGACAAAAGCACACTCATCTTTGTCAAGTTTGGCTTTGGAACGCGATCTTCCTCTTTTACCCTTCTTTGGCTTTTGAACGACCTCTTGCAACCAAAGCTTCATCATCTGGCCGCTATGTTCTGTTTTCTTTTTTATTCTTTTTCTTAATTCATAACTATACAAAGCAAAGACAAACTACAAAGAAGAGATACATCATCTTTCCCATGAAGTAAAGTAGTTTCTAAATGTTCAAATTCATCAGGAAGAGATGATAACAACATTAAAGCCAAATCCTCATCACTAAAGGTTACATCTAAATTAAGCAAATCGCAACTAATTGATTAAATGCGCGAATATGGTCGTTCATAGTAGTACCGGCGGTACTCAAACCGAACAATCGTTTCTTCATGAGGAGTTTGTTCGACCACTCTTCTTCGTAAATTTGTCCTCCAAAGCCTTCCACGCTTTGTAAGCGGAATTCTCATTTTTAAATGCATATTTCTCGCTCTCTAGACAAACACGATCGGATTGTTCCACATGCCAAGCGGTTAATGGTTTTCCACTCCTTTTCGTCAACTTCATCGGTTTCTTTTCTTCAATGGCAATGTCTAAACCTTCTTTGAAATAGACAATCCAAAGACCTCGCCTTGCCACATGCCGAAATGACCCGTCGTCAAATGTTTCCACCGAAATTCTAATATTTGGCACTAACATCCTTCCCCGGCGCGGACGAGGATCTTTGATGCACCGGTTGTGTCCGTAGTCATTTCGAACTCAAATAGTAGTATTCAATATTACAAATAAAAAGACAGACGAGCGAGGCCGAACCTTCGGCTCGATACCACTTGTTGGGGAATCGAGAGTATATAATACACAACAAATAATCTTTTGAATAAAGCAAGCTCCTGTGAGGAAAGGCGGAGGGTCACAACGGTCCCACTTAAAATCCGGTCTCCTTATTTAACCTACTTAAACAAGATTATAAGCGGCGGACTAAATACCCCACAACAACAAACAATATTGAATACTAACTACAACAAGAATACCAGAAAATAATTGCAGAAACTAAAAGACATAAAGGAAAGAACACACCAGAATTGATAACGGAGTTCGCCAATTTTGCCTACGTCTCCGGCACCGCAACCGCAACGACCACTTTACTAATCTCCCGAACAAATTACAACTTGGGCAAAATTACCCACAAATTAGGATTTCCCAAATATAGGACTTCCTCAAATATAGAGATAGAAGAGAAGATTTTGGTACATCTTAAAACCAAATATTAGGGCCTTATTTATAGTTAAGAAACCCACAAACTTTTCATCAAAATTCTATGTGGGATACAATTAGTCAAATAGTAACAGCATGTGCAATTAAAGGAACCTAATAGATTAATGCACTTGGCTTTTGGATGACACGGTCTAAACTCGCATTCGTTGATATCTGGCAAAACAAGATTTGATATAAATTAGTTATGTTAAAAGCATATTTATGCAAGTTGGAATAGGATTCTGCTAACCTTGACAGCCTGGAGTAAGATATGGATTTCCTTGATATCCATGAGAGCAGTTGCAACGGTACCCTCCAAGAGTCGTACCGGAATCAACACACACACTTTCTCCCTGGCATATGATCATCTCATTGTTATTTCGAAGCTGATTGCAAGTCCGGTTTCCAATCGCCCAATCAATCACAAGCGGCACATTTTCGATTGTTCTGTTAACAAATGACGAATCTGAGAGGTCATATGTGGCGAACTTATAGCTGTTCTGCTCTGCAAGAAACGCGTAACTGCAGGGGTTCAAATACTGAACCTTAGAGTGACCATTCAAAGTTGAAAGGGTGGCATAGACAGACCGGAGACCCTTTGGTATGGACGACTGGCAACAACCAATTCCAGAACAAGAACCGTTGCTCAAATCCTGAGGTTTCGTGCAAATTGCGACACACGAACTAATAAAATCTTCCCACTCATTGTTTACCGTCGACAACAGGGAAACATCGTTACATCCGACGACTGTTAGTTTATTTTCGTTGGAAAAACTGAAAGGTGTTCCTGACAAATCCATGGAAAGGTTAATTTCTTGGGTAATGTTTCCATCTTCATCAGAGCAACTCCAGGCCATGGCGTTCCTCACGCGTATTTTCGTTTCGGATATATACAAAACTTCCAAATTATTAACTCTAGCGAGAAAGGCCTTTGGAGGGTTGAAAGGTGTGTTACAGTTTATGTCAAAGAAGGGGTTTATGGAGCAACTGGCATTTAGGCCGACGATACCAAAAGGGTACGGAACGGTTAGATCACCGCATTTTCGCGGGCAGCCAGGCTTGCTGGTGTGGCTACCTTCAAAGAAGGATGTGTTGGAATGTACGAATATGGAGTTACATGCAACTATCCATGTAAGGCCCTGGGATATTAGAAGCAAAGCAAAAATCGAGCTTATTTGCATGTTTCCTATATTATTTTGTTTTAAAAGGAATTTCGATTCTTTGAAGGATGTGCATGTTGATATATGATTGATGAACTAATTAAACAAGAAGTGAGGATATATAAATCTGTGTTGGTTTCCAATTGTTGTAGTGTGTATTGATTTCTTGGTTCTATCTACAAACTGAGATTTAAATTATAGTACTATTACTGATGCTTGTCTTTTTATACTACTCAACCTTAATCCAACTCATATAGATTTAAAGCCGAAGATCTTGTATTGAACGACAGTCGGCATTTTTGCACACAAGAGTTGGAATCTAATAGCACAGAAAATAGAGTGGTTTTCCCTTTTCTTTTTCCTTAAAAAAACAACAAATTTTACTGATATGCACATGATACTCCTACAGTTCTAACTTCTAACTGTGGACTGTTTTTTCAAGATGACTAGAAATATAGAGAAATTTGATCCAATTAGAGTCTATCCTAGGTTTCGAGGGGTCTTGACACTTCACTAGAAAAAAAGGGGGACCCTTGTGCATAAAGAAAAAAATTTAAAATAATTTCCATTTTTTGTTAAAATATTTTAAAAGTCTTCAATAGTTTTCAGTTTTAATCCATTTTTCAGATTTTTAGATAGATTTCCATATTTTAAATGATTTTTCAGATTTTTTATTTTATATTGAATTCATTTTTAATATTTTAAGTAATTGACAGATTTTTAACACAACTTTTAGTTTTTTAAACAAAATTTTAAATTTTAAAACATCATTTAGTTTTAAAAATAACTTTTTGGAAATAATCTTGAGTTTGTTTTATTCAGAATTTTAAAAAAAATTAAATGTTTAAAAAAGTGTATTTAATTTTCATATTTAATTTTTTTTAACAATTTTCATTGTAATTTTGATTTTTTTTACTGTTTTAAGTTTTTTAAAGAAATTATTATAGTTTTTATATTTTAATTTTTAGATTTTAAAATAAATTTAATCACATGAATAAATTTCAAATTGAGAAAAATAAAAACTCTATTTTTTAAGAGTTAAAATAAGTTACAGGACCAATTTTTGCCAACTAGGTAAAGTTATAGGACCAATTTTGCTCATAACGGGTCCAAGTCAGCCTTATAACGGGCCATGTGCCAATCACGTGACCTTTTATGGCCGGAATTTGTAGCTCCGATCAATTGAGGAACAAAATTGTGATAATTTTAAAGTTATAAGACTAAATTTGCAAAACGCAAATCGGACAGGACCAAAATTGCCAACTAGGTAAAGTTACGAGACCATTTTTGTAATTTTACCAAAATAATAGATACAAAGGAAAAAACAATCCCTCATCTTTACATCTGCCTAGAGTCTAGACCTCAAAGTTCACACGATATGTCTGTCACTTCTATGTCTTTTATATCAGTGTTGTAAAAATCGGTCTAGGGGCGTTTAGATCCGATTTTTCCAAAATCGGCAAAAAAAAAACGGTCCGGGCAAAAATCGGGCTAGACGGCCTGGGCGGGCAAAAATCGTCCTAGACGGTCTAGTCGGAATAAATCGGCCAAAATACGAAAAAATGAAAAAAAAAAATAGAAATATTTGGTGTTTCTGGGCGCTCGGCTAGGCGCCCGGCTGCCGCCCGACTAGCGCCTAGCGATTTCTGCAACCTTGCTTTATATTAATATCACTATATATATTTTCCAGAGCGCTTGCTAGCGGGAAATCTTGTGTGGAAGCACCACCTTAACAGCCTCACCACCATCTCTGGGTCCAAACATACTCAATACATGAATGAAGATAAGGTAAATAATGAGCTCAAAAACTAAGGCCTTGTTTGTTTATGTTTCCAACAACATATTTTCAATTCCCAACTATTCATAAAACTAGAATCATGTTTGTTTATAATTTTTTCAATGGAAATAATCATTTTCACATTCCATTTTTCATATAAAACTACATTTCAAACCTATAATTTCAATTCTCAGCCCTATACACTATCCTACATCACTCATCAATCATTATTCTCATTTTTTCATCCAATTATACACATGGGACCCACTATTAACAACTCTATCCACTTAAAATATTATTATATTTTTAATTATTTCTATTCTAATAGGACCTACCACCCTACAATCCTACAAATAAAATATTATATATCAAATTAAAATATTCAACCACTATCAATTTTTCAAATTATTATATACATAAAATAATACTTCAAAACTACTCAACCAAACACAATCTCATTTCCAAAAAAAAAAGATGAACCTCATCCCTAAGGACCCCATCGCCCTTTGTTAGTCCAGTGGCTACAATAATCTAGAGTGCGGTGAATAGATTATGCCGATTTTTCAAATACCGTCCTCTTTTTCGAGTGAACAAGCAAATATAGAAACGAAAATGCGGAAAATAAACAACACTCGTCGATTTATAGAGGTTCAACCCACCTAGGACCTAATCCTCTACCACCCCAGTATCTCCGGGATGGATTTCAAAAAAAAGATTTTATTAATTACTACAATTAATACAACACCACCTTTGAGAATTACCACAATCCTCTTACAACACCTTCAAGGAGATTACCACAATCTTCCTTCACCACCTATAAAGAGTACCACACTCTTCAACACCTAAGATCACCCAAGTGTGCTCTTACCACAAGAACAACAACAAGGATATCTTGTTTTGGATGATTGACACAAATCAAGATTACAACTCGATAATGATAATACAAATATTGAGTGCAAGTATAATCAATAATTGAAAGCCTAGACCTTAAGAGTGTGCAAGTGAAAGTATTTAGGCTAATACAACAAGATTTTTGACAATGAGTTTGCTTGTAGCTTTTGCTTGTATATTGTATTGTATCTTGTTGCTTGAATGAAGTCTCTATTTATAGTAGAGAGTCTTGGCTTGATTTCGGACATTGACTCCTCATTGGGGAGTGATTTTTCGCAAAAAAAGAAACCATTTAAAATCAAGATTATAGCTGTTAGAAATCAATCCCACAATTTGGGGAAAAGTTGTCTCAAAAACGAAGCGGATAGTTTGTCGAAAAGAGGTGTGTGCGGTCGTGCAGAGATAAGTTTGAAATGCAATTTTCACACGACAATTACACAGGAGACCGGTCGACGGCAGTCCGACCGGTCGACATGGGGTCCGACCGTCGACAGGGGCTCCGACCGGTCGACCCTATGTGGACGATTGGGGGGTACTTCAAAAATAGAAACAGAGAAGTCCCTGTTCTCGAGGGGGCTTGTGCACCGGTCGCCATACCGATCGACCTCTGGGTCGACCAATTGCCCTCTATTTTTCTTTCCATCCCTTTTTCTATTTCAAAACTCAACTCCGGAGACGGATTTGCCTATAGGGCGATCAGTCGAGCATGAGACAGAAGTGTTGTCCAATTTTTATCAAAAATAAACTTCAAGAAATACTCAAAAATAGTAAAAATATTTAAATCGATCGGAGTATTTGGACAACATTTAGGAATATTATTTTGGTGTAAAAACACATTTGAACAAAATCATCAAAATCACGATAAAAATATTTTTCTAACAAACTCCCCCTTTTTGATGATTACAAACCAAAACAATTTTCAAGAGGACGATTTTGAGAACAAAGCAATTTTCCTGACAAGGAGAAAACTATCTGCTTAAAAGTCTCGGAAGATAGCGGTTTAGTAAAAGTTTCCGCCAATTGATCTTGAGATGGAACAAAAGATATCTCAATTTTTCGTTTTGAGACACAATCCCTTAGAAAATGATGTCGAATCTCTATATGTTCAGTACAATTATGATGAACCGGGTTTTGAGCAATATTTATAGCGGATATGTTATCACAAAATATAGGAACATTTTCAAAAGAGCATTTGTAATCCGCTAAGGTTTGTTTCACCAAAAGAAGTTGAGTACAATAAAAAGCTGCGGAAATATATTCGGCTTCGGCCGTTGAAAGCGAAACACAATTTTGTTTCTTTGAAAACCAAGAAACTAGGCATCGCCCAAAAATTGACATGATCCAGAAGTACTTTTACTATCATCAATATTACCCACATAGTCCGAATCACTATACCCTTTAAGAGAAAAATTTTCATTCTTTTGATAAAATAAACCATATTGAATAGTGCCTTTTAAATATCGAAAAATTCTTTTAACGACACTCATATGAGATTCTTTGGGATTGCTTTGAAAACAAGCACATAGGCATACGACATGAAGAATGTTCGGTCTACTTGCGGTTAAATAAAGTAAACTACCAATCATACCTCGATACTTGGAGTCATCCACAGACTTGCCTTTCTCATCTTGTCAATTTTGACATTTGTTGCCATAGGGGTAGATACAGTTCTTTCTTCTTCAATGCCGAATTTTTTCAAAAGTTCTTTTGTGTATTTGGATTGTGAAATATAAATACCTTCTAGGCATTGCTTAATCAAGCCCAAGGAAGAAATTAAGCTCCCCATCATGCTCATCTCAAATTCACCTTGCATCAACTTAGAAAATTTCTTGTACAAGGATTCATTAGTAGCACCAAAAATAATATCATCAACATAAATTTGCACAAATAAACAATCTTGCCCATTTTCAAATACAAAAGATTAATACCAACTTTACCTCTTGTAAAACCATTTTGCAAAAGAAAAGAGCTAAGTCTATCATATCATGAACAGTGGTGCTTGTTTTAAACCATACAAGGCCTTTTTAAGCTTATAAACATCCTTAGGCCTAGAAAAATTTTCAAACCCCGAAAGTTGTTTTACATAGACTTCTTCTTGAATAAAACCATTTAAAAATACGGACTTAACATCGATTTGGTAAAGCTTAAAATTTTTAAAACAAGAATAGGCAAGTATAATGTGAATAGCTTCTAAACGTGCTACGGGTGCAAATGTTTCATCATAATCAATACCTTCTTCTTGACAATACCCTTGAGCTACTAACCTTGCCTTGTTTTGAACAATGTTACCTTGATCATCGAGTTTGTTCCGAATACCCATTTTGTACCAATAATTGTTTGAGATGGAGGACAAGGTATCAATTCCCATACATCATTTCTTTCAAATTGATTCAACTCCTCTTGCATTTCTAAGAACCAATCCTCATCTTCAATAGTCTCCTTAGCATTTTTAGGCTCCTTTTGAGATATAAGAGCTTTAGGGCAAATTTTCTTCTTGGTCATCACTTTGTCAAGGGGATCACCAATAATGAGATCTTTTTGGTGATCTCCTTTAAATTTCAATACCACGGGAAGATCCAAAGTATCACCTTTGTCTTTGTGGGGAATATTTGAAGTGGATGGTTGATCATTTGAGGTAGAAGGTTGATCATTTAGAGCATCAATTTGAACAATGGGTTCAATAATATCCTCTTCATCACTATCATCATTGGGTATCATCTCAACACCCGAGGCTTCATTGAATTTTACATGAATAGATTCTTCAACAACCATGCTAATCTTATTGTAAACCCGATATGCTTTGCTCTTGGTTGAATACCCCATAAATATTCCTTCATCGGCCTTAGGATCAAGTTTGTCTAATTGATCCTTAGTATTCAAAATAAAACATTTTACATCTAAATATTTTGAAATAACTAATATTTGGAGTTCTTCCTTTCCAAAGCTCATATGGAGTTTTATTCATTTTAGACGAATATAAATTCGATTAATGACATGGCAAGCGGTACTTACGCTTTCGCCCAAAAATATTTTGGAAGTGAAAATTCATTGAGCATGGACCGACTCATTTCTTGAAGTGTCCGATTCTTCTTTTCGGCTACTCCATTTTGTTGAGTTGTCCTTGGAGCCGAAAAATTATGTGCATATCCCTTGGTTTCACAAAAGACTCTAAATTCTCCACCTCGATCACTTCGAATAGACTTAATAGTATCTTCCTTTTTATTCTCAATAAGTCTACACAACTTAACAAACTCATTAACGACATCGCTTTTATTTGCAAGAAAAAGAGCCCAAGTATATCTAGAAAAATCATCGACTATAACAAAAGTATAATGTTTTCCACTTAGACTTGCCGTACAAATATCCCCATACAAATCTAAATGAAGAAGTTGTAGAGGTTTGGTTGTGAAAATTTCATTTTTGGGCTTAAAACTACTTTTAACTAATTTGTTCTTTTGACAAGTGTCACATAAGCCAAGATTTTCAAAATTCAATTTGGGTAGTCCTTTTACATGTTGTTTTTGTAAATAGTTTGCAAGTTTTTATATCCAACATGTCCAAGTCGCCTATACCAAAAACTAGTTAAATCATTATTGGCGACGAGACAAGAAACATTTTGACTAACCAAATCACTTGTACAAATTTTGTAAAGATTGCTTTTTCTATTTGCTTCACAAATAATTTCATCATTTTTAAGAATGAGGTATTTATCTATATTGAAAACAACATTATAATTTGAGTCACAAAGTTGGCTAACACTTATCAAATTAAACTTAAGCCCTTCTAATAAAAGAACATTACTAAGAGAGAAAGAAGACTTACCAATTTCTCCATTTCCAAGAATTCTTCATTTGCCATTGCCGAACATGACCATACCCTCTTCTTGGAGCTTGATGTTGGTAAAAAGTTATCTCCTTCTGGTCATATGGCATGAACACCCGTTGTCCGCGAGCCATTTTGAATCCTCCATGATTGTTATAGCCCCTATTACCTACAAATGAACCACTTTTAGGTACCCTATAATCTTGGGATCCATGGGGGTTAGTCTTGAGACCTTTAGGCCTCCAAACATAGCTAAAATTATTCTTTAATCTACAATGAGTAACATAATGGCCAATATATCACGATGCTTGTGAACTATGTGTGAAACCACGCATCATGACTCACACATTTTTCATACAACAGTTTCTTGCATTAACTATACATATCGCCACACTTGCACATGATCACCCCATCCACTGAGAATTTTTATCTCATCCCCTCCTGTTTTCTAACGGCTAGATGAGGAGTTCATTGAAGATGCCGAACCTGCCACGGACTGATTTTCCCTGCTCCGCCCATTGGATTTGTTCCCTTTTGATTGTTGTTGTTGGACTATTTCATTTCGTCTTTCCTTTTAAGATGTAAGCACAATAAAAACAAATAAGATTGTGGGCACTACTAAAGACGAACAAAAGTCGGACCTTGGTCATTTTCTTTGAAATAGGTTGAAAAGGTTTATAGCCAAGTCCTAATTTGGAATGCTCACCTCTTTGTGCATCTAAAATTTTTGTAACTTTGTCCGTACTTATGTTAAAATGATGCACAATCCTTTTTAAATGTTCAAGATCATTGGTGAGCGATTGTTTTTCAGTTTCAAGAATATGGACTTTAGTAAGAGTAATAGTATGAGCTTTGTCAAGAGATTCATAAGAAGTAAACAATTTTTTATTTTCAATTTTAAGCACTTTATGCTCCTTTTTCAACGTCTTGTATTTAACAATCAAATTTTGAAATTCAATTTGCAATTCATCAAAATTACATTGCAATTCATCAACTAAGGAGGAAGTTGAGGAGTTAGAGCGTACCTCGTTATTTTCATCGTCTATGGCCATAAGACCATGTTCGGTTTCACCTTCCTCGTAGGATGTTGCAAGTAGCTCATCCCAAGTTTTGACCTCCGCATTTAGAGCCTTCTTTTTCGCAAAAGGCTTTTTCTTCTTTTGTTCCTCCTCTTCGAGTTTTGGGCAATCGACTATGAAGTACCCGGATTTTCCGTATTTAAAACACGAGTTGTCCTTTGGTTTTCTTGCCTTATTTTTATTCACAAATTTTGCAAATTTCGAACAAATACGGTCGTCTCTTCATCATCCTCATCATTATCATAATATGAATTATTAGAAAAAGATCTAGACCTTTAGGAATATTTTGCATACCCGATTGAGTGATGGATGGTTTGGAATTTTTCCGCTCCTTGAGATAGACTTCATATATGAGGAGGTTTCGATGAGCTCATCGAACTTGAGTGTTCAAGATTTTGTGCTTCCGTAATAGCCGTCACCTTTTTGGACCATGAGCCTGGGAGTGCATTCAATACCTTGGCCACCTTGTCTTCTTCGGAGATGACTTTATCGAGGGCCACAAGAGGATTGACAATATTGTCAAGCCTTTCCACCATTTTTCAAATGCTTTCACCATCATGCATGTTGAAGTTTTCAAAGTCTTTAACAAGCATGGTTTTTCTTGCTTGTTTGATCTTCTCGGTTCCTTCATATATAGTCTCTAATTTTTCTCAAACTTCACGTGCCGACCTCATGCCTCTTATGCGATTATACTCGGTGGTGGTAAGAGAACAATGTAAAATATTTCTGACCTTACCGTTTAGAGAGAAAGCCTTCTTGTCATTTTCATCGAACTCCTTGAAAGGTTTGGGAGCCGAGGTGTCGTCCTCCAATTTCTTGGTTGGTTGAGCAAATTTTTCAATAACCACATTCCGAATGTCAAACCCGCACCCTTGTAGAAAGCACTCCATGCGGTCTTTCCAAAATGCGTAGTTATTGGCGTCAAATAGTGGTGGCTTGTTGGTGGAGGCGCCGGTGGTGAGATAAGCTTCATTCGTAGCCATGGATCTTTCCTCTTTACTCGAAAACGAGCTAGCCAAAGAGTTTTGGCTTTGATACCATTTGTTAGTCCAAGTGGCTACGATAATCTAGAGAGGGGGTGAATAGATTATGCGGTTTTCCAAATACCATCCTCTTTTTGAGTGAACAAGCAAATATAGAAACTAAAAATGCGGAAAATAAACAACACTCGTCGATTTATAGAGGTTCAACCCACCTAGGGCCTAATCTCTACCACCCCAAAGTATCTCAGGGATGGATTTCAAAAAAAAGATTTAATTAATTACCACAATTAATACAACACCACCTTTGAGGATTACCATAATCCCCTTACAACGCGTTGAGGAGATTACCACAATCTTCCTTCACAACCTATGAAGAGTAGCACACTCTTCAACACCTAAGATCACCAAGTGTGCTCTTACCACAAGAACAACAACAATGATGTCTTATTTTGGATGATTGACACAAATCAAGATTACAACTCGATAATGATAATAGAAATATTGAGTGCAAGTGTAATCAATAATTGAAAGCCTAGACCTCAAGAGTGTGCAAGTGGAAGTACTTAGGCTAATACACCAAGATTTTTGACAATGAGTTTGCTTGTATGCTTTTTGCTTGTATATTTGTGTTGTATCTTGTTGCTTGAATGAAGCCTCTATTTATAGGAGAGGTATTGGCTTGATTTCCAGACATTGGCTCCTCCTGGGGAGTGATTTTCGCAAAAGAAACCATTTAAAATCAAGATTATAGCTGTTAGAAATCAATCCCACAATTTAGGGAAAACTGTCTGAAAACGCAACAGATAGTTTGCTATCAAAAGAGTGTGCGACCGGTCGCGTAAAGATAAGTTTGAAATAAAATTTTCACGAAAATTACAGGGGGGTCGACGGGGGAGTCACCAGGTCGACCTCTATGTGGACTTAGGTTGGGGGTACTTTAAAAATAGAAAGCAGACAAGTCTGTTCTCGATTAGAGCTCGGGTCGACCGGTCGCCCCCTCCATTTTTCTTTCCGTCCCTTTTTCTATTTCAAAGCTCAACTCAGTGCGGGTTGACCTTTATGGGCAATTGGTCGAGTATGAGATGAAGTGTTGTCAATTTTTATCGAAAATAAACTTCAAAAAATACTCAGAAAAAATAGTAAAAATATTTTAAATCGATCGGGAGTATTTGGACAACATTTTGGAACATTGTTTTGGTGTAAAAACACATTTGAACAAAATCATCAAAATCATGATAAAAACATTTTTCTAACACCTCGCCCCTAGAGCTTCGTGGAGGATGTGAAGCGCGGGTCATGCATCAACTAGTCAGGGTCCTTGGACTGTCGAAGACTGAGTCACCACACAAGAAGTTCTTCTCCATCTTGTAAATCATTACCAGAGGGATTCGAACAACCACACTGTGGGTGCCAGCAAGCAGACATCACGTCACCCAAGTCATTTACCAGTTGAGCTATGCCCCGGGGGCAACACAATCTCATTTCCAAACCTACATAAAACTCATTTTCATTCACTAATCCAAACATATTTCCAAATTTCACACGAAAACCAATAAATTCTCAAAATTCAATTTCCAACACTTGAAACTAGAAATGGTCCATGGAAACATAACCATACAAGGCCTAAAGTACTTAAGTCTTGAATATAAATGAAATTTTTGAAAATCGCATAATTTATTAAAATGTCCACTCAAAGGTCAAAACAATGGAATTTTGAGATAAAGAAAGGCCACTCACGCTTGTTTTGGACTCAAAAAAATAGTAGAACTTAATAAAGAAACCCACATTTAGGAAACTCGTCACTTTAAGGTCCAAAATTTTAACTTTCACAAATTAGGACCCGATTTTTATTTTTTTCTCAAATTGGGCCTTTCTCCAGATTTTAGGTTCTCACTTTAGGTTTTAGACCTTAACAAAAAGAAAAAAAAACATTAGTTAATATCCACGTCGACCACAATAAAGAATGAGTGTTATTTTTGGGAAATTCCGTGTATGAAACAGAAAATTTAATCATAATTTGGATTTTATTGGTATTTTCAAAGAACTAAGAAATATTTTACTATATTTTTACTTTAATAGTGCATAAATATAAGTTTATACATCTTGGTATCTACACTGATGATAACGTTAACCAAGATTGACAACACGTATAGATTAGGGAAAATGGAACGAGAGAAAAAAACAAAAAGAGAAAGAAAAAGAATTTTTGTGGTGACATGACAAATTACACTAACGTTTCCCTTAAAATCAAGTGAGAATCCAAAATTGGGAAGGACCGGTTGAGGAAAAAAATTGAATCGACTTGAGAATGTTCAAACTTTGGGCATTAAAATGATGAGTTTCCTTAAATTGGGTCCCGTAATGAAATTCTCACCGCAATGAAATATTACATCAATACATTAGAATTTCTAATGAGGAATAAACATTTAATTTATTAACTAACAATTTATAAAAAGAATCAAAGGTTATCAAATTTTGTGAAATTCGGATCGGATGCAGATTCGGACCGATTTAACTCTTATAAATAGCTCATTCTAAGGTATGTTTAGAATCAGATTTTCAATACTTGCTGCATTTAGGTTTTTTCCTCTAAAGATTGATTCTAACTTGAGCGTGAGAGAGCATACACCAGAGAAACCCTCCCCACCCCTTCTCAGAGTTGTTTTGTAGACATTCAGGCAGAGCAAGTTATTGGTTTCGGTTTTTCTCGGTGGCTTAAATTCTTTGTCACACCAATATTTAAAATTTTATAAGTGTAGAACTTTAAAATCTCAATATTTGTTACTTTAGGTAGATTTCATCACTTCTAAGACATTGTAATTAATTACGTAATATGTGGATTTTATCTCCATAGAACTCCACTTGTTTTAAAATTTCTATCAATTTGCTCAATTGATTTTTTTGGGTTAGACCTCCTTTTGTAAGTTAAAAATTAATGATAAGTATGTGATGAAGTTATAAACCAAGTTACTCAACCATGATCTAGGACAAATTGTCATCTCATTTCAATAATGGCACGTTTCAAATACAATTGTTAGAGAATTTTATTATTGAGTATATATATCTACACACCTTCCCTTTTCACCCTCTCATGAGCTTTCACACTAGAATTCCCTTACCACCACTTCTTTATTATCTTTCTACATTGAATTATAGAAGCCTACGAAATTTGGTAGAAATTTTCAAATCTTATTACAGAAATATGACACTTCAATAATCATGCTCCAGATCTTTATCAATTGTCAAAACATTCTTGTTTGAATATTCAGTTTACAAAGTTAAATCGTCTAGTTTTTCAATTCACATTGTTGGTATTTTATATACTAATAGACATGTATCAACTTCAACCCAACCAGCATTTAGGCCCAAAATGTAAGCATAAAATTTTAGACACGAAAACATAAATTTAATCCCGGATCTTGAACTTCATGATTTTCACTATCAAACCGTAATTAGGGTAATAACCTTGAGCAGCCATTAATGTCTTCCTTTGTTGAAGATGAAGAAACCACTTTCTCTCTCTTGGCCTTCATTAATCCCACAGACGTAAATTCCTCAGATGATAGACAATGAATCTGATTTGTACTTTTTATTGGCAGAGAGAGGCCGGGTTTTGGCGGTTTTTCCGCCAAAAAAATCAGATCTTTGCAGAACTAACATTACACGTTCTATCAACGTGTAGAGGTGGTTTAGAAACCAACTCTCTAATTGACCCTAAAACTGATACAACTTATCTGTTAAATATATTAATTATTTAAACCAATTAATTAGATATTAAAATATCTAATAAAAATATATGGCGCGTGGGCCACATATATCTTAAACATACCTAAATCATGTATTAAACATATCCGATCCAAAGTAAGGTACATTTATTTTCAAATGAGGCAACAACAATGAAATTCACAAAATAGCCAATTAGCATGTCTTTAATTTACCAGATTTCCAATTTGTTCGTTAAAAAAAAACATCATATATTCCAGAACCTGGCAAACAGGTAACACGAAAAGGACACCATCGCATTTGGAAAACATAGCCATTTTCACACCATAAAGTTGTCGGGGGAAATTTTATTCCATCTTAATTATAGAACATTTTTTTTTTTGAGAAATATTAATTATAGAACATTGAAATATAGACTAGATTGCAATTTTAATCTTTTTTTTTTTTTTTTGATCGGTAGATTGCAATTTTAATCTTATAGCTACATGAGGTTGTCAATGGTGGTCCTGCAAAAGTCAGGATTTGCAAAAGAGATCATATAAGTTTCAAAAAACTCTTGATTTCAATTTTTAGTCTCCGGAGATTGAAAAATTAGTCGGAAAAATCTACATGTCCATATTTTCGGTCAAATCCGATGATGATGTGGAGGCCATTTCGCTCGTATGGACGTCTTCCAAGCGAGTTTTTCTTTACTCAGCTTTTGTTTAAATCGATTACCAACTTACTTGAAAATGTCCACATATAAAGCGATATTAGTTTCGCATTAATTAATAGCCGGTTTGGCAAGAGACGGGGATATATGGAACTTTCTGACAAATTTTCTAATTTTCGTCAACCAAATAAATGAAATCGATTTTTTTGGACAAGCGGTCTTTTTACACGTGGATACAATGGGACCATTATTGCAAGTTGCAACCCTACAAGACTAAACTCGCAATTCAGCCTTGAAATGTATTCTGGAAATGACATTAGCAATTAAAATAGAACATTCTAAAATGTTGCGTTTACAATACAAATTTCTCTTGAAACTTCCTAGTTGCTTCATCCGGAAATTGTGAAATTGTTGCTGGAAAATGATCCGACTGTTGTTTATAAAGTGAATTCTCAGGACGAGAGTGTTCTTTTCGCGGCCTGTGAGAGGGGAAATGTTGAGATAGTTAAGTATTTGATGAATTTCCCGAGTCTGTTAATGCTGGAATTGGATAAGGAGACCAGTTCCCTTCACGTTGCAGCTTCATCTGGCAATACAGGTAAATTTTGTATTTTGTGGTAGTTTTAAATTTGAGTCTGTCGGATTTTGGACTTTTGTCCGTGACAAAAATGTTTATTAATCCTAATTTCCAAACAAATATTTTTTTGTAAAACCATTTTTCAGTATCAATTGTCGGTTTTAGCCTCACCAAAGAATACAAAGAGGGCACGAGTTTTAGTCAAAATAACAAAAAAAAAAATGTTTTTGAGAAACATAACTTGTTTTTATTTAAAGAATGTAAACGGTCAATTTGGACTATTGACCACTTTAAACTTTCATGCTTAATTTGATGTAAAGATAGATAGGCCTTGTATGGATGTGTTTTAAGTCCAATTTCAGGTTTCGGTGTTGGGAATGAATTTTCAAATTTTATTGGTTTTCGTGTGAGAGTTGAGAATATGTTTGATTTGTTATCTTAATTTTATGTTTGAAAATAAAAATATGTTTGATTATAGTTTATAGAGTGTATTTTTGACATAAATTTGTATGATTGTAGTGAAAAGTTATTTGATTATGGTTTTTTAAGTGTGTTTTCACATATATTGTGTTATTATGTGAAAATTTGTTTGGTCGTGTTTACAAAAGAATATTTTCATTAATAAAATAAAACTGAAAATGACTTCATTTTCATTAAAAACTTCTCTAAACAAACATAAATCTATTTTTCAGAATAGTAGAAAATTGGTTTTCAAAACATAACCATACATAGCCATAAATTCTTAAATTTTAGTTATTTTCTGCTTTTTACATTTGTATTCAATGCTTGTCGAAAAGTAGTCCTAATTTAAAGAATCGCTTAGTAGTTTAGTGGTAACTCGTAAGACCTTTGTAAAACTCAAGAGCATATGTTTGTGTTCGATTCTTACCTAGCTATCTCTCCTCTCATGATTTGTAATAATAAAAAAAAAGGTTGCCTACATTTAAATTGACTTGACTAAGAAAGAAGGAAAAGTTGCACGTCCTAATCATAAGATGACCTCTTCTACCATACACGAACTTAAATAATCAAACGTTCGTAGACTATTGAATTGAGTAACCCATCACAATGAAAGCTCCCTTAAATAAAATGGTATTAATTGTAAAATCGGTCTTGTAACCTTGAGGTGAACCCAAATTGAGATTTTCAATTTTCTTGCGAAATAACTAATTAAGTTATTTTTGAATGCAATAAATGCATGCCATATTTGTCGAAGTCAGTTCCAAGTCTAACTTGTTTACTAATAAAATTCCTGTCTCTAATAATATTAAGAAAATCTTCATGTTACTTGCCCAGAAATAGTGAAGGAAATACTGAAAGCACGCCCCGATTTCGCCTGGAAAAAGAATTTCCAGGGATGGACGCCTCTGCATATATCATGCAGCAAAGGTCAGTTAGAGATAACAAGAGAACTTGTGAAATTGGACTCTGATCTCTGCTTAATACCCGACAACGAAGGCCGTATACCCCTTCATTGCGCAGCAATAAAAGGGCGAATCAACATAATCGTGGACATTGTTTCGATGAATCTCGAATCTGCCCAGACGACAACGTACAATGGGGAAAGTATTCTGCACCTTGCCGTTAAGAACAATCAGTATGAAGTGGTTAAGTACCTATCAGAGTCACTCAACATTAGCAAACTTCTTAACATGCAAGACACTGATGGAAACACTATTCTGCATTTGGCTACTGCTGGAAAACTTACTGCTGTAAATCTCTACCTCTTCAACATCTACCTCTTCAACATGATTTTGTTATTGTTGCGATTTGAAACTTTTTTTAAAGGAATGTTTGCAAACACTTAAAATAAGTGATTGTCAGCTTTTGGTGTAAAAATTCTAATTCTGGTTATGGTCTAACTTTTAGACACAAATAAAACAATTTAACAACTTATTCACAACACCCTTTCTTAATTTATTCAACTTTTAGCTTGTATTTGCAGACACTATCGGCTTCTAATTTTCAACTACTTTTCGTTTTTGCTACGACAAATCACTTCATTTTCTCTAAAAGCAGAAGTTTTTGCAGACACTACCTTACAGTGATAACTCTGAAATTATTAACTTTACAATTTTGCCCTCCAAAAAAATAAAAACACTTATTTATCTATTAGTTTTAAAGAAAAAAACAAGTTTTGTCCCGCTAGTCTTCATTTTCTTGCTCGGTCCGTGCTCTACCTCTAATTTTGCATAATTTACTCAGAATTCAGAAACAAGAGAGGAGTGCTTTAGATTTCTAATTCTATTTCTGGCTTGACTTTTACAACGAGATAAAACACTTCAACAATTTATTCACCAAACACTCTTTCTTAATTTAATCAACTTTTAGCTTGTATTTGCAAATACTAGCGACTTCTTATTGTCAACAATTTTTTGCTTCTACTACGAAAAATCACTTCATATTCATTAAATGCAGAAGTTTTTGCAAACACTCCCTAAGTTGCTGACTTTTGCTTGTTTCTTAGATGGTAATATATCTACTCAAAATTGGAACCGAGGTTAATTGTTTGAATGGAAAGGGATACACAGCTCTGGATGTGGTTGAAGCTGATGCAAGCAACTCTGGTACACTTGCAATTGTACCAGCACTATTAGAAGCCGGAGCTAAGAGATGTGACCAATTGTCTCCTGGACTAAAACACATCCAACAATTGCCTAATTCCAAATCCAAAACGTTAACCGAAAACATTCACAACAATTCAATGTCTTGGCCTAACAGAACACCCGAGCATTTCTCCCCAGGCCGACGCAAACGCCACAGAGCGAAAAAGCTGGATTTCCAGCACGAGGGACTACGAAACGCTAGGAAAACCGTCACCATCGTCGCGGTTTTGATAGCGACCGTAACATTTACAGCTGGCATCAACCCTCCGGGCGGATTTAGCCAGGAAACAGGGAAAGCGTTGAGAGGAAACCGCGCTGCCTTTAAGGTTTTCCTGGTTTGCAACATCGCGGCCTTGTTCTTGTCCATTGGCGTAGTCAATGTTCTCGTGAGCATTATTCCGTTCACGCGAAAAACGATGATGAAATTATTGACCGTGACGCATAAGGTTATGTGGCTGTCAACGTTGTTTATGACCGCGGCTTATATAGGTGCTGTTTGGACAATCATGCCTGATGATAAGGGAGTCAAATGGCTGTCTGTTGAGCTGGTGGTGTTTGGAGGAGGATGTACGATGGTAGTGTTTTTCGGGCTCGGTTTGTTGTTGGCGCGACATTGGCATAACAAGTATAAATGGAGGAAAGCCAAGCAGAAAAAGATCAAAGATGAAAGTCCGCACAGTAGTATTAGTCGTATCGATGAATTGAGAATGATGAAAATGAATCAGGATAATAATAGTAGTAATTCGGATGTTGATAGCTCGGATCATGGTTACCACTTATACTAGGTAGTGAAAATTTGGCTTTTTTTGTAGAATTTTCTGTAATGTTAATTTAGCTAGAGAGCTTGTGAAAAAAGTCCGATAACTACTGCCGATTTTGGTCCTGCAAAATGGGCGGTTTGTAAAGTAGTCCTGTACAATAGTATTTCACTGGATTCAATCATGTGAACGGCACATATAGTTTCCAATTTCCGGTGAAATTAGGAACAAACATGAGATTTTAATAGTTACGAAGGGACTATTTTGCAAACAAGACATTTTCTTTGGTGAGATGTATAGAATTACATCACCTTTTTATTACCGCCCTATATAGTTAGGGTCTAATTTTGCAATTTTTACCCAGCATTACCAGCAGAGGCGTAGATAGGGGGGCCAGGGGGTGCCCAAAGACACCCTAAATTTTTTTTTTTGTCCCGTTTTTGGTGGAAAAAAATTAATAAAAAATTTATATGTGTTTTTTAAAGAGAAAAAATAATTGAGCTAGGGGAAAATAAGGGAAAAAAATTTGAAATTTAGGGGTAGTATGGACCAGCTCGCCCTGATTACCAGAGAAGTTGTTCGGAGTTTTCACAGAATGAAATTAATTTAATTGATACATTTGTTACAACCAAGTGAGGTTTGTTTCTATATAAATGCAAAAGACAACAAAAAAACAAATTTCAATAGTCGTTGCATTCAGACATTTACCGCATGTTTTATAGCCTCAGAACTTGTTTCTTGACCACCAAACCACTGAATTGTCCTCCTTGCTATAGGTAACCAAAGCCTTCTAACATTATCATACTCTGTAGTATTAGCTGATGTTGAATATCCACTCATCCTGTTACTTGAATTCAAATCCGTAAATCTCGAAATGTTTGTAATTTCGGACATCGATCTTTTTCTGACCTGGATCCAGTGATTTCGACATTACAGTGTCGGAATCATTAGGACAGCTCAAGTCTCACACGAACTATTTTCAATTTTAGCAACCTTCGACTCATAAAACCGTTTTCTCTCCATATCCTCTTTGATCTTCAAAATCCGTTCTTTCGCAGAAAGTTCGTTAGTGAACCTCCCACTACTCGAAGAAAATCTCTTTTCAGACAAGACATTCAGCATCTCGGAACTCAACGACATCATGTCCGAAGAGTTCACATCGCTCCACCGGCTTTTATAGATAACATCAGAGACAATGATTTTGTGCTTAAAATTATGTAGAAATTTGGTATCATTTTTTCTCTAAACTCTTGAATAATCAAGGGCTCTTCTCTTTTACCTCTCGCCAATTTCTGTAAATTGTTCGCCATATTATTAAATCTTGACGATAACGACCTTTCTGAACTCTGCTCTCTCTGAATGAAAAACTCAAAATTCGACTCCTCTCCAGAAATCCGCGGATTTCTGAAGCTGTTCGTATACGACAAACTTTTTAAGTCACTCACATCAAACTTGTACCTGCAAAGTGGACAGCTGGAATGATTTTCAAGCCATTTATCGATACAATTCATGTGGAACGCGTGTCGGCATTTGGGCAGCAAACGAAGAATTTCAGTGTCATCGAATTTTGACAGGCATACCGCGCATTCAAGGCCTTCTTTTGATCCTTTTAGTGAAGAGAATCTGAAAAATGGAAGTGACTCGATTATGGTCCTGTCTATGCCTGAAAATCGGGATCTTGTTCTGACAACAACCCCACCAGGATCTTGTGCTTCGTCTTGATGGTATGGTTCGGGTCTGTTACAGAATTTAGCGTACGCGACAATGAGAAATGTTAAGCAGAACATAATCGATAGAACGACTAGCACGACGGTTACGCTTGGATGAATTGGATTGATGACGTGTTGATCCGATTGTTTTTCTTGAGCTTTGACATGTATGATGAACAGGCAGATTATAGCAATTATCATCTTTCTCAATTGATCCATTGAGGTACTTTTCTGAAGAAAAAATATATCTATGGAGAATTTATGGGCTATTGATGCTTTTTGTTCATCAGATTTATTGCAATCCAATTCTTGAAAGAATTTTCTAGTCAAATTTAGTTCTTGTTGGGAGCTTGATTCTTTGGTTTACTGTTTGGATCTTTCTGTCCATCTTAAATCAGAACTTAATTTATTGATGAGGGCATCTTAGAGTGACTGCTGGCACATAATCTTCTTTAAACATGGAGCCAAAATGTAGCTTTCAATTGGAAAAAAAAATATATTTTTTATTAAATAGTAGCCCATATGACCACATACAACAAAGTCTTATTTTTAGACTTTGAGATTGGTTCATTGTCAACCCTCTATGATTGAATTTCCACATTAGATATTGGATTGGCATCAGAATATTAATTGCATATGGACAAATCAGGACCGCTGCTCTCCAGAGTAATATAATTGTAGTTTTCAAGGACAATCAATAATACAAATGGAAATGGGGTTTAATTAATTTGAACTAGATAACCGTATGTGTACGAATATGAATTTAAAATATCATGTACTAATAGACAATAGTGTACTTAATACTTTTGATTGTCACTATATTATATAATTCATTTTTGATTCGTTATTATATAGAATTAAATTTCATAAAATAAAGTGTTATTTCTAATATATTAACATTGTATTTCTTTTTTTTTTTTAATTTTTTGGTAACGTTAACGTTGTATTTCCTTGTCTTTTTAAATTAATTTTTGATGGGTGAATATATAAATTATGATTATTGTTGTTAGTGTGTGTGTTTGTGTGTGTGTTTGCCATTGGATTCTTTGATTAAATTAAGGATAGTATTCATGCACGACTCTAAGAACAATTTGCGATTTTTTTTTAGTATGTCATGATATAATCCCATATTATGATCTGGGTTACAGATGCTCAACCAATCGAGCTACAATCAATTTTCCTAAGTACAATTTGCAATTTGTTAGCAATTATTGAACACTATTCTTATTAGTTTGGTTTAGCACTTTTAGACCATCTCAGGTGATCCGCACTCTTTGATGCGAGAATTTGCACTATTTTAGTGCGAAATCTCGAAATTTCCATTTCATCTCCAAAGCAGATTAAGCACTCTTTATGCACTAAAAAAGAATACTCTATAAGATTCCTTCTTTTATTTATTTAATATTAATTTTTATTACATTATAACTAATAAAAATATTAAATAAATAATTTATTTCATATAATGTTTATTAAATATTTTATTTTTGAAATTAAACGAACTAAAAATTTTAAAATTAATGAAGTTAATGCAAAATTTAACTAACAATTCATAATATTACATATTATATAATTTAAAAAATTATCATATATAACTGAATTTATTTTAGTATTATATTTTATTAGATTAACTGAAAAATAATATTAATAGTAATATTTAAAGTTAAATAAAGTTCAAAAAGAATTAAACAAGAAAAAGCAAAAAAAAAAAGAAAATAAAGCACTGCTACAGTGCAGCGCCATTTTGCGATGCACTATAGCAAATCACAAAATAGCGCCCTATTTGGCGCACTGCTGGGAGGATAAATGGCGCTAGGCGCCATTATAAAGCCATTGCTGGGATGGCCTTCCAAAGTTTCTCAAGTATGGTCAGCTATCACTTTCTTTCTTATTATTTCCATTACTTTTAGTAAGGTTATAAATATGTTCTTACAATGAAAACATGTGGCAAATTAAGGGCGGGAAAAGAATAATAAATAGATCGGGGAAGTTCGATGCTACTCAATTGGATAACACCCAACTCCATTAGGATGTTTACATGTGTCCACTTATGACATGAGTAAGTGTCTTTTTCCGAAAAACGAAGATAAAAATTAGACACGTGTAAAAATCATAATGGAGCTAGGTATTACTCAATTGGATAACATCTAATTAACCAATCTATTGAACTTTGTATAATATGGGAAATCTTGTTTGAACTCTAGTTTTATTATGGCTTTGAATCTTTAATGTCAAGTCTCAGAAACACACCTTAGGTGTTTGTTCTTTGGCTTCAATGAATGGTTAATTTTTTTGTTTATCCAATTTGCGCAGTTTGCTGTTTTACACACAAATGTTATAACTTTATCTTTATTAACTTATATTTATAATTGAACTCAGACACTTTGCAATGGATTTACAAACTATATTTGACATGGTAGTGGCATAAAAGACCCATGAAACCCATAAGGCACTCTACTTGGAAGAGTGATTTTAGCAACTGGCTCATCTGTGAAATTCTTTGCATCAACTATATATACCTACAAGAACATGTCAATCATCAGCACAAGTTCAGAAATTAGTGCAAGAAATACAACATTGAACATATTTATTCTGTGAGAACAATTTACATGTGATGTGCTACTGTCTTCATTATGCACATATGTAATGATCCAGCCATCGTCCTCTTCTCCGTCGCCAGGTTTGGCCACAAAGGCAGCCCCTGAGCAGAATGTGTTCTCCGGAAACTTATGATATTCAACCTTTATCAACTCCTCGGGTTTTCTTGTGCCCTGCTTCACATATTTCGAATGGTCATTTTTAAACTTAAAAGGTGGGAACCGGAAAATAACAAAAACTAGAGGTTTAACCTGATTACAAAAAAACTCGAGTTATCTTTCAAAATTACAACTATTTCTTTGACGTTTTACAAATACCACCTCCTGAGGGTGCAATTAGTAAAAGAAGAAACAAATGTGAAGATGATATTTGTAATTTTGAAAGACGATTGGTTTTTTTTCCGTAATTAACACCAGGAGAATAGTGGCACTATCAGAGGGTGTGGAAGGCTAATACTACCGAAGAAAGTTCAAGTTTCGTCTCTTCAAGATAAAGCTTGGCCAGCCCTCCATATTTTGCCATGCCTAGAAACAAATTTACACCTTATTACAAGTTATGATGACTCCAAACATATAGCAACATTTATCAAACCATGGTTACCTGATATGGAGCTTGCACTTGAGTTGATTACCTGTGTGTACCCAAACTTATTTTTATTACCAATGTACTTTTCATTAATTATTGGAAAATCCATGGAGTACTCAGTTCCTGTCAGATTCTTCTCTGCCACCTCTCCGGTCTGCACATTTAGTCTCCACTCATAAATGCACGAAAAAAACGACTTGTCTTCTGATTTTCCATTGTTCTCTTTATCTATCTGTTCGAATCCTTTGGAAAACCACTCAAATTTGTTCAAACCAAAGTCAGGCCCGGGTATGATTGAATTACGCGCTCTACACGCCAAGACTACTACCTGTATTGTAGATCAGATATTATTAGACTTTATTATCAAGAAAATGAAAACAGAATATTTCTGTGTTAGATGTTAGTGTGGCTAATTACCTCATCAAAATGCTCATAACAATTGAGAATGTGAAACGTGCAGCTTGGTTCGACTTCAAACCACCGGACAGAATCTGCATCTCCATATCGCGGCATTACTCCGATCCTGGCATATCCTTCTTTATTGTACTTTATTAGCCTACAAATTGAGATAAGTAGTTAGGCAAATGGTTTGGATTGGCTCTTGCTATGTTTACTATGTCATCAAGGCGAAGAAAACTTACGGCCCTCCACTTATGAGTCGAGTTATGTCCAAGGTCAGAGGAAAATCCATTATTACATTATACCTGAAAAAAATGACCATGCATCAAAACTGAAGGCAAAATTACAATTCAATTTCATATACTCAAGATATTTTTTATTTTTTTTGTGTGTAAAAGCATATTACCTTCTAGTAACCCCTATATCATGGCAAAGGCAACATCTGTCTAGTTTCAAATCCACTTTGTGAAGTAATTTATTTCCATCAGCTGAAAATAAGGAAAGAGATTTTGAACATTAGCATTAAAAGAAAAAAAAAAATCAACATAAAAATCTAGTCTTATTTATACCTGAGATTACTCCAAGCTCAAAGTAAGGCTTTTGTGGATGAATGCCCATAATCACAAGCTCTCCAGTGCCTGGAGATTTCTGTGTCACTACAAAACAAGTTAGCTCAAGCCCAAAACAAGTAGTTAGAAATTAGTTAAGGATTAATTACAAAAACTACCCGCAAGGTTTAGCCTAATTACAGAAAAAGTCCAGTTATCTTTTAAAATCACAAATAGCCAATCGAAGTTAATGTTTGTTTTACAAATTTTACCCTCAGTAGTAGCAATTTGTAAAAATACAAATATATGTCAAGAGATTATTTGCAATATTTAAAGATAACAGGACGGATTTTATTGTAATTAGGCCAAACCTTAAGGGTAGTACCAGTTGTTATAATTATCCCATTATTTATTTTTCTACCTTTGGATGGCTAGTAAATGACCTATTCCAAGCTCCGTTTGCATCCCAATTCCGTTTAGTTTCTAATGTAAGAATGTCAATCTCTTGAGGTATATGGTTCTCAGCAACAGAGTAAAATTTCCCAGAGTGCTCAAAAACACTGGTATTGCTCAGATATTTATTTACAAAACCAAACCTTAACTGTTTAACAAAGGAAGCAATCAGGTAAAATGTCAAAACTAATAATATTTATGGTTAAATTACAAAAAGTACCTTTCAGTTTAATCTAATTACAAAAACCCCAGCTAACTTTCCAAATTACAGAAAACACCCTAAGGTTTTATTTTGTCTAACATTCACCCCCTTCCCTTCCTTCATAAGCCAAAAAAATTCAAAACCCCCATCATATTTATAATATTTCACAGTTAACACTTAATTACAACACTGAACCAAATTTTAGGGGTACTTTTTGTAATTATCCCTAAATTTTACGACACTATTCACATGATTTGCTTACCCAATTAAGTAAATAAGCTGACAACACGGCAAGAGAATCCTTCTATAGCAGGAAGAAATGCTGGTTTTTTCTATCTTTTTCGAGTTTGAAAGTTTCGGTTTGGACATGTCTGTTGTTGTAAGAAATCTTCCATCTGCCATCACTGTGTTTAGAAAAGTACAAAGCATGAAGCATGCCTTCTCCTTCTATCCAAGTGTGGCTAGATTTTCCGAATATCGACTTTGTAGATTTTAAACCTCCAAATAAGGGGTTTGGTCCTGCATCAAAATACCAACCTAAAGATACACTAAATCTTACAAGTTAATCTAAAGAGTACTTGGAGTTTGAGAAACAGCATATTCATGATTCATACATCATGATAGGGACGGACCCAAGGGGGGCTGGTGGCGGCAACCGCCCCCGTCTTGCGATTGACAACCCCTATAATATATTATTTAATAAATTAATATAGTATATAAAAATGTAAGCCAACATATTTTGCCCCCCTCCCCCAAATTTTCATGTAATTTTGTTATAAAAGCTTGTATGTTTTATTTTTATTTATATTAGATTTGATTTTGGAAGCAGGTCCGAGGTTTCGAGGACCTAGAACAATAAATAATATATATACAATCGTGGAGATAAGAGGAGGCCAATCCAGGCTCTGGCACCCTTTTTTTTTTTTTAAAAAAGGTATTTTTTAAAAAAAATTAGTTAATATTTATGTGTATTTTTAGTTTTTTTATTCGGCCCACTCGATTTCGTGTAGTCGGCCCAGTAATAATCCTAGATACGCCATTATATAATGGCGTATCTGGGATTGTTTAGTGGTGATCTGAAAAAAGAAATGGGGTGGGCCAGATAAAAAAATACAAATAAATATTAACTAAAAAGAAATTTGAAAAATTTTACCTAGTAATTTTTAAAAAAAAAGAAAAGGAGGGGGCCCGAGTTGGCCCCTATCTCCGCCATTGATTGTATATATACATATATAAAAAAACTTCGGGGTCCTCGCCGGAGGGCCTCCTGTGCGGCGGCACCATCTGCGCCGCCTCAAGACCGCCCCTGGATTTCGCCCAAAACAATTTACTGCGTCCCGTCTCGCATCATGACATATATTTATATATGCATAAATATGGAAACTTCATACCAAATAGAATGTTACTTTTAGCATTCTATTTTCATTTTGGGATACACAAAAATAAAAACTTCCATTAAAATGTAACAGAGGCACCACAAAAAAATTAAAAAACTTAAAACATCATGCAAAATATTATTAAAAAACTTAAAACATCATGAGACAGTCGTAGTTTTATATTTAAATATCAAATGAACAAAATGACAAGTTCAATTTCTCCAAGATAAAAAAGGTCAAGGGCCATGAATAATTGAAAAAATTTCAAGCATATGAGTTCTTTACAAATATTTAACTATGTTTTTTTTTTATCAGTTTCCTTATTGTCTATGAGCTATTTGTCCTTTTCAATGTTTCCATGCCGTTTAAGACAAGGTATAATTACAAAAACACCCCCAATGCTTGGGCTAATTACAAAAAAATCCAAATATGTTTTAAAATTACAAAAAGCCCCCTCATGTTTGATTTTGTCTTGAATTTAAGGAGGCAACTGTAATATTTCTACAAATACTAGGGGAGATTTTGAAATATATTTTGCTTATGAAGGGGGTAGATGTAAGACGAATCAAACCTTAAGGGGTTTTTTGTAATTTGTAAAACTCTGTGGGTTTTCTTATAATTAGCCCAAACCTGAGGGAGTTTTTGTAATTATCACTTAAATATCAATCTGATTTTCAGTTTCTTGTTATTGACTTCTCTCCCGCATCGATTGTAACGAGCCGGAATGGAGATTGATCGCATTGTAAACTCAGAAGGATGAGAAAACAATGAAAACTTGAAAAGTGAAAGAGAACATGTTAACAAGAAGTGGACAGGATGATATTGTTGGGCGCAGCGGGCGTGTCGTGGTCCGAGATTTGATTTATCAGGAATATCCGACAAATCACACCAACAAGATGATGGCAAAAAATAAATGACACGACGATTTAAAAATAAAATGCACACAGAGATTTTACGTGGTTCGGCAAAATCGGCCTATGTCCACGAGTTTCCGTTCTTTACTAATAAAAAATTTCCGGTACAAGAAAATACACCCCTTGAGTTTTATGGACCAAACCCAAGAATAAAAGCCTCTCGTACAACCACTTTACTAGCTATCAAAGAACACTCTCCCCAACCCCTTTGTGTTACCCGAGAGAAAAATACCCCGAGTGTTTCGCACCTATCACAATTTGACTCACCCAAATTGATCTCCCAGGATGTGTACACTCATTTTTCCTCTCCACCGGTTGGATGGCCAAGCAACTTCACTTGCTTGCCATGGTTTTAATTTGCACTCCTCCAAGCCTTTTATAGGCAACCAGTGGGAGAAATGTCAAAATTTAAGCACCGAAAGGTGCTGCCTAATTTTGACAAAACCCACCTCCCATTCCTTTGTTTATTTGATCCATGTAATGTGAAAAAAGATAGCCCCCCATTTTAGACTTTCATTTCAACACATGGGTCAACATTTGTGGTGGATATACCTAACAATCTCCACCTCCACCACAAATCACCATCCCGCAAACCAGAACATCAAAACACCATTAGCCTTCAATACTCTGCACATGCCGAATCAGTAAGGTCCTAACTCCACCTGATTCAATCGGCCAATGCACACGTGCAGTCCAGTCAACACCACCAGTTGACTGCCGAGAGGGACGACCCCAAACCATCCTCTCGCCACAGATTTCCCTCACACCGTCTGCATTCTCGGAAGCCTTCCCGGGCGCTACCACTTCCGAGAATCCTTGAGGTCACGGACGATACAAATTCGATACTTTCTCTCTCATCCTTAGGACCCTTCCGCCACGCGTGACTTTCAGGACTCCACCTCAAGCCGAATATCGCAGCCTATTGGAATCCACTTGGCACCAGAAATTAGATTCATCCGCATCTTTAGGACATAGGCCACACCACCCAAAGTATGGTCCACTCCATCACCCATTTTGATTTTTACCACTCCAATCTCATGATTTAAGTAGAACCATCACCCGAGGACAAAGTTCCCGCCCTCTCCAATTGAGGTAAATCAAAATAATCACTCTAAGAGTACACATGCATTACGCATCCCGAATCTAAAATCCATCAATCTCGAGAAGAAGTATCAATCCTTGTGGAGACTATGAGATATCTCCATCTTCCGCAGCCTATCACCGCCACCATCACCGGCATCATCCTTCTTTCTCCAAGGACATTTCCTTTTAATGTGACCTCCTCGTGATAACGATAGCATACAACACCCTTTCACTGGTTCTTGAATCGACTGCTGATCACAGATCCACCACGAAATTCCTCCCGCTTCGATTCATTTCCCGAGCAACCAAAGCATATCCATGTCCCTCCTCCTGGTTTGCCTTTTTTTTTTATGGGACAACAACGATGCTTTTATATATGCTCGGTCCCAGTGTCTCTTTTCCGTACAACAACATCATCACCGGACTATCATATGAATCAGGGATAAAGGTAATAAGTAAAAGGGTTTTATCTTCTTCCTCAACCTTTACACCAACTTTCCCGGTTGATCCCAGTTGCCCACCGTGCACCTTTCATATCTGTCAATTTTCCCTCTTTTCTCTTCAACGCCATTGTCAGCCCCGTTGAACTAGGAGATCCCTCACCCTTTATTTTCAAGGAGTGAAATTCCTTTGCCGTCAAATTGTTGCACTTGAATGGATTTGTCATTGCCACGGTGTCCAGGAAAAATTCAAATCTCAATTTTCTTCCCTTACTTGGCTTACCAAGTAGCTCGATACCACTTGTTGGGCGCGGCGAGGCGTGTCGTTATCCGAGATTTGATTTATCAGGAATATCCGACAAATCACACCAACAAGATGATGGCAAAAAATAAATGACACGACGTAAAAATAAAATGCACACAGAGATTTTACGTGGTTCGGCAAAATCGGCCTACGCCCACGAGTTTCCGTTCTTTACTAATAAAAAATTTCCCGGACAAGAAAATACACCCTTGAGTTTTATGGACCAAACCAAGAATAAAAGCCTCTCGTACAACCACTTTACTAGCTATCAAAGAACACTCTCCCCAACCCTTTGTGTTACCCGAGAAAAATACCCCGAGTGTTTCCCGCACCTATCACAATTTGACTCACCCAAATTGATCTCCCAGGATACAGACACTCATTTTTCCTCTCCACCCGGTTGGATGGCCAAGCAACTTCACTTGCTTGCCATGGTTTTAATTTGCACTCCTCCAAGCCTTTTATAGGCAACCAGTGGGAGAAATGTCAAAATTTAAGCACCGAAAGGTGCTGCCTAATTTTGACAAAACCCACCTCCCATTCCTTTGTTTATTTGATCCATGTAATGTGAAAAAGATAGCCCCCATTTTAGACTTTCATTTCAACACATGGGTCAACATTTGTGGTGGATATACCTAACAGATATAAATATACATCCAACATGGAATTTTGGAGGCTTATATTTGCAGAAAATATTGCATTAAGTTTAATGTATAGCAAACAAGAATTATTTCCTCTAGTTTTAACGAAACACAAAACTATGAGATAAAACATCAAATTGAGAATTTTGAGTAGTTGAGAATGAGAAGTCGACGGTGTCTATAAATAAAAACTGAAAATTGATTAAGTTAAGAGAGAGTGTCAGTAAATACTCGCTTTTATATAGGAAGTAATTTATTGATGCAGAAACGACAAGTAAAACTGCAAGTAGTTGAGAATCGAAGTTGGGAGTGTTTGCAAATAGAAGCTTAAAATTGATTAAGTTAAGAGAGAGTGTTTGGTTGAGATATTGGAAAATTGGCTCTTCTTTTTGTGTTTCTAAAAGTCAAACCGAAAGCGAGAATCGAAATATAAAGCGCTCAGTGTCTATTTTCAATTTTGATTAAATGAAGCAAAATGAGATACATAAGTTAGTATTTGCAAACACTAAAATGTGATTTTTTTTTTCAGTCTTCTATTTTAACGGTACCGATACATGATGACACCAAAAATCAAGAAAAGTACCGTTTCTGATGTAAACACCCTCTGGAAAATCATGTGGGATCCTTCCATTTATGAAACCACTCACCTCAACAGCCTTTCCAATCTCTTCTACTGGACCAAAATTACTCTGTGTACAAACAAACATATATAATTAAACAATTAAAACTTCCATATCACTTTGCATGAAGCATAATTAAATTAATTAATTACCTGAGATGGGAGCAAAGGCTGATCAACAAACTCAAATGCCAAATCAACAAAAACATCAAACAGTCTCACCCATGCCTCCTTTATTGTCTTGGGAACATGTCGGAAAATTGTATTCTGCTGCAACTCTTTCAAGATTAATGGCTGTCAAATATTACAAACTAATTACATGTCACTGGCACGTTTAATTATTTCAAGAAAGGCACAAATTTTTTTTTTTTTACCTTTAAATTGATAAAAGATGAGAGTGAAACTGTGGAACGATTATAGACTTCTGCAGGCGAAAATGAAGGCCTTTTTGAGGAGCAACTCACTTGAATTGCGTAGCTAAAACTTGTCATTTCTCTTCGATGAAATTTAAGTCATAAGACAAAACTGTTTTGCCTTTATATATTTGAAATTAAATGTGAATGTTACATATATAAAAAATTTAAATTTAGATGTTATAAGTGGGACTAATTATAGTGACCACAGTGTGTTAATTTATTTGAAAATTTAGATGTTTGGATTATCTTTTGTCCTTAAAAGGAGCAGCATCTTCAATTTGGGTTTATAATGAATTATGGACCATATTTCGGCCTTTCGGGTCTAACTTAAGACACATCAATTTAATTAAATGTAACACCAATTTTGAATACAAATATGTAGTTTAAATTATGCGTATTTTGAAAATTTTGAAATGATAACTATAGTGTGACAATCAATTAGTGCGACGCGGTCAGTTGAATTTTTATTATAAGATTCTATCACAATTAAATACCTGATAAATAAATTTGTATTTATGTTTATTATTGGTCATGTGCGGTTCAAAATTATATCTATTAATTGATTATATATAATTAAAAGAAATGCACAATAGACATTATTATACCTGTCATTTAGTTACTTGACAAGGAGAAGTATGACATAATTTTGGTTTCGGAAATTCTAACAATTTGCAGTTTTATCCTGTTGATGCACAATAAACATTATTATACTCTAGTTGGCAATGCAATTTTGGCTACTGCTTAGGAAAAATGTTTTGCATCGACAATATAACCTGCAACATGCCAACATTTATTATATTGTCACAATTTTGAACTAGTATGAAAGCCTAAATAAGGGAGTTAACAACTTAGTTAATTAGCCAAGTGTTTGCTATGCGGCAAAATATTGTTGGCAAAAACTTGCGTGAGACGGTCTCACGGATTTAGATCCGTGAGACGGAGCCCTTACACAAAGTTTTAAAGTTTTTTTTTCAGATTTTATTTTTCTTAGGGTTTATATTTGTTTTTTAGGGTTTATTTTGTTTCTTGGGTTTATTTTTAATTGATTTGGGTTTTTAGGATTTTTAGTTTTTTTAGGGTTTATTTTTGTTTTTCGGGTTTATTCTTCATGGTTCATGTTTTTAGGGTTTATTTTTGTTTCTTCATGGTTCATTATTATTTTTAAATTTATTTTCATGGTTCATGTTCTCAAGACGGAGCCCTTAGGAGGTCCGTCTCACGGATTTAGATCCGTGAGACCGTCTCACAAGAGACTTGCTCAATATTGTTTCATAATTATGTAAAATTTTAAGACAAAAACTCCCCTCAAACGGTCTAACGGGCCAAAATCCATTAGACGGATCCCAAAATCGATCCGGTGGCATTTTTGTAATTTTTTGGACCCGAAAAGTACTAGTGTTTGCATTAAAAAATATTAGTAGTCCATCTGGAAAATATTAGTTTGTAGTTCACTTGAAAAGTATTAATTTTTGTAGTATTTTTTAACAGCGCTGAAAAGTATTATCTTCTCATCAGATAAGTATCAGTAGTCCATTTGAAAAGTATTAGTACGTAGTTCACTTCAGTGAATATTTAATAATCCAAAAAAAGTAATAATTTTTTCCGTCAAAAGTATTAGTAGTCCCCCTGAAATGTAGTAGTAGTATCTCTGAAAAATATTAATTTTTTCCCTTATAAATTTTTAGTAATTCTCTTGAAAAGTATTAGTTATTCCAAGAACAAGTATTAATAGTCTTACTGGAATGTATTAGTTTGTGCCCTGAATAATATTAATTTTTCCTCTAGAAAGTATATATTAGTAATCACACAAAAAGTATTAATAGAACCCATAAAATAATTCATAGTGACTCCAAAAATTCCTAAAACCACCCAACATTGTTCCCATCAAAGTGTATGCTTTTTCCTAAGCTTTTTTCACCTCCGTGAGCTTCAATGCGAATTGATGGGACCAAAGGCTAGAAGAGTAGTTAACTAACTACAAATCCAAATGGGAACAAAATTTTCAATGTTGCAACGAGTGTGGTAAATGGGAACAAATCCAAGTGTCTCTTTTATCCATGATTTTTCCAAGTGGGGTTCAATAAATCTCATCCAGGGCAAAACGAGGAACAAATTTTTTTGGGAGGTTGAGGTTGAAATCGAGGCCGCCTTTCTGAATTCCTCGTCAAATAACGCAGAGCGTGACGAGTGAAGGTTGTGGCAGCGTCGAGGAGGGAGAAGTTGGTGGGGTTTAGGGAATTTGGGCAGGGTTAGTTTGGAAAGAGGAGGTGGGCACCTGAGTTTGTTGATGGGGCTCCGTCTTACGGATTAGATCCGTCAGGCCGTCTGACAGGAAGACCTGCTCAAGTATTAAAGGTTGAGTTTCCATGAGCTATCAACTATAATTTGACACGTCATCGTCCTTCATATAATTATTTACAACTTTTAAAAATTAATTAAGATCCTCCTTCGATTACATAACAATCGGGGGACGGACACAGGGGTGGTGGTGGTGGCAATCGCCCCCTCACCTTACGATTGAACCCTATAATATATTATTTAATAAATAATATAATGTATATATATATATATATATAAAAAAATATAAACCAACATATCTTGCCCCCTCCCCCAAGTTTCCATGTAATTTAATTAGTTATAAAAACTTGTATGTTTTGTTTTTATTTATATTAGATTTAATTTTGCCAAAGTTTGGTCCAAGGTTTTGAGGGGTCTATGCACCCTCTTTTTTAAAAAAATAGTTAATATTTATATGTTTTTTTCATTTATTTGGTCCACCCAATTAAGTGTACCATCCTACCGTAATAATTTCTAACTACGTCATTATATACAATGGCATAGCTAGGAATTATTACAGGTGGACCGATACAAGAAATTCGAGTGAGCAGGATAAAAAAATTAAAAAAATGCAAATAAATATTATCTAAAAAATAAATTTGAAAAATTTTACCTAGTAAATTCTTTTTTAAAAAAAAAGAAAAGGAGGGTGGGCAGGGATTGGCCTCTATCTCCGCCATTGATTGTATATATACATATATATATAAAAAAAACTTTGGGGGCCTCGCCGGAGGGCCCTCGTGCGGCGACACCATCTGCGCGCCCCGGATTTCGCCCCCAAGAACAAATTTTGCGTCCGTCTCGATAACAATAACAAAAAAATCATAAAAGAGTGAAAAATCCTACCTAAACACACAAAAACAATTAGCATAAAAGTATTAAAATTAGTAAATAACTCAGTTAGAATTTCAGTTGTGGCAAAATTATTATATTCAGATCCCTGAATTATTTTATGATGTTATACGCTCATTTCTACATGGAAGATTGTTTTGATGAAAAATTAGTCCATAACCACAATAAGTTCAAGTATAAAATTCAAGTTTCCATATTTTTTCCTTGTGACACCAATTTCTTTTGGCTCAGAGTTTTTGTAAAGTAAACTCCGTAATGAAAACATTAATTACAGAGTGTCCGTTTCTAAAGAAAGAATTTTCTATTTAATAAACCTCGTAGGTAGGGATAATAATAGGTAAGGTATCCACCCATTTAAGTCTATCCATACCCAAATCCTCTAATATTTATACCACTCGTACCCGTCCCAAACCCGATTAAGAAAATACATCTATTATTGCACCCATCCCAAATCCATTTTCCGGTACCCTTGTACTACCCGTACCCGCCTAAAATCCATTTATTTTATATAAAAACTTATAATTATATGAATATTTGATAACTATTAAATGGACACCCTACCAAAAACTAATTATTATATAAGAAAATGCTAATATGTTAAATTCTATAACAATTAACCATTTTAATTTTGTGAATCACTAAAGGCTATCATCATTCATCAACTAAATCAAAAGCATCACAATATATTCCTTAAAATTGTAGAATCAACACTGGTACAATTAAAACATTTATAAACTACACCATCAGACAAATAGTTTTATCAAACTTGGCAAAGATAAAACATAGTTGATATGATCACAAATTCAAAATAAATGACAACTTTATATCTTATTTGTATAAAATAAAAATTTATGTTGAGCTTCTATGAAGAAATGTATAATGTCAGATGAAAAAAATAAATGAAAGTTACTAAGGAGTAAAAGAGTTCGGGTAATGTTGGGTATCCGAGGGATAAAACTATACCCTACCCGTATATAAATGGATAGTAATTTCTCATTCCATACCCATTCCAAATTCAAAAAAGAGTACTCATACCCGTTCCATTAGGGTCTGGACGGGTGGGTACCCATATCTACTCGTCCTGCTGTCATCCCTACTCGTAGGATTTATATATACTTATTAAGTGGACAAGATCTTCTATTTCAAAATCGTATTTCATCTTATCATCTCTTATTCCACCACACAGATATGATTGTTTTTAGTTTTCAAGCATAAATTGTGAGTTTTAAAAATGGTAATTGTTATACACTTGACCAATTATTCTTATAATGGAATAGAAAATAAAATACAATTTTGAAATAGGATATCTCATCCGCTTATTCAGAGCAGGAAGACTTTTTAGTAATTCGACCAGACCACATATTTAACGCCTAACGGCTAACAAGTGATTAGAAAACAAGTGCGTGGAGACAAATTGTAAATCATATCTCTTATATAAAGGTTTATAGGCATCTAAATTTGGGAACTTCCAAATTGGATTCGGATAAAGTTGTTTGGACAAACTACCAAAGTAGCATACGATCAATGACATTAAATCTGACAACACTTAATTTTGTTTTATTGTAATTATAATATGGCTTGAAAGAAGCATATATTTCAAGTTGCAAACTTAATCTTTAATGCGCAACTGACCTACATGGTCAACAAATTAATTAAATTGAGAAACAAAAGAGCATCCTTCACTCAACTATTTTTCTGCACAATCCCACCACAATGGCATCTTCATTCTAATTGGTTGATAACAATTGACTGCTTGAAAAATTAATTGCAAGTAGGATGAGTTTACAGATAATGTCCCCAACATTATACGGACATTGTTTTCGTACATATCTGATAGGCAAAGCTTAACAGTAACTTGGAGAAGGAATATTGATTAGGTTGGCTAATCAGAAAAAAAAAAAAAAATGTAACACAATATAACAACAGTATATCCGATGTTGATGCTACGATTGAAAAGCCCTCCACAAAACAACATAAAACAATCTTCGTCTAATACACGACACTATGAAAAAATTTCCGTCAAAATTAAATCACTTTTTCCGTTGCTAATATGTTTTGTCCATAACAAGTTCAATCAGCCATAGAGAAGTGAATTACTCAGCTGATTGTGATTGCAATTTCTTTTTAAGAATATTAGACAGCGGTGTAATTGCTGCTCGCCCTTGTTCTACGCACTGAAAGTAATCGTCCACTGTGTTAAAAAAATAGGCACAAACCCAACAATATTAGTTGCATGTAAAGATGCCCTTGACATTCCAATTTGTACAAAAAAAAACCAACAATCCCCTCAAACAGTTCAACCATCACACACTCATAGCTTTTTTTATAATTAAGAAACAATAAACCACGCGAGTCAATTAACGAAAAGATTAGAGTAAGAAATGCGTAACCTGCCATTACACCATGCGTAAGAGATGTTATAATCCCATTTATTGATCCTTCAGGGAGTACAGAATGAACTGAGCTGGGGAAAGCTAAACATACAAAAGCCTTCATTTTCTGCCACAATAAACAAACACAAATTACATGAGAGGCATTAGTGCTTCAATAACACAGGGTGGATTCATCTATTAGGAAAATCCCATCAGAAATGAAAGACTGACGAGCACAATGTACCATACTATTGGTTACTTGATTCTCCAATTAAGTATTTGCAAACTACACAGAAAGACAATGTCATAGACAAGGTAACAAGAAAATACCTGTTCTTCCAACTTGTTGGGGTCTAATAAAATCTTTCCACTTTCTGTCAGACAACAACTTATGGAGACTACATATGTTGAATGTAATAACATTAGTACTCTACTCAATCTGAAAAAATAAGATGGAAACACAACTATTTTGTTGTTTTACCCGCAAGATATTTCAAAGGGATTCCAGCATCTATAAGAGCAGCACACGCTGCATGTATAGCACATGGCAGAAGCTTAACAAAACTTGGTCAAAGAAGTTCAAAATATATAAGTCTTTCAATGAAAGGAAAGGATTATATGAGGCAAAGTTCTTATGTCAGATAAAACCAAAACAGAAATGGTGATAGCATTAATATCTCCCTAACAGTTTGATAACATGGACTTCTTTCCTTGCGAATGATGCTTAGTCAAAGTCACGAACTGAAGTCCAATAACTTAGTGAAATCATACAATAAAACCACGACGAAAAAGGATACAGAACCATCATCATGGACGACCTGCAGCAAAACACAAATTCATGCACCTCATAAGATTAATACTAACATGGAGACCAAAGGACAAATACAGTGCCTATTGTCATATGAAGTTCTCAAGAATAGCCAGTGAAAAGATCTTGGACATGCTTATTCACAATATCTAATATCCTTTTTTTTTTTTTATTTTCTCCATCACTCTTGTGCTTATGATCCTCTTAGACCCCCCAACATCTTAGAAGCATAATAGTCTTTTAAAGAAAATATTTTATTTTAACATATTTACACCATGCCCCAGCCACAAAATTTTCCAGGCAGCAGAATCTCATACCCATACCTGGTTAATAAGGAATAAAATGTTTCACACAATTACATAGTTTTTAATCAAGTGGTAATCAAGAATTTTCCTCTGATCGTAAAGAGAATTAACCACATTGACATATGAAATAATAAAGCAAGGTGAAGTTTCAAGGATTTTAGACGCTTAATAGTGAATTTTCATCAGGAAAGAGATTAAACGAGTCAGGTTCTTTACTACACCAATCCATGCAACCTCACCTGAACTATAATTGATGTTGTGGTGTTCGGATGAACATTTAAAAGGCAGATATTTTGCAATGTTCTCTTCAGTATCATCTCAAACTCCTTCTCAGGTTTTCCTAACAAATTCCCATGTTTCATTAAAAATTAGTCAATGGAAATGAAAAGCACAATATATCTATGTCGGTGGTACAAAAATTAATAAAGACAACAATTATGCAACTTTATTGGCACATGAAAGAGCATCAAAATTAAGTACATGACTGCAAACAGAAAATGATCAGAGATATATGGAGCTTCATTCTACAGAACAAAAGCTTAGTTAGGAAAACATGCCAAAATATATATGGGTTTCAAGGTAATGCATGCTTCTTAATCCTTCACCAATTACACACTCTTAACATTGCTCAATTGCACTACGCGAATTCTGTTAATCATACATTGTGTTTTAGGGAAAATACTAAAAGTAGTCTCACCAATCTGCCCGGATTTGGGCTTCCAAATGACTTCAATACAAGCTTTTTCTGGGTTTTCATTCTTCTTTGTCCCAGCTTTAGGTCCATAAACAGCAGCAAGAACCCTTGTCTCCCCTGAGACAAAACCAAACTTATATACTGAATGCTACAAGAACCAAATTTTAAAAGAATGTATTCATAGAACAGTGAAAGGACATTATGGGGTTAATAACCATATAAATAATAAACCTTTTAACATTTTTCTCTAGTCAATTACTAAATTGAATATATAAAATATGTTCTAACATAATCAGTACAACAATTCAGATGAACCCCCTCACGCCTTCTCCCAGCGGACACCCCACATAAGATATGTATAGTCAGACTTGCGAACTCAAGAATATTGGTAGAAAGAATAAGCTATAACTTTTATGATTAAATGACCATTACCATAAATGAGGTTAGAATACATCTACCAGAAAGACCGATGAAAAACTAGCACAGGAAATAGCTCCTACGTGATATATTATGTATCAAATATTGTACTTTCACGATAACTAGAAAAAACAAACGCGCTCGGCTGACCGAGATTATTAAATCAAGTAAAATGGAAGTAAAGGGAAAAAAAAAAAAAAAAGGAACGTGCAGAGGGCTTGCAAAAAAGGGAGCAGTACCATGAGAACAACTAGCAGAGCCATGGGCGCGGCTGAGAACATTACGAGAACAGTCTATCGGCCTCAATTGGTTCGCTCCACGCCCCCCTTCTCTCTCCAAATCCATTGTTAAACTCACAGAGTCTTCTTTCTCTATAATATATTTTCAAAGTTTACGAAAAATTAAATTTTATTCTTCTCAAGTTGGACTTTGGAGGGAGGTCTGAGCTAGGGTTTAATGTTTGAAAACAATTGGGGGTTAACGACGACCCGAGCTAAATCGTTATGCGACTCTTGAAATTGCTGATTATTTTTTCCACGACAAATATATTAGAAAGGAATAAAGAGAAAACTACCCAACATTCCTAAAAAAATGATACATTTTCGCTCATCGTCCTTTTCCTGGACATTTCTTTCTGATATTTTTACGTTTCCAGCAATTTTTTCAGATTTTTTTACATTGTTCTTTCAAGGTTGTTCCAAATATATTTTTAACATTTTCATCTAATAAATTTTCAGTTGAAAATAAGTTATGGCAATATGGCCCCATTAAATAATTAACTTTATACTCGAATTTTTTAAGAATCAAGAAACATATACATAAAATAACATATTAAAACAAAAAACATTAAAAATAATATATAAACAACACATGAATAAAAAACACAATTCAATTTTTAATCCGATCATTAAAAAGGTCAAAAACACGTGGAAAAACCAAGAAACAACAAAACAATATTAAAAATACATAGAAACAAGAAACAATATAGGGAAAAAAACTTAAAAATAAGTAGAGAGTTGCATTGAAATATCAAGACAACATGAAAACAACAAAAGAAACATCATAACAACATTAAAAACTATATAGAAATAATTCGAAACAATAGAAACATTATATAAAATAACATATGAACAAAAAATAGCGTAAAAAATAGGTAAAAATTGCATTTAAATATCGAAACAATATAGAAACAACACAAAAACAAATATTAAACAACAAATATAACGTAGAAAACAATCCAAGAACAAAAATAATAATAAAAAGCGTAAAAATGTCCAAAAAGTGTGGGATCATAAAAATGTCCAAAAAACAATGGGGAGCATTTTTAGTGTATTTTCTCTTGTAATGTTAGGCATTTTCGTCATTAATTCTATTAAAAAACTAGACCCAGTCCACTGCCATTGGTAAAAAAGAAAAAAAAAACTAATCCCTTGGCCCTTGTAATGTTAGGTATTTTTGTCATTAATTCTATTAGGAAATTAATTCTATTAAGAAATTAGACCCCGTCCGGCGTCCACTAGTCAAAAAGAACCTAGACCCGGTCCATCAACACCCAGTGAAGCCCATAAACCCCTAAGTCCATAAACCCAGTAACAAAAGATGGTGGCCCTTAAGGATGAGGTTTGTCTTTTTTTTAGTAACAAAAGATGACAAAACAAATCTTCATTTCGGCCCAATTAGACTATAGCCTCTGGTGTACAAAATGCAGGCCGTCGTTCAATCTAAGATCTTCCGCAGCAGCCGCCCGGGTACGATGTTAAAATATGAAGATGGATAAAAGAGAAAAAATGTTAAGCAGATAAGACTTGGATTAAGAGTATGTGTATATAGTATTAAAAAAGTTAAAAAAAAAAAAAAGTATATAGTATTAAAAAGACGAGTACTTGCAGTATTTAAAACTCAGTATGTCGATAAGACCAAGAAATTGATCCATTACAAGGCTGAAATAAGCACATAATTACTGCATGGATCACCTGATTCCATGCTTTTCTAAACAAACAAAGCAAAAGCACATTTAAGTATTTAACTAAGGATCTCTGAGATTTCCAGTTTTTCCTAAAAAGCAGACAGACATGATGAATATAAGCTTGCTTTTGAGTTTTGCCTTGCTCTTAATTTCAACAGTTGCTGATAACTCCACTGACATTTCCTTTACTGAAGCTGCCCAAATCAGCAAGCCTGGCTGCCCGAGCAAATGCGGGAATTTAACAGTTCCATACCCTTTTGGTATCGGCGTAAATGCAAGTTGCTCCATAAACCCCTTCTTCGACATAAACTGCAATACATCTTTTGACCCTCCAAAGGCCTTCCTCTCCGGGGTCAAGCTCGAAGACGGGGCTACACTGGAAGTTTTGGGTATACTCGACACAAAAATACGTGTCAGGAACCAAATATCTTGGGCCTGTTTCGATCAACAAGGAAACATGACCCAATATGGCGAGTTTTCAATGGATATGTCAATGACCCCTTTTAGCATTTCCAGTGAAAATAAGCTTACAGTCGTGGGATGCGACGATATTTCCTTACTGTCGAGGGCAGATGATGAGTTGTATGATTTCATTAGTTCGTGCGTGGCGGTTTGCTTGAAACCGCAGGACTTGAGCAACGGTTCTTGTTCTGGAATTGGGTGTTGCCAGTCGTCCATACCGAGAGGTCTCCAATCTATTTATGGCGACATAGCCACGTTGAATCGGCACACTAAGGTTCAACATTTCAACCCGTGTGGATACTCGTTTCTTGCGGAACAGAACAGCTACACGTTCAACACATCTGACATCTTGGATTCGTCGTTTGTTAACAGAACGTTCGAAAATGTGCCGCTTGTGATTGATTGGGCGATTGGCAACATGACTTGCAATCAACTTCGAAATAACAATGAGATGATTATATGTCAGGGAGAAAGTGAGTGTGTTGATTCCGGTACGACTCTTGGAGGGTATCGTTGCAACTGCTCGAGGATATCAGGGGAATCCATATCTCAGTCCGGGCTGCCAAGGTCAGCATATAATGTATTGTGAAAAAGTATCAGTGTCCGTCGGACTTTTAGCCATTTCTCCATAGCAAAAATATTTTTTAGTCATTTCCGACTTCAAATATCCATTTTGCCCTTTTTTCATTTCTGGGGACCAATCTATTTCTCATTACCAAGACACATTTTTATTTTCACAAAATGTAATTACGCAAGTGTCCAATTTGGCCTATTACCACAAAAATTACTTAAGTTTGCATGATATTATGTTTTTGACATGACTAATTTATATGTTACACCTTGTGAATCTTTATTTTACAGATATAAATGAATGCGAGCTAAAGCCATGCCATCCAAAAGCAACGTGCACTAATCTTCGGGGTTCCTTTAATTGCTCTTGCCCTCCAAATTACGTTGGTGATGGCTCAATATATGGCACTGGATGTTTTTGTGCCACCTCCAACAAAAACCGCCCTGTATGCAGGTTTACTCGTAGGCTCAGGATTATTTTTAACATTGGCGGGGAGCTTTCTCTTGTACAAATTATTAAAGAAAAGGAGAGTAAAACAGCTTAAACAGAATTTTTTCAAACGAAATGGGAGTCTTCTCCTGCAGCAACAAATGTCAGGTCATGATAGTGTTCTTGAAAAAATGAGGATTTTCACGTCCAAGGAATTGGATAAGGCCACTGATCGATTCAGTGAAAGCCGAATACTTGGCCGAGGAGGTCAAGGTGCGGTTTATAAAGGCATGCTCTCAGACGGAAGAATCGTCGCAGTGAAAAAGTCGAGGCTAGTAAACGAAGACCAACTGATCGAATTCATAAATGAGGTTTTCGTCCTATCCCAAGTAAATCATAGAAATGTGGTAAACCTACTAGGATGTTGTCTGGAGACAGAAATTCCGTTACTAGTATATGAATTCATCGCTAATGGGACCTTATATCAACTTATCCACGACGACACTACTGGTTTTCCATTTTCATGGGATCTACGGTTGAGAATCGCTGCAGAGATAGCAAATGCACTTTCTTACCTACACTATGCAACTTCCATTCCCATATATCACAGGGATATGAAGTCTAATAACATCCTATTAGACGAAAAATATAGAGCCAAATTGTCGGATTTTGGTATTTCAAGATCGGTTGCAATAGACCAGACTCACTTGACCACCAAGGTCAAAGGAACCTTCGGCTATCTAGATCCTGAGTACTTTCAAACAGGCAAATTCACGGAAAAGAGCGATGTTTACAGCTTCGGGGTTGTTCTAGTTGAGCTTTTAACCGGCCAAAAACCAATATCGACCACCACGACAGAAGAAGAAAGAAGTTTGGTAACGCGTTTTCTCATAACGATGGAAGAGAACCGTCTGAAGACAATTCTTGATTCTCGGATAATAGAACAAGGTGTTAAGGATGAGCATATTGTTGTTGCTAATTTGGCAAAAAGATGTTTGAATTTAAAAGGGAAGAGAAGGCCGACTATAAGAGAAGTGGCTATGGAGTTGGAGAGCATTAGGACAAGTGAAAATCCATCATTCATTGATTCTGGCATTCAAGATATATGCTGCACCAAAACTAGCACATGAAACAGCTCCTACGTGATATATTATACATAAGAGATTGTACTATCACGATAACTAGAAAAACAAACACCGAGATTATTAAATCAAAGTAAAATGGAAGTAAGCTGTACCATGAGAGCAACTAGCAGAGCCATGGGCGCGGCTGAGAACATTACGAGAACAGTCCATCGGCCGCAATTGGTTCGCCCCACGCGGACCACACCCCCCTTCTCTCTCAAAATCCATTATTACACTCACAGAATCTTTTTTCTCTGTAATATATTTTCAGAAAATAAGTTTTTGCTTCTGAAGTTGGAACTTGGAGGGAGGTCTGAGTTAGGGTTTAATGTTTGAAAACAATTGGGGGTTATAGTTAAAGGGGAAATTACACAAAATACCCTCCATTTAAGACAAATCACGATTTTACTAACATCTCACATCTCTACCTTTTGGTTTACTTTTTGTACTTTTTTTTTTTTTAATTTTTCCTCATTTACGCAGCCCATTTCTTGTCAATCAATCTATCTCTCTCTCTCTCTCTCTCTCTCTCTCTCTCTCTCTCTCTCTCTCTCTCTCTCTCTCTCTCTCTCTCTCTCTCTCTCTCTCGACGCGTTTGAGTTTTTCATTTGCATGTACGCCATTGATTGTTTGTTTTCTCTTTGATTCTTGTAACTTCTTGTTCAAAATGAGAAGTCGTAGTTTCTTCATCTTCTAAAACGAAAGATGAAACTTGTCGATGTTGATGAAAAATAAATTTTTAAGGGAAAATCATCCAAAAAGAAAGCTATTGGATTTAGAGGTGTTGATCTTTCTTGATGTATGGTGTTTTTTCCTTTATATTCTTTGGATTTAATTTGTTATTTATTATTTTTATGGATTTGTTTTTCGCTTCACGTGTTATTTCATTTGTGTTTGTGTTTTCTATTGTGTTTCTATGTTGTTGATATGTTGTTTTTGTTATTTTTCAAATTTTTCGTATAAGATGTATTGTTTATTTTTTTGTTTCATTTGTTGTTTCTTTGTTGTTTCTTTATTGTTTCTTTGTTGTTCTATTTGAAACATGAAAGAAACATAATTGAAACAAATATGAAAAATGTCCGCTTTCTTCTTCTATTTTGTTGTTTGTTTTTGTTCTGTATGTTTTTTTTCTCTTTTCCGATGTGTCCGATTCTTCTTCCTTTGTGCTCGAAAAAGATGTCTTCTCCATGTTCCTCTCCTTCGCACGGTGTTTGCGCACTTGTTATGGGCTGCGTTTGAGATCTCTAATTGGTGCTCTGTTTTTTGTGGTTGTTTTTATATGCAGCGTATTGTTTTGGTAATGTGTTGGGTTTGAGCATATTTGTTAGTATTAGAATGCGGTCAACGTATTGTTAGGTCACTTTGGTAAAATCTTAGTATTTTACAGTCACCGTCGAGAAATAGGTGGGCATTTGTGTCATTTTTCCTATAGTTAAAGTGTTAAACGATGACTCGAGCTAGAAGCGTTATGCGACTCTTGGCGAAATTCTTTGATTAATTTTTTTGTATATGAGAAAATTACAACCTTGTTTGTTTATTGTTCCGGACCAATTTCCAATTTCCAACTATTCATTGAAATTGAAACATGTTTGTTTATAAAAATTTAATAAGAGCTAGTCTTCCATCGGACGCCTAAATATCTTATCCATCGCTCGATCGACCCATTCGCCAAAAATAAAAATAAAAAAGAAAAACCCTACCATATTAAATGGACATAGCGAGAGAGAGAGAAAATATGGACGCCATTAGAAAAAAAGAGCTTCGCTTACCGACGGCAAGACCGAGAGATTGCGTCCGCCATCCTTCATCTTCGTGTACCTCGCCATGAATATGTTACGTTGCGTGGTTCTTATGCATAAAATTGATCGATGCGCACAAGTTCGAATTTTCATAAACTGGTACTCTGTAATTCTATCGCTTGGCATTCATAAAAAAAAATTCTATCGGTTTGGCCTTGTACTCGTGATTGCACATACATTATGGCTTCAATTGAAACTAGATGGCCTTTGTTATTAGTTGATGTACTAAACTGTTGAAATGTTACTGACGCAGTGTGTAAATATTGTCAGTTTTGTTGATTTGGATGAAAGTCTAGATGCTGTAGCGATAGAGGATGAGAATCTGGAACATGATTGTAAAGAAGAAGAAGTGAAATATGAGATGTGGTAGCCTTCATGATTTGGGAATTGAGAATGTTCCTAATGAAAGACACGAATAGAAGAAAACACTAAATGATACAAGTATTAGTATCAGCTAATACTTTTATGGAGAAATACTAATACATTTTATAAGAAAAACTAATACTTTGCAAGAGCACTACTAAAATATTCTCTAGGAAATTATTAATACTTTTTCGAGAAACTATTAATACTTTTTCGAGGGACAACTAATACATTTCGGGAGAAAAATTTAATTATATTCAGGGAAACTACTAAAATACTCTCCAGGGAACTACTAATACTTATTCGAGGAACTACTAATACTTTTTTGAAGGACTACTAATACATTTCGGGAGTATATTCATGACAAATACTAAAAAACTCTTCAAGGAACTACTAATACATTTCTGAAGAATTGCTAATACTTTTAGAAGGACGACTAATACTTTTCGGAATGATCATTACTACATTTCGGGAGAAAAGTTAAATTATATTTAGGAAACTACTAAAATACTCTCCAGGAACTACTAATAAATTTGGAAGAAGCGCTAATACGTTTTAGAAGGGCTAATACTTTTCAAAAGAAGCATGTATCTAGGTAGTCCCGAAAACTACTAAAACACCATTGCTAATATTACGGAAATGCCACGGTCCATGGTCGATCCGTTTAATGAGTCAGAACAGTTAGAGTCCCGACGGGGAGTTTTGTGTTTTAATAAAAATCATCATTTTCACTTTTCTTTTTTCATATAAACAACATTTCAAATCTATCATTTTCATTCTCAACTCTACACACTACTCTACATCACACATCAATCACTATTATCATTTTTAACTCAATTATATACATGGGACCCTCCATTACAAATTTTATATACTTAAAATATTACAACTTTTTAATTGTATATATCTAATGGGACCCACCATATACAATATTACCAATATATATTATATATTCAATTAAAATATTCAACAACTATCAATCATTATTATTATTATTATTATTATTATTATTATTATTATTATTATTATTATTATACATAAAATACTACTTCAAAACAACTCAACCAAATATAATATCATTTCCAAACCTACATAAAAAGATTCATTTTCATTCTCCTATCCCAATATAATTTGGTTTTTCACACGCAAAACCAATAAAAAATTAACTTTCCAACACTAAAAATTGGAAATGATCCATGGAAACATAACCATACAAGACCCTAGAAATCCGGTCCATGACACCTAGTGAAGCCCACAAACCTTTAAACCCAGTAATAGAAGATGAAAAAAATAAGGTTGTGATTGGTTGTAAGAAAATTTTCATTTTTGAGAGAAAAATTTTAGGGAGTGTGCTTGTTTATGAAAAAGGTGAGTTTTTTAAAAAAGAAACCCATTTCTTTTAAAATTAACTCATTTTTTCTCTTTCATTTTCACACTTCCTAATAAAAAATTATACTATTTATTTCTCTCTCCTCCTCCGATTCATATAAATAATTTTGGTAATTTCTTTAATTTAACACAATTTTAATTTGTTATTTTTCTCTTAAACTTGATAACAAAGGCATAAAATGAGATCAATATTGCTTATTTTTTGTTCAATTTTTTTTTTTTATTCAATTTTCTTACATTATGTTTTACATTATTATTTCCACAAAACATTCCACAAACAATCAATATCTCTAAAAGATTTTCCATCACATTAACATAATTATCATTTTTTTATCCATTTAACTTTCACTTCCAAAAAAATTCACCACCACTCGAGAAAATAAAAGTGGGACGAAATAAAAGACAACCAATCACAGCCTAAATCTTCATTTGGGCCCAATGAGACTATAACCTCTTGTGTGCAAAATGCAGGCCGTCGTTCAATTCAAGATCTTATGCAACAGCCGCCCGGATACGATGTAAAATAGAAGATGGATAAAAAACAGATAATTAAGTCGTAAAATAGAAGATGGATAAAAAAAAACCCAGATAATTAAGACTTGGATTAAGAGAATGTATAAATAGTAAAAAAAAGACAAGAGTTAAGTATCATTTAGTTAATTTAAAAACTCAGTATGTCGATAAGACCAAGAAATTGATCCAATTACATGGCCGACTGAAACAAGCACATAATTACTGCATGGATCACCTCATTCCATTGCATTGCTTTTATGAGATTTCCAGTTTTTCGTGATGAATATAAGCTTGCTTTTGAGTTTTGCCTTTCTCCTAATAATTTCAACAGTTAATGCTAATAACTCCATCAGCAAGCCTGGCTGCCCCAACAAATGCGGGAACATAACAGTTCCATACCCTTTTGGTATCGGCGTAAATGCCAGTTGCTCCATAAACCCCTTCTTCGACATAAACTGTAATACATCTTTTGACCCTCCAAAGGCCTTTCTCACTGGTGTCAAGCTCGAAAACGGGGACACGCTCGAAGTTTTGGGTATATTCGACACGAAATTACGCGTCAGGAACCAAATGTCATGGGCCTGTTTCGATCAACAAGGAGACATGACCGAATACGTCGAGTTTTCGATGGACATGTCAATGACCCCTTTTAGCATTTCCAGTGAAAATAAGCTGACGGTCGTGGGATGCGACGACATTTCCTTACTGTCGAGAGGAAACGATGACTGGCACGATTTCATTAGTTCGTGCGTGGGAATTTGTTTGAAACCTCAGGACTTGAGCAACGGTTCTTGTTCCGGAATCGGGTGTTGCCAGTCATCCATCCCCAAGGGTCTCCAATCTATTTATGGCGCCATAGCCACGTTGAATCAGCACGCTAAGGTTCAACATTTCAACCCGTGTGGATACTCGTTTCTTGCGGAACAGAACAGCTACATGTTCAACACATTTGACATTTTGGATTCGTCGTTTGTTAACAGAACGATTGAGACTGTGCCGCTTGTGATTGATTGGGCAATTGGCAACAAGACTTGCAATCAACTTGAAATAACAATGAGATGATTATATGTGAGGGAGAAAGTGTGTGTGTTGATTCGGCACGACTCTTGGAGGGTATCGTTGCAACTGCTCTCGAGGATATCAGGGGAATCCGTATATCAGTCCGGGCTGCCAAGGTCAGCATGTAACTCATGCATTCATTGTGAAAATAATTAAGATTCCGTTGGATTTTTTACCATTTTTGAGTTCAAATGTACCTTATCAGGTATTACAAAGTGGCCAATTTGGCCTGTTACATAAAAATTAATCAAGTTTGAATGAAATTATGTTTTTGACATGACTAATTTATATGTTACATCTTGTGAATCTTTATTTTACAGATATAAATGAATGCGAGCTAAAGCCATGCCATCCAAAAGCAACGTGCACTAATCTTCGGGGTTCCTTTAATTGCTCTTGCCCTCCAAATTACGTTGGTGATGGCTCAATATATGGCACTGGATGTTTTTGTGCCACCTCCAACAAAAACCGCCCTGTATGCAGGTTTACTCGTAGGCTCGGGATTATTTTTAACGTTGGCGGGGAGCTTTCTCTTGTACAAATTATTAAAGAAAAGGAGAGTAAAACAGCTTAAACAGAACTTTTTCAAACGAAATGGTAGTCTTCTGCTGCAGCAACAAATGTCAGGTCATGATAGTGTTCTTGAAAAAATGAGGATTTTCACGTCTAAGGAATTGGAGAAGGCCACAGATCGATTCAACGAAAGTCGAATACTTGGTAGAGGAGGTCAAGGTACGGTTTATAAAGGCATGCTCTCAGACGGAAGAATCGTTGCAGTGAAAAAGTCGAGGCTAGTAAATGAAGATCAACTGGTAGAATTCATAAATGAGGTTTCCATCCTATCCCAAGTAAATCATAGAAATGTGGTAAACCTACTAGGATGTTGTTTGGAGACAGAAGTTCCATTACTAGTATATGAATTCATTGCTAATGGGACACTACATCAACTCATCCACGACGACACTACTGGTTTTCCGTTTTCATTGGATCTACGGTTGAGAATCGCTGCAGAGATAGCAAATGCACTTGCTTACCTACACTATGCAACTTCCATTCCCATATATCACAGGGATATGAAGTCTAATAACATCCTCTTAGACGAAAAATACAGAGCCAAATTGTCAGATTTTGGAATTTCAAGATCAGTTGCAATAGACCAGACTCACTTGACCACTAAGGTCAAAGGAACCTTCGGCTATCTAGATCCTGAGTACTTTCAAACAGGCAAATTCACGGAAAAGAGTGATGTCTACAGCTTCGAGTCGTTCTTGTTGAGCTTTTAACTGGCCAAAACCAATATCGACCAGTACGACAGAAGAAGAAAGAAGTTTGGTAACGCGTTTTCTCATGACCATGGAAGAGAACCGTGTGAAGACAATTCTTGATTCTCGGATAATAGAACAAGGTGTTAAGGATGAGCATATTGTTGTTGCTAATTTGGCAAAAAGATGTTTGAATTTAAAAGGGAAGAGAAGGCCGACTATAAGAGAAGTGGCTATGGAGTTGAGAGCATTAGGACATGTGAAAATCCATCATTCATTGATTCTGGCATTCAAGATATATGCTGCACCAAAACAGAACCCTTTGTGTTCTCAGATTCTAGCCAATCCGATTGCAGTTCTGTTTGATTAAAACATGAATTTCTTCTGTTTCCAAACAGAGTGTTAAATGCCAATTCTCTAGATGATTTTTATGTATAAAGATTTAATTGTGATCCAATCTGTACGATATTTGATTAAAGTCTTGTGGCAAATTACCATAATCCCTAAATTTCTTAGACACATTAGCACCAATAAGTCCTAATTAGCAATTACGGCTGGTCAAAGTCAGACTAAATGTCCAAATGTTTGGAAAATATTAGACCAAAACTTAAAAGTAAATGACTAAATCTCCAAGTAGTTCAAGTTACACGACCGAAAATACTACTTTCAGAAGAACAAAATCCCTCCTGTCAAATAAAAAGGGGTTGATTGGCCAATCTGTTTCCAAAATTAAGGGCTTCATTATTTCATTTTAATTAATAGCCTCCAATGGATTTATTTGCCAACTATTGAGAAACTGGAAATATATGTAACCAGGAAACATGCACCTCTTGTTCTTCAAACCAGACTGGATCCAGTGTAATATGTCAACTTACTTTTAGCTTCTTTAGTTGACAAAAGCCAAGCAGCACAATGTACATATTGCTGAAAAGGTCTCTGCCAATATTTAAAACAACTAAACAAGGTTATTTATATATTAGGCATGTACAGAAGCGCTTTCCTAATTCGTGCTCTTAGATAATTTATGGAAACAAAATTATGCAAGTGGATCTGAATTTGTGGATGTCCATGTTGACTTTATAAATTTGGAATAAAAAATTTGTACCTGGCCTGACTCTATTATTTGATCTAAGTCTCACCAATTAATTATATTATGTTGAGCTGATAAATTATTATCTAATTTATTCGTTGTGCCCATTTGAGCCAAACCTTAAGTGAGTGGACTTTGATTTGGGTTTTGCTTGAAGACAATTTTCTCAAAATGCTTCAGAATTGATGTCCACAGGAACAATAGCAGTAAAGTAATTAATATGTCATCTGATTTCAGAACAGAAAACATGCAAATAAACTCGATTTTTGCTTTGCTCCTTATTTCTTTAGTCCTTACATGGATAGTTGCATGTAACTCCACATTCATACATTCCAACATATCTTTCATTGAAAGTGCCAATATCAGCAAGCCAGGCTGCCCGAGCAAATGCGGGGATTTAACTGTTCCATACCCTTTTGGTGTCGTCGGCGTAAATGCCAGGTGCTCCATAAACCCCTTCTTTGACATAAACTGCAACACATCTTTTAACCCTCCAAAGGCCTTTCTCGCCGGAGTTAATAACTTGGAAGTTTTGGATATACTCGAAACACGAAAATACGTTTCAGGAACCTAGTATCTCGGCGCTGCTATGATCAAGTTGGAAATTTGACTCAAGAAGCCGACTTTTCGATTGATTTGTCAGGAACCCCTTTTAGCATTTCCAATGAGAATAAGTTTACCGTGGTGGGATGTGATGATTTTTCCTTAATGTCAACTGCAACACGTGGGAGTGATTTGATTAGTTCGTGCGTCGCAGTTTGCACGAAAGCCGAGGACTTGAACAATGGTTCTTGTTCTGGAATTGGTTGCTGTCAGTCCTCAATACCAAATGCCATCCAGTCTATCATTCCCACCATTGCCGCCTTGAATAACCACGCTAACATTCAGAATATCAATCCGTGTGGCTACTCGTTTCTTGCAGATCAGAACAGCTACACGTTCAACACATTTGACCTCTCAGATTCGTCATTTGTTAACAGAATTATAGAAAATGTGCCGCTTGTGATTGATTGGGAGATTGGCAACCAGACTTGCAATACGAGTGAAATTATATGTAAGGGAGAAAGTGTATGTGTTGATATCGGTACAAGTCTTGGCGGGTATCGTTGCAATTGCTCTCGAGGATATCAGGGAAATCCATATCTCAGTCCAGGCTGCCAAGGTTAGCTAATAACTCTGTTCCAAATTGATGCTTCATTCCGTGTTATATTAAGTCTTATGAATTTCTATCTTCTAGATATCAACGAATGCGAGTTTAGTCCGTGCCATCCAGAAGCCATTTGCGTTAACCTTCCGGGTTCCTTTGGATGCTCTTGCCCTTTAAATTATTTTGGCGATGGCACAAAAAACGGTACCGGTTGCATTTTTCTGCAACCTACAAAAAAAAAATATGCAGGTTTGAAATGCTCTTCTATCTATCTTTTCACTTTGTTTGGTCAAGTTTTGTCCTCTATGAGCCCAAAAAACAATATTTATTTGTTTCAAGATATTGCTTGCAGGTTTACTAGGAGGCTTGGGATTATTTATAATACTGGCAGGGAGCTTTTCTTTGTACAAATTATTGAAGAAGAGAAGAGCAAGACGTGTCAAACAGAAATTTTTCAAACGAAATGGCGGTCTTCTGCTGCAGCAACAAATGACAAGTCATGATAGTGTTCTTGAAAGAATGAGAATTTTCACATCTAAGGAATTGGAGAAGGCCACAGACCGATTCAACGAAAGTCGAATACTTGGTAGAGGAGGTCAAGGTACGGTTTATAAAGGTATGCTCTAGAACGGAAGAATCGTTGCAGTGAAAAAGTCCAAGCAAGTAGATCATGAAGATCAGCTCATAGAATTCATAAATGAGGTTATCATCTTATCCCAAATAAATCATCGAAATGTGGTAAACCTACTCGGATGTTGTCTGGAGACAGAAGTTCCTTTACTAGTATATGAGTTCATTCCCAATGGGACTTTACATCACCTCATCCATGAGGAGAGTACCGGTTTTCCGTTTTCATGGGATCTGCGGTTGAGAATCGCTGTTGAGATAGCAAATGCACTTGCTTACTTGCACTATGCAACTTCTGTTCCCATATATCACAGGGATATGAAGTCTAGTAATATCCTGTTAGCGAAAAATACAGAGCCAAATTGTCCGATTTGAATTTCAAGATCAATTGCCATAGGACAGACTCATTTGACCACCAATGTGAAAGGAACCTTCGGCTATCTAGACCCTGAGTACTTCCAAACAAGCCAATTCACAGAAAAGAGTGATGTTTACAGCTTCGGAGTTGTTCTTGTCGAGCTCTTAACCGGCCAAAAACCAATATCGGCCAATACGACAGAAGAAAGAAGTTTAGTTATGCGTTTTCTCATGACCACGGAAGAGAACCGCCTGAAGACAATTCTTGATTCTCGGATAATCGAACAAGGTCTTAAGAAAGAGCATCTTGCTGTTTCTAATCTGGCAAAAAGATGTTTAAATTTAAACGGGAAGAAAAGGCCGAATATAAGAGAAGTGGCTATGGAGTTGGAAAGCATCAGAACATGTGAAAAACCATCTTAGGCACATCATGAACAACACAAAATGTTGATGTTCTGTTTGAATAAACTACAACTCTGTTTGTTGGTAAACATAGTTGTACTTTGATAAATGCCAATTCATTAGAGGTCAAACTTGTGTAGATGCATGTATTTTTTTGTATAAATTAAGATCTATTCATGATCAAATTTGAATTACTTCCAACAATAATTTGTATTATTCAGATTAATGATTTTGATGTACGAGGAGTTATATATATATAGTTTGATCTGCCTATGCACGGATCCACTTTTTGATTCCAGAAGTAGTTGAAGGGGCCATTGTTCGTCATGATGTTGCATTTTTTACCTTCCTTTTCAATGTTTTAGCGTTGTTTTTTCTGTTTCCAGAATTTATTTTAGTATTTCAATTGAGTAGTTGATCTTTTTGAGATCAATATTTCACCACATCTTTGCGAGTATTTTTGGACCATATTTCGTTATGTTTGAGTAAGTTCGTCGAAACTTTGTGAACATTTGAGTAGCATATATAGCAGTTAAATTTAGTGTTTCTCATTATTCGTTTTAAAATAACACACATGTTTTTTTTTTTTTACAATTTGCCTAATTTATGAGTTTTTTGAATCATTTTTAATAGTGAACACATTTTATTTTATTTTAAAAAAAAACCTTTAGAGGTTTATATCTTCTGTCTTTGAGGATAAAAAATACTCATGCCACGTTTGGGAATAAGGATTTGGGCTGATTGTGGCCTTTAATCAAGTTTGGTCCAGTGACTGGGAATTTTGATTCCGTCCCAATATTTTAGATTCAGCCTGCATCAGCCGGGAGATTATCGCCACATGCACGACAAATTAGGGTTGTGCAGGGACTTGAAGACACGAAACTAAACCGATAACCGGATCGAAAGATCTCGAACCGAAATATCCATTGACTTTTTGACTTTCCCGAACGCACCGCATCGAAAATATTTATGGTACGGTTCTGGAGATTTTTCAAATACCCGTACCGAGAACCGTACCGAACCACTCCGAACCGAGGACCCGAAGCTAGAACAGATTTTAAAGATTTTATATAAATACATATACATTATTCTTATATTGTTTTTATTTTGATATTAAATTAACTACAAACTATTTGAAATTAAATTGAATATAAAGCATATTTCTGAAAAAACTATAATCTTTCGCAAATTTATTATGAATTTTAAAAAACTTTGATATTAATAATATAGTAAATAATTTGAAATTGAAATTAGTTAAATGATTAGTAAATTGCACCTAAAAGAGAAATAAGTAATAGTATCATATTATAACAATATAAAAAAATTATATTTTAATTTTTTTACCACATCACATAAATTATAAATATAATTTTATTGATTATGTTAAGTTGTTAAGTATGAGACATTGAGATTATAAATTTATACAAGTTTTTATTTCATTTTAATTTATAAAAACTATTAGTTAATTATATATATATATATATATATATATGTCAATAGAAGGACAATTGCCCAAATAATATACTATTATTGTATTATAGAGGTTATTAGTTTAGACTTTTGGATTGTGTTACCTATTATAGTTTTAGTTTTTATTTTGAGACTACGCTGAAAAGATACTAGAAGCCTAGAAGTATATCCGTTTGGTGATTTTTATATTGATTTTTTTTTTCAAATTTGTATGCTTTATTTATGGCTAATCTCCGAATCTCCGTCCCAAACCGAACCATATCGTACCATCCCATTAGAACTGAATCTCCGTCCCGAATCGTCTCGAACCATCCCGAACTTTCAATACGGTTGGGACGAAGATTGTTTTCTATGGTTCGGTTCTGGAGATTTATTTTCGAATCTCCGAACTTCGGGAAGGTTTTGGAGATTTCTAAATCTCTCGAACCGTCCCGTACCGTGCACACCCCTATGACAAATAATACCATGGTGACCCCTATTATTATATAATCCAAGTCTAGAGCCATAGAGATTAGAGGCGCAAGTGTAATATTTCTTTTGCCTCTCCTTATGACTAAATATTACCATATTGCCCCTCATTTTTCAAGCTTTTACAAGCATGTACATATTGTAAGCATAATTGTACATAAAATCGAAGAAAAAAAAATTGAATCCCGGATCTTGAACTTCATGATTTTCACAATTAATTCAAAATTGGGGTAATAACCTTAATCCGTCATGTCTTTCTTTATTGAAAATGGAAGAAACTACTTTCTCTCCCTTGGCCTTCATTAATCCCACAGAAAGATAATTTTTCAGTGATAAATTTTCCAGTTCTGAATGGGTTCTATTATAGGCAGAGAGAGGACCGGTTTCAGTTAACAGTTATCTGCCAAAATTGCTCTGGCAGAAACGATCTCAAACACATTTTATCAACATGTGTAGAGGTGGAACAGAAACCACCTCTTAACTGTCCAATTAGAACTTATCTCGATAACTTATTTATTTAAAACATAAAATAAATATTTAAAATTCATTATTTAAATAATTCATGGGCCACATAGTAATAATATGGGTGATGGCGGTTCTATATCATTTACTCGATATAGTTCCTTCCATTTACCACAATATTAGTTTTCTACTTAAAATGACTCATAAACGTAAATGTCAAACATGGTCCACATTAATGTCTTAAGATAAGACTAAATCATGCTGAAAGTTATGCCAACATTCATGTATACATCAATGACAAAACAGGATAATAGTTAATTATAGAAACAATACATAAGAGAGCTCAAAGTGTCAAATACATAAAGTATATAATTCTTAAGTTACATTAAGAATGCTCATTCCTTCGACATGTCGAATAAATGTCTTTGGAGGCAATCCTTTAGTCAACGAATTGATTGGCATGTATTTTACATGTATTTTGGGCTTAATTTTGGCCAGAATGTGTTGCTATGCATGCATTACATGAGTAAATAGGGTTTTATTCCTGTTTTGTGGAAAATGTATTACACTTTGCTCGTTTTGTAGGAATTTATTGATAATTGCAGCATTTTGGCAACAATTAGGAGCATTGCGATAAATAACCGCCAATGTTTGAAGCAATATACGAAGTTTGGAGTTGAATCGGGAAGAAGTCAGATGAACCGAGCGAGAAATGACAGAAAACGAGTTGATATCAAGCTTAGCAGGTGCGCACGGGCAGGGCGTGTGTCCCTAGCACGGCCCGTGCGCCTACTCAAGATCAGTTTTCAAGGTTCGACTACAAGCACGGGCTAGTCGTGCGCTAGAGCACGGCCCGTGCGCCTTTCAGCTGTTTGAAAATTTCTACGGCACCCAACACGGGCTGGGCATGCTCTAGCGCACGGCTCGTGCGCCTGTGCGGGAAAAACAGTGTCTGACCCGTTCGAACTAGGTTTTTAACCCGAACGGAGTACAAATAGAGACGGGGCGGCCACAAACAAGGATTCCCTAATTTTTGCCCTAGAAAGCAGAGAAAAGAGCAATCTTCCACTAGAGATTTGGAGAGATCGATCAGGACCGAAACCACACATTCGAGGATTGAAGATAGATCGAGAAATCGTCATCATCCCCGAGTTCACTCATTCCATAGTATCATTATTTTCAATTAGTTAGACATGAACATTAATAATTTGTCAATGGATTATTTCTTTTCTATGTCTGGCTAAACACTTTGTGATTCCCGGGTTTGGGAGTAGGTTAATGGATACTTCTATTTGTCTTGTGACGGTCGCCCTCAAGTTTGATGACAAATTTCGACCGTTTGACAATGAGACAACTTTTCCTTATTTTGTGGGATGGATTTCTAATGACTATTTTCTTCAATTGTCTTGCAATTTTTCAGATTTTCAATCCCCAAGAGGAGCCTATCAATGATCAATCATCTCCTATAAATAGAGGAGGATTTGAAACACAACAATAAGAGAGAACAATACAACACAACAAGAAATACTCAAGCAAACACTTGGTCTTATATTGTCATTATTCTTGTTGTAATTTGACTAGCTTATCACTTTCACATTCTTGAGGTCTAGGCTATTCTTGATTACACTTGCACTCAATTGTATAATTCATTATCGAGTTGTAATCTTGAATTTTTTGGATAATCATACACAAGATTTCCTTGTGAGTGTTCTTGTGGTAAGAACACACTTAGGTGCTCTAGGTGTTAGGTGTAAAAAGATTGTGTTAATCTTCACAAGGTGCCGTTGGGGATTGTGGTAATCTTCAAGAGAGATTGTGGTAATCTCAAAGGTGGTGTTGTAGAAGAGTGTGGTGCTCTTCAAGGTGTTGTAAGTTGAATTTGTATTAATTTTGGTAATTAATAAAATTCTTTTTCTTTTCGAAACCCATCCCTGGATATCTTTGGGGTGGTAGAGCACGTAGTCCCTAGGTGGGGTGAAGCTCTATAAATCGACGCGTGTTGTTTATATTCCGCACCTTTATTATTGTCTTGGCTTGTTTTGTTCGAAAAAGAGGGCATAATCAAAAAGATGGAGATAATCTATTCACCCCCTCAGATTATCGTAGCCGCTGACTTAGAAGTGGTATCGAGCCAAACTCTTTGGCAAGCTCGTTTCACATCGCGAGTGAAGAGGAACGATCGTCAGCTACGAATGAAGCTCACCTTTCCGGCACCTCCACCACCAAGCCACCTCGATTTGATTCCAAAAATTTTACAGTTTGGAAAGAAAGAATGGAATGTTATTTACAAGGTTGCGGGTTCGATATTTGGAACATCGTCATCAATGGAGAATCCATTCCGATGAAAGACACACTATACACCTCCAAAGTTCTCAAGGAGCTCAATGATGAAGAAAAAAAATCATCTCCTTAAATGGTAAAGCTCTCAATATTTTATATTGTTCACTTACCAATTTGGAATATGATCTTATTGTAGGAATTCGATCGGCTCATGAAGTATGGCAAAAATTAGAAGCCATTCATGAAGTATATGAAAATGATAGGAGCAACTCAAAAGCATCTACTTCTCAAAGGGATACAAGGTCAAATCTAAGGAACAAACCTTTTACAACTTCCAACTATGAAGTAGTCGAACAATGTTTTATGGGCATCGAAGAAGAAAACGAGGTATGTCTTAAACCATCTACTTCCTATGATATTGTTATACAAAATGATTATAGTGATTTGCAAAATGATTTTGATGACCTTCAAAATGAATTCCAAAGTTTACTTGTTAAGTACAAAAATTTGAAAAAGGAATTCAATGTTTTGAAAAATGATAAGGATATTTTATTTACTTTCTATGAATCACTATCATGTGCTCACACCACCACACTTGATAAGGTGATAAACCTTGAAAAAGAAAATAGTACTCTTGTTGAGGATATTAATTGCATGAAAAATCCAACTTGAGTACCAATAAAATGACCAAAAATGTTGATATTCATAATTGTGATAATTTGAAACTAGAACTTGATCATAAGCCTAATGTTGTCAATCATATGAAAAATGATCAAGTCTCATGCATGTTGGTCATTATGCTCCTATAATTACTACTTGTTTTTATTGTGGTAAAATGGGTCATACGGTAAATACTTGTCGGGCTAGAAATAGCTCTAATTATTGTTGGAGACCTAAAAGTCTCAAAGCTAATCCTAAATGACCCAAACACTTGAGGGTACCACAAAGTGATGTCATATTAGGTACCGAACGGAATAAAAATCAAGGAAAATTCATACCGCTTTAGAAGACATCAAATGACCATCTCATTTGATCAAAGGAGAAGACATCACCACAATGAATTTCCAAGAGAAAGAGATTATCAACAATGGGAAGGACAAAATCCTTGGAAATGGAACAATCGGAGAAGCCATCATCAACGAGATAATTTTCAAAGGGGAAAATATCATCAACAATGGAAAAGGCACAACCCATGGAAATGGCGAAATTGGTAAACCATATCTCCCTATTTAAATATACATTTTAATTTTTATGCATGTTTGTATTTGTGTCTAAATTGCAAAATGAGTTTTCATAATTTTAAAACTAAGGTCTTCAATATATATTTGTGGTTTTAAATTTTTTTGAAAAAGGAGACCTTGTATGATGCTTATATTAAACTCTTGTGTATTTGCTTAGACTTAATTGTTTTATCATCTCTTATGGATTTTTATGGCATGAGCTTACTTGTGATATCTTTTATTGTTTTAGCCTACACTTGTATCATATTCGTTTTGTGCTATACTTGTTTAAGATATGTGTAGGATATATATTTCCTCATCCTCTTCAAGAGATGCTTAAACTATCGAGGTACGCTCATCATTGGTATTCATCCTATAGACTCGATATATTTTTGTCATATGTCTATGTGCTTGTTTTTCAAGTTATTTCAAAGTATTTCATATAAGTGCCATTAAGAGGATTTTTTGAATTTTGAAAGGCACTATTCTATAAAGCTTGTTTTATCCGAGACTTGTAAATTATCATATTTGTTTTGATAAAACATTTGATTTTTTTATCCTCTTCTCAAAATTATGCATTTGATTGCTCATATTCATCTTGTGAAAACCCTTGTTCAAATGCTTCTTTTAAATGAGGTCTCAACTATATGCTCTCGGATTTTCAAATTTCAAAAGAAACCTTATATAGCTTTCTATAAGCTTATTTGAACTTACATGTCTTATTGAACTTAATGATTTTCTTTAAAGCATAGTATGTGTTACTTGTTATAATGTCTCTATTATTCGATATTACTATGCTCTTGTGCAAGATGTCTTGATAAGATTTTGCGGGAATTTTTTTGGTATTTTGGAACAAGATAAATGATCAAGACAAGGTCAGTAGCTCAATGGTATTGTCAAGAAGAAGGTATTGATTTTGATGATACATTTGCACAACACATTTAGAAGCTATTCACATTCTACTTGCCCATTCGTGTTTTAAGAAAATTTCAAGCTTTACCAAATGGATGTTAAATCTAATTTTCTAAACGGTTTTTATTCTAGAAGAAGTCTATGTAAAACAACTGGGGTTTGAAAGATTTTTATAGGCAAAATGATTTTTATAAAAGGCCTTATTATGTTTAAAACAAGCACCCCATTGATGGTTTGATAGACTTAGCTATTCTTTCGCAAAATGATTATGCAAGAAGTAAAGTTAATCTACTTTCTTTGTTTTTTTTTTTAAAGGGCAAGATCGTTTACTTGTGCAAATTTATGTTTGGAGCTACTTATGAATATTTGTGCAAGATTTTTTTCTAAGTCAATGCAAGGTGAATCTAAGATAATCATGATGAGGGGAGCTCAATTTCTTCATTGGAATTCAAGTTCAACAATGCCAAGAAAGTGGTTATATTCCACACTCAAAGTATACAAAAGAAGAAGTAAGGCATTGAAGAAGAAAGAACCATCTCAACCTCTATAACTACCACGTAAAGATTGTCAAAGGTTGAGGAAGGCATATTGATCGACAAACAAATTCGAGGTATGTTCATTCACTTTTATTACTCCGATAGACTCGACATTCCATATGCCTTACGTCTATATGCTCGACTTCAAAAACTATCCCAACGAATCTCATTAAAGTGCCGTTAAAAGAAATTTTCAAATATTTGAAAGGCACTTTTTATTATGACTTGTTCTATCCAAAGTCTTAAAACATTCTTATTTTCGGGATAACAAGTCCGTTGATAATAATTTTTCAAAATATAGTTCGTCATAATCGAACTAAACATATTGAGATTCAATATTTTTTTAATGGATTGCATGTTTAACAAAAACTTGAGATGTGTTTAATTCTGTCTCAAGGATAACTCGCGGAATTTTTAATCGTCACCGCCGAGTATTTTACCCGATTTCGAGCTTGATTATGACATAATGTATATTGAATGAGGTCTAAGTTTGCATTTTGCACGTTTTTAAAACATAGGGGCGAAAAATCGGATTTTTAGTTCAAATTTCGGATTTTCAAAACAGATCGAAATAAGATGGTCGTCGGGGCTTGGGCCGACGGTCGCCCACCAGCTCGGCCCCTGGTCGCCCATACTGGACCGTCGCCCGAGTATAATTTTGGTTAAAATCGTCTCTCGTTCTTTTATTTTTCGCCATTTTGGCTCATTTCACTCTATTTTCGTCCCTTTGCAAATTTCACACACAATTCACTTCAAATAGCTCGATACATAGGTTTAGTTGCGCACTTTGATATGATTATATGATGTTTTTTTCGTGCTAACATTATTTTTGATGATTCCAAAGGGGAAGAAGAGGTTATAAGCTTATTAGCTCAAAGAAGCTAAAATAAGCTCGAGATAAGAAAAGTTATAAGCTATGGCTTCTAAAAGCCATAAGTTGTGGATTATACTTAGTCCAATTGTTGTATTATGGACTTGTATACTTGTCTAACGATGTTTTGTTGATGGGGGGAGCACGATGTTTTGTTGGCGGGGGGGAGCTTATAAGCTCTTGTACTTAAGATCAATATGTAAAAGCCAAGCTTTTAGCTTGTGGTTGATTGCTTTTATATTACTTTTGTTGTGCATATTGATAGGGGAGCTTTTGCTATATGTGTTTGAATTTCTTTACTCCGATCCTTGTGATTATATTGCGTGGAATGTTCTTGCTCACAACGGATAGTTCTTTTTAACCGGTAAAATTGTTTTGTTTTCAAAATCGACCTCGTTATAATTGTTTTGGTTTGTAATCATCAAAAATGGGGAGATTGTTTGATAAATGGTTTTATCATGATTTTGATGATTTTGTTTTTACACCAAAACAATATTTTTAATTGTTGTCCAAATACTCCTAAATGATTTATATGTTTATACTAAATTCTCGGAGTATTTCTTCAAAGTTATTTTCGATATAAATTGGACAACACTTTTGATGATTTTATGTTAATGTGTTTTTACACCAAAACAATATTTCTAAATGTTGTCCAAATACTCCCGATCGTCTAAAATGTTTTTACTATTTTTCGGAGTATTTCTTAAAGTTTATTTTCGATATAAAATGGACAACACTTTTGTTTTGAGGCCAACCGGTCGCCTTATAGGGCATCTCGTGACGAAAGTTGTGAAAAATGTGAATAAGCTATTTTTGAAAAAAAGTGGTAGACCGGGTATGGTGGATCGGTCGGCCAAGGCGTCGATCGGTGGGCGTCGGTGTTCGGCCGTCGGCCGAGGCGTCGGCCGGTGCACGGGAGCAATTTCTCAAAGAACTTCCGGACTCATTTTTTGGTCTTGCTTTCGACCGTAGGGTGGGCATGGGGTCGACGGCCGAATCCCCGTCGACCGATCTCCCTGTGTAAATGTGTATTCTTATTTTCAAACGTCTATTTGTGCGCGATCGGGTCGCCTCAAGTTTGACAAAGACAAATTCCGATCCTTTGACAATGCAGACAACTTTTTCTTATTTTGTGGAATGGATTTCTAATGACTATTTTCTTCAATTGTCTTGCAATTTTTTTTCTGATTTTTAATCCCCAAGAGCCTATCAATGATCAATCATCTCCTATAAATAGAGGAAGATTTGAAGCACAACAATAAGAGAGAACAATACAACACAAAGAAGAAATAATCAAGTAAACACTTGGTCTTATATTGTCATTATTCTTGTTGTAATTTGCCTAGCTTATCACTTTCACATTCTTGAGGTCTAGGCTATTCTTGATTACACTTGCACTCAATTGTTTAATTCGTTATCGAGTTGTAATCTTGAATTTTTGGGTAATCATTCAACACAAGATTTCCTTGAGTGTTCTTGTAGTAAGAACACACTTGGGTGATCTAGGTGTTAGGTGTAAGAAGAATGTGGTAATCTTCTTGTCGAGGTCTTGAAGAATTTGGTATTCTTCAAAGTTGAAGATTGTGGTAATCTTCACAAGTGCCGTTGGAGATTGAGGTAATCTTCAATAGACATTGTGGTAATCTCAAAGGTGGTGTTGTAGAAGAGTGTGGTGCTCTTCAAGGTGTTGTAAGTTGAATTTGTATTAATTTTGGTAATTAATAAAATTCTTTTTTTTTTTCGAAACCCATCCCCGGATATCTTTGGGATGGTAGAGCACGTAGTCCCTAGGTGGGGTGAAGTTCTATAAATCGACGCGTGTTGTTTACATCCCTAGGTAGAGCACGTAGTCTTGGCTTGTTTTGTTCGAAAAAAAGAGGGCATAATCAAAAAGATGGAGATAATCTATTCACCCTCTAGATTATCGTAGCCTTTGACTTATAGTATATTGATTGACATCATTATTGTATATACTTGGGAGGTGGTCTCTTATCGGCGTCTAACGAATCGAATCCGTTAGATGGATCCCCAATTCAAACACCTTTGGGTGAAACTCGCGGTCGAGTTGGAGCCTAATATAAGATAACTTGGTGGGACCCCTCTTTCAACCTCCTTTTTTTCTCGTGATCTTTCCCCTCCAGGATGTCTTCCCCAACAAAATTCTCTGTTCGCCTTCATAAAAAATCTAAAGGAAACAAATAACTAAACACGCTAAAAGAAATAACAAACAAATAATTAAATACCTTACACAAACTAAAAGAAAGCATTCAGTTGATGTTAATGAAGCATGAATAAAAACAAAAATTTCACCTTAAGTTGGTCCGCCATTTTGAATCATGAATAAAAATATAATTTTCACCATTCAATCAAGCACCATTGGGAGAAACTGGTCTTCTCGTCCATGCAAATCCGCCACTAGATGGGTTTTCTGTTCTCGTCCCCGACGCGCCGCCGATTTTGTCATGGGGTTGAAGAAAAGTATTACACAATGCATTCTAATGTATTGGATGTATTAGAAAAATGTATTATACCTTACAGCTTCTTAGTAATTTTCTGTTTTATTATTAAATAACATAACTTTGTAGAAAAGTATTACACATTGCATTTCAATGTATTAGATGTATCAAATAAATGTATTAGACTTTAAAGCTAATACATTTCGGGAGAAAAATTTAATTATATTAGGAAAACTACTAAAATACTCTCCAGGGAACTACTAATACTTTTTCGAGAAACTACTAATACTTTTTCGAGGGACAACTAATACATTTCGGGAGTATATTCATGAGAAATACTAAAATATTCTTCAGGGAACTACTAATACACTTCAGAAGAACTGCTAATACTTTTTAGAAGGACGGCTAATACTTTTCAGAATGACTGTTAATACATTTCGGGAGAAAAAGTTAATTATATTAAGGGAAACTACTAATACATTTTAGAAAAACTGCTAATACTTTTTAGAAGGACGACTAATACTTTTCAGAAGGACTGCTAATACATTTGGGGAGAAAATTTTAATTATATTCTAGGAACTACTAATACTTTTTGAGGAACTACTATCTTTTTTGAGGGGCTCCTAATACATTTCGGGAGTATATTTAGGAGAAATACTAAAATGCTTTTCAGAAACTACTAATACATTTTAAGAACGCTAATACTTTTTATAAGGATGACTAATACTTTTCGGAAGGTTAATATCTTTTGGTGGTTCCTAGAAACTACTTAAACACCATTGCTACTATTATTAAAATACCATCATAGGGTCCGCGGGTCGATCGTCTAACAGATCGGACCGTTAGACGGTCCGGACGGGGAGTTTTTGTGTATACTTGGCTTGTATTGAATATCATTGAAATACGAGATAAAATCATCTCATATATATTTCAAATATCACCACTACACGTCAAGTGTATTGATGACATCCTAAATTGTATGTACTTGACGTCTATTGAATGTCATTGGAATACGAGATAAAATATAATTTGGAACAGATGATCTAGTCTGATAAACAAGGTAATCTTCGTGTCTAGTGAATAAATGTTTTGATTATTAGTTGGCAAATAAATGTTGTCTACCCAACCTATTAAATTATATAATTAATGAAAATATGTAATTACTAACTACTCAGCTTCACTTCATACCTAGCTATATCAATCATCTATTATATATATATGAAATTTCAGAATCATAGCAACTCAAGAAAAATTTAACGGGCCGGAATTAAACTAAATTAACTAAAGTTGATGTGAGATCTTACACAGCCTATGACAGTAAGACTTAATTAAACCTAGCTAGATTTTTTCCATATATTATGTAAATTTTAAAAATTATTACAGAAAACATTTATAATTGAAATAAGGATTCAGATTTCTGGCCTATTCAATTTTCTATTTTTTCGACGCTAAGCAGACAACAAGTGGGCCTAGGCCCCGGAGTTTGGCGGGGTTAGGGGCCTAATCAGGAAGAATAACGTAAGTGGATAAGAGGAGCCAGTAGTAGCTAAGCGGGGACTTTTAGAATAATGGATATGTGACATTCATCCAATACAACATATCGAAGTGAAAGCAAAAAATGGAATGAAAAAGTGGAGTAAGAAATGTGGACTCATGTATTTACTGTTTAGTATCTATATCTGGGGGCACACACTTCACTTTGGTCTATTAGTTGCCGAAAAGAACTTCAACCTACGGATATAATAGCTGTCGGAAACATGCAGAAGGATATACGAGGGGCTTTAATTAATGAAGTTGGCTAAAGTATTAAGTGCGAGTTAATTAATATGGCACCATTGAAATTGAGTGCATAAGTGATCATGCATCAATTCATATACTCTTTAACATTGGTAGGTAGTGCATTTGCTAAAGCTGACAATTCTGTATAAAATCAAATTAATGCATTAAGTATTACATCATAAGAATACTTATTGAAGCATTATTTTTTAATTAACTAGCAATTAATAAAACGATCAAATGATGTGTTCTTCCTTTTGCAACAATTGTTATGACATGTCACTAAAGCTCCCCGCCGCCTAGCTCCGTCTAGACGTGAAGCTCTCCTTGGATGCTTACGTTTTTCTTTCAATTAGGCCCCTTTAATCCCACCTAACCACGCCACGTGGTCGATCCTAACCTTTTGTAAGTTCAAGCGGCTACGATAATCTAGAGGGGGTGAATAGATTATCTCCATCTTTTTGATTATGCCTCTTTTTCGAACAAAACAAGCCAAAACAATAATAAAAGTGCGGAATGCAAACAACACACGTCGATTTATAGAGCTTCACCCTACCTAGGGACTACGTGCTCTACCACCCCGATGGTGACTTGTTTGGCCCAACTTAAATATAATTAATCGAAAAAACACAAAACAAAAAATGGAATGACTTTCGCACGTTGAAACCTAGTTAGTAGCCTACGATGCCCCAATTTGCAAAAAATCATCTTTCTCTCTCTCTAACAAATTATCTCGTAAACTTCGCTCTTGCTCAAAAAATATTGAGAGATAATGATATTTTTTCTCTGTTTTTGCTTGCTCTACAAACGAAAATCATTCGTTTGTACCCAAAAAATTCGAAAGAGATCCCGATTATTAAAAAATCAATAAAATGTTGAAAGTTAATTCCATTCGAATGGAAAATTTCAGATCTATGTTTTTATTATTATAAATCTGAAAATTTATGTTCGAACAATTTATTATCTTTAATATAGTTTGTAGTTTGACTTTTGTAGACATTATTGATTTGTAATGAACAAAAAATTTCAGATCTATACTTGTTTTTAATAGATCTGAAAAATGTCTAAATGGAAACAATTCTAAATTATTTTTCTAATTATTTGTTTTTAGTTTTAGTTTTTTTAGTCTTTCTTTGGAGTTGTACTTTGTACATCCAAATCAGATCTATATATGTTTATCGCATCCGAGTATTTTTTCAAATGAAAGCACTTTTTTTTTTTTTTTTGGGTTTTTAGCGTTGGTTCAGTTTGTGTTGAATATTAAAAAAATTCAGTTCTATATTTTGGTTTTTATTTTGCGCTTTTTAGCCTTGGTATACGTACTTTAGGATCTCTACCGAAATTTAATAAAATTTAAGGATTTTTCCTGTTTCCTTATACTTGATTGAGTTGCACAATGCCGCAATCATCTCTTTTTTTTTCCTCTCAATTTTCATGTTTGTATGATGACCTATAGGAAGCTTCGTTCACGTTCTTGCTCGGCGGATATCTAACTTTATCACGACCAACTCAACTTTCCAAACAGGTACGATTTAAGCATAGTTTTGAAATTATGCTTCACATTAAAAGTTGATATAACATTGCAAGGGTATAATATGATAAACCTTATTAATATGGAAAAAAACACTTTGCTATCCGAACTATGGGGTTTTTACAATTTACCATCTAAATTTTTTTCTTTTCATTTACCCATCCAAACTATACATGATTTACATTTTGCCTCCTATGACCATTTCTGACTGAAATTTCGGCGAAAATAATCACGTGCTTGGCACACTTTAATTTTAAGGGCATACGTTGCCTCCTATAAGCCATTAATCTCTGCCCCATGATACTTCATCTTCCCCAAATTAACAAAAATGCTTGAATGATGCATTCTAGTTGAGAAAAAAATTTGAATTTGAACCTGATACACATTGCAAAACAAACAATAAAACATTTGACATGCCAAAAATAACTCAAAAGAACAGTACAAAAATATTAACTTGATTAAACAATTAACTAAATAATAAAACTCATAACAGAGTGATTAAAAACTCACCAACATCACATAACTCCAAAATATCCCAATTAAAAAAACTCAAAAAAATCAATTCAATAAACCAGAACATATATTCCGCTTCGTTGGAACTTTGGTCACCCTTTGCCCTAATTTTCCAGACCATTTTTGTTCACAAAATATTGCTCAATCGAGTGTTGCGCCGCGACTTTTGTTTTCAGAGATTTCAGAGATAATCTAATTGCAGAAACGTGATTTGCAATTGGTAATTTAGGCTGGAGACTAAGCATCACCTGGATGGACAAAAATGCCCTTAAAATTAAAGTGTGCCCTTAAAATTAAAATATATATGATCATCAAGCTTATATATGCATATAAAGTATCAACTGTATTAAATTTTACCTTCTCCTATTATCATATAAAATTAAGGAAGGACAACCTACTTTAAAATAAAATAATATGATTTTTATGTGGGAAAGTACATAATTTATTTATCTTAACTGATGATAAACTTATTGAGTTGCTTATCCTAACAGACAAAGAAGACGGTACCTAAGCAATTAAAACTGGCTATTCCATTGTTAAAATCAGGTATGTGTTATATCATAGTATCATGCTATATAACATAATACAACATAATAAATAAAATAACTGACCTTTTGATGAACCATTGCAGATTTGTGCCTTTTGAGTTCAAATGGATATATAATGAAAATGGGAAAAATATTGATTATGTTCGTTGCATGAATCCTCTTATCCTAAAGAAAACATTAAAATAAGATAGCAACTCTATTTAAACTGTAAAAGATGAATACATTCAAAAAAAAAACTAAAACGTACCTTTGTAATGAAATATGCATTTTACCCTGAAAAGATTTTGACCTATTGCTATATGCAGGTATCCCTGTGGACACGCATGCATTGGAGTCTTGATAACTGTACATTTTCCTCAAAGTTGTTGTGTGCTTTTGACTGGTGATGGGCCCTATTTATAACAACAGTTGCAAGTCCGAAAGGACCTAGCAAAATCTTTTCATTTGCCCAATGTTTTGTATTCAATTCAATTAGTTGGGTATTGTGTGTTTGAGTTTGGACTGTAGTTATTTTCGTACGAAGGTATTAATTATTACCAATTTCAAATTTTGAATAGCACTTTTTTATGCCTAAGACACAGCTTTTTGTAATCTCAATACAACTTTTTATAATCTCAATACAGAAATATTGATTCTGATGCAATTTCAAAATTTGAATTATTTTTATGATTATTTATGACACCAAAATTTATTTATAATTATAAGAGGTATTATAAAAGTCAATCTTTTATATGACAATTTCAAAAAATAAAACATGTAATCTCTTTTTTGTCTTTTCAAGACAATACAACCGAAATTAATTAATGAAAAGGCATTGTGGCTATGTTTCCAATACAAAAGAAGGGCATTGTTTATATATTAATGACCAAAAAATTCCTATGTCTGACAGCCATTTGTTAATTAAGCCTACTTTATTCATATTTTAATAAATGATAATACATTTAAAAACAAAACCTAAACTTTCCATATTTGGTAACAACATTTTGGCGGGATTTTGCTATATTTGGAAGACTTTCTTGTTTATATATATATATATTCAACTTACAACACCTTCAAGAACACCACACTCTTCTACAACACCACCTTTGAGATTACCACAATCTCTCTTGAAGATTACCACAATCTCCAACGGCACCTTGTGAAGATTACCACAATCTTCAACTTTGAAGAATACCAAATTCTTCAACACCGACAAGAAGATTACCACAATCTTCTTACACCTAACTAACACCTAGATCACCCAAGTGTGTTCTTACCACAAGAACACTCACAAAAATTTGTTTTCAAACTTGAGGGATGACTGGGTCGCAAGACAAATAGACGTTTGAAAATAAGAATACACATTTACACGGGCGTCGGTCGATGGGGGTTGGAAATGGTCGACCCATGCCCAAATGCCGGTCGAGCAAGACCAAAAAACGAGTCCAGGAAGTTCTGCTTTGAAATTGCTCCAGCAGACACCGGCCGACGCCGCCCGGTCGGACCGGTCGACGCCCACTGTGCCGACGCCTTGGCCGACCGGTCGACTCATACCGGTCTACCACCCTGTTGACCGGTCTACCAACCTTTTTCAAAAATAGCTTATTCACTATTTTTCACAACTTTCGGGTATGAGATGCCCTATAGGGCGAGGTTGGCCTCAAAACAAAAGTGTTGTCCAATTTTATATCGAAAATAAACTTTAAGAAATAATCCAAAAAATAGTAAAAATATTTTAGACCGATCGGGAGTATTAGGACAACACAAAATCATCAAAAGTGTTGTCCAATTTATATCGAAAATAACTTTGAAGAAATACTCCAGAGAATTTAGTATAAACATTATAAATCATTTAGGAGTATTTGGACAACAATTAAAAACATTGTTTTGGTGTAAAAACAAAATCATCAAAATCATGATAAAATCATTTATCAAACATATACTTGGCGTGTAGTGGTGATATTTAGAATATGATATGATAAACGATTTGGAATAGAAGATCTTTGTGCTTGTTTACCATAGAAATCAAGCGGACTAAATCCTCTATTCCAACACTATATTCCATCTTCTATTCCACCACATGCATATGAATTGCTTACACATGTACTTTGATATAATAAAATTTCATACATGTGTCAATAATCATCACGGTGGAATAATAATGGGATACAATATATTGGAATAGCGGATCCGTTTGGAAATCAAGACTCCTTAATTAGCATCTTAGGACCATCCTTTTGTTTTCGGTCTGGATATTCAAATCTATTTGGACAGTTAGTAGTTATTCTCGAAAGTAAAACACAATCTTTACCTATTTTGCACATAAATATAAAACAAAATGGGGTCATTCTTTTGAATAGATTTTTAACGACACGTTTTATTTTGGAAACTCTAGCCGCTAGGGTTTTGAAAATTCTCTCTTGAGAATGATAATTTTCGAACATAATTATCTTCTTCAATGCAATTACTAGTCTGTTAATTATGGATTTCGATTCTTTACTATTTTATGAGATCACCAAGGCGGGCATTGGGGATATACAATCGATAAAATTGGCATCAAGACCCAACAACACATCGCGCATACATCACGCGCGGCTAACCTGAATTTCAGAAATCGCAGATCGTAAACTTTAGATGAAATAAGTAATTATTCCTTGGCTTCAGGCATCCCAATCGATAATTTTAATCCAGTTTTAGGGTGCCCTAGTCGTACCCATGCGCCTAGGATGGAGGAGGATTTTGTTCAAAACCCTAGTTTAAACCCTAATCCCATATACGCAAAGTAACGTGCATGGGACTATCAATCAAACTTTCGCTCAAATGTTATCCCCATGGAAGATTTCAAACCTCGTGAAAAAGGGGGAGTATTTTTCGGTCACTATGGATGTGGAAATGTACCAACCATGGGTGGCGGAATTACGGAATACATTGATTGGTAGATTAATGTTACCTAAAGGATCCCAACCTTTAGGTTTAGAGGATCTTAAACGAAGACTTTCGGAGGTTTGGCATATTGATGGTTCATGGCGCCTTATACCCCGAGAAAGGATTATTACAACATACAATTCTCGAACGTGAAAGATGACACAAAGTATTTGGGAGGCTTATCTAGAAAACCAGGGCTCAATTTGTCTCGATGGTGGGTTCCGGATTTCAATCCATACCTCATAAATTCGTCAAAATCTCGGTATGGGTTCGTATATACGAGTTGAGTATGGAATATTGGCATCATCGTTAATTATGAAGCTCGCATGAAGTCTATTGGCACGCCCATGCGGATTAACTTGATCGTTCTTTTTACGGGAGAAGTGGGGCATTTCGTAAGAGTTCTTGTAGAATCGATTTTAATTCTCCATTGCAGAATTTATTATGGTAACGAATAGGCCATTGTTGTTCGTTGTTATTTGCTCGATTCGAAAATTTGCGAGTTCGCTCTCATTGTCGAATTATTGGACATTCGGCGCTAATTGCGAGCGGTGCGAAAAATCAAGTGATGAAGCATATTGCATAATCTAAAACTGTGGATGGTGCTAAACCAAGCTACAGTCCCGTGCGTGGCCGAGCTCCAGTCCAAGACCATGCTACTACCAATCGAGGGTAAAGTGTGGATTGAGAACAATGGGTGCAAGTCAGCGGACGACTTTGAGCGGTCGTTCTTCCGGAAGGGGGTATATCTAATTTGCATGTTCAAATTAATAACCCTTTTGAGATTCTCAGGGACGAGGATGAACAGATTCCTCATGAAAAGATTAATTCGGAGCAAGTTCAAACTCGCGGGGAGGGGTCAAGTCATAACAAGAGTAATGGTGATTGTGGGAGATACTAATCATGTAGGGGCAATAAATACTGATCGAAGGATAGTTCTTCATCAACCATTGCAAAGAAAATTGATGGTAGCCGGATAATATGGTTATGGGCTGCAAGTTTAGATGATAAAGGTAAAGAGAGCTTGCAACGAGCTATGGGCTTGATCTCACGCAAAGATACCTATTAATGACTATGAGTTTAACATTGCTACTCGTCGGAGAGTTTCCAAGTGATGGCGCGCCACACGAAAACGGTGGTCGAATATGGCGGAAGAGGAGGAACAAGAAGACGAGGAACAAGAAGAAGCTTTAAAGACAAAGATATGTGACCCATCCACCACTCCGCTTTGTCTTTCCTCATCCGATTCTTGAAGTTCAAGTCTATGGCAATTGTGGCTCGTGGATCATGGGTCGATATTCCACGAGGCCACATTAGACCATCAAGAAGATCTTCGAGCATGTCTAAAAAATAACTAACTCGCCATTCGAATATCTTCTAGAAATGGACGTCCCTTCGTTTAAGTTGCATTTTTAAGTTATTTTTGTTATTTCCGTTTTCGAGTTTTAACATTTTCTTTCCTTTGCTATCCGATCGGTTTGTGATCGGGACTTTTTCCTTTCTTTTATTTATTTTTATTTATTAAAAAAATAAAACAAAATGAAGATATTTTACTATTTATAATGCAATTTTGCGAGAAATAGGTCCTCATAATTATATATACATGTTTATCTTTCTATTTACACTATAAATCATTTTACATAAAAATTCACTCTTAAGTTTCTCGCAAATCATCAAGTACCAAAAGAAAGAAAGAAAAAAAAAATAGAACAAAAGAAGAAGCAAATGGGGGTAGTTTATTACCTTAAGCACTTTTCTATAAGTTTTTTCTTAGGGAGACGCTATTAACACCTCCAAAATCTATCAATAAACCCCTTTTTAATTATAAAAATACCATCAACTGAAAAGACTAAAGCCCTTGATATCTTACCAAATTTCTAAATACATTAATAATATCTCTAAATACACCCATCTTTGTAAACTATATAATCTTCTTCCCACTCCACCCATATCCTTCTTCTTCCTGCACAGGGAATTAACAAATCTTAATTGCACTAAATTTATTTCGTATATTTAAAGCATGAAACAAAAACTTTCCAATAAAAGAAAAAAATTATATGAAACGCAAGAGTCGTATGTCTACCCTAAAGGCTCACACTGTTTGTTCTAAATCCAGAATTCGACGAATTCTTGTATGGAAATTTGATATTGAAAATGGAATTAAAAACAATTTCCTATGTCAAGCAGATAAAGATCGAATGAGCAGAGATAAGGTCTCATGGAAATTCATCCACTCATTATCAATTTATCATTTATATGGGCTTATGTTCACCTTTCTCACTTAATTATCTAAAGTGTATCCATGGAGTTGGTTTATTAGGATTTGGCTGAATTAACGAAGCAAGAGATGTTGAAGGGTTCAGATTGGGGTTTTATGTTTGGGAAATTTGCAGAAATGCCACATTTTCACAATTTTTTTGGGAAAATGCCACCCAACCTAAATCCTTGTAACCTGTAAAATGTCCAAGATACCTTTAAGCTCAAATTTTTAATTTTTTCCCAAAGGCTATTCTTCCCTCCTAAAGAAACCCAGTTGACCATACTTCTCCATTTCTCAACTCTCATTCCCGACCGAGCTCACATTTTCGCTCAAATTTCTGCATTTTCGGCGACATTGTTCCCGTCTCCGGCGTTTTTTGTGTAGCGGTCGAAAGCGGCAGCAAAGAGACCCACACACTTTGCAGCTGCGTTTTTGTAATTTTTTTTGCGATTTTCTTGGAGCAATTGATTTCGATTTGTTTCAATGGACTTCGTTTGAGTTTCAATTTTCCAAAGATATTAGATCGAAAATATGGAAAGAGGTTAGTATTATTTTTCAATAATTTTTTTCTGTTATTTTGGTTATTTATCAATGATAAACAAATGCAAATCTTGAATGTAGTTCGTGTTATATAGTGGGTAATGCGTAATTATTTGAATTTTAGCAATTGTAATCTGTTGAAGCCGTAAAAGTGATTAAATTGCGAATTAGGTCGATTTTGGCAAATTATTATTTGTCTTTCTTTGTGCGTTGGTCCGATGTCCGCTAAGTAGTCGATTAGGTGGTCGTGGTGTGGTCGTTGATTGGGCCGGTCGGTGATACTACGACCTGTTAAGTTGCGATCGTTTGTGTGGTGGTTTGCCAGGTGGTCGGTGTGTGGTCGTTTTGTAGTATGTTCAAGTTTCTTATTTAAATTTGTTGTTGTATTCTATCAGTCTTTGGTTCATGCTCAATATTAATTTTTGGGATGGTGCATGAGATTTGGATTCAAGTAGTCGTCGTTGGCGTTTCGGTGGGAAGAAAACAAAGCACGTGGTTGTCCTTCCGATGTCACCTTCTCTCAATTATTAGATAAGGCGTATCTAGTCACCAAAGTGAGTCGGGATGATTTTGAAATTGAGATGACAAGTTGGTGACATACCAATGTAAAGATTCACTGTCACCATGTCCCGTAATAGATGAAAATGATGTGCGTTGTTGATTCGTGTTAACACGGACAAGATTTTGTCCGCTCCACTATGCTTGGTAACAAAGTTTAGGGACAACCAAGTATCTACCCAATCAAAAAGTAGGGGTGATCGCGGTGCGTTTTGTTTTTTGTCCTAATTTCAAACCGAATTGCCATGTACGGTTATTTTAAAAATTGAGTTTAAATTGCGGTTTTATTAGGTAAAATCGAACGTGCGGTTTTATGCGGTCGCGGGCGGTTGCGGTCGGTTATGCGGTTTTATTAATGAAAATGGGTAGTTTGTGATTATTAGAAAGATAGTTCTTAATGATAACTTAAGCATCTTATTCAATATGTCTTTGTTTTTTAGATTGTTCTTGTGCCTTGAAGTTTCTGTTTCCACAATAGTCTCTCTAACTTCTCCTGAAGCTAAAATATCATTATGTTAAACATAAATTAAAAATTAATATAACTTAAAAATCAATCTAAACACATGAAAACAATATCAGTTGCTAGAAAATAAAAACATTTCAGAGATATAATGAGACTTACAGTTAAAGCACTAAAATAGAATGAAGCCATAAAATTAAGATAGACAGACTAAGAGACGAGAGTTAGGAATTTGGATTGAACTCTATTATGACCCTTTTGTCTTCTTTCAATTAATTGTCTATCATGCCCATGTGTATTTGAGTGTTGTAATGTTTAGGTACTTACACTGCTTGCTTAGAATTTATCACTAAATATGATTAAGACACATTTAATTATATAATTCTTCTTTATGTAAATGCCTAAGCAGCGGTTCGGTTTTTGGCGGTTAATATTTCCTTCAAACCGCAATTGCACCGATTTAGCGGTGCGGTTTATGTATAAAAATTTTAATCGCGGTTTTTGTAATAAATTAACAACAACGGTGCGGGGCGGTGCGGTGCGGGCGGTGCGGGCGGTTAATTTAAATTGTTGATCACCCCTACAAAAAGGAACAAAATGAGTCGAAAGCGAAGAATGCTTTTTTGCGAGAAGTTGTTGCTCCCATAGGCATCGTAGTTCCGTAAACTCAACCACAATTCATACCGTAATACACGAACATCGTGTAGGACATGAAAGCAATTGAACCTCCCCGTGTTGCCCGTCAACAAGGTACAAGCATTAATTTGAATAAAGATCCTCATCCGGATGATGATGAGAATGTTGAACATTTCTACGACTATGAATTAGAGGTGAATTGGAAGAAACAAGCCCATTTTTCTTTGATGACTTGGATGACACTTTCTTTAGGTGGAGCGGACCTAATGGGAAAAAGGCCCCCGTAGCATCAATCAAGCACGGCTTTGTGAATGTTGTTCCGCTACACAAGAAAATGATTTATCTCCACCATTAAACAAAGCGCTTCGTTGATCTTGGGTATGAAGGTGGACCAAGTCGGTTTGATCATTGTACTCGCAAGCCATTGAAAATTTCATTTTAACGGGCCATAGTTGCGTTGGTAGCGAGGCGAACTCCGGATACAACATCTAACTCCATTTCGAGTTGATAATGATCGCACGTGGACCAAGTGTTTCAAAGAAAGCATGAAATAATTCGGCGATTGCAAATAATTCCTATGATGAAAAACAGAGAATTCAAGACAAAGAAATCCGATCGGAGTTCGTTTCATTGCCATATGTAGTGATGATAAATGCCAATGGAGACTACGTGCAAGAAAATTGAGTGTTGGCAATATATGGGCCGTGAAGAAGTACAATAACACCCACACGCGTTCGGGGACTTAATGAACCACCAACACCATAATGCTAAATCAAAGGTGTTGGGTGATCTCATTAAATACTGATTCAAGAGTCCCACTCATGTATATCCACCGCGCGGTGATTAGTGAATTGAAGCGGGGTTGAAATAAGGCACGACAAAGCATGGAGGGCTAGGGAAGAGGCATTGAAACTAGTTAGAGGGACACCCGATGACTCATTTAAGAAGTTACGCCTATTTTCATAGATCGAAGGAAGTGAACCCCGACAATATTACACATATTGAAACATATGGAGATGGGCACTTCAAATCTTTGTTACATGTGCCTTGGCCAATGTTTACGCGGGTTTTGATATTTGTTTGTCCTGTTTTAGCCATTGATGGAACACATCGAAAGGGAAGTATCGAGGTGTGTTGCTCATAGCTACCGGAATGGATGGGAACAAACATTTATCCATCGCCTTTGCAATTGTTGATTCAAAATAATGATTCATGGAACTGGTTCTTTGAAAAATCGTATGCGAACATGGACATATTGCCGACCTTGTTATCAAATGCGATAGGCATGTGACCATCCGAAGGGGAGTTCAAGATGTGTTCCCAAATGCACTTCATGGAATTTGCATGTATCACTTGAGATGAGAATGTCGTAGCAAAGTTTAAAAAAGCCGACATTTCGACATTGTTATTCTCATATGCGGCTAAGACTTATGACGAGGCAAAGACATAAGTCTTGTATGAATCAAATCTTTGTTGTAGATAAGGAAGCCTACAACTATCTTACTTGTGATACCAAAGTTGAACAGGTGGGCTCGTGTACTTTCCTTTCTGGGCGCCGATATAGTATCATGACTACTAACATTCTTTGCCGAGAGTATGAACTCGGTTCTTAGAGATGTGAGAGAGTACCCCATGTGTCACTTTTGGATACAATATCACGAAGTTGTCGGATTGGTTTACCAAACGCCGTGATGTTGCTTGTAAGATGAATGGTCCTCTCACAAAATGGGCCGAGAAATGAGTGCTAAAGCGCGACGAGTTGGCTCGAAGGTTCAATGTCCGAACACTACATCATTATACGTTTGAAGTACTGGATGGTCAAAAAAATGCAGTTGTTGACTTGAACGGAAAAACTTGCACATGCCGGAGATTCCAGCTTGACCAAATGGCATGTGCTCATGCTTTGGCAGCGGCTTCAAAAATTAATGTGCCCAAATTTGGTTTGGCATGCCCATATTACACATCTGAATATTTGTTACAAGCATATGCAGAGCCGATATATCCTGTTGGACATGAGGATTATTGGAAAACTCCAGAGGAAGTATCCAACACCATAATTTTGGCTCCTATGATGATGACCAAGTGGTAAGCCAAGGAAACTTAAGATTGCATCCGAGGGGAAGAAGTGGTAGCCAAAAATGCAAACGTTGCAAAAAGACTGGCCATAACCATAGGACCTGCAAAAACCCAGCTGCTAGAAATGATTAGATCAGTGGATGGGGTTGATGATGGGTCGGCATCATGGTCGACCTGGGGTCGGAGAACCTTTGGGTCGATGGTCTAGTCGGTGAGGCAGTCGTTTTAAATTTATTGGTGGGAGAGTCGTCGTCGTGATAGTCGAAATGGTAGTCGACTGTGTGGTCATTGTAACTTTTTATTGTAACTTTAGCACTGTTTGTACTAATATTTATGTCTTTTATTCAGTTTCTTTGGAGCCTATGCAAGTGTCTGATGTATTGGTCATTGTAACTTTTTTTTGTAAGTTTAGCTTCGTTTGTACCAATATTTATGTCTTTTATTCAGATTTCTTTGGAGCCTATGCTAGTATTTGATGTCTTGGATTGAATCTTTAGTGTTTGTACTAAATAAATACATCAAACTACTAATAATACATCGATTAAATACATCAAAATAGATACATAAAATGTCAATACTAGATAAAACATCAACCTGCTACTAATACAACTCGCTAATAGACTAATATTGTCGAATACATACAAAATCTCACTCTATAACAACAATATCAGCACTATTGAAAAGTTCAGAACAAAAATCTTTGCCTAAATTGAATGGTCATCCCAGGATCGATTTCACCACACTTCTACCGCCAAAGCTTCCATGAATTTTATGGCCAAAACTCCACAGTCACTACCGTTTGTTTGCTGCGGCGGGTGCTCCATCCTTGCAATCTTCCAATCAGCATGGACATCCTCGGGTGTTGTTCTTCCCTCCCAAATATTTCCCATATTGCAGATTATGGGAAGTGCCCGTGACAACGGAACAAACTCCTTTTTGGTCTTTGCAATAGTCGTGGTATCAGACAGGAATCATACACCATTATTGTGCACATGGTCAGTCAAGCTCATAAAGTACCCAATGATTGCCAAATACATGGGCCACTCCAAAATTTTTGTCACATTCACCCATTTCGACCCTAGCTCCTTGGTCTGTACCGACCACCGACATATTGCAAAATTGTTCCACCTTTGTCTTTGGAAGTCCGATTCTTCATTCTTCGTCTGCGCGTAGCGATCAACCGTTTCCCTAGAGAAATGCTTCTTTGTTGTTGGAATGAAAAAAATGAGATGACTAGCAATTACAAAACTAATTAACATGATTAGAAAAAAAAAACATACCCAAAATAATGCATCAAGGCAAGTCCTTCTAGGCAAGAAAGCATGTGGCACACTTTTTCTCTTAAATAGCAATAGATAAGTCAATGCATCTAGATTCGCAAAAAGAACAAAAATACATTGTTTATAACAAATATTTATGATGATCAAATGTAAAAGTAGCAAAAAACATAAAAAGAAAACATACCGCATTGTTTAACCATGCTCTTGGTGTGATTAATCAGGGTAAACCAAGAAGGGGAAACCACCCAATCAAAGATCAAAGGACAAAGGTGCAACATGAGTTACAATATCCTCGAGAAGTGGCCCACCACTCATTGAAAGAGTGCAGCTTCTCAACGGGATAGCTAGTAGAAGGGTCATATCGACTAACAACAGTTGATTGAACTTCCTCCCCACATTTTTCTCGAGTCTTTTTCTCTTCTTCTTTTCCGGGGAAATGTGGTGACTGGGGTTGGTATACGATGACTTCTCTTTAGGCCCCTTTCATTTTACACGTTTGGGCCTCTTGTGCACGGGGGAGGGGATCCACAAAATCAATCACCAAACAAATTTTCTTAATATCAAGCATATGGGTCAAGTTGAATGTTGTACACATCATCCGGTTCGGGGAAGTGTCTTGATAAAGGCATCGAAAATTCTTCAACTTGTAATTGCGTGAAGTGGTGTATGGAAAGCGGAGGCATCTTCTTCGACCACCATAGGGACGGTGGCAAGGTCGTACTATACTATGGTGGGCCTCCTTTGATCCCAGCTGAAGGGCCGATTGCTGTTGAGGTTTGGTCGTTTGTGGGGTCGGATCCCATTTCGACCATCACGTGTTCGGAAGTTTGGTCGTTTTTGGGGTCGGACACGGATTCGACCTTCAAGTTTTCGTCGGTTTGGTCGACAACAAGGTCATTTTTAGGTCGGATCCCAAATCGACCATCACTTGTGCAGTTATTTGGTCGGCCGCTTGGTCCCCTCCTCCCTTGTCACCCTCCCCCCCCATGTCACTCTATTCTCCCTTCCTATTCTTCTCCCTCCCCCACCATCAATTTCCTCTACCCCATCACTTTTCTCGCCTTACCCCATCACTTTCCCCCCCCTATTCATCCGCCTCATGAGTTTTTCCTCTTCTTCCTCTGTCTCTTCCTCTTCCTTATCATCACTTTCTTCCTGTTCGTTATCATCACTTGCTTCCTCTTCCTTATAATCACTGTCATCACTTTCACTCTCCTCTTCTCCTCCAACACTTTCCTTGAGTTCTCCAACACTTTCCTCTTCGTCATCACTCTCAACCTCCCTTGACCCACTTTCTCCATCATCATTGATGACAAAGATTGACTTAAAGTGTCAGCATTTCCTCCTCAATCTTGTCAATCTTTTGGCTTATTTTTTCAATTTTATTCAAATCAAAAAGGCCCTGAAACACACATGAAAATATACAGATTGAAATCAATAACCAAACAACAAAAATATTTGAAAACATGTCTGAATCACTTACATGCACTGATGGTTTTCCGCATCAACATCGTGCCTATTTTTGGTTCTCTTTTCCCTTGTTCTCATCCTACGTGTTGTGGACGCATCAACATACACATTTTCATCAAGATCTTCATTAGCTACAACGTCTGCTTTATTCTGTTGCCACTTTGCTACACTTTGAAAGTAGCCAAAACTCTTTTCAAAGACGAGAAGGTTTCAATCTTTTGGCCACTTTCACCGTGTTCAATTCAATAATGAATTAATTCAATAAGTACAATATTCAAACTATTTTCATAATAAATAAAAATCAATTTGAAAAACTTACACGATCAGCAACAAGATCACCAGGCTTCAAGTTGAAAATTTTTTTTTCAAAAACTCGGTTGTGGGGGCATCCTCGCCTATCCAACGGAGAATCAGGGAGTTGCATCCGTAGAACCCGACACACATTTTGCACATAATTTACCAAGTTTGGGCATCACTGTATGCCCAAACTTGTAAAGCATGTGTGAAACCGGAGACATCGAACTTTTCCATGTTGTGTGTTAGTCCAAGTGGCTACGATAATCTAGAGGGGGTGAATAGATTATGCCGATTTTTTGCTAATCGCCCTCTTTTTCGAATGAACAAATAAATGACAAGAATGTAAGTGCGGAAATTAAACAACACTCGTCAATTTAAAGAGGTTCAACCCACCAGGGCCTAATCCTCTACCACCCTAGTATCTCAGGGATGGATTTCAAAAAGAAAAAATATTTTATTAATTACCACAATTAATACAATACCACCTTTGAAGATTACCACAATCTTCTTACAACACCTTCAATGAGATTACCACAATCTTCCTTCAACACCTATGAAGAGTACCACACTCTTCAACACCTAAGATCACCCAAGTGTGTTCTTACCACAAGAACACTAACAAGGATATCTTGTTTTGGATGATAGAAAATTCAAGATTACAACTCAATAAATGAAGTATACAAACTTTGAGTGCAAGTGTAATCAAGAATGAAAAAGCCCAGGACTTCAAGGTTGTGCAAGTGCAAGAACTAGGCTATTACAACAAGAGTATAAAAATGAAGGTTTGGAGAATTTTCAGATTTTTGTTGTGTATTTGCTTGTATATGTTGTATCTTGTGTATTCAATTCATCCTCTATTTATAGGAGAGTCTTCACCAACATAGACTCCCAACATAGGCTCCTTCTTCTTCACTTTTGTCTACAAAAAGGGGATCACAAGATGTAGAAATATTGTACAAAAATGAAAAGTAAATCTTGTTGATAAGGATTGCAACGGTTGGAATTTTTTTTGTCAAAAATTACATAGAGGCGACCGGTTGCCCCGCATAAGATTTCGAACGTTTGAATGAAAATTGTGCGATCCGGTAGGGGTTGCGGGGGTGCGACCGGTCAGGGGTGCGATCGGTCGCCTAGGTGCGGCCGACGGCTCGGCCTGTCCTGGGACCGGTCCTCCTCTTCGATTTTTTAAGTCTCAGAATTTTCTGTTTCAATTCATGCACTCTTCAGTCTTGGTCGACCTTTTGGGCGACGGTCGACCTCCAATTTTAAATGTTGTCCGATTTTTATCAAAAATAAACTTCAAGAAATAATCCAAAAAATTAGTAAAAACATTTTAAATCACTTGGGAGTATTTGGACAACATTTATTAACATTGTTTTGGTATAAAAACTCATTTAAACATAATCATCAAAATCTTGATAAAAATATTTATCTAACATACTCCCCCTTTTTGATGATTACAAACCAAAACAATTTTACAAAGTTGATTTTAAACGAAACAAATTTTTCGGTCTAAAACATCAATCCATTTTAAGCAAGATTCATTATAAGTACAAACTCATAAGGATAGGAGCAAAGATTTTTCAAAATCATTTTTGCACGAGCTCCCCTATCAACAAGCATAGCAAAGAGTAAGTATAGAAGCAACAACTAAAAGCTTAAAGCTTAGCTTTTACAACTTGAGCTTGAATATCATGAGCTTATAAGCTCCTCCATTTAATCGGTAAAGATAAACAATGATGATGATAATCGAGCCTCATGAAGTCCAAAATATAAAATGTATACAATAAAACAAATTTGAAGTGAAATTTGTGTGAAAAATGCGTAGGGGACGAAAATGAACACAAAAGACCAAAAATGATGAAACCGAGAACAAAAACGTTTTTATCCAATTTTTGGTTAAGGGCGCACGGTCGACGTCATGGGCGATCGGGTCGGCCTTTTCCCAATCAATCTGTCGCCGTCATGGGCGGTCGGCTCGCTTTTCCCAATCAGCCAAGTGGTTCTTTCTGTTTTTCCAAAATCGGGTTTGAACCAAAAATCCGATTTTTCGCCCCTAAGTTTTAAAAAAATGCAAAATGCAATCATATACCTCATTCAATATGCATTATGCCTAACCGAGCTCGCATTGATGCAAAAGTCTCGAGAAGATAGCGGTTTTGTAAAAATGTCGCTAATTGATCTTGAGATAGTACAAAAGATATCTCAATTTTTCATTTTGAAACACAATCCCTTAGAAAATGATGTCGAATCTCAATATGTTTAGTACGGTTATGATGAATCGGGTTTTGAGAAATATTTATAGCGGATATATTATCACAAAAGATAGGAACACTTTCAAAAGAACATTTATAATCCGCTAAAGTTTGTTTCATCCAAAGTAATTGAGTGCAACAAAAAGCCGCGGAAATATATTCGGCCGGCCGTTGAAAGTGAAACACAATTTTGCTTCTTTGAAAACCAAGAAACTAGGCAATCGCTAAAAATTGACATGATCCGGAAGTACTTTTCCGATCATCAATATTTCCCGCATAATCCGAATCACTATAACCTTTAATAGAAAAATTTTCATTCTTTGGATAGAATAAACCATCTTGAATAGTGCCTTTCAAATATCTAAAAATTCTTTTGACGACACTCATATGAGATTCTTTGGGATTGCTTTGAAAACGAGCACATAGGCATACGGCATGAAGAATATCCGTCTACTTGTGGTTAAATAAAGTAAACTACCAATCATACCTCGATATTTGGATTTATCAACCGCTTGGCTTTTTCATCTTTGTCAATCTTGACGTTTGTTGCCATTGGGGTAGAAACGGTTCTTTCTTCTTCAATTCTCAACTTCTTCAAAAGTTCTTTTGTATACTTGGATTGTGAAATGTATATTCCTTCTTGGCATTACTTAATTTGAAGTCCAAGGAAGAAGTTGAGCTCCCCATCATGCTCATTTCAAATTCACCTTGCATTAACTTAGAAAATTTCTTGCACAATGATTCATTAGTAGCACCAAAAATAATATCATCAACATAAATTTGCACTAATAAGCAATCTTGCCCTTTTTCAAAAACAAAGAGAGTAGTATCAACTTTACCTCTTGTAAAAACATTTTGCAAAAGAAAATAGCTAAGTCTATCATATCATGCACGGGTCTTGTTTCAAACCATACAAGGCCTTTTTAAGTTTATAAACATCATTAGGCCTAGAAAAATTTTCAAACCGGAGGAGGTTATTTTACATAGACTTCTTCTTGAATAATACCATTTAAAAATGCGGATTTTACATTCATTTGGTAAAGCTTGAAATTTTTAAAACAAGAATAGGCAAGTAAAATACGAATAGCTTCTAAACGTCTTACGGGTGCAAATGTTTCATCATAATCAATACCTTCTTCTTGACAATAACCTTGAGCTACTAACCTTGCTTTGTTTGAACAATATTGCCTTGGTCATCGAGCTTGTTCCAAATACCCATTTTGTACCAATAATGGTTTGAGATGGAGGACAATGTACTAATTCTCATACATCATTCCTTTCAAATTGATTCAACTCTTCTTGCATTTCTAAAAACCAATCCTCATCTTCAATGGCTTCCTTAGCAATTTTGGGCTCTTTTTGAGATATAAGAGCTTTCTCGGCAAATTTCCTAGAGTTATTACTTTATCAAGGGGATCACCAATAATAAGATCTTTTGGGTAATCTCTCTTAAATTTCAATGCTACGGGAAGATTCAAGTATCACCTTTATCTTCTTGAGGAACATTTGAGCTTGAAGGTTGATCATTTTGAGTATCATCTTGAACAATGGGTTCGACAATATCATCTTCATCACTTTCATCATTGGGTATCCTTTCAACACCAAGCTTCATTGAATTTGACATGGATGGATTCTTCAACAACCCCACTAGTCTTATTGTAAACCCGATATGCTTTGCTCTTGGTTGAATACCCCATAAATATTCCTTCATCGGCGTTAGGATCAAGTTTGTCTAATTGATCCTTAGTATTCAAAATAAAACATTTACATCCAAATATTTTGAAATAACTAATATTTGGGGTTCTTCCTTTCCAAAGCTCATATGGGGTTTTATTCATTTTAGGACGAATATAAACTCGATTAATGACATAGCAAGCAGTACTTACAGTTTCGGCCCAAAAATATTTTGGAAATGAAAATTCATTGAGCATGGACCGACTCATTTCTTGAAGTGTCCGATTCTTCCTTTCGGCTACTCCATTTTGTTGAGGTGTCCCCGAGCCGTAGAAAAATTATGACTATATCCCTTGGTTTCACAAAAGACTCTAAATTCGCCGTCAAATTCTCCACCTCGATTACTTGAATACACTTAATAGTATCTTCCTTTTCATTTTCAATAAGTCTACGCAACTTAACAAACTCATTAACGGCATCGCTTTTATTTGTAAGAAATAGAGCCAGGTATATCTAGAAAAATCATCAACTATAACAAAAGTATAATGTTTTCCACTTAGACTTGCCGTACCAATATCCCCATACAAATCAAGATGAAGCATTTGTAGGGGTTTGGTAGTGGAAATTTCATTTTTGGGCTTAAAACTACTCTTAACTAATTTGTTCTTTTGACAAGTGTCACATAAACCAATATTTTCAAAATTCAATTTGGGTAGTCCTTTTACATGTTGGTTTTTGTAAATAGTTTGCAAATTTTTGTATCCAACATGTCCAAGTATCCTATGCCATAAACTAGTTAAATCATTATTGGCGACAAGACAAGAAACATTTTGACTAACCAAATCACTTGTACAAATTTTGTAAAGATTGTCTTTTCTAATTGTTTCACAAATAATTTTATCATTTTTGGAAATAAGGCATTTTTCTTTATAAAAAACAACATTATAATTTGAATCACAAAGTTGGATAACACTTATCAAATTGAACTTAAGCCCTTCTACTAAAAGAACATTACTAAGAGAGAAAGAAGAGTTACCAATTTCTCCATTTCCAAGAATTCTTCCTTTTCCATTGCCGAACATGACCATACCCTCTTCTTGGAGCTTGATATTGGTAAAAAGTTCTCTCTTTTCGGTCCATTTTGAATCTTCCATTGTTGTTATAGCCCCTATAACCTACAAAGGAATTATTTTTAGGTACCCTATAATTTTGGGGTCCATGGGGTTAGCCCTTGAGACCTTTAGGTCACCAATAATAGCTAAAATTATTCTTCAATTTACAATTACTAGCATAGTGTCCATTCTTACCACAATAAAAACAAGTAGTAATATGAGGATACTAGACGTACAAAGGTTGGACCTTGGTCATTTTTCTTAAAAGCATTTTGAAAAGGTTTATAACAAGTCCTAATTTAGAATGCTCACCTCTTTGTGCATCTAAAATTTTTGTGACTTTATCCGTACTTAAATTGAATCGATGCACATCCTTTTTCAAATTTTCAATATCATTTGTGAGCGTTTATTTTTCGGCTTCAAGAGTACGGACCATAGTAAGAGTAATAGCATGAGCCTTATCAAGAGAAGCATAGGAAGTAAATAATTTATCCTTTTCTAGTTTAAGCTCTTTATGCTCCTTTTTCAAATTCTTGTATTTAACAATCAAATTTTGAAACTCATTTTGCAATTCATCAACTAGGGAAGAAGATGAAGCATTAGAGCGCCTCGGTATTTTCATCATCTATGGCCATAAAACCATTTTCGGATTCTTCTTCCTCGGTTGTTTCAAGTAATTCATCCCAAGTTTTGACGTCCGCATTTAACGCCTTCTTTTTGGATAAGGCTTTTTCTTCTTTTGTTCCTCTTCTCGCTAATTTCGGGCAATCGGCTATATAGTTCCGGATTTTCCACATTTGAAATAAGAATTGTCTCTAGGCTTTCTTGCTTTATTTTTGTTTACAAATTTTGCAAATTTTCTAACAAGAGTTTGTTTCTTCATCCTCATCACTAGCATAATAAACATTATTAGAAGAAGATGTTAAGCCTTTAATAATATTTTTGCGTGCATCGGTTTAGAGGTGGATGGTTGAGAATTTTTCCTCTCCTTGAGATATACTTCATAAATGAGGAGGTTCCCAATGAGCTCATCAAACTTGAGTGTCTCAAGATTTTGAGCTTCCGTGATTGCCGTCACCTTTTTGGACCATGAGCGGGAAGGGCGTTCAATACCTTGGTCACCTTGTCTTCTTCGGAGATGACCTTTCCAAGAGCCACAAGAGGATTGACAATGTTGTCAAGCCTTTCCACCATTTTTGATATGCTTTCACCATCATACATATTGAAATTTTCAAAGTCTTTCACAAGCATTGTTTTTCTTGCTTGCTTCACTTTCTTAGTGCCCTCATAGATGGTTTCTAATTTTTCCCAAACTTCATGTGCCAACCTTATGCCTCTTATACGATTATACTCGGTGGCGGTAAGAGAGCAATGCAAAATATTTAAAGCTTTACCGTTTAGAGAGAAGGCCTTTTTGTCATTTTCATCGAACTCCTTGAATGGGCTTGGGAGTTGTGGTGCCATCCTCCAATTTTGTTGTTGGTTGAGCAACTCCTTCAATGACCACATTCCAAATATCAAATCCGCACCTTGTAGAAAGCACTCCATACGGTCTTTCCAAAATGCGTAGTTGTTGGCGTCGAATAGTGGTGGCTTGTTGGTGGAGGCGCCGGTGGTGAGATAGCTTTCGTTCGTAGCCATGGATCTTTCCTCTTTACTCGGAACGAGCTAGCCAAAGAGTTTGTCTCTGATACCACTTGTTAGTCCAAGTGGCTACGATAATCTAGAGGGGGGTGAATAGATTATGCCGATTTTTCGCAAATCGCCCTCTTTTTCGAATGAACAAATAAATGACAAGAATGTAAGTGCGGAAATTAAACAACACTCGTCGATTTAAAGAGGTTCAACCCACCTAGGGCCTAATCCTCTACCACTCCAAAGATCTAGGGATGGATTTCAAAAAGAAAAAAAGATTTTATTAATTACCACAATTAATACAACACCACCTTTGAAGATTACCACAATCTTCTTACAATACCTTCAAGGAGATTACCACAATCTTCCTTCAACACCTATGAAGAGTACCACACTCTTCAACACCTAAGATCACCCAAGTGTGTTCTTACCACAAGAACACTAACAAGGATATCTTGTTTTGGATGATAGAAAAATTCAAGATTACAACTCAATAAATGAAGTGTACAAACTTTGAGTGCAAGTGTAATCAAGAATGAAAAAGCTTAGACCTCAAGATTGTGCAAGTGCAAGAACTAGGCTATTACAACAAAAGTATAAAAATGAAGGCTTGGAGAATTTTGATTTCTTGTTGTGTATTTGTTTGTATATGTTGTATCTTGCGTCTTCAATTCATCCTCTATTTATAGGAGAGTCTTCACCAACATAGGCTCCTTCTTCTTCACTTTGTCTACAAAAAGAGGATCACCGGATGTTGAAATATTGTACAAAAATGAAAAGTAAATCTTTTGATAAGGATTGCAACGGTTGGAATTTTTGTCAAAAATTACATAGAGGCGATCGGTTGCCTTGTATAAGATTTCGAACGTTTGAATGAAAATAGTGCGATCCAGGTAGGGGTTGTAGGGGGTGCGATCGGTCGCTCTAGGGTGCGGCCGTGGTCTGGCCCCCGCCGGACCGTCACCCTCTTGATTTTTCAAGTCTCAGAACTACTGTTTCAATTCGTGCACTCTTGTGTAATTTGGTCGACCTTTTGGGCGACAATCGACCTCCAATTTTAAATGTTGTTCGATTTTTATCAAAAATAAACTTCAAGAAATACTCGAAAAATTAGTAAAAACATTTTAAATCATTTGGGAGTATTTGGACAACATTTATTAACATTGTTTTGGTATAAAAACTCATTTAAACATAATCATCAAAATCTTGATAAAAACATTTATCTAACATTGTGGTTTTTCTTTTTTCAAGCCTTCTTCTTCTTCTTCTCATTTCTCTTCCAAATATTTTGTACACTGGTCGGACATGCAAGATCGTATATCGACACTATGAATTCATAGGAAATGCGGCCCCACGGATATGCATTGAAGGCCTTCAAATTGTCCACTAAATATATGTATTTCTCATCTAGCTTTTTAGCGGGACCGGAGACCAACAAAACTCAAGACAACACATACTGAAGGGGCCAGTTTAGTGTCATGATTCCCTTGCCATTCTCATTCCTTGCATGTTCTTTCAATGCACTTACTATGTCCGACATAAAAACACCGCCACTTTTACCAAAACAAATTTTCAAAGTACCTCGGGCTTTGATTTAATTGGTGGTATAGGGCCAAACTCAAGGCCGCTTATCGTCTGCAAATTCTTCCGGCCCAAAGACAGATCGCTTGTTGTTTATGTGAAAGACAATGTGGTCTCGTGGAAAGACTATTGTCTTGACGGAAGAGCAATTGTAGCACAAGCGGGCCCTAGAATGAATTGTGTCGGTTTCCAAAAATAACCAAAGCACGAATTCTTGAATTTTTCAACATTATCCCCTTCAACCTCGCTTTAATGAGATCCATAGAATTGAACCACGACCTACATGACAACTTGCGCTTTAAACCGATCTTTCTCCTTTGGAACGAGAGCCATTTTATCCCCGTTAAACAAAAAAAAAAAAAGAACTTTAGGTCGAAATACTAGTCGAAAGTTGGTCGAGGAAGCGATCGAAAAACAAGTAAATATGATCAGATCAAGTTGTATGGGTGGTCGAAAGGGTGGTCGTATAACATTCGAGTAAAAAAGTGACAAAAGACAGAAATTTACGGTAGGGTCGAAAAACGCATACAACTTCCAAATTCAAACCAAAGAAACCGATAAAAATCGAAATAAACATCCAAATTCAATCAGAAATAAACGCATACAACACTATTATGCTTTCAAACAGACCCATAAACCCATGAAACCGACTTAAACTGCTTCAGAGAAAAATGCATACAAACACTATTATGCTTCTCAGATTATTTTTCAGAAAAATGCAGAGATCTTTCACCCAAACTCAGCAAACCAAAAACCATGAAAATCAAAAAATGTATTAGTAGGCTTGAAATTTTCATCTTTTGGTATACTAGAACACATGGTCTGAAAAAACAAATGTAACAAAAACCCCTATAAAACCCTAGATTTGAAGAACAGGAGAGAAAAAAGCGAACTTACCAGAAATGCACTTCAAAATGGACGCGTCGGTGAGAAAAATGAAACCACCATTGAATGTCGGACGACCGGTGGAAGGGACTACAAAGTCGTTCCCAAGAGAGTGTAATCTGTGCGAGTTTTGTTTTTTTCTCCTCAAAAGGTGAGAATGAGAGGAAAAGGATTGATTGGGGTCATTTTCTTTATTGAGGGGTATCTTGGACATTTTACAGGGGTGAAGGGGGTATAATTACAAGGATTTAGGTTGGGTGGCATTTTCCCAAAAAATTTGTGAAAATATGGCATTTCTGCAAATTTCCTTTATGTTTTGGGAAAAGAATTGAGATTTAATTGTGAAAAAGGTAAATTGGGAAATATTAGTTTGTGTATTAAGTAAATAAATTATTTTTTAAAAAGAGGGTTGGGGTGTATTAAGAGAAGAGGTGTATTAATAGGTTTTGGGGTATTAATAGTTGCTCCTTTTTCTTATTTTGCTCCTCAAGTCGCATTTTTATGACCCTTTTTCATCTTTTGTTTTTTCAATATGGACTTTGGCTTTTTCACAAGATTCTCTAGCCTGGATGTGATCTTCTATTCCAAAAATGACGTTTCATCTCATATTCCACCTTAAGGATGATTGTCATGTATTATTTAATGATTATTACTTGACTTACAAATTAAAATCCACAATTTGTGTTTGAAATTTAATACATTAGTTTTTTTATACACTTGGTAATCATTCATTCGGTACAATATGAGATGAAACTCCATTTTAAAAAGATCCTGCCATACAATAACTAACTTATTTAATGGTTTTAGTACCTACAGGATTATTAAATGCATAACGAGTTTTCGGGCAGCTTGATCCTCTCTTTTTGTCTTTCAAAGACTCAACTAAGAATTTTGAAACACTTCGGTCCCCTTAGAATTGCCCCATGTAAACCGCGATGATGCACCATGGCTATTAGGTCCCTAATATCATCAACTACATGCACAATGAGTTGTCCCCCAAGTGATTACTCCATGTTGGACTTCAGGGGCTCGAACCCTTAACCTCTCCAAAAAGATGCCAACAAATACCTTACTTGACCAATTGATCATTAATTATTTCTATTTAATGTTTCATTTGCTATTAAATTTACATATACATTTCAAAAAAATACTTAAAGAAATATTTTATAAACTTAATGCATATTAAAAAGTGCAATATTAGATGTAACATCTGAATTAAAATAAAATATTTTAGTATCCATTTCGCTTAAAGACGTTAGATCGACACACCGAGATCAAATCATGTATCATTTCATATTCCAAATATCATCCCTTTACCGTATACGCCAAATGTATTGATGATATCATTAATTTACTTGGATGTATTGAAAATGGATTGAGATTTTCAATTCTATTTTTTCTTCCATTTTATGATTCATCATCCAGATGGATGATATGTGTAGTATATTAAAATAATTAACAACCCATGTTTATTTGAATGACACGTGTTATTCATCCGATTAAGTGGAAGAGAAAGTGGAACAATAAACCTAAATCCCTATTGAAGATACTTGAAATATGATATGTAACACAAATGATCCTTCAGGATGGGATCTTCTATTCCAAAATCGTGTTTCATCTCATATTCCAACCGTGTGGATGATTGACACGTGTATTACACTTACCATGTTTACTTTCAAGCATAAATTAAGCATAAATTGTAGGGTGCTAATATGGTAGGTGTAATACACGTGTCAATCATCCACACAATTGGAATAGGAGATGAAAAACACGGCTTTGGAATAGAAGATCTCATCCGGATCCTTCCCTCATTTTGTGCGGATGAGATATTCTATTCGAGGATGGTGTTTCATCTCTTATTCCACCGCATGGATGATTGCCACGTGTATAGAAGTTACCATATTAATTTTGGAACATAAATTATGCATAAATTGTGGGGTTTTTCATCTTCTATTCCACCGCATGAATGATTGTCACGTGTATAGAAGTTACCATATTAATTTTGGGACATAAATCATGCCTAAATTGTGGGATTTTAATATGATAACTTCTATACACGTGACAATCATCTATGATGTAATAAAAGATAAAACATCATCTTGGATCAGAAGATCTCATCTGCATTTCGTGGTATAAAGTTTGAGTTAAATAAGCCAAGATTAGTTTTTGCTATAACTATCATTATCTCACTGCAGATGTACGCACATAAACCCAAATTAATACACAAATAAAAGTAAAGAACATACCCAACCAACACATAATTTCCATATCCCTACACTACAAATTTACTTCAAATCTCCAACAGCTGCAAATTAAGTCTCTATATATCTACACCCCTAAATTATCCAACTCCGCCACCTTCCCATTATCCCATCTTTCCAATAATGGAACACTACACCAGGCGATCAATTTCTCTCTGCACATCCAACTTTCACGACGACGACGACACAAAAACATCGCCGCTATCCCCGCCGCCCCGCCTCTCTTACAAATCCCACTACGACCAACACCACGACAATCTCCTCTACAGCCCATCAAGATCTTCCACAAACAGCACAAACATCTACTCTTTACTTCCCCCGCCCAGCCCCGACTCGCCATGGACCCTCTCCCCTCACCAGACCCCCTCCCCCGCCATCCTCTACCACTGCATCGGCGCCCTCCACCGCCAGGACGGCGTAATCTACTCCATCGCTGCCGCCAAGGGCTTGGTCTTCACCGGCTCCGAGAGCAACCGGATCCGCGCCTGGAGGCAGCCGGACTGCACCGAGCGTGGCTACTTTAAAGCCACGCACGGTGAAGTCCGCGCGATTTTAGCGCACGGAAACACGCTTTTCACCTCGCGCACAAAGACTGCAAAGTCAGGGTGTGGAAACTACCCGCCGTGGCTGCTGCAGCAGCAGCGCGGCAGATAGTTTCCAGGCTAAAAAACCGCCACGTTGCCGAAAAAAATAAGTCAATTTTCATGTTTCCAAGGACGTCCAGTGCAGCTTCCAAACACAAAGATTACATCTCCTGCATGGCGTACAACCACGCAGAAGGGCTTTTGTACACGGCCTCCTGGGACAGAACAGTTAAAGCATGGAGAATCTCCGATAACCGCTGCGTGGACTCGTTTTTAGCCCACGACGATCAAATAAACGGTGTCGTCGTCAATCAGGACGACGGCTGCCTCTTCACGTGCTCGTCAGACGGGTCCGTGAAGATCTGGCGGAGAGTGTACGGGCAGAGCTCGCACACTCTCACCATAACACTAAAATTCCAACCATCGCCCGTAAACGCAATAGCCATAAGCTCATCATCCCCGGGTTCTTGTTTCCTCTACTCGGGTTCTTCGGACGGGTTCATCAATTTCTGGGAGAAGGAGAAAATGTCGGGGAGATTCAACCATGGTGGGTTCTTGCAGGGGCATAGATTTTCGGTGTTGTGTTTGGTAGCGATTGAGAAATTGGTGTTTAGCGGGTCGGAGGATACGACGATTCGGGTATGGAGGAGAGAAGAAGGGAGCTGTTTTCATGAGTGTTTGGCGGTTTTGGATGCTCATAGAGGGCCTGTTAAGTGTTTGGCGGTTTCTCTGGAAATAGAAAAAGTTGTTGTGATGGGGTTTTTGGTTTACAGTGCTGGATTGGATCAAACGTTTAAGGTTTGGAGGATAAAGGTTTTGCCTGAAGAGAAAGGGACGTGTCCGCCACAGATAGATACGACGACGAAGATTAGTGGAACAGAGTATGAAATGAGCCCTGTTTTGTCTCCTTCTTGGGTGGAGAAGAAGCTCCAAGGTGATAACCCTTTTCATTAGTTTAAGGGATAATTACAAAAACACCCCTGAAGTTTGGCTTAATTACAGAAATAACCATAGATGTTTTAAAATTATAAAAAGGACCCTAAGGTTTGATTCGATCTTAAATTTAAGGGGTAACTGTAATTTTTATAAATATGAATGGGGTTTTGCAACATTTTTTTGCTTATGAAGGGAAAAAAGTATGACGGAATCAAACCTCAAGGGTATTTTCTAATTTTAAGGAAGTCTGTTTTTTTTTTTTTTGTAATTTGCCTGAATTTCAAGGGGTTTTTTGTAATTGATTCTTAGTTTGATTTTAGTTTAATGAAGATTAGGATTGAGAGAGGGATCAGCAAAAACAAATAATCTAGTTCTTTATTACTAATTATTTCCTTCTTTTTTTTTTTTTGGTTTCTCCTTTTGAGCTGTTTTTTTTGTTTCTGTTCAGAGTGGATGCATGAATAATTAATATAAATGTTTTGTGTTATTTGAAGAAAGGGAATATTTTGGTTTCTCATGTATGATCCTGTTTATCCAAAGTAAGAGTACCATTGTCAAGAACATACATGCTAGACTGCTAGTCCTTTACTTTTCCATTGTCACGTATGTATTTTTTGTCCAAACTGCATTCTTATTCCACATAACAATGATTGACAAGTGTTTTTTCAACCAAACCAGGTTAATTGTTCCAAATTGTGTTTCATATCGTATTCCAAAGATATTCAATACACGACAAGTATATAATAATAATGTCGTCAATACACTTGACATGTAGTGATGATATTTGAAATATGAGATGATATACGATTTGAAATAGAAGATAGTATGTTTTTCAACAGTTATCATTTGCCATATAAATACACACAATTTATACTTGAAAATTAATTAGTATAGTAAGTTTTTTACACTTGTCAATTATCCCATCATCCAGATGTATGGTGGAAAAAATGAAACATTAATTTGGTATAAAATATGTTATATTGGTCTTATAAGGTAATTGGACTCCGTGAATAATATTAGGATATAAATAGTTGTGATTTTCATGTATATATTTTAGTATATCCGATTAATGTCACGTGTACAATAATGATATTATTTTATAAATAGTTACAGGAGATCATGTATGGATATATCGGCTAGCGCGTGGGAAGTTTTTATTTTTTGGAAATTTTTATAACATCAAATGTAATAATTATATAATGACAATAATAATTAATAAACTAATAAAAAGGTAAACAACTTGACTCAACATTAGCCAGTGCAGACAGAAGAGTATTAATATTAGTGACCATAATTGCATTAGGTACTTTGAGCTACCCTTGCTAAAAGAAATGAATGCACATATATATAGGCGGATGAGATCTTCTATTCCAAAACCGTGTTTCATCTCTATTTCAACGTGTGTGGATGATTGACACGTGTATTACACTTACCATGTTAATTTTTAAGCATAAATCAAGCAGAAATTATAGGGTTCGAAATGGTAAGTGTAATACACGTGTCAATCATCCACACGGTTGAACAGAGAAGGAATTTTGGAATAATAAGATCTCATCCGTATAATAGGGCCTCTACTTCTTCAAAGTCACATTGAAGGCAATTAAGTGAGTATATCTAACAATAACATGCATAGCAACAACAAGAGAATCAATTTAACTTGCAGCTAGCTACCAGTTGTATATGGTCGTTGTTGTAATGAATGTATATATGCATTGACATACATTTAATTAGCTTTCATTTTCAGTTTTTTTTTTTAATTGAGTTCCATTTCTAATGCACCATTTTGGTACTTACGCCTCACTCAATATACATTAATATGACTGTATGATCATTTGTTTTTGTAACTAATTCTAATTAATCTGTCTACTAAAATCCCAATAATCTGGTTTTTACAATAAAAAAACCGTGTATTGATAAAAATAAAAACACATCTACAACAAATAATCCGGCTGGGGATATTTTGCTAAGAAAACCAAACAAAAATAGTTGGATCATACATAATTGCAACATGCAAGCAAGAATAATGTGACCAGCCCTGCATTCAAAAACATAATGCTAAACCATAAAAAGAGTTCCACAAGTTTTAAAACATAATATATTTTGTAATCATGGAAAAACATCAAGATAGATTAAACAACCAACATATCAGCAAAACTTCAAAGTTTATACCAAAAGATATATGTCTTCTCAATACAATCTCTAACACCAAGTTCAAGGGCCACAAAGCGAATAAAAGGACAACAAAGGACCAAAGAAAAGAGCACACAAACTAGGGTTCTCTCAAGAGAGAGAAACTAAGACACTCTAGCTAAGAGAGACTTTTTGTACATACATGTTTTATAGTTATGGTAACATTAATCACATGCATATATCGGCTGATGCTACGTAAATTTCTGCAGGTATACCCGTCTAACTCAAAGTCAAGCATTAGTTTAAATTCGGATGAGAATTATTTTATTCCAAAATAGTGTTTCATTCTGAACGTTACCACATTAATTTTAAAGAATAAATTAATATTGGTTTTTGTATGACATTTGATAACTGTTAAAAAAACATGTGACATCTTCGAATAAGATTCACATCCCGTTGAAATTTGTTATTAATTATGTAAAATCAAGGTATGCATTGTTTGGGAATCCAGTGGTGAGACATATGTTATAAGGGCAATATAATCCAAATTCGATTCCATACGAGTGCGTGTGCTTCTCCCATATTTTCCTCTATTGTACTAAAAAAAAGGTATACATTGTTCATTCAAGCTATCGATAAATATAAAAAATTTATTTTCACAAATATAGACATTCAATTCACATTTTACTAATCGCTTCATCGTTATTTGCTAACTCGAGTTACATCCCATTAAATAGAAAAATACGGCAGCAAAAGACAGAAAATAAAGCATCAATGAGCATACAAAATGATCAAGTGTATGCTCAAGGACAACATATTATGAACTAAAAAGGTTCGTCTCCAGATAGTGGAACATGTGATCTAACAATAAAGAAATTCTCATAGATGAACCCAGCAAGCCCACCACCGATAAGAGGTCCAACCCAGTAAACCCAATGGTCAGTCCAATCTCCGCTAATCAACGCAGGCCCAAAAGACCTTGCTGGGTTCATCGAGGCTCCTGAGAAGGGACCACCAGCCATGATATTGGCCCCAACAACAAGCCCAGTCAAAAGTGGGCCCAGACCCTCAAGATTTCCCTTCTTGGGGTCCACAATTGTAGCATAGACAGTGAAGAGCAAGGAAAATGTCAAAACAATCTCCATTATTACTCCTTGTCCGTAGCCCACTCCACTTGCAAGTGAATGTATTGGTGTAGTCTGTATTTTTTTTTTAAAAACAATAACATAATAAAAATAAAGAATTATTAAATGTAATGTATAATAAAAAAAATATTTAGTGCTGCTAAAAAAACATTTAATTCATGCAAGATGATAATTGGTCTCAAGTCTCAACTACTTAAGTCAACCCTCAATATGCATGTGACTTTTTTCTTATATTTTTATAGTAAGGAGTTTTTAGCAATAATAACAGAATAAATAAATATTAGAATGAGACCTAATGTTGATTTTCCTATTTCCTTTTTGGCCTTTCTTTAGATACAAAAATAAGGATAATTACAAAAACACCCTAAAGTTCGATCTTTTTCTTTTTCAAAATTCAACCGTGTCATTGCGGGGACTTAAATTGAAGATCTTTTGAAGAAAGTAATATCCGTGGTCATTTGGGGACGAAGTCCGGATTAATCACAAAACTCCTGATATTTTTAAAATTCCCCAAAAAAAAAAAAAAAAACCTAAAAGTTTGATTATGTCTTATATTTTTCCTTTCATAAACAAAAAATATTTCAAAAATCTCCTTCACATTTAAAAATATTACAATTACCCATTTAAATTTAAGACATAATCAAATTTTAAAGGGTTTTTGTAATTTTAAAACGGGATTATTTTGTAATCAGCCCAAATCTCATTGGTTTTTTTTTTTTTTAAATTATCCCTAAAAATAATATAAACCAACGTGGACTTACCAGTCCTCCAGTGACATAATTGAGCAAAGCACATGCTGCCACAGAAGCAAGCAACTGATCAATCCAATAGAGTATTGACCTGACGACGGTGATGTGGCCGCCGACACAGAGGCCGAGAGTGACGGCGGGGTTAAGGTGGCCACCGGAAATACGAAATCCGGCGGAAATCATCACCGCCACCACCAAAGCATGCGCCATGGCCACGAAGAATAGCCCCACTAGTGGATTTCCGTTCAATTTGTCTATTTCAACAAAATAAAAAAGATGCCATATCACAATTCAATCTAATTGCTATAAAGAAAATGAAAATACAAAATGAACTAGCTAGCTCCCCATTATATCGCATGATCCATGATCAAATATTGATAATTCGTTGAATCTAAGGCACAATTACAAAAATACCCCTGCGGTTTGGGTTAATTACAAAAAAAAACCTCTAGATGTTTCAAAAATATAAAAAGATCCTTCAGGTTTCATTTTATTTTAAATTTAAGGGGGTAACTATAATATTTTTGTAAATGTGAGAGGATCTTTTGAAATATTTTTTAAAATCACCGGGAAAAATATAAGACGGAATCAAACCTTAAGGGGTTTTTTGTAATTTTCAAAGAACTCTGGGTTTTTTCGTAATTAGCCCAAACCTCGGGGTGTTTTTGTAATTATCCCTAAATCTAACGGAAAGCTGTAATATATAAAGACATCAATTAAAATTAACATATGGTTAAGATGTGAAATCTTAGCTTTAAGAATAATATATATGTATAAAATAATCCCTGAGATTTGGGCTAGTTATGAAAAAATTCAAAGTCTTAAAAATTACAGATTTGAATCTCTTACATTTTCTCTATTTCATATGCAAAAAAGTATTTTAGAAACCTCGTGGGAGTGTTTGTAATTTTTAAACATATCTTGACTTCTTTTAATTAGCCCAAATTTCAGGGATTATATATATAATATATATATATATATATATATATATATACCCTAATATGTTTGCATATCTTGACTTTCCACATTAATGAAAGAAACATTTGGTGCAGAATGAGGTACTGTTTCGTGCAAGAATGAGTCTCAATCCTATGTTCCAAAGTGTGTCTCATAGTATTTTAATAAATACACGTCAAATATAAATTAATGACGTCATCAATATACTCAACATGTAGGAATGATAATTAAAACACGACATTTAGACATAGATTGGAATATAAAATCATGTGCCCACAACAATATGCACATGTATGTGAGTTAAGTTGGAAAGTGGAAACTCACCGGAGGCCATGGCGGCGCCAACACCGGCAAAGACGAAAAGGAAGGTGGAGATGAACTCCACGATAAGGGCTTGGAGGCAGTCCGGCTTGAAGGCCTCTCCGACGGTGCCCAGGGCAATCTTGGCCATGATCACAAATTAAACCTGTAATTAATAAAGTGATTAATTATAAGGAAATTAAATGTTTTTTTTTTGGTCGCTCAACCAATGAATGAGTGAATTAAATGTTTTGCCCACACCTTTGTATTTATAGATAGGAGTCCATACTTATGCTTGGATTGGACATGCCGTATCCGTCATTCATAAGTAGAATTAAATTATTTTATAATTGAGAAAATAAATGTTTTTTTTTTAAAAAAAAAGAGTTTTTAATCATTATATATGTGAGCATCATGAACATGCATGCCATCATATATGATCATATATATGTGGTTGGGGGCTGGAGCATGTGATGGGCTAGAATTATTCATGAGCTGGACGAATATACCATATTATTGACTTGTCACATGGAATCTTGAGATTACTGCATGTTCTCATGGCTTATTAAATCCCATATATTTGGTTTAGTATTTAATGTTTTGACAAATTATGGATTGAAATTAGAAAAAAATTAATTCATAGTGTTTTGTTGTGATGTTTAACATTATTGAAGTACTTTTGTGAACAAGATATTAATTAGTAGACAATTGAAAAATTATAATTAAGTTAAGATTCATTGTAATAATGACAAATCCTTAACATTAATGTCAAACAAAACCATATATTCAGTGTCTATTTAATAACATTTTGTCACTAGACAAAAGAAAAATTTGTCTTCTTTTTCGTTTCTTCTTTTTCAAATATATTAAGACATTACTCCCTCACTTCAATAAAAGAAATATTAGATTGGCCTCTTGTGTGCACCAATAAATTGGGTCTTGGGGAATCTGAGATCATAGAAACACATCTCGCAATTCACCTCATCAACTAGGGCGGCATGGCTCCTAGGGATGGGACTAGTGGACCGACAGTGATAGCCGATGGGGTGTAACCCAAAAAAAAAAGTTCTTTAGATTCTATATATGATAAAAATATATGTCATGTTTATGTGCAAGAATATTCCCGTTTACAAAAAAGAAAAAGAAAAACTCTTTTTATTCATTATTTAAATACTTATAATATATGATACATCAAATGTGATATTGTGATATGTATTGTAAAATCACATACTTTTCCTTTTTATCCACCACAAACAAAAAGCTGAGTTGCTCTTCATCAGATAAATTGCTATGCGTAATGAGTGTGTTTGTTTGGTGGTGTTGTCTTCTTCATAAAATTTATCTACTGATAGTCTGATATCATCTTTCACACTTGGAAAAGAAAAAGGTGAAAAAGATGACATTTTTATTTTATGGGGACTTAGCTGTCAATTGACAACAATGTTTCCATTGACTTTAGGGGCCTTTTTTTCCCATTGGACTGATTGTTATTAAAATTAATCATGATTCTGAATTATTGAGTTGAAATGGGTTGAACGTGGGCAAGTTCAAGCAGACCATAGCTGATAGCACTAAACTATTGCCCTAGAAAACATGTATTGGGTAATTTCTCTATATGTTGATAATATTCTTTTACATTATATCAATGCTTCTTTTTTTTTTTTTTTTTTGAGATAAATGCTTCTTCTTTTCATAATTATATTATCTTGACTTTTTTTCCCAAGACGAACGAATTAAAATAATTTTAATAAAGTCGTATCTTTATTTTCTCAAAACTTAATATCAGAGAAGACGCCGTCATTACATTGATTTTTAAATATTTTAATTTCTCGACCATAATTGATATATACTGAAAAATGTGACTATCTCATAAACGTATATACATATCTACACTCAAGTCAAAGAATATAGTACAACAAAAATATATTAAAAATACATCACTTAAACAATTATTAGTTACTCATGAACATGAAATTCCATCACATTGTTTCTTCTAACGTTCTAATTTGGCCACTTTAATTAGAACTTAATTATTTGTATATAATCTTATGATAGAATATATTTTAAATCCTTGAACTCACATTTTAAACTATTTTTTAATTCATTTGAAATCTTTCCTCAAATTCTAATCCTCATTCCTCATATCTAAATTCTTTCAGCCAAATACAACTTTAGTGTATTCCTAGCTAAAGGAAATTCAGTTCCTGGAAAATTCACTACCAATTTATCAATTTCTTACAAAAAAATTCAACTCCATTAGATTTTCCACAAGCATCATAGTCACCAATTAATTAGGGTGCAATTTCGACACGATACGAAAAATATGATATGAATCTAGATATAAGCAAGTGTTATGGTTGAGAGACGGGTTATGATCATAATTGGATCTTACCCGACTAACACGAATAATAAATAAGTTGGGTTAGACCATTAGAGTTAACTTGAAATAATGTGATTAATTCGTTTGACTCAATTATGTTGTTAATTTGTCATTTATCCAAATTTTATATTCATTGAATGTAAATGTTGTCTGTATAATGATTGAATTTTAAAAAATTATCAAATGAATGTGAATATAATTTCCGTATTAAAAATTAACTCATAAAATATATATATATAACCCATATAAATAGATGAGTTATTTAGATTTTTAAAATATACTCACAAGTCATTTTTTCAGTCAACTTAAAAATAATATGAATAATAAATAAGTTGGGTTAATATTGAGAAACTAACACATGGATATTTCAACGGGTCGATTGGTTGAAAAATCTAGAATAAATAACATGAATTTTATGTCTCAACATACACATGAACTCGAACACGACACGAATTGTCGCTCCTACCATCAATTATCAAAAGTACAACACCTTTATGTCAAATTAAAAGAAGATATACTTCTATTGCCCAAAAAAAGCAAGAATTGGTATCTAGGTTCAACGCCTTGAAGCTTTCCTGGCGAGTAAAATACGATTCATCTTGAATTATTGCCAAACATGGCTGACACACCCACGTTGTCTTCTAGTTATTATTCACTGTTTCTCCACCATCTTTATTCCCTTACATTAACTTATGATCTATGGTGCATCAAATATTGAATAATGAGCCAATGAAAATTTAGCCTTATTTTTCTATGCTGACTATAATTGATTGGGTTGTCATGTTTCCATTCTATTTTTTTATTTCAAAAATATTTTCACATTATGTGTATATTATATTTTAAAATTGATCATCATCTTGACGTCCATATATCACATAAAATAAAAAATAAATTACATAACTAGAGTAGATGACCTTTAACGAGGTCCGTCTTAAGCTACCCGATCGGCCATGATCATGACTTTTACTTTTTTTTTTTTATATATATTTTTACGCTTATTTTAAAAAAAAAACTAGAGTAGATGACCTAAAGTGCATATTATTAGGTAATTCACTTAATGCATGTAGCGATTTTGAATTTCATTTTTAACTTCACTGTGTTTTAGTTGAAAAACAAATTATTTTATATATTTTCTATGTTTTATGCGTCTATTTAACATTATTTTGTATGCTTATGTAAATTTACATAATTTTCTCTATCTTATTAATCCCAAAAAAGTGAAGGAAAAAAAAAAAAATAAAAAACTTATTATTCTTAACAAAATAGGATTTCTAGTCTTTGATTTTCTTTAATTTATGTACCGTAAATAATATCATGTTGATAAATCACTGCCCTAACCTGTGATTCTTTACATCATTCTGAATTTTGCTGTATTATCGTAATTAATTGATTGAAACACAATTAGGGTGTTGCTTTTCTTGTATTATTTAATTGTTTGTTCGTAGCAAATTAAAAGGCGCTGTTAGGTTAACCGGCTTCTAGTTTATGTTTTTTCACTGTAGTATGTGTTTTCTGCTGTGTGTATGTGTGCTGATAGAGGAGATAAACTGTTCGTGTTTGTCAGGTTATCTTTTTAAACATTACCCAACAATTTATTGTGATCATATTCCATTAATGGTACTTAACTGTTTTTTTTTTTTTTCCGGATCATTCCTATTTTCAAAGATCAAAAGGACAACATGGAATTATTTTTATTTTTTATTTTTTCAGAAATTCATCATCCATTTTTTCCATCTCATCAATTCCCTCGTTTAGAATCATGTTATATCACATGCAAATGCAACATATGTTGGATGCCTTCAACCCACATCTGTTTTTCCCCTTTGTTTCTGCATTCGAATTCGATTACTCTGTCTGCAGTTTGTATTGCAAAGTATGCCATCTGCTCTTTAGTGTCCGTCTCACGCCCGGGCCAAGCTGGAATGTCGCTGTATACACCAGAGACTACAACTGCAGCCAGCAAGTAGTAATTTAGTATTAACCATGAGAAAATTAAGTTATATGTTCACCTGTTGCTGTGAGTTGTTTACTTACATTTCTTTTTCTTAGTGAATGTTCCTCCCATGTGCTTGCTTTTCATTTTGGCCACCACCTGTTTCATTTCAGGTTTAGTGAAATTACAAAGAGTAGAAGGGGAGAATACATTACAGTCTGAATTAATGCTTACTTATTTAGGAGCTTACCATATATATTTTAGGGATAATTAAAAAAGAAAGGAACCTGGGTTCGGGCCAATTACAAAATAAACCAGAGATTTTGAAAATTGAAAAAAAAAAAAAAAAAAAAAAAGAAAACCTTGCATTTTCCCCCTTCATAAGAAAAAAGGCATTTCGAAATGGCCCTCATATAGTCATATTTATAGAAATATTACATTTACCGCTTTAAATTTAAGACAGGATCAAACCTGTAGGGGCTTTTTGTAATTTTGAAATATCTCTGGATCTTTTTGTAATTAGCCAAACCTCAGGGTGTTTTTTTGTAGTTATCCATATATTTTACTAGGAAATAAAGCTAATTGATATTATCAAGGGCGTCTTGCCTTTTACCTGCCAGTTTGAATTTATGTTGACGGAGACTTGCTTCCAGTGTAAATCTCCTACATCAACCAAAATGTTTTTGTTACGAATTTTGTAATGTCTCTGCTTTACGACTTAATATTTTTTCACCTCCATATATATATATATATATATATATTTATTTACCTTTCCTTGTGCGCTTAAGAAGTTCAGCACCTTTAGAAACAAAATTTAGTGCTAGTGAGATATTTGAATCCTTGATGTTCCGAACATTTTCCTCAGTCAAAGTAATGTTTGCAGCTCCATGCTCATTTTGTAGCCTTGCTCTTAGTGTGGCAGCACCTCTTAAAGCTGTACCATTATAAATTAGTATTGTGAATAACAACATAAGTATGTCATTACGGATTCTAATTCCTTTGTGGGATTGTAAAAGTACCATTGAGTTTCTAGAAATATTACAGTTATCTCCTTAAATTTAAGACAGAATCAAATCTGATGAGGCTTTTTGTAATTCTAAAACATTTCTAGTTTTTTTTTGTAATTAGCCCAAACCTTAGTGAGCTTTTTGTAATTCTCCTAAAAATAGAAAAAGTAACACCTTTTTGGTCCATCTGTGGAATTTTCGATTAATCTATGCTATTGGAAATTAAGATTGATATACCGTAAGTAACGACTGATACCTGTAGCAGCCCCGGCCGTTAGAGTCATGACATCGCCATTAGTCCTCGCATTAATGGCCGAATTAACAACAGACAATATATGCTCGTGATCGGCTCCCATATCCTCTGCAATTTCTATGCAGTGGGATGCAACTAAAGCTGCTGCAGATGCAATTGCAGTAGATGTTATTTTGGATGACTTCTTATGTTTCGTAATTGATTTTTCCGGAGAGGTTACTGATGAGGCGGCAAGAGCGGCCACCACAGCGGCAACTCCGGCCACCGACACTGCCGCGTGCAGTTGAGCATTGTGAGCTCTAATCTCCTGTTTTTTCCTCTCCTTCTGATCTTTTATCCATCTGCCCATAGTTTTTCTTTTCATGATGTTCCTGTAGAACTGATACAAAAATAACAATAAAGGTGGCCTTATATTTATAGTTTGTAATGTGGCTAGTGTTCTGGTTGAGATAGAAAATCATACCCCATTTCTGAGTAATTGTTGGTTGGATATAAATTCTGGGTTGAGAGCTTGATGCAGTAGGAATATTTCCTGTACAAAATTTGAGCTGTTTGTGAACACAGTATGTATTACTAATACTATACTGTAGACTAAGTTTGAAAACCAATACAGTAAATTAGAACCTTGTTATTAAATTAGGTGAACCAAATCTAAATTGTATCTTGCAGAGTAAATAGAACGGATAATTAATTAAAAAAGATCCTCTGAGGTTTGGACTAATTACAGAAAAAACCAGAGATTTTTTAAAATTACAAAATGGCCCCCAAGTTTGATTTTGTCTTAACTTTAATGGGGTAACTGTAATATTTCTAGAAATATCAGGGTGTTTTCAAATTTTTTTGGCTTATGAATGGAGGAAAATGTAAGATGAATCAAACCTCAAGGAATTTTTTGCAATTTTTAAAAATCTTTGGGTTTTTTTTTGTAATTACCTTGAACCTCATGGAGTTTTTTTGTAATTATCCCTTAATAGAAGTATAATAAAAGCTCATTTTGTAAGAACACAGCAATACTGGTGGCTGAGTTTATTAATGAGGTTTCTCTAATTTCTAGTTATTAGAACTGCTATAGCTTGAGTAGTTCCCTTAATTATTAAGGACCATTGATTAATTTAGACAATTAATGACTTTGGTAGTGTTTTTCAGCCATCATACTTCTAAATTAAACTACATCAATAATGCAACAGCACCTAGAAGGACTTCCTTTGTGCTACTGTAGTTATCCCATATAGGTAGTCTTTTCCATGCCTAGTGCTTATCCTACCCTGCAACTAAATTCCAAAATAAAAGACTTGGTTCTTTTAAATATAATATATATTTTTAGCAAGATTGTGATAGGAAAACTAATTACCTTGGCATCGTCACTGCCTCTTGGTGACATTGGAGGACTTTCTGAGGCTAATAAAGGTTTATTCTGCTGCAAATATGTAAAAACACCAAGTCAAAGCAAGTAAACTTTTACACTCGAATAACTTTCTTTCAAGAAGTCTCATTATGCAAATAAAGCCAATCTAATAATTACAAATAACCCCTAAGGTTCGGTCTAATTACAAAAACACCATAGATTTTTAAAATTGCAAAAAACCCTTAATATTTGACTCCGTCTTACATTTTCATCTTGATAAGAAAAAAACATTTCAATGGCTGAAAGTTGAAGTACATACAGAGACCAAGGAGGTTCCATGGTCAGCCAGAGCAGTCACACAGTGATCACCTAACGGCGGCTCGTCGTCCTGTTTTGCCGCGTCGTTCGTGTTGTAAAGTGCCTTTGAAAGCTCAATGGCTGAAAGACTCCATGATCTTGCCAAGAACTCCATCGACTCAGTCGGGGTTTCCGGTGGTGGACACGTTACACCTGGCAGCCATTCTGCTGCATTTTCTTCTTCAATGTTTTCGAGCTTATTATTCGACCTGCATTTATTAGAGCCACCACATTGTACAGACACTGCATCAACAACAAACCTCAAGTAAGTTTCATTGTATAGATGTGATCAAATAATTTTCTTACTCTCTTGCTATGCTAGTGTAGATGGAAATAGGCTTAGAGGGGCAAATGATGATGATGGAGAGGGACTGGACAAATGCTAGTATTTATAATATTAAAATTTCTTAAAATTGAATAAAATCAAAAAGAAAGATTCTTTATTGAAGTACTATATTCAGAAGGACATGAAATGTTTCAAATAAAGTTGAAGGAACTTTTGTCTCCAACTTCACAGTGTCTCCCTTTTGAATTTTCTTCACTTATTTTTCTAATTTTAAATGTTCATAAAAATAGAAAGACTGTTTTTTTGAGCGGCGAGTTCATTATTACATGGTGTCTTTTTTATCCCCATTAATACTGTTTAATGTAAGAAAATAATTAAAAGGGCCCTTATTCCATTAAGTGTTACTTTTTTTGAAGTGAAATGATGAAGCAGTATTTGCAGTAATAATTTGTCTGACCCAAATTTCATTTAAAGCAGAGTAAAGTTGTTGCACTCGTGGGATTCTCTCAAGTTACTACATTACTTTTTCCAGTTTTTCTGCATTGACTTGTCAAACAAAAAGCTTTGAGTTCATCATCTTGATTGGCATTCCTCAGAATCTTGATTGCTCAACTTGTTCATTGCTGCTCCTTTTATGTCTAAACAAAAAGAGATTTTTGAAGCATATATTGGACTGAAAGTTCTGAGTTTGAAGATGTAAGGCGTGATTGTATATACTTTCATTTTTTTTTTTTCACTTGAAAATAGTAATTAAAAAAAAAGGCAAGAAGAATGATGGATTTTTGATAGTTTAATTGCATATGAGTTGAAAATGTAGTGAATTAAGTTGATGTGATACAGAATAATAATAGAATGATTGAATATGATTGTTAGTTAGAAATATGTAAGTGAGTGGACAATGAAATTGTGGGAACAATGTGCAGTGATAATTTGTTCGTTTTTTAAAAAATTGTGTAGATGTAATTGGGAAAATAAAATATGAGAGTAAGTGAATAATGTATTTTATGAAAAAATTATAGACAATCACACATTTGGGGTAAAAACAATTTCTCTAGTGGAACAAAAATTTAAAATATTGGTATCCAATCACAAATTTTTAACTTTGTTTGTAAATGCGTACATGATTACTTATAAGAGGAAAATTTTCTAAATCCCCCAAACTATGCGCATGTTTTCACTTTACCAGATTTTTTAACACTTTACCATGCAAAATACATAAGTTTTGCATTTTGCACACCGACCATTCCCGATGGAATATTCTTTGAATATTCTTGGCATGTGGTCGTCACATGATGGCAAAATCGGCTTTGCCTAAAATTCAAATGAAAGTTGTTATATTTGTCATCCGAACTTTGTTAAGAATTTCAATTTGCCATCCGAAGTTTCCTTAATTTCACTTTGTCATATCAATTTACAAAAAAACATTTAAAAATATGTGTATACGCATTATTTATCTCTTTTAATACAATAAAAATCACAAAATAAGTTTAAATCATATAGTGAACTCATTGAACCAACCGAAATCGAAAAAATCAGCACATACCAAATTTGTCTTTATATTATTATGTATATATATTTGTGTATATTTCTTATTTTTATATTATTATGTATTATTTACCTACTAAAATTAAAGAAATAATAAAAAATAATTATGATTATATGATTACAATGTTTCTTTTTCTATTACTATTTTTTTGGAAAATCTTGATTGTTGAAATACCAAACCGAAATATAGAGAAAAGAGTTCGGTAAAAATCGAGTCGAACCAACTATTTTGTTAAAGTATTTAGTACACGGATGTGTACTGGGTTCGCTTATCGTGTATGTTTACTCACCAAACACCTATTGAATTTAACCGCTACTCGTAAGAGTGCAAGATTATTGTAGTATGGTATATCAACCAAAGTTGTCTCACAATGAAAGCTTTGTTTGGCATGAAAATATGTAATTTGCTAAAAACAAAAATAATTCATAAACACTAAAATATAATGACGTTTAAACCCGCCTAAATCCTAAATTGTAAAACATAAAATAATATCATTGATAATATATATTATTTAGGTAAATGTTAATTAAATTTATTTTTTATGAATAAAAATTTGAAAAAAAAAGGATAAATACATGTGAAACGATATGGCCAAATGAAATTGCTTAAAAGTTCAAATGACAAAATGAAATTTGCAACAAAGTTTATATGGAAATTTATAACAACTTTTGTTTGAAATTTAGGTAAATATGCTTTTGTCCTCACGTAGAGGGCACATCTTTGGAATATTTAGAGAATATTCCAAAATGTGGCCGTTGTATAGCAAAGTTCAAAACTTGTATAGTATGGTAAAGTGTAAAAAAACTTAGTTCATATGGTAAATGTAAAATGCAAAAGGTTTAGTGAGTTTAGTGTTTTTTCCTCTACTTATAATAATAAAAAATATAAAAATATCATCCATTATGGAGTGGACCTCGTGATTTAGAGTGGGTTCTTGAGGTGAAATGTATCAAGTTCGAATTTCCACCTATTTACCATTTGTTTGAGCATGTCTCACAGAGCTTGCCCTAGTCAGTACAGCTCGACAGGGTAAGGTTTGACTAGTTGGTGCTATTATGTCAAACGCGAGGATTTATCGAGTGTGCATCCGAATGATAGTGGTTGCGGATATCCCTTATCGACTATATATATATATATATATATCATGTTTTTGTTTTTAAATTTTTATCTAAAAGTTGTGTACTAAATAAGATTAGTATAACAAAAAAAGTTGAAAAAGCATGTATTATTCTATTTCCTAACCCGGAATTCGTGGTTTGATCCCAAAATGATTCTTATGAATGTTGATCAGCGCAGCCATTAATGTGATTAATTAAGTGGATAATGGGCATTTTGATGAGCACAATGATGGTAGTTATAACTTCAAGGCAATCTAACTAAGTGGAGTGCGCTTTTAATCTTTGCTTAAGTGTAATCAAGTATGTTTAACAGTGGTGCACTAATAACAAGGTCCCATGTACGGTGTACCATTAGGGCAACTATAAGGATTTTAAAGGGATTTTTCACGAAAAGTTGTGCCATAAAAAATTCTTACTAATTTGAGGGTAGATTTTGGATTTTTGAAACACCGGTTTGTAGCTACAAACCGGTTCATGGGAGGAGATAATTGGGCAAAAAGTTGGTGGTGTGGGGCCCATGTGTAGAGAAATAGGTTGAAATTGATTTTTTTATTGTTTTATTATTTTATAAATTGTATGGTGGAACAATTAAAAAGTTGTAAATAAGTTTAATCATTGTGGGAAAATGTTTTTAAGTTGGTGGAGATTTTGCTTTTGACGTGGTGGGTGACATATCACACAAAAAATTTGAAAGGTTTTTCATTTGGAGATGCCCTTACTAGCCCTTAAACCTAGGCACCCCGCTAGTCGGATTAGTGGATGTTGCCCACAGGGGTAGGTAAAAGTGGGTTCTACACCATTGGATTCACACACATTCATGTGCATGTGTATGTGTATGTGTTGATCTAACTAAGTATAGAACCCACTTGGATAGCTATCTGTCAAACGCTCCTCGAACAAGTAAAAATAAAAAATAAATAAATAAATAAATAAAAAGTAAAAAGAATTCTTTGGTGTTATTCCGAATATTTTGGTGAAAATATTATGGAAAAATGCATTTTAGCGATTCGAATCGGAGTATACGTATCAAAATTATGTTTGGACTTTGGATGAATTCAACATTACGTGCTTTTTTGAAAAAATAATTGGACGGATGATTTTCGCATTAATATAGATGACTTTTTCATTGAAAAAAAGAGTTTAATGTGGGGAATTTTATAACACTTAATGTTTTTATTATATCAATGTAATGATTGAAAAAATAATTATTAATATAGAGATAATAATGAAAGATATAATTTTATGAGTTGATCTCTGTCAAACGATTATTTTAGATCGATCCCCAATACTTACTCGTATAAAAAAAAAGGCGGAATCAAATTTGCTCTCTCCTCCCTTTCTTGCTCCGAGTCTCCATCTTTCCTCCCCTTCTCTTCCTTATCCCCAAATACGCCGCAAGCAACCTCCGCAAGTAGTTGCCATCAGGATCGACACCACGGTGGGTCTTGCACCTTGTTGTTCGCCAATTGTGGTTTATTGCAAATACCATTAGACTTGCATATATGCATCTAGAATGAAGCAAGTATTTTTGATGAGATGCATGTGTGCCCTTCTCTCTATCCCAACTGTCTTAGTCCATCTTTTTACTATATTTTACAAACTGTCAACAAGTGTTATTAATATTTCAAATTTTTTTCTTGCTTTAAATTTGGTGTAAATTGATTCAACCATTATTTTTGGAATAGTGCATTCATCTATATAATCCAAGAGTTTATTGATTTGATGAATCAACTCTAAAACATCTTAGAATGATTACTAATACTTTTTAGATGGTTTAGCTAATATTTTTCAAAAAAACTACTAATATTTATGTAGGAGTAAAACAAATTCTATTTAGGGGGACAATTATTTATTGTAAAATTAGATTATCAAGTGGGGAATAAATAAAAATAAGATAGACTTGGGTAATATTTGTAGGAAAATTAAGTAGTATGTATACACTAGTACATTTTATATGAATCTAAAACCAATTTTTTATAAACTGAAATTACAGAAGCAAAGTAAACATTAACTTGAATTGTGTATTCAATATACTATTCTTAAAACAGATTCGTCCCCTATTATGGCGCATGTTTATTAGAATAAGACGAGAAAATTGGATTACCTATTATTTGGTACATTCAATCGCTAAACACCTAAAATAAATCTAGCAATCCTCGCGAGAAAACGAGATCAATCGTAGGGTAGCAAGTTTACCACAAGTCGTCTCTCAATGAAGACTTAACCAACAAATAATTATTATGCATCACAATTGGTAGAAAATAAATCTTAAACACTCTAACCAAATTTGTGGTTTTAATAAACTATTAAAAAGACAAAATCAAACTAAACACGATTAAACTTGGAGAAAATCGACATAGATGAAAGTCTAGGGTGATAGGTGTGAGTTTTGCATGTATTTTGAGGCGTATTTCTGGCTATAATGATGGGTAAACATGCACATACTGCGTTAAATGTTACATATTCACTCCTTGTGGAAAAAATATTACACTTTGCTTATTTTGTAGGAATTTCATGATATTTGAAGCAAATTGAATACGAATACGAGATAGCAAAGTGGAAACACGGAGAACTCGAGTGAGTATACACGAAAAGTGAAGCCAAAAAGAGCGAAAGTTGAGCGTCTAAGGAAAAGACAGGGGCACACGGGTTGGCGTGCCTCGGGCACCACCCGTGCACCCCTAAATAAAGAAACTTTGAGTCTGCATGGCGCACGGGTAGGCGCGCTCCTACGCACCACCCGTGCGCTCTGAGAGAAGGGATGAATTCACCGGGATGGCGCACGGGTAGCCCGTGCTCCGACGCACCACCCATACGTCTCACTTATTTGGAATCCCATAATAACTGCAAAGATTATGCCCTAAACTTGAAGGTGGGTATAAAAAGGTTTTTGGGGGCGCACACAAGGATATTCTGGCATTTTTGGGATCTACAACACAAGACAAGGGTCAACTCTTGGAAGGAGATATCAAGGAGACAATCGGGTTGCATCGGAGCTTGAAGAACAGAGATATATCGAGAGATTGTCGGCGTTCCTAAGTTTTTTTTTTCTTGCTTCTCTTTTAGTTTCAATCTTTCATTTTCATTTGTAATGGCTTTGAACACTTTGTTTATAAGTTGTTTAGAAATCATGTGTAGCTAAACTCTTGAGATTTCCGGGTTTTGGAAGTAGATTAATGAACTCTTGTTGGATGTTTTAATCTTAGTTGAAGTTATTATCTTGAAGCCTATTTGAGTATTTTGAGCTTATTCTTGTTTTATCACTTGATCAATGATTTAACTTGTTTGATATATTGATTTATAATTCGAGAGATGAGTTTCAATATTAGATCTTGAATACTTGACACAAATATTTGCATGAATCGAGAGGTTTGTAAATATTTGTGAGGATATTTGATCTTTTAAACTTTTGGGAGTTGAATGCTTCATGTTGAGTAGAGATGCTAGCATAAGTATTTCAATCTACGTTTTATATGCATCTCGAGAGGGAGGATAAAATAGCTTTGTGATCGTCTTATAGGAATATTGATAATAACGTGGCTTGATTAAACCGGACAACAAGAGGATTATTAATTGAAACCTTAACTCGGAAATCCATTTCATTATCTTGATACTTCTATCATTTGTATTATCTTAATCTTGTGTTTTAGTGATTTAAATTGTCTTAATCTCAATACAACAATCTCCAAATTTCGATCATCTAAATAAAAATAAGACTATCTTGGATCAATACTTAGCATATTAATTTATTAGTCTCCGTGGATACGACCTTGCTTACCCTATTCTATAAGCTACACCGTACACTTGCGGTGAAGCTAAAAATAAGGCGAACATAGGGTCATGTATGGTTGTGTTTCCAACCCCTATTTTCACTTTCCAACTATTAGGAAAATGGGTTTATGTTTGTTTCAAAAGTTTTTCAAGAGAAATGAAGTCATTTCGTTTTCACTTTTTATGGAAAATATTCTTTTGAAAACACAACCAAACAATTTTTCATTCCAATTACGCAAACCTAGGTAAAAATACACTACAATCACGCAAACCTATGTCAAAAATAAATTTGAAAAACTATAACCAAACATATTCTTATTTTCAAACGAAATTCGTGCAACAAACCAAACATATTCTCAATTCTAACACGAAAACCAATAAAGTTTGAAAATTCATTTTCCAACACTAGAAATTGGAAATTGGACTTGGAAACACATCCATACATCCCTAGATTTCGGAATCATTTCGCTTCGAACTAGCGTGCAGAATATCAACTAATTGATCATGCGAGTTAACAAATATAACAAACATGTAAAAACTAAGCCTAGATCGATAACTCACGTATTCAGATTAGGACTATCCCAACATAATTTGCTATTTTCATTAAATCAAGTTAGATAATACATCTCTAATTCATATCTAACCCTCTCGAATAAATTTAGTCCATGAATAATATCTCTCTCGATCTCAATCATTCCTCAAAACAATCAAAAGTTGGCCAAACAATTAATCAACAAGTAACACAATTTATTTAGGAAAGTAAATCAATTAGTCAATACTCATGATTGTTTGTTTAAATCAAATCATCCTAATCCTCGAATAAAGGAATTAGTTCATGATTGGGGTGGGATCATAATTCAATTGAAGGAAAGTAAACAAATCATAAACATCATCATGTAACAACAATAATCACCCAACAATTGAAATTAGACAAAAGAGATGAAAAGATATCACACTTTGATTAAGCCGCAAAAATAACTTCAATGAGAAGAATTCAAGCAATTCCAATGTTGAATGAAAGAGAAAAATAACAAAAACTAAAGTTTAAAAGTGTTAAGTAATGAAAGTATACGAAATTATGGATCCCCAAGTGCTATTTATAAGCTAAAACCATATACAAGTGGAAGAACCCTAAAACAACAAGAAAATCGAATAAACAATTTGGAATATTCCAACGGCGCGCACCCACGCATATTATGTGCGCCGCGAACCGGGCTGGTGAGGCCTTCCTCTCGCGCGCACGCTACGAAGTCCGGGCACACGCAGCGCGCGTGCACGCACGGACGCCGTTCACAATCTCGTCAAACTTGATGATGACTTGTGCGTTCATTTAGTTTCCTTTGTTGTCCCTCATGCACACCGCACAACCTTGCTGCGCGATTTGTGCTTTCGTCCCCACCGCCTTCCTGGCCGTGATGCCGATTTTGCTCGTTTTAGCTCATTTTCAAGACTTCTTTTATAAAAACTACGAAAATGACAAAAGTACTCTACGTAACACAAGACACTATGAATTGGGACGTAATGACATAAAAATACACACAATCACACACAAGAAAAAATAAAAATCGCACAAAAATTACACACAAAAATATGCAAAACACTAGCGAACCAAAAATATGCTCGAAAATTATCATCAAAAATTAATTTGCAAGAGTTTTGGAGATATATGGAATTTTTGTGTTTTACGTGTGTTTTTAAGCGTGAGAAATAAATCATATTTATAAGCATAAATATGACTTTCACTATCAAAATTGTTGACCTTTACTATTGAAAAAATCAAATATAAATTTGCCCTTTACTATTAATAAGATCAAAATAAAATTTGTCCGTTACTATTAAAATTTGCTCTTTACTATTACAAGGTCAAAACTAATTTTGTTCACAATTTTTCCAACAATCACGAGTAATATAGGACATTACCCTTTGGAAAAGTATAGTGAGAATACTAAGGTATTTAAGATATACTCTTGATTTTTGATCGCTTTATACAAGATATCCAGTTGTTATTAAAGGATACATCGATGCTAATGGATATCTCGATATTAAAGACTAACTCTACAAGTGGATTTTTTTCACTTTAGGGGTGTATTTTGTGTGATTTTGTAAGTATTTTGTGTGAACGATCCATGAGAGAATGACCGTTCGCTTTCCGCTCAAGAAAAGAAAAGTGCAAACGGCCGTTCGATGGTCGTTTACCAAGATTCTCGCGTATATGCGTCAAATTTACTCATATTTCTTTTAGGTTTTGACTCTCCCAAGTTATTGGGAGACCTTGAGCCGTAAAAAGGGGAGTCTAGGCTTTAGATGTTCATTCATTCAAGCTAGATATAAGATTTGCATTTTTCTCTATTCTACCTTGTTAGAGTTGACCTATTGAGTCAAAACTCTAATAATTTTAAATTATTTTTATCTTATTATTTTGCCTATTTCTAGAACAAAATATATTAATAATTTTGCAAGTCCATTTCATGGAATTGAGATACGATCGGTCAATTTGGGAGTTGAGAGATAATAGGAATTAAGTCCCACTTTCAAGGAACCACCATCCCTCAATCTCCCACTAACCCCTTAACTTGGATGTTGGTTTCATGGCCTATTTTGTAGGGGATGGTTGATCTATAAAGGGCAAGGAGACGCACGTTTTTCTTTGTGGATTGAGCACAAAAATCGAGAAAATTAAAGAGAGTCCACCATTTTATACAAGAAGTAAGAAGAAGTTGCCTAGTGTGTTTGATGGTGTTGGCAACACCTTTTGCAACACCTTCCTTCAGCCGTTTTTCTTCTTGTTGATATTTTTGAGAGACACGTTGTTCCTGGGATAGGTTCAGTTGTTCTCTTACTCTGACGGATTCCAGAGCAAAAGATTAAAGTATTTTCACAAAAGAGTCCAAGTTTTTCACAAGAAGAGGGAGAGGTGCAAAGTGTGTTTGACAGGTGTTGACGTCACCTTTCACAACACCTCTTGAGAGTTGTTTCTTCTTGGTAGTTTTGAGAGACAATCTGTAATCTGGGATAGGTTATAGTTGTTCTCTTCTGTTTACGGTAGAAGGTTGAGTAGAAAGATCAAGTACAATAGGGAAGTCTTTGTCTTGTTCTTTATTTTGTGTAATCAACATTCTACTTCATTGTTTTTGCCTTAGTGGCGCCGCACAAGTATTTTTATACTTGTGCAAATTTTTATATCCTGTGTTCAATCTCATTTTTATGCTTTGGTTATTTTTCTTAATTGATAAAATAAACAAAGAATCCGAAAAACACAAGTTTCCGCTGGGTGACACCTAGAGGTGTTGCCAACACTCTGCACAATACTCACCGCAAATCCTAAGAGAATTCCTCCCGAATTCCAACAATTGGTATTAGAGCCTACACTTGATATTACTAAGTGAGATCCTGTTTTTTTTTTTGCAGTGTTTGCCGATGGATGGTCAAGGAATTTCGATGGTTCGCCTCAAATTCTTGATAGAACGAACTACTCCTATTGGAAAGTTAAGATGAGGACCTACATAAAGTCGATTGATGAGCGTGCATGGAGAACTATTCTGACCGGGTGGACTCCTCCAAGAATCATAGATGTTGATGGTGATTCAGTTCCTAAAAGGGAGATAGATTGGTCAAATGATGATGTTCAACTGGCCAGTTTTAATTCTTAATCATTAAACGCTATTTTTAGGGTTGTGGATATGAATCTTGTCAAAGTAATTTCAAATTGCAACTCAGCAAAAGATGCATGGGATGCCTTGCAACTTCATTGTGAAGGAACAGAGAGTGTTCGAAGAAAAAATATAGCTTTTCGGACCACAAACCGGGAAGCTATAGGTGTCTCCCTAAGTGATGATGACAAAGAATCTTTGAAAAAGTGGAGGAAGAGGAGCACATTAAAGGTGTGTTTACTTTGTTCAAAAGTATGCACCGAGTTCTGGAAGTTCTAGAGGTGTTGTCGAAGTGACGTATCACCTGGTACAACACCTCACAATCATCGATTCTGAAAATGAAGCGAAGTGGATGGTAATCTTGTACTGTGCGGCGAGAGATCCTCCAAGGAAAATTGAGAAAGATCATCCCACTTCTCAAATCATTGGAGAAGTTTCGAGATCCCATCGAACAAGAAGAAAAGAACGGCCAAACTATCGAGATATGGTTAGACCGTCTTACTTTTTTTTTCTATGTGTTAAAGTACTACTTGCCATACGTCAATGTTGAATCAAAATGTGTGAATGAAGTTCTTAAGGATAAATGTTGGATCGGTAACATGCTCGGCTGTACATATATAATGAATTGAATATGTTGATGTCGGTTCATTATATTCTCAACTTTTGTGGATGCGTCAAATGCTTGATGATTATGGTATTTCTAGTGATATTCGACCATGTATTATAACTATCTAAGTGATATAGATATCTCTAGAAATCCGGTGCAACATTCCCGAACTAAACACGTTGACATAAGGCACCATTTTATTCGGATTTGGTGGAGAAAGGTTTGATTCACATTGATCATGTTTCCACTTTGAAAATCAAATAGTCGACATTCTCACTAAATCGTTGGATTTGAGAGATTTTCAGTCTTCGGAAATCTCTTGGACTTTGTATCTTTCAAACAGGTGAAGTGTGGTGCGAGGTGTGACGACACTTGTCGTAACACCTATTTCTTTTCCTTTTGCTTTTCTTATTTTTAGGTTTTAGGCATGGTGCATAATATCTTGAGATTTTCAAATTGGGTGTGCCATCCGTGAAACCATTTCGGTTGATTCAAGTTATTTTTGTGGCCAAAAATCGATTGAATATACTACAAGTACTTGCACATTTTCTTCCTTATATTTGTACATACTTTAGCTCCTCTGTTTTGAAGTTTGTTACTAAGTAGTTGAGGGTCTTTTTCATCTCTTGTATGATCATGCCCCATGCGAAAATTGTAACGTTTTTCAAATATGAGCTTAGCTCCGTGATTATAGTCATTAAAGTAGTTGAGGAATCTTTCACAATTTTGTGATCATGTTCCATGTGAAACGATGACTTGTTAATTAAGAGCTTTTTGTGTACTTGTTTAAAAAATGGGAGAAAAATACACAAAAATGTGTATATAAAAAAATGAAAAAATGCACAAAAATGTGTATATATTAGTTGCGTTTGGTTGATTTTGTGCAAAAAAATCATAAAAAGATCTCGAGTATGGCCCCGAAAATTGTTCTTGATAAAATCGAGAAGTGTTTAGCCGGATATGGCCAACACTCTCTGTGAACACCTTGTGGTATATTCTTTTCCGGCTTTTTGTGTGCTTCACCGCATTTTCTTTTTTTTTTTTCATTCGATTTTTTTCTTTTTAGGCATAATAAGGATTTGATTGATGGATTTGTCACTATAAACTAATTTTCAGTGGTTCTTGGTGGCGGTTATTTTTTTCTCTCCATTATCCTAAATGTTAAAATTTGAATGTTAGTGGGTTGAATTGAGGGGAGTTTAATATCGGAACTTGAGATAAATAAATCGCACTTAGTAGGTAGTTATTTTGGTCTTTATATTGCTTATAAATACCGTGATTTATTTCAAGTGTTTGTAACATCATTTATTTTCCAGATTTTCGATCCTGTTATTTCCTTCCCGTATTTTCTCAAATCTTGAAGCCCAAGGCATAAGACTCAAAGAACACGTATCCTTAACTCCTCCGCCTCTTCCTATTCCCATAAAATTTGATCTCCTTAAGGGTCTCACATTCGTGATCCTCCCATAGGTGAGGTGGGAGGTGTTGCCACACCTCTTGGCATACCCCTTATCTCACAACAATTTGTCCAAGTTTCTCTCCACTTACTTGAAATTCACTTGCAATATGTCATTGCTCGGATAAAGATCTTTACTCGTATTCGGGATGAAACGAGTAGATTGATTTCGCCCAAAAAGGGAGAAAGTGGCACAAAAACTAGTGAGGTGGGAAGCTGGAACTCAAGTGGTGGGGTATGAGGAGAAAATAGGAGAAGAAGAGGAGGTTGGCACGGCGATTGCGGGGAGAACATGGTGGTACCGGAAAGTGTTGATGAAGGTATGGCAACACTCCTAGAATCAAGCCAATGATCGATCCCCGCTTTATGTTTGATTCCTCCTATGTTGGTTGTGTTTGTTCTACTCCTTTATATACTTATTCTATTGCTTTCTAAGTAATTATGATGATGGTATTTAGGGGAGTAGTTCTGATCTTGGACTTGTTTTTGTTTTTTTGTGATCTTTTTGCACGGATTTTTTCCTTGTGCTGTTTGAATCTGGCTATTTTTGGACATTTTGGTGTCTTGAGTTTTGTGCGGGTTTTGTTCGTAAATTGGCAAAAGGGGGAGATTGTTAGAGTTAAACCTATTGAGTCAAAACTCTAATAATTTTAAATTATTTTTATCTTATTATTTTGCCTATTTCTAGAACAAAATATACTAATAATTTTTGCAGGTCCATTTCATGGAATTGAGATACTGGATCGGTCAATTTGGGAGTTGAGAGATAATAGGAATTAAGTCCCACTTTCAAGAAACCACCATCCCTAAATCTCCCCACTAACCCCTTAACTTGGAAGTTGGTTTCATGGCCTATTTTGTAGGGGTATGGTTGATCTATAAAGGGCAAGGAGATCGCACGTTTTTCTTTGTGGATTGAGCACAAAAATCGAGAAAATTAAAGAGAGTCCACCATTTTATACAAGAAGTAAGAAGAAGGTGCCTAGTGTGTTTGATGGTGTTGGCAACACCTTTTTGCAACACCTTCCTTCATCGTTTTTCTTCTTGTTGATATTTTTGAGAGACAAGTTGTTCCTAGGTTGGGTTCAATTGTTCTCTTACTTGACGGATTCGAGCAAAAGATTAGAGTTTTTCACAAAAGAGTCCAAGTTTTCCACAAGAAGAGGAGAGGTGCAAAGTGTGTTCGACAAGTGTTGACGTCACCTATCACAACACCTCTTGAGAGTTGTTTTTCTTGGTAGTTTTGAGAGACAATCTGTAATCTGGGATAGGTTATAGTTGTTCTCTTACATTTACGGTAGAAGGTTGAGTAGAAAGATCAAGTACAATAGGGAAGTCTTTGTCTTGTTCTTTATTTTGTGTAATCAACATTGTACTTCATTATTTTTGCCTTAGTGGCGCCAAGCACAAGTATTTTTATACTTGTGCAAATTTTTATATCCCGTGTTCAATCTCATTTTTATGCTTTTGTTATTTTTCTTAATTATAAAATAAACAAAGAATCGAAAAACACAAGTTTCATTTGGGTGACACCTAGAGGTGTTGCCAACACACGCACAACACTCATTGCAAACTTAAGAATTCGACCCTCGAATCCTAACAGGCCTCTTTCTCTCTTAACGTGAATTCTAGAGTTTTTCCTTGGGATCTCTTTACAACATGAAAAAAATGTTATTCTTATTCTCTTTTATTTGTCTATTTGATTTTCTTTTGATATTACTTACTTCATGAGTATGTTTTGATTATTATCTCTTGTTTAATTGAAGTGATGAATTTATCCATGAGCTAGTTTCTTTATTATAGGGTTATGATGAGTTGAATCAAATAAACAAGCATGAGTATTGATTAATTGATTATGACTTGCCTAATTTAATTGCTTTATTTTATAATTTATTTTCGCCAACTTTTGATTATTTTGGGGGAATAGACTAAATTCAATTAGGGAGGTTAGATATGAATCCGTAATGTATTATCTAACTTGGTTAAATAATTCGATGAATTGGGTCTATCTAGGTTTAGTCGTGAATGGAGCAATATCATCGAAATATTCTAAATATACGATTATAGCAAGGTCCACAATGGAGTAAGAGTTTATTACTCTAGATATATACATGTGGTGAAAAAGTTGAATGGCTCAAACGTCTTAGAAGAAATTCCAAGATGACACCAATCTTTGGACTAATTGGATTATCCTTTATGTATCACGGTAGTGAAGTTGTTGATTGATTGGCTGAATTTTATAAATTAACACTGTGCAAATTCGAAGTGATAGAAAATTGTAAGGACCTTATAATAAAAATTTGAACATTTTTGAATTTGTTCTTATCGTTTTGTTCCGATTGATTGATCGAAGTGCTAAACTTCTTATGATATTTGTTTCAAAAATAACATCTCGAATCAAATAATCGTGTCTAACCCCGTTTTGCCAACACCGACATTTATAGCAAATAGTAGTTGGTCTAACCCTATTGTGCCAATACGGGCTTTTGTAGTCAACCCCACGCTTAAAGTAGGTTAATCATAATAAAATACCAGAAAAATTTAACGCCTTTAATTTTAAGCGGTGGCAACATAAAATATTTTTACTTGACCACACTTGAATTTGACATAGTTCTTGATCAAGATCTTCCACAATGAGAGTGATGCACAAGCGGTTAACGCTTTGGATGCTTGGACACAAAGTTGATTTGTTGTGTAAAAATTATATCATGAATGACCTTGTAGATTCGTTTTACAACGTGTATAGCTTGAAGAAAAGCGCTAAGAATTTATGGGAGTCTTTAGACCATAAGCATAAGACTAAGGATGCGGGGACGAAAAAATTTATTGTTGGCCTCTTCTTAGATTATAAAATGGTGGGCTCAAGAACAATCATCAGTCAAATACAAAAGCTTCAAGTGATAATTCATGATAATCATGTCGAGAGAATGGTTCTAAATGAAACTTTTCAAGCGGTGAAATCATTGAGAAAATTGCTACCAGCTTGGAGAGACTTCAAGAAAAGAAATAAACGTTACCATTCCTAAGTATTGGTCTCATGCATCTCTTTGGAATTGGTTGGTACACTAATTTTATTTTAATTGAAAGGACAGATTGTACACATTTAAAAAATTACAAAAGGAATAATTACACAAACACTCTTGAGATTTGGACTAATTACAAAAAAGAAACAATGATGTTTGAAAATTACAAAATATTCTTGAGGTTTGATGATGTCTTAAATTAAAAGAAGTAATCGTAATATTTTTATAAATGTTAGAAGGTTTTTGAAATATTTTTTTCTTATAAAGGAAAAAAATGTAATACAATCAAATCTCAACGGTATTTTTATAATTTTAAAAAATACCTAGTTTTTTTTTTTTTTTTGTAATCACCGAACCTCAAGATTCTTTTTGTAACTATCCCTTACAAAAATGATAAAGCTTTGTGTTTAAAGCATTATTATTTTCTCCTGCAATCTTAGTGATAAGTACAAAAACTACCATAGGGTTTGACCTAATTACAAAACCGAAAAAAAAATTCAATTATGTTTCAAAATTACAAATACTCACTTAAGTTATTATAGACACTCTGAAGGTCTGATTTTCTTAACAAATATGCTCATATAGAGGGTGAAAATTTTAAAATAGAAACAAATATTAAGCGAGTATTTTTAAAAGACAATGTAATTATACTAAAGGGGATATTTGTAATTACTATGAAATATTATGCTATTTGGTCCATAAAATTTGCAAGGTATGGGGATGGGCCGGAAAATGTACTGCCCTTGAAAGGAATGGAGACTACACAAGAGAAATTGGATACTTGAGATTTGCAAACTATGCTACAAATGTTAGTCAATGCAGCCCCATTATCGACAATCTCCTAAACAATGGCACTCCTGAGTCCTGAGCAAAGACAACATGCCTTTTTTGGGTCCCCGTCAATTTTAATTACTCCCAAATCATTAAGAAATTATAGGTAAGATTTTATTTGTGAATTACCCTTGACTCTATTAGACAACTTGTAAAAGTGTTTTATCTGTGTGCACAAGTCCAGAAAAAGCAGAATCGGAAATCTAAGATCGCGATTGGATGTGGGAGGAAATCCATTTTCGTTCATTTGGAGAATTTTTTAACAAAAATGCGATTGTCTATGAAAATTTTCAAAAATATACTATTCTCTCACTTTTACTTTTTCTCATTTTTTCTCTTACCAATCACATCTACACATCTTTTCACAAAAAAACTAATCATTATTACACATCCTCCCACAAATTTCACTATTCACTCACTCACACACTTCTAACTACCAATCATATCCAATCATTATTTTATTACTTTTAAATCAAATCAACTTTCATCGTTACTTTTTCATCTCACATCCAATCAAACTCTCAAAATTCATATTTTTTCTTCCAAAATTTCTTTTACCACTATTCTATAGCAAAATGAAAATTTTCAAAATGAAAGATATCCAATCGCGCCCTTTTCGCTTTTAGATTTGATTAAATGAAGCCGAATCGAAAAAAAAGAGGTTGTCATTTTCAAACACTAAAAATGATTTTTTCTAGGTTAATTAGTATTTTGCAACTCTATATATATCAACATACTAAAAGAGTACAAATTTGGAACTTTTGACTCACAACTCATCCTCTTCTTCTGCCATCTTTCTTTCCTCTCTTAAAGGACCATAAGCCTTACTACACACAATAAGATAAATCAAGTTAGCCAAACTCAATCCAGCAAGAACCAAGTAATAGTAATCATAGTGCCCCTTGTTAATGTTGCTCGAAATCCAGCTTTCATGTCCCCCTGCTTTTGACATAGTGTCAACACTATTCAGTATCAAACTTGCCACTAAATTTGCCAAACACATCCCAATCCCACTTAGAGTGGACGCTAAACTCGACATACTTCTCGGGAATTCTGAAAAATAGAACTCATTTTGCGCGATCACATTTGAAGCCTCCGCAAAACCAGTCAGGCAATATTGTGGCACTAGCCACATTGCCGACATTTGCACGGTGGCTTGTGGATAATCCAAATATCCTTGTTTACTTGCTAGACCACGACGGATATTCTCTACAAATGCTGTCACCATCATGGCTAAAAACGAGAGAAATATCCCGATTCCCATTCTTGTTTGAGTACTTATATGAACTGGTCTTTTCATGACTCTAGATGCCAATGGAAGAAATACGCGATCATAGAGCGCGATCCAAATTATAACGGATATAACGGTAAACGTGCTAAAGGAAGCTGCTGGGATGGTGAAGCCTGAAGTAATATGCCGATCCACAGAAGATGCTTGGAGTACCGGAAAAGAGTTTTGGCTGATATTTACAGACATTATCATTCCTGTAGACCATATTGGGACTACTTTGAGCAGTGATTTGAGCTCCTCTACTTGATCTACACTGCAAAGACTCCATGGATTTGTAGCTCTACCATCTGCGCTCAAGTCTTTCTGTGGATCTTTAACAATGCAAGCCTTGTTTAGAAACCTGAAGACAATAATTGAGGTTTAATCATAATTTTGTGGGATATCGACAAAATTACCTTGAAGTTTAGGCTAATTACAAAAAAAAAACTCCAGATATTTTTTAAATTACAAGGACCCAATGAGGTATGTTTTCACCTAACAAATACCCCTCTTGCGGGTGTGATTTGTAAAATGGAAACAAATGTCAAGCGGGTATGTGTAATTTTGAAAGATAATTGAAGTTTTCTGTAATTAGACTAAACTTAGTTTTTGTAATTACCCTAGTCTTAATGCCGAAAAACCGCTAACTAGATTTAAGAAGTGAAAAAGCGAAAAAGAGCAACTTTATGTTCAAATGTGTTGATACAGTTTGACAAAAACAATTGAATGTTCATTATTATACAAAGATGAGATATGCACACAATGTTTAGTCCAAATTTTATCTACACTAGAAGCAATAGGTTTACAATGTAAAGAAGGATGTAGTAAATCTGGTAAAGATAATTCCCACACCTGAGCTTTCTGCTGGGAAGAACAAGAACAGAGCCACTCTTGTAGTGGTAAACCGTGTGTGCATTGTCTGATAATTTGAGATGTCGATTTCTGTAAGAAGCTACAACCACTTGCAATAAACCAGTGACTAAGCTTGTTTTACTCTTAAACTTGATATAAAATGGGGACGCCAAATAGAACGAAATGACACTTAACAACATCAACACCGCAGGCACTGCAAAACCAACTCCCCATCCCATTTTATCTTGAATATAAACGACACAAGTTAAAGCAATGAGGATTGAGAACGTGTAGGAGGCATAGTACCAGCTGAAATAGCTCTCTTTAACACCTTGTTTTCTCTGGAAATCTCCATTTTCCAATTGATTAGCACCAAAGGCTAAGGACGATGACCTGATTCCCCCGGCTCCAATGGAAATGAGTCCAAGAGAGGCACATAGGAACGTAAATTGGAAAATTGTTGCCGAGCTGCAAATGTCAATAGATGGATCACATGGAGGTGGCCTTGCTTGTGGGATTATGGTTGTTAACCACAGAAGAATCATCCCCTTCAATGTAAAATTTCAAGTAAATGCATAAGCATTTTGAGATAAGAATCCCTTTAAATGAACTTCGAACAAACAAGGAGAAAAAACCATTTGCCATCTAGATTGTTTTATTTGAGCAAAATAGTAATCTAATCAGCTTTTTTTGAGAGTTAGGATCAACAGCTCAAATTAGCACATCAAGCAACATCAAATTGATGAAAATGTGCTTAGGCACTAAGGTGTGCCATACATTTGATAGAATCGGTGAAAAATTCCACACTCAGGGTGGAAAGTGCAAAAACCCCTGTAGTTCAGTTCAGATGGTAAAGTGCAAAAAGGAAAACGAACAAATGTTTGGCTCCCAAGGTACCAAAAACCCATTAATGAATTTGTTTTCGCATTAATACTGATTTTGCAGAGTATTTCAATAGCATTTCAAACATATCTATGACTACATCAAAAAAACACAAGAATCCTTATTGCTCAAACCATTCTGTTTCCAATTTTGTAGTTTCTGAAGTACAGAAATTCAGAAAAAGTAGAGTAAGCAACAAAACATTTGATATTATGCCAACAACAAAAGCAAGAAAACATCAAATTACCATGAGGCAGATAACTGAACCAATTCCAATAGTATAAAACCTGTCCAAGTAAGAATCTGCAATAATAGCTCCAACAAGAGGCATGAAATTTGTGGTTGCTGACCATACAAATAATACATTAGAAGCAGTGGTCATTTCCATATGATACTGTTTCATCAAATACAATATCATGTTTGGCATCAGTCCATATGTTGCCATCTTCTCGAATGCCTCATTCGCTGTACAAATTTACAAGAAAAACTAAGTCCACGTCCAATTAATCTTGAAAAAAAAAAACCCAATTCATGAATTGATTAATGGGTTTTTGGGTAGGCATGTAAAAAGAAAAAAAATTCACTCACCAATTATAAATGGCAATGTCCTGAAGCCACCCTTTTTGTTAGTTTTATCCAAAAGAGGCTCTTCTTCAACCATTGTTTTCTTCCCATCCGAGCAATTCTCCATTCTTATTAACTTATTCGAACATGAAAATACAACTTTCATTTACTGTCTCTCTCTTTCACACACACACACACACACACTATAGTGTAATAAAAACGCAGATGTAAAAATTGAGTTGGGGGAAATGAGGATATTAAAGACGGGTTTTCGGAGGTGACGCCGGCAAAATCCATGACGTGACATTTTTGTTGCTGCCGAGTCGCCAAGCATTAACATCCTTTTCATTCAGATTATTTAACTGAATTTTACTAATTAAAAATATGGCTTTCAAGGTAAAAGGTTTATGATACGACAATTTATTGACGATAAATAATAATGGTTGGTATCAAACATCAGAAGAATAAAAACGTGTTTTGTTTTATAAACAAAACCGTGTTTAATATATTCAAGTTTTTAACAGTTATTTTGGTTAGGAAAAGTTAGTTATAAAACACTGTTATGGTAGTTACAAATTTCTGTTATATAAACACATTATGTTGTAAATCATCATTCATTGAATTCAATACAGATTTTAATTTTCCTTCATGGCTGTTTCTCTTACTTCTTGATTGTTCCATTCTCGAATTGTTCTTGGTGAGAGATTTCAATATGGTATCGATTTAAAAGAAAGATTTCCGCAAACTTCATCTTTCTTTCATCAAGATTCTGGTTCGCTACACTCTGCCTCACTTTTATCATCAAGAATTCATGGCGGTGAAGATCCTCGTCCGACTCCGACTCCGATCGACTTCAATTCACCATTCTTTCTCCATCAAGTGACAATCCTGGCGCCCGTGATTGTCTACGACGAAGCGGATCCGGGAATTCGTAGTAGGGTAAGAAGTAAAAATTTCATTAAAAAATTATTTGTGTATATATATATAGAGGGAACAAAAATTATATATATAACAAATTATTACAAAATTACATTATTTCTCAATAAAAGTAGAAACTACTTCATAGAAGAAAAATACAAAGTGGTATTTTTATATTAGCAATCACATAGACACTCTATTCTTACTATTATTTGTTTTCTTGTCACAAAATAATAAGAAGCCAATAACTAAATATAAAAGAGGTGAAAAATAGATAACCTTTTAATTTCATACTTGATGATGATACTTAGGGGTGAAAAATAGTTTGTATTGTCCCGATAAATAACAACTTGTCAAGATAAGCTCAAGTCCGAACACAACACAACCTTATTGGGCCTAAAATTTAAATTCAAATAGTTAAGTACAATTAAAAGTAATGACATGATAAGTGTACAAATGATAAATAAATATCACAAAAGTAGTCCAAAAATTACAAATATATTAAATATAGCATCAATCTCATGATCACAAAAGTTTTACATCATTCATTCTTGATTTTTAACTTGAGTTTAGATTTTGGGTGGACTTGGGTTTTGCATTAAATTTTAGGGTGGGCTAATTTTGAATATTATAGAAATTATAATATCAAAATAGAATTTTTTGAAAAATTGCACTGGGCTCAAGCCGTCTTGGCCATTAGTAGCTCCGCCCGTCTACGAGCCTTTCACGAGGGGACAATTATGTCTCTTGAGCCGATTTGTGACTATGGCTCTTAATGTCAAGAATAAACGACCTTCATTGATGGTTCTATACCTGCTCCTCCAATCTCATCTGTTGTTCTTTATAATTCTTGGCAAAGGGCGAATAATCTTGTCTTATCTTGGATCTTGAATTCAGTCTCTAAAGAAATCCGCCAGAGCTTGCTTTATTTTACAACTGCAAAAGATGTTTGGGACGAATTGAAGACTCGATATGTTCGCAGTGATGGCCCCCGTGTATTTCATCTTGACAAATCCTTGAGCTCGATTTCTCAGGGAAATCAATCAATCACTGCCTACTATAATAATTTCAAAGGCTTATGGGATGAATATATTAGCTATAGGCCTATTATCAAATGTACATGTGGTTCTTGCTCATGTAACATTGCTTATCATGATTTCAACTCAGCAAAATGATTCTGTAATAAAATTCTTAATTGGTTTACATGACTCATATGCACCAATTCGTAGCCAATTACTCCTCTCTTCTCCATTGCCTAGTTTAGCCAAAGTGTATGCTCTTTTATTGCAAGAAGAAACACAAAGAGGCTTAACAAATGTGGTGATGCATGATTCCATAGATAACCCCATGGCTATGTTGTTAGCGCATCCGTTCTCGAGATTTACGGCCAACAAAGAGAAAAAGAAGGCCAAATGTTCTCATTGTGGGTTCACAGGACACACAGTGGACAAATGCTTCCAACTAATTGGTTATCCTCCAGGATGGAAGGGCCCCAAAGGTCCAAGATCCATGACAGATTCTGCAGCTGCAAATGCAACTTTCAACTCTTCCAAGTCTGATCTTCAATCCTCTTCCAAGTCTGATCTTCAATCCTCTCTCTTCTCTGCTGATATGGTGGAGAAATTTCTTGCATATGCACAGGCTCAAAACTCCAACAAAGATGATATTCCTCATCCTGTACATTCAGCTGCTACATCCATTACTAATCATAATTCAGGTACACATAGCTTTCATGATTCTTTATTTGGGAACTATAAATGGATATTAGATACTGGAGCTACAGATCATATGATCTGTGATACTGCTCTATTCTCTAAAATTCACAAGAAAGTTTCTATACCTATTCACATGCCTAATGGTAATTCTACTATTGCCACTCATATAGGCAATGTTCAGCTTTCTAGAGATCTCCTGCTGACTAATGTGTTATGTGTCCCATCTTTTACATATAACTTGATTTTGCATTTCTAGCCTAACCAAATCTTCCAATTGCATTATACATTTTTTTCAATCTCACTGTGTTATACAGGACAAGAACACCTTGAAGATGATTGGTTTTGCTAAAGAAAACAATGGTCTATATCTGCTAAGTTTTCATACAGCTGCTTCCACTATTGGACAAACCTCAGTTTTCAATGTTTGGCATGCAAGACTAGGCCACTTATCTGCTAAAAGGCTTTCTTTAATACATTCTATAGATCCAAATTGTAAAAGTTTTGATTCATGTGATGTATGCCATTTTGCAAAACAGAAAAGGCTTTCATTTCCAATAAAGACTAGTACTACTTCTAACATTTTTGATCTTATACATTGTGATGTATGGGGACCTTTTTCCACAATTTCTAATAATGGTTTTAAATACTTCTTAACTATTGTGGATGACTTTTCTAGATGTACTTGGATTTATATGCTTAAATCAAAGTCTGAAACCAGTGTGCATCTACCTCAGTTTTACAACTTTGTTCTTAATCAGTTTAACACCAAAATCAAGGTCATAAGGTCTGATAATGGTTCTGAATTTTTGTTATCCAATTTTTACAAGACAAATGGTATATTGCATCAGACTTCTTGTGTTGAAACACCCCAACAAAATGGTCTTGTTGAAAGAAAACATCAACACTTATTACAAGTTGCTAGAGCACTCTTATTTCAGTCTAAAGTGCCCTTATCTTTTTGGGATTATTGTGTTCAAACTGCTGCTTATATAATAAACAGGGTACCAACTCCTATATTGAACAATAAGTCACCTTTTGAAGTACTTTTCAACAAGCCTCCAGATTATAATCTAATGAAAGTTTTTGGATGCTTAGCATATGCATCTACTCTAACTGCACACAGGTCCAAATTTCAGCCTAGAGCTGTCAAATGTGTTTTCTTAGGCTATCCTATTGGCACAAAAGGATACAAACTTTATGACATTACTAATAACAAAGTCATTATTTTAAATGTTCGAGCTTTTGTGAAACTATTTTTCCTTTTCAACATATGACCAATCCTACTTCTGATAAAACAGTTGAACCTTTCCTTCAAGATTTTACTTCTGCTTCTATTGAAATAACACCTATTGTGCCTGACACTGATACAAATACACACAATGCACATGACACTGATACAAATACACACAATGCACCTGATCCCGACAATGCACTGATCTTGACATCGATGCGATTACACAAAATGCATCCGATATTGGTACAACCACTCAACTTGGTTCTCCGATCATAATGAGCCACCATCGATCGATACAATGGCTCAAACCACCGGAAGATCTACCAGGTCCAGAAGCAACCCAAAATACTTACAAGTATATGATTGTACATTGCCTCAATCTCTCCAAAATACACACTCAGCTCAATGCATTAAGTCTGGGAGAAAATATGGCATTGAAAGTGTTCTATCTACTCAACGGTTGTCTGAGAAACATACAGCTTATACTGCTTCTATAAGCCAAATCACTGAGCCTAAAACTTACAAGCAAGCTAGTCAGAGTGTTGAATGGCAACAAGCTATGAAAGCTGAAATACAAGCCCTTGAGAAGAATAATACCTGGGCATTAGTTGACTTGCCACCCAACAAACATTGTATTGGTTGCAAATGGGTGTATAAAGTCAAATATAAAGCAGATGGAAGCATTGAGAGATATAAAGCTCGTTTAGTAGCAAAGGGCTATACTCGGGAAGAAGGATTGGATTACTTTGACACCTTTTCTCCGCTCACCAAACTCACCACAAGAAGATTGGTACTAGCTATGGTCGCGTTTGAAAATTGGCATTTACATCAACTAGATGTAAACAATGCATTCTTACATGGTGATTTGGATGAAGAAGTATATATGACACCTCCACCAGGTTATTGCAATAACACTAAAGTATGCAAGCCGATCAAGAGTCTATGGTTAAAAACAAGCCTCAAGACAATGGTTTCAAAAACTAACCTCATGTCTTCTCAGCTATGGATTTAAACAATCAAGGTCCGATAGTTCTTTTTTATTAAAACTTCTCCTACTTCCATAATCGTTTCTTTGTGTCTATGTAGATGACATCATTCTAGCTGGAAATGATCTAAAAGAAATTCAGGCCATTAAGACTCACTGGACAATACTTTCACCATCAAAGACCTGGGAACATTAAAGTATATTCTAGGTATTGAGGTGGCACGCAGCAGAAGAAAGGCATTGCTATTTGCCAAAGGAAATATGCATTGGACATACTAACAGAGACAGGTACTTAGCCGCAAACCTACATCTACACCAATGGATTCAAAAGTTGATCTTCACAATAAAGATGACACACTCCTAGTGATCCACGCTTATAGAAGATTGGTTGGAAGATTATTGTATCTCACAATCACAAGGCCCGACATATCTTACAAGTATTCAAACTCTTTCTCAGTTTATGTCCAAACCTACAAATGCTCATATGAGTGCAGACACAGAGTATTAAGATACATCAAAACAAATCCAGGAAAAGGCCTATTCTACTCTACACGATCAACAAAACTTCTAACAAAGGCTTCTCGAGATCTTTGATTGGGGTCGTTGTCCGATACTGAAGAAGAAGTATTGGAGGTTTTGCAATCTACTTAGGCAACTCTCTAATATCATGGAAGGCCAAGAAACAACAGCTGATTAGCGGTCTTCAATGTAGCGAGAATATAGAGCCATTGCCTATCACTTGTGAAATACAATGGCTAACCTACTTACTTAATGATCTTCAAGTCCAAAATTCGGCCCATGATGATCTATACAGACAACAGAATCAGCCGTCTGATTGCACATAATCCTTGTCAACATGAAAGAACCAAGCACATACAAATTGATTTGCCATTTTGTACGAGAGAAAATTGAAGAAGGCTTGCTTAAACTAGTCCACATTCCCTCATCACAACAAACGGCCGATATATTTACCAAGCCCTCTTCCTCCTCACTTGTTTCAAGATCTTATCTCCAAGTTGGGCATGGTTGATATCCATGCACCACTTATGGGGGTATCAAACATCGAAGAATAAAAACGTGTTTTGTTTTATAAACAAAACCGTGTTTAATATATTCAAGTTTTTAACAGATTATTTTGGTTAGGAAAAGTTAGTTATAAAACATTGTTATGGTAGTTACAAATTTCTGTTATATAAACACATTATGTTGTAAATCATCATTCATTGAATTCAATCTGATTTTAATTTTCCTTCATTTGTTTCTCTTACTTCTTGATTGTTCCATTCTCGAATTGTTCTTGGTGAGAGATTTCAATAGTTGGCTTGTTTGTATATTCTCGCATCTCGTGCTCTCTCGTCCACGATCGCGGGCGAGTCCAACCGAGTGGAGCTCGTGGAATGGTTCGGTAATATTTTAATAAGGATGAATTACGAGTTTGTCCCCTCAACAATATAACATTCGAGTGTTTTTTTTTTTTTAAGTATTTTTTAAATGAACTTTTGGATATAAAAATTGATTGGTGGTTAATTTGGAATTGACTTTTGGATAAATCACTTCTCCAAACAATCTATTTTAGAGAAGCATAAAATGCATCGACCCACATAAGAAAAAAATCTCCATGCCTCACAGAGGGAGCAAAAACCTCAAGTACAATGAATATCAAACATCCCCTTCATTATCTCTCTTTGGGGCACCCTTCGAATATCAAGCGAAGCATCCGTCTCGCTCCCATCACCATTTGAGACTTCGTGAGTCCGGTAAATCCATCAACTCATTGTGATCATTCCCTCTCTCCTTAAATGAATTTTGGCAATGGCGAACAATACTGCCAAACAAAGATGGAGAACTTCTCCACCAAGCTTGATTAATAGCCAACAGGGGCATTATAGGTCCCCACAACATTAATCTCTCTCCAAAGAAGCCATTGAACATCCCGAGAGGACTTGGTATATTCCTCTCCAATTTCACCGCTCAATTCCATCTATCGGCTATCATGTCCGCTCATGGAGTCCATCAATTCCTCCACGTCACATCTACTCCCACTATTCAAGCGCGGATGTGTCTAATCAACAAAGCTACTCCTCAATCGAAAAAAGCTAGCACATCTCGGAGGTAGTATTCTCAAAAGATTCAACCATGCACGCTTTTGGGAAGAAGATCATAAGTCTATAAAGAGGTGGCTATGCACCATCCGTGGCATCCTCAAAGACTAAGGGTATGTTTTTTTAGTGATTGTGGATGATTGGGGGAAATTTCTAGGGAATGAGAGTTTGATGTGATGGATTGAGAAATGTGTGCATTAGTATATAAATACATTGGAAAACATAATGCATGTTTGGATGGTGATTGGGTGAAGAAGTTGGGAAGGGAATATGATTGAGGGAGTTAAACAAACAAAGCCTAAGTCTCGTAAGAGATAGATGCACGCCATCCAAAACACTCATCAATCACAAAGTCTTACAAGAAGTGGCCTCACGCCACCCCGGAAACTCCTATGAAGACTTTCCAAGATAGTGCGTAAAAACGTCAAGTCATGAAAATACCGACGTATATAAAAATCGAGAAAAACAAACGAAGAAACAAGAGACCACAAAAACACGAAGAAGAGCGAGCGGGGAGCACGGGGCGCCCTGAGCGTGCCTCCGTCGCGTGAGATGGCTCTTCCCGCTCCTCACCTCTAACCTCTACTCTCAAGCACTCTCCAACCTCTCTACTCTTGCATGGATACTCTTTAGTCTCAACTCGTCGGTGAAATTCCCGCCAAGTAAGCTCGTGAGAAACCCGTGAAGGCTATATGACAAGAAAACTAGAATAAGCCTTTCAAAAAAACTAAGTCCTTCGGGACTCTCAACTCTCAAGTCTCTCACAAGGGACTACTTACTCACAAGAAATATTCCATCCGAAAAAGTGCTATGTCCCGTGAGGACTCTTGCAAGATACTCAACTCCTAGGCTCCCCGCGAGCCTCATGCTCCGTGCGCTCCATGCTCACGAGCCCCCACTTTTCATAGACCTCTCGCTCGGGAATCTCCTCTCGAGGAGACATCTAGGGGTGTCAATTTGGGTTGGTCCGGGTTCGCAGGTTCGCGTGTCGAAACAACCGACCCGGACCGCACTGTTTAATTATTCGTGTCGAATCTTGAACCCGGACCCGACCGCTTATTTCACAGTAACCGGACTCGACCCACTTAACCCGTCTAATAAAATTATTTTAATATATATTTAATATTTTTAATGAATAAATTTATTTTTTTCGTAATCATACACTATTCGATCAATATAAAATATTACAATTCACAACATACAAAAATAAATGACATAATTGCATAAATAGCATAACATACTAATCATATTTTGAGGACAATATTCAAAAAGATATGCATAATAATAATAAATACATAATTAATGAGGTTTTATCATATGAGTTTTAAAGATATTCTTGTTTGTTGTTTTTTTCTTACAATTAATTATTTACTTAATTTTTTTAAAATTCACAAACAAAGGTTAGACGGGTTAAACGGGTCATAATAGTTGACCGGACCGACTGTTTAATTGGCGGGTTAGTCGTGGTTCCGACCCAACTTCGACCCGGACCCACGAAGCTTCGAACCCATACCCATTAATTTCGTGTTAGGTTCGTGTCGGGTTTTGCGTGTCGGGTCCCAAATTGACACCCCTAGAGACATCCTTCTCCTCGGAAGATCAAATCCTTCATGGATCACATATTCATAAGAAACTTAGACGCGGCTCCCTCCCCGCCTTCCGTCGCCGATGGGAGTGGGGACTTATATTGGAGACAAAATTGACTTTTTTCAATATCTCATATTTTAATTATTTTCCACATTGTTATGTATTACTTTATTAATTATCCATCTTATTAATCATTATGGATCTCATATATAATTATATAGTGCACAAGGCCCATACCGCCCATGCAATCCATCAACACAGGTATAAAAAGGTTCGTTTGTCCCATTTATAAGTATTCTCGATTAATTGCGAGTTAATTAATCTTTTCCTCTTTGATTCTCCTACTTAGATGATCTTGGCTTGCGGCGTTGGAGGGTCTCCAGGACAATCTCAAGTCCCGTCTAGTATTTGATGGTGTTGCATGCAGTTCTCATCCGAACAACTACCACCTCCAGAAAAGAAATTGAACCACCATTTATTTAGAGTGATCTACTTATTTTTAGCATCATCATATATATTCAGAGAAAACATTCTACATAACATGTGGGCTGGAAATAAAAACAAATTTGAATAGCTTCAACTTCATCCACTCGAAATATAGGGCCTCTTACTCAAGAAATCGACATCATGAGCTGAAGGCTGAAGCCCATGAAAATTTGATAAAGCCAATGACGGTAAACTTGAATTATCTCATTTTATGATAGTTCATTTAATTTAAATTAATTGCTTTATAAAGTTTCAGTATTTGTGCTTCAGTATTTTTATAAATATTTTGAAAATTAGTTAAAATTAGAAAATAAGTTAGGTTTTTCTTTTTCAAGAGAAACTTTGTTGGGTGGGACAAATTTTATGTTTCGATAATTTAAGTGGGCAAGAACATACAATGTTATATATTTGAGGGGGCAAACTGTGATTCACCCTTATTAAAATATTTCGAATCATTTCCACGAGTTCACTCAGCTTTGGACTCACCTGAGATCGTGGAAGAGCACGAGATGCAGAATATACAAACAAGCCAATCATTATTATATTGTCGATAAATCGTCGTATCAGAAACCTTTTACCTTTGAAAAATATATTTTTAATTCGTAGAAATCGGTAAAATATTCTGAAGGAAAATGATGTTATTACTTGGCGACTTGGCACTTGGCAGCAACAAAAATGTCACGTCATGGATTTTGCTGGCGTAAGACTCTCTCTGAAAACCCCTACATCTGGGTTTAATTTCCTTATGGTTTGGTGTTATTGTGTGTGTAAGGCATCAACTCCAACCCAACTTTAAATCCAACACCAAAACACCAAATACGCAAAAACTCCTTCCAACCCAACTCTAAACATTACACCAAATTTGGTGTAATACAAATATTCTCTTATTACCCTCCAATTTCTTCTACTTCAAACTTGGTGTAACACCATTCCTTACACCAAATTTGGTGTAATACAAATATTCTCTCACTACCCTCCAATTTCTTCTACTTCAAACTTTTAATTCCTATTGTATCCTATATTTGATATATAATTCATTTGTAACATGATTTTAGTTATTTAAATTTTGTATATAGTTATTATTTTGGATGAACAATTATAATAACTAAAAATATTTAATATTTATCAATAAATTATTATAAATTAAACTTAATTGCATATTAGTTGTAATATTTATTTTGTGATATTAGTTGTAATATTTATTTTACAAGATAATTAATTAATGTAATATTAGTTAAATATTGGTTTTTATTTAGTTACATTAGTAGTAATAAAATATAAGCAAGAAAAATAATTGCATAAACAAATAAATTTGTTATTCTAAAATGAAAAAAAAATATTAAAATACTTATTTGGTGTAATATTTAGTGTAGTGGGTTGGAGATGCTTTTTGAAAAATTACACCAAAACACCAAATTTAGTGTGATTTTCACACCAAATTTGGTGTCATGGGTTGGAGATGCTCAAAGAAAACGTATTTTCATGTTCAAAGAAGTTAGTTAGAATGGAGAATTGCTTGGATGGGGAGAAAACAATGGTGGAAGAGTCTCTTGGAGAAAACTAACAAAAGGGTGGCTTCAGGACATTGCCATTTATAATTGGTGAGTGAATTTTTTTTTAGGGAGCCCGCTATTAACACCCCCAAAACCTATCAATACACCCTTTCCTTAATTACAAAAATATCATCATCGAAAAATTAAAATGCCCTTGGTACCCTACCAAATTTCTAAATACACCCACCAAATCTTTTAATACACTTCATCTTTTTAAAACCTTCTAATCTTCTCCCACCCCACCTACATTTTTCTTCTTCCAAATCTCCATGAAAGCCGAGCTTAACATCCAAAAAGAAATGCCGCGGCAAGAAAAATTGATGAGGCTACTTGATTGCTTTGAAAAAAATTTACATGGCAAATTGTAATATATATAATAATTATCCATCAATTTAGCGCTAACATAATTCTTAGAAAATCATAAATCCGCACCACTCGGATGAGGTTTTTAAATGACCCCGAGGACAAAACAATGGAACACCAAGTAGGCATCATGTGTAGTGATATTTTCTCCATTTGTATGCAATATTAGATTTTCTGCTTTGAATAAAAAATATATAAGACAAAACCAACAAATTTTGAAGAATGAACACGACAATTCTTCTAACCTCACAGATAAATAAAGAAACCATGGTTTCATTTTTTTTTTAATAAGTCGAGAAATCTTGGTTGGGAGGAGATAAATTTCAAATAAATCGAAAGATACGAGTTCAACCCTGGTTAACACCCTTATAAAGGATTATTGATACCACTTGAAATTTACAAACTAGTGGTAGAAACCATTGTTTAATGAGATGCTTGACTGTTCCAATATTTATCTTTATGGAAGAATTGGAGTTTAATTGGGAAAAAGGGTAAATTCGTAAATATTGGGGGTGTATTAAGTAATTAGGTTTACTTTAAAAAGAGAGAAGAAGTGTATTAAGAAAGGGGGTGTATTGATAGGTTTTGGGAGTGTTAATAGCGCACTCCTTTTTTTTTTTACATGCATACCCAAAAACCCTATAATCAATTTATGAATTGGGTTTTTTTCTTGAAGTTTTTTTCAAGATTAATTGGACGTTGACTTAGTTTTTGTTGTAAATTTGTACAGCGAATGAGGCATTTGAGAAGATAGCAACATATGGGCTGCTGCCAAACATGATATTGTATTTGATGAAACAGTATAACATGGAAATGACCACTGCTTCAAATGTATTATTTTTCTGGTCAGCAACCACAAATTTCATGCCTCTTGTTGGAGCTATTATTTCAGATTCTTACTTGGGCAGGTTTTATACTATTGGAATTGGATCAGTTATCTGCCTCATGGTAATTTGATCTTGTCTTGCTTTTGTTGTTGGCCAAAGATCAAGAATTATGTTGCTTTACTACTTTTTCAGAATTTCTGTACTACAGAAACTACAAAATGGTTTGAGCAATAAAGATTTCTTGTGATTTTCGATGTAGTCATAGATATGTCTGAAATGCTATTGGGAAATACTGCAAAATCAGTATTAATGTTGAAAAAAATTCATTAATCGAAAGAGGTGAAGTTTGAACACTTGACCTCACCTCTAATAGATGAGACCAAGTACCATCTCTCGGCAAAGTATTTTTCTCCTTATTTGTTCGCAGTTCATTCAAAGGGATTCCTTATCTCAAGTTTCTATGCATTTGATTGAATTTTTTAACAATGAAGGGAATGATTCTTATGTGGTTAACAACCATAATCCCACAAGCAAGGCCGCCTCCATGTGATCCATCTAGTGACATTTGCAGCTCGGCAACAATTTACCAATTTACGTTCCTATGTGCCTCTCTCGGACTAATCTCCATAGGAGCTGGTGGAATCAGTTCATCTTCCTTAGCCTTTGGTGCTAATCAATTGGAAAATGGAGATTTCCAGAGAAAACCAGGTGTTAAAGAGAGCTATTTCAGCTGGTACTATGCCTCTTTCACGTTCTCTGGCCTCTTTGCTTTAACTTGTATTGTTTATATTCAAGACACAATGGGATGGGGAGTTGGTTTTGCAGTTCCTGCTGTGTTGATGCTGTTCAGTGTTATTTCGTTTTATTTGGCATCCCCTTTTACATCAAAGTGAAGAGTAAAACAAGCTTAGTCACTGGTTTAGCGCAAGTGGTTGTAGCTTCTTACAGAAATCGACACCTGAAATTATCGGACGATGCACACACGGTTTACCACTACAAGAGTGGCTCTGTCCTTGTTTTTCCCAGCAAAAAGCTCAGGTCTGAGAATTATCTTTACAGGATTTTACTGTATCCTTCTTTACATTGTTTTGCTACTGCTGTGGATAGAATTTGGACACACATTGTGTGTGCATATCTCATCTTTGTGTAAGAATGGACATTCAAATATTTGCTACTGCTGTTGATTTTTGCTCCCTTAATGTTTTTTTGTCATTAAACCTAAGGTTAATAGAAAATAAAAATATCATGAGATTTAGTCTAATTCCCAAAAAAAAAAAAAAAATGTAGCTACCTTTCAAAATTACAAATACCCTCTCAATATATGTCTCTATTTTATAAATTGTATCCTCAATAGGGGTATTTGTTAAGACAATTAAAACCTTTGTTTATTTGTAATAACTTAACGGGGTTTTATAATTTTGAAAGATAATTGGTTTTTTCGTAATTAGGCCAAACTTGAAGGGTAGTTTTTGTAATTATCCCTTAAAACTTATGCACTTCTGGCATGATAAAAACTAGTGACTACTTTGTTTATTGTCTTCAGGTTTTTAAATAAAACCCGCATTGTCAAAGATTCACAGAAAGACTTGAGCCCAGATGGTAAAGCTACAAATCCATGGAGTCTTTGCAGTGTAGATCAAGTAGAGGAGCTCAAATCACTACTCAAAGTAATCCCAATATGGTCTACTGGAATGATTATGTCTGTAAATATCAGCCAGAACTCTTTTCCAGTACTCCAAGCATCTTCCATGGATCGACATATTACTTCAGGCTTCACCATTCCAGCAGCCTCCTTTAGCATGTTTGCCGTTATATCCATTATAATTTGGATCGCGCTATACGATCGCGTATTTCTTCCGTTGGCATCTAGAGTCATGAGAAGACCAGTTCAAATAAGTACTCAAACAAGAATGGGAATCGGGATATTTCTCTCGTTCTTAGCCATGGTGGTGACATCATTTGTTGAGAGTATTCGTAGAGATCTAGCAAGTAAACAACGATATTTGGATTATCCACAAGCCACCGTGCAAATGTCGGCAATGTGGCTAGTGCCACAATACTGCCTGACTGGTATTGCAGAGGCTTCAAATGTGATCGCGCAAAATGAGTTCTATTTTTCAGAGTTCCCGAGAAGTATGTCGAGTTTAGCGTCCACTCTAAGTGGGATTGGGATGTCTATGGCAAATTTAGTGGCAAGTTTGGTACTGAATAGTGTTGACACTGCATCAAAAGCAGGGGGACATGAAAGCTGGATTTCGAGCAACATTAACAAGGGGCACTATGATTACTATTACTTGGTTCTTGCTGGATTGAGTTTGGCTAACTTGATTTATTTTCTTGTTTGTATTAAGGCTTATGGTCCTTTAAGAGAAGAAATAAATCTGGCCGATGATGAGGATGAGTTTTGAGTTGTAAGTTACAAATTTGTGCCTTTTTATTAAGTTGATATGGATTTACAGTCTTATAACTTATAAGTAGCATAATAACTTCTTGAAAATAGAGAAAACGGTGGAAATGATTGTTCCTTCAATTCGAATCTGTTGTAATATTTGTGTTTCATCTCGTATTCTACTTGGTAAAAAATATACATTTGACATGACGGATTCATGTAAAGAATATATTCAAGAGATGGCGTTGTCTTAACTACTGTAAATGTCCTCTTAGCAAATAGAATTTGGAATTTCCCTGTTAATTCCAATAGTCAGGTGCCTTTGCACATAGCATTTTTATGTTTTTGCAGTGAAATGATAATTCATTTTTGTATTCTGTTAATCTTTTAGCAGGCCCGTGTCTTCAAATTTTGAGGCCATGGACCACGATTAAAATCCTCTATTCCATTTATCTATGTAAGTGTCACGTATACAAACATGACATCATCATGTCCACATGGTAAGTATTGGTATGATTAAAATATAAGATGAAAGCTTCGCGAGCCACATCAAATAAGAATATAGAAGACATGTTTGGTTAACATATTTTTCTTCCACTTAACAGATAGTTAGGTTATAGGACCCACTGTTATAAAAGTCTCTGCGTAGGCGTTAGACTTCCTTTCCGTCTTTGTTTTTTTTTTTCGATTAGCCCCGTTTAACTCTGTTGAGGCTCTGCCAGACGCAGGCTAGGCTCCGTCTGCCGCTCGACTAATACCTAGCACTTTTTAACAACGATAGGACCTCGTACTCGAGAAATCCGATGGGACATCCGAGATGAAGCCCACAAAGCTTCTCATAGCAATTAAGTATAAAATTTGATAATGAGAGAAAATTAGAAATAAATTAGGGTTTTCTTTGTTGGGTGGGAGGACATATTTTTCAAATAGTTGAGGGGGCTGACTGTAATGTCTGTAATTCACCCTTATTAAAATATCACTGAATCATTGCATGAGTTCCACTAAGCTAATTGTTGGGAAAAATCGGATCCCACATTCATCCCCTAGGGACAAGCAGAAATAACCGAGAAATAAAATAAAAATAACAACAATCCACAACACAAGAATTTACGTGGAAACTCCAAAACCGGAGAAAAACCACGGGCCCACCAAGAAAGAAATTCCACTATGTGAAATATTTTTACAATCACACAGACATTCTCTCTCCCGACCCCAGTACCCCACACTCTTACAAACCTTTGACTAACTCACACCTCTCTCCCAACTCTCCATACTTGAGAATACAAGAGAGGAATTTAACTAGAAGTCAAACCACAAATGTTAAAGTGTATTTGGTAGTGCAATTGATAACACCACACATGGGTTCCTTAAATAACCTTAAGGTTCCCACCCCTTTTGTTCCACAACCAATGTGGGATACAAAAGCCCTTCTTTTATTTTTGACACCAAAACTCAACAAACTCCACTTGGCAAAAAAAAAGAAGCTCCATTCGCTTCACCGCCAATCATGATTCTCAACCCGGAACCATCATTCTCAAACCAGAGAACCCTACTCTACCATATGAGTAGACCACTTAGAATACACCATTCTAAGAATTTTCTTGGCACATGTCGAAAAACTCATTGAAATTTATGGTGCAACTCGACTTTTGACCCTCCGGAAGTCCTTGACCATCGACATAACACACACTCAGTATCCATGCCAAACCGATACCGTGTGTAAAATCCACCATACACCCCGCATCCATGTCAAACCAATGCCCGTGTGAAATTCCACCACACCTGCATCTTTCGTGTGCAAGTTCGTGGACCCGCTAACATAACCACATCCTCTTTCATGGCAACTTGATATGCAAAAGGACATACATTTTCTAATCGAGAAAATCCTCACTTCCACAATGTTAGCCCCGGATTAGGAGTTATTTGCGATTAACTCCACCTCCACATTAATGATTAACCTTCAAAGTCTTGCGTAACCCGGATTGTACCAACGTATCTCGACTTATACTTGCCATAAGCCAAACTTGACCCTTCCATCAAATTTCTCCACCGCTTGAACCACCTAGCGCGATGAACAACCGCCTCCAAAGAGACCCCGGACACCTCTCAAGAAATCTTTTTCGATGTGGAAGGTCGACATCGTTGCGACCGCGAGCATACTCGGAATTTCAAGAGACCCAACCCGGGCTCGATACCACTTGTTGGTAAAAATCGGATCCCACATTCATCCCCAGGGACAAGCGAGAAATAACGAGAAATAAAATAAAAATAACAACAATCCACAACACAAGAATTTACGTGGAAACTCTAAAACCAGGAGAAAAAACCACGGGCCCACCGAGAAAGAAATTCCACTATGTGAAACATTTTTACAATCACACGGACATTCTCTTTCCAAGAGCCCAATACCCCCACTCTTACAAACTTTGACTAACTCACACCTCTCCCAACTCTCCATACTTGAGAATACAAGAGAGGAATTTAACTAAGTCAAACCACAAAGGTTAAAGTGTATTTATTTAGTGCGATTGATAACACCACATGGGTTCCTTAAATAACCTTAGGGTGCATTTGGATGGGGGATTTGGGAGGGGATTTGGGAGGAGGGATTTGAAATCCTTAGCTAAATCCACACCCCCTGTTTGGCATATAAATCCAAATCAATAGATTTCAAATCCCTCTTTAAGTTTTAGTTCATTTTGAAAAGGATTTCAAATCCCTCCCAAAACCTACCAGTCATTTGAAATCAATTTTTTTTTTCCCTTTATGTTCACTTGCGCATATTCACACACACTTACACACATTGCACACATTTACATATACTACACACATTTACACACACTACGCATACATTCACACATTACACATACATTTACACACACTACACACATTACACATATTTACACACACTGCACACACTACACATATCGCACACATTTACACACACCGCACACACTACACACATCGCACTTATTTTTATTTATTAAATATCAATTAAGAAAATAAATAGAGCTTCTAATTTTTTTATCAAAACTTACGATGGATTTGAAATCCTTACACAAATTCGCGATCATCCAAACAAGAGGTGGATTTTAAATCCAATGACTTTGAAATCCATTCATTTGAAATCGTTTGAAATTTCAAATCCTCCATCCAAATAGGGCCTTAAAATTCCCACCCTTTTGTTCCACAACCAATATGGAATACAAAAGCCATTTTTTTATTTTTAACACCAAAACTCAACACTAATTAGAGCACTAGATTCTGAATACATATATACAAGCAACCCAACCATTATTATATTGTCAATGACTCAATTATTATCAGAAAAGTCTTTCAAAAAAGGTTTTTATTTAGTAGAAATCAGTAAAATATTCTCAAGGAAAAGGATGCTGTTTCTTGGCAGCTAAACAGCAACAAAAATGATCACGTGTGGGATTTTGCCGGTCTTTTAATTTATTTATTTCCCCAAATACACTCTCTAAATCTGGGTTTTAATCTCCTTATGATTTAGTCTTAGTTGTATTTTCATGTTCAAAGAAGTAAAAAAAATGAAGAAGAATTGAATGGATGGGGAGAAAACAATGGTTGAAGAAGAGCCTCTTTTGGAGAAAACTAACAAAAGGGTGGCTTCAAGACATTGCCATTTATAATTGGTGAGTGAATTTTTTTTTTTTTTTTACATGCATACCCAAAAAATCAATCAGTCAATTTATTATAATTAGGGTTATTTTTTTCTTGAATTTTTTTCTAGATTAATTGGACGTTGACTTAGTTTTACTTGTGAATTTTGTACAGCGAATGAGGCATTTGAGAAGATGGCAACATATGGTCTGATGCCAAACATGATATTGTATTTGATGAAACAGTATCATATGGAAATGACCACTGCTTCAAATGTATTATTTTTCTGGTCAGCAACCACAAATTTCATGCCTCTTATTGGAGCTATTATTGCAGATTCTTACTTGGATAGGTTCTATACTATTGGAATTGGATCAGTTATCTGCCTCATGGTAATTTGATGTTTTTATTGTTGGTCTAGTTAGTTCTATTGCTGACTATTTTGTCTGAAATTGTGTAATTTGATTGGGAATTGCTCGCTATGACCTGTCAGGTGTAAACATGTCAAAAGAATTGGGGATTCTGGTTATTTGGCACAAAGATTGTCACTAAAACATTAAAATCCCCCAAATTTATTTAATTTTTGGTGATTTGACATGTCAAATTTTGAGCCAAATCACCAATTTCCCTAAATTTCTTAATAACATCGCTCATAGTTAGCAATTACGGTATAATTAAACATTCCAGTCAAATATGCACTAAATGTTCAAAAAATCAAATGTCCAAATATTTGAAAGATATTGGAACAAAATTTAAAGGTGACTATTTAGAGGACTGAATCTTCAATTAGTCCAAGTTACAAGTTACAGAACTGAAAAAACCATTTCCCCTTTTTTAAAGTTTCTGTACTGCAGAAACTATAAAATTATAGTGGAAAATGGTTTGAACCATATGAATTTTTGAAGTTTTTTTTTCCTTGGGTTTTTTGTTGTGAAACAATATTGATGTCAACAAATGAACTATTAGTATTAATAGAAAGGAAGAAGAATGCAATTATCTCAAGTTTTTGTGCATTTGATTGAATTTTTCAACATTGAAGGGGATGATTCTTCTGTGGTTAACAACCATAATCCCACAAGCGCGGCCTCCTCCATGTGATCCATCTATTGACATTTGCAGCTCGGCAACAATTTTCCAATTTACGTTCCTATGTGCCTCTCTCGGACTAATTTCCATAGGAGCTGGTGGAATCAGGTCCTCTTCCTTAGCATTTGGTGCTAATCAGTTGGAAAATGGAGATTTCCAGAGAAAACCAGGTGTTAAAGAGAGCTATTTCAGCTGGTACTATGCCTCTTACACGTTCTCCTGCTTATTGCTTTAACTTGTGTTGTTTATATTCAAGATAAAATTGGATGGGGAGTTGGTTTTGCAGTGCCTGCTGTGTTGATGTTGTTCAGTGCAGTTTCGTTCTATTTAGCGTCCCCATTCTATATCAAAGTGAAGAGCAAAACAAGCTTAGTCACTGGTTTAGCGCAAGTGGTTGTAGCTTCCTACAGAAATCGACATCTCAAATTATCAGACGATGCACACACGGTGTACCACTACAAGAGTGGCTCTGTTCTTGTTTTCCTAGCAGAAAGCTCAGGTGTGAGAGTTATCTTATTTATTCTATCATTCTTTACATTGTAAAACATATGAGCATTGGTGTACTAAGAGATATGGTGCTTGGCTAAACATATATAGAAGATCTGAAAAGCTTTTACATTTGATAAGATGATATTAGAGCTTATAGGATGTGAGATCTTATTATGAAAATAAGTTGAACTATTTGGATAATATAAGATGATGGAGTTTTTAAATGTTAGTAATAGCAAGTTTATACTTAAAATAGTCAAAATCAAATGAGGTTTTAAACACAAATGATCGTATTTTAAAAAAGTTGCGAGATCCCAACTATTTAAAAATTCCTAGTAAGCTCGTAAAATTTTCTTTTGGAAGCTTATAAGACTTTTTCTTTTAAAAAATTACCAAACTCTTTTAGACCGTTCATAAAAGAGCTTATAAACAGACAAAAAAATTTATCAGATATTTTGAAGAGCTTATAATTAAGCTCAACCAAACATCCTTCAATTTGTTTTGCTTCCGGTGTGGATAGAATTTGGCCAAACATTGTATGACCATATCTCATCTTTGTATAAGAATAAGGAAATTCAGTTGTTCATGTGAAGTTATATCGACACATTTGAACAAAAAGTTAATTCGTTTTCACATTTTTCGCTACTATACTTGTAGTTAATGTTTTTTTCATGATAAAATAAACTAGTGCCTGCTCTGTTTAAACTTCAACAATTGTCTTCAGGTTTCTAAATAAGGCCTGTATTGTTAAAGATCCCCAGAAAGACTTGAGCCCAGATGGTAGAGCTACAAATCCATGGAGTCTTTGCACTGTTGATCAAGTAGAGGAGCTCAAATCACTTCTCAAAGTAGTCCCAATATGGTCTACAGGAATGATTATGTCTGTTAATATCAGCCAAAAATCTTTTCCAGTACTCCAAGCATCTTCAGTCGATAGACGTATCACTCCAAACCTCACTATACCAGCAGCCTCCTTTAACATGTTCACTGTTATATCCGTTATAACATGGATCACGCTCTATGATCGCGTATTTCTTCCATTGGCATCTAGAGTCATGAAAAGACCAGCTCATATAAGTACTCAAACAAGAATGGGAATTGGGATATTTCTCTCGTTTTTAGCCATGTTGGTGACATCATTTGTAGAGAGTATTCGTCGAGGTCTAGCAAGTAAAGAAGGATATATTGATTATCCACAAGCCACCGTGAAAATGTCGGCAATGTGGCTAGTGCCACAATATTGTCTGACGGATTTGCGGAGGCTTCAAATTCAATCGCGCAGATTGAGTTTTATTTTACAGAGTTTCCGAGAAGTATGTCGAGTATAGCTTCTACTCTACAGGATATTGGGATGTCTTTGGCAAATTTTGTAGCAAGTTTGATACTGAATAGTGTTGACAAAATATCAAAAGCAGGGGGCATGAGAGCTGGATTTGAGCAACATCAATAAGGGGCACTATGATTACTATTACTTGGTTCTTGCTGGATTGAGTTTGGCTAACTTGATATATTTTGTTGTCTGTAGTAAGGCTTATGGTCCTTTGAGAGAAGAAAGAAATCTGGCAGAAGAAGAGGATGAGTTGTGAGTCAAAAGTTCCAAATTTGTACTCTTTTTTTATGTTGATTGATATATATATATATAGAGAGAGTGTAATTTACAAATACTAGAAAAAAAAGTGATTCTCTCAGCTTATAGTTAGAAAAAAATCTAAGTGTTCGAAAATTATAACTCTCGCTTTTGATTATCGCTTCATTTAATCAAAACCTAAAAATAGGAGACGAGGTGCCGGGGTGCTTTAGATTCTTCATTCTCGCTTTTAGTTTGACTTCGTACACACAATAAAACAGTTTTATAAGCTATCCACCAAATCATCTCTCCCGACTTAACTAATTTTCAGCTCCTATTTGTAAATATTATCGACGAATCTCAACTATTTGCCGCTTCTATAACAACAAATCCATTTTCTCTAAAAATGAAGTGTTTGCAACACTCCCATAGTCTCATAAGTCATTACATATCATTGCAACTTGAGAAAACACAAGGTGGGATATACATGCTTGTTCATTCCATTTTCACTATGTTTCAATATGGTGTTTCATCTCGAATTCTAATCATAATATCTTTGTTAGGAAAATAGTATGGTTTTACATTGATAAAATGGCTAAGTGTATAGGTGTATAGGCTTAGTCGACGCTGGAATTAAATGCGTCTCCGCAATATGAAAACACCCCGTATACCGAGTGCTCACGGTTCGCGCTCGTCTATAAGATATAACGACTTAACTATTTCGGTTTAGCAAAGACTAGCAAAATCGAAACTTCAAAGAACAACAAAAATGTCTTTCAAGCTTTAGAAGGAGGGAAGTATTCGCCTTATTTTTAGCTTCACCGCAAGTGTACGGTGTAGTTTATAGAATAGGGTTAGCAAGGTCGAATCCACGAGAGACTAATAAATTAATGTACTAAGTATTGAAATTGTAATAGTCTTATTGTTATCTAGACGATCGAAATTGGGTGATTGGTTTTGTTAAAGCAAGACAAGAATTTAGCATAAAAAGACAAAGTAAATAGTTGATTAAAAGATCAAGGAGATAGAATGGATTCTAGGGTTATGGTTTGAGTTAATATCCCCTTTTGTTATCGATTAATCACAACCAAAGTTATTATTAATTCTTCCCTATAAGGCAATCACAAAAGTATTTTACCCTCTCTCTCGAGATGCATGTAAAAATGTTGATTGGATTATCTATGTTAGCATCTCTACTCAATATAAGATATCCAACTCCAAAAAGCATAAAAGATCAAATATCCTCACAAATATTCACTGAGACTTCTCAATCTTGCAAATATTCATGTCAAGTACTCACTGAGATCTAGTATTGAAACTCATCTCTCGAATTATGAATCAATACATCAAAGTAAGTTAAACCAATGGCCATTTGATAAAACTCGAATAGGGTGTGAAAATAATAACTTCAATTGCAATTAAACATCAACAAAAATATCCATTAACCTAATCTCAAACCGGGAATCACAAGATGTTTAGCCGGACATAGGAAATAAATAACTCATAGACAAATTACTCAAGTTCATATCTAACTAATCGAAAGTAAATGATACTATGGAATGAGAAAACTCGGGGATGTCGATGATCTCTCGATCTATCTTCAATCCTCAAGCGTGTGGTTGCGTCATTGATCAATCCCCGAATCGTCCCGTCGAAGGTTGCTCTTTTCTCGCTTTCTAGGGCAAAAATCGGTGTGTCCTCGTTTTTGGCCGCTCATCTCTATTTATACTCCGTGTGGGTCAAAACCTACTTAGAATATGTCAAACCTGTTTTCCTACTGCGGCGACGGGCCATGCGCCTCGCGCACGACGACCGCTTGTGCGTGGTGCCGTAGGATCATTCCGAAGCGGACGACGAACCGTGGAGCTCCACACACGACCAACTCTCGGTCGGCCGTCGGGCTGATTCCTCTTTAGCGCGGGCACACGGTCGTGGTATGGACGCACGCCCGGCCGTGCGTACTGGGCTGCTTGGTGAGTCTTATTCATTTCTTTCGTTTTTCGCCGGTTCATCCGATTTCTTCTCGATTTAACTCCAAACACCACACATTAACTCGATTATTGGCGGTCCTTTACCGCAATGCTTTCAATTGTCGTGAGAATGCTACAAATATCAATTAATTCCTACAAAACGAGCAAAACATATTAAATTTTCCACTTTACGTAAATATAACCCTTTTTACTCAAGTAATGCATGCATATCAACTTATTCTAGCTACAATTAAGCCTAAAATACATGCAAAACACATACCAATCAAATCCCCTAACCTTAAAACTATTGACACGGTCATTCAACACTTTATAAACAAGACAAAACACAAATGGGAGGAATGAAAAGCAAATCAAGAACAACACATCACAATTCATGTCATTTATCCATATACGTCAAACAACAAATCAACCAAGCTTGAATATCTAACACAGAGCATAAATCAATTTAAACCATGGCAAATACTTGAATCACGCCTCTCATGGATTAAGTGTATACTCTCCTCTTTAGAATAATAAGGGAAGTGTATTTGCACAAATCATATCAATGTTGAAGAATTACCATAAGCTTGCAAATCGTCTCACATCTCTCGCCACTCGATTGTATGCAATTCATCAATCAAAAAGAAATTTTCTTTGATTGTAATGAAGGCTCTTTGGTTAAGGTAGGAAATATGGAGAAAGTAACTCAAACTCAGCGTATATAATTGGTAAGCACATCTTTTTCTCAATCAAATATTCTCATTTAAATCAAACATGCTACCCCAATCACCTCTTATTATCTTATCACATCTCTCTTCTCCTTTTTTCATACAATCCACTTTCTTTAATTTTTACATCATAATTCTCAACCTATAAGTTCATTTACGACCAACTCACTTATATAGTCGATTTTTTTCGGACTCTTCTATGAGTATATATAATCATTTTTCCTCATTTTCTTATTTTATTCCCAACATCCAACATGCACATAATTATCTAAATCCTCGATATCCTCTTATTCAACCTTATTCAATCCCCTTACTCAATGTCATATGCTCAAGTTTAGGGGTAACATATATATCAAGTTAAGGCTTGAAATGTGGCTATCAAAAAAATCGGGCAACATCTTTGAAATTGGCTAACTAGGGAAATTCAATGTCATAAAGTAGGTAAAAGGATTGAAAGGCTTAACAAAAATGGCCTTCAATCATTTTCATAAATTGCATACAACATGTGACTTGACAGAGATACTAGAGCAAGTTCTAGAATTCATATCAACATGAATGACACACTCAATCAACAAACAAGATCGAATATAATGAAAACAAGAAAGGCTCAAAGCTCAGGCTTGTAATTGCGTAATTCAAAGCATAACAACCATGATTTCAATATTCACATGCTCCATATCATATATTCTCAACCCGATCAACTCACGCTCAACACCCAATTCAAAACAACACAAATTGTTGGTGAATGCTCCCAAGATCACAACAAGCAACATAATAGCGGTCACCTCACTCCCTAAAAACCTAAGAAAGTAATAAACGTGCTTAAGCAATAAACGTGCTAAAATCGAAAACAAGCATCTAATGCAATGCAACCTATATGCTCTAAATGCAACTATATGAATGTAAATATTTCTTTTTGCCACACCCTTCAATCAAAATAACTACATCTCTACCCCAAACTTGAATGAAATTATAGCGCACATAAGAGAAGATAGAATTTCAAAGAAAAGTGTGGAATGGACTTGTCTCATCGTGAGGGTGGCGGCAGAAAGTGGCCCCGGGAGATGTGCCACATTTGTATCGATGCATCACCGCAGATCTCCGGTTCCCGATGTTCCCGCGCCGATATCTTTGCTCTTTTTCCATTCTCAAGGTATGAAACTCATCTGGTGATTCCAAAATCATCGGTCTTTGCCTCATGCTCTCCTCAAGAGCAAATAGTCTATCCTGGTAAGTGGCCCCCACGCTCCTCACCTTGGTGAGAGCTTTTCGATATGTTGGGCATCTCTTGTTGGAACCCTTGCTCAAAACCCCGCTCATGTTGGTCATACTCCATCGCCTCAATCACCAACTCATCTTCATCGAAACCCGACGACCCTCCGCCTTTTTCGCACAAGCATGGCTTCCATGACTCGTATGCGCCTCGAGTTCATAAACCAATTAGTCGATCATCAACCACAATCGTAAGTTGCGGGTTAGAAATGGGATGGCGAGTCCGATCCTTTGCTAGAAAAGAGTCATGTTCTATTCTTCTCGTTATTATTTTCAATTGGCGTAGGGCATTCATATTAATCTACCTATCTGCCGTCAATGGGCTCCAAGCCCCTCAAATTGACACGAAAATGCAAGAAATGGGGATGATCATCCCCCAATCAATATCGTACAAGCGGCCGCTTGGCCACATAATATGTATGTTCCACAAAACGGGCCTCTGTGTTGTAAGTGGGTGCGGGTTAGCATATACCCACGAGAGGTATAGCTCCCAAACTCTAGTGCTAGTTTCTTATATATCGGCCACCGCCCTTGCATGAACGCAATCCACCCAACCCACTAAAATAATCGCCAAACATCGCGTGTATCCCGAGGATTGGATACACTCATCGCCGATATATCGTGTCGGTGTAAATGAGTGGGTGATCAACCTACTCAGTGCTCCGGTAATCATCCTCAATCGAGAATAAGTCCAAGCCTCGGGGCTATCTAGGTGTACCTCTGCCGTGCGGCCGCACCCCTCGGGCCTACCCCGACCCGTTGGTTCTTTTGGTTAGCCATAAGGTCAAGTTTGTACCTAGAAAACACAAATGTGAGATTCCAAACATGCCAAGTATAACAAGAACAAGATGAATTCAATAAAAACAAATCAAATAAGGCATAATGTCTCTTCCTACAATTTAATCAACAATTACGCTCCCAAGCCTAAATAACAATGTAATTGCAGAGAATCATAGCCACTAACACCCAAAATACTCAAGCTCATGTAAGATTCATCATTGTATCAACCACATATACCTCAATTCATCAAGCCCACATGGTGTTCGATAAAATGCCCCATAGAATAATTCAAGTAAATCATGGCAAATTCATCAAAACATACACCATATATGAACCCTAATCCATAATCTACAAGAAATTCAAAAACAAACTTTAAGTTCTTACCGGAATTCTCGAAAATTAGGAAAAAGGTGAAATTGGAACCCTAGATGATCCTTTCAAACAAAATCTCACTCCAACGAAAGTTTAAGAGTTCAATTCGTGTGTGAGTAGTGGGGGTGATGAATTTGCCCGAAAATCCAAGTGAAATCGTCGAAATATTTTAAGTGGGGAGAGAGGTTTTCGCGATTTGGGGCTTAAGGAATGTTTTGAAGCGAAAATCTTATACCTCATCGTAATCGATTTTAAGTTCACCCAATAGACACGGGTCGCGTGCGCTTGTGTGCACGGCCGCCCGCGGCGTCATGCCGTGAGTTCACCCCAATCATACATGCACGCACGAGCCATGCGCATGGTGCACGCCGCTAGTGCGTAGTGCCGTGAATTAACTCCTTATCCTCGAAGCACGCACGGACGTGCGCATGGCGCACGCCGCGCATGCGGGTGCCGTATCAAAACTCCGAAATTTCCAAATTTTTTTGAAGGAAAGCAATAATATCCTAACTATCGGAGGAAAAAAATGAAAAACAATACAAACCGTTGGGTTGCCTCCTAACAGCGCTAAATTTAACGTCTATAGATGGACGTCGTATACTTGATCACGGTTTCAGCAAAGTGAGGCGTGTCACCTCTTCCTTTTGATCTCTATGAAAGTAGTGCTTGATCCTCCTCCGGTCATTTACCATAAATGTCTCCCCATCCCGGTCAACAATTCCACTATTCCTGGAGGATTCAACACTTTCTTAATCACAAACCGACCGACCGAGATTTAAGTTTTCACGAGAAAGAGTTTAAGACGCGAGTTGAACAAAAGCACTTGTTGCTTAGGGTAAAAACTCTTTTTCTTTATCATTTGATCATGCCATCTCTTGGTGCGCTCCTTGTAAATGGGAATTCTCGTAGGCTTCATCTCGGAACTCCTTCATCTTATTCAAATGCAAAAGCCTCTTCTCACCCGCCTTTGAAGTCAAAATTTAACCTTTTTACACTTAAAACGCCTTGTGCTCTAATTCTACGGGCAAGTGACACGATATCCCAAAACCAATCGATAAGGCAATGTGCTAATGGTGTCTTGTATGTAGTCCGATATGCCCATAATGCATCATCTAGCTTCATAGTTCAATCCTTGCGATTTATATTCACTGTCTTTTCTAAAATTTGCTTGATTTCGCGATTGGCTACCTCTCGCTTGCCCGTTTGCTTTTTGCGGATGGTATGCTAATGCCACCTTATGCTTAACCTCGTGCTTTGCAAGTGGATTGCTCATCAATTTATTCATAAAGTGTGACCCCCATCGCTAATCAAAGCTTTCGGGGTTCCAAACCGAGTGAATATATTTTTCTTTAGGAACTTCATCACTACTCGTGCATCATTCGTTTGTGACATCATTGCCTCAACCCATCTAGATACGTACTCACTACAAGTAGAATGTGCGATGGCCCGAAGAAGATGAAAAGGGACCCATAAAGTCAATCCCCACACATCAAAGAGCTCGATTTCCATCACATTGGTCATGGGCATCTCACGTCGTCTCAAAATATTCCCATCTGTTGGCATCTATCACACTACCGCATATATAAATAGCAATCATTAGACAAAGTGGGCAAGATAACCCACTCTGCAATATCTTTTCCACAAAGATCGTGTCGAACCAAAGTGTCCCTCGGAAGGTGAAGAATGACACTTTGTTGTAGAACTTCTTCCCACTCTTCTTGAGGCATACATTGTCCGATGATCGTGTCTACACACCTCTTAAAGAGCAAGGGGTCATCCCCATATAGAACTTGATGCCGTGGAGGAACTTCTTCTTTCGATAGGAAGATAAATCCCGGAGGCATGACTCCCGCTTACTAAATAATTCACAAAATCTGCATACCATGAGAATTTAGCATGTAGCATTAAAAAGTCGTTCATCGGGACAAGTGATCCTTCTTGTACCCTCTTCCTCATCCTTCTTGTACTCCAATCGGACAAGTGATCTCGCTACCACATTCTCACAACCATTTCTATCTCTCGATTTCCACATCCTGTAACAAAAGGATCCACCGAATCGGTCTCGGTTTGGCATCCTTCTTATCGAATATATTTTATTGACGCATGGTCAGTGTGGACTATCATCTTCGTTCAATCAAGTAAGATCGGAACTTATCGAATGCAAAAACGATTGCTAACATTTCCTTCTCGGTGGTAGTGTAATTCATTGGTACTATCCAATGTTCGCTTCGCATAATAAATGGCTCGAACAACTTATCCTTTTTTGACCAAAACAGCCCCAATCGCAAGTCATTGGCATCGCGCATCAACTCAAAGGATCGACTCAATCCAGGAACTACAAGAATTGGTGTCACCAATGCCTTCTTCAAAATCTTGAATGCGCAAACAATCATCGAAAAATTGAAAGCAATATTTTTTTCTAATAATGACTCAAAGGTTTGGTGATTTTAAAAAGTCATTAATGAACCTTCTATAGAATCGAGCCCCAAAAAGCTTCTAATGGCCTTCTCATTTGTTGGAGGTAGGAGTTTCTCAATTGCGATAATCTTCGCTCTTTCCACTTCTAAACCCGCATAAGAAACCGGTGACATAAAACAATGCCATCTCGTACCATAAAATGGAACTTTTCCCAATTCAAAACAAGGTTAGTTTCCTCGCATCTCGCAACACTAGAGAAAGATTATCAAGACAATGATCAAAAGAATCACGAAAACAGAAAAAGCATCCATGAAGATCTCCATTATGTTCTCAATTGAATCATGAAATATAGTCATCATACATCATTGAAAAGTCGCGGGTGCATTACATAGTCGAATGGCATTCTGCGAAATGCAAACATATCGCGAGGGACATGTAAATATCGTCTTCTCTTGGTCTTCGGTGCAATCATGATCCGTTGTACCCGGAATAACCATCGAGAAAATAGTAATAATCAAATCCCGCTAAGCGATCTAACATCATATCAATAAAGGGAGGGAAAAGTGATCTTTACGAGTGGCGTCATTCAACTTCCTATAATCACTATCCTAGTTATAATAAGCTCATCATTCTCATTTCTAACTACGATCATCCCCCTTTCTTTGGTACCACTTGTCTAGGACTCACCCAAGAACTATCGAAATAACATACACAATTCATGCATCTAACCATTTTAAAACCTATTTCCTCACAACCTCTTGCATTATAGGGTTCAATTTTCTTTGATTCTCGATTGAAGGTTTATAGACATCTTCCATTCTAATTTTATGCATAACAATCGATGGACTTATGCCTTTTAAATCGAAATTGACAAACCTATCGCAAACTTATGTTTTCTCAACACACTAAGCAATTTATCAAGTTTGAAGTTAAAAGGGATGATACGATTATTAGATTCGTGTTATTTGCTCCAAGGAATACATATTTGAGATGCTCGGGCAATGGCTTGAATTAGGTTCAAACAGCTCTTGAGGTTCGCGCACGGGCTGCCCGTGCTCAACGCACGGGTCGTGCATTCTTGATGGTTTCATTCTTCTCTTTGGCCTCACGCACGACCTAATCATGCTCGGATGCACGGGTTGTGCATCTTTGCGGTTTTTCTTGATTCTTGACCATGCGCATGACCGGGCGTGCTCGAAGACGGTCGTGGCGCTCTGCTGAAATTATGCCCCACACAATTTACTTCGTGTGTTAGCCTCTCGCGCTTCTCGGTAGCTCCCTGCATATTATCTAAACCAAAAACATAGCCATACAAGTCTTGATTATCAAAATCAAGCATCATACTTGACGTCGAACACGAATGTGTCAAACCAAACTCTAAATCATCCTTAGACAATGTATGATCTACGAACTCATCAATGCAAGATTCAACTACGTCTATGAAATACGATTCTCAACACCATTATGAAATTGTATTATCTTATAGATAGAAAATAAAATATGCTCATCATTAATTCGTAATGTGAGTTCTCCTTTGAACATCTATCAAGGCCTTCCCGTGAGCGTGAATGGACGCCAAGTATCAAAGGAATGTTGCGATCTTCCTCCATGTCTAGCACTAAGAAATCCACGGGGAATATGAATTTATCGACTTTGACAAGCACATCCTCAATAATTCCCTTCGGATAAGTAAGTGATCGATCCTCAAGTTGTAACGTGACCGTGAGAGCCTTCACCTCTCCCAATCCAAGTTGTGCGAAAATGGACAAAGACATCAAGTTAATACTTGCTCCTAAATCACAAACATCACCAATAACACAAGGGATAGTGAAACTCCCAGGTTCTTTAAGTTTATGTGGCGGTTTCTTTGGATTCTTTGACCGCATTCCTCCATCGATTGACTATCTCGAAACCAGTCATTTTTCTCTTCTTATACATAACATATTTTAAGAATTTAGCATAATTGGGCATCTTCTTCAATGCGCGTCGCAAAAGGTATATTAATGTGCGTTTCTTAAATATATCCAAGAATTTTGCAAATTGCGAATCTAATTTTTTCTTTTGAAATCGTTGGGGAAAAGAAAGGGGAGTAGTAAGTTTAGAAAAATCGGGGTTAGAGAAAGATTTAAGCCCACAGAGCCCCTTTTTGTTCAAAGAATATAGTCATCAACTCCTTCCTCGGCCTCAACATCACCATTTGATTTAGTTTTCGTGTCTCCCAGAACAACATCTGTTGTCTCGTAGGGCGACGATCAGCCATCTTGCGGTGGTGCACGGGCCGTGCACCCCGATGTGTGTTCGGTAATTTTAGGTATTTTCGGCCCCTCATATTCCGTTCCACTCCTCAGACGAATGTCTTTATCTCGCTCCTTTGGATTAACCTCGGTGTTGCTTGAAGCGCCTTTTCGATGTTGCCCACCAACAATCGTAGCTAATTGGCCAATTTGGGTTTTAAGATTTTTCATTTGGGACCCCATGGTGTTGGCCAATTGAGTTACATGATTTTCGATTTTATCTAGCTTCGCCTCATTCTTATTAAATTGGTTCCTCGTCTCATTCATAAACGAGGTGAAGTTGTCCTCCATAGATGGCTTAATCTCAGATTAATGACACCATTTGTCACATTAAACCACGCCGATGGTTGCATCAAAATCTTTGTATTTGCATAAGAGAAGTTTTCATGATTCCTCAAACCGGGTGGTAATGAGCATGAGTCCGATTGTTCCGATAATTGTTGAAATTCCGGTTATTAACATAATTTGCTTCCTCCATGGGATCTAGAAGAACTCCCCATTACTTGCACATGCGTTTCCATCGTCTTCTTCATCAATACACTCAATCGATTTTTGTCAATGCGGTCATCTGAGCTCGTCAATGCCTTAATTGTGTCTGAATCGGTGACTTCGGCTACCCTTTTCACATTAGTCCTCTCGAGAGGGCCACCGATAGCTATTCATTGCATCTCTTCCAACCATCTCTTCCAACAAGTTGAATGCATCTTGTGGAAATTTAACCGATAAAGCACCTTCACGCACGTCATCCACAAACGACCTAGTCTGTCCCATCAACCCGTTATAAAAAGAAGCAAAGCTCAGCCGATCCTCCGGAAATTCGTGTTGCGTGCACCTCCTCGATAAATCCGGAATCTCTCCCAAGGCTCATACAGTGGCTCGAGAATCAAACGCCTGAATCTGCGTGATCTCACTTTTGAGTGTAGTGTTTTACTTGGTGGGAAGTATTTAAACAAGAATTTCGACTCAACTCATCCCAAGTATTCACACTCCCCGAGTTAGTGTGCCTAGCCAGATTTCTAGCCTTATCCCTTAAAAGAAAGGGAATATGCGCAAACATATAGCATCATCAGTCACCCCATTCATTTTGATTGTGTTGCAAACCGCATGAAGTTCGCAATATGAGAATTGGGATCCTCGGACGGAAAACCCTAAACAGATTCTCGCTGCACCATCGAGATCGGTGATGGTTTCAGCTCAAAATTATTCGCATTAATTGAGACATTAGCAATTCCACCATAGTTGCGATTTACCCCGGGGGCGAAAGTAATCGTGAATTGCTTGTTGCTTGGCCGCCAGATTATGCTGCATGGTAAGTCATTAATGACCTGTTGGCCCCATTGTTACCTTCGTTGTTGCCTCCGTTATTACCCCGTTGTTCTCTTCCATGTCCTCCATAGCCTGATCTTGCTATCTTTTTGCCTGTTTAGTAGCGCACTAATTCGCCTAGCAAAAGCCTCAATCTCCGGTATAAACGGTACTAATTCTCTTTGCTTCGAGCGAGTGTTCATGCACTACCTAAACCAACTAAAGGAAACAAGTCAAACACAGAGGAGTAGAATTAAACAACCACTAAAAAGAAAAAAATGCCTAATTAAAAATAATTCTATTTGTCGTAATATTAGTACTAAAAATTTAATTAGTGTGCTCGGCAATGGCGCAAAAACTTGTTCGCCTTATTTTTAGCTTCACCGCAAAGTGTACAAAGTATAGTTAATAGAATAGGGTTAGCAAGGTCGAATCCACAGAGACTAATAAATTAATGTACTAAGTATTGAGATTGTAATAGTCTTATTTTTATCTAGACGATCGAAATTGGGTGGTAGGTTTTGTTAAAGCAAGACAAGAATTTAGCATAAAAAGACAAAGTAAAGAGTTGATTGAAAGATCAATGAGATGAATGGATTCAGGGTTATGCAACTCCGTCCCGTCCACAAACTCCAAAAAGTCTCATAGTAGTAGGACCATTCTCTCCCGAAATAGCATTTAGAGTCATCCGGACCTCTTCCATGTCCCCGCAACTCATAATTGAAATCCTCTTGATTAACAAGGAAGAAGGCGTTTGAAGCTAGCTCCTCTTCCTCTCGTCATCATCATATAAGTAATCCTTTGTTTGCATCTATGCCCAAAGGAAAATGGCTCATCACAGATTAATAGTTTAAGTGGGGTTTTACGAGGGAAGGGAGTGGGTGGCCTAGAAGTTTGTAGAGGTAAAGAATCAGGCCTCTTATAATTACGAAAGTTAGAGGAAAAGGTTTAGTAGATCCCTTCAATTTTTTTGTGATAGTTTCTAAAGTGTGCAACTGTTTCTTACCCAACTCAATGGCTTGGGATAAGGAAGTAGGTTCAAACATAGTAATGAAAGCTTGTAACTCTTCACTAAGCCCACTAATGAAACTAGCAACAAAATACTCTTCTTAAAATTCACCATGACTAAGTAAAAACTTGCAAGCCTTTAATTCTCAAATTTGTCAACATATTCAATGTAAGAACTCGTGTGTGTCCGAGTTTGTTAAACTCAACAATAATTTTGGAATCCTTGAGGTCCTCAAAATCGCAGAAATGATCCTCGAACGGGCAAAAATGATCTCCAAGAAGCTGGCGCAAGTAACATCCCCTTGTTTGATAGCAAAATTTTGATACCATTGAGCTGTTTTGCCTCAAAATGCATTGATGCTAATGTGACTTTTTGATGATCACGTATGTTGGGAATCGATCAAAAATACCAGTACACTTAAGAATCCAAGACTGGGAAGAGTACCATCGAAACGTGGAAAATCTAACTTAGGCGGGGACTCAACATATGTGCTCCTTGTGGCTCCCAGTTAATCTACCTCACTGGGAGTCGGGTGAGTCTTGCAGACCTAGGGTAAGGTTCTCCCAAAATAGAATCCTCTTCAACTGGCCTTTTTCCTTTGTTTAAGTTTAAAAGTCAAGCCGAAGTGAATAGCGCCAACGTAGAGGTAAATGTTCATATTTGCCATTAATCCCCACCATTTGATCATGCATCTCCGAACTAATACAGAAATTTGTTCTGCAGCTTCATTTCAACAGCTTCTCGTTTCATAGCCTCTGTTTGAAGTATTTGATCGATGCGTTTTTGAGCTTCCGAAGATCTTTCAACCGAAGTACCATCCGCCATGGCCAAGGATCATCGACTTCTTGATACCAATTGTTGTAATTCTATATTTTGATGGGTTGTAACTTAATATAAAATAGAGATTATAATATTTCTTAGTTAAGCATTCGTGAGAATTCTCGAGGAAGATGATAGAGATAGATGATAGAGAGATATGAATTTGGAGAGAAAAGAGAATTGTAACAATTTTCGATTGATTCCTTCATTTCATGTTTTTCGCCGTTTATATTCCCTTTCCCCTACGGGGCCACTACTAAAACAGAAATAAACATTAATTCAAAAATGATAACTAAGTTAATGGGCTTAACATAAATACAAGCCAAACTTGATTTAATTGCTACTAATTAACTTCAACCAATAGCTCACCCATTTAAAATAACTCACCCCACTTGTCAATCCTCTTTTTCACCGCTTTCAACCCACATATCTTCTTCCGACCAATCCTACTTCTCGATGTTTCCTTCAGATCGATCTCATTCTTCTTGTTATTTCCCACTTCTTCCGTAGTCACAACAAATCGAATCTCGAGAGACTAATAAATTAATGTACTAAGTATTGAGATTGTAATAGTCTTATTTTTATCTAGACGATTGAAATTGGGTGATAGGTTTTGTTAAAGCAAGACAAGAATTTAGCATAAAAAGACAAAGTAAAGAGTTGATTGAAAGATCAAGGAGATGAATGGATTCCAGGGTTATGGTTTGATTAATATCCCCTTTTGTTATCGATTAATCACAACCAAAGTTTTTATTATTCTTCCCTATAAGACAATCATGAAAGTATTTTACCTTCTCTCTCGAGATGCATGTAAAAATGTTGATTGAATTATCTATGTTAGCATCTCTACTCAACATAAGATATCCAACTCCAAAAGCATAAAAGATCAAATATCCTCACAAATATTCACAGACTTCTCAATCTTGCAAATATTCATGTCAAGTACTCACTGAGATCTAGTATTGAAACTCATCTCTCGAATTATGATTCAATACATCAAAGCAAGTTAAACCAATGACCATTTGATAAAATAAGTAATAAAATAAAGTACTCGAATAGGTCTGAAAATAATAACTTCAATTGCAATTAAACATCAAACAAATATCTATTAACCTAATCTCAAACCGGGAATCACAAGATGTTTAGCCAAACATAGGAAATAAATAATTCATAGACAAATTATTCAGGTTCATATCTAACTAATCGAAAGTAAATAATACTATAGAATGAGAAAACTCGGGGATGTCGATGATCGTCGATCTATCTTCAATCCGAGAAGCATGTGGTTGCGTCCTTGATCAATCTCCCAAATCCTCCCATCGAAGGTTGCTCTTTTCTCTTCTTTCTAGGGTAAAAATCAGTGTGTCTCGTTTGTGGCCATCTCGTCTCTATTTATACTCCGTGTGGGTCAAAACCTACTTAGAATGTCAAACCTATATTTTCCCACACAGACACATGGGCCGTGCACCTCACGCACGACCGCCCGTGTAGGTGTCGTAGATCATTTATTCGTTGAAGGGACGCATGGGTTGTGCACTCCATGCACAACCAGCCCGTGCGTCGCCGGTAGCCAGGCGATTCCTCTTTAGCGTGGCACACGGGTCATGCTATGGACGACGCCAGCCCATGCGCACTTGCCGCAACTAAGTCTTGTTCGCGTTTCTTTCCGTTTTCGTCCAGTTCATTTAATTTCTTCCCGATTCTACTCCATACACCACACATTAGCTCGATTATTGGCGATCCTTTACCGTAATGCTCCGAATTATCGCGAGAATGCTACAAATATCAATTAATTCCTACAAAACGAGCAAAGCATAATACCTTTTCTATTTTACAGAAATATAACCATTTTTACTCAAGTAATGTATACATATCAACTTATTCTAGCTACAATTAAGCCTAAAATACATGCAAAACACATACCAATCAGGAATATGCTTAAATGCGAGAATGACATTAATTATCGAAGATTTTCGTAAGTTTTTCATCTGCAGGGGTTGATTATTATATGTCTCGGGTGCCTCGTATGGAAAGTTCACGTATTTTAGCTCAAAACGACACATTTTGTACTAATAGACGATCTGTTCATCGACCTTGCGACTTGGCACACGACCCGTGTACTGCGTGTGCGTGGATGCACGAAGGTTTAGCTGATGCGACGACCCGACGCATGGGCCATGCGTCAGCCCGTGCTCGGGATGTGAACAAGCCGAATGATGCACGACCTAACGCACGGGCCGTGCGTGCCATGCTCGGGTGCGTGCACTCCCAGGTTGAAAATTACTTAATTAATTACAAAAATTAATTAAACATTTATTTTTAAAGGTTTTGGTCCAAAAAGAATAAGGGCCTTGAAGCCCAAGCCCAAGCCAGGCCCAGCCGAGCCGAGCGGCGTTCGCGCGTGTATGCTTTGAACCAAACTCAAAAGCATGTAGGTCTTCACCCCTTTAAAAACTCCCCAAGGGCCCAAACCCATAAGTCCAACTTGGGATTTATTAAGTGTGCAAACTTTGTCTCTTTATTCTATGTGGGATGGAGCATATCTCCTTCCCCACATTTTCTATTTCCCATACCATTTATTTGTATTAAGTGGCTAAATTATAGCATTAATTTCTCATTCACTCATAATTGGTTTTGAGAAATTCCAAATGCTATTCTCACTACTCTCTTAGTAGAATTTTTATAAATAATATAATTCCATTTTTCACTAATGGAAACCACTTAATTATTTGGTCAAAATCGGGTCAACACCCATTTTACCAAACACAATTCCAACAATCCCCCACATGATCGAAATTAATGCATCCGTATCTGATTTGCTTGAAAGTATCGGTGAATCGTTATTGCATCGGGATAGGTAGCTTGTGGCTTTGAACCTTCATTAGTAAAAATACTATCGGATTTACTAGCCGCTTAGTGACGCGATGTCTTGAACTACTCACCGTTTGTGTAAACCGAGATAACAAAGATTTACACAATAACAACTCTAACACTTTTTGTTCTCACGTTGTGTCCATTTTGCCCTGGACCATATCTTAAATTCATAAGTGTTTGAAGAGGCCATTACTTCTCACTTATATAGGTGATCTCCTATTGAAGAGTATCTGCCATACTCCATATTTCGGTATGTGCATCATTAAAAGTTTTAAACTTAACCTCACCACATTCAATAGGTTTTCATTCACTTGAATGTTTCGAGAATGAGCTAACACATTTTCCAAGTGTTCAATTGAACATTCATAACTTAGTTGTCCCATTGAACCAAGTTTTGGGATCTCCAATTCACAAGGTTGGAGTTACCGCTATGAACATTCTTTAAGTTATGGATTAACCCATTCCCTTAACAGTTTATACAATTGATCTCGATTTATGCCTTTTGTAAGCGGATCCACAAGGTCTTCCTTTGACTTCACGTAGTCAACCGAAATAACCCCATTCGAAATCAACTGTCTAATAGTATTGTGTCTCCGACGTATATGTCAAGACTTACCATTATACATACTACTTTATGTCCTTCCAATTGTTGATTGACTACCACAATATATCATAACAATGAGACACGGACTTATTCCAACAAGGAATGTCCTCTAAGAAGTTTCTAAGTCATTCAAAGCTTCTTCTTCAATTTTATCTAAAGTAATGAACTCGGATTCCATAGTGGATCGAGCCATACACATTTGCTTAGAAGAATTCCATGACACCGCTCCTCCACCTATTGTGAAAACAAATCCACTTGTGGACTTGGAGTCTTTTGTGTCCGATATCCAATTAGCATCATATTATCCTTCTAATATTCTTTGGATATCTCGTATAAAGTATTCCATAATTCATGGTATACCTTAAATATATAAGTACCCTTGTCACCCAGTGATCCATACTCGGGTTACTTGTGAACTACTTAGTTTACTCTTTGAATATGCAATGTCTACGGACGTGTACAATTCATTAAGTACATCAAACCGCCATTTACCCTTGCATATTACAAAATTTGAGAAACGGTTCGCCTCTATTCTTGGCCAAGTGTAGACTTAGATCTACAGGTGCCTTAGCCGGAGGACTATCAAAAGCATTAAACCTTCTAAGTATGCTTTCAAAGAATGGGATTGTGACAAGATAATTCCATATGAAGTTCTAGAGATTTTAATCTATAATATACCATAAGATAATCCCATATCCATCATGTCAAAGTTCTTCTTTAACATGTTCTTAGTATTCATGATTAAATCATGACTACTACCCATAATCAACATATCATCTATATAAAGTCATACTATGATGTAATCATTCGTAGTACCTTTAATGTAGACACACTTGTTACATTCGTTAAATCATGACTACTACCCATAATCAACATATCATCTATATAAACTTTTCATGCCATTGTTTAGGTACTTGTTTTAGTCCATAAAGTGACTTAACAAGTTTACACACCTTTCACTCTTGACCGGGTGCAACGTACCCCTTGTTAGATAAATGTTTTTATTATGATTTTGATGACTTTGTTCGATTTTGTTCAAATGTGTTTTTAAACCAAAACAATGTCCCTAAATATTGTCTAAATACTTTCGATCGACTTAAAATGTTTTTACTATTTTTCGGAGTATTTTTGGAGTTTATTTTTGATAAATAAATTGGACGACACATTTGTTTCAGCTCGACCTGGCCGCCCTATAGGGCAACCCGCACTGAGTTGAGTTTTGAAACAGAAAATGGGCGTAGAATAAAAGTGAGAGGGCGACCGGTCGACTAGGTGGTCGATCGGTGAGTGCGACCGGTCGACCCCCTCGGGTGATCGGTACACGGGAGTTGCTCTTTTGGTTGATCTTCTTTGTTTCGTATTTTTATCAACCCCAATCGGTCATTGTCAGGGGCGACCGGTCGCACCCCCTTTCGAACGGTCCCCCTGTGTAAAAATAGCAGGAATTCAATTTCAATCTTATCTCTGTGCGACCGTCGCACTCCCTTATTTATCAAAGAAACTATCCGTTGCATTTTCGCATGACTTTTCCCAATTTTGTGGGATTGATTTCTAACAGCTATATTGATGATTTTAAATGGTTTCTTTTGCAGCAAATCACTCCCCAAGGAGGAGCCTATGTCCGGAAATGAAAGCCAAGTCCTCTCCTATAAATAGAGGCTTCATTCAAGCAACAAGACACAACACTCTACACAAGCAAAGAACAATCAAGCAAACACTTTCATATATCTTGTTGTATTAGCCTTAGCACTTTCACTTGCACATATTTGAGGTCTAGGCTTTCAATTCTTGATTACACTTGTACTCATTTTGTATCAATCATTATTGAGTTGTAATCTTGATTTTGGTCATCATTCAACACAATACATCCCCTCGTGAGTATTCTTGTGGTAAGAATACACTGGGTGATCTAGGTGATAGGTGTTTGAAGGTTGTAGTAATCTTCAAAGGTGTTGTAAGAGGTTTGTGGTAATCCTTAAGGTGGTCAAAGAGGTTGTGGTAATCCTCAAGGTGTTGTATTAATTTTTGGTAAATTAATAAAAAAAAATTTCTTTTTGAAATCCATCCCGGATATCTTGGGGTGGTAGAGGATTAGGCCCTAGGTGGGTTGAACCTCTATAAATCGAAGTGTGTTGTTTAAATTCGCACTTAGCATTTCATCTTTGCTTGTGTTTTTCAAAAAAGAGGGCAAAATCGAAAAACCGAGTTAATCTATTCACCCTCTAGATTATCGTAGCCACTTGGACTAACAAGTGGTATCGAGCCAAACTCTTTGGCTAGCTCGTTCGAGTAAAGATGAAAGATCTATGGCTACATATGATGTTCATCTCACCACCGGTGCCTCCACCAACAAGCCACCACTATTTGACGCCAACAACTACACATTTTGGAAAGACCTGTATGGAGTGTTTCCTACAAGGGTGTGGGTTCGACATTTGGAATGTGGTCATTGAAGGAGTTGATCAACCAACCAAGAAATCGGAGGATGGCACTCGACTCCTAAACCTTTCAAGGAGTTTGATGAAAACGACAAAAAGGTTTTCTCTCTAAACGGTAAGGCCTTAAATATTTTGCATTGTTCTCGCATCGCCACCGAGTACAATCGCATAAGAGGCATAAGGTCGGCACATGAGGTTTGGGAAAAATTGGAGACAATCTATGAAGGGACCAAGAAGGTCAAGCAAGCAAGAACGACCATGCTTGTTAAAGACTTTGAAAACTTTAACATGCATGATGGAGAAAGCATCTCCAAGATGGTGGAAAGGCTTGACAATATTGTCAATCCTCTTGTGGCCCTCGGTAAAGTCATCTCCAGAAGAAGATAAAGTGACTAAGATATTGAATGCTCTTCCCGGCTCATGGTCCGAAAAAGTAATGGCAATTACGGAGGCACAAAATCTTGAGACACTCAAGTTTGACGAGCTTATTGGAAATATCCTCATCTATGAAGTCTATCTCAAAGAGAGGAAAATTTCCAAACCATCCATAAATCAATCGGGTATGCAAATTATTCCTAAAGGTCTTGCTTCTTCTTCTAATAATGCATACTATGATAATGATGATGATGAAGAGACACCAAGCACTTGTTAGAAAATTTGCAAAATTTGTGAATAAAAATAAAGCAAGAAAACCAAGAGATAATGCTTGCTTTAAATGCGGAAAACCCGGTACTTCATTACCGATTGCCCAAAGCTCGATGAAGAGGATCAAAAGAAAAAGAAGCCTTTCACAAAAAAGAAAGCTCTAAATGCGGAGGTCAAAACATGGGATGAACTACTCAAAACAACCGATGAGGAAGAAGAAACCGAACATGGTCTCATGGCCATAGAAGATGAAAATAATGAGGTACGCTCTAATTCTTCTACTTCCTCCATAGTTGATGACTTGCAATGTGATTTTGATGAATTGCAAATTGAGTTTCAAAATTTAATTATTAAATACAAAAATTTGAAAAAGGAGCATAAGGAGCTTAAGGTTGAAAAAGAAAAATTATTTACCTCTTATGAATCTCTAGACAAAGCTCATACTCTTACTCTTACTCGAGTTCACTCTCTTGAAACCGAAAAGGAATTGCTCACAAAAGATATTGAATGTTTGAAAAATTATGTACATCATTTTAACATAAGCACGAGATAAAGTCACAAAAATTTTAGATGCACAAAGAGGTGAGCATTCCAAATTGGGACTTAGTTATAAGCCATTTCAAAGTGTTTTTAAGAAAAATAACCAAGGTCCGACTTTTGTACGTGCTAATAGTTCTAATACTCCTACTTGTTTTTATTGTGGCAAAGTTGGACATTATGCTAATAATTGCAAATTGAGAAATAGCTCTAGACATGTTTGGAGACCCAAAAGTCTCAAGACTAACCCCCATGGACCCCAAAATTATAGGGTACCTAAAAGAAATTTTTATGTAGGCAATAGGGGCTATAACAACAATGGAAGATTCAAAATAGCTCGTGGACGGTGGATGTTCACGCCATATGACCGGGAGGAGAGAACTTTTTACCAACATCAAGCTCCAAGAAGAGGGTATGGTCATGTTCGGCAATGGCAAAGGAAAAATTCTTGGAAATGGAGAAATTGGTAACTTTTCTTTTACCCTTAGTAATGTTCTTTTGGTAGAAGGGCTTAAGTTTAATTTGATAAGTGTTAGTCAACTTTGTGATTCAAATTATGATGTTTCCTTCAATAAAGAAAAATGCCTTATACTTAAAAATGGTGAAATTATTTGTGAAGCAAATAGAAAAGGCAATTTTACAAAATTTGTACAAGTGATTTGGTTAGTCAAAATGTTTCTTGTTTAGTCGCCAATAATGATTTAACTAGTCTTTGGCATAGGCGACTTGGACATGTTGGATATAAAAATTTGAAAAATATTTACAAAAACCAACATGTGAAAGGACTACCCAAATTGAATTTTGAAAATCTTGGCTTATGTGACACTTGTCAAAAGAACAAATTAGTTAAAAGTAGTTTTAAGCCCAAAAACAAAATTTCCACAACCAAACCCCTACAATTGCTTCACCTTGATTTGTATGGGGATATTGGTACGACAAGTCTAAGTGGAAAATATTACACCTTCGTTATTGTCGATGATTTTTCTAGATATACTTGGGCTCTTTTTCTTACCAATAAAAGTGATGTCGTTAATGATTTTGTTAAGTTGTGTAGACTTATTGAGAATGAAAAGGAAGATACTATTAAGTCTATTCGAGCGATCGAGGTGGAGAATTTGATGGTGAATTTAGAGTCTTTTGTGAAACCAAAGGATATGCTCATAATTTTTCGGCTCCAAGGACACCTCAACAAAATGGAGTAGCCGAAAGGAAAAATCGGACATTACAAGAGATGAGTCGGTCCATGCTCAATGAATTTTCACTTCCTAAATATTTTTGGGCCAAGCCGTATGTACCGCTTTCTATGTCATTAATCGAGTTTATATTCGTCCTAAAATGAATAAAACTCCATATGAGCTTTGGAAAGGTAGAACTCCAAATATTAGTTATTTCAAGATATTTGGTTGTAAATGCTTTATTTTGAATACCAAGGATCAATTGGATAAACTTGATCATAAGGCCGGTGAAGGGATATTTATGGGATATTCAACAAAAAGCAAAGCATATCGGGTTTACAATAAGACTAGTGGAGTTGTTGAAGAATCCATCCATGTCAAATTCAATGAAGCTTCGGGTGTTGAAAGAATACCCAATGATGAAAGTGATGAAGAGGATATTATTGAACCAATTGTTCAAGTTGATGATCAACCGTCTACATCAAATGATCAACCATCCACTTCAAATAGTCCTCAAGAAGATAGAGGTGATACATCGGATCTTCCCGTTGCATTGAAATTTAAGGAGATCACTCAAAAGATCTTATTATTGGTGATCCCTTGACAAAGTGATGACCCGGAGAAAATTTGCCGAGAAAGCCCTTATTTCTCAAAAGGAGCCTAAAAATGCTAAGGAGGCTATTGAGGATGAAGATTGGTTCTTAGAGATGCGAGAGGAGTTGAATCAATTTGAAAGAAATGATGTATGGGAATTGGTACCTTGTCCTCCATCTCAAACTATTATTGGTACAAAATGGGTATTAGGAACAAACTTGATGATCAAGGCAACATTGTTCGAAATAAGGCAAGGTTAGTAGCTCAAGGGTATTGTCAAGAAGAAGTTGTTGACTATGATGAAACTTTTGCACCCGTAGCACGTTTGGAAGCTATTCATATTTTACTTGCCTATTCTTGTTTTAAAAATTTCAAACTTTACCAAATGGATGTTAAATCCGCTTTCTTAAATGGTATTATTCAAGAAGAAGTCTATGTAAAACAACCTCCGGGGTTTGAAAATTTTTCTAGGCCTAATGATGTTTATAAACTTAAAAAGGCCTTGTATGGTTTAAAGCAAGCACCCGTGCATGGTATGATAGACTTAGCTCTTTTCTTTTTCAAAATGGTTTTATAAGGGTAAAGTTGATACAACTCTCTTTGTTTTTAAAAAAGGGCAAGATTGCTTACTTGTGCAAATTTATGTCGATGATATTATCTTTGGTACTACTAATGATTCTTTGTGCAAGAAATTCTCTAAATTGATGCAAGGTGAATTTTAGATGAGTATAATGGTGGAGCTCAACTTATTTCCTGGACTCCAAATTAAACAATGCCAAGAAGGCATATACATTTCGCAATCAAAATATACAAAAGAACTTTTGAAAAAGTTCGGCATTGAAGAAGGAAGAACCGTTTCTACTCCCATGGAAACAAATGTCAAAATTGACAAAGACGAAAAAGGCAAATCCGTGGATGAATCAAAGTATCGAGGTATGATTGGTAGTTTACTTTATTTAACCGCTAGTAGACCGGACATTCTTCATGTCGTATGCTTATGTGCTCGTTTTAAAGCAATCCCAAAGAATCTCATATAAGTGCCGTAAAAGGATTTTTCGATATTTGAAAGACACTATTCAATATGGCTTATTCTATCCAAAGAATGAAAAATTTCTCTTAAAGGTTATAGTGATTCGGATTATGCGGGAAATATTGATGATCGGAAAAGTACTTCCGGATCATGTCAATTTTTAAGCGATTGCCTAGTCTCTTGGTTTTCAAAGAAGCAAAATTGTGTTTCTCTTTCAACTACCGGCCGAATATATTTCGCCGCTTTTTGTTGTACTCAACTTCTTTGGATGAAACAAATCTTAGCGGATTACAAATGCTCTTTTGAAAACGTACCTATCTTTTGTGATAATATATCCGCTATAAATATTGCTCAAAACCCGGTTCATCATAACCGTACTAAACATATTGAGATTCGACATCATTTTCTAAGGATTGTGTTTCAAAACAAAAAATTGAGATATCTTTTGTACCATCTCAAGATCAATTAGCGGACATTTTTACAAAACCACTATCTTTCGATACTTTTGCATCCATACGAGCTCGGTTAGGCATAGCATATTGAATGATGTTTACGTTTGCATCTTTCATTTTTTAAAACTTAGGGCGAAAAATCGGATTTTTGGTTAAAAATTCGAATTTTGAAAAATTTGACAAAACAAATTTGAATAGGTTGAGGGCAACCAGTCGCCCTCAACGTCGACCGTCGCCCTCAACCACGATCGACGCTCCTAAGCCAAAATTTGGATTAAAATCTTTGTCTTGAAGATTCGTTATTTTCACTTCTTTTTGCCATTTTTCGTCCCCTTAGCCAAATTCACACAAATTTCACTCAAAATTTATTTTCATACATTCAATTCACAACTTGAACCTTATATAGCATGTTTATCATCATCATAGCTCATCTTTTCCGATCAAATGGTAAGAATTTTCCTTCCTTTGCTCAATTGGGTTGAACCCTCGAGTTTATGACCTTCTTGTATATTTCTTGATATTTTTTGCATATGATCTTGATGAGCTTAGTTATTATGTTGTATTGTATGATGTTTGATGTGGATTGGTGATAAATTGTTTTGCTTGAATCATTTACTAGGACTATATACTTCTTTTAATTTTCACACCCACAAAGTGTTCGATGAAATGTCGCAATGAAAATTTCAACTTCTACAAGATTCTCTTGCTTTCAAAAGTCTTCAATACTTATTGAGATCATGTTTTGGCAAAGAAAACGAGTGTATGAACTCTTCATGATATATTTTTCCCATTTTCCTTAGTTTTTAAGCCTAAATTGCTCAATGGTTGATAAACCGTCTCTTTGGCGCACTTTGATGTAATTGTATGATGTTTTTATCATCCTAACATTCTTTTGATGAATTCAAAGGGGAGAAACAGAAATTGGCTCGTTAGCCAAAAGAAGCTAATAAAAGCTCACAATAAAAACTATAAGCTATGGCTTCCTAAAGCCAAGAATACCTTGTCCATGGCTTGTATTATGGACTCAATTGCTAAAATTTATAAGTATTGTGACAGGGGAGCTTCTTAGCTTATGATGTTTTATATTTAAGTTTGTTATTGATTGTACTTCTAGCTTATGCAAATATCTAGTTGATATGCTCATAAATAGGGGAGCTTTGTATGGAATGTTTTTAATGGATAGTTCACTCATAAAACCTAGGAAAATTTATTTGTTTTTCAAAATCGTCCTCTAGAAAATTATTTTGTTTTGTAATCATCAAAAAGGGGAAGTTTGTTAGATAAATGTTTTTATCACGATTTTGATGATTTTGTTCGATTTTGTTCAAATGTGTTATTAAACCAAAACAATGTCCATAAATGTTGTCTAAATACTTCCGATCGACTTAAAATATTTTTACTATTTTTCGGAGTATTTTTGGAGTTTATTTTTGATAAAAATATTGGACGACACATTTGTTTCAGCTCGACCAAGGTTTTGCCTATAGGGCAACCCGTACTGAGTTGAGTTTTGAAATAGAAAATGGGGCGTAGAATAAAAGTGAGAGGGCGACCGTCGGCCGGTGAGGGCGACTTGTCGACAGGTGGACCAGTACACGGGAGTTGCTCTTTTGGTTCGATCTTCTTCGTTTCGTATTTTTATCAATCCCAACCGGTCATTGTAATGGGCGGCACGGCCGTCGCACCCTCCGACTCGGCCAGACGCCTTTGTGTAAAAATAGCAGAATTCAATTTCAATCTTATCTATGCGCGACCGGTCACACCCTTATTTATCAAACAAACTATCTGTTGCATTTTTCGCACAGTTTTTCCTATTTTGTGGGATTGATTTCTAACAGCTATATTGATGATTTTAAATGGTTTCTTTTGCAAGAAATCACTCCCCAATGAGGAGCCTATGTCGGAAATGAAAGTCAAGTCCTCTCCTATAAATAGAGGCTTCATTCAAGCAACAAGACACAACACTCTACACAAGCAAAGAACAATCAAGCAACGCTTTCATATATCTTGTTGTATTAGCCTTAGCACTTTCACTTGCACATATTTGAGGTCTAGGCTTTCAATTCTTGATTACACTTGTACTCATATTGTATCAATCATTATTGAGTTGTAATCTTGATTTTGGTCATCATTCAACACAAGACATCATTGTGAGTATTCTTGTGGTAAGAATACACTTGGGTGATCTAGGTGATAGGTGTTTGAAGGTTGTGGTAATCTTCAAAGGTGTTGTAAGAGGGTTGTGGTAATCCTCAAGGTGGTGAAAGAGGGTTGTGGTAATTCTCAAGGTGTTGTATTAATTTTTGGTAAATTAATAATTATTTTTCTTTTTGAAATCCATCCCTGAGGATATCTTTGGGGTGGTAGAGGATTAGGCCCTAAAGGTGGGTTGAACCTCTATAAATCGAAATGTGTTGTTTAAATTCCGCACTTAGCATTTCATCTTTGCTTGAGTTTTTCAAAAAGAGGGCAAAATCTGAAAAAAACGAGATAATCTATTCACCTCCCTCTAGATTATCGTAGCACTTGACTAACACCCTCGGGCTGTTCCATCTCTCTTTCCCCAAAAAAAAAGGAGATCTCCTATTCAAGATCCTCATTCAAGAAAGCGATCTTAACATACATTTGATGTATCTCAAGGTTATGCAAAGTCGCAATAGCAATGAGAACACGAATGGACGTAATCCTCGTAACAGGAGAATATGTATCGAAAAAAAGTCATATCCTCATTTTGTCTAAACCCTTTAGCTACCAAACATACTTTATACTTGTCAATAGATCCATCCGCTTTGTACTTCCTTTTAAGGATCCACTTGCATACCAAAGGTTTGCAACCCTAAGAGAGATCAACTAACTCCCAAGTGTGATTTTGCATGATGACATCTATCTCATTATTGATAGCTTCTTTTTAGAGAGGAGCTTCGGACTAGACAATGCTTCTTGAATAGTTATAGGTTCGTTTTCTAACATATAAGTTAGAAAATCGGGACCAAAAGACTTAGCTATTTTTGTCATTTTATCGCGTCTTGGTTCCTCTTCATCATCACTTTGAGATAACCTTGTAGTTTCATATATTCGTTTACTCGAACTTTCTTCTTTCATTCTTTGTTCTCAAAGATATTCTCGGAGAATACAATGGCAAAATTACTTTTTTGGTCCGTTAAGTTGGCTCGAATTCGCTTTTAGTCCTTTAATTTTTATGGGTTGCATTTGACAAACACTAACTTTTCTAAACCCTGCACATTTAGTCCGATTTTAAAATTTTGGGGATATCTTATCCCTAAAATCTTTGAGTTGGGTCATTTTTCTATGAAATGACTATTTTGCCCCCTTTTTTGGAGGAAAACCTTGGTCATGTGCATATCACATGACAAGTTTAATATCTCAATAAAATTAAATAACAAAAATAAATATAAGATTAAAATTGAAGTAAAGAAAAAATATGAACATATATTTATAATTTTATAAAAAGTTGACAAATAAAAATATATGAGCGATTTATTTTAAATTTAATTTAAACAAAGTAACTGAGCATATATTCATAATTTTCAACAGTAAATAAATTTAAAAAAAAACAAAAAAACAAAAAAAACATGTATTTACACTTTTCAACTATATATAAAAAATTTAAAAAATATAAAACTATATATATATATAATTTTCAAATCTAAATTAAAATTAAAGAAAAATAGAACAATAATAAATTAAATAATGAAAATAAACAAAAAAACCTAAATTAAATTAAATAAAATATATGAACATATATTTTCATATTCCAACATTAAATAAAAATTAAATAAAAATAGATAATAAAAATAAAAGAAATTTATTTTTTTCCATTATTTTGTTTTCTATTTTTTATTTTTTATTTCTGATCGAAAATTGTAAATATATAATATTTTTCTTGTTTTCTTGTTTTCTATTTTTTCTTTAATTTTAATTTACATGAGAAAATTGTAAGTCTATATTTTTCTGATTTTTTTGTTTTCTATTTTTCTTTAAATTAAATTAAACAAAATATGTTGAACATATATTTTATATTTTTCAAATTTAAATAAAATTAAGGAAAATTAGAGAAAACAAAAAAGTACATTATTTTCTTTTTCTTTTGGTTTTTCTATTTTGTTTTATTTTCTATTTTTCTTTAATTTTAATTTATTGTTGAAAATTATAAATATATATGTTTCTTTTTGTTTCTATTTTTTAAATTTCTATTTTTGTTTTACATTATTTTCTCTTTCTTTTGGTTTTTCTATTTTTTTGCCTTTTTATTTTATTTACAATTGAAAATTATAAATATATGTTTAGATTATTTTATTTAAATTAAATTAAATGTATGTTCACATGACCAATGTTTCCTCCAAAAAGGGAGCAAAATAGTCATTTCATGGAAAAGGAGACCAACTCAAAGATTTTAGGGATAAGATATCCCCGAAATTTTGAAATCGGACTAAAATGTGCAAGTTTAGAAAAATTAGTGTTTGCCAAACGCAACCCATAAAAAATTAAAGGACTAAATGCGAAATCAAGCCAACTTAACGGAATTCAAAAAAACAATTTTGCTGAAGAATACAACATTCCTTGATTCAATGATCATATATTCATTTATATCAAGAATTGTTGACTTGTACACTAAGCGATATGCACTACTATTGTTAGCATATCCAATGAAAGCACAATCGATCGTCTTGACCGATTCAAACTTGTTTTGGCTTAGGTACTTCGACTTTAGCCAAACACCCGCACACTTTGAGGTATTTATATGATGATTTACGTCTCTTCCATAACTCATATGGAGTTTCATTTTTACCTTTGTGTGGGATCTTATTAAGAATGTAATTTGCGAAAGTATGGCTTCCCCCAAAAGTTTTGGGGTAAGCGGACACTCAACAACATTGCATTCATCATCTCCTTAAGAGTACAATTTTTGCGTTCGCAACTCTATTTGATTAAGGTGAGTAGGAGCGATCTTTTGATGAATTATACCCGCTTCCGAGTAAAATTCCTCAAACGGAGCAACATACTCTCCGCCTCTATCACCGAATCATCTTAATTTTCAAATTAAGTCGATTTTCAACTTCATTCTTATAAGTTTTAAAACCAACTAAAGCTTCATTTTTGCTTTTCAAAAGATATACATAGCAATATCATGTGCAATCGTCTATAAATGTTATGAAGTACTTTTTCCCACCTCGAGTTTGCACAAGTTTTAAATCACACACATCTGTATGAATTAACTCGAGTAGTTTGATACTTCTCGTTCCGAATAAATGGTGCTTTGACCAACTTTGCTTCGACAACAAATTTCGCATTTGTCTTGTGAATTGGTTTTAAACATAGATATTAATTGTAGATTCACTAACCTTTTAATTGTGTTGAAGTTTACGTGTCTAATCTATCATGCCATAAATTAGAACAATCCAACAAGTAAGCGAAGTAATAATTTTATTCTTCGTCTCTTGACGGAAAATAAACATTACAGACATCTTAAACAGGCCCTTATCAAGGTAGTCCTTACAAAGAAAATTACCATTCTTGGTCAGTTTCACTTGTTAATTTAGAAGTAAGAAAAATATCATATAAATCGATCAAAAGAAAAAAATCATATAATGATATAATTGAGGGAATAAAAGATATTCAGATCTTCAATTTTATAATTCCTATTGGTGTTAGTTGGAAAATCGCTCTCCATACGGACCATACCACATCAGTCTGCATTAATTGACATGTGTGAAGTTGACGTGGCCACAACTACCAAAAAGAAAAAGAAAATATTTAAGTAGAAACTTGCCAGTTACATGGGAAGCTAAATTAAACTCACAGGAACATTTTTCAATCACTATATATTAATTAAAGCCAAGTACATCTGTAGTATGTAGACCAAAGTTATTTTATACACAAATCCGTATCTTATATATAGTTTTGCAGTCGAATCGAACCGAGATTTTGAGAATTATCGAGTTAAACTCGAGCCTAATTTTATCGAATATATTGATGGCTCACGATCTTTTTTTGAGCTTAATCGAGGCAGAAACGAGTTTAGTAAATATTAATTATAAATTAAATTATTCAACTAAATATGTTTATTTAAATATTTTTATATTTATCATGAGTAAACGTATAAAAAAATTAAAATTAAAATCAAATTGTTAGTTTAATGTTCACTAGCTCGCTAACTACTTACTAACGAGTATGTTAAAGTCAACGAACCGAACATCTCTAAGTTTGAGTTTTGTTCATTTTATTTTAACAAGCCTAATTAAACAAACTCAAACGAGTTTTTATCGAGTTCGATTCGAATCTACATGCAAGTTGTACCCCCAAACTATGGCAAAAATCAAAACCTACAAAACTAAAAATATAAAAAAATCTGATATTTTCAATAATGTTACCAAAATTGTGTTTTGTTGTCTCTTGTCTTGATTATGCTAATTATCTCTTTTATATATGTGTACTAATTTTTCATGTATGGTTACGTGGTCAACTTTTACAAAATTTTGAACAACATTTTGTTCTATGACTTTAAATATTAAACAATATTTATATGTACATTTTTAAAATCTATTGTACCGCCTAGGGGTGTCGATTTGGGTTGGTCCGGGTTCGTGGAGTCGGGGTTCATCGCGTGTCGAGAAATAACCCGGACCGGACCGACCTATTTAATTATTCGTGTCGAGAATCTTGAACCAGGACCGACCGCTTATTTCACAGGTAACTTAGGACCACCCACTTAACCCGTCTAATAAAATTATTTTAATATATATTTAATATTTTTAATGAATAAATTTATTTTTTGAGAATCATACACTATTCGATCAATAAAAAATATTACAATTTACAACATACAAAAAGAAATGACATAATTGCATAAATAACATAACATACTAATTATATTTTGAGGACAATATTAAAAAAAGATATGCATAATAATAACAAATACATAGTTAATGAGGTTTTATCATTTGAGTTTTAAAGATATTTCTTGTTTGTTGTTTTTTTCTTACAATTAATTATTTACTTAATTTTTTTAAATTCACAAAGCGGGTTAGACGGGTTAAACGGGTCATAGTAGGTTGGCCGGACCGACCTGTTTAATTGGCGGAGGTTAGTCGGGTCCACCCAATTTCGACCCGGACCCACGAAGTCCTGACCCATACCCATTAATTTCGTGTTAGGTTAGGTGTCGGGTTTTGCGTGTCGGGTCTAAATTGACACCCCTAAGTACCGCCATTTCAAAAATCCTAAATCCGCCATTGATAGAGTTAAGCTCGAATAACTAACCAATAGTTTGATTCATTTGCAGCCTACATTTTTACCACCATATATATAAATCTGGTGATGATTCTGCTGTCTGGGAGTTGCAAAATTTGAAAAAATAATAAAAAAAAAATAATCAAGATTTCACCTCTAAAATCTTGATAACTTGACATTTCTCTTTCGACACTCCCCTCTTCTTGGGTTGTTATCTTCTCTGCAACAATGGAGAATTCTTGGGATGAGAAGAAAAGAATGTCTGAAGAGCCTCTCTTGGAGATCAATTCTAGCAAAAAGGGTGGTCTCAAGACATTGCCATTCATCATAGGCAAGTAATATTACTGATTTTATGAAATGGGTTTATTATAGTTCTCTTTTCTTGCTAATTTTCACAAGTAATTGGAAGTTGACTTTGTTTTTCTGGTGATAAATTTGGACAGGAAATGATGCATTGGAGAAGATGGCAACATTTGGGATAATGGCAAACATGATATTGTATTTAACGGAACAATATCATATGGAAATGGCTACAGCATCAAACATATTGTTTTCTTGGACAGCAGCTACCAATTTGACCCCTGTTATTGGGGCTGTCATTGCAGATTCTTATTTGGGCAGGTTTTATACGATTGGAATCGGATCTGTTATATACATCATGGTAATTTCCATTTCAATTTTGTTTTTCTTTTTGCATTCATGGCAATTTATTTACTTTTTGTTCATTTTCTAAAGGGATAATTACAAATACACCCCTCAGGTTTGGGCTAATTACAAGAAAACGCAAAGATGTTTCAAAATTACAAAAAGCCCCGTCAGTTTTGATTAGGTGTTAAATTTAAGGGGGTAATTGTAGTATTTTTATAAATATCAAGAGGTTTTTGGTATTTGTTTTGCTTATGAATGAGGAAAATGTAAGACATAATTAAACGGTGTTTGTTTTTTTTTGTAATTAGCCAAAACCTCAGGGGTGTTTTTGTAATTATCACTTTTCTAAAATCAATTTTGATAAGGTTCTTTATGCTGGAGTCGGTGTTGGGGTGGTGTTGTCTTGTCTTTGTAGTTTGGGACATATCAATTTGAACCAAGGAAGTTCTGATATTTCCTGGGCTGCAGAAGACAATGTGTTATGTTTGAAGTGATGAAGATAAATTAGGGATAATTACAAAAATTACCCCTCGGTTTTGGCCTAATTATTAAAAGAAAAATCCAGCTAACTTTAGAAATTACAAAAACCACCCTTGAGGTTTACATCTTGTCTTACAGTTTGCCCCAACAATTAGTTGACCCGACGGAATTTACTGAATGTCGTCAAATATTTTATAATTACACCCATCAATTTTTCTAAATATAATAAATAGCCCCAGCTTTTCTTCTGGCCATTTGTAATATTTAGAAAATTTAAGGTATGTATTTGTAGAATGTAAGATATGAAGTATGGGTTATTTGTAATATTTACAAACGTTGAGGGTTGTAATTGTAAAAATATTTGACGACATCAACAATTTCACGGCAGGTGGAAATGTAAGATGGATGTAAACCTGAAAGGTGGTAGTTTTTTTAATTTTCAAAATTAGTTGATTTTTTTTTTGGTAATTAGGCCAAACTTCAAGGGTAGTTTTTCTTGTAATTATCCCTATAAATTATGTTAAATTGTTGCGAATGTCTCACCAAGGGTTCATCAGAAAAAAATCAGAAAATTGTTTTTCAAAAGTTCTTTTTCAGTCATGCTCCAACAAATTAAAAAAAATGCAAAATCAGCATCATTGACCCATAAGATATCACTATTATGAGAAGTAAACAAAATGAGAGTGATGAGTTATCTGTTAGTTGATTAATTTCTTTTTTTTTTATTATCTCAAATAGTTGTATTTGAAGTTTGAACCAAATTTATCAATGAAGGGGATGATTCTTTTATGGTCAACCACAATAATCCCACAAGCAAGGCCATCTTCATGTGATCAATCTAGCAACATTTGCAGCCCTCCTACGTTTTTACAAACCTCGATTCTGTGCGTCTCTCTTGCACTTGTCTCGATCGGAGCTGGTGGGATAAGGTCTTCTTCCTTAGCTTTTGGTGCTAATCAATTGCAAAAAGAAGATAGCCAAGAAAATAGTGGTGTGAGTGGGAGCTATTTCAGCTGGTACTATGCTACATACACATTCGCTGTATTCATCGGTTTAACTGTTGTTGTTTATGTACAAGACAACATGGGTTGGAATGTTGGTTTTGCTGTGCCTGCTATGCTTGTGATGTTTGGCACTCTTTTGTTCTTTTTGGGTTCTCCAATGTATGTCGAAGTGCCGAGTAAATCAAGCTTACTCATTGGCCTTGTTCAAGTGGTGGTGGCTTCTTACAGAAACCGACATTTCACATTACCATCGGATACTAGAACTGTCATGTACAACTACAACAATGGTCCAGGTCCTGCTTTTCCTAGTGGAAAACTCAGGTGAGTCGGTACAATTAATAAGAAAGTCCAAATTTATTCGAAGATTTTAAAATTGGTCTTATTGTCACTTGAAAAGCATTTGATTTTAAAATATTGGGGATTTTGGAATTTTCTTGGTCAAATTGCTTATTCTCGACCCCTGTATGATTTGGTGCCCACATGGAGAGATATAATGATGCGCGCTCGGATTAAAATTTCATTTAAGCTGCCACTTGGGATAAGGTAAATGACAGTTTTAATCCAGTCTCCTCGGCACTCGTTTCCCCTATGTGGGCGTCGAATCATATGTGAAAATCTAACTAAGCAATTCGGCGAGAAAAATCCAAAAATCCCTAATATTTTCAAGTCATGTATACGTTTCATGTGACAATATTCAAGTAATTTGAAAAACTTAGGACAAATTTGGTCTCCATCTAAGCCTATGACTAAATTGAATTCAAAAATTCGTTCAAGACTATTTTTCACACCCATGTTAGTTTCTGAGGACCGATTTTTCCTATTTGGTGAGAGTTGAGAAATATACTCATAGTTACTGAGAGGACGAATACGAAATAGTTACTAGCAGAGCCCATTGTGCGGGTACAAACCTTGGCTAGTCTTAAATTTGTGATTTTGTTTTCGGTTTCTAAATAAGGCTTGCATTGTTAAAGACCAGGAGAAAGACTTGACGCCCAACGGAAAAGCTAAAGATCCATGGAGGCTTTGACCGTCGATCAAGTAGAGGAGCTCAAATCGTTACTCACAAGTAATCCCAATATGGTCAACAGGAATGATTATGTTTGCAAGCCCTTAGCCAAAGCTCTTTTCGACTCAGTGCTTCAATGGATAGACATATAAGTTAGGTTTTACTATACCAATGACCTCATTTACCATGTTTACGGTTATCTCCGCTATACTATGGGTTGCTCTATCGACCGCGTTTTTTCTTCCTTTGGCATCTCGAGTCATGAGAAGACCAGTTCAAGTAAACACTACAACAAGAATGGGAATCGGAATATTCCTCTCGATTTTAACCTTGATCGTTCACAGTAGTTGTAGAGAATATTCGTTTACACTCGGATCCTCGAGAAAATGCCAAAGCACTTTGGTTGGTACCGCAATATTGTGCGGATGGGTTAGCGGAGAGGCCGAGTGAGATCGCGCAAAACGAGTTCTATTTTTTGAACTCCAGGAAGTGTGTCAGGAATAGCTTCGACCGAGTGGACTTGGTGTGGCTGTGGGAAACTTATTGGCTAGCTTTGTTATGAATATTGTTGATGAAATCTCTAAGGGAGGGGGACATGAGAGCGTTGGATTTTGGCGATATTAACAAGGGTCGTTATGATTACTATTATTTAGTTCTTACGAGGATTGAGTGTAGGTAACATTGTGTATTTTCTTGTTTGTATTAGGGCTTATGGTCCTCTAAAAGCGAAAAGAACGATTCGGGTAGAAAAAGCAGGATGAGTTGTGAGGTGTAAGTTCTTGTATCTAACTATGAAATGGATAATTACAGAAACTACCCCTGCAGTATAGTCTGTTTGATACATGTTTTTATCTTAATTTTGATGATTTTATTTTATCACCAAAACAATGCTTTTAAAGGTTGTCCAAATACTCCTAAATGATTTAAAATGGTTTTAATATTTTAGGAGTATTTCCTCAAGTTTAATTCGATAATAATGGACAACACTTTTAATGTTTTTTATATCAATGGATTTTTCACTCCTAAACAAGGTTCCTAAATGTTGTCTAAATACTCTCGATTGGTTTAAAATGTTTTTACTAAATTTTCGGAGTATTTCTTGGGTTTTATTTTCGACAAAAATTGGACAACATTTATGTCTCGTGGTCGGCCGTCGCCCTATAGGCAACCCGTACTGAAGATGTTTTTAGAAGCAGAAAAATGAGCGGAAGGAAAAACAAGTCGGTCGGTCGGTCGTCGACCGGCCGCCAATGATCGACCGGTACACTGCAAGTTTCATTTTTGAAACAGACTCAAACCCTTCGTTTTTTTGTTTAGGGGGACCCGGTTGGGAGGGTCGGCCGGTCGAAGCCTACGTCGGCCGGTCGCCCCTGTTGTAATTTTCTAAGTGTTCTCTTTTCTCTTATCTCTGTGCGGACCGGTGCATCTGTGTATTGACAAAAATATGACCGTTTTGACAGCAGACACATTTCCTTAAAATGTGGGATTGATTTCTAACAGCTATATTCTTGATTTTAATTGTATTTTTCGTAGATTTTCAATCCCCAAGAGGAGCCTATGCTTGATCAATCATCTCCTATAAATAGAGGAAGTTTTGGAGCAACCAATACAACAATTGAGATACAACACAACAAGATACACTTCAAGCAAACACTTGGTCTTTCATTGTCTTATTTCTTGTTGTAATTTGCCTAGCTATTCACTTTCACATTCTTGAGGTCTAGGCTATTCTTGATTACACTTGCACTCAATTGTATTATTCATTATCGAGTTGTAATCTTGAATTTGTCGTCGTCATTCAAACACAAGATATCCTTGTGAGTGTTCTTGTGGTAAGAACACACTTGGGTGATCTAGGTGTTAGGTGTGAGAAGATTGTGGTAATCTTCTTGTTGAGGTGTTGAAGAATTTGGTATTCTTCAAGGTTGAAGATTGTGGTAATCTTCACAAGGTGCGATTGAAGGAAGATTGTGGTAATCTTCAAAGGGAGATTGTGGTAATCTCCAAAGGTGGTGTTGAAGAAGAGTGTGGTGCTCTTCAAGGTGTTGTAAGTTGAATTTGTATTAATTTTGGTAATTAATAAAATTCTTTTTCTTTCGAAATCCATCCCGGATATCTTGGGGTGGTAGAGGATTAGGCCCTAGGTGGGTTGAACCTCTTTAAATCGACGTGTGTTGTTTACATTCGCACCTTTATTATTTTGTTTGAGCATTCGATTTTCAAAAAAGAGGGCGAAATCAAAAAGATGGAGATAATCTATTCACCCCCTCAGATTATCGTAACCGCTTGGACTCACAAGTGGTATCGAGCCAAACTCTTTGGCAAGCTCGTTTCACTTGGCGAGTGAAGAGAAACGATCGACGGCTCTGAACGAAGCTCATCTTACCGCACCTCCACTACAAAGCCACCACGGTTTGATTCAAAGATTTCACATTTTGGAAAGAGAGAATGGAATGCTATTTACAAGGTTGCGGGTTCGACATTTGGAACACCGTCATAAACGGAGAATCCATCCCAATGAAAGATACACCACACACTTCAAAAGGCTTCAAAAAACTCAATGATGAAGAGAAGAAAATCATCTCCTAAACGGTAAGGCTTTAAATATTTTGTATTGTTCATTTACTAATTTAGAATATGAACATATTGTAGGAATAAAGTCGGCACATGAAGTATGGCAAAAATTAGAAGCCATCTATGGAGTATTTGCAAATGAAAGGAGTCAAATAAAAGCATCTACTTCTCAAGATCATACAAGCTCTAATCTAAGGAATAAGCCTCCTACAACTTCCAATTATGAAGAAGTTGAATATTGTTTTATGGGCATCAATGAAGAAAATGAGGTATGTCTTAAGCCCTACTTCTTATGATATTGTTATTCAAAATGATTATAGTGATTTACAAAATGATTTTGATGATCTTCAAGATGAATTTCAAAGCTTGCTTGTTAAGTATAAAAATTTGAAAAAGGAATTCAATATTTTGAAAAATGATAAGGATAGTTTATTTACTTCCTATGAATCACTATCATGTGCTCACACCACCACTCTTGATAAGGTTAGAAACCTTGAAACAGAAAAATAGTACTCTTGTTGAGAATATTGATTGCATGAAAAAGGATTTATTAAAATCCAACTCGAGTACCAATAAAATGTCCAATATTGTTGATATTCATAATTGTGATAAAGGACTTGATCATAAGCCTAAAGTTGTTAATCATATGAAAAAGAATCAAGTCACTATGCATATTGGTCATTATGCTCCTAGAATTATTACTTGTTTTTATTGTGGCAAAAAGGGTCATACGGCTAATTCTTGTCGGGCTAGAAATAGCTCTAAATATTGTTGGAGACCTAAAAGTCTCAAAGCTAATCTTAAAGGACCCAAACACATGAGGGTACCACAAAACAATGTGTTATTAGGTACCCGACAAAGCAAAAATCGGAGAAAATTCATGCCACCAAGAAAACATCAAATGAACGTTTCATTTGATCAAAGAAGGAGAAACTACTCTCAACAAAGCCAATTTCCAAGAAGAGCGTATAATCAAAAATGGGAAGAACACAATCCTTGAAATGGCAAAGACATCATCAACAAGATGATTTTCAAAGAAGAAGAAACCATCAACCATGGGAAGGTAACCAATCTTGGAAATGGAGAAGTCTTCATCAACAAAGTGACTTCTCAATGGGAAGATATCATCAACTATGGGAAAGACACAACCCATGGAAACGGCGTAATTGGTAAACCGTATCTCCCATTTGTATATGCATTTTATTTTTAATGTATACTTTTAATTGTGTCTTAATTGCAAAATGAATCTTCAAGTATTTATTTTTATAGGTCTCTTATATATTTATGAGTTTAAATTTTTTTAAAAAAAAAGAGACCTTGCATGATTTTCTAAAACTCTTGAGCATATTAGACTTATGTGGCTTATTATCTCTTATGAAATCTTATAGCATAAGCTCTTTTGATATCTCATATTACTTGCCTACACTTGTATTTTCTATGCATATGTTGTCTAAGAATTGTGTAGGATACATATTTTATACTCATTGGCTATTACGTCATCAAGTTTCTTAAACCATCGAGGTATGTCTACTCGTATTTTTCTTTAAACTCGATTTTATGCTTATGCACATATCTTTCAAGATATTTCATTTTGACCCCTTAAGTGCCCCTAATTGTTTTTGCAAACTTTTTTTTTAAAAAAGGCACTACGTGTTTAGTCTCGATTTTATCGTTTATATGTTTTTCCCAAAACCCATATTTGTTGGATATAGTCCAAAATTATATTTTTGCAAAGTTTTAAAACTTTTGGGGTGGAAAATCGAATTTTAGAAAACATCGGGAGAAAGAAAAATCACCTGGGGCCAAAAAGCGAGGCGGCACGCCGCTTCACACCTCGCCGGTCGCCCCCTACCTCGACCGGTCGCCTGTGCCAATTTTTCGGGCTTTAAACTTTCTCGTCTTCGTTTCAAAACAGACGAGATAAAACTCTCCAAACCCTATTGTGCGAATATCATCCCCTTTCTTCTACAATCTTCAATTCTTCATCAATCTTTGAAATTTTTCTTGCTAATTCACTTCTTTTTGCAAGAACTTCACATATATGGCTCCTCCAAGAAATTCTATCGAACAAAATCCTCAAAAGAGGAGAAAGAGGCAAATGGGTGAATCTTCTTCCAATCCACAACAAGATAATATTCTTCAAGGAGACTATCAAAATCGAAACTACGGAAGAAGAGATTGCCGAATTAAGAGTTAGGGGTTTCAAAATCGAGCATTCATTGGGACTCTAGTAAGTTATCACTCCTCTACGAGCCTCCCAGAGCTAATAGATTTCGATTTTTAAATAAACTTGCGGAGGAACATTATGAGAATATTGGATTGAATGATAAGAAGATTGCGTGCACCCGTATGGTTCGTTTTCAAGCATTTCATGATGAATTTCCGGATATTAGAGCTTATTTTGAAATTCAAGGATGGGTTTCACTTTGGGATAATCCGTGTTTGCACTATGATGACGAGCTTATAAAACTTTTCTATGCAAATATGTGGATAGTTGATGCTACGATAGATAATCCTTTGGAACTTCACACATTTGTTAATGGTAGGCATTTTTCATGGACATTGGCGATATTTGTGATCACTTTAACGTGCAAATGATGGAGTAGTCAATGTGGATTGCGCCCATTGGGATGATAACATTTTCGGTGTCTCACTAGATGATGTGAAAACTTTTTTAGGAGTATATCCCGATGTGACATACTGCAATGCCGCCAAATTATAGGATTATATCTATCATTTGCTCCTATTGTGTTTGTGGAAAGGAAGTAAAACTTCCAAGTAATCTTGAACTCTTTCTCACCTATAAGATTGTTCGAGGAGAAAGAGTTAATTATGGGGCAATTTTTGTATATTGCTTGTTGGAATCTAGAAAGCTTACCAAGAAGAAATATACATTGGGAAATTTGATTTGCCGTCTCTATATTTATCGGGATACCCGGAAAATGAAATGAATACCGAAATTCGTCACAATGATTTTGATAATGCCAACATTCTACAAATGGTAAGAATGCGACGACATTTACCACGGGTTCCTACCAAAGCCGCTAGGGCGTGTTCGACATCAACAACAACCTCGGGATGATTTCTTTGATGACAATGAGGTTGAAAATATTGGAAGAGGTGAGTTTGTGAACAAGGAGATGATGTTGAGAATGAAGAGGAAAATGAAGAAAATGTGGGAAATGAACAAGAAATTAGGGAGGAAGAAAATGAGGAAGGAGATGAAGACGAGTTGGATGTTGAAGATCTAAATCTCAAAGAGAGAATGGCCAAAGTGGAAAGAGAAACATTTAGAGATGTGGCCTCTCTTAGAAAAGAGCTCCAGGGTTGTGAAAAAGGAAAATTCTAGATTGAAGAAATCAATCGGAAAATTGAAGAAATTTATCAAGGATTTTATTCCGGATCTTGCTTCTCCTCGGATGAGGAATGATGTTACCCCACCCCTTTACTTTCTAGCATTTTCATTAATGATGTTTTGTATTTTTGATGAACTTTTGTAAAACTCATTTGTACTAATGATATTTGCTTGTTTTTCTTAAAGGGTTAAAATTGCAAGTTGATAATGACTTGTGAATGATCATGACTTTGATGGAGTATTTGATGGTAAAAATACTCTTAAGCATTGTTTGATAATTGGTATGAAGTACTTGATGGTAAAAGTGCTTCTCTTATGCTTTGTCCATTTTGCTTAGTTGGATATGTTGGGACATTTGCTACATGTATTGTGTAAGGCATGACTTATTACTTGGTAGATGCTCTAATTGTTGGCATTTGTAATGCCTTGATCATTCTTAGCTTATCTCAATTGGGTTGAACCCTTGAGAATCCTCTTTGAGCTTCTTATTTGATGAACATATTGTTGCATTTGTTGCATATGATATTTTCTTTGAAATGAGGTTGATTGATGATATGAAAAAATTTTTTGGCTTGAACCATTTACAAAGGTTATATACAACCTCTTCTCTTTTACCGCACACAAGGTGTTCGATGAAATGTCGCAATGAATATTTCAACTTATACATGATTCTCTTGTCTTCAAAAGTTTTCTATACTTATTGGGATCATGTTTTGCCAATCAAAACAAGTGTATAACTTCTTTATATTACATTTCTCCCATTTTTTTGGTTTATGATGCTTTAATTGCTCCACGGTTATTAAACCGAATCCCTTTGCGCGCTTTGATATTATTGTATGGTGTTTTCACCATCCTAACATTCTTTTGATGATTCCAAAGGGGAGAAAAAGCGAGGATATTGGCTCATTAGCTCAAAGAAGCTAATAAAAGCTTGTCATAAAAGCTATAAGCTATGGCTCATAAAAGCCATAAGTTGTGAATTGTTCTTAGTCCAATTGTTGCTTGATGAACTTATATAATTGATTAATGATGTTTTGTGACAGGGGAGCTTATAAGCTCTTGAGCAAATTGTAAAAGCTAAAGCTTTTAGCTTATGGATAATTGCTTTTACATTATTCTTAATATGCTTATTGATAGGGGAGCTTGTGCTTATTATTGAAAAAATTTACTCCTACTTGGTTGCTTTAATATTTTTGGAAATTTTGATTGCTTCCAAACGGTCAAATGTTTTTACCGGAAAATCATTTCTAAAATTGCTCTCTTTGTTTGTGTAAAAATTGTTTTGGTTTGTAATCATCAAAAAGGGGAGATTGTTTGATACATGTTTTTATCTTAATTTTGATGATTTTATTTTATCACCAAAACAATGCTTTTAAAGGTTGTCCAAATACTCCTAAATGATTTAAAATGGTTTTAATATTTTAGGAGTATTTCCTCAAGTTTAATTCGATAATAATGGACAACACTTTTAATGGTTTTATATCAATGGATTTTTCACTCCTAAACAAGGTTCCTAAATGTTGTCTAAATACTCTCGATTGGTTTAAAATGTTTTTACTAAATTTTTGAGTATTTCTTGGGTTTTATTTTCGACAAAAATTGGACAACATTGCTCTCGTGGTCGACCGGCCGCCCTATAGGGCAACCCGTACCTAAAGATGTTTTTAGAAAAGAAAATGAGACGGAAGGAAAAACAAGCAGGTCGGCCGGTAGCCACAGGCGTCGGCCAGAGTCCCGGTCGGCCGTCTCCCGGCCGATCGGCCGGTACTGCAAGTTTCATTTTTGAAACGGACTCAAACCCTTCGTTTTTTGTTTAGGGGGACCGGTTGAGACAGTGGTCGACCGGTCGGCTCACGTCGACCGGCCGCCCTGTTGTAATTTTCTAAGTGTTCTCTTTTTCTCTTATCTCTGTGCGACCGGTCGCATGTGTATTGAAAAAAATATGACCGTTTGCCAATGGACACATTTCCTTAAAATGTGGGATTGATTTCTAATGACTATATTCTTGATTTTAATTGTATTTTTCTGTAGATTTTCAATCTCCAAGAGGAGCCTATGCTTGATCAATCATCTCCTATAAATAGAGGAAGTTTTGGAGCAACCAACACAACAATTGTGATACAACACAACAAGATACACTTCAAGCAAACACTTGGTCTTTCATTGTCTTATTTCTTGTTGTAATTTGCCTAGCTATTCACTTTCACATTCTTGAGGTCTAGGCTATTCTTGATTACACTTGCACTCAATTGTATTATTCATTATCGAGTTGTAATCTTGAATTTGTGGTCGTCATTCAAACACAAGATATCCTTGTGAGTGTTCTTGTGGTAAGAACACACTGGGTGATCTAGGTGTTAGGTGTGAGAAGATTGTGGTAATCTTCTTGTTGAGGTGTTGAAGAATTTGGTATTCTTCAAGGTTGAAGATTGTGGTAATCTTCACAAGGTGCCGTTGAAGGAAGATTGTGGTAATCTTCAAAGGGAGATTGTGGTAATCTCCAAAGGTGGTGTTGAAGAAGAGTGTGGTGCTCTTCAAGGTGTTGTAAGTTGAATTTGTATTAATTTTGGTAATTAATAAAATTCTTTTTTTTTCGAAATCCATCCCGGATATACTGGGGTGGTAGAGGATTAGGCCCTAGGTGGGTTGAACCTCTTTAAATCAACGTGTGTTGTTTACATTCCGCACCTTTATTATTTTGTTTGAGCATTCGATTTTCAAAAAGAGGCGAAATCAAAAAGATGGAGATAATCTATTCACCCCTCCTCTAGATTATCGTAGCCGCTTGACTCACATAGTCTAATTACAAAAGCAGTCAATTATTTTTAATATGGGATAATTACAAAAACACACCTAAGATTTGGGTACTTACAAAAATCGAGAGATGTTCCAAAATTATAAGAAGCCCAGTTCGATTTGATTTTGTCTTAAATTTAAGTGGTTAAATATAATATTTCTAAAATATTAGGGTAGGTTTTTGTAAATATTTTTGTGTATGAAGTGAGAAGATGAAGTGAGAAGATATAAGTAAAATCAAACCATATGAGTTTTTTTTTTTTTAATTTTCAAAAATTTAAGGGTTTTTTGTAGTTATCCCAAACCTCGGTTTTTAAGGTGCGAGATAATTTTATAAAATTAGTTAAAAATGTATTATTAATAAATTTTTAATTTTATCATAGATATTGTCGATTTAATACAATATCGGTCAAAAACTTTTATATAATAGTTATCGTTTACAACCTTGAATAAATATTTGCAAACAAAATTTTAAGTATATATATATTTTAGAAAAACTTTCATAAATATACTATTTTTATTTTTATAATGTTAGATTACACCATTAGATAATATAATTTGGAAATTCTTGACTTACAAATATTTATTGTAGATAAGTAATATTAGAGTTAATGACTTAGTAATTTTATGTATAATTGTGTTCAATGAGAGTATTTTTAATTAGTTTGTTGCAAATATACTTTTAAATTAAAATATATCATAATCATAGGTTAAACTTGAATTACAAGATAAGCATACTTATATTCAGAGAATTAAAACATTAAATAAACATGTATAGTAGCTTTAATGATGGTATTTTAATTTAAAAGATCTCCACATTGCGTCTTGGTTGAAGATCTACCAAGTATCTTGAAAATGTAAGGGCTTATATATATATATGTATTTTCAAGTTTAATTTCCAGTTTTTAGTGTTGGAAAATGAATTTTCAAACTTTATTGGTTTTCGTGTGAGAATTAGAAAAATGTTTGGTTTGTTGTCCGAATTTTGTTTGAAAATGAGAATATGTTTGGTTATAGTTTTTCAAATGTATTTTTGACATATGTTTGCGTGATTGTAGTGTATTTTTACATAAATTTGCGTAATTAAAATAAAAATTGTTTGGTTGTGTTTTCAAAAGAATATTTTCCATAAAAAGTGAAAATTGGAAATGACTTCATTTCTACTAATTTCTTTTGAAACAAACATAAACCTATTTTCCGAAATAGTTGGAAATTGGAAAAATGAGGTTGGAACTTGGAAACACAACCATACAAGGCCTTTAATTTTATCAACTTAATTTTCATCAATATTGTGGGTAATATGAATTGCTACATGCTACTATATCATATTACTTATAGGTATATTCTATTAATATTTCAACTATGTACTCATGTTTCCAGAACATATCCTAACATTGATATAATAATATATTCATAAGAGATGTGAACTATAGTCTATAAGATACCACCCACTTATTGTTGTCTGATTGGGCACTGCCAGTTTTATTTGTCAATTAATTTTCTTCTTTTATTTGAATAGTGAAATAGTTACAAGAAAATTCTAAGATTTTAAGTTTTTAACCATTCTGAATTATATAAGTATATATCAACTTAACTAATGATAAATTTGATAAATTACACTCTCAAGGTAAACTTTACTTCATGCGTCATGAAACACCCTATATTACAACAAAGGTTTATAAGAATTTTATAATTTTATAGCTCTAACAAAATAATTATTATTATAAATAAAAGCATAAAAATTCCAAAACTCAACTTAGGGAGTGTTTGTAAAAACTTCTACTTTTAGAAGAAGTAATTTATTATAGCGGAGTAGAAGTAGTTGAGAATCGGAAGTTGGTAGTATTTGAAAATATAATTAAAAGTTGAGAATGAAAAGTTGGGTGTTTGGTAAAAAAAGTAGTAAAAGTACTTATTTATTTGTAAAATTCAAACTAGAAGCGAAGTAGAATCTAAAGCACCTCTCTCCTCGCTTTTGGATTCGATTAAATGAAGCGAGAATTATAAGCAAAATTTGGTATATGCAAACACTAAAAACTATTTTTAAGCAAAAAACTGAAAAATACATATTTTTAGTGTTTGCAAACACTCCCTTAACAATGTTGTGTACTAACGGCTTCACTACCCACACACATTAATGGCGGGTTTCAACAACAAAACTCGACACATAAAGTGTCATATTTGAAATGTAAATATGTAATTAACTAATTTGTTGAAAATTAATCGAGTTTCAAGAAAATGACAAAAATCGAAACTAAGAAAAAATGTTGATACAATACATATTTACAGGTTGCATCTCCAAAAATAATTAAAGGGATTTGAAAAATGTTCACATCTACTACATCACGAAGGGAATATGAACGGAAATCATTGTGAGAGAATTAGTGCAACTACAAATTCAAGAACCGTTCACTTCTCGTGCGATGACACGTATTCAATTTAATGTAATTCTAATTTAATGTATTAAGTTGTATTCTCTGTGATGTAAGTTCATCATGGAACAAGTGGGGTGGACAAACTTATTTACTCACACAGTGTGTGTCTAGAGAATGTGGGCAGACAAATATGCAGATGGGTGGGCAAGCTTATTTACCCGGACAAATCGACAGTGGGTGGGCAGGACAATGTGTCTAGAGAATGTGGGCAGACAAGTAGAAAAGTGGGCGGGGAGGTGACTCGATTTTTATTGAGAACATAGAATATATGTGGCGGGACAAGTGGGCTAACTTATTTACCCGGACAAGACAAAGCGTAGGTGGGCAGATGGGTGGGAGGTGAGTGGGCATGATAGTGTGTTTAGAGAATGTGGGCAGGAAGAGGGCATGTTTTTTTAAGTAAAAGGGCATTTAGGTCTTTTTGGCAGAGAAGAAAAAGCAAAAATCTAATTTTTATAATAAGATCATCTCCAACCTATAACACCAAATTTAGTGTAAAAACTACACCAAATTTGGTGTTTTAGTTTAATTTTGTCAAAACCATCTCCAACCCATTACACCAAATCTCACACCAAATGAATATTTTATTCTTTTTTTTTTTCATTTTATAGTAAGCAAATTCATGTATTTATACAATTATTTCATTTACTTATAGTTTATTACTATTAATGTTAACTAAGAACATATATTTAATTAATATTATATTAATTAATTATATTAAAATAAATAAATATTGCAATTAATATAACATCTCTTTTAGTTTAAATTATAATTGTTTGTTAATTAATATTATTTATAGAAAATATTTATTAATTATTAGAATCATATTATATAAATTAATTATATATAAAATGATGATACAATTGGAATTTAAATTTGAAATAGAAAATAATTCGAGGACAAATAAGGGATATTGCATTACACCAAATTTGGTGTAGATGAATAGTGTTACACCAAAATTTAGAGTTGGGTTGGAGATTTTTTTTGCATATTTGGTGTTATAGTGTGGTATTTTTTTACACCTAAAGGAAGAGGTATTTTATCAAATTTCCCTTTATAAATAATCACTTTCACCAACACCACTTAAACAAGTCCCACCACTTGCACAACATATATATAAATTATCATTTTATCACATCTTTCAATAAAAAAATCAAGAAAAAAAATAATAAACCAAACATATTTTCAAATTTCCACCCTATAAATTCTTTCTAAAATCAAATATATTTTAATTTTGCATAACTTCCCAATAAAAAGTTGAAAAATTATCTCAATGGATGGAAAATGGTTTTTTCCATTGGAATTAAAATCATACAAATCCCTAAGTGTTCATAATTCGTTGAGCAGGTTTACCACCAACACCCTTCCATATAATCATACGAGTAAATTAATTTGCCTTCGAAATTTAGTCTATTTACAAAAAAGTGCCATCTATATTTTAAAATTACAATACCCTCAAGTTTGGCTCAAATCACAAATATCCCCTCACTACATTAAAAGGGGAAAAATTAATGAACCCCCAAACTATACGCGATTTTCTACATTGCCCCCTAAACCATTTTTTTTTCTACTTAACCCCTGAACTACATGAAAATTTCTACGGTCCCATCTCTCCTCCCCGTCGGCGGAATATTCCGGTCAGATTCGCCGGGTGGAAGAGATGGGGACTAGAATTTTTCGTGTAGTTCGGGGGTTAAGTAGAATAATGTGAAAATCATGCATAGTTAAGGGGTATATTAAAATTTCCTTTAGTAGTTAAATCAACTTTAAAATTTTATTTAATTCTTCTTCAATTTTAGATTTACTAGCTTACAGATTCGACTTTTCCCGTATGCACATCAAATTGTAAATTATGTGTGCCCATAAATATGTATGCATGCTTATATAATATGTTATAATTTCATTGATTTTGTCAAAATGGTGTTTTGATCTGTTGGGTTCTTGATTATGGATGGCCCGACCATACAATGTGGGCACGGGCAGTCAGTCGGCCTCTCCTACCCCATATTAAATAAATTTAAATAGAAAACTTGATCATATAGTGGAGATGAATGTCATTTCTATATTTGATTAGGTTTTCAAAGCTTGTATTCTTTATTTTGCTTTAAAGAAATGTTTATTTTAGTGTCTAAATATTTTTCTCGATCGGGGTAATTTGTTTGGAGGAAATCATGCACAATAACTTGTGAAATTATAAAACTATGATTTAATTTAATACTTTATTTGTATACAAATGCACAATAAGTATAAGTATAAAAATCTATGAAAATTTTAATGTACCCCGAACTATGCACAATTTTTGAAACCAATCCCTAAACTATTTTCTTCTATTTAACCCCTAAACTACATAAAAATTTCTACGGTGCCCTCTTCTCCTCCCATAACGGAATATTCCCATCGAGATCCGCCGGCGGGGAGGATGGGATGGGACCGTAGAAACTTTCGTGTAGTTGAGGGGTTACGAGAAAAAAATAGTTTAGGAGGCAATGTAGAAAATCGCGTATAGTTTGAGGGGTTTATTAATTTTTCCTCTTATTAAAAATGAAACCACAACAATCAAGAGGGGGCATTTGTAATTCCCAAATTCAGATGAACTTTATTATAAATTGTTAAAATTTCAAGGACAATTTCTATAATTTACACTAATCACAACCAAAACATGGACAAGTCCACAATACCAATGTACGGTACTCGGTACACGATTTCTCGTACTCAATTAATGTAATCGATGTAGTAATTACTATAAGCCTGGGGGTTTAAGGAAAGGAGCCAAACCAAAGACTCCTTCAACATCAACAGGAAGCCCAACAACACGTTGGATAATCTCGGGGAAAAAAGTCTTGGCTTTCCATGTGCTGAACCATGGTCCCCCAACTTCTACAGCTGCCATGTTACTTTTCACGTCCAATATAACCTAACCAGCACACGATAAGCAAATAAGAACACATCGACGCAAATCAAGCTGCATTAAAAGATATGATATCTCATGCACCCAACTATTTAAAAATACCCTCTTGAGGTTTGTATTTATTTTACAAATTGCCTCTCCTCAATATGGTGCAATTTCTAAAATAGAAACACATGTCAATGGGGTATTTGTAAGTTTGAAAGATAAGTGAGTTACTCTGTAATTAAGTTAGACCCCAAGGGTAGTGTTTGTAATCATCATAATATATACACTTAATGCATTTACAATTGTTGAAGTGACAGGTCATTGAGATGGAGAAATCTAAATGTACCTTTCCTTCAGTGCCATCATAACGCCGTTCAAACACTCGCAGTCTTAAGTCAGCAAAACAAGTGTCCTTGCAAGCTGGAGCAAGGCCGGCCTCTGAGATGGGAGCACGCAGTGTTGTGCCAGAATCTTTTGTTGTGGCTTCCAGTTCCACCTATTGCGAAAAAACTATTGCGGTTTGATTTTGTTTTACATTTATAAAAATATTACAGTTACCCCTAAGTTTAAGACAGAATCAAACTATGTTTTTTTTATGTTTTTTTTTTTTTTTGATAATTTTGAAACAGCTCTAGGTATTTCTGTAATTAGCCCACACCTAACTTGTGTTTTTGTAATTATCCCAAGAAATTATGTACAAGTGTCAGAAAAACAGAGAATGTATATGTATCTGTCATAAATGTGATTACCGTGTGTGTTTCGTTCTCTGCAGAAATGCACCAATGACCCCATTGAGCAACTTCCCAGCTAACCACTCCATTCCATGGTGCAAATTCATAGAAAACCCCACCGTAGTGAACACCAATCTGCACACACAATTTGATCAATGGATCTACAAAAAACCAATGCAAAATCACAGCTGAACCACTGACAAGAAAAAAAAACCTCTTTGAATTTACACTTTCCCCTCAACCATCCTTTATCTCTGTGCAAAACTACAAGACAAGCATAGGCTTTTGTCGAAATAAATGCAAAAAGTCTCAAGCAACTAGCATATCATGAGGTATAGTTGCCTTACCCATTAAACCAATCACACAAATCATAAAAGTTGAAATAACTTGAACCCTGTATACATACACACACACATTAGATATATAAACCCACAAAAATTAACCACCTAAAGTGTGTAACATACAACCATGTGATGTGCCTTCAATGATAAATGGCAATTATAGTATAAAACAATATTTTTTCATGATGCGATGCTTATAATAACATTCAGAAGTCAGTTCACTGAAATGGGCAATACGATGACCAATTTCTTGTAATACGCATTTTTCCTGTGACCATATTCCACATAATCTCTTCCACATATCATAAACAAAACACAAAACAGAAACAGGATTGAAACTATAGATAATTACTAGTGCAGCGTTTTCAAAAGTCCCAGACAATCCAGGCAGCTGTCTCAATCCACCAGCAGCAGTCAAAGCAACTTCTCCATCCACTCCCTCAAAGACATTGCATTGCACCTGTAAAGAAGACCAGACACTAAGCATGAATGGAAAATGTCACGAAACGATAAATCAGTAAGAACTCTATTAAAAGATTTGGGAATTGCAATTGTAATTTATCCCAAAATTTATAAGAAAGCATCACATATAACTAGAAAAAAAAACATGCGTAAATAGCATCATATTCAGATAAAGAATCATTAAATTCCATTTTTCCTTCAATATATATATATATATATATTATCCAAGAACAGAACACCACGTACCCAGAACCACTTTCTAGGGAAGGCACCACCCCAGTTCTTCTCAGAATATGATGGAGCATTTTTAAACTCATATCGTCTATCATCCCACTCAATCCAGCCTACAGTAAAGATCAAAGAATAAAGATAAGCTACCAATAATTTTATCAAATTCTTCATCCAAAATTATAAGCAAAGTTATATGAGCCAAAGGGACAAAATTTAGGAATAACGATGTATATATCTATCTATCCATATATATAAAGATAAACTCATAATAATTTATTCCTCAACCAAATAAAAGTTTGCTTTTTAACAGACTGGAACTAGAAAGCAGAAGCACACACATCTATAGATTGACATGTTCAGTCTTATGGATGTCGTTAGTCTGGATATTGAAAATCTCAAAAGTCAACCAGTGCAAAAGAATAAAAAGTTGGGAAAAGCAGACACCTGTTGAAAGTCCCCCTGCCATACATATTTGCCAATGAGATTCAAAGACAGGAAAGGCAGCAAGCCAACCAGCTGTGGACTTTTGCTTTGACCCAATATTTCCCCATCCATAAACAGGACGTGTGCTGTACGCCCAGCGTGCAGTCTTTACAATCTCCGTATAATTTGTCCTGACAAGCTAAATCATGTTAAAACGAACAACAAATAGATGTTTAAATGAAGTCTCAAAAGGTGTAGTCACGTGGATAATCCAGATGTCGCATATTAGAAAGTGGATAATCCATTTAAGTAAATTGATTCTTACAATCGAAGTGGCTTTTCTGGTTTCTCCTGTAGTGAATAAGAAAATGGAAAAATTCTTCAACTTATGCGTGATGGAAGTAGTGTTTTTGTACGATTTCATTTAAATTACCCGGTGCACTGTTTCTAACCCTGACTTGGCAACCAATAGAAGTGCTACTGTGCTATAGATAGAGGACTGCACTAAAGCACTCAATTTTATAGGAAAGTGAGCATATAGAAAATACAATTGAAAGAATTCCCCCTTGATGAGGTCTTACTTCATTACAGTATACTATATAGAGGACTGGACAAGGTTTAATCATGGTCTGACATCAATATATGTAAGTAAACTAAAAAAGGTGATACAGACACAATCAATAGTAAGCATCTAATTCCCCTTTGATTGGTCACTAAAGCATGCTAAGTTTTTCGATCCTTCCAGTTCCATGTAAGAGTCCATATTTGGACTCACAATACTTGGGAAAAATACAAGATATATTTGCCAATTAAATGAGGTTGGCTACGTCATGACAGTTTTCCAGTCTCGTGTAATTGTTTGGTTTTTACACTCATTTTTAGGTAATTTACCCAGTATTCCACTAGGCATAGTTCATTTCCTTGAAGAACTCATGAAACTATTGAAGTCATGGAAGAAGGTATACCTTCCATCATCACGAATACAGCCTTGATGCCAAAGTGGGGTAACTTGAAAACCCTCCAAAACTCTTGATTGAACTCCTGAATGAACAATTCTTTATACAGTTAATGGAGAAATGTCGCAATCCACAATAAGAGCTGAAAAGATGTCCTTAACTCATCAAACTAGTGAAAGTTCTCTTGTTAAGATGAAATTATGATAAAAGAACAGCCTTTTCCTGCTCTCCCAAGTATGTGTGTGGGATGGGGGTAGAAATCATTGTTTAACAAAGCATGCGCACACATATTGCACGATTTTTATTTGGTCTCAAAAAGTGTTAACGACAAAATACGTTGTAAAATAAATTGAAAAAAATGTGTTTTGTTAAGCAAAATGAGTAGAAAGAAATCAGCACAGGCGCCAATCAGAGAAGGGAAGATAAGAGTGAATCAAAAAGGAAACTTGCTGACCTGCGGAGGGATCTCTTTTTTGGAGGCTGCATATTGTTTTGCCCCACAAAAGTATTACCAAGCATCAGCTCGTCCCTGTCTAACAATTGCAGAATATCAGTCAAATTGCCAAGACAATTTCATACAAGATGATCTAAAGATTCAGTGCTATAACATTTCTATCAACAATTTGTAGATCCAGCCTTCCGATTTTTATGAGAAAGGATATATTTTATTATCTGCACTGATATCGATTTTATTTTGGGGGAAGATGAAGGGGCTTGGAAATGCTATGCTGAAAATCATCCTACATTATCTCAATTGATAGGTACAGGTTGTGCATCAAAACAATCCCGCGATTGGTTCAACGGCGAACAACAGGTGTAAAATAGCTTCCTTAATATGTTATCACCTGGCAGAGTTTCTACAGCTCAATGCACCATGAAAGCATCCTCAAGTTCTGGAGTATGCAGGACCACAACAGTATCTAAAGCAGATAAGGACATATGGAAAAAAAGAATGTCATTGAATTTTTCTGTTTTTGACCAAAATAGATCTTTTCTATTAAACTGAAAGCTTATCAAAAATCCACTATGTTCCCTCATCCCTCATGAATATCTGATTTCCCTCTAAAAAATATACAAAATAAAAACCATCTAGGAGGACAACATCAAGCAGACAGACAATTGCATCACAGTCACAGATTACGCTGAATGGAAAAAAATAGTGTTAAATAGTAGTCGTATTCACATTATTACAAAGAGACATACTTCCCCAGAAATTTCGCGACTCTTCAGTGTACTGGCAAATATACTTGTCATCAGCCCCCAGGATTTGAGCTCCAACTCCTGTAAATCGAGGCCCGTATTGTGCTTCCTCTAATCTGCTCAATTTCTTGGGAAATGCTGGGTTTTCTACAGAATACATGAAGCAGAAACTTTGCCTACATTCTGGAATTGAGACCTTGAAATACCAGCCCTCAAAAAAATCACGAGCAGTTCCGTCAAAATGGTACCTGATTAAAGAAATGATGATGTATATGAAAAGAAATACAAGGATGAAATGCACCTATAGATGTTAATTCATTCAACCCAGGTCATTAATAAGCTAAAATATTGGTCTTTACATGAAATTCGTAATAAGTTTCATCAGGAAAGTAAACAAGAAAATTAAACTATTTATACCAGTATGCAATAACCAGGGGCGGCGGATCGAAGTGTATTTGAAGGGGGCCCGCCATCCTCCCCTAATATTTTCATTTTTATTTTTTATATGTATTTTTTGGTATTTTTTTTGTGAAATTATGTCTAAGACTTTTATTTTTTTGAATATGTGGCCTATATCCTTACACATCTCAAATTCCAATTTCAATACATCATAATATGTATACTAACTTGTTTTTCTGATGATTTCGGTGATATACAAGAAAAATATTCCAAATTTTAGTATCTTGAAATTATAATTATGTAGTTTGATTTTTGAGAAATTTGATGAAAAATATTTACATTGTATTTGATACAATGTAAATAGATCTTTTTAGCCATTTAAGTTTTCAAAAGATGAAAAGTAGACATATTTTTCAAGTTTTTTAGCCACTTTGACCAAAAAAATGATATTCATATATACATTCTTTCTATTTTTTGGTGAGTTATTTAACAAATTTGAAAAAATAAATGGGATGCATTTTATGGGATTGAGAAATATTTCTTGGAATTGAGAATTATTTTAATAAAATAGCATATTGGATCTCAAAACTTAACTTCATCTCTATAACAGTAAGAGGCAGAAGCTTAAAACTTAAAAGTCAAAACAGACACCTAACCGATAACCCCAGATCACTACTTCATAATGATCGACTCAATAAAGCATAAAAATTAAATGGCCAGAAAGTTTCATCACAAACATAGAGCAATAGTATTGAGCAAAAACCACAAGAGCTTTTCAACAATTATAGAGCAGAAATCCAACCAATTGTGCAATAAACCCAAACAGCAGAGTTTATGTTTTAATATTTTTTCCTTCTAAAAAACTTCACAAGAGTTGCGCATAATAAATTAGAAAAAAAAAAGGGAAAAAAGTTAATAAAAAAAAAACTTCACCCGCTGTGAGGGGTTCGGAGAGGGCGATTGCGAGGCGTAGGTTCATAAACAGGTTCCACATTAACAACTTCATCTCTGGGCTCATTAACAATGGAGGAATTAACTGAGTCGGCTTTCAACACTGATTTTACTGCAAACAGGCCCTGGGATTTCTTCATGGTCAACGGAAATCTTGAGGCAGGTTTAAGAGGGAAGGTCAACGGATTAAAACATGGGTTGTTGGCGATAGTACAGACGTTCTCCATTGGTGAAGTCTAACAGAGTAAGAGGGGAGCAAGGTAGTGCGTTTGGCTCGACGTATATGCGTTTAAATGTGTACGTTATGGTGTGGATCTTATGGGGGCGGGGAGGTTGCACGCCGGCCGTGGCGACACATGGTAAACATGTATCTGGTCTATTCTCTGTCACCCTGCCCATGTGGGTGGCATGAGAGGCGAGCCGAGAAAATAATTTAGAAAATAATTTAGGGTAGGTCGATATAGATTGGACTAAATAAAAAACTACAAAAAAGTAGACGATATAAATATTCAATAAAAAAATTTAAATAATTTTTAGCTATTAAATTTTTTTAAAAAATTATATTGGGGCGGGGCTTAGATTGGCCCCCCCGCCCCCTGGCTATACTAGAGGGTGGCATGCATAGCCCTTAGATCATCAACATATCCACATGGGTGTGTGCGATCCAGGGCTATGCACCCAGTGAATGGCCACTCACTTGGGTGACATATAATTTACACATGTATCTTTATATGGCCGAATGAAAATCAACATTGATTATGTTCAAAATAAATGGATAAATTGCAATTTTAGTTTGAACTGAATTACGAACTAATTTTCAAAAAACTAATTTCATTTTGGTGGATATTTTTCAAGTGAATTAACATAATGTTCACCAAAAATATTTAGATTATACAACCGTAGGTATACGGTGTAATTTATAGGACAATGGCAAGCAAAGTCGTATTCCCCGGGATTGATATGCGAAATGCTTATTTATAATAACATCGTATTCCAATTTTATAGAAGCAACCAAATATCAAGTATTAATAAAAATAAAAAATTAAAAGAATACTAAATAAATTTACGAACCCCACAAGTATTTTCAACAATCATGTGAGCAACATTAAGCACATAATCTCAACATGTTTTTTCAATATTAAATTCAATTAAAGTTTTAAAAACCAATTCATGCAATTATATGGGTTCAACTCCTAAAATAGTTTATTCCCCTCTCGGGTGGCACATAAACAGTAGATTAATAATAATTGAAGTCTCACGATCCATCACAACTATTATTAACTCCCAGAAGATATTTGAATTGAAATACTCCCTATAAACAGAAGTAGTCTTTCGATACATTACCCTGTTTATGTCTGAATTCGATTTTCATCTCGTTAGAGCTCACCTCCTGAATTATAAACTAACAAGTATGACATGCAAATTATTGGCCAAAATATAGCAGTTAAGAATAAGCACTCAAAATCATAAAATAGAAAGCATGAATTAATTAAGAAAATAAATAATCATATTTAACATGAATCCACGTTTCGATTATGCCCTAAGATCCGAAAGATAAACATTGATTACAAACTCATAGACAAATTTGAATCAATATTATGAAATCGTTAAGCACAAATAATAGATCTTAGACATTGAAAGAAAATCCTTTCTTGTCACGATGAATTCCTCCCAAGCCTTGAAGCATGTGCTCCCGTAGATGTGAAAGACCTGGTATTATTCTTCGCGACCTAGTCTTCATCTCTTAGAAGACTTTGAAACTTGTGTTCTGAATAATTTGATGTGTTTTCTCGTATGAAGTGATGATTTTCGTGCAAGCCTTGGGTCCCTTTTATAGATGTTTGGAGAGATCACTTATAGAGTTGGAATGGGGGAGAACTACGAAAGTCCCACATGTCCTGGTCGTGTGCTCTTGTGTTCAACCCTTTTTCGTATGCCCGTGTGAGATCACATGGTCTGGTGGTGCGGTGCGATCCCTTTCCCACACACCCATCGGCCCGTGTGAGATCACATGGTCCGGCCGTATGGCCCTGGTTCTGTCCCCTATTTTTGTCTCTTTTCACACGGTTGTATGGTTTCACACTAGCATTTCCACACGACCGTGTGAGACCACACGGGCCGACCGTGTGAAGTGTTTTTATATATTTCCTTCGTCGTTTTGATCTTCTCTTCACATTCGTCAATATTAGTTGGGCATTCCAACTCATATTTCTTCGTTTTAAGCTCGTTTCCTATAAAAATTACAAGAATACGCAGTATCATACCCTTTTAAGGAAACCAAGTAAAAACATACTGAATATGCGTGAAAATGCATCAAATATATATCATTTTATGCCCCAAAATGCACGTATATTTTACACACGTCAAAATCCCCCAAACTTAAAGCATTGCTCGTATTTCGAGCAAATTAAGAAAAAATAATATAAGTGGCAAAAACGAATGAACACCCAAGAATATTATGAACATTAAATAGCATTTGACTCTATACTCAATGAAACTATGCAATTCATTATCATGAAGTCATCATTCATAAACTCGGCATAATTAATACCCTCATGGGTACTTGGCATCACGACTCACAAATAGATAGTGTATCATTTGCCTCTCAAAAGTGTATGAGTAGTATTTACGCTCCAATTCAATTCGGTGAAAGTAAAACTACCATAGGCTTGCAAATTGTTTAACATCTCTACCTCTTTTTGTGTGCACAATCTAAGAATCAAAAAAAGACTTTTATTAGGTTGAAATGTAGGCTCTTTGGTAAGTATAAGGAAAATTTGGATTAAGTGACTTGACTTGAGTAAATATAATTTAAGCGCACGGACTTGCAATTCACCAACCCCAATTTTATCATAAAACTTATTTTCTTTTTCAATTCAATTCTTATTTCTCCTTTTTTCATACTTAGGTCTTTTTGCCTTCTTTTTTTTTCTAGACTATAAGTTTTGAAATTTTCTTTTGCTTTGCTCGATTTTTCTCTATGTACTCTTTTTTCGAGATTTTCTTTTTTTCGAGCTTCTTGTATTTTTTCATTTACCCAAATACTCGCACATCCCTCTTTCTTTTGCCAACTTCCTCTCTTTTTCATACATTTTTGCCACTTCTCCTCAAACTTGTTCATTTTCTATAAGCTCGAGAAATTTCGGGAATTAAATCATATTTAAATTTTAAAGATCGATTTGAATAAAAATATTGGCTCAAATTGGCTAACTAGGGAATCATGAGTTCATATGTAGGCTTGTTAGGCCAAGTAGGCTAAACAAAGATTGCCTTAGATCATTTTCAAAAATTACACACACATGGATTTAATGAAGATACGAGCAAGTTCTAGAGTTCTATCTATCATGAATGGCACACTCAAGAAAAAAATATTTGTAAAATATAAAGCGAGTTTAAGGCATAAAAGCTCATAGGCTTATTTATCGCAACATGCTCAAACGCCCAATTTTCTTAACTAATGCTAAACAAACAAATGACATCTTAACAATAATTCATCACATTTTTCCTAGAAGTATGGTATCTCATTCAATTAAATGCTCATAGTTAAATCATACGAAAGTTGGGCATTTTCTCGGGAAAAAAACTTAATTAAAAAAATCACCCAAAAGAAATTAAATATGCTAAAGCGATAAACGTGCTAAAATAAAAAATTTAAAATTAAAAATTAAAAATTAAAAAAATCGAAAAACATTTATGCCAAAACTTTTATGCTCTACATGTAATCTCAAATGCAAAGCAAAATGCAAAATCTACTAAATTACGCATTCTTGACGACCCCTAAACTTAAAATATGTTTCGTCTGAATATATGGGAAAATTATAAGAAGTTGAATGCATAAAAAGTACTTACCTGGATATTTCCGCTGAAGCTAGGAGCTCGTCCGTCAAATTGGAAACTAGAGGAGCAAATCGCATAGTCGGGTCGTGTGGTCCACACGCCCGTGCGCGTATGTTTGTTTTTCAATTTTTTTGTTTTTTGTTTGTTTTTTTACCCGGGGTTTGTCGCGATGTCTCTTGGATTGCCTCCCACAAAGCAATAAGTTTTCGTCTTGACCAGGACTTGATTTCTAATATAACTTTGGTTGAACCATTTCGATTGAAAACCTTAAGCCCTCATATTCTCTTCCATCAATTAGACGAATGGCGTTGCTCTATTTTCTCGGATTAAGTTCAGTATCACTTGGGAACTTGCCTAGATGTTGGTCTCCCACTACAAGTAGCAATTTTTGGCTACTTGAATTTCCAAAGATTTATGTCTCTCATTCAACAAAAAATGATATTAGAAACGAAGAAGAGAGAAAAAATAAAATAAAATAAGAAATCGAAAACAAATATTTTCAAAAAATGTTTCAATTAAGATTGGACTACTTATTACTATATCTAAGTAGAATCTAATCAATCCCAAAGAACGATATCAAAACTTGTCCGCAAAAATATTTGGATCATACAACCGCAAATGTACAATGTTGTTTATTATATAATGGTAAGCAAGGTTGTATTACTTGGATATTGATATGCAAAATACTTAGGCTATATTGACATCGTATTCCAATTTTATTGAAGCAATCGAATATCAAATATTAATAAAAATAAAAATTAAAAGAAAACTAAATAAATTTGCGAACCCTACAAGTATTTTCAACCACCACGGGAGCAACATTGGCACATAATCTCAACATGCATGTTTCTTCAATATTAAATGCACTTAAAGTTTTAAAAATCAATTCATGCAATTATATGGGTTCAACTCCTAAAATAGTTTATTTCCCCTCTCGGGTGGCGCATAAATAGTATATTAATAATAATTGAAGTCTCCCGATCAATCACAACTATTATTAACTCACAAAAGATCTTTAAATTGAAATACTCCCCATAAAAAGTAGTCTTCCAATACATTACCCACGATTATGTCCGAATTCGATTTTCATCTCGTTAGAGCTCACATCCCGGATTATAAACTAACAAGTATGTCATGCAAATTATTGGCCAAATAAAAAGCAATTAAGAATAAGCACTCAAAATCTCAAAATAGAAAACATGAATTAATTAAGAAAAATAAATAATCATATTTAACATGAATCCACGATTTTGATTATACCCTAAGATCCGAAAGATATGTCAAACATTGATTACAAACTCATAGACAAATTCGAATCAATATTATAAAATCGTTTAAAGCACGCAGACAAATTGAATCAATATTATGAAATCGTTTAGCCACGAACCCCACAAGTATTTTCAACAACCACATGGGCAACACTAGACATATAATCTCAACATGTTTCTTTAATATTAAACGCAATTAAAGTTTTAAAAACCAATTCATGCAATTCTATGGGTTCAACTCCTAAAATAGTTTATTCCCCCTCCCGGTGGCACGTAAATAGTAGATTAATAATAATTAAGGTCTCCAAATCCATCACAACTATTATTATCTCCCAAAAGATCTTTGAATTGAAATACTACCCACAAACGTAGTAGTCTCCCAATACACTACCCTATATATGTCTCGTATTCGATTTTCATCTCGTTATAAATCACCTCCCTGTTATGAACTAATAAGTATGACATGCTAATTATTGGCCAAATAAAATATAATTAAGAATAAGCACTCGAATCCATAAAATAGAACGCATGAATTAATTAAGAAAACAAATAATCATATTTAAATGAATCCACATTTTCGATTATGCCCCATAGATCCGAAAGATATGCCAAACATTAATTACAAATACATAGACAAATTTAAATCAATATTATGATATTGTTTAAGCACATACAAGAGATATTAGACATAGAAATAAAACCCCTTCTTCGGGATGGATTCCTTCCTAAGCATTCCAAATTCTTGTGCTCTCGTAGGAGAAAAGCCTTATGGTATTCTTAGCGACCTAGCCCTCCTCCTCTCTAGAGAAGACTTAGAATCTTGTATTTCTGCATAATTTGATGTGTTTTCTCAATATGAAGTGATAATTTTCGTGCAAGCCTTGGGTCCTTTTTATAGATGTCTTGGAGTTAGAATGGGAAGAAAACTCCAAAAAATGCATCGTGGCGAGTCCCACCTGGCCACGTGGTCTTGTGCTTTCAGCTCTTTCTCGCATGCCCGTGTGAGATCACATGGTCTATGTAGAGGAACTTGGTTATCTTCAATGTGGCAACATAACCTTCCCAATCGTCTTTATATCTTGATAATCTTGTGTTTTAATATTTGTAGGCACCTTTTTCTATCATTGAAGTTTCTTCTGTCTCGAGTGGTGTCTATGTTGGCTTCAATGCACTCCTCATAGATGTTGGAAGTGCATTCTCGTGGTCTCCATATTCTAGACTCCTTGAAATGATATTAATTACTCCACAATATGGTAGTATCTCTTGATATGAGTTTAGTCGGAGGATTATGGTCCAAGTATTCACTTGGGATCTTTTTCTCCATTGCTATTTAGGAGATGTAAAATGTTGACATCACTATGGAGTAACTTCATCGATAATATTGAATGAATTGTGCTTCCACTTTTGGAGGTTTGGGGCTTTAGATTTGTGCATGAATATTGATTCCTCAACCCGAGTGTTGAGAGGAGTTTGTGGATATCAGTGCTGGATTTCAATGCAATCTTATTTTCCAGAAGCATGATGGGGCTTTTTGGAGTCTAATTGTCCTCCAGACTGTTGTTCCTCACTTTCTTTCTGGTCGAGTGAGGGTCATTCTGCATTGAAGTTGTCGTTGTGGCCTACAATAGTAGAGTGCCCTTATGAGGGGTATTCGATGATGGCGGCGAGCTCGGGAATGTCTTTGGGAGGCTTTGGTGGTAGATTGATGTCTTACAGTGTTCAAGGTATCTTCATGGAGCTGGAGAGCTTCCCATGTCCAACTGACTTATTTGGTGGACGGAGACCTTTAGGATGCAGAGCTTGGGGAAGGATGCCCTTTTAGCCAGGCAAGGGCGCCCCCTTGAGCGGACAAGAGAGCCCAATTGAGCTCTTTGAGTTGTTGAATGGCACCCCACTGGAATGAGGGGTCTATCCTCATGTATTTTCAGTTTAGTGTTCCCAACTTTGGAGCCTATAGCTTCCACGAATCACTTCATGAAGTTTTGCAATAACTTATTTTCCGGTTGTGTTACTTGAAAAAGATGAGTCATGGTCTCTAGATGCTTCTTTCTAATGGGAATCATCGTGCGAAGGTAGTAGTGAGTTTGTCCATCCCACTGATTGATCTAACTATGAGCTCTACAAAATTTATTTATACACAGCGACACTTTTTTCTTTTCAATTGAACCAAGTTAGCATGTTTGGTTAGAGTTGTCAGAACGCTTTATAATAGGAAGTGACCAACACGTTGTAGAGATTCATCTTCATATAGAATTTTGTCTAAAATCTCAAGGGACCTTTCGGTCCGATCATATTTCATGAGGGTAGAAATCTTGATGCCCTAGGGCAATGGCTTAGCCAGGATGACAAAGGCTAGCGAAATTCCTCCCTATAGCACTTGCCAATGAATGGCTTGTTTAATGTGTATCATATATGACTTTTTTTGCGGGCTTGTGAGTGTGGACTTGGGAATGTTGGGCTTCTTTCCCAACTTTTCTTCCAATGGGAGCATCCGATCTCCTTGATTTTCTCCAAGTACTTCATTTCTTTTATCTTATTTCCCAAAGCCGAGGTCTTCAACATCTGGGAGAGCTTGAAGGACATCTCCCATGCTTCCGCCACATCATGATTCTCAAAGTACCTCGGGCAACTTCTTCGAACATGTCCTGGAGGGATATTTGCATCAATGCGATAGTTTTCCAATGTGGTAGTTTTTAATGCCTTGCTCAAAGAATTTGTGGTGGGGGCTGGTCGGGAATCAACATTTTCAAGCATGGCCTAGAGGTGCCCTCCTTGGTTGTGACGGAGGGCAACGTCTCTCCCGAATCGGGGGTTGTCCTCCTATCTTCAATATGATAGTTTTTTTCTTTTGAATCCTGGCTCCACAACCATTAGCTTGGTATTCTTTAGCTAGTGGAGACTCTTCATGATTCTTGTTGTGACCTTTATCTCTTCTTCCCCGACCTCTTGATCGAGGTCTTTCTTACGACGAGAGGAAGTGGTCTCCGGCGGTTCAGTTTGTAGCTTGATGCTTGAGAAAATTTCATCGATTTATCCATGAGCTTGGAGAGCTTCTGCAGTTAGGTGAACTTCTTTAGGTGGCAAGATACCTCTTCCTTATCATGGGACGACACTCCTCCAAGAGAAGGAGGATTGACCCATTGTGTTCCGGTGGTCGTTCCATTTGTGATCTCTAGCCTCAAGGCCTACAACTTGAAACCGACTCCATGCACTTGGGACCGGTCTGCATCTTTGTGTGCTTTAGTGGTTCCCATAGATAATGCCACAATAATATTGTTTTTAGGGCAAATCACTCTTTAGATACGATTTCGATAAAGTTCGTCTTCACTGAGGAGGAAGCTTTCAAGTCTTCTTCTCTCGAGAGCTAGAAATTCATCATACAAAAACTTGTCTCCGCACACATGTAAACATTAGATGGCCCGAGGAGGTTATCCTTGGAAGACACATCCGACGCTCAAGTCGGACTTAGTGATGTAGATTGAATAATATAATAAACATATACTAAATTAAATGCAAATGAGTAACTATCGGTGAAATTATACTTACAAAAGAAGATGAGGGACCTTTTTATACATGAGTACAAGGTTGCATAGGAGAATCAACGTATGGACTAGCCCCGAGGTCCTTTGGACCGAGTTATTCCATTAATAGCCATTGGACAAATAATATTAAATCCATATATTTCGGTTTCAAAATTCAAAACCACCACTTAAAAGAGGGACAATTTCGTCAATTTGAGTATAAAATAGTTTTTTATATTTGTGGATAGAAAAAGTACCCACTAACTATACCGCATACTTAAAAAATTCCCAAAAGGAAAACATCTAAATAAAAGCTAACAGAGATGTAATTATCTATTTTATGCTAAGATTTCAATATGTTTTGTATACATATCATACTAATATATTATTTTGATTTTAAAATTTGAATTGTTTAACTTGTTAACTTAGTTTTACGAGTGCTTTAAAACTCATAATTCTCCAAAATTTGAAGTTGAATTGATGGCGCAAGCACTCAAATTACATAATTAGCAACTATATGAATGAACAGGGTTATATCAGAAAGATAAGTGTTACACATGTTTCACTTGTTAATTTAGAAGTAAGAACAATATCATATAATGATATAATTGAGGGAATAAAAGATATTCAGATCCTCATTTAATAATTCTTGGAAAATCGCTCTCCATAATCCATTTCCATAATCCATCTCACATCAGTGTGCATTAATTGACGTGGGCTTCCACCAAAAATAATAAAAGTATACTTAAGTCGAAACTTGCCACTTGCCAGTCATCACATGGAATCTCTAATGACCTTGTTTCTTTATGTTTTCAAATGTTTATTTCCATTTTTCAACTATAAAAAAAATGGAATTAGGGCTGCGATGCGAATGAACTAAACCATTCGTGAGCTCAATTCGATAAAAGTTCGTTCGAGTTCTTTTAATGAGGCTCGTTAAAATAAACGAACCAAATTCAAACTTAGAAATATTCGATTCGTTAGCTCATGAACAAGCTCGTTAGTAAGCTCGCGAATATGCTTATTAGTAAGCTCTTATAGATTAAACTAATAATTTGACTTTAATTTTAATTATTCATATTCTTACTTAAGATAATATAAAAATATTTCAACAAAATTAATTTTTGAATAAATTTATAAGTTTCAATAAATATATTATCAATTTTAAATATAAATAATTTTATTTTGTAATAAATTGAAGATTATTTTAATTTGTAATTAATATTTACTAAGCTCGTTTAGGCTAAGACTCGAAAAAGTTCGTGAGCCATCAACATGTTCGATAAATTCAAGCTCGAGTTCGACTCGATATTAAACGAGCCAAACTCAAACATTCAAAAGCTCGGCTCCGCTTGGTTCGGTTCAATTGCGCCCTAAGTGGAATCATGTTTGTCCAAAAATTTCCAATTGAAATCATCATTTTTATTTTCTATTTTTCACATAAAATATCTCAAACCTATAATTTATATTCTCAAACTTATACACTACCCTACATCACTTATCATCTAACTTATCAATCACTATTATCATATTTTAACCCAATTATATATGTGGAACCTACACTATCAACTTTATCTATTTAAATTATTACTATTTTTAAATTATATATATCTAATGGGATCCACCAAATACAATTTTACAAATATGATATTATATATTAAATTAAAGTAATAAAAGTGGGCAAACAGTCTCCTCTTTGTTAGCAGTTTGACGCCCGCTGGGTTCCATTAGGTTTGTCCTTCCCATTGCCTCCCGTTGAGAGGCCTTTTGCATCGTGTTTTCCATCCTCTTCTTTCTAGCAATTTTAAAAAGGACTTTTGCAAAATTTAGTAAGGTTTATTCAATTCCTTTTTAAACTTTACTCCACAACTTTTGGGACCTACAAATTATTTAAGTTGTTAATAATTTTACGTGTGCTTTAAAACTCATAATTCTCCGAAACTTGAAGTTGAATTGATAGCGCAAGCAGCCGAGCACACAAATTACATTAGCAACTATATAAATGAACAGGGTTATATCAGAAAGATAAGTGTTACACATGTTTCACTTATTAATTTAAAATAAGAAAAATATCATATAATGATATAATTGAGGGAATAAAAGATATTCATATTTTCATTTTATAATTCTTATTAGTGTTAGTTGGAAAATCCTCTCCATAGTCCACTCCATCCCACATCAGTGTGCATTAATTGACGTGGGCTTCCACCAAAAATAATAAGAATATACTTAAGTAGAAACTTGCCAGTCACATGGAAGCTAAATTACTCTTTTCCGGAACATTTCAAATTTTCAATCACTATTTATTAAATACAGCCATGTACATCTGTAGTCTGTAGATCACTACAATAAAATGCTAATAGACATCGGTTTTACACCGTTGTCAATAAGTGGAACAACATCGGTGAAACAATGATGTTTATTATGAAACACAAGCGATGTTGATGCGCCTGTTGTTCAAGTGCGGATTATTTAACAGCGGTTATACACCGACGTCATTTCGTATACCAACATCATTTCTTAACATCGGTGTTTAACGGATGTTGATTCTTGAAACCACAACGGCTTATAAGTGTTGTTGTTTTGGTTTAGTTAGTTACGAAATGACCTTCTAAACTGATGTTTATATTGAATAACTGTTATCATTACATTTTAGCACATCATTTTTTAACCGATGTTTTTTTAAAACTGATTTCATTTCACTCAACAATATTATGTTTTTGCCCCTCTAATTAACGATAATTGTACCAATATTCACCAATCTAAATCAACTAACAATTAATTACAATCGAAGTTAACAAATATAACCTACATTAAGCCATTTATTCAAAGTGTGCACAACGAGTATACGTAAAGGCCAAAATATGGCTATACAAATGAGTACTTAAAGGCCCTAATGTTTCAACATCCTCATAGTTCACAATTTGTCAACTTACAATGCAAATCCTTACTAATAAAGTTTTTAAACAAAATCCAATGAGTCTAGTGAAATGGAAAGACACATCCCGAAATATCCTTCGACCCCGTTGGAAGGACACAAAAACATCCTTCGACCCCTCCGGTAAAACAACTTTGAAATTGGAGAATCCATGTAATATTTACTAACAAGCACACTAGAAAATACCAAGAGTTAAAGCTAGAGAATTAATGCATTTGGATCAGGTATATGACTTTGCTTTTTCTATTCCGATCTTAGAGACAATACACATAAGATGATAAATTAGCATCAAACCTGGCATGAAATATCGTGATGCACTACAAGAAATCCGGTCAAAGACATCGCTTAAAAGACATCATTTTCATGAATTTCATGATGTCTTACACTATACAACATCATGTTTTAAGTGAAGCGATGTGTATGAGCGGATTTTTTCGCTATTACACATCGTCTTTAGGAGCTGATGTCTTTGACCACCCCTTTTTTGGTTTATAACATCATGTTTAAGATCGGTTATTCCAACAGATGTCTTTGACCACCTTATATTTGTTTATAACATCACTATTAACATCATTTAGTTAAATTAGATGTTAAAACTCAATTATTATTACTCTAATATAAAGGGTTAATTACAAAAAGCACCCTTGAGGTTTGACCTAATTACAAAATAACCCTTGACTATTTTTTGAAATTACAAAAATACCCTAAGATTTTATTTTATCTAACGTTTAACTCCTTCATAACACTACAAGAAATTTAGCTTATAATGACCAAAATATAATGAGGGTATGAAAAAACGGTCATTAAAAGCTTTATTTATGAGGGTAAAAAAAACTCATAGGTAAAAGAGTCGATTATTTATGAGGAGTTTTAAATTTCCTAGTTATTGATAACTAATCCTCTCACTATTTGTGTTAAAAATATTTACCCTCATTATTGGTTGTTTCTCACCAAATTAAGTTATAATTCTTATTATTAAAAAAATAGAGATAATTCCTTTTGTTAAATAAAAAACCTTTTAAAATTTTATAAGAAAACTAAACAAAAACTTATTCAGAATCCCCTTCTTTTCCATTTTGTTTCTCAATTCTCGTCCCGCTTTCTCCTCTCTCAACCTTCATGTCTCTATCTTCTCTCTGTCAAATATTCTCGCCACTGGTGCCGCAAGCCCGCCCAAGCCCGCCGATGCCGCAAGCCCGTCCAAGCCGCCGGTGACCCGCAGACGAACGCCATCCGCATGGCGCTATTATACACTTCTGAGAAAGATATCCCAATTTCAAATCCTAAACCCTAGCAAACAAAAAATTGGTATGTAGAAATTGGGGCTTTTAGTTTACATTGCTAGTTTTGATGGAAAATGCAAACATTTAAATTTCTTGCAAATGGATATGGTGTTTATTGAATTCCATATGGGTTCTGTTTGAATTTTTCATTGTAATTGTTGCAATAGATTTATGGTTAATCTATGAGTTTGCCAAATTAGGTGAAATAATAATTTCTATTTTGGTTGCAATGTTTTGAAACTATTATGTAGTGGTCTTAATGCTTAAGAACACTGAATGCGGTAAGGATTCAATTCATGCTTCTACTTCTAGAGTTTTGGTTCTATACACCAATGAGACATTGAAACATAATGCATTCCTTGTGTATTACTGAAATTTCTACCAAAACAGAATAACAATAGTCAGGAAGTAGAGGTAGAATAATTGGTGAAAATGCTTGAGAAGATAATGAAGTATAGTTGAATTTCGGCATTTTATTCCTTTTATTATCAGTTAGATGATACATTTGAGGCTTGTACAAAGCTGTAAGTTTGGAAGCCTGGAACTTCAGTGGATTAAATCCAAGGACTATGTAAGTTTCTTTTTACTTTTCTTTTCTTTTTTGTGCATCTATATCTTGTAGCCAATTTTCGTAACAGGTGAAGAAATAAGCTAATGGAAGAGGACCAGGCAAAGAAGTTTCAAGAGAAATGAACTGTGATTGGTAAATGATTTGCATTGCATAAGATTTAAATATAATGGTTGAAGAATTTAACATAGCGATTTTATTTATCTTCCCAGATGATATTGGCGCCAACATTAAGGGTGCTCATGCTGCAACTGGTCAGAAAAAAATCCCATATTGTCAAAACAACTATAAGACCCAGTGGTCATGTTCATATGTGGTGAGTTGTTAGAGATTTCAATCCATTTTTAAGAATATTTTTATAATCATCAACAATGATAATCTGTAAATAACTTTTATATCTCTTTAAAAGTTTGTTTACTCATAATCTTGTAAACCAAAATATATAAAAAGGTTTGACTAGCTTTAGTCTGTCTTTTGCAATCTCTAATTCTCACATGTATATTACGGAACTATCATTCTAATCCTTGTTTTGTTATATTCATGAGGGAAATATTGTCAAGGAAGCTGTACAAGGCAAAATTAGGTAGATTTTAGATCAGAAGGTATACAAAAGCATCTCTATTATATTTTTGCATATTCTTCAAGATGCTTAGTTAGTGTAAGTGTTGAAATGCCTAGAACTTAAATTATGGTATTTTAAGTGTACCTTCTTGTGTTCTCTCTGACTGAAACACCAAATATGGAATGACAATTCACTGAAAGTTATCTTAAATGAAAATTCAAAGGTTTCATATTGAAATAATTGTTTCTTGAAAAGATCTAAAGTTGCTTTGCAGTAGCTATATATTTGTCATTATATGCAATGTGGTTACTAGATATTTTGTCTTGTAATGCCAAATAATTGTACAACCTAAATTGGCTGCCAGTCCTAAATTGGACATGCTAGATTGTATTAGTTTCACAACCTCTAACTTCTTTTTGAGCTAAAAAAGTTTCATTCAATATGTAACATAACTTGAAATGAATCCTTGGTGGTAAGTTTACTGTTTACCTGTCCTATTTTAGACTTTATCCCACTCTTAGAATATTCAAAAAGGAGGAAAAAGAACGGGGGGATGAAATAGATAATTACAAAAAATACCCTTCTGGTTTAGTCCAATTACCTAAAAAACACAACTATGTTTCAACATTACGAATACCCACTTGATATTGGTTTTTATATTACAATCTGCGATATCTCGATGAGTGAGGCCAAATTGGTCTTTTTACATATTTTTTTTTGGATGGAAAATCTTAACACAAAGTTTCCAAGTGATGGGATTTCGATCCGAATAATGACGTGAAACCGAAATCGCATGATAATCCTTTGTACCGTTGCATATACACTTCGGATGCAATATCATGTTTTTAAGTCTTTCTTTGAGATGATTTCCAGAATTTGGACCACGTTATCTTCAACATTTCGCCTCATCTTTTTCATCTGTGTATTTTCATCGATAGATATTTCTTTGTTGGACAGTAGGAGAAGTCTTTTTAACCATCTGGACCACCAATAAGATATCATTTCGCAACAAAGTTCCGTTAGATCTTCTGCAGTTCCAAATTTGCTAACAATGACGTTTCAAAGTTACTGCAAATAACTTGGACAAGGGAGAAACATTTTAAGGGGTAATATATTGACAAAAATAAAAAGGAAACAAATTACCAGAAGGAACATTTTCTATATATCTTTTAAACCCAACTATAGTTACAAAGAACATCTCTAAGGCTTCACCTAAATTGCAAAAGACTTCAATTATCTTTCAAAATTACAAACACCCCCTTGAGGTTTGCCTTTACCTAACAAATACCCCCTACTCTTGAGGGTGAAGTTCTCAAAAGAGAAACAAATATCTAGGGTATCCGTAATTTTGAAATACAATTAGTTTCTTTTTTTGTAATTAGCCTAAACCACACAGTGTAGTTTTGTAATTAAACCTAAATCAAACACACCCTTGGTTTACACTCGATTAGTAAACAATAAATCTAGAAAAAACAATAAATCTAGAAAAAACCATGTATGTAAAAGTTGTTTCCTATGGTTTTGTTATTTTCCTAAAACAACATTTATCCCAGAATATTCTTGTTGCTAAGCTAGAACAGAGAGTAGTCATTGGTAATAGAAACCTCACTTTCGTATTGCATGTTTCAAATAGCTTTAGATGATCTATCACTTGGTTTTTATTGACAATATCCACTGTTTTGTTCATAGCAATCAAAGGGTGAGTACTCACTAGAAGAAATCGATGAAGTGTGTAATGAGTGGGCGGAATGCTTGCTAGGATTATGTTTTGGTCAGTATTTCCTCTAATATTATTGAATACTTAAAATTGTTAGATAGATTTATTTCGAGTATTTTATTATGCATGTCTTTAAAATTTGAATTACTTTTCGCTTTTGAGTTATAATCTTTTAATTGTATTGTGCGGGTGATCGAAGTAATAGTTGTTAGTTGTACATTTTGTACTCCTGGGATGATTCACTCATCTAGTTTTTTTGCATGGCGCGGAGAAGTTAGCTTAATTTGGAGTCTTTTAATGCATTCTTTAAAATATTGGGAAACTGGATATTATTATACCATTTTGAAATTGTTATATTTATGTGTGTAGTGTATGTATTGATCATGTGCTTAATAGGACTTGATGTTAATTGGTATATTGACACTTTTGAAGTTGTGTAGTCTAGTATGCGTTGTTTGGACTTGTTGATACTAGTGTTATCCTTTTGGAAATTATTTTGATGTGATTGGATGAATTAGCATTAATGATATGTTGTTTCTTGCTTTCATGTTTGATGGTTGTTATATACTTGCTCGGCGGTGTGATGGTTGTTTCTCCCGTTGTGAGGAGATGATTGTTGATGTAAAACCATTTCAATAAAATGGTGGGCAATTGTTTTTAAATTAAAAAATAATTCTTGTTTAGCTATTCAACATCGGTTTATGGCTGATTTCTAAAAGATTTAACACATCGATCAGAGTCGATGTTGTTCTACCAAAATTGATGTTGAACCCAATACAATAACATCATTTTTGTAAGAACAAAATCGATTCAGACCGATGTTAAATCATTTATAACATCGGTTTTCCACCGATCTCAAAGAAGTCAACATCGGTCAAAACCTGATGACACTTCATAAAAAGCTAGCAAATCGCAAGTTAACAACATCGGTTAAAAAACGATGTCTTTTGTTACATAACAACATCGCTTTTGTATCCTTAAAACCGATGTTGAAGAGGTATACTTTTAACATCATCGATTACGACATCGGTTGATTTTTACATAGACATCGGCTAAAAACCGATGTCTTTGACCGGATTTCTTGTAGTGGTGGTAGCCATTGCCTCAGAGTTGTGATCATGTGCAACTAATCATACTAAACCTGTGATAGAGTAGGGTTAAACATACTGGTTTTGACCGCTCTACTCGTATAAGACTTGCTCATTCAAAAGACTTTTCTAACTATGTTAAATGCCCACGAGACAAAATGATACTCAACACACATAAAATAATCTCATTTTGTAGCGTTTATGTAATTAACTTAGAATATTAAGCTACTTAATAACTGGATACAAAAGTGGATCGACAAGAAGGGTTGATTAGAATTTTATAAAAGTTAAACAAGGAGACATTCATGGGGCTTAATCATCTTTGTTTTCCGTGAGACACTGCTTGCAATCAAAGATAATATCATATAATTAATTGATGTTATTAAATTAAGCCTATTTTAAGTCACAAGCATGTTTAATTATTTATTTTTATTATTATATTAATCAGTTGTTGATAAATATTATTATAAATTGAACTCCTTACTGGAAAAAACTATTGATTAGTATATGAACTCATATTCTACTTATAATTGTTTAGGACAAAAAGCCATGCAAATGATTTGGTCACATGCTCACTATACAATATTTATATTACCTCCAAAAAGAAAATTGGAAAAACAAATCCACTCATTAGTTCTTCCTGCCCACAAATTGATCTCTGAAATTGAGACTGCAATTGTCGTGTCCTGCAGTGAGTATGATGAAGTGGCCACTTTCCACACCTCTGATAGAAACCTTGATCTGCGAGATAAAACATAGTCTATAAAAACTTAGCACCATGACTTTGTTCAGACAAATAAACCAAAAGGCAGAAAGAAGTTAGCTATATAGCTGATGCAATATTTATAAAATTCAGATTCACTGCTGAACAGATCATGGACAACTAAAGGACTCCGTATGGCATCATGGTATAACACAATGACGGAAGCTTTTTACACTGAGCAGTACCAACACTACAAGAATTTCAACTTATAATGACGGAAGTTTAGTGAGGGTATGAAAAAACCGTCATTAAAAGTGAAATTCAGTATTCAGTTTCTAATTTACTAGTTTTTTTCGAATTCATAATTTAGTCTAGTATGTTAATGTTGTATTGTATTAAATATGAATTAGTATATATATGTATATATTATTTAGTTAGGTTAATATAATTATTTTAAAAAAGCATAGAAATCAACAGTTCCTATCTTCTCATTCTCATCTCGCCTCCGCTTTTTTTCTCTCGGGTCTCCTCTATTTTTCTGTTTGTCACTTCCTCTCAACCCTCCCCTCCTCTCGACATTGCCTCAAGCCTGTCCACGCACCACCTCCAAAGTGATCGGTGGCCCACCTACACAATATAAACTTGTGAGAAGAAAGTTCTAGTTTCAATTTTTTCAAACCCTAAGTTTCTTTTTTCCCTTTTCAAGTATTCATTATTTTACCTTAATTGATGTGTTTGTTATCATTCTGGATATTTGGTTGCCGATAATTTGGTATTTCTTTTTGTGGACTTATGTGTGTATATACATAATCTTTTAGGTTTGAATTTTGATCGGAAAATTTCACCAGTATACTATTGCTTGAAGGCATGCTCTCGATGTAAATTGACATTTGTTTTAATAATTCTTTCATTTGTTAAGTTTCGACATATCCGATATTTCGAATTTAAAGGGTCTAATATCAAATATAATTGTTGTATGCATTTCGTACCCGAGTGACTTAAGGAAAATATGCTCTTTGGAAAGAACCCATATAAGATCCTTTAATTTATTAATTGGGGATTACTTATGTAAAAAGCATGTAAGTTGGTGTTTGGGTTTGCTAATTTATCCATATCTTCGTCCCTACAATAATCATAAACTTCAATTTAGATCCTCAAGGTGTATCTTCTTGGATTATAGCTCCCATCATAAATGATATGAATGTTTGCATCCATCCGAGAGGATCTATATTGCTAGGAGAGGTCTCATTTAATGAGTGTGAGTTTCCTTATTCTCAACTCTTTCCTCCTTCCAACTCCTCTAACCTTCACACTGACCACCTCTTGTCACTAATTCTCTTCCAATTCTTCCATCATCCGTTCCATACTTTCTTCTCCCCCTCGGTCCCCTTCTCCAATTTTGAGCCCCTCTCCTCCTTCCTCTATCTCTCCTTCTTCACATATATCCTGCACCTCCAGCCTCTCCCTTACCCTCTCCTCCTCCGGGTATACCTTCCCATCCTATGCAAACTAGGTCCAAGAGTGGCATCTATAAGCCTAAATCCTTTCATGTTGCTCTTTCCTCTATCATTGAACCTTCTACTGTCTCATCAAGCTTTATCGGACCCAGGTTGGAAGGTTGCTCGATCTTAAGTTTAATGCCCTCATTAAGAATCATGCATGGGATTTGGTTCCTTATTATGAAGACATGAATCTTATTTCTAGTAAGTGGGTGTTTAAAGTTAAACATAAGGCTGATGGTACGGTTGAAAGACTTAAGGCTCGTCTTGTTGCATGGGGTTTTCAACAAATTCCTGGTCTCGATTACTTTGAGACTTTGATCCCGTAGTTAAACCTCTTACTATACAAATTATGTTCTCCTCATTGTTTCTAGAGGTCGGATTATATAACAAGTTGATATTAATAATACTTTCTTAAATGGATCACTTCAACAAGTTGTATACATGGCCCAACCTCGAGGGCTTTGTACATTCCGATAAGCCTCGTCATGTTTGTAAGCTTGTTAAGGCTTTGTATGGTCTAAAGCAAGCTCCGTGCTTGGTTTGAGAAGCTCAAAGATTTTCTATTATCTCTGCAGTTTATTGTATCCACATCAGATAGTTCCTTGTTCTTTCTTTAGTCCAATGGAAAACTCACTTTGTTGCTTGTTTATGTTGATGACATACTTATTACTGGGGATGATTCCACTTTTGTTCTAGAACGATCGGTCAATTTGAATAAAGCGTTTTCCCTCAAACATTTAGGACAAGTCGGTTATTTCCTTGGTCTTGAGGCTCACAAAATTCTGGTGGTTTTTTTTTGAATCACCCGAAATACATTTCAGATATATTGGTTAAGACTAATATGACTAATTGCAAGGCAAGCCCTACTCCATTTTGCTCGTGTCAAAAGCTTTCTTTGGGTGATAGCTCTCCTTTTTCTCTCCCAAGCCTTTATTGCAACACTATAAGTAGTCTTCAATATCTTACCATGACTCGCCACGACATTGCGTATGATGTCCATAAGCTCAATCAATTCCTTCATGCCCCAACCGAAAATCGTTGGACAGCTGTAATTAAGAAGATTCTTCGTTATCTTAAGGGTACCAAGACTTTGGGTATTAAATTTGTGGCCTCTCCCCGTATGAATTTGGAAGCCTTTGTTGATGCGGACTGGGCCAGTTCTTGTGATGATAGAAAATCCATGAGCGGATATTGTGTGTTTCTTGGGCCAAAATTTAATCTCCTGGTGTTCCAAAAAAGTAGCAAGTGGTTTCTAGAAGTAGTACGGAAGCGAGTATAGATCTATGGCGGTGGCTTCAATCGATTTAACTTGGATTCAATCCTCTTTGTTAAACTTGGTCTACATATTGAATCTCCAACAGTCTTGTGGTGTGACAACTCAAATGCTATTTCTCTGGAATCCAACCCTGTCTTCCATCAAAGAACCAAACATATAGAAATTGACATTCACTTCTGATTCGGTACACTCAAGGGAGACTGTCATGTAATACTCCCCTAGTTGGTCTATGACCGAACTAGGAGAGTAGGGGACTAGTTGATTCGGCGTGTTTAGATAGCATACAAATAATTAACTTGAGTGGTTGCCGGATCGTAGCAACCGTGATAGTCCTGGTCTATTATACTTTACCTAGTTGGTCTCACGACCGAACTAGGAGAGTAGGGGACTAGTTGATTCGGTACACTCAAGGGAGACTTGTCATGCAATACTCCCCTAGTTCGGTGTATATGACCGAACTAGGAGAGTAGGGGACTAGTTGATTCGGCGTGTCTAAGAGCATACAAATAGGCGATCCTTTGAAAAGAACCAAGTCTTCAGGAGCTTGACCGAAAGGACTATAGTTACAAAAGATGTAGACCTAGACAAGAGCATTTGATCGACCGACTAATTGCTCAGAGTTAGCCGACTGTCGTGGTGCTCATGAGCATAGCCGACTCGATGTAGAATAATTAGTAAGACGGCCGAATCGATGGAGAGTTACTAGGAGATATGGCCGACTCGACAGAGAGTTACTAGGAGATACGGCCAAGCCGATGAGTAAAGTTACTAAGAGATACGGCCGAACCGACGGAGAGTTACTAGGAGATGTGGCCGAATCGGTGACAGAGAGTTACTAGGAGATACGACCGAACTGACAGAAAGTTACTAAGAGATACGGCCGAACTGACGGAGAGTTACTAGGAGATGTGGCCGAACTAACAGAGAGTTACTAGGGGATACCGAATTGACAAAACATTACTAGGAGATACGGCCGAGCCGAGAGAAAGTTACTAGGAGATATGATTGACTTGGATTTGGAAATACTAAAGCTTCGATTGACTGTGAGGAAGTTACTAAAAGATAGGGATGACCGACATGAAGTTATTAAGTGTCAGTCATACCGCAAGCATTAAATGTCCCTCGGGAAGACGACAAGTAATTAATATCCCAAAAGTTGATTCGACGGGAAGTAACTATCCCGAAGCGGCAGACTGACGGATGTGACTAGTTCTTTTTATTGACCTAGCATGATTCTCCACTTTGTTTTGACTCCCAATCCGAGAGGACACGTGGATATCAATGACACAATGGTTTAGGTATAAAAGGAGGAAGAAGGTGAGAAATCAAGGATCCTGGGCATTTTTATTTCGGCTTTTATATTTCATACACGTTTCTTTACTCTTTTTCCCTTTACCCGACTTGATCGTCGGAGTGCTTACGCCGCAGTTCTCTCCGATCGGTCTTTGCGAGCTAGGCGAGGATCGAGTTGGATTCTTGAGAAGATCTCGCCATCAGAGGCCTTTTCAAGTGGCGCCATCTGTGGGAAATTGAGTATAGGACGTAAAGATGTCGGGTTTGGGTTTGAAGGGCAAGGAGGTGGCAGCTGCGGGAGGATCTTCCGATGGGGTGGAGGTGACCCCGTCCAGCGGAGGAGTCGGAGTAACTATACCAGGGGTGGAGGTGACCGCCTGACGGAGGAGTTGGAGTAACTGTATCACATGTGCTTCCCATCCCCCTTACCACGAGGATGCCGGTGGCAAACTTGGAGGCCATGTTCATGGCGGAGTCAGTCCAGGTAACCAGGGACCAGTTGTCATCTATAGTCCAAGATGCGGTCAATACATTATGGTCCGGGAAGGAGGTCGTTCTTTGCGGCAGCAGGTGGGTCGACCAGGAGGATAGGGTAGTGGCAAAAAGAGGGATAAAGAACCAATGTCGAATTTGGAGAGGTTGCGGCGGAGGTGAGGGAGATGAAGAAGCGTATGTCCGGGCAAGATGTGGTAAAAAAGGATCCTATTCAAAGAAAATAGTCATGGCGGACGATCTCCCCGTAAACTTTAGGGCGTTGAGCTATGACTATGATTGGACCACGGATCCCGGGAGCATTTGTGTTGATTCGAGAACTCGGCCGCCGCACCGATACACGGATGGGGTAAAGTGTCGGGTTTTTCGACTACCCCTGGCTAAGTTAGCTCAGCAATTGTTTAGCTTGACTCCCTAACGACACTATTGGTTCATTCGAGGAGTTCAACTCGGCCTTTTTGCATGAATTCGCCGACCAGAAAGCATCAAAAGATCGCTCTTACGCTCTTCGGTATAAAGTAGGAGAACACGAGCCCCTTAGGGGTATGTGAAGAGATTCAATTCAAGAGCTCTGGACATGCCCTCCACCACGCAAGAGGTCCTGTCTGCCACTGTCCCGGGGTTGTAGGAAAGTGATTTCTTTAAGTCAATAGCTAAGCGACCCGCCAAAAATTTCGATGATCTATTAGCCAGGGCTGAAAAGTATGTGAACTTAGAGGAAGCACGAGAAAGGAAAGAAATACAAAAGCGAGGGAGAAAAGGAAGGACGGGGTAGAGGTGCCGCCTGTAGGATCTAAGCGATTTTGCGAACGAGGAAGGAGACCTGGTCTATTAAATCGGGCGCGCGACCTAACAAAGTACACACATTTGATCGTCCCCCGAGCACATATGTTAATGGTGATGGTAGGGCATAAGGAGTTAAAATGGCCGGGGAACTACTCTACTGTTCCCGTTAGGCCCCGGTCTAATTTCTTCTGTGACTTTCATAACGAGTATGGGCACACCACGGAGGAGTGCATGCACTTGAGGAATGAGATCGAGCGCATGGTGAGAAAAGGATGGTTACAGAATTGGGTTAGGCAGGAGCACGAGCTGCGGCTAGGGTCGGATAGAAGTCCTAATAGGCAAGAGAGTCATGCAGAAGACAAACACGGCCACTCTTCGGCTAAGCCCGCTCCCTCCAAGGGAACAATTCATATGATCATGGGAGGACCCACGGACGGGGACTCAAATCGAGCGTGGAAAGCATACGCCAGAAGTTCTGGAGAGGTGCTTAGTATTGGGGGAAAAAGGAAGGCAGGAAATATCTTTCGGGCCGAAAGATGAACTGGTGTCCATTAAGCATAATGACACTATGGTGATTACAATGACCATAGTAAATTATGAGGTAGCCGGGGGCATGGTGGATCTTGGAAGCTCGGTCAATGTATTATTTCATAAAGCTTACTTAAGGATGGAGCCGAAATGGAGATCAAACCGGTGGAGACCGCCTGTTCGGCTTTGGAGGAGGAATGGTGGAGTCATTGGGATAGGTCACATTGCCTATGTCCTTGGGAGATATCCCCATGCAAAAACACGGATGGTAACTTTTCTTGTTGTGGACTCTTACTCCACTTACAATGTTATAATTGGTAGACCGCCTTAATTCTTTTCAAGCTATTGTATCCACATTCCACATGAAGCTCAAGTTTGTGGTAGGGACGGGTAGGTGAAGTATTAGGAAATGCACAGTGGCAAGAAAATGTTACGTTGAAGCGGTGAGGAAGGGAGAGAGAAGAAATTCAAAAGAAAGGTGGTAGAAATGGACAAGGAAAGTAAGCCAATGAAAATAGGAAAAAAAGAGAGGAAAATGATCCGGACGCTTTCAGTGTTAGACCGGGAGGAAGAGTTGATGATGGTAGAGCTAACCCGGAGATCCATCGAAATTGGTCAAGATAGGAACTAAGGCGTGATCCGAGCTAATCGAAGGAATCGTGGGCTTCTTAAGAGAGAACAGGGGATGTCTTTGCCTGGTCATCGGGGGACCTACAAAGGGTCGACCATGGCATGGAAGAGCATCATTTAAATGTGGACTCTTTAGTGAGACTGTTAAACGAGAAGAAGAGGCGGTTTGGGTATGAGAAAGATCGGATCATTCGGGAAGAAGTGGAGAAATTGCTAAAAGTGGGACATATAAAGGAGATCCAATTCCCGGAATGGGTCTTTAATGCGGTGCTGGTTCCAAAAGATGAGAAGTTCAGAATGTGTATCGACTTCAGAGACCTCAATGAGGCTTGTCCCAAAGATTATTACCCATTACCCGTATTGATCAATTGGTGGATTCAACGGCGGGATATGAACGCTAAATATGATGGACGATATCAAAGTTATCTTGGATCAGGTTAGCCGAGGAAGACCGAGAAAAGGGTGAGCTTTATCACTTCTTCAAGGACTTACTGTTACGTGGTTATGCCATTCGGGCTATAGAATGTCGGGGCTACTTATTAGAGGTTGATGGACAGAGTATTCATGAGCCAGCTGGGCCGTAACATGGAGGTCTATGTCGACGACATGTTGGTAAAGAGTAGGAAGGAGAAGGATCATATAGCGATTTGGGGGAGACTCTAATCTCCGAGGGTTTAAATAATCTCAAACCCCTGAGAGGTCGAGCTCAGCCCGTACCATCTCAGGTCCCTTGGGGAAACTCTAATCTCCGAGGCTTTAAACAAGATCAAACCCCGAGAGGCCGAGCTCAACTCGTACCATCTCAGTCCCTTGGGGAAACTCTAATCTCCAAGGGTTTAAACAAGATCAAACCCCGAGAGGCCGAGCTCACTGCACCATCTGGTCCCTTGGGAAGTTCTAATATCCAAGGGTTAAACAAGCTTAAACCCCGAAGGCCGAGCTCACTCACCATCTCAGTCCCTTGGGGAAATTCTAATCTCGAGGTTAAACAAGCTCAAACTCCCGAGAGGGCGAGCTCACTTGTACCATCTCGGATCCCTTGGGGGAAATTTTAATCTCCGAGGGTTAAACAATCTCAAACTCCCGAGAGGCCAAGCTCAACTCGTACCATCTCAGGTCCCTTGGGGAAACTCTAATCTCCGAGGGTTTAAACAAGATCAAACCCCTGAGAGGCCGAGCTCAGCTCATACCATCTCAGGTCCCTTGGGGAAATTCTAATCTCCAAGGGTTAAACAAGCTCAAGCCCCCGAGAGGCCAAGCTACGCTCGTATCATCTTTGGTCCCTTGAAAAATTCAGAATCCTGGGGATCAAACGAGCTCAAGTTAATCCATCCCATGGTGCCGAGTCAATCTCCGCCACTTGGGTGAAATCCCTTGGGAAAAATTTGATTCCCAAGGATCAATGTTTAGTGTGAGTTTTGCATGTATTTTGGGCGTGATTTTGGCTATAATGAGTTGATTAACATGCATTACCTTAGTAATATGGGTCGTATTCTCAATATGTGGAAAAGATGTTACGCTTTGCTTATTTTGCGGGAATTTGATGATATTTTGAGTATTTCTATGGCAAATATGAGCAGTGCGATGTAGAACCACTAAGATTTGATAGCATAAATCGAATTGGAAGCCAAATCGAGAAAAAGTCGATGTTCGGTTGGTTTTATACCATTGATTTGGGCTTTCTAGACTAGAGTTTTATGTTGTTTTTAAGCTCTTTGAGTGGTCAAAGCCATATTGTGAGCCAACTATATTTAGTCTAGAGTCATAGTAATGAGTCGTGTGTCAAAATAAGCATGAATGATCAAACAACGAGGGGATTCATCTCAAGAAACGTCCAAACGCGTCACGGAATTTCTAAAGACTAGCAGTGGTTTAGTATTTTGGCCATAACTCTTTCTACAAAATTGATATTGAGCTGATTCAAGTGGCTACGGAAAGCTAAGAGATAGGCCTACAACTCTTATGAAGACCCCATAAGCAAATTCGGAAGTTTGGGTGACGCACGACCCATGCGTCATTTCGAGGTCAAGCGATCTATGGCCTGACGCACGACCTGGTCGTGCGTGAAGCGCACGACCCGTGCGCCTATGTGGGAAAGTCAGGTTTTGAGGATTTTTAACTTAAGTTTTGACCCCATGGGAGTATAAATAGAGACGATGCGACCCCAAACAAAGGGACATTGACTTTTGCCCTAGAACACGGAGAAAAGAGCAACCTTCTACCTAGGAGGATTTGAGAGATTGATCGAGGTCGCAACCACACGCTTGAGGATTGAAGATAGATCGAGAGATCATCAAGATCCCCGAGTTCACCCATTCCATCGTGTCATTTACTTTTGATTAGTTAGATATGAATTTGAATAATTTATCTATGAATTATTTATTTTCTATGTCCGGCTAAACATCTTGTGATTCCCGGGTTGGGATTAGGTTAATGGATACTTTTATTGGATGATTAATTGCAATTGAAGTTATTGTTTTCCAACCCTATTCGATTACTTTGTTTTAATTCTTGTTTTATCAAAACGCGTTTGGTTTAACTTGCTTTGATGTATTGATTCATAATTCGAAAGATGAGTTTCAATACTAGATCGTGAGTACTTGACATGAATATTTGCAAGATTGAGAAGTCCGTGAATATTTGTAAGGATATTTCATCTTCTCGTACTTTTGGGAGTTGGATATCTCATGTTGAGTAGAGATGCTAACATAGATATTTCAATCAACATTTTTACATGCATCTCGAGAGAGAGGGTAAAATACTTTTGTGATTGTCCTATAGGGAAGAATACGAATAACTTTGGTTGTGATTAATCCAATAATAAAAGGGGATATTAATCGAAACCATAGCCAGGAATCCATTCATCTCCTTGATCTTTCAATCGACTCTTTACTTTGTCTTTTTTTGGATAAATTCTTGTTTTGCATTAATAAAACCAATCAATCAAATTTCGATCATCCGGATAAAAATAAGGCTATTACAATCCAAATACTTATACAATAATTTATTAGTCCATGTGGATTCGACCTTGCTAACCCTATTATATAAATCGCATCGTACACTTGCGGTAAAGCTAAAAAATAAGGCGAACAATCAAGCGAGCTCAAGCTAATCCATCCCATGGTGCCGAGTTGAACTCGTCCACCTTGGGTGAAATCCTTGGGAAAAATTTCAGATTCCCAAGGATCGAACGAGCTCAACCTAAGGTACCGAGTTGAGCTCGGGATCCTCGGCCCTTTGAGATTTTTACAAAAATGGAAACACTCAAGTTGGTGACTCGATCTCATTTCACAATTCACACTAAAATTATCGAAATAAAAGAGAAGCATAAATACATCATTTCTCATTAACAAGAACGTAATCACATTATTGATTCAAGGACAAAAGCATAATGATAAAACCTGGATATTTTAGGGCATTACATCTTCTTGCTCATTAACACCACTAGGGGGGGGGAAGAGTCGGTGTTCCATCACTATCACTACTTAAAGTCCGGAGAGCGGTGAGCGGTGATAGGTTAAACTTGCGGGAGCGTGCTAGGGCGTAATCGAGGCCGAGCCGCTTTGGGAAGATCTCCCGATACATGGTTAGCTTGAGCCTCGAGAGGGCAACTCTTTGATAGCCTCATTGACGCCACGGGTACCTCCAGAGTGAAGCCCTTAGCTTGGGCCCTCTTTGCCATTATGAGCAAGCCCCCGCTCCAAGTAAGGGAGAGTTGCGTCCGCTACCGATCAAGATACTTGTCGGACTCAAGAAACTTCTCTTTCTTAGTAGCCCACTCTGCCTTGCCTGCCTCATACCAGGAAATCCTCCTCTCTTCCCCTACCGGGGATTTTTCTTGAGCCATGAGCCTTCTCTTCCGTAAGCTTGGCCTTGGCCGGAGGCGGATAGTTGAGCCTTCAAGGTTTGGACCTCCGAGGAGGCTTTCGCAACTCAGTATCCAATGTAGCAAAGACGGGAGGAGATCCGCTCAACTTGTCTTTGTAGAATTTCGTTGGCCCAACGAAGCTCAGTTGCATCAGTCAGACCTACTCGGGCATCTCGAACGATTGAGCCCATGGTCAAGATAATCTATAAAAAAAAAGCAGGCGTAAGCAAGTGAGTTAAACTTGTGATTTAAATTGTAATTTAAAATTCATTACCCGAGATGCATGATGGGGCATGTCACGGATACTGAGATTTTCGATGTCCACATTCCCGAGCTCGTTGGTGAACGGGGTAACTAGATTTTCCACCCAAATAGCGTTGAGCTTGGGGATCATGATGTTAAGAGGGGAGTCATCCTCTCTAGTGGGAAGATCTGCAAGGTTTAGACGTGGCCCGATGGGGGTTCGGTCCCGAGCTAGAGGCGACATTGGTGGCCCTTTTTGTTTGAATTAGGTTAGGCAGGAGGAGAAAGGTCGGGCGAGGCTTGGTGCTATGTCGAGGCACCCAAGGTATGGGAAGCAGATGGGACTTGCTCTCACGGAGTACTTGTCAATGGTATGTGCCCTTCCCCTCAAGATGGATAGGTTGGCGGAAGATTTAGGGTGTCGGCCTGGCGCAAGACGCTCCGCCATAGATTGCTCTGCAAGAAGAGGGATGAATCAAGACGAGTAAATAAAAAAATAAAGAACAATTTAAGCAAGTATACCTAGGTCTTGGGGAAGGTCCACCGCCTTTGGACTCAAGTGGAAATGATATAATAAGGGCCACGAGTCGACCAAGAGTCGGGCATGGTAGGGATTCACGTTCAAATGCCGAGCTAGATATAGAATAGTGGGGTGGGTTTCACACCCGGCCTTGGTGGGCAGATCATTAATCCAACGAGTGGGAAGGCCAGTGGTCGGGAGAAGAAATATAGAAGAATCTCTTTTTCCAAGACTTGTTAGATGACGGGGTGCCATCTATAAACTTGGCCAAGCCCCATCTTGGTGAAGTAGAAGAACCCAAGAGTACTCGAAGTCTTAGCTTGGTAAAAGGTCCTCGTGAGTCTGGGGTATGGGCTCTTCTCGGGAATGTTGGATTATCATGGAAAAACTAATTAGTAGCCTCGGGGAGTTGGGGACTAGTTGAGTTAGTGTAATACCAAAATGGGAGATCCGACATAATAGTTCGGGAACAGGGAATCGCAGCCACCGCTCAAGTTACTCAACAAAAAGCGGAGGCAAAGCCCGAGGGAGGTTGTAAGGTATGTTTGTGGGCCCGTGGGCGCGGTTTGTAATCATCCGGGATACCCGCATTGATTCGGAGGTAGCGTAATGACTCCTCCGATAAGGTACTATAGATATTTCGAGCGAGCTGGGTTATTGCTAGAGGAGGCCATGATAAGAGGGGGAAATGGGTGGAAAATTCGATTAAGAGATCATGGTCCGGACGAGAAGGGCGAAAGGTGCGCGGAAGGGAGGATGGAAGCATGCAAAGGAATTTATATGTATATATATATATATAAGAAAAGAAAACCTTTATGAAGAAGAAATAAAAGAAGAAAAATGGAGGGAATAAGAATTAAAACTTGATCGGCTTGCCATGGAAACTCCGAAGATGATGGAAGGAAGAGATGAGTTTTCTCGATTTATGACGGAAAAAAAAAAGTCTGGTGTTGCGGGGAGCTTGAAGCGGCAGAAATGGCGAAATGAAGAGAGGAAATATGATAGGGATATTTATAGAGGGATAGTGAGGAAGACGAAGGGTGGATGTATAGGTAGCGTTGGATAATAAGTAGATCGATCGGGGAAAAGAGAGAGAGTGAGGGGACGTTTGAGTTAATGAGAATTAAATGCGTGTCGGCGCGGAATCAAAGAGGAATTTTTGAAATTCAAAATCATTACTCATCAACTCTCCTCCTTGAGACCTAGTGTTGTACACTCTCTGATTCGGATATGGTCGCTTAGGTTTATTTGGCGGGAGAGCTTATATTTTATACTCCCTAGTTGGTCACGGCCGAACTAGGAGAGTAGGAGGACTAGTTGATTCAGCGTGTTTAGAGAGCATACAAATAACTAACCCGAGTGGTTGCGGATCTATAGCAACCAGATAGATCTGGTCTATTATACTCACCTAGTTCAGTCTACACCGAACTAGAAAGAGTAGGGGACTAGTTGATTTGGTACACTCAAGGGAGACTGTCATGTAATACTCCCCTAGTTGGTCTATGACCGAACTAGGAGAGTAGGGGACTAGATGATTCGACGTGTTTAGAGAGCATACAAATAATTAACCCGAGTAGTTGCGGATCCGTAGCAACCGGATAGTCTGGTCTATTATACTCACCTAGTTCAAGTCTACGACCGAACTACGAGAGTAGGGAGACTAGTTGATTTGGTACACTCAAGGGAGACTGTCATGTAATACTCCCCTAGTTTAGGTCTATGACCGAACTAGGAGAGTAGGGGGACTAGTTGATTCGGCGTGTCTAAGAGCATACGAATGAAGGGCGATCCTTTGAAAAGAAGCAAGTCTTCAGGAGCATGACCGAGCTGAACTATAGTTACAAAAGATGTAGACCTAGACAAGAGCGTTTGATCGACCTCACTAATTGCTCAGAGTTAGCCGACTGTCGGGATGCTCATGAGCATAGCCGACCTGATGTAGAATAATTAGTAAGTACGGCCGAACCGACGGAGAGTTACTAGGAGATATGACCGACCGATAGAGAGTTACTAGGAGATATGGCCGACTGACGTAAAAGTTACTAAGAGATACGACCGAACTGACGGAGAGTTACTAGGAGATGTGGCCGAACCGACAGAGTTACTAGGAGATACGGCCGAGCCAAGAAAGTTACTAAAAGATACGGTCGAACTAACGGAGAGTTACTAGGAGATGTGGCCGAACCGACAGAGAGTTACTAGGGGATACAAATTAACCGACGAGAAAGTTACTAGGAGATACGGCTGAGCTGACAGAAAGTTACTAAGAGATACGATTGACTTGACTAGAAATGCTAAGGCTTCGATTGACCTGACAAGAAGTTACTAAAAGATATGGATGACCTGACAAGAAGTTATTAAGTGTCAGGTCATATCTGCAAGCATTAAATGTCCCGGGGGGAAGACCTGATAAGTAATTAATATCCTAAAAAGCTAATTCGACGGGAAGTAACTATCCCTAGGGCAGACCTAACAGATGTGACTAGTTCTTTTTGTCGACCTAGCACGATTTTCCACCTTGTTTTGACTCCCAATCCAGACGGGACACGTGGATAGCAAGGACAAAATGGTTTGGGTATAAAAGGCGGAAGAAGGTGAGAAATCAAGGGATCTTGGCATTTTTATTTCAGCTTTTATATTTCATACACTTTTACTTACTCTTTTTCCCTTTACTGACTTGATCGTCGGAGTACTTACGCTGGAGTTCTCTCCGGTTAGTCTTTTACAGGCTAGCTGAGGATCGAGTTGGATTCTTGAGAAGATCTCGCCATCAGAGGCCTTTTCAACTTCATTCGTGAGAAGGTGCGGGAAAAAGTTATTGATGTTCATTTTGTTCCATCCAAGTCCCAGATTTCGATGTTCTAACCAAGCCTCTCTCCTTGTCTCGTTTTCGGTCTCTTTGCTCTCAGTTGTCTCTTAGTCACCCCTGACTCTGTTTAATAGGGGTATATTAGAGTATTAGTTTGTAAAGTCATTTGTTAGTTTCATGTTAGAGTTTCAATTAGGTTAGTTATGTTGGGAGTCCACCACAAAAACACGTGGAACCCACCACATGTAAATGAGAAAGAAAAAAAAAAGGGTTGAAAAAAGTGGGTGGGAGTTTTGGGTAGCACATTAATTGTGCTTTGACAAATTGGCATGAATTGCACATAAAGTGCAATCTCCCATCCTCGTTTTGCCTATAAAAGGCTTGGGGAGTGAAGAAGAAAAGCATGACAAGCAAGTGAAGTGCTTGGCCATCCAACTAGGTGGAGAGAAAAAATGAGTGTACACACTGGGGAGATCAATTTGGGTGAATCAAATTGTGATATGTGGGGAAACACCGGGGTATTTTTCTCTCGGGTAATACAAAGGGGTTGGGGAGAGTGTTCTTTGATAGCTAGTAAAGTAGTTTCACGAGAGTCTTATTTTCTTGGGTTTGGTCCATAAAACTCAAGGGGTGTATTTTCTTGCATCGGGAAATTCTTTATTAGTAAAGAACGAAACTCTCGTGGACGTAGGCGGGTTTTGCCGAACCACGTAAAATCTCTGCGTGTGCATTTTATTTTCTCGCCGGGTGTTATTTATTTTTTATCATCATCTTGTTGGTGTGATTTATCGGGTATTTTGGATAAATCAAATATCGGATCGTGACATGCCTCCGCATTGCGCCCAAAAAGTTACAAAAGAAATTAGTTACAAAAAATAATTTAGTTACAAATGGTTCACTACAACAAATTTGTTTTTTAGCAACGAAAATATTCACGCTAACATAACAAATTTTGTCGCTAAAGTATTTTTGCAGCGAAAAAAATTTTGCCGCAAAAATCGGCCGCAATGAGCAGTCTGCCTCAAATGTTTTAGCGGCGATTGAAATTTATTTCACCACAAAACATTAGTAACGAAATATTTGGCCGCTAACATAAAAAAATCGCCGCTAATATATTAAACAGTTTTTGCTCTAAAATAAAATAATAGTGACAAAATCATACAATTTATTGCTAAATGTAACAACTATTAGCAACCAATTTTATACTTTCGCCGCAAATAATTAACTTTTTCTATTTTTAAAAAGTACAATTTTAGCGACCAAACAACTCGCTTTATTTGCAAATGTTGAAACTTTGCGCCCGAATTTCGCCGCTAATTTAATGCTTTTTTTATTTTTATTTATTTATATTAATCCACTATTAAACCTGTTTTCACAATATAATAATAATAAACTAATTGCAACACCAACCACAACACAATCCAACAATATCATTATATAAAAACAATAAATAGCTCTACAAATGATAGAACACCCATTCTAACTAGAAATAAAATTTTAATTTCATCATTAGAAATTCAAACACAAAACCAACAACAAATGAGGAACAAAAAGATAAAAAACGTCCACAAATCTTTTAGAAACTAGTCACTCTAAAAGATAAAAAAATATGCCCAATTGTTAGTCACTAGTCACTCACGAAAGATAAAAAAATGTGCCGGTTTGGTTACCTTTCATTACAAGTGTTGCAAATGTAAACATTTAAGAAAAATAGATAGCCCCCTGTTTCACTCCCAAAGCTACTTTAATGATTAGAGATGCAAAAATATTATCTACGACTCCGAGTTCGACGGTGGAGGTGGCGGAGTCGAGGAGGATGGGTGTTGTTGGAAGAACGACCGCATTAATTACTCCCCGGAGCTACGCTCTCAAATGCTTGCACTTAGGGGTGTTCATCGAATCGAATTCGAATTCTTCGACTTCCTCGAATCGAATTTAATCGAATGAACATTTTAAACCTCAATTGAAATTCGATCCTAATTCAATTAATTCGAATCGAATTCAAACGAATCGATTTTTTGATTTCGAATCGAATTTGAGTCTATCCAAAAATCCAAATTTATCGATAAAGTGAATAAGGTTTGGATTCATAACATAATATTTTTGGACTATACCCAATAAAATTCCAGATTTTGTTTTTTCAAAATTACAAATTATTGACTAACCATTTTTCATTGTTTAATTTAACTAAAGACTATCATAAATTCATAACGAACTCCCTTATATAAATTTAATAAATCATTTTGTGCCAATTTTATACCAGCACTAGTTACTTGATAAATAACTTTTATATTAAAATATGAGGTATCAAATTGACAAAGTGCTTACAGTTCAAATATTTGAAAATCAACAACATTTGTGTATGTGTGTAGATAAAGTGATACAGTGTGTGTTATCATATAATTTATTATTTTAATATGATCTGAAGATAAATATATGTAATATAGTGTACAAATGTATAATGTATAATGCATATTTTAATAAGAATTTAAAACAAATGAAAAAAGTCAAAGACTATATTGTATAAATGTATAATGTATGGTGTATAGTGTATGTACACAAGTTTTGTACTTTTCCATACAATGGACATAGTTGGTGGAATATTCTCCCTCCACGTGAGACTGTAAGAGCGAAACAGATTTTTACCTAAAATATATTTTTTTAGCACAAAAAATGATTATTTGAATATGGTCTAAAGATAAAAATTTGAAGTAATGTAAAATGTATTTCATATACTATTAAGTATAATTATTTCTAACAAAAACTAAAAAACAAGAAAGAAAGAGCATATATTTATAATTTTACATTTTCATTTAAACATTAGTGTTTTATTCATTTATATATATATATAAATGCATGTGTATAATTTACATATATACAATAAATAATTATGTATAGTGTGAAATATATACATATAAATTTGAATTGAAATATGAATTCGACTTAAAGTAAGATTTTGAATCGAAATACGAATTTGAATTTAGTCGAATTTCACTCGAATTAGGATTTTCGAATAGAATCAGAAAAAAAAACCTCAATTCGTTATTCAATTCAAATATTCATATTCGAAATTGAGTTGATTCGAAATTCGATTCGAAATTCAAAAATTCTAATTCAAACTAAAATTGAATTCGAACGGATCAATTTCGGATCCATTCAAAAATGAACACCCCTACTTGCACTACAACATACATGACATTAGGTAACACTCAAAAAAATGTTACCTAATGGCCATAAAATGTCACTATAGACAATAGGTAGCACTTTTTATGGCGGCGCAAGTGCCCGTGCCGCCTATATAGTCTAAGGTATCACTTTTATTAGCTTTTAGTATCATTTTTCTAAGTGTTACATTATGTTTTCTATTGGTAACACTTTGAAACAATATTTCTAAAGTGTTACGAATCTTATGTAACATTTTTTTGTAGCATTTTTATATTTGTTACACTTTAAAAAAAATACTTCTAAAGTATTACAACTTACATATGAATCTTATGTAACACTTTTTTTATAGCACTTCGTAGAAATACTATTTTTTGCCACTAAGTATATTCGAACCCACGACCTGTTATGTATGGAAGTGGCAATTTGCCACTAAGCTAATTTGATTCTTATTATAGCTTTTGTTTTGTTTTATATATACACATACACACACACACACACACACATATATATATATTATATGTATATATAATATATTTTATATAATAAAGATTATATTTTATAATATATGTATTAAATTGTATTATACATTGTATATATCAAATTTTATATTGTATAGTATATAGTTTGAAAATCATATTATATTATATATTAAAGACACAACAAATTAAAAATATCAAAAATATATAAAATAAATTTAGCGACTGATAAATATTCAATTGGTAAAAATAAAAAATATATAAAAATATAAAATTAATTTACTTACAGATATAAAAGTTCTAACAATAAAAAAATTAAATAATAAAGAAAATAACGAAAAAATAATTTACCGACGGGAAAAATTCATAAGTAATTACCGACAACATCAATTTTCATTGGTAATTTTTTTTTAAAAAAGTGGTTTAACGATGAAATTGGTCTCCATTAGTAAAAATTAAAAATTAAATAAATAATAATAAAAAAAATATACATGCACATTTTCCGTCGGTATTAAGACGGAATTAATTGCATGCCTTCGTAAAAAATAAAAAAATAAAAGCAAAACTAAAATACTTTGTAAAAAGAAAACAAAAATTCAGTTAAAAAAAACAGAGTACATGATGTCTACAATTTATAGGTTTGGTGACATCAATTAATTAAATAAATATTTGACATGATTTAATGATAGTTATATAATTTTGTGTTACTAAAATATAGCTTAAAAAGTGTTACAATCAATAAAATATAGTGTTGCCAAGAGTGTTTCTTAAATAAAGTGATACTTATTTGCGTTATAAAAGAAATAACAAAAATAAAGTGATACTTAAAAAGTGTTACTTATATAAAAGTGTTACATATAAGCATTACATATTGATAAAAGTGTTACCTATTTGCATTACAAAAGAAATAACAAAAAAAGTGATACTTAAAAAGTGTTACTTATATAAAAGTGTTACATATAAGTGTTACATATTGATAAAGTGCTACAAAAGTGTTACATAAATATTGTAATGTAAAAAGTATTACAAACATGTGTTACATATGTACCTTATGTAAAAAGTGTTACAAAATTTGTGTTACCTAATGTCATTCATGTTGTAGTGTTGTAACATTGTTTCTAATTTTGATTTGAGTGTTTGCAATTTAGTTTGAGTTCTAACCAACTCCTCCTTTAGTTGTGCATTCATCGGTCCGGATGATGCACCGCAAAAGTGGAAGGAAATTTGGGCCCATTCCCAAGCCCACGTATATATCCACCGGGCGACGCCCAAGAATTTGATCACATACTCTATTAGCAATATCAAGTATCATCCAAAAGGTGACTGTCATTCCGGCGATATCGTTTAGCGCTCGTAGTCACGAATCTCATCTCTCGGTTGAACCATGTCATGCTAAAATCAATAGAAAAGTTACAAACAAGAATTGGTTCCTGTCTAACAAAGGGATGAACATTTAGCAGCTTCTCCATTACAGCTACTTTCAACAATCAGTCAAAACAATAAATTTACTAAGATACGTAGATCTGAAACATGCTTACAATGGTGGGCATGAATTCATAATGGCAGTAATTATGACAGATTAGATGAATGGAAATTGTAATTTACATTAAATAAATATTTCTGCAACAAAAACTAAAACATTCGTTGCAAATGTAATTTAATTTTCTTACATTGCGCGACGAAATCGAAACTATTCGCCACAAAATTAATTGTAATTTACATAAAATAAATATTTTTGCTACGAAAACTAAAGAATTTGCCGCAAACTTAATTGTAAATTTCATAGATTAAACATTTTGCGATTTAAAACTAAACGATTCGCCGCACAATTAATCGTAATTTTCATAAATTAACTATATTTATTATTTTTTTCTTTATTTTGGATTGAAATTACCAACGAAAGCACAAAGTTTGCCGTAAATATTTTGAAACTTTAGCAACGGAAATTTATATTTTCGCAGCTAACAATTATTTTTAATTTTTTTGTATCTACTAAATCTTAGCAACGAAAATTTATATGTTCGTCGCTAACTTTGCGACAGATTAACTTTATTTCGTTGCAAATACACTAAAATCTTATTTTGTTTTTGTTCGTTTAATTAGTTGGCAACAATTTTTGTAATGTCCGTGGCTAATGTTCAACTTTAGCAGCGAATATTAGTATTTGTCGCAAATAATTCGTTGCAATTACTGCATTTTTTTGTAGTGGTTCTTGTAAACCTGTATAAATATCCATATCAAGCTGAGCAATAAACAAGTTCATTTCATCTCTTCATTATTAGTTTTATATGTAGAATATAACAGGTTGGTACCGCAATATTGTCTGGATGGGTTAGCAGAGGCTTCGAGTGAGATCGCGCAAAACGAGTTCTATTTTTCGGAACTCCCAGGAAGTGTGTCCGGAATAGCTTCGACACTGAGTGGACTTGGTGTGGCTGTGGGAAACTTATTGGCTAGCTTTGTAATGAATATAGTTGATGAAATCTCAAAGGGAGGGGGACATGAGAGCTGGATTTCGAGCGATATTAACAAGGGTCGTTATGATTACTATTACTTAGTTCTTACAGGATTGAGTGTGGCTAACATTGTGTATTTTCTTGTTTGTATTAGGTCTTATGGTCCTTTAAAAGCAGAAAGAACAGTACAGGTAGAAAAACAGGATGAGTTGTGAGGTGTAAGTTCTTACATTCTAACTATGAAATGGATAATTACAGAAACTATCCCTGGAGTATTGTCTAATTACAAACATAGTCCAGTTATTTTAAACTTACAAATACCCCCATTTGGTTTGTTTAGTTAAATTACCTCCCTCAACATCCCCTCAACAGAATCTGGAAAATTTACAAAAACTACTGTTTTCGTTAACTATAAAACGCACAGGTTTTTGAAAATTACAAAACCCCGTGAGGTTTGATTTTGTATTACGTACACTTCATAAGCAAAAATATTTCAAACACCCGCCTAAAATACATAATCAAACCTCAAGGAACTTTTTGTAATTTTCAAACATCTCTGTGTTTCTTGTAATATCTATTTCAGAAATATAATCAACAGATTCAACTCTTTGTGTTGCTGCATATAGGCATGGACAGAGCCAGAATTATAGATCTTGAGAGGCAAATTTAAATAGTCAGGATAATTACAAAAGATCCTTAAGTTTTTAGCTAATTACAAAGAAATTCAGATATGATTCAAAATTACAAAATTGTTGGTTTTTGGTGTTAAATAAAAGAAGTGGGTTTTGCCCCACATTGGTTGTGGAACAAAATGGGTGGGAGCCTTAAGGTTATTTAAGGAACTCATGTGGTGGTGTTTTAATTGCACCAGTCAAATACACTTTAACCTTTGTGGTTTGACTCTAGTTAAATTCATCTCTTGTATTCTCAAGCATGGAGAGTTGGGAGAGAGGTGTGAGTTAGTCAAAGGTTTGTAAGAGTGGGGATATTGGGGTCGGGAGAGAGAATGTCTGTGTGATTGTAAAAATATTTCACATAGTGAAATTTCTTTCTCTAGGGGCCGTGGTTTTTCTCCGGTTTTGGAGTTTCCACATAAATTCTTGTGTTGTGGATTGTTGTTATTTTCATTTTATTTCTCGATTATTTCTGCTTGTCCCTAGGGGATGAATGTGGGATTCGATTTTTCCCAACAAAAATATCCTTTTGGGTTTGATTTTGTCTTAAAATTTAAGAGGGTAATATTTTTATAAATGTTAAGGGAATTTTAAAATGTATTTTGCATATAAACTGAGAAATGTAAGACATAATCAAACCTCAAGCAGTTTTTTGTAATTTTTAAAAATCTCCGAGGTTTTTTTTTTGTAATTAACCCAAACCTCAGGGATAGTTTTTGTAGTTATTCCTAAATACTATTTCGATTCACATAAGATGGTAATTAATTAAGTAATACATAAAATTCATCAATCAACCGGAATTGATGTGTTCAAACTTTTGACTAGCCAATAATCTTATGAATTCCACCACCACCGTGACGGAATTGTTGGCCGCCAGCGGGGCGAAGGTGTCAGCCTCGTTGGATTGGGCGGAGCCGCCACCGGCGAGGTCTGAAAGTGCCCGGAAAGTTATGAAAGGAACACTTTGCTGATAACAAATTAATGCCACGGCTGCACTCTCCATGTCCACAGGGCTAATTTTGAATTTGTTGTGCAAAAAATCTCTGTAAGAAGCATTGTCTAAGAAAATGTTGGCACTGGCACCATTTGATACCCTAGTCACCTTGGGAGGGATAGACAAGCATGTTGTGGAATTAATGCACCCTTCTAATTCCAAGCCCTGACCATGTCAACAAATAATAGTATCTTGAGATTGTAATTAAGTTGAAAAGTAAAATAAGAGCTAATTACAAAAAGTACCCTGATGTTTAGCCTAATTACAAAAGTGTTCAAGTTATTTTTTAAAACTACAAACACCCCCTTAAAGTATTACAAACACCCCCTTTGAGTTTTGCATTTACTTAAGGGACAATTTCAAAAACACCCCTAATGTTTTGGCTAATTACCAAAAAAAAAAGTTATTATATTGATTTTTTAGTACCTGACCTATAGGCACTTTACTGGTTTGGTACCTGACATTTCCTAGTTACCAATTTAGTACTCAACTTCACATTATTTTATAAATTGGTACTTATTCACTTTTAAGGACTAAAATGCCCCCAAGATTTTTTAATTTTTGTTAAAATAATTTTTAATTAGAATTATTAAATTTAAAAATAAATTTAATTAATAAACAACTTATTATCATTTAAGTTAAATTATTAAATTCTTAATTGTCAAAAAAATAAATTCAATTAATTATATTTTTATATTCGATTAAAAAACTAATTAAAGATTAATATGTCAATAAAAAATTGCTATAATGTTCTACTTTACTATCTTAATTTTAATTTTTAAATTATCTAATATTCATTTTAATTTTTAAAATTAGTTAACTAAACTAAATTTTCTTTTGGATTAATTAAATTTTAATTTATGTTTATTAAGTTACTAATTTAATGTAATTAATTTTATTTTTTCTAAAAATTCATTAATATTTTTAGAAACTTCTTTTTATTTTTTATTAATTAAATTAATTAAAAATTTAATTGATTATATAATTTAAATAAGTAAACTCAAAAATTCATTTTGAGTATACTTATGTTTCTATAAGGCATTTCGTCCGTAAAAGTGAATAAGTACCAATTTATAAAAAAATGTGAAGTATGGGTACTAAATTGGTAACTCGGAGATGTCAGATACCAAACTAGCAAAGTGATTATATGTCAGGTACTAAAAAATTAATAACCCGACAAAAAACCCAAAGATATTTCACAACTACAAAAAAAAAACCATCAGATTTGTTTATGTCTAAAATTAAGGGGGTAGTTGTAATATTTTTAATAAATACCAAGTGGGTTTTTGAAATGTTTTTGGTTTATGAAAGAAAAAATGTAAGATGGAATTAAACCTAATAGGGTTTTTTATAATTTTCAAAACTCTCTGTTTTTTTTTTTTTTTGTAATTAGCCCAAATCTCAGGGGTATTTTTGTAATTACCCCTTTACTTAATTGACAAATATTCCAGAGGGTGCATTTTGTAAAATAGAGACAAATATGAAGTAGTAATTTGTAATTTAAAAGATAATTGTGATTTCTTGTAAGCTAAACCTCAAGAGTTCTCTTGTAATTAACCCTAAAAACAAACTACTATTTTAGAATAATCAATCACAATATTCCAAATAAAAGATAAAAAAGGGCATGGAGGTAATTATTGTGAAAAAACCTTTTAGTTCATAGAATCATAAGGCCACTTGCAAAAAAACAGTGTAGTATTAGAAACCCAATAGTTTGGAGGGCATATTGTTTTTTTGTTTTTCCACAAATATGTCTTGCCACAGTCCAAAAAATCTTACCTCTAATTTCTTAGAGATTTGGAAGTAATTAAAATTGACGGGGACCCAAAAGGCATGTTGTCTTTGCTCAGGAGTGCCATCGATTGGGAATATTTCCTCAGGTTGATACCAAACATTGTTTAGGAGATTGTCAAAAATGGGGCTGCATTGACTAATATTTGTAGCATAGTTTGCAAATCTCAAGTATCCAATTTCTCTTGTATAGTCTCCGTTCCTTTCAAGAGGTAGTTCATTTTCTGGCCCATCCCCATACCTCTGCAATTTTTTGTACCAAATAGCACAAAATTGCTAGTTAATTACAAATATACCCTTGAGGTTTAGTATAATTACAAAAAACCCCATTGTCTTTCAAAATTACAATTAGCCCTTAATATTTGTTTCTATTTTACAAATTGCAACATCCATATGAGCATATTTGTACGTTGAGAAAATCTGACCTTAATGGTGTCTATAATCGGATGGGATCATTATTCCAAAACGACGTTTCATCTCTTATTTCACCAAGACGGATGATTGTCATGTGATAACACTTACCATATTAAAATCCACAATTTATGCTTAATAATTAATATGGTAAGTAGAATAAGACATGAACATGTTTTGGAATAGAAGATATCATCCGATCTATACTACCTTAAGGGAATAATTGTAATTTTGAAAGATAATTGAGTTTTATTGGGTAATTGGATGAAACCTCAAGGTGTAGTTTTCGTAATTATCCCTAAGATTGCAGGAAAAAATATGTTTTTTTTTTTTTTCGTTTGAGCAAATTCAACCTTTACAAATGGTAATAAGGGGAGGGATAAGTTCGACTAAAACCAAAAAAAAAAAAAAAAAATTGATTATGTTTTAAGCACAAGTTCTATCATTTTGTAATTGTTTATATGTGTACAATCTGTCCATTGAATTAAAATAAAAATTAATATACCTGCCAATTCCAAAGAGCTGTATGAGACCAATACTTGGGAATGGTAACATCTCCAATATTGAGAGATGGATTTGCGTTTCCAGCAATTCCATAATGCACCACGCCTTTACGTCGAACAAGCTTAACATAAGCTGTGTTGTCATGCCTGCATTTAACTATTAACCAACAAACTTAAACTTACATAAATTGGGATCAATTTACTTATGTAAATATGGGAGTGCTCATAATCACTAAAAAAAAAGTGTTTCTTAGCTTTTGGCTAGAAAAAAAAAAAGATCGTGTTTTGGTGCTTGCAAATGTCAATTTTGCCGATCTTGCTTTATTTAATCGAATTAAAAAGAGGAGATGGATGTTTCAAATTTTAAATCTCATTTTGTTTCGACTTTTACAAACAAATAAGCACTTTTATAATTTTTTCATTGAACACTGTCAACTTCTGATTTTATTTGTAAACACTACATTCATTGAGGGTGTGTATGTGTGTGTATTTAATTACCATGGCTAGTCCTGTCATAACCAATATGACTTTTTCCTCAAAAATGGTTCCGAATCGGAATCTCTTTCCTGTTAAGACAATATTATGTGAAGATTTTAAAAGGCAATATAATAGATTTAAAAAAGTAAAAAAAATATACTTAATATGTTTGATTCTTTGTTTAGTAAAAATAGATATACCTGCAAAATCAATGGTGAGATTACTAGGCTGGAAACTGGGATGCTGAAGAAGAGGGTTCATCTCAAAAAGATTTGGAATCACCAATCCAAGATAAGGACCCTTTCTGTTAGCATTGTTTATCAATCTTTGTGTGTTTGCAGGTATTGCACCATTTGAATAATATGGGACTATTGCCAAGAAAGTTAAAATAATTATTGATAACAAAAGCCTGTGACAAACCATTTTAATTTTACTTGCATGTATGTGTGTGTGAAGGTAGAACTGTGTGAATGATGAGAAGTTAGGATTCACAAGATTTATGTAGAATGAGAAGTTTGAATATTCCATGTTGAAATGTAGCTTGATGTCTAAATAATTGTAACTACCGGGGCTATCCTAAATGGGTATTATCTTTGGGCTTTCTCGTGCTGAACTGATATTGTACTCACACTTTTAGTACTCAATACTGAGCTTGAGGTTTTTTGTTCGAGGAATGTGAAATCCATGAGTGCGATGTAGATAAAAAGTCCATCAGAAAACCAAAGAAAAAGCTCGTTGAGATAGCCCCTCGTTACAATAATAGTCTAATCTTAACGTGTGAGCAAGATTTTCTAAATCAAGTGACGTGTTGGTTTAATTGTGTAATATAAACCATATATATTATCCAAGGGATGGCTATTGGTCTGTATATTCTAATCTCAATATGGTCAAAGTGACGATAAACCCTTAGAAAAGTATTTGTCTTACTATTCTAATTAATCTAACTGAATGCATGGGATCCTGAGATCCCATGAAAAAACAAAATAAAAAACGCAGCTTAAATATCTTTGAATTCGACTGTGTTATTATTGATAGTGCTTGAAATTAAACATTTCTAAGAAACCAACCACATACACGATTTTCCTTTAAATATTTCTTCACACCAATTCGGAACCATATACATCGAAGCAGCCCAAGTGGTATCGCTTATCTTTTGCAACAATGTTTATAAGGGTCGAACCTGAGTCTTTCTTTACTATTTATCCCCTATTCTTCACTTTTTCTAACTATTAACAAAAATCTGAAGTGATAAGATCCAACGTGGAAAAAAAACACCTTTGAATAGTAAAACCAATTTCGTGTTAGGTACAATTTGGAAAATTACAAGTTGAAGTTTGAAGCAGTCTCGGAGTCCATATCCTTACAACGTTTGCCAAACTCTGTTATTGTGAAGGATAGAATTGGTTTACCACATTGGCCAATTTCCTCGAGCTTTGCGGTGCATCATTTTTCTTATTAGGAGTGTAAATGATCCGAGTCTAATCGAGTTTTAACTTTTAATCTATTTGTCAAATGTTTGCTTAATTTTATATGAGCTCTTTTTCAAATTTTCAAAAGCTTGTTCGAGTTTGTTTTCATTGCGTGTTCATGAACAATGAATAATTTTGTACGCGAACAATAAACAAACAAACAAACAAACAAAAGTATCTTTGACAAGTTTGTGTTCATTACATGTTCCTGAACAAATTCAAATTTAATTCACATGTTAATGATAAATTTTTAATATCGTAACTTTAAATATTTTTTCATATCATATATAATTATAGATTATATTATACAACACTATTAGAATTATTATGTATGTTTAACTTTTAAATATTTATATTTACTCATATGTAAAATTTCAATTTTAAAATTAAGTATTTTAAATAGATAATATTATTTTATTATTAATTCAATCGATCCCTTAACGAGTTTGTTTATGAACACTTCTAAACAAACGGTGCATGAGCTTGTTCATAAACATTTTATAAACGAACTCTAAACGAATTTGTACACAACGAGTATGCAATAATTCAAGCTTTGTTAGTTTACTAAACAAGCCCTAAAATTTGTTCATTATATGCTCGTAATACAAACATAAACGAACACTATCCAAGTTTGTTCACGAGTTGTTTATCAAACGATCTGTTCATTTACAATTCTAATTTTTCTCATAGATCGCTGACAAATGTTATTGCAACATTCGAATTTTGTTGTAACGCCCTTGCCCAATTGTTTAAACGAATCTATATGTATAAGCTTTATTTTAGTCCTGAAATCGAAAATTAAATGTTCATGATTCGTTGAGCCGGATTTACCACCGACTGACCTTCCATATAATCATACGAGTAAATTAATTTGCCTTGAAATTTAGTCTATTTACAAAAAAGTGCCATCTGTATTTTAAAATTACAATACCCTTCAAGTTTGTTTCAAATATCCCCTCACTACATTATTAAATATGAAACCACCACAAACAAGATGGGGCATTTGTAATTCACAAATTCAGATGAACTTCTTTATAAATAGTTCAAATTTCAAGGACAATTTCGATAATTTACACTAATCATAATCAAAACATGGACAAGGTCCATAATACCAATATACGGTACACGATTTCGTACTCAATTAATGTAATCAATGTAGTAAGTACTACTACAAGCCAGGGGGTTTGAGGAAAGGAGCCAAACCGAAGATTCCTTCAACATCAACAGGAAGCCCAACGACACGTTGGATAATCTCGGTGTGGAAGTCTTGCCTTTCCATGTGCTGAACCATGGTCCTCCCCTACTTCTACAGCTGCCATGTTACTTGTTACATCCAAGATAACCTAACCAGTACATGAAAACCAAATAAGAACACACCGACGTAAATCAAGCTGCAAAGACAATATGCGCATGCACCCAGCTATATATTTAAAAATACTCTCCTGAGGGTTTGTATTTATTTTACAAATTAACTCCTAAATATGGTGCAATTTGTAAAATAGAAACATGTGTCAATGGGGTATTTGTAATTTTGAAAGCTAAGTGGGTTATTCTGGAATTAGGTTAAACCTCAAGGGTAGTATCTGTAATTATCATAAGATATAAGCTTGTTAATGGATTTACAATTGTTGAAATGACAGGACATTGAGATGGAGAAATCTAAATGTACCTTTCCTTCAGTGCCATCATAACGACGTTCAAACAATCGCAGTCTTAAGTCAGCAAAACAAGTGTCCTTGCAAGCTGGAGCAAGGCCGGCCTCTGAGGTGGGAGCACGCAATGTTGTGCCAGAATCTTTTGTTGTGGCTTCCAGTTCCACCTGCTCACATGAAACTCCCTATCAGAACCAATTCAAAAAACAAAAAAAAACTTTGTGCATGTTGCTGGAAAAGCATTGTTAGGTTTAGATTCTTTCACGGTTCTCAGGCTCTACACCTAGTAAAAGTTTAGAATGTGAAACTTCATTAAAGAAATTAGGATAATTACTAAAAAAACTTGAGACGGCTAATTACAAAAAAACCTTGAGTTGTTTAAAATTGCAAAAAAAACTCTTGCGCGTTGATTTCATCTTACATTCCTGAAAGCAACAAAACATCTCAAAAACCCCCTACCCCCTGACATTTATAAAAATATTACAGTTACCCCCTAAGTTTCAGACAAAATCAGATCTGGGTTTTTTTTGGTAATTTTGAAACATCTCTAGGTATTCTGTAATTAGCCCACACCTAAGTTGGTGCTAGCTTTTGTAATTATCCCAAGAAATTATGTGCAACTGTCAGAAAAACAAAGAGAATGTATCTGTCATAAATGTGATTACCGTGTGTGTTTCGTTCTCTGCAGAAATGCACCAATGACCCCATTCAGCAACTTCCCAGCTAACCACTCCATTCCATGGTACAAATTCATAGAAAACCCCACCGTAGTGAACGCCAATCTGCACGCACAATTTGATCAATGGATCTTCTTTTACAAAAACCAATGTAAAATCTCAGCTGAACCACTGACAAGAAAAAAACCCTCTTTGAATTTACACTTTCCCCCAGTCTCTGTGCAAGACTACAAGACAAGCATAGGCTTTTGTCGAAATAAATGTAAAAAGTGTCAAGCAACTAGCATATCATGAGGTATAGTTACGTTACCTATGAAACCAATCACACAAATAATAAAAGTTGAAATAACTTGAACCCCGTATACATACACACACATTAGATATATAAACCCACAAATACTAACCACCTAAAGTGGTTTCAAAGTGTGTGACATAAAACCATGTGACGTGCCTTTAATGATAAATAGCAATTATAATTTTCATGATAAGATGCTTATCATAACATTCAGAAGTCCAGTTCACTGAAATGGGTAATACGATGACCAATTTCTTGTAATATGCATTTTTCCTGTGACCATATCCCGCATAATCTCTTCTACTTATCATAAACAAAACATAAAACAGAAACAGGATCGAAACTATAGATAATTACTAGTGCAGCATTTTCATAAGTCTCAGACAATCCAGGCAGCTGTCTCAATCCACCAGCAGCAGTCAAAGCAACTTCTCCATCCGCTCCCTCAAAGACATTGCATTGCACCTGTAAAGAAGACCAGGCACTAAGCATGAATGAAAAATGTCACGAAACGATAAATCAGTAAGAACTCTATTAAAAGATTTGGGAATTGGGATTGTAATTTATCCCAAAATTTATAAGAAATCATCACATATAACTAAATAGCATCATATTCAGATAAAAAATCATTAAATTCCGTTTTTCCTTCAATATATATATAAATATAATCCAAGAACAGAAGACCACGTACCCAGAACCACTTTCTAGGGAAGGCACCACCCCAGTTCTTCTCAGAATATGATGGAGCATTTTTAAACTCATATCGTCTATCATCCCACTCAATCCAGCCTACAGTAAAGATCAAAGAATAAAGATAAGCTACCAATAATTTTATCAAATTCTTCATCCAAAATTATAAGCAAAGTTATATGAGCCAAAGGGACAAAATTTAGGAATAAAGATGTATCTATCTATCTACCTATCCATATATATATAAAGATAAGCTCATCATAATTTGATCCTCAACCAAATAAAAGTTTGCTTTTTAAACAGGGCTGGGACTAGAAAGCAGAAGCACACACGTATATAGATTGACATGTTCAGTCTTAAGGATGTCGTTAGTCTGGATATTGAAAAACTCAAAAGTCAACCAGTGCAAAAGAATAAAAAGTTGGGAAAAGCAAACACCTGTTGAAAGCCCCCCTGCCATACATATTTGCCAATGAGGTTCAAAGACAGGAAAGGCAGCAAGCCATCCAGCTGTGGACTTTTGCTTTGACCCAATATTTCCCCATCCATAAACAGGACGTGTGCTATATGCCCAGCGTGCAGTCTTTACAATCTCCGTATAATTTGTCCTGACAAGCTAAATCATGTTAAAACGAACAACAAATAGATGTTTAAATGAAGTCTCAAAAGGTGTAGTCACGTAGATAATCCAGATATCGCATGTTAGAAAGTTCAATATCCTCACAACCCTCCATTGATACGACATGCTATTTTTTCCATTTATTTAAATTGATTCTTACAATCGAAGTGGCTTTTCTGGTTTCTCCTGTAGTGGCTAAGAAAATGGGAAAATTCTTCAACTTATGTGTGATGGAAGTAGTGTTTTTTTCCTATTTCATTTAAATTACCCAGTTCACTGTTTCTAACCCTGAGGACTGTACTAAAGCTCTCCATTTTATAGGAAAGTGAGCATATAGAAAATACAATTGAAAGAATTCCCCCTTGATGAGGTCTTACTTCATTACAGTATACTATATACAGGACTAGACAAGGTTTAATCATGGTCTGATATCAATGTGACACATACACAATCGATAGTAAGCATCCAATTCCCTTTGATTGGTCACTAACACATACTAAGTTTTTCGATCCTTCCAGTTCCATGTAAGAGTCCATATTTGGATTCACAATACTTGGGAATAATACAAGATATTTTTGCGAATTAAATGAGGTTGGCTATAATGACAGTTTTCCAGTCTCGTGTAACTGTTTGGTTTTTACAGTCATTTTTACATAATTTACCCTGTATTCCACTAGGCATAGTTCATTTCCTTGAAGAACTCATGAAACTATTGAAGTCATGGAATAAGGTTTACCTTCCATCATCACGAATACAGCCTTGATGCCAAAGTGGGGTAACTTGAAAACCCTCCAAAACTCTTCGATTGAACTCCTGAATGAACAATTTTTTATACAGTTAATGGAGAAATGTAGCAATCCACCATATGAGCTGAAAAGGTGTCCCTAATTCATCAAACTAGTGAAAGTTCTCTTGTTAAGATGAAATTATGATAAAAGAACATCCTTTTCTTGCTCTCCCAAGTATGTGTGTGGGAGAAATCATTGTTTATCAAAGCATGGGTACACATATTGCACGGTTTTTATATGGTCTCAAACAGTGTCAACGACAAAATACGTTGTAAAAGAAATTGAAAAAAAAAAATGTTTTGTTAAGCAAAATGAGTAGAAAGAAATCAGCAATGGCCAATCAGAGAGGGGAAGATAAGAGTGAATCAAAAAGGAAACTTGCTGACCTGCGGAGGGATCTCTTTCTTTGGAGGCTGCATACTCTTTTGCCCCACAAAAGTATTACCAAGCATCAGCTCGTCCCTGTCTAACAATTACAGAACATCAGTTAAATTACCAAGACAATTTCCTACAAGATGATCTAAAGATTTAGTGCTATAACATTTCTATCAACAATTTGTAGAGCCTTCCGATTTTTATGAGAAAGGATATATTTATTATCTGCACTGATATGGATTTTATTTTTTGGGGGGAGAGGAAGGGTCTTGGAAATGCTATGCTGAAAACCATCCTATGTCATCTCAATTGATAGGTCCAGGTTGTGCATCATAACAATCTCACGATTGGTTCAAAGGCGAACAACAGGTGCAAAATAGGTTCCTTAATATGTAATCATAGCCTGCCAGGAAAATAGCTGAAAAATAAACTGCAGTGAGTTTGCAACATTGATACACTAAACACCTGGCAGAGTTTCTACAGCTCAATGCACCATGAAAGCATCATCAAGTTCTGGAATATGCAGGACCAGAACAGTATCTAAAGCAGATAAGGACATATGGAAAAGAAGAATGTCATTGAATTTCTCTGCTTTGACCATAATAGATCTTTTCTCTTAAACTGAAAGCTTATCAAACATCCACTACATTCCCTCGTCCCTCATGAATATTTGATTTCCCTCAATATACAAAATAAAAACCATCTCGAAGGACATCATCAAGCAGACAATTGTGTCACAGCTTAAACTGAATAGAAAAAATTAGTGATAAATAGTAGTCGTATTCACATTATTACAAAGAGACATACTTCCCCAGAAATTCCGCGACTCTTCAGTGTACTGGCAAATATACTTGTCATCAGCCCCCAGGATTTGAGCTCCAACTCCTGTAAATCGAGGCCCGTACTGTGCTTCCTCTAATCTGCTCAATTTTTTGGGAAATGCTGGGTTCTCTACAGAATACATGAAGCAGAAACTCTGCCTACATTCTGGAATTGAGACCTTGAAGTACCAACCCTCAAAAAAATTACGAGCGGTTCCATCAAAATGGTACCTGATCAAAGAAATGATGATGTATATGAATAGAAAAACAAGGATGAAATGCACCTATAGAAGTTAATTCATTCAGCCCAGGTCATTAATAAGCTAAAATATTGGTTTTTACATGAAATTGGTAACAGGTTAAATCGGGAATGTAAACAAGAAAACTAAACTATTTATTCCAGTATGCAATAACACTTTGTAATGAAAAGGAAGAATGTGTTACACTTTCATCTCAATAATGTAAAGGGACCAATTCCTAGCCTACTATGGCTCATTTTGATTGAGTTTGAGCTAGCTAAAAATTTACCCATGCAAACCTTAGCTTCATCTCTATAACAGTAGTCAAAACAGACACCTAACCGATAACCCCAGATCACTAATTCATAAATATCGACTCAATAAAGCAAAAATTTAAATAGCCCGAAGTTTCTTCACAAACATAGAGCAGTAGTATTGAGCAAAAATCACAAGAGCTTTTCAACAAATATAGAGCAGAAATTCAATCAATCGTGCAATAAACCCAAACAACGACGAATAATGAATTCACAAGAGTTGCGCATAATGAATTAGAAAAAAAAAGGGGAAAAATATAATATAAAAAAAATTACCCGCTGTGAGGGGTTCGGAGAGGGCGATTGCGAGGCGTAGGTTCATAAACAGGTTCCACATTATCAACCCCATCTCTGGGCTCATTAACAATGGAGGAACTAATTGAGTCGGCTTTCAACACTGATTTTACTGCAAACAGGCCCTGGGATTTTTTCCTGAACCTCAGCTCCGCCGGCGAAAATGGAAGTCCTGAAGCAGTTTTAAGAGGAGTGGTCAACGGATTGAAACAAGGGTTGTTGGCGATGGTACTGACGTTCTCCATAGGTGAAGTCTAAGGTAGTGTCCTTGGCTTGACGTATATATTTGTTTAACTGTGTGTCGATGGGTATGGGGCCTATGGGGGCGGGGCAAAGAGGTAGCACGCCGGCAGTGAGCGACACATGGTAACAGTGTCTTTACGTGGCCGAACGAAAATCAACACTGATTATGCTGAAAATAAATGGCTAAATTGCAATTTTAGTCTGAGGTGGTGATAATAATTTTGTAAAAATAAACATTTACAAGAAATGACTTGCATTGTTTTAAAATCTCGAACTCATACATGCAGTTAGAGAAAATTGTAAATTTGTCGGAAATATCCATATGTCCATATAGAGACTAAATCTGCTTATGTGAAAACTAATTTCATTTATATAAATACTAAGAAATTCAAGGTGACGATGCACTGGATATATATTAAGTAAAGATAATTTTAATATTTTAGTTATTTTAATTAATTCAATTTAGTAGATTGTTGAATTATAAAGCCAAGTAGCTATGTATCAAAGAATAAACGAATGAATAATAGAACACTACAATACAAATTAAATGAATATAAGTACGAAATAGGAAAAATAACAAATAATCGTCTGTCAATAGTTGCCGAGGCATTTGGACCTATACATATGAAAATTGAGGCAAATGGTAGTTTATTGTAATCCATAATGATATGCTTCCTGTAAAAAAGATATTAGTGATTCAAAACTTATAGAAATAAAAGTACATAAATCAAACTTACTTTAAAAAATATATAAATATCATGCCATTTGTTATATAAGACAAATGAGAAACTAAGTTCGGATATAACATGCTTTCATAGAATATTCAACACTACATTATTGAGTATCAACATTTTCTGCAAAATATTTATATACGACAGTTCAATTATAAAATCAAACAATAAAAAACAATTATAAACCTACATTACAAAAAACAGAAAAAATGAAATTAGCCTATTCCAAACATTATTAACACAATAAAACATCTAAATGGCCTAACATGTCTATAACTCAATTTAATTTTTTTGGATAATAAAATTGGAAGTATATTATGAATTCAATTGATTATGGGCCAAAGAAAAGTGATCCAAATTATTCAAGTAAATCGATAGATATTTATATGAGCCATTATAAAAATTAACAAAAAATAAAAAAAAGAATATGAACAAATAAAAGGTAAAAACAACTGAATTATGTCCAAAATAACCCAGTCCAATTTTTGTTTGATATTTAACCCAACCCATTTTTTTATGCTTATCATAGGCCATAGCCCATTTTATTTAACAAACCCTAGAAACATATTATATCCATTTATGAATTTCAGCGAATTTACATTCTTTTTTTGGAGGCAAATTTACATTCACTTCCACCGATTTTCGAAGAATTCTAGAAAAACGATTTCCTTCCGCTCGTCTTTTCTCATCATGGAATTCCTTCTGTCATTTAGGGTTTCCAAGCTTACATGGGCCTAACAACAATCACATCCACAATTTTTTATAAGAAAATAAATACATCTCTATAAATATCATGGGCCAACAAAGGTTGGCCTAAACATTTAAAAAAAAAAAAAAAAAAGCTTACATCTCTATAAACATCAAAATAGATGTGGCCATTAATTAGCAGCCCAATAGAGAAATATATGAAAAAGAAATTAAAAACAATAAAAATAAAATCAAAGCAACGCTACAAAATCGTTCCTTTCTAGTCTGTCTCAAAAATCATCTTTTCCAGTCCATATCTTCAAACAAAACCGATCCATAAATACGAAAAATATGCTGCAAAATCGATCATCGGTCAAAACAAAACAAAAAAAGATAAAAAAAAAATGCTACAAAGGTATTCCGAGCATATTTCTTTTGTTTTTTTTTTGTTCAAACTTAAATGTTTATATTTTATTTTGTAGATCTATATTATTTCAGATCGATTGTCTTTCATTTCACCTAGATCTATATGTTGTCATATTTTTTTCCATTTTTTTCCATTGAATGATTCGTATTCTTCGTTTTTAGCAGTTCTTTGTAGATCTAAAAATTGTCGAGATCGATTCATTTTCATTTCGCCCAAATCTTTATATTTTACAAACTCGATGATTTTTTTGTAACAAACATTGACCGATTTTGGATGTAAAGAATATGATTTCATTTTTCTTAGAAAGTATGTCATTTGATATTTTTTCACTTTTTTATGTTCAAGAGTTCGTGTAAATCGTTTTTTTATAGTCTTCATGGATATTTTTTTGGTTGATTGGTTATTTTAGTATGCATGTCGACCTCATTTGAAAAATCTTGGGTTTTTTTCAAAAATATCCGATATTCGATCCGATAGAGGCCATTGTTATAAAATATTTTATTCAAGAAACTTAAAAATAATCTTCAAACCCTAGAAATTAGAATTGAATATATAGTTTAATTTGACAAATCACACAAATTCCATAGTAATCCATTTATGTTGGGGCTATTTACATTAGTTCGTCTTTGATGAAAATTTTCAATGTATGATTGAAGTTCAAGTCACATTATACTCCAATCCGGGAACTATATTTTACTCTAGTTAGTATATTTTGATTTCCATCAAATTATGATTAATTTATTTTTGGTGCAGGAATTCATAGAACATGAATATGGCATGCTACGATACATGGATGTCTTATATGAATCAAACCATTTGTCACATCGATAAGTTTTTCGTGACCCCTTTGATGAATTTGTGGCTCTTCTTTTAAATTCTTCTCACGTTTATGTCTTTAAACATATATTTCAAGTTTGTAACTATATTCATGTTGAGTAATGTGAATGGAAGTAAGTTTTGGGCTGGTCCTTAAGCTCAAGCATGATAAAGCTATATATCATTGTAAAACTGATTCGGTATTGTGTTTAATTTTTGTATTGTACATCCTCTATTTTGGATGCATAAGAAAATTGATCTTCATGATTATAACTTTTGATAACTGAAGTCATTTACCTAAAGCTTGGACTTCACTTTACAAAGAATCCTCCAAGACCATTGGGATGATGAGAGAGTAATGTATATTCTTATATGGACAAAGAGTAGAAACATGAGTAATGTATATTATAACCTCCTTGAAAGGTAGATGAGAACCGGTAAATCCTAATATAATCGTAATGTCGAATAGCAACTTCAAAACTACTTGGAAGACATTTGAGATGGATGCATTTAAGCGCCAATACCATAAATTAAAAATAACTATCTTAAAGTTTCAATGTCATAATTTCGTGTATGAAGTTTATTTTATTTGACACTCGACGTTTCACTCATACTAAATATATTGTCAATAAAAATTCATTGATTTAGGAATAAAAACTATGCAGTCAACACATCTCGATTTTATATTATTAGGAAGGTCTTGAAAGAGGAATAACATTTTATTTCAAGTACTATATTTCTTATGAGTAGCATGTTACTTTCAATTAGTGATATATATAAAAATACTGTAAAATTTTAATGCCTACTAAAAAAATTAAATATTTATGAAATAACAATTTATATTTGAAGAAACATATGTATATGTCAAAGAAAGAGTAAATGAATATTCAAGTTGTTATATTTGAAGGGTTGAGTAAAAGCATATTTACAGATTTTTTTCAGATTTGAATAGATTGAAGAATTATGACAAAATCAGGTAAACATATAAAAGAAACTCATTAGACTATTATATTGACTCTCAACAAATAATCCACAATATTTATCAATTACAGCCTATACCTGAAAAATTCCATTGTGAAATACACGTTGACTTGCCTAATCTGGACTTTGAAGAGGATTTTCATATCCACCAGATTTTGAATTTGATTAGGAAGGACCTAGAATGAAATCCAGAAAAAGAAAAAAAAACGAACAAAAACAAAATGTAAGATTTATAAAGTATAGTATATAACTTTCAATAATGTTTAATGAATAGAAAATTTTAATATATATAATGAATAGAAAAATTGAAAATGTTGTATAATAAGCAAAATATAACAATAGAGATTACAGATTACGAAAAAATTACCTCCATGCCTTGAAAATATTTAACAATTACAATTTTTGAATTTCCTTGGGAAGAACCTAGAATGAAAAGCCAAAAAAGGGAAATTAAAACAAAAAAAAAACAAAAAGTAAGATTTATAAAGCGTAGTATATAGATAATACTTTTTATTGTTGCATGAAGCCTGGATCCCTGTTCAAAAAATAGAAAATGGACAGAATTTTAAAATATTGTTTAATAAGCAAAATACACAATAGAGATTACGAAAAAAATACCTCCATGCCTTGAAATGTTATAGAGTTGAGTAGTGACTAAACCATTCGGAATCTGAATGTCGGATGGTGTTATTTATAATGATTGTTATTTATACTTGCTGGTACACGTTATTCAATGAATGATATTATTTTTTCTATTTTTTAAAAGTATATAACTATTAGAATAATTAATGGCAACCATTTATATTTTTAATTGGACTTTTATTTTTGAAATGTGGTGTATTCAAATTTTAAAATCATCATATTTAATGATTTACAAAACCATTTAATATATGAACATTACATAGTTTTAGCTGTCGAGGAGAATATATTAACCTTTTTGTTTGTTGTTTTTGGGCACAGGTGCTGCATTAATAATAATTAATGCTCTATCACTTGCACCAAGGGAAGAATTTGAATGCAACTTAATATTCCCAAGTCAAAAGGGCGCATCAGTTGGACCAAAAAAGAATTTTAATGTAACTTAGGTGCTTATTTATTATTTATATTTCTCGTTTGCAGTGTTGTATTTTTTTATGTATTAGGAATCGAAAGAGTTTTTATAATCTCAGTAAATTAATGACAAAAACATATCTATCCAATTAGTATTATTTTTTTATCTATTAACTACACTCTGATTTTTTAGTCATTAATGATGCAAAAAAACTTCGACTTCAAGCCAAAATCAAGTAGTAATTAATTAAGGACAACTACTTTCCGGATTTGGCAATTGCATTTTGGCGGGAACTTACTAAAAATATGACTATTCAGCTTTTATATATATATAGATTTTCAAGTGAATGGGCAAAAACTTATAAAAAAAAAATCATTTGAATCAGTGTTTTGAAATTCGGAACGGAATAGTTCGTTCGACCAATTTAACTGTCGTGAGTCCGGTTTGCTGTATATTTAGATTGGATGACTACCATACAATTATCATTCAATAAAATCCGAAAAATCGGTGACCCACTTTATCCTGATTTGTGTGTGTGTTCTTTAAGCATAAATAAACTTTCTTTAGTTGTTACAAAATTTGAAGGGAAATATGATAAAATGGATAATTGCATAAATCATTACTATTGACTAGTAATTACTAATCCTATGATTCTAAAAATGTAAAAACAAATTGTATTATGTGCATATAAATTGTATGACTAGTAATTTAATATTCCATAATAAATTGTATGTGCATGTGCTTTTTTAATCGATTATTTTATTCTTGGGCATGTGTTTTGAAATATATATATTAAATGATGTTAGGTTAAATTGTATAAATAACTTATTTTTGTGTTAGACTTATAATATATTTGGATATGCAATTTAGTAGTTTAGTTTTTATTCATATTTTCATTTGTTGGTTTTGTTACTTTTGTATATGTGTTTATTTTTTACATTTGTGTGTATGTATATATTGGTCAACCGATTTTTCAAAAGAATACATCTCTTATAAGACCGTCTCGCGGATCATAGATCCATGAGACGGATCTATCCAATCCTTATTCGGATCCATAACATATCCCACCCAGCAAAAAAAAAAATCAAACATCTCGCTGCCTCTCTCCTTCCTCCATCTCTCCCCCGCTGCATAACAAAAGACACGTGTGGGTTTAAACCACTCACTACTACTCCAACTCCATCACCGCAGCATGATTATTTTCTGGATAAGAGCCATAGCAGAGGGACAATGGAGAAACTAATGGTGTTGGCTTATAGCAATGGGATGATGGTGGAATAAATAGTAAACATCCATACACCAAAATACTCCATTAATGGAGGCTTCTAAGTTCCAGATCTGAAACTTCTTCTCCCATATGAAACTTTCAAATTAGCGATAAAGACAAAGGAAATACGATGAAGAAAATGAAAGAAAAATGAGAAAGGAAGAAAAAAAAAAGAAGAAAAATGGAATAAAACAACCATTGTCGTAGCACGTCTTCATCCACCGCCGCACTCGTATATCTACACACTTTTCCTGCAAATAACTGAATAAGTAATACATTTAGTTCAATACGTAATACTTCTCTAATCAACATGAAATATTTTTTCACTTAAACGTATACATCTTGTATAGTTATGTTTCCATGGTTTATTTCCAATTTCTAGTGTTAGAAAATGAATTTTGAAAATTTATCAGTTTTCGGGTAAAAAATGCAATTATATTTGAATGAATAAATGGGAATAAGGTTTATTCAGGTTTAGAAATAAGATTATATTTGGTTGGCTAGTTTTGAAGTAGTCTTTTATATATATAATAACTTAAAAAGTTGATAGTAGTTGAATATTTTAATTCAATATATAATATTATATTTATAAGATTGTAGTTGGTGGGTCTCATTAGATAGATATAATTAAAAAGAGAAGGCCTCTTCTAGGACCGTTTCAGGGATCCTCTACCCAAAATCCCATATTATCCGACAGTTGTAAGATCACTTGAGCATATCTATCTTTATCTCTCCTATTATCCCGCAGTCCCCTCCAGCATATCCCTTTATCTCTCTTTTTTTATCTATTAAAGCCACAAATCTTGTTGCCACCAACAATTTCCAAATGGGCAGTGGTACTTGAAGTTGAATATTATAAATTCTGTGAAATACAAAGTGATATTTATTCCACAAATAGTGATATTTTTCAGCAATAAATATGATACTTTTATAATGCACGGTGATACTTTCACATTTTAAATATTGTAAATATCAAAAGTGATATTTTTTTCATAGGGATAGCAATGGGTAGGATACCCAACCATTTCAGAGTATTCATCCCCGAATCCTATGATATTATTACTACACGTACCCATCCTAAATCCTATTAAAAAAATTACACATATTACTTGTACCCGTCCTAAACTCATTTTCTAATACCCGCATACTATACATACTCACGCAAAACCCGTTTATTTTATAAACAAATATAAAATTATAATTATTTAAATGGCTATTTAAATAGGTACTCTAACAAAACTAAATTATTATATAAGACTATTCATCAACTAATTAAAAGAAACATAGATTTAGTCGATCAACTAATACATCATTTATTCCATATAATTATATCATCATACATCGAGTTCTATCAAGCTTGACAAAATAAAAAAAGTAACAATTCCAAAATGGGAATCTATGTTGGACTTCCTCTATTTAAGCTAAAAATATTATCCTAAATTATTCTAAAAAATATTTTGTTATATATAATTAAAATATTTAAATGAGTGCCTATATGGTCGGTTATCAAGGGCGGAGCTAGGAAATTTTTTGGGATGGGCCGACACGCGAAAGTGGGGTAGGGCGAATAAGAAAATCATATAAAATATACTTAAAATATTTTTTTTAAAAACAAATTATATAGTGAAATTTTTTTTTAAAAAAATGGGGGTGCCCGAGCCCATATTGGCCCCCTTCCTCCGCCATTATCAGTTATCCACGGATATCCGATATCCATACCCGATTATATAAGCGGGTTCGGATAGAGGGTAAATTCGTACCCTATCCATTTATAACTGAGTATTGATTTTGCTTCTCATACCCATCCTAAGCCCGAATAAACTTACCCATATCCATCAATTAGGATTTGGGTGGGTGTGTACCCGCGCCTACCCTCCCGCTGCCATCCCTATTTTTTCACCAAATAGTTATATTTTTTAGCATTAAATATGTTACTTTTAAAATGAACAATGATACTTTCATATTTTACATATTCCAAAAATAAATGCACAATTATACTTTTTATATGATTTATTGATGTAATAATTCATTTGTATTTATAGGTGAAAATTTGGATTCAATAGTTGTTGTTTCTAGTGATGAAGCTGATATAGAAATCATCGAAAGAGAAGTTTTGAAAAGAGCTAAAAGAAGACTATTGATGTGTTTGATTGTTCTCAAGCCAATGAGTTTGGTTCGAAGACTCCTAATGTTCGGTTATTTTCAAAATAATTTTTAATGCTTGAAATTGTAAAATGATATTTTTAACGTAATTAGTGATATTTTTCAGCATTAAATATGATACTTTTAAGACGCTCAATGATAGTTTCGCATTTTACATATTCCCAAGTACAATGTATAAGTTGTGTCACTTTTTAGACACATAGTGATACTTTTTAACGTTAAACATGATGCTTTTAAGATGTAAAATGATACATATTCCATGTTGAACATGCACAATAATCTCACATAAATTTCACATAATTATCGACACTTCTCAGCATTTAAAGTGATATTGTTAATCCAAAAGAATAATATGTTCGAATAATTTGATATGAATACAAGAACTTCACACACATACAAATGATGTAGAAATCATTAAAAGAAAAGTTTTGGAATCATCAAGAAGAAGACTATGATGTGTTACTCTGTTCTCAAGCCAAGGAGTTCCAAGACTCTTTATGCTCGGTTGTTTTAAAGACAAATTTTTAATGCTTTGAAATTGAAAAATGATACTTTTCACGTTATTAGTAATACTTTTCAGCATTGAATATGGTATTTTTAAGATGCACAATGATAGTTTCACATTTTCATATACTCAAGTTAAATATATAAGTTAAGTCACTTTTTAGATAAATAGTGATACTTTTCAGCGTTAAGCGATACTTTTAAGATGTACAATGATATATATTCCCATGTTGAACATGTACAATACTCTTACATAAAAAAGTGATACTTTTTATGTAATTACTGATATTTTTCAGCATTAAAATTGATACTTTTAATTAGGGGTGATAAAAAAATTAAAACCGCTTGGACCGCCCCAAACCGCACTAAGCCACGCCTTTCATAATAGTTTATGACCAAAACTGCGATTTCAAATATTAGATAGAAATCGCACCGCTTTGTTGGTGTGGTTGTTGTAAGTCCAAGTGGCTACGATAATCTAGAGGGGGTGAATAGATTATGCCCATTTTCTCGATTATGCCCTCTTTTTCGAATGTAATAAGCAAAGACAAGAATGGAAGTGCGAGAAATAAACAACACGTGTCGATTTAAAGATCTCCACCCCACCTAGGGACTACGTGCTCTACCACCCCAATATATCCGGGATGAGTTTCGAAACAAGAAAAAAATATTAATAATTACCACAATTATTACAACATCACCTTACACACCTCTTTGGAGATTTACAATCTCCTTAGAAGATTACCACAATATTCTTGCAACAGCACCTTGTGAAGATCACCACAATCTTCCGACTTGAAAAGCACCAAACTCTCCAACACCTCGAAGAGCACCAAACTCTTCTACAAGAAGATTACCACAATCTTCTTACACCTAACACCTAAAAATCACCCAAATGTGCTCTTACCTCAAAAACACTCACAAGGATATTTTGTGTGAATGACGAACACAAATTCAAGATTACAACTCGATACTGAATTATACAATTGAAGTGCAAGTGTAATCAAGAATCAATCCTAGACCTCAAGATGTGAAAGTGAAAGACCTTAGGCCATAACAACAAGAATGTTGAAATATAAGAACAAAGTATTTGCTTGAATGTGTCTTGTTGTGTTGCAGTATTATCTCTTGTTGTGTTGCTTCAATTCTTCATCTATTTATAGAGGAAGTCTTGAACTTGATAGGCTCTTGATTGGAGATTGAAATCTGTAAACAAATTGCAAGACAAATGAAGAATATAGCTGTTAGAGATCAACACCATAAATTGAGAAAAAGTTGTCTGCTGCACAACAGTTAGAATTTGCTGTCAAAATGGTATGACGGTCGCTCTAATATAGAAATGAAGAATACACAGCAAAATTCATGCCTTGGACCGGTCTTGGGGGGGTTGGACCGGTCTCCCCCCATATGGATCAGTCACCCTGCATGTTTTTCTTGAGATACGGAGTTCTGTAATATTCTTAGACAGCGGTCGCACTTTGCACGACCGGTCGATCTCCAGAAAAATTTCAAACGTCTCATTTCTATTTTGAAAATCATCTTTTAGACACAGGTTACCCTATAGGGCGACCGGTTGAGCACGAGACATAAGTTTTTTGTCAAAAATAAACTTCAAGAAATACTCCAAAAAATTAGTAAAAATATTTTAGAACGATCGGAAGTATTTGAAAAACATTTATTGTTTTGGTGTAAAAACACATTTAAACAAAATCATCAAAATCATGGTAAAAATATTTATCTAACAAACTCCCCTTTTTGATGATTACAACCTGTTAGGAATTTTATTGTTTAGATTTTGATGAATGCCATGTAAAACTTAGAATAGAAAGTTGGCACCCCAATTCTTGTTGTAAAATGCATTGTAACAATTAGAGTGGCAAGCTGAGTTAAGTCGCCACGCCCTAACATGCAAGAAGACAATCAAGACTGGAAGGAAGACTCTGTGTGAGACAATTTGAGTATGGCAAAGAAGAGTAGACGGGAACTCTATGAAGAAGAAAATTTGAGATGCGGTGAGTGAAGTATCGTCAAGTCAACTCAAGAAAAGCCAAGTCTCAAGTTGAAGTGGAAGAGTCATCCATGATTGGAAGGCGACTCTAAGTCACCTGGGGAAAGCAAGGAAATGCGTCAAGTCGAGATAATTGTAAAAGATCCGTTACGTTTAAATCAAGAGATTTACTTAAACAAGTAATATCTCCATACCACCTTTCTCGGAGTGCTCGGTCCCGAAGCGTGCAAAAGGAATGAACCAATGGGAAGCACTACACCGTGTCGAAACTCAAAAGGTGAAAGAACAATTCATACGAGGAAATGGCAATTCCAAGAAGCGCAACAAGACAAGCCAACGATCGCAAAGTGACTTTCAAAAATAAGCCTATCTCTTCAACGGGCAAATTTTTGAAAGATCACTATAAAAGGCCGAGGATGACTCGAGAGAGGTTACTCCGAACCACGAACATTCAAGAAATAAATCAAAGTGTAGCCGAAATATTCTCAAATCATTAAAGATTAATCCTCAAGCCTACATTACGAAGTACATCAATCCAACACTCACCGTGAAGGAAAGAGAACTTCAATCAGTTGAAGAGGAAACTTTTGAAGAAAAGGGGTCTACATTCCACGAAGGATTGTAGGAAGGTTCAAGGTCGAACCAAGTCTTAAGCTTTTGGAGGGCTTCGTGATCAAATCCAAAGAGCTTGAGCAAGTGAGTGTAGTAGCAAAAGGCACCGCCTGTGAAGAAGCCTCGAGTCGCACGAGAAGCCCGGTGAGTGATCAAGGCGTCTCAGACCGAGTCCCAAAGGATCAAGTCAATTTGTGTGATCAAGACTTGTAGATCCGGATCTATTACCACTTTGTAAACCGATCATTACCTAGTGGATTCCTCCGGGAGTTGGAGAAGAGAGGAGTAGAAGAATTACCCCATCTTGAACCTCTATAAAAATTTCATTGTGTCATTTATATTTCAACACTTAAATTCTCGCATTTTTAATCGCTTATATCTCATTGATAAATTTGCTATCTACTTGATAATTTATAAGTACTAAATTAAGCACTAAAATCTTGCTTAATCAAACTTAAGGGTGTTAAGTCTTCCATTTGAAAACAAAACCACGGTTGAGTCAATTTATAGCCAACGGTGAGTTACTCCATCAACGGCTCGGTTGAGTCGTTGATAGATTAACTCTACTTGAGTGACTAAATCGATTGTCCATCAAGGACACAAGCGTGTAGAATCAACTCGTATATTTAAAAGGACTAAATCGAAAATTTGGTAAGGTTTATTCAACCCCCTTCTAAACCTTACACTTACACCCCTTGGGACCTACAAGTGGTATCGGAGCGGTTGGTTCATTGAACCCTCCGCATTTGTTCTTGAACTAGATCTCCAAACTTTTCAAAGTCCGCTTTAGTACTTAAACTTTCAAAACTCTTTTTATCATTAAAAGTTATTATCATGGAAGCAAATTTGACACGCATCCCTATGTTCACTATTGAAGAATTTGATGATTGGAAAATTCGTATGCAGCTCATCTATCAAAGCATTACATGATGAGATGTGGATAGTGATAGAAGATGGGCCTCTACAAATCTTAAAGGTGAACACGGTTATGCGAAGAGTTGCATCCGAAGGAGAAGAAGATGTTGCTCCCGGACGGTCATGGTTGAAAAACCAAGAACTAAGTGGACAAATGATGATGAAAAAGATACAACCTGGACAATGTAGCAAGGACATCCTTTACAAAACCTTCGACAAAGCCATGTTCAATAAAGTCAAATCATGCAAAACGGCTAAGGAAATGCAGGACAGTCGACATTGATTTGTGAAGGCTCGAGCAAATCAAAGAAAACAAATTATCGGTGGTCTGACGAAATTTGAGAACTTCAAAATGATCTCGGAGAAAACCTGGATCAATTGGATGCTCGGTTCACGTAAAATCACAAATGAGTTGTGCACTTGGAAAGGAATATACACGAAGAAATGTGTATGAAGATCCTAAAAAGTCTTCGGTGAATGGGAAATGAAGGTCATGGCACCGAGACATTCCATGGACCTATCAAAGACATCCAACCATGAACTATTCTCGGACCTCAAAGCCTACGAGTTTGAGTGAGAAGAAAAAGACCAGGAAGAGAATTTGTACCCAAAACAGTTTGCTCTAATTGTTAAAGATGGGAAGAGAGCCGAGGTCAAAGAAGTCATTGACCCGGAAGAAATAAACGATGGTTAAAAGATTCAACAAGTTCTTTAATAAGAACTACAAGAGAGAAAGGGTGAATCTTCCAGGAAGACACTCGGCTCCCTCCAAATCAAGGGAAATAGGCCAACCAAGAGAACAGAGATCATCAAAAAGTTGAGTATCAAAGGGGTGACAATCCAAGAATGGAAAGAGTCGATCAAAAGGCTGAATATCTATGTTGGAACCGTAGACAACCAGGTCACTATGCCATTGATTTGCTCATATCCTGTAATCAACAAGTCTGAGGGATGAAGAAGAAAGAAAGGTCTTGAGAGAAAGAAGACAAGAAAAGAAAAAGGCAATGATGGTGCGAGAGACTACTCGAAAACAGCCAAGTCAAGAGACAACGAGTGATTGAGAGCGGTGAAGCCGACTACTCAAGTGACTCGAAGAAGAAGCCCGATCCGCTTGATGGCCAAAGAACAAGATCAACCGACCAAAAAGATGAGGTACAATCTAACTCATCAAACTCGAGACACTTGTGATAGTGATGTGACACACACACTTCATCACCCACTGATCTTTATGATTCATTAGGCAAAATGATGAAAGATATTGAACACATTAAATCCTCACACACACTATTGAATGAGGAAAAACCCTACTCAAAAGTCAAAACTCAAAGTGACTAAGGAGTGAGTACTCTAAGTCAAATAGCCGATGAGAATGAAAGTTTAAAAGGTGAAAATGCTAAATTAATAGCAGAAATTGCTGCTATAGAAAAGAGGGAAAATGACCTCAAGAATGTTATTTCCTCATTCACTAAGGCATCTAAATCATTGGATGATCTTATTATGAGTCAAAGAGAATGTGGAGACAAGACAAAGCTTAGGATTTAATTCCTCTCGTGCTATGTCAAACCTCAAAAGTAATTTTGGAAAAATGATCTTCAAGCCATGAAGAGTCCGAAAAATCCAAAACTCTAAATGTTGCACACACATTCACTCCAAAGCACAATAACAAGCAAACCGCCTTGGTTATAAAGGAAAAGGAAAATGACCCGAGTTGAGTGTCTTTGAAAGGATAGTGAGAAGAGATTCACCGAGTCCTCAAAGCAAACTCCAAACAGAAAATACTCAGTAAAGAAGAAGCGAGCTACCAAAAATCCCTTAAAATCCATAGAAGAAATACATATGATGGGAATGGTAGAAAATATCCAAGCAAGCCGATTGGAATAATGTGAACTATCAAAGATAGACTTATGGAATATAAGCCCAAATGGCAAAGGCACAGAACTCAAGAAAGGCCATTCCAAAAGCATAAGAGCTTTCATCAAAGACACATATGCACCTAGGCATTACACTCAAAGACGCCACAACTACCCAAGGAAGGCAATTGCTAAAACACATATGCAGGCATACAGACAAAAGAGACAGTTGTATGAACCTAGAATCCCCAAGCAATTTGCCAGGATTAATTATGATTATGGCACTGATAGATGGCAACCCCTTAGAGTCAAATCATTTGGCTATAAGTTGGTTGGATCATCTTACAATTCTAACCCCTCAGGACCCAGACAAGTATGGGTACCTAAAGCTTAATTTCCTTGATTGCGGGTTCAAGGAACAAAGTGAGTGCCAAGGAACCTGGTACATGGATAGTGGTTGTTCCAGACATATGACAGGAAATAAGAAAAATCTGTCAAAATTCAAGGAAGTTAAAGGAGCAAAAGTCATATTTGGAGGAAATGAAGCTCCTGGTGAAATAAGAGGCATTGGATCCATCAAGAGGAATGGGTTAGAAATCACAGATGTTGCATATGTTGAAGGACTCAACTTCAACTTATCGAGCATCATCAACTCGTGACAAGGGCTACAATGTTGGATTCAACATGGGTATATGCCAAATCAAAGATATTGAATCAAATGAAGTTGTGATGCAAGGATGTAGACAGAAAAATATGTATGTAGTGGATTGGTCAACTGCAACACCCAAAGACTGCAATCTACTAGCAAAAAAACCTGGTGAATCAAGTTGGATGTGGCACAATAAGCCGAGTCACCCGAATTTCAAAACGATTAACAAGCTTGCAAGAAGTAATCTTGTGGAAGGACTTCCGGACTCGGTTTACAAGAAGGAGAGTATATGTGACGCATGTCGAAGGGAAAACAAATCAAATCGTCATTCAAAGAAAAGACATGCCCATCCTCAACAAGAATATTGCATCCGCTTCATATGGATCTATTTGGTCAGTGGAACCAGCAAAGCATAAGTGGAAAGAAATACACCTTGGTGGTAGTAGATGACTAATCAAGATATACATGGACAATATTCATGTGTAAGAAGAAAGAAACTCTACAAAAACTACCACGATTGATGAAGAGGATTCAAAACGAGAAGAGTCAAACCATTATCAAAATAAGATCGACAGAGGAACCGAATTTGTCAATGGAATAATAACTCAAGATTGTATTGAAAATGGTATTGGTCATGAATTATCGCCAGCAAAGAACTCCGCAGTGAGAATAGAGTTGCGAGAAAGAAGGAAGCAGAACCCTCAAAAAGCGGCCAAGGACCATGTTAGTCAAGCGGGGTTACAAAAAGATTTTGGGGTGAAGCAATCAACACGACTTGGTACACCCAAAACGGATGTATGATAAATAGCGGTGACAAAGACTCCTTATGAGATCCGGTGGAAGAAAACCAAACGTTGCATATTTGAGAATATTTGGATGTAAATGCTTCATCCACAACAATGGCAAAGACAACCTAAAGGCTTTTGATGCTAAAGGTGATGAAGGTATCTTCTTAGGATACTCGGTGAAAGCAAAGCCTACAGGATACTCAACAAAAGAACTATGGTTACGAAGAATCCATTCATGTAGTATTCGATGAGCCAAATGTAAATGGAGAAGACATTGAAGAGTGATGTTTGAATCATCCAACCATACGAGAAGAGTCCCTATCTTTGAAGCTGTTTGGAATTATCAATTGAAGAAGATGAGATAGTGAATCTCAAAAACAAAGTGGAAAATTTGCGGCTAAGTGATTACGAGAGAGAGCGACCCAGAAGAACACAAGTGCAAGTCGATGAATCGGCTAACTTACTCCAACTGATGTAAGATGGCCGAGAGACCATCCACCGAACTTGTCATTGGAGATATAAGACAAGGTGTCAAAACAAGATCAGAACTCAACAAGAAGCTATGTTCACATGCTTCATCTCACAAATAGAGCCCAAAGACGTGTCACAAGCATTGGACGACACACATTGGATTCAAGCTATGCAAGAAGAGTGAATCGGTTTGAAAGAAATAAAGTGTGGGAATTAGTGCAAAGACCCATACATCAAAATGTTATTGGCACCAAATGGGTGTTGAGAAATAAGATGAACGAGGAAGGTTACGTGGTAAGAAACAAAGCAAGACTAGTAGCCAAAGGATATTGCCAAGAAGAAGGGATAGATTTTGATGAAACATTTGCCCCTGTAGCAAGATTGGAAGCTATAAGGATGTTTCTTGCCTATACGACTCACAAGAATTTCATTGTATATCAGGATGGATGTAAAAAGTGCATTCCTAAATGGTTTATTGGAAGAAGAAGTGTATGTTGAACAACCTCCAGGATTTGAGCGGAAGACTCTTAGAGATAAGGTATACAAACTCAAGAAAGCTCTATATGGATTGAAACAGGCACCCGAGGCATGGTATGACACTTTGTCACAATTCCTAACCAAAAATGGATTCACAAAAGGAAAAGTAGATAGAACACTTTTTTAATTCAAGACAAAAAGAGTATCTTTGCTTGTTCAAATATATGTGGATGACATCATTTTTGGATCCACAAACAAAGAGTTTGTGTGAAAAGTTTTCATACCTCATGCAAAGAAAATTTGAAATGAGCATGATGGGAGAGCGACATTCTTCCTTGGACTCCAAGTGAAACAGTGAAGGATGGAACCTTCATAAGTCAAACAAAATACACCAGAGATTTAATGAAGAAGTTTGGTATGGAGGAGAAGTCTTCTATAAAAATACCAATGAATACATCATCAAAATGGACATGGATGCGGATGGAAAGCCTGTAGATCAAACAAGATCTGAGCACTTATTGGATCACTGCTCTATCTCACAAAGAAGCGGGCCGGACATCACCTTTGTTGTAGGTGTATGTGCAAGATTTCAATCTGCTCCAAAAGAGAGCCATATGACAAAGCTAAGAGAATATTGAGATACTTAAAAGGAAGCAAGAAGTAGGCCTATGGTATCCAAAGGAAGGTGGATTCAAGCTAATTGGCTATTGATTTCGACTATGTTGGATGCAGAGTGGATAGGAAGAGCACTTCAGGCACATGTCAAATGCTTTAGGAAACAAAGCCGTGATTTCTGGTTTAGCAAGAAGCAAAACTCCATAGCCACCTCTAAATTTGGCGAGAATACATAGGCTGGGGCAAATTGTCAGCCAAGTCCTATGGATGAGACAACGGTGAGAGACTATGAAGTTGAGGAAAAAGAAATTCCAATCATGTGTGATAACACAAGTGCAATTGCCATCACTCAAAATCTGTGTTGCATTCAAGAACAAAGCATATTGATGTCGATATCACTTCATAAGAGATCATGTTGAAAAAAGGACATCATCCTGGAATATATCTCAACCGATAAACAACTAGCCGACATCTTCACAAAACCATTATGTGAGTCAAGATTTGAAGAACTCAAGCATGAGTTGGGGTTAATTGAGTGAGTGACACTGAGAAGAATCAAAGAAAAGAAATGGAACGAGAAAAGGGGGTAAAAAGAGTCAAAAACAAAAACATTTCGATAAAATTAGTCATTTTCGGAAGACAACTAACACAAAGTCGGTGATAATTGAGTCACTAAGAGAAGCTGTGAGAAGTAGAGTTAAATCGGCTAAGGGATAAGTTTGAGTAACTTATGAGCAAAATGACAAAAACGCCTGTCGTTTTGACTAAGCGGGAATGTTTTAAGGAATACGTCAAAGATAATGATGATGTGTCTGGACATAAAGCCGCACAACAAGCTTATGATTGGATATAAATCTTTGCCGCATTAAATACGAGACATTAAATGCTAAATAGGCGTGCAAAATCTAAGCCGTTGATTTCGATCATATTTCAAAACCACCCGCACGCCCTTTCATAAACCATATTTAAACCATTTTCGTCGTTTCTCTCTCACACTTCTAAAACTGTTCATTTCTTTCTCTCAAAAGCAAAGGCAAAAACTTCTCTCGAAACCCTATCAATCTTCAAATCAATTTCTCGAGTTTTTCTTCGATATAATCCTGAAAAAATGGCACCAACTTATGACTTTACCAAGTTAGGAAAGCAAATCCACACCGGTTCTACGGTGGATTTCGACGGAATGGTGAACAGGGGTCCAACGACACCCTAGTGAAGAAAATCGCTAAAAAGTTGGAAACGCGGTAAAAACCGTTTCTAACGTTAGAATATCCGATGACATATGTGGAGGAGGTCGCACAATTCTACGTGAATGCCGAGATTCACGATGAAGGAATCAAGTCATCTGTACATAAAGCGGTGACTATCTCTCGCAAGGATTTGGCGAACATTGCTCACTACCGAAGGAGCATCGAGAGATTAACGAAGTTGGTGTAAACTTGGCGATGCTTGGAAAGAAATAGCCAAGCCCGACTTTGCTTGATAAAATAGTGTATCTGACAAACAAGAGAGACTTCTTTGAAGGAGGATTATCACAAGTTGTTGGACATAGTTGCCAAATGTATCGACATCAAATTTGGCGCTTTGACCAATGTCAAAGGCAAAGCTGATTGTAATGGCTGCAATCATCGCGAGAAAAAGAAGATAAATTGGGTTGAGTTTATCTCAGCAGACTCTGCTTAAGCGTGGGAACAAATCTTTCAAGGAAGATGGCACATTTGGAGGATCCCTAGGATATGGCCTAGTGATTGGCCGGCTAATGGAGGTGAAAGGAGTTCCTCTTAGACATGGGAAGGCATTCCATGTTAACAAGAGGATGTTGAGCAAACCTCTCGGCGCACGAAAGAGAGCTTACGCCAAGAGAGGCCGACACGAGTGAGGGGAATGGTGACCCTGAAGATCTGATTGTTTCCTCTCCGCCCAAGAAGAAATCGCCCAAAGTTTGCTAAGAAGATCGCGATGCCCTGAAAGAAAGAAAACCAAACATGCTCCTCGCCCGCAGCGAGAGTCACCGCCCCGCCGGCCGTGTCTCCCCCTCGCAGCGGTCGAGAAGGACCCACAAATACCTTCTCCGATCGTCAAGAAAGGAGAACCGAGAAGCCTAGATGGCCGGCTCCTCGAGAAAAAGATACCAAAGGCCCCGCCGTCAAGACTCGAGAGGACACCGTCTCTCGAACGAGAAATCCCTCGGTACAAACTAGGAGACGAAGAAGAATCATCAAGCATCCGAGCTTGAGAAACCGGCCTGAGTCACCACTCACCTAGAGCAAATAGGAGACTGGCTGAGAAGTAAAGTCTCCAGATGTAGTTGATGAAAAGCGCCAAGTCTTGAATGCGATCGTGAGAGGCAACCCGAAGACACGGTGTAGTTCGGACATCCGAAACACAAGAAGAACCTACTAGAGCGGATAGTGATGTAATGATCCTATCTCCACCTTACCGGACATCCAAAATCGTCTGCGTGAGTGGAGGAAATGGAAGCCGAGTAAGTCAAGGAATAGTTCCAACGGCACGAGTTTATAGAAGAAGAAGAGGAATCGCTAAATTTCCTTGGACTAAACACTGTGCTCCCAAAGACTTGATGAAGACAATCGCATAGACATCCTGCAGATTTTCAAGGAAAAGGAGAGAGAAAAGCAAGCGAGGAAGCGAGGCACGTGAGAAGGCCAAAGATCTCCGCCCTATCTCGGCACCATAGAACACACACATCCTCTCCTTGATGTCTTCTCTAATGATGATGAGGATCCAGGAGAATCTTTCTTTGCTATAGAAGAGTTGCAAATGCAGCAAGCATTGCATGAATCGAGAATCCTTCACGAGCAAAGACCTGATGGAGGGACCAGGAGAGTCCTCGAACACACTGAAATTGATCCAATGGGAGTGGTTGACAAATCGCCATCAACGTTGTTCTTCTTGCCACCACTTCCCACTCACTCGGAAGAAAGGCAATAAGGAACTGGCGATGAACCGGGACAATGGGGACCCCAGTCGAGCCAACCCCTATTGAAGGTGTTTTACCACCGCCCCAACTGAACATTCAATCGAAAGCACCGGGAGTTTGGAGACGAGTGACCCCATTCAAGTCACTCAGCTGGTGCGCCCGGGGGGAAACTCCTCCACTGCAAAGCAAGGTCGGAGGATGCGAGATGACTCCACAACGAATCAAGGAGGCGAAGAAGAGAAATTACAAACACAAGAAGAACAACAAGTTGCCATCAACGAAGCTCGAGACGATTGAGACTGTCTCTACGGTGAGGTGCCAACCGCTACGAAGGCTAATGACGCGTTGATGCGAGGTCGAGGCAAGGAAGAAGCTTCCCGGGAGTTAACACACAGGCGATGAAAGTGCAATCCATGGGGTTGAGACTCCAATGGATGCCACCGTGAGAAGACCCAAACAGTGACATGTCGAAAGGGAGGACCAAGGCCACGCTGCGGAAGAGAGCTTGGAGGTAATGAAGGCCCACGGGAGGTTGAGACTTCCCGGGGTAAAAAGAAGTCAAGTAGAGAACATCCCTCCCCGCTATCATCGACCCATCCGAGAAGGAGATAAACGCACTTCATGATTCCCAGGATAATCCCGATGTAACCTTTTCGGGATCGGGAAGGCGATGAAGAAGCCGAGTCATCCCCGTGCCAAATCCAAAAGACTCGGTGCGGATGTTCCAAGCACGAGCAAGTCGATCCCAAGACTACTCGTCAAACCTTTAACTTTGATGATGAGCCACCAATGGAAATCTCATCATCGTCCGATGACGCTCCGATAAGGCCGAGGACGATCTACTCAAATGGAAAAATCAATCGAGACCAACAAAGTGTTGAGACAAGTGAGGCTCAGCAAGCGGTCCACTTCACAACAAGACCGGTGAACAAGAGACCATCGCGCGAGCTCCTCAAGCCGCAAAGCAGGTCGATTCCTAAAAGAACTTCACGCGCACCGCTCATCATCGAACAAATCCCGGTGTGGCGGTGATGAATCTTTTATAGAATTTTTTCCTTTTTCCCGGAGGTACCCGACCTCCATGAAGAGTCGAGAGAATAAGTGCGCCACGCTATCACTGCACCGCTCCGTTTTCTCATCAGTACCATTGTTCCACTTATGCTTATGACTTTGATGTTTGTATGGCCATCAAGCGAACGGAAGAATCAATGAAGTTCGAGAAGTGTTCAAGGCACTATTTGCCGAGGTTGAAGCGGATGGAGAGGCATCGGGCCTCTTTGGACATGCGACCGGACAACAGAGATGCCAACCTTACAAACCGACTTGAGAGGCATAACATGTCGAGAATAAGGGAATGGTGGCAACAAGAAAGAAACAATGCGTGTGGAACAAGTCGATTCTTGAGAACATTGTTCAACAATTTCTTTGGTATGGAGAGTGAAAATCGATGCAAAACGAAGGCCGAGAGAACATATTGAGCACATGCATGAAGCTCATCTTTCGCCGAGATAAAGCTACTGCGTGAGCAAAATACGAATGATCTACGACGTTTGGAAGAACACATGACTAGAAAATTCAGCCTTCTAATGGTGAGATGAAGCGATTTTTCAGAGTCCAACGCTACTCGATCCAATTTCGTCTTTGCTACATAACGCAGACTTGAAGCAGAACTCGACTATCGAGTAGGCTCGACTTCCGCTTGCCAAAGATGTTCCCTGGGGTTCCTCTATCCTTTGATGATGCCAAAAAGGGGGAAGAGGAATACCTTAAAGCGCTAAAATCAAGTCGAGAAGAAAGGAGAAGCGGTGAGAAGGGAAAATCACCGAGAGGAAGTTTTGAAACAAAAGAAAGGAAAGCTTGTTGAGGGGGAAGGGTCGGCGGATGTGACTTTGATGATTGCACAAACCCCAACAAGGTCCTCATCACGGTGACATTATAAGCGGCAATCTCCGCGTGACTCGCCACTCCAACACTGCTTTGTATCCATGGCGACAAGAGAAAAACAATTGAAGCACGGATGAAGGAAGTGGAAGGAAGAATGGATGCTCGAATTATGAACATCTTGAAAGAACACGGAGGCATTCAAAGAGACAGAGACACTTATGCCATCTCGGATGTCGGGACGAGCCACGATCGGTTGATGAATTTAAAATGCTCGAACTCGAGGGATACTTTGCAAATATGTCTATGGCTCAAGCTTGGGACTTGTCTTCGGGAAAAGGGTCTCACGTTATGTGAAGAAGGCGACAAGCAACAGACTACCGCTGATCCTCTGCTGGTCACTCGCCGGTCACTCATTTGGAAAAGAAGAAGACCTCAAGACAAAGATACGCCGCAGGTAGAGGAAGAAGCGATAGTGGAGGAAGAAGCTTGGACCCAGGCCTCGCCCAAAAACATTGAATATGTGGATCCAGGAAAGAAAGGAGGGATCTCTTGGCTGGGCTTGACCAAGTAGCAAATTTGCAAGTGGCTAAAACTAATCGAGTATGTAAAAAGACTAGAAGAAGAAAACAAGAGACAAACTCGGCTATGGGAGGAGAGAGGGAAAGAATAAGAAGAGATGAAGCTGCCAGGAAGGCATATGAAAAGAAAAAGAAGGCGGTGACGACGAGAAAAAGAGAAGAAGAGAAGAAGATCTTGAACAAGATGAGAGAAGAGAGGCGAATAATGAGATGAAGTGTTCTTTGTCCAACCCTTCGTGTATTTTATTATGTAAATACATACAATGTAAGTCTTACGTAATAAAGTCGTAAATTCTTTATTTTTCGTGTAGACAAATATGTGCTCGATACACCTTGTAAAAACATTTGTGTAAAAGAACAAGAATGATATGATCAATAAAAGAATTGATTCTCGCATAAATTCTATGTCAATACACTATCGTATGTATCTTTTTTCTTTGTTTGCATTTTTGAATGGTTTAAGTTTTGGCATCATCAAAAAGGGGAAATTGTTAGGAATTTTATTGTTTAGATTTTGATGAATGCCATGTAAAACTTAGAATAGAAAGTTGGCACCCCAATTCTTGTTGTAAAATGCATTGTAACAATTAGAGTGGCCAAGCCGAGTTAAGTCGCCTACGCCCTAACATGCAAGAAGACAAACCAAGATCGGAAAGAAGATCTGCTTGTGAGACATTTGAGTATGGCAAAGAAGAGTAGACGGGAACTCTATCTTGAAGAAGCGGTGAGATGCAATTGAGTGAAGTATCGATCAAGTCAATTCAAGAAAAGCCAAGTCTCAAGTTGAAGTGATGAAGAGTCATCCATGATTGGAAGCGACTCTAAGTCACCCGGGGAAAGCAAGGAAATGCGGTCAAGTCGAGATAATCGTGAAAAAGATCCGTTGTACGAGTAAATCAAGAGATTTACTTAAACAAGTAATATCTCCATACCACCTTTCTCGGAGTGCTCGGTCCCGAAGCGTGCAAAAGGAATGAACCAATGGGAAGCACTACACCGTGTCGAACTCTGAAAAGGTGAAAGAACAATTCATACGAGGAAATGGCAATTCCAAGAAGCGCAACAAGACAAGCCAACGACGCAAAGTGACTTTCAAAAATAAGCATATCTCTTCAACGGGCAAATTTTTGAAAGATCACTATAAAAGGCCGAGGATGACTACGAGAGAGGGTTACCCGAACCACAAACATTCAAGAAATAAATCAAAGTGTAGCCGTAAATATTCTCAAATCATTCAAGATTAATCCTCAAGCCTACATTACGAAGTACATCAATCCAACACTCACTTGTGAAGGAAAGAGAACTTCAATCAGTTGAAGAGGAAACTTTTGAAGAAAAGGGGTCTACATTCCACGAAGGATTGTAGGAAGGTTCAAGGTCGAACCAAGTCTTAAGCTTTTGGAGGGCTTCGTGATCAAATCCAAAGAGCTTGAGCAAGTGAGTCAGTAGTAGCAAAGCGGTACGCCCGTGAAGAAGCCGAGTCGCACGAGAAGCCGGTGAGTGATCAAGGCGTCTCCTGACCGAGTCCCAAAGGATCAAGTCATTTGTGTGATCAAGACTTGTATCCGGACCTTACCACTTGTAAACCGATCATTACCTAGTGGATTCCTCCAGGAGTTGGAGAAGAGAGGAGTAGAAGAATTACCCCATCTTGAACCTCTATAAAAATTTCATTGTGTCATTTATATTTCAAAGCACTTAAATTCTGCATTTTTAATCGCTTATATCACATTTGATAAATTTGCTATCTACTTGATAATTTATAAGTACTAAATCAAGCACTAAAATCTTGCTTAATCAAACTTAAGGGTGTTAAGTCTTCCAATGAAAAACAAAACCACAGTTGAGTCAATTTATAGCCAACGGTGAGTTACTCCATCAACATCTCGGTTGAGAGTCTTTGAGATATTAACTCTCTTGAGTGACTAAATCGATTGTCCATCAAGGACACTGTTGTGTAGAATCAACTCTGTATATTTAAAAGGACTAAATCGAAAATTTGGTAAGGTTTATTCAACCCCCTTTCTAAACCTTACACTTACACCCCTTGGGACCTACACAAACCAAAACATTTTTAAGAGGTCAATTTTGAAAACAAAATAAATTTTTCGGTCAAAAATAACTATCCATTGAGAGTGACAACATTCCACACATAATAATCACAAGGATGTGAGTAAAGATTTTCAAAAACATTTTGCAAAAGCTATCACTATCAACATGCACAACAAAAGTAGTATATAACCAATCAAATAAAAGCTAAAAGCTCATCTTTTTTACAATAGAAGCTTGAATATCATGAGCTTAAAAGTTCCCTCTGTCAAAAATACGTCATCAAGAAAGTGTAAAAGTCCATAGCACAACAAATGGACTAAGTATTATTCATAGCTTTTGGCTTTTGCTAGCCACAACTTATAGCTTGTTTCGCGAGCTTATTTTAGCTTCTTTGAGCTAAAGAGCTTATTTCCTATTTCTCCCCCTTTGGAATCATCAAAAAGAATATTAGCACAATAAAAACATCATTCATTCATATCAAAGTGCGCAAATATTGATTTATCAAGCTTTTGAACATTGAAGCTTAAAATTCCAAAAGCTAAGGGAAAAGTCGCGAATATAACATGTAAGAGCTCATTTGATTGGCAAAACATGATCTCTATAAATATATAAGACTTTTGAAATCGAGAGAATCATGTAATTTATGAAATTTTCTATGAAACAATTCATCGGCCACTTGGCGGGCGTCAAATATTAAAGAAGATGTATATAGCCCTTGTAAATGTAATCAAGCCAAAAATTTCATCGCCAAATCCAGTTATACAACATCCAATAAACAATCATCAATAAGTTCATCACAAACATATATAAATTGCATCAAGATATTAACATTTAAGCCAAGTTCTCAAGGGTTCACCCCAATTGAGATAAAGGAGTATAATTCTTACCATTTAATCGAAGAAGTCGGGTATCATGGATGATATACCAATAGTATAAACTTAAAATATATAATTTACTAGAAAAAAATCATTTTGAGTGAAATGTCTGTGAAATTTGCAAAGGGGTTCGAGTTTGAAGAAGAAGAGCACAAAATAACACACAATGACAGAGTCATATAAATCCCTACCAAACCATTGGTCGACCGGTCCCTGGACCTGGTCGACCCCTAGGGCGACCTGTGTTTGCACACCAATCCAGTTTCTGTCCGAATTTTGAACCAAAAATCCGATTTTTCACCCCTAAGTTTTAAAAACGCACAAAATGCAAACATAGACCTCATTCAATATGCATTATGCCTTAACAAGCTTGAAATGAGGTAAAAGACTCGGCGGTTAATGGTTTAAAAATGAATGTCCGCGAGTTATCCTTGAGACGGAATTAAACACATCTCAATTTTCCATTTAAGAAACGCAATCCCTTAAAAAAAAGATATTGAATCTCAATATGTTTAGTTTGATTATTAAGAATCGTATATTTAGAAATTATTTTTACCAGACTTGTTATCCCGAAAAATATGAACGTTTTAAAACTTTAGATAAAATAAGCCATAAGAAGAAGTGCCTTTCAAATATTGAAAATTTCCTTTAACGGCACTTTAATGAGATTCATTGGGATTGTTTTGAAATCGAGCATATAGGCATAAGGCATGAAAAATATCGAGTCTATGGGAGTAATAAAGGTTAATGAACATACCTCGATTTTGTTTGTCAACCAATATGCCTTTCTCAAACTTAATCGATCATGATGTAGTTAACCAACGATATGTCTATGATCATTTGGACTTTAATACCAAAATATTTCCTGCAAAATCTTGACAAAACATCTTGCACTCGAGCATAATAATATCGGATAATATAGACAATATTGATATAGACCATCCTAGAAGTTGGACAAGTAGCACATATTATCCCTTTTGTAGGAATTAACAAAAGTTTGATAAAACAAGTGCTTATCGAATAGTGCCTTTCAAAACTTGAAAAATCCTTTTAATGGCACTTATATGAGATTCTTTGAAATTGCTTGAAAAACGAGCACATAGACATACATCATGAATAATATCAAATGAGAATAAGATAACACAAGTGAACGTACCTCGATAGTTTATGTCACCTTTGACACATTATGACTTAGATAGACATTGATGAAGATATATATATATATATGTATATATATCCTACACAATTCTTAAAACAAATCTTGCACAAAACATAGTAATAAAAGTGTAGGCTAAAGCAATAAAAGATGTCACAAGTATATAAGCTATATAAATCCATAAGAGATGATGAACATACAAGTTCTTGGAAATACACAAGAGTTTAGAAAAGCATTATACTAGGTCTTCTTGTCAAAAAGATTAAAAGAAATATTTATTGAAGACCTTATTATTAAGAGAAATATTTGAGAAATCATCTAGACAATTAAGGCAAAAATACAAGCATACATACAAACAAAATATGCGTATTTAAATGAGAAGATACGGTTTACCTTACGCCATTTCCACGGGTTGTGTCTTTCCCATTGTTGGTGATATATTTCTCTTGGAAAGTCATTTTGTTGATGATGACTTGTCCAATTACTCCATTTCCAAGATTTGTGTCCTTCCCATTGTTGATAATATCTCCCTCTTGGAAATTCATTGTGGTGATGTCTTCTCCTTTAATCAAATGGTACGGGTATTTGATGTCTTCTTGACAGTATGAATTTTCTTTTTTTGTTATTCCGTCGAGTACCTAATATGGCATTGTTTTGTGGTACCCTCAAGTGTTTGGGTCCTTCGGGATTAGCATTGAGACTTTTAGGTCTTCAATAATAATTAGAGTTATTTCTAGCCCGACAAGTATTTGCCGTGTGACCCTTTTTACCACAATAAATACAAGTAATAATTTTAGGAGCATAATGACCAACATGCATAGGAACTTGGTTCTTTTTCTTATTATCAATAACATTAGGCTTATAACTAAGTCCTAGTTTCAAATGATCACAACGATGAACATCAAGAATTTTGGTCATTTTATCGGTACTCAAGTTAAACTTGAATAAAACCTTTTTCTTGATATTAATATCCTCAACAAGAGTACTATTTTCTTTTACAAGGATCTTAACCTTATCAAGTGTGGTAGTGTGAGCACAAGAAAGTGATTCATATGAAGTAAGTAAACGACACTTATCATTTTTCATAGTGTTGAATTCCTTTTTTCAATTTTTTGTATTTAAAGAGCAAACTTTGAAATTCATTTTGAAACTCATCAAAATCATTTTGAAAATCATCATAGAATTTATTACTAAAAGCGGTAGATGAGTTAGAGCATACCTCATTGTCTTTGGTGATGCCCATTAGACATTGCTCGGCTTCTTCATCATCGGAAATTATAAGAAGCTCATCTCATGTCATTGGATTTGATGTTGTATCCGATTGAGAAGTACATGCTTTTGAATGGCTCCTTTCATTTACGTATACTTCATAGATGGCTTCTAATTTCCCACAATTCATGTGCCGATCGTATCCCTTGAATATGACCGTATTCCGTAGAGGTGAGTGAACAATGAAAAATATTTAAAGCTTTACTGTTTATAGAGAGAATTTTTTTGTCTTCATCATTGAGCTCCTTGAGGACTTTGGAGGTGTGAGGTCCATCTTTCATCGGGATGGATTCTCCATTTATAACTATGTTCCAAATATCAAACCCGCAACTTTGTAAATAACATTCCAATCTTTCTTTCCAGAATGCATAATTTTGGAGTCGAATAGTGGTGGCTTGTTGGTGGAGGCGCCAGTCAGATAGACTTCATTCGTAGCCACTGATCGCTCCTCTTTACTCGCGATATGGAACGAGCTTGCCAAAGAATTTGACTCTGTTACCACTTGTAAGTCCAAGTGTTTACGATAATCTAGAGGGGTGAATAGATTATGCTCATTCTCTCGATTATGCGTTCTTTTTCGAATGTAATAAGCAAAGACAAGAATGGAAGTGCGGGAAGTAAACAACACACATCGATTTAAAGAGCTTCACCCCACCTAGGAACTACGTGCTCTACCACCCCAGTATATCCGGGATGAGTTTTGAAAAAAGAAAAAGAATTTTATTGATAATTACCACGATTATTACAACATCACCTGACACACCTCTTTGGAGATTACCACAATCTTCTTGCAACGGCACCTTGTGAAGATCACCCTAATCTTCTGACTTTAAGAGCACCAAACTCTCCAACACCTCGAAGAGCACCAAACTCTTCTACAAAAAGATTACCATAATCTTCTTACACCAACACCTAAAATCACCCAAGTGTGCTCTTACCTCAAAAACACTCACAAGGATATCATGTGTTGAATGACGAACATAAATTCAAGATTACAACTCGATAATGAAATATATAATTGAAGTGCAAGTGTAATCAAGAATCAAGCCTAGACCTCAAGATGTGAAAGTGAAAGACCTTAGGCCATAACAACAAGAATGTTGAAATATAAGAACAAAGTATTAGCTTGAATGTGTCTTGTTGTGTTGTAGTATTCTCTCTTGTTGTGTTGCTTCAATTCTTCATCTATTTATAAGGGAAGTCTTGAACTTGATAGGCTCCTCCTAGGAGATTGAAATATGTAAAAAAATTACAAGACAAATGAAGAATATAGCTGTTAGAGATCAATACCATAAATTGAGGAAAATTTATCTGCTGCACAACGGTTAGAATTTTCTATCAAAACGGTATGGCGACCAGTCGCGCTCTAATACAGAAATGAAGAATACACAACAAAATTCATGCCTTGGACTGGTCATGGGGGGGTTGGACCGATCACCATAGGGTTAGACCGGTCGCCCCCCATGTGGACCGGTCACCCTGCATGTTTTTCTTGAGATACGAGTTCGTAATATTCTCGGACTCGGTCGCCCTTTGCACGATCGGTCGACCTCCAGAAAATTTCAAATATCTCGTTTCTATTTTGGAAATCATCTTTCAGACACGGGCTGCCCTATAGGGCGACCGGTTGAGCATGAGACATAACTGTTATCCAATTTTTGTTGAAAATAAACTTCAAAAAAATACTCTGAAAAATTAGTAAAAATATTTTAGAACGATCGGGAGTATTTGGACAACATTTAGAAATATTGTTTTGGTGTAAAAACACATTTAAACAAAATTATCAAAACCATGATAAAAATATTTATCTAACAGTGGTTTTAGATTTTGAAAAACCGCCAAAACCACACCACACTGCACTGCACCTCTATAATATAGGGTGATATAAAATATTGTTCTTTGTCTTTAGTTGAATAGTTAGACAATAGATTTATTAAGTACTAATTTTATGAATGATATAATTAGATTCACACTTTGTATACTAAATTATAATGTATTTTACATTCGTTTTATATTGTTACAATGCATTATGTTTTGCATTAAAATAGAACAATATTACATTGTGTTACATATTGAATGTAACTGAAATAAAAGATATTGGAATGTTCATTTTATTCACAGAAATGCACTTGTTTAAAAAAATCACTTTTCAATTATAATATTTTTCTTTGGATTTTTCTTTAAAATATCATAACAAAATTATATTAATTTATCAATTATATAATTAATATTTTTGTTAATTAAAACCGCCCGCCACCACTTCAAATCGCACCTTCAGTTTTACTTCATAAAATCGCGATTTGAAAATTTTATTTAACCGAACCACATATAGAAATTCAGGTTGAAATTTACTCAAAAAACTGTAAAATCGCATTGTGATCACCCCTACTTTTGATAAAAAAAGAATACTACGTTCGAATATTTAGTATCAACACAAGAACTTCAACACACATACATATGATAAAAAGAGTACCAAATTGCAATACTTTGTCAACAAAAAATCACTTCACAGAGCAGCCTTCATTTTTTAAGACGATATTTTTTACACAATTTTTGATACTTCTCAGCATTAAAAATGATACTTTTAATCCAAAAGAGTACTTTGCGTGTGTAATTAGTAATACAAGAAATCTAACGTTGAACTACAATTTCAAATAACTTTGTATCAGTACATGAATTTCAACAACATATAAATGATAAAAAAAATCTTAAATGACAATAGTTTGTCAACAAAAAAAATCCCTCATAAGTGCAATCTTCTTTCATCATCTAACAACAAATCTAACAATTGCATGTTAATAAAAAGTTCAACACAATTATACGACAGTAGATTATTAAATGTAACAAATACTTGAGAACACATAAAGATCTCCAAATTATAATATTTTAAGTAGATAGAGTTGGTAATGGTAGGTCCCACATATATAATACAATCAGATAAAAATAGGATAATAGTGATTAATAAGTGATGTAGAGTAGTGTATAGGGTTGAAAATTGAAATTATAGGTTTGATATATTATTTTATGTGAAGAATAGAAAGTGAAAATGATAATTTTTATTGGAAAATTTATTAAACAAACATGATTTCGTTTTTATAAATAGTTGGAAATTGGAAATTGGCCCTTGGAGCATGAACAAACAAGACTATAATTTCATCAACTTAAAATTGTGATACTTTTCTAATGGGTCAAAAGCTACCTTTAAAACCTTAAGCAAGTGCACCTATCGTTTTATAGAATTGATTGTTGAGTACCGAGTGTCATTCCCACGAGGATTGTAAGTACTAGTAGTTACCGTCTTTTTGTTATCTAATCTAGCAATTTTCATAGTTTTTGTTGGGCAAAAATAGAAAATAAAGAGTTTAAAAAAATAATTAACAACTTACAATAGATTAAATAAAAGTAGATTGTATAATAAGAAATCAAGAGCTAGAAATATGTTTGAATGTAAATCCCTCTAGAATGTTTCTGTGATTCAACAAGATAAAAATACAACCATAAGCCCTTAAGCAAAAATCATCATCTTTTAATAAAATCTCATGTTTCGTGGACCGTAGAAATTCCTGATTTAAGTTAAACCCTTTCTCAAGGTGAAAAACTCCTAATCTCAAGTTGATTAACTAAAATCTCTTTCTAGTTAAAACCCTCAAGATCGCATTAAAGCGATTTGTGAATTCCCATATTAGGTTTGACCCTAATCCAGAAGATTTATGTCGTCATATATCTAGGATTTCATTCAACTCTTTTCACTTATAATGGTTCTTTCTCATCATAAATCTCTCGATTACCCGATGAGGAATAAATTTCAAATCAATATAACGAGAATATTAACTCGACTGAATAAAACATAATATAAGTGAATCACATGAAGCATGAAGATTTTATTAAAAATATACAACCCGTAATCACAAACTCATTCTAGAGTTCATTACATTCAAACACTAGAAATTTAGCTACACATGGCTTTGATAAAAGAATATACTACACAAGAAGATTTTAATGAAATGGGCATGGTGTACTTAGCTTTTATTCAAGACCAATACAAGACTTCCTACTTGGTTGATTGCAATGATGTTGAGCTCCAAGCCTTCTACTCTAATGCTCTTTAACTTCCAACTCTACATCTCTTTTATCCTCTCAATGTATTTTGCTTTGAAACTTAGAGTGAATGAATGAATGTATCCTCCATCCCAAACTCTTTGCTTTTATACACATTGTTTTTGTGAAGAACACATTAACAATGTCATCTCTTGCAAATAATTGTTCCACTACCAAATTTGGGTTGTTGAATCCTTATTTTCATATGATAATTGAGGGAATAATGGGACTTAATGCAGTCAAATGAGATGTAAAAGTTGTACAAAAGTTGTCAAAAATAAAAAGGGAAAGCTTCCATAATTTTCGCACAAAGAAAAGTTGAAGCTGGGGGAAAAGCACGGCCAGGCTGTGTTTGTCAAAATTTACGAACACGGCCGTGCTTATGAACACGCTCTAGCCGTGTTTTCTTCGACTTTTGGAGATTCTTAGCATGGTCGGCTTTTAAACACGGACAAACCATAATTTCTTTATCGGAGCGTCGAACATGGTCGTGCTTTTTAGCACAGCCTGGGTGTGTTTTTCTGCTTTTCTTGTTTTTGTTCTCTTTGAAGCATGGCCATGTTTCCCAACACACTAGGGGTGTGTTTTGCGCGAAATTGAGTCTTTTTGCCTTCTTTTCGATCAATGTTAGACTTTGTTTTTGTTCGTATTGTTATAGAAATCTATACGAGTTTGCTTCAGGTCATTATCTTTATCATTTAAAACAAGACAAGGTGATTTTTCTTGAATTTGTTAATTAATAAACTAAAAAGTTAAAGAAAATGTCGAAAAAGAGTTATACAAATGTGAATAAAAATACACTTATCAAACCACCTCCAACTTGGAAATTTTGCTTGTCCTCAAGCAATTTTAAAACAAAGAGTGGGTTGAAAACAAAAAGAGGCATCTATTTTCACAATTTTGATAGGATTGAAGTAAATCGCTAACCTTTTTGTTCCCAATTGAGCCAATCGATTTGATTTTTCAAGTCGACCAATTTTTTAAAAAGAGAGTGTCTTCAATAATTAGAATTGTTAATCATCATAGTTATCATATCACATAAATTGTTATTCATTCGATTAGACCAAATACAAGAATGTAATGATAAAAGGAGATGTCCAAAACTCGGGGTTTTTTTTAACATGCATATAGTTATAAATTAGGACATATTTTAGGCAAACTTCCACTAGGTTTACATTTTTAATGACTTTTCAAATGCTCCTAGGGTGGCGTCCCATACTCATATTTGTGTCGTCGTTTTATATAAAAGACAAATACGGGGCTCATGAATGCTTCTAGTTACTAAGAAGCAACAAACAAAGGAGTATATCTCGATTTGTCCTTTTTTTATAAAAATATAAACACATTTTTTTTCGATTTTTATTTCGATTTTTTTAAACCTGAATTAGGATTTCTCCAGTGATCGTGACAAAAAGTATCTCTATTAAAGAAAAAACCAATCTAATTTCATAACATTATACTCTTTTGGCCAAGTTCATCTTTTTACTAGAGTCACGCAGTTTAAAATATTTTGGCAGTTTGATTTCTCAAAAAGAGGGATTTTTCGGGAGAAAATTGGTTATAACAAATCCACGAACAACCTATCTAATTTCAATAAAGACATCTCATGTTTGTTCGCAAGAAATTGATAAAGTGCATAAACAAAAAAGAAGAGATCAAAAATACCAAAAATAAGGAAAAACACGCAAATCTCACGCAAAGTTGAAAAATATGTCTAAAAAGTCTAAGAACGCTAACAAATCTCACCACATCCAACTTCAAGGGTCACATTGTCCCCAATGTGAAGAAAGAGATGGGATACAGTACGGATTAAAAAGCGTAAAAAGTAAAATAAGAAAAAAATACGACCTTCATTGTGGTGGTATTGGAAAATATCCTTGCGAAATATGCTATTGTTGGATGTGATCCAACATGGCAAAATAGGACTGTTGTTGGTCATATTGTTGTTGTTGATGATGGCGCAAGAGGTCATAGTGTTGTTGTTGTTACTGTTGAAGATTCATGAAGTGCTGATTTTGTTGTTCTTCAAGTCTAGCAAAGTGTTGCGCCATTCTCCACTCATGTTGATCTAATATTGCACGTTGTTGCATTTGCTCCAATCGAATAACTTGGAGGATAGATCAAGTGTCATCCGGGGGAGGGGATGGTCTTCTTGGGGGTTGAGAGGTGGAGGGAGCATCAAATTCTGGATCCTCAATTTGGTAAGCATCCGTGTCTGAGGCAGGTGGGGCGTGTAACTAGAATGCGTCTGGGTTACCGCCATGAGTGTAGAGCAATTTCCAATTTTTCAGATCCCGAACCGTAGTGCGAGAAGGATCAGGCAAATGATGCATGTAGTTGGTATGTTTGAACTTTAGGATGTATCCTTCACCACGCTGCTGAATCATGCCCATGGCAATGCAACACTCAAAGTCAATCTGGGTCGGTCCCCGGGCTTGTTCGAGTCCAGTGAGGTCATAACCGAAATGGGCGACGATAGGAGTAATAAGGCCACCAATAATGATTTTACCTCGATCCTTCTTGCTGACCTTTAGAAAATGTTTGGCTAAATATGAGCCCGTGTCAACCAGAGAGGCTTTTTACCATAGGCCATAAAAAATAAAGCTCATCAAGTTGGACCACTTCTTTGCTTTCACCCCGCCCAAAAAGTGTGCTTGAGAACACTCGGTGAACATAGCGGAAGCACAGGTTAACGATACAAGAGGACTTGGCTGAGGATGGGTGATGCTCTAGCTCCCATGTGATGGCTTGCCAAAACTGATGATCATGAAATCCCAGTGGTTTAATGCGCATTCCGTGTCTGTGGGTAAGCCATAGATGGTAGTGAAGTCGACCATTGTACGTTGATGGTCAATGTTGAAGAGTCAGAAAGTCATTTGCCCTTCTTCAGCATGGCGGCCCGGCATTATCTCAACATTATGGGAGCTGAGGAATTCCAAAGTGAGGTGGATGTAAGTGGGCATGCATAAGTTCATGAAATACCCGCACCCAATATGTTTGAACATCCATTCCACATCTAAACGCAGCCTAAGTCCATCAAACGTAAAGTTATCCGAGAAGCGCGTGTTAAGTACTTGGCGTTGATAGTGGGCCTCATGATTGGCATCCCAGAAAGAGATGCCATATGTAGCGTGGGCCGGTGGGTTGGCGTGAATGGCCACCGAGGATGGGGGCCACGGAGGAGGAAGTACCACCAGTACGACTGCGCTTTGACCTCGGATTCCTATGTCAAAAGAAACTTACAATAGCGTGAAAGAGCATTCTAATAGACATAGACAATATTCAACGCAAACCCAACCATGAAAGATATCACCAATTCATCTCAAACTCCACCATATTTGCAACACAAATACTCAACAAAATAATAGGCAATGATAGAAATCTCAGTTGAGTATTGACTTATGGTCTACAACAAAAATTCCTTTGGCAATAGGAAATATTCAACAATAATTTAAGACTTTGAGCATTTTGAATCTTCAACTACTTTAGATTTAACATATTAGTTCAAAACCAATTTTTCAAACTCATCCCATGAACAACAAGAACATATGACAAATTCTTTATCTTAGCAAGATGACTACAAAGAGCAAGAGAACAATGCCGACCATTATCACAAGAAACAAGAAATTACCACAAACAAACCCAATGACAACTCAAAAATAGCACAAGAAACACATCATAATAGAGGATTCATGAAGATAGGATTGAACAACATATATCCAAATTTCAATTTCCCTAAATGCAATTTCTAGGGCATGAAAAATTTATAACATTAATTCATGAATTTCTTAATTATAAAATGGGAGGACCTTCACAACAACACACAAAAGAAGAAATCTACTAATTAAAACAAGAAAAATTCGAAATTAAAAGCAAAATTGAAAAGATGAAAAGAAAGAGCAAAAATGATTTCAAAAGAAACCTAGGGCCTAATCCTCTACCACCCCAGCATATCCGAGATGGATTTCAAAAAGAAAAAAAAAGATTTTATTAATTACCAAAATTAATACAACACCATCTTGAGGATTACCACAATCCTCTTACAACACCTTCAAGGAGATTACCACAATCTTTCTTCAGCACCTTTGAAGAGTACCACACTCTTCAAACACCTATCACCTAGATCACCCAAGTGTATTCTTACCACAAGAATACTCACAAGGATGTCTTATGTTGAATGATGACCAAAATCAAGATTACAACTCAATAATGAATAATACGAGTTTGAGTACAAGTGTAATCAATAATTGAAAGCCTAGACCTCAAGAATGTGCAAGTGTGTAGGTCCCAAGGGGTGTAAGTGTAAAAGGCTTAGAAGGGGGTTGAATAAACCTTACCAAATTTTCGATTTAGTCCTTTTAAGTATTCGGAGTTAATACTACACAACTGTGTCCTTGATGGACAACCAATTGATTAATCAAGTAGAGTTAGTCTCTCAAGACTCAATCGAGTTTGTTGATGGAATAACTCATTTGTTGGGTCTAAATTAACTCAATTGTGGTTTTGTTTTTTGGAAGACTTAACACCCTTAAGTTTGATTAAGCAAGGATTTAGTGCTTGGTTTAGTACTTATAAATTATCAAGTGGATAGCAAATTTATCAAAGAGATTTAAACAGTTAAGATGCGAGGAATTAAAGTCTTTGAAATGTAAATGACACAATGAAATTTTTATAGAGGTTCGAAGATGGGGTAATTCTTCTACTCCTCTCTTCTCCAACTCCTGGAGGAATCTACTAGGTATTGATCGGTATACAAAGTGGTAAATGAGTCCGATATCGGTCTTGATCACACGGTGACTTGATCCTTTGGGACTCGATGCCCCGAGACGCCTTGATCACTCGGTTGGCTTCTCGCACGACTCGCCTTCTTCCGGCATTTGCCTTGCTACTACTACTCACTTGCTCAAGCTCTTTGGATTTGATCACGAAGCCCTCCAAAAGCTTAAGACTTGGTTCGACCTTGAACCTTCCTACAATCCTTCGTGGAATGTAGACCCCTTGATTTTTCAAGTATTTTCCTCTTCAACTGATTGAAGTTATCTTTCCTTCACGGTGAGTGTTGGATTGATGTTCTTCGTAGTGTAGGCTTGAGGATTGAGAATATTTCAGATTTTCTAATAATTGCTTGAATGTTTTTTTGTTGTTGGTCACGTAACTTGTGTCTTCTATTCTCAAATAAACTCCTCGGCCTTTTATAGTGATCTTTCAAAAATTTGCCCGTTGAAGAGATAGGCTTATTTTTTAAAGTCACTTGTAGTCGTTGGCTTGTCTTGTTGCGATCCTTGAATTGCCATTTCCTCGTATGAATTGTTCTTTCACCTTTTGAGTTCGACACGGTGTAGTGCTTCCCATTGGTTCATTCCTTTTGCACGCTCCTCGGGGTGAGCACTCGAGAAAGATGATATGGAGATATTACTTGTTTAAGTAATTCTCTTGATTTGCAAACGAATCTTTTGATTATCTCGACTTGATTGCATTTCTTTGCTTTCCCAGGTGACTTAGAGTCGACTTCTAATCATTGGATGACTCTTCTTGTCACTTCAACTTGAGACTTGGCTTTTCTTGAGTTGTTGACTCGATACTTCACTCAGTGCATCTCATTTGTTTTTTTAGAGTTCCGTCTACTTTTCTTTGCCATACTCAAATTTGTCTCGCAATGAGTCTTCCTTCTAGTCTCCGGTTGTCTTCTTGCATGTTAGGGCGTAGGCGACTTAACTCTTGGCCAGCCCTATTTATTACAATGCATTTTACAACAAAAAATGGGGTGCCAACTTCCTATTCTAAGTTTTACATGGCATTCATCAAAATCTAAACAATAAATTTCCTAACAATTTCCCCCTTTTTGATGATGCCAAAACTTAAACCATTCAAAAATGCAAATAGCAAAGATACATCTGAGATAGTGTATTCACATAGAATGTATGCGTAGAATCAATCTTTTTATTGATCATATCATTCTTGTTCTTTTACACAATGTTTATAAGGTGTATCGAGCAAACATTTGTTTACAAAGAAAATAAAGAATTTATAGCTTTATTGCAGAAAACTTACATAGTATGTATTTACATCATAAAATACATGAAGGGGTGGACAACAACATTTCATCTCCTTCGCTGTCTCCTTCTTTCATCTTGTTCAACGATCTTTGGCTCTTCTCTCTTTTTGTCATCAATCACCGCCTTCTTCTTCTTTTCATATGCCTTCCTGGCGCTTCATCTCTTCTTAATATTTCTGTCTTTCCTCCCATATTGAGTTTGTCTCTTGTTTTTTCTTCTATTCTTTTTGCATACTCGGCATTACTTTTAGCCACTTGCAAATTTGCTATTTGGTCAAGCCCACCAAAAAGTAGATCCCTCCTTTCTTTCCGGATCTACGTATTCAATGTTTTTGAGGCGGAGGCCCAGTCAAACCTCTTCCTCCACCCACGCTTCTTCCTCTACCCGGGCGTGTATTGTCCGGGGTCTTCTTCTTTCCGGATGAGTGATCGGCGGAGTGACCAGCAGAGGATCAGGTAGTCTCTTTGCTGTCGCCTTCTTCACATAACGTGAGACTCTTTTCCCAAGTACAAGTCCCAAGCTTGAGCCATAGACATATTTGCAAAGTATCCTTGAGATGCGGCGTTTTAAATTCATCAACCGGCGATCGTGGCTCGTCCCGACATCTAAGATGGCATAAGTGTCTCTCTCTTTGGAATGCCTCCATGTTGTTTCAAGATGTTCATAACAGGGCATCCATTCTTCCTTCCACTTCCTCCATCCCCGCTTCAATTGTTTTTCTCTTTTCACCATAGATATAGCGAGTGTTGGAGTGGCGAGTCACATGGAGTTTTCTGGCGATAATGTCACCGTTGTGAGGACCTTGTTGGGGGTTTGTGCAATCATCAAGGTCACATCTTTCGATCCTTCCCCCTCAATGATTTTCCTTTCTTTTGTTTGGTCCGCTTCCTCATTGTCTTTCCCTTCAATTTGCATCCTCTTTTTCGGCTTGGATCTTTTCGTGCTTTAAGGTATTCCTCTTCCCCTTTTTGGCATCATCAAAGAGGGACACTGGAAACATATCTTGGCAGCGGGAAGTCGAGCCTGGCGATGGTAGAGTTCTGTCTCGAGTCTCACCGCAGAGTATGCAAACGAAGTCGGATCGAGTAGCGTTGGACTCTCTTGAAATCAACTTCATCTCACCATGAGAAGGCTGAATTTTGTATTCATGGTTTCTTCCAAGTTGTAGATCACTCTTATTTTGCTCACGCAGCGACTTTATCTCGGCGGTGTGAGCTTCATGCATGTGCTCAATATGTTCTCTCGGCTTCGTTTTGCATCGGCATTTTGACTCTCCATACCAAGCGACTTGTTGAACAATGTCTGAAGTATCTAACTTGTTCCACACGCATTGTTTCTTCTTTGTTGCCACCATTCCACGATCCGATGTTATGCCTCTTAAATCGGCGGTAAGATTGGCATCTCTGTTGTCGGTCGCATGTCCATAGAGGCGATGCCTCTCTATCCGTTCAATCTCGGCGAATAATGCCTTGAACACTTCGCGGACTTGGTGATTTCCTTGCGGTGATGGCCATGCGGCGTCAAAATCATAATCACAATTTGGAACAATGGTGCACGATGGAAAAATGGGAGCTGGTGCGTGGAAGCGTGCGAGCTCGTTCTCGATTCTTCGGGAAGGTCCGGTACCTCCGAGAGAAAGGAAAAGATTCTATAAAGGAATCATCACGGCCAACGGTATTTGTTCAATAATGAGAGGTGCGCGTGAAGTTCCTCTTGGAGTCGAACTGCTGCGGCTTGGGAGCTGCGCAGTGGACTCTGTCGGTGGGGTCTTTTGTGAAGTGGACCCGACTTGCTAAGCCAATTTGTCTCAACAGCCCGTTGGTCTCAACCGATTTCTCCAATTGAGTAGGCGGTCCTCGGCCTTATCGAGCGTCATCGGACAATGATGAGATTTCCATTGGTGGCTCATCATCAAAATTAAAGGTTTGACGAGTAGTCTTGGGACCGGAACTTGCTCGTGCTTGGAACATCCTGGTGAGTCTTTTGGATCGTCACACTAGGGATGACTCGGCTTTCTTCTTCGCCCCGATCCCGGAAAGGTTACATCGGGATTATCCTCGGGAATCATGAAGCGCGCTTATCTCCTTTTTCGGATGGGTCGATGATAGCGGGAGGGATGTTCTCTCTGCTTGACTTCTTTACCGGGAAGTCTCAACCTCCGTGGGCCTTCATTACCTCCTCTGAGTCTCGATTGCGCCGAGGCCTGGTCCTCCTTTCGACGGTGTCATTTTGTCTTAGGGTCTTTACGTGGTGGCATCCATTGGAATCTCAACCCCATGGATTGCACTTTCATTACCCAGTGTTAACTCCCGGGGATGTTCCTTCCTATGCCACCATTTTCGCATCGGCGGCGTCATTAGCCTCTCGGAGCGGTTGGTACCTCGGTGAGGCAGTCGAACCGTCGAGCCGTTGATGACAACTTCTTTGTTAGTTTAGTGTTTGTTCTTTTTCCACTTCGCCTCTGAATTCGTTGTGAAGTCATCTGCGCAAAGATCCTCCAATCTTGCTGCGGTGGATGGGAGTTTCCCCCTCGGTGGCGCACCACCGGTGAGTGACTTGGAATGGGGTCACTCGTCTCCAACCTCCCATTATTTCTATTGAATGTTCGGTAGTTGGGGCTGAGTGTGGTAAGACACCTTCAATAGGGGTTGGCTCGTGGGGTCCCCACTATCCCGATTTCATCGCCATGTCCCTTATTGCCTTCTTCCGAGTGAGTGGGAAGTGGTGGCAGCAACAATAGTGGCGATTTCTTTGAACCACTCCCATTGGATCAATTTCGGTACGTGTTCGGAGGACTCTCCTGGTCCCTCCATCAATCTTTGCTCGTGAAGGATTGCGGATTCGTGCAATGCTTGCTGCATTTGCAACTCTTCCGCGGGCAACAGATTCTTCGGATCCTCATCATTTGTCGAGAAGACATCAAGGAGAGGATGTGTGTGTTCGTGGTGCCGGAGATAGGGTAGATCTTTGGCCTTCTCACGTGCCTCCTTCCTCTCGCATGTCTTACCTTCTCTTTGTCCTTGAATATCTGCAGGATGTCCGTGCGATTGTCTTCATCGATCTTTGGGATCACAAGTGGTTAGTCAAGGAAATTTAGCGAGTTCCTCTTCTTCTTCTATAAACTCGGGCCGTTGGAACTATTCCCTTGATTTACTCAATTTCCATTTCCTCCACTCACGAGACGATTTTAGATGTCCGGGTAAGGTGGAGATAGAATCATCACATCACTATCACTCTATCGCCTTCTTCTTGTGTCTCATCCGCACGGACTTGACTATTTCTTGAGTTGCCTCTGTTGATCGCCTTGACGAGACTTGGCTGTTTCATCAATTACATCGGGGACTCGATTCGCTTCAGTTTAGCCAGTATTTGTTCGGTGAGTGGTCGACTCGGCCCGGGTTTTCAAGCTCGGAGCGCTTGATGATTCTTCTTCGTCTTCTAGTTTGTACCGAGAGGATTTACGGTTGAGACGATTTAAATCGAGTCTTGGCGCGGGGCGTGATGGTGTCTTTTTTCGAGGAGTGGCCGTCTTGGCTTATCGAGATCTCCTCTTTTGACGATCGGAGAAGGTATTTGAGAGTCCTTCTCGACCGGCTCTGGCTTGGGCGGGAGACACGGCTGCGAGGGCGGTGACTGCTGCAGGGGCGGAGAAGCGAGTTTGACTTTCTTTCTTTGCGGGAGCGTGATCTTCTTAGCATTGCAGGGCGACTTTCTTCTTTGATGGAGAGAAACAAGCTGTATCTTGGGGTGATTCCCCCTCACTTGTGTCGACTCTCTTGGCGTAGGCTCTCTTCGTGCGCGAGAGAGAGGTTTGATCTGAACATCCTCTTGTTAACATGGGAACGCCTTTCCATGTCTAAGAGGACTCTTTCACCTCCATCATCCGGCCAATCACAGGCCATATCCTAGGGATCCTCCAAATGTGCCATCTTCCTTGAAGGATTTATTCCTACATTCGGCATAGTCTGCTTTGTAGACAAACTCGGATTTATTTTCCTTTCTTCAATGATCGCCGCCATCACGATCGGCTTTGCTTTGTGATTGGTCAAAGCCGCCAAATTTGATGTCAATACATTTGGCAACTATGTCCAACGATTTGTGATAATCCTCCTTCGGCTGACCTCTTGTTTGTTTGTGTAAACTATTTTATCAAGATAGTCGGGCTTGGCTATTTCCTTCCAAGCGAGCCAGGTTTACATCGCCGTTAATTTCGATGCTCCTTAGTTGGTAGTGGCGGTGTTCACCAAGTCCTTGGCGAGAGATGGTGAGGTGATTTCCGTATACGGATGACTTTATCCCTTCATCGTGAATCTCGGCATTCACGTAGAAGCTGTGCGACCTCTTCCACATAGGTCAACGGATATTCCAAAGATCGAAACGATTTGGCCCGAGAGGCGTTTCCAATTTCTCGGCGATTTTCTTCACTAGGGTGTCATTGGACCCCTGTTTCACCATCCGTCGAAATCCACGATGAGACCCGGTGTGGATTTGCTTTCCTAACTTGGTAAAATCATAGGTTGGTGCCATTTTTCAGGATTTTATCAAAGAAAATTTAGAGATTGATTTGAAGATAGATAGGGTTTTGAGAAGATTTTTGCCTTTTTCCGAGAGAGAGAAATGAACGGTTTTGATAGTGTGTGAGAGAAACGGACGAAAATGGTTTAAGTATGGTTTATGAAAGGGCGTGCGGGTGGTTTTTGAAATGTGATCGAGATCAATGGTTTAGATTTTGCACGCTTATTTAGCATTTAATGTCTCGTATTTAATGCGGCGGCATTTATATCAATCATAAGCTTGGTGTGCGCTTTATGTCGTACACATCATCATTATCTTTGACGTCATTCTTAAAACATTTCGCTTAGTAAAAATGATCTGCGGTTTTGTCACTTTGCTCATAAGTGACTAAACTTATCCTTTAGCCGATTTAACTCTTCTTCTCACAGTTCTCTTAGTGACTCGGCTAACTTGGTGACTTGGTATAGTTTGTCTTTCGATCAATCGATTTACTTAGGTGATTTGTGAGTTGACTCTTTTTCCTTTTTGTGTTCCATTTCTTTTCTTTGATTCTTCCGAGTGTCATTTCGGCTCAATTAACCCTAACTCATGTTTGAGTTCTTCAAATCTTGACTCACATAATGGTTTTGTGAAGATGTCGGCCGATTGTTTATCGGTTGAGATATATTCAAGATGATGTCCTTCTTTTCAACATGATCTCTTATGAAGTGATATCGACATCAATATGCTTTGTTCTTGAGTGCAACACAGATTTTGAGTGATTGCAATTGCACTTGTGTTATCACACATGATTGGAATTTTTCTCCTCAACTTCATAGTCTCTCATTTCTTTGTCTCATCCATAGGACTTGGGCACTGTGATTGGTTTGCCATGACTATGTATTCTGCTCATTTTTGAGGTGGCTATTGAATTTTGCTTCTTGCTAAACCAGGAAATCACTGTTTCTAGCATTTGACATGTGCTGAAGTGCTTTTTCATCAACTCGCATCCCGATAGTCAGTCGAATAGCCGATTAGCTTGAATCCACCTTCCTTTGGTTACCATAAGCCAACTTCTTGGCTTCCTTTCAAGTATCTCAATATTCTCTTAGGCATTTCTTTGTCATATGGCTCTCTTTTGGAGCATTGAAATCTTGCACATACACCTATAGCAAAGGTGATGTCGGCTACTTCTTTGTAAGATAGAGCAATGATCGATAAGTGCTCAGTATCTTGTTTGATCTGAGGCTTGCCATCTGCATCCATGTCCATTTTGATGATGTATTCATTGGTATTTTCACGGAAGACTTCTCCTCCATACCAAATTTCTTCATTAAGTCTCGGTGTATTTTGTTTGACTTATGAAGGTTCCATCCTTGAGTTGTTTCACTTGGAGTCAAGGAAGAATGTTAGCTCTCCCATCATGCTCATTTCAAATTTACTTCCGCATGAGGTTTGAAAATTTTTCACGTGACTCTTTGTTTGTGGATCCAAAAATGATGTCATCCACATATATTTGAACAAGCAGTATACTCTTTTTGTCTTGAATTCTGAAAAGTGTTCTATCTACCTTTCCTTTTGTGAATCCATTTTCAGTTAGGAATTGTGACAAGGTATCATACCATGCTCTGGGTGCCTGTTTCAATCCATACAAGGCTTTCTTGAGTTTGTATACCTTATCTCCAAGAGTCTTCTGCTCAAATCCTGGAGGTTGTTCAACATACACTTCTTCTTCCAATAAACCATTTAGGAATGCACTTTTTACATCCATCTGATATACAGTGAAATTCTTGTGAGTTGCATAGGCAAGAAACATTCTTATAGCTTCCAGTCTTGCTACAGGAGCAAATGTTTCATCAAAATCTATTCCTTCTTCTTGGCAATATCCTTTGGCTACTAGTCTTGCCTTGTTTCTTACCACAAAACCTTCCTCGTTCATCTTGTTTCTGAACACCCATTTGGTACCAATGACATTTTGATGTGTGGGTCTTTGAACTAATTTCCATACTTTATTTCTTTCAAACTGATTCAGCTCTTCTTGCATAGCTTGAATCCAATGTGTGTCATCCAATGCTTGTAACACATCTTTGGGCTCTATTTGCGAGATAAAGCATGTGAACATGGCTTCTTGTTGAGTTCTGGATCTTGTTTTGACACCTTCTCTTATATCTCCAATGACAAGTTCTGGTGGATGGTCTCTCAGCCATCTTACATCAGGTTGGAGTAAGTTAGCTGGATTCAGTCGTCTTGCAGTTTGTGTTCTTTGTGTTCGACTCTCTCGTAATCACTTAGCTGCAAATTTTCATTTGTTTTGAGACTCAACTATCTCATCTTCTTCGAGTTTATAATTCCAGCTTCAGCTTCAAAGCATAGGGACTCTCTGTATGGTTGGATGATTGACTTATCGGTGACTCTTCAATGTCTTCTCCATTTACATTTGGCTCATCGAATACCACATGAATGGATTCTTCCGCAACCATAGTCCTTTTGTTGAGTACTCTGTGAAGGCTTTGCTTTCGGTGAGTATCCTAAGAAGATACCTTTATCGACTTTAGCATCAAAAGCCTTTAGATTGTCTTTGCCATTGTTGTGGATGAAGCATTTACATCCAAATATTCCAAAATATGCAACATTTGGTTTTCTTCCACCCAAATCTCATAGGAGTCTTTGTCGGTTAATACGTTTTTATCATACATCTGTTTTGAGTGTAGCAAGCTTTGTGTTGATTGCTTCACCCAAAATCTTTTTGGTAACCCCTTGACTAACATGGTCCTTGCTTGCTTCTTTGAGAGTTCGTTCTTCATGCGCAACTCCATTCTGGTGGAGTCCTTCTGCCGATAGTTCATGACCAATACCATTCTCAATACAATATCGAGTTATTATTCCATTGACAAACTCGGTTCCTCATACGATCTTATTTTGATAATGGTTTGACTCTTCTCGTTTTGAATCCTCTTCATCAGTTGTGGTGGTTTTTGTAGAGTTTCTTTCTTCTTACACATGAATATTGTCCATGTATATCTTGAGTAGTCATCTACTACCACCAAGGTGTATTTCTTTCCACTTATCTTTGTTTGGTTCCCTTTGGGCCAAATAGATCCATGTGTAGCAAATGCAATACTCTTGTTGAAGATGAACATGTCTTTTCTTTGAATGAAGATTTGATTTGTTTTCCCTTCGACATGCATCACATATACTCTCCTTCTTGTATCACGAGTCCGGAAGTCCTTCCACAAGATTACTTCTTGTAAGCTTGTTAATCGTTTGAAATTTAGGTGACTCACTTTTTGTGCCAACCTAACTTGATTAATTTGTGCTCTTTGCTAATAGGCAGTCTTTGTGTGTAGCGGTTGACCAATCTACTACATACATGTTCTTTTGCGCATCCTTGCAACACAACTTCATTCGATTGAGTATCCTTGATTTGGCATACACCCATGTTGAATCCAACATTGTAGCCCTTGTCCGAGTTGGATGATGCTCGATAAGTTGAAGTTGAGTCCTTCAACATATGCAACATCTCGTGATTTCTAATCCATTCCTCTTGATGGATCCAATGCCTCTTATTTCACCAGGAGCTTCATTTCCTTCAAATATGACTTTTGCTCCTTTAACTTTCTTGAATTTTGACAGATTTTTCTTATTTCTGTCATATGTCCGAGGAAGCGACCACTATCCATGTACCGGGTTTTGGCACTCACATTGCCTTGAACACGCAATCAAGGAAATTAAGTTTTAGGTACCCATACTTATGCAGGTCTGAGGGGTTAGAATTGTAAGATGATCCAACCAACTTATAGCCAAATGATTTGACTCTAAGGGGTTGCCATCTATCGATGCCATAATCATAACTAATCCTGGCAAATTGCGTGGGGATTCTAGGTTCATACAAATTTGTCTCTTTTGTCAGTATGTATGTGTGTATAATTTTTAGCAATCGCCTTCTTTGGGTAATTGTGGTATCTCGAGTGTAGTGCCTAGGTGTGCATATGTGTGATGATGAAAGCTCTTATACTTTTGGAATGGCCTTTCTTTGAGTTCTAGGCCTTTGCCATTTGGGCTTATATTCCATAAGTCTATCTTTGATAGTTTACATTATTCCAATCGGCTTGGCTTGGATATTTTCTACCATTCCCATCATATGTATTTCTTTTATGGATTTTTCGGGGTTTTTGGTAGCTCGCTTCTTCTTTCTGAGTATTCTGTTTTGAGTTTTTTGAGGAACTCGGTGAATCTCTTCTCGGCTATCCTTTCAGCCGCACTCATTTGGTTGTTTTCCTTTTCCTTTATAACCAAGGCCACTTGCTTGTTATTGTGCTTTGGAGTGAATGTGTGTGCAACATTTAGAGTTTTGGATTTTCGGACTCTTCATGGCTTGAAGATCCTTTTTCCAAAATTACTTTTGAGGTTTGACATAGCACAGAGGAATTAAATCCTAAGCTTTGTCTTGTCTCCACATTCTCTTTGACTCATAATAAGATCATCCAATGATTTAGATGCCTTAGTGAATGAGGTAATAACATTTTGAGGTCATTCTCCTCTTCACTATAGCAGCAATTTCTGCTATTAATTTAGCATTTTCGGCCTTTAAGCTTTCATTCTCATTGACTATTTGAGTTAGAGTACTCGGCTCCTTAGTCGACTTTGAGTTTTGACTCTTGAGTAGGTTTGTTTTCCTCATTTAATAGTATGTGTGAGGATTTAATGTGTTCAAAATCTTTCATCATTTTGCCTAATGAATCATAAAGATCGGTGGGTGATGAAGTGTGTGTGTCACGTCACTATCACTAGAGTCGAGTTTGATGAGTTAGAGTGTACCTCATCTTCTTGGTCGAGGTTGATCTTGTTCTTGGCCATCAAGCGATCGGGCTTCTTCTTTGAGAGTCACTTGAGTAGTCGGCTTCTTTGCTCTCGAATCATTGTCTCTCTTGACTTGGTCAATTTCGGCCGATCTCTGCGACCATCATTGCCTTTTTCTTTTCTTGTCTTCTTTCTCTAAAGACTTTTCTTTCTTCTTCATTTCTGTATTTGTTAACTACAGGATATGAGCGATCAATGGCATAGTGACCTGGTTGTCTACGAGTTCAAAGATAGATATTGACCTTTTGATCGGCTCTTTTCATTCTTGGATTATCCCTTTGATACTCAACTTTTTGATGATGTTCTCTTGGTTGGCCTATCTTCCCTTGATTTGGGAGGAGGCGAGTGTCTTACGGAAGATTCGCCCTTTCCTCTCTTGTAGTTCTTATTGAAGAACTTGTTGAATCTTTTAACCATCAGGGCTATTTCTTTCGGATCAATGACTTCTTTGACCTCGGCTCTCTTCCCATCTTTAACAATTAAACAATTTGTTTTGGGGTACATTTGTCTCTTCCGGTCTTTTCTTCTCCAAACTCAAACTCGTAGGCTTTGAGGTCCGAGAATAATTCATGGTTGGATGTCTTTGATAGGTCCATGGAATGTCTCGGTGTCATGACCTTCATTTCCCATTCGGCTAGAAGACTTTTTAGGATCTCCATACACATTTCATACGTGTATATTCTTTTCCAAGTGCATATAGCTCATTGGTGATTTACGTGAACCGAGCATCCAGTTGATCCAGGTTTTCTCCCGAGATCATTTTGAAGTTCTCAAATTTCGTCTGACCCATTTGATAATTTGTTTTCTTTGATTTGCTCGAGCCTTCACAAATCAATGTTAGCTTGTCCCGATTTCTTTAGCCGTTTTGCATGATTTGACTTTATTGAACATGGCTTTGTCAAGGTTTTGTAAAGGATGTCCTTAGCTACATTGTCCAGGTTGTATCTTTTTATGTCATCATTTGTCCACTCGGTTCTTGGTTTTCAACCATGGTAGTCAGGAGCAACATCCTCTTCTCCTTCAGTGCAGCTCTTCTTATATTTGTGTTCACCTTTAAGATTTGCGGTGGCCCATCTTCTATCACTATCCACATCTCATCATGTAATTTGATAGATGAGCCGCATCGAATTTTCCAATCATCAAATTCTTCAATTGTGAACATAGGGATGCATGTCAAATTTGCTTCCATGATAATAACTTTTAATGATAGAAAGAGTTTTGAGAGTTTAATACTAAAGCAGACTTTGAAAAGTTTGGAGATCTAGTTGATAACCGGTGCGGAGGGTTCAATGAACCAACCGCTCCGATACCACTTGTAGGTCCCAAGGGTGTAAGTGTAAGGTTTAGAAGGGGGTTGAATAAACCTTACCAAATTTTCGATTTAGTCCTTTTAAGTATTGAGTTAATACTTACGAGATGTTTCCTTGATGGACCAATTCGATTAATCGGTAGAGTTAGTCTCTCAACAGACTCAACTCGAGTGTTGATGGAATAACTCGGTTGTTGGGTCTAAATTAACTGTTGTGGTTTTGTTTTATTGGAAGACTTAACACCCTTAAGTTTGATTAAGCAAGGATTTAGTGCTTGGTTTAGTACTTATAAATTATCAAGTGGATAGCAAATTTATGATTTAAGCAGGTTAAGATGCGAGGAATTAAAGTCTTTGAAATGTAAATGACACAATGAAATTTTTTATAGAGGTTCGAAGATGGGGTAATTCTTCTACTCCTCTCTTCTCCAACTCTGGAGGAATGCACTAGGTATTGATCGATATACAAAGTGGTAGCAGTCCGGATACAAGTCTTGATCACACAAGCGACTTGATCCTTTGGGACTCGATCACGGAGACGCCTTGATCACTCGGTGGCTTCAAATGCGACTCGGCTTCTTCCGCAGGGGCAGTGCGCTTTGCTACTACTGACTCACTTGCTCAAGCTCTTTGGATTTGATCACGAAGCCCTCCAAAAGCTTAAGACTTGGTTCGACTTTGAACCTTCCTACAATCCTTCGTGGAATGTAGACCCTTGATTTTTGGTATTTTCCTCTTCAGGCGATTGAAGTTATCTTTCCTTCACAAGTGAGTGTTGGATTGATGTTCTTCGTAGTGTAAGGCTTGAGGATTGAGAATATTTCAGATTTTCTAATAATTGCTTGAGCGTTTTTTTTTGGTTGGTCACGTAACTTGTGTCTTCTATTCTCAAATAAACTCCTCGGCCTTTTATAGTGATCTTTCAAAAATTCCGTTGAAGAGATAGGCTTATTTTTAAACTCACTTGCGATCGTTGGCTTGTCTTGTTGCGATCCTTGGAATTGCCATTTCCTCGTATGAATTGTTCTTTCACCTTTTCGAGTTCGACACGGTGTAGTGCTTTCCATTGGTTCATTCCTTTTGCACGCAAGGACCGAGCACTCGAGAAAGGTGATATGGAGATATTACTTGTTTAAGTAATTCTCTTGATTTACGTGCAACGGATCTTTTCTGATTATCTCGACTTGACCGCATTTCTTTGCTTTCCCAGGTGACTTAGAGTCGACTTCTAATCATGGATGACTCTTTGTCACTTCAACTTGAGACTTGGCTTTTCTTGAGTTGACTTGACTGATCTTCACTCAGTGCATCTTTTGCTTTTTGATAGAGTTCGTCTACTTTTCTTTGCCATACTCGGTTGTCTCGCGTGAGTCTTCCTTCTAGTCTCCGGTTGTCTTCTTGCATGTTAGTGCGTGGTGACTTAACTTTCGGACTTAGCTAGCCCTATTTATTACAATGCATTTTACAACAAAAAATGGGGTGCCAACTTCCTATTCTAAGTTTTACATGGCATTCATCAAAATCTAAACAATAAATTTCCTAACAAAAGTACTCGGGCTAATACAACATGATATTTGACAATGAGTTTGCTTGTGTGTTTTTGCTTGTATGTTATGTTGTATCTTGTTGCTTGAATGAAGCCTCTATTTATAGGAGAGGTCTTGGCTTGATTTCCAGGACATAGGCTCATCCTTGGGGAGTGATTTTTTACGCAAAAGAAACCATTTAAAATCAAAATTATAGCTGTTAGAAATCAATCCCACAAATTAGGGAAAAGCTGTCTGAAAATGCAACGGATAGTTTGCTGATACAAGAGGGGTGTGACCTATCACGCAGAGATAAATTTGAAATGGGTTCTCTGTGAATTTCACACAGGGGGACCGATCGACGGGGGGTCCGACCGGTCGCCCCTATGTCTGACCGGTTGGGGGTGTCAAAAATATGAAACAGAGAAGTCTGTTCTTCAAGTGCACATACCAGGCACCGGTCGCCCAAGGGGTCGATCGGTCGCCCATACCGGTCGACCTCAGGGTCGATCGGTTGCCCTATCCCTTTTTCCTTTCGTCCCGTTTTCTGTTTCAAAACTCAACTCAGGTATAGGTTGCCATATAAGGCGACTGGTCGAGCCTGAAACATAAGTGTTGTCCAATTTTTTATCGAAAATAAACTTCAAGAAATACTCCGAAAAATAGTAAAAACATTTTAAATCGATCGGAAGTATTTGTACAACATTTAGGGACATTGTTTTGGTATAAAAATTCATTTGATCAAAATCAACAAAATTATCTAACAAACTCCCCCTTTTTGATGATTACAAACCAAAACAAATTTCAAGAGGACGATTTTGAAAATAAAACAATTTTCCGGTGTATGAGTAAACTATCCGTTTTAATAACATTTTACAAAAACTCCCCCTATCAACAAACACATCAATAAGAATGATTTCAAAAGCTAGAAGCACAAGCTTATATAAGATAAACATAAATAACAAGAGCATAGAATCCCCCCTGTCAAAAATACTCATTATCCATGCAAATAAGTCCATAATACAAGCCTTGGACTAAGTATACTTCGCAGTTTTTTGCTTTAAGAAGCTAAAGCTTATAGCTTTTATTGCGAGCTTTTATTAGCTTCTTTGAGCTAATGAACCAATTTCCTGTTTCTCCCTCTTTGGAATCATCAAAAATAATGTTAAGATGATAAAAACATCATACATGTATATCAAAGTGCGCCAAAGAGTCAAGTTATCAACCGTTTTGAAGAATAGACATAGAATCCAAATAGAAATGGGATAATTGAACATGTGAAATCCATAAGCTCATTTTATTGTCAATACATGATCTCAATAAGTATATAAGACATTTGAAAGCATAAGAGTCATGTACAAGTTGAAAAATTCTTTGCGACAATTCATCGAACACTTTGTGGGCGTGAAAAATAAAAGAAGTTATATAAAGCCCTTGTAAATGAATCAAGCCAAAAATTTTCATCACCAAATCAGTTCAAACACAATTCAAGACATCATAATTAATAAGCTCATCACAATCATATGAAACTTCCATAAAAAATATTACAAATAAGTCAAAATCTCAAGGGTTCAACCCAATTGAGCAAATGAAGTAGAATTCTTACCATTCAATCGATAAAGACGAGTAATGATGATGATAATCGAGCTTAATAAGGTTCAAGATATGAAATGTATGCAAGAAAACAAATTTGGAGTGAAATTTGTGTGCAATGTGCGAAGGGGACGAAAAATTGACAAAAATAGCCAAATGTGCTAAGTCTGATGACAGAGCCATTTTTAACCAAAGATTAGTAGTGAGCGACCAGTTGGTAGGCGGCGACGGTCGATGGCCGAGGTGACGATCGGCCTCGGCCCCAGTCGGCCATTTTGTCCATTTGTATTTTGCAAAATCCGAAGTTTGAACCAAAAATCCAATTTTTCACCCCTAAGTTTTGAAAACGTGCAAAATGCAAATGTATACCTCATTCAATATGCATTATGCCTAACCGAGCTCGTATAGATGCAAAAGACTCGGAAGATAGCGGTTTTGTAAAGATGTCCGCTAATTGATCTTGAGATGGTACGAAAGATATCTCAATTTTTTGTTTAGAAACACAATCCCTTAGAAAATGATGTCGAATCTCAATATGTTTAGTACGGTTATGACGAACCGGGTTTTGAGCAATATTTATAGCGGATATGTTATCACAAAAGATGGGAACATTTTTAAAAGAACATTTGTAATCCTCTAAGTTTTGTTTTATCCAAAGAAGTTGAGTAAAATATATTCGGCTTCGGCCATTGAAAGTGAAACACAATTTTGTTTCTTTGAAAACCAAGAAACCAGGCAATCGCCCAAAAATTGACATGATCCGAAAATACTTTTCTGATCATCAATATTACCCGCATAATCCGAATCACTATACTCTTTAAGAGATAATTTTTTTCTTTGGATAAAATAAACCATATTGAATGGTGCCTTTTAAATATCGAAAAATCCTTTTAACGACACTCATATGAGATTCTTTGGGATTGCTTTGAAAACGAGCACATAGGCATATGACATGAAGAATGTCCGACCTACTAGCGGTTAAATAAAGTAAACTACCAATCATACCTCGATACTTTGATTCATCCACGGACTTGCCTTTCTCATCTTTGTCAATTTTGACATTTGTTGCCATATGATTAGAGACGGTTCTTCCTTCTTCAATGCCGAACTTTATCAAAAGTTCTTTTGTATATTTTGATTGCGAAATGTAGATACCTTCTTGGCTTGCTTAATTTGAAGTCCAAGAAAGAAGTTGAGCTCTCCCATCATGCTCATTTTCAAATTCACCTTGCATCAACTTAGAAAATTTCTTGCACAAAGATTCATTAGTAGCACCAAAGATAATATCATCAACATAAATTTGCACAAGTGTTTAATCTTGCCCTTTTTCAAAAATAAAAGAGTAGTATCAACTTTACCTCTTGTAAAACCATTTTGCAAAAGAAATGAGCTAAGTCTATCATACCATGCACGGGGTGCTTGTTTTAAACCATACAATGTCTTTTTAAGTTTATAAACATCGAGGCGTAGAAAAATTTTCAAACCCCGGAGGTTGTTTTACAAAGACTTCTTCTTGAATAAAACCATTTAAAAAGCGGATTTAACATCCATTTGGTAAAGCTTGAAATTTTTGAAACAAAAATAGGCAAGCAAAATACGAATAGCTTCTAAACGTCTTACGGGTGCAAAAGTTTCATCATAATAAATACCTTCTTCTTGACAATACCCTTGAGCTACTAACCTTGCCTTGTTTCGAACAATGTTGCCTTGATCATCAAGTTTGTTCCGGAATACCCATTTGGTACCAATAGTTGTTTGAGATGGAGGACAAGGTACCAATTCCCATACATCATTTCTTTCAAATTGATTCAACTCCTCTTGCATTTCCAAGAACCAATCCTCATCCTCAATAGCCTCCTTAGCATTTGTAGGCTCTTTTTTGAGATATAAGAGCTTTTTCGGCAAACTTTCTTCGGGTCATTACTTTATCAAGGGGATCACCAATAATAAGATCTTTTGAGTGATCACCTTTGAATTTTAATACCACGGGAAGATCTGAAGTATCACCTTTATCTTCTTGAGGAACATTTGAAGTGGATGGTTGATCACTTGAGGTAGAAGGTTGAGCATCATTATGAACAATAGGTTCAATAGCATCCTCTTCATCATTTTCATAATTTGGTATTCTTTCAACACCCGAGGCTTCATTGAATTTCACATGAATAGATTCTTCAACAACCATGCTAGTCTTATTGTACACCCGATATGCTTTACTCTTGATAGAATACCCCATAAATATTCCTTCATCGGCCTTAGGATCAAGTTTGTCCAATTGATCCTTAGTATTTAAAATGAAACATTTACATCCAAATATTTTGAAATAGCTAATATTTGGAGTTCTTCCTTTCCAAAGCTCATATGGAGTTTTATTCATTTTAGGACGAATATAAACTCGATTAATGACATAGCAAGCACTACTTACGGCTTCGGCCCAAAAATATTTTGGAAGTGAAAATTCATTGAGCATGGACCGACTCATCTCTTAGAGTGTCCTATTCTTTCTCTCGGCTACACTATTTTGTTGCAGTGTCCTTGGTGCCGAAAAATTATGTGCACATCCCTTGGTTTCACAAAAGACTCTAAATTCACCATCAAATTCTCCACCTCGATCACTTGAATAGACTTAATAGTATCTTCTTTTTCATTCTCAATAAGTCTACACAACTTAACAAACTCATTAACGACATCGCTTTTATTGGCGAAAAAAAAGCCCAAGTATATCTAGAAAAATCATCGACAATAACGAAAGTGTAATGTTTTCCACTTAGACTTGATGTACCAATATCCCCATACAAATCTAATTGAAGAAGTTGTAGGGGCTTGGTTGTGGAAATTTTATTTTTGGGCTTAAAACCTGTTAGATAAATGTTTTTATCCATTTTGATAATTTTGTTTTAATAAGTTTTTATACCAAAACAATGTTTTTATATGTTGTCCAAATACTCCTAAATGATTTAAAATGTTTTTACTAATTTTTGGAGTATTTCTTAGAGTTTTTAATTTGATAAAAATTGGACAACACTTTTGATAGTTTTGTTTAAATTGGTTTTACACCAAAACAATGTTTATAAATGTTGTCCAAATACTCCCAAGTAATTTAAAATATTTTTACTAATTTTTTGGAGTATTTCTTGAAGTTTATTTTTGATAAAAATCGGACAACATTTCAAATTGGAGGTCGGCCGGGCCGCACAAGAGGTCGACCAGGGGTACCTAAGAGTTGAGAAAATGATACGAAGCGAAACGAAACATATTTTGTGAAAAAAAAGAGAGGGGGGCGGTCAAAGGTGAGGTCGGCCGGTCGCCCCCTAGCGGCGACGTCGTCGCACCCCGTCGGCCGGTCGACCCCCCGATTGTGCACTGGATCGCACTATCTTTTTCAAACGGTCGAAATCTTCTTCAACAGGGGCAACCGGTCGGTCATTTGTGTAATCTTTTGATAGCAAAATTTGTACCGTTGAACACATTGACAGCAAGATTTGCTTTTCAATTTTGTACAATATTTCTACATCTTGTGATCTTCTTTTGTAGACAAAAGTGAAGATAGAGGAGCCTATGTTGGGAGCTATGTTGGTGAAGCTTCCTATAAATAGAGGATGAATTGAAGACACAATATACAACAACACAAGCAAATACACAACAAGAAATCGCAAATTTCCAAGCTTTCATATTCAACACTCTTGTTGTATTTATAGCCTAAGTATTTCACTTTCACATCTTGAGGTCTAGGCTTTATTTCTTGATTACACTTGCACTCAAATTGTAATATTCATTATTGAGTTGTAATCTTGATTTTTGGTTATCATTCAAACACAAGATATCCTTGTGAGTGTTCTTGTGGTAAGAACACACTTGGGTGATCTAGGTGATAGGTGTTTCAAGAGTGTGGTGCTCTTGAGGTGTTGAAGAATTTGGTATTCTTCAAGATTGAAGATTGTGGTGATCTTCAAAGGTGCCGTTGAAGGAAGATTGTGGTAATCTTCAAAGGGAGATTGTGGTAATCTCCAAAGGTGGTGTTGAAGAAGAGTGTGGTGCTCTTCAAGGTGTTGTAAGTTGAATTTGTATTAATTGTGGTAATTAATAAAATTCGTTTTCTTTGAAATCCATCCGGATATCTTGGGGTGGTAGAGGATTAGGCCCTAGGTGGGTTGAACCTCTTTAAATCGACGCGTGTTGTTTACTTCCCGCACCTTTATTATTGTCTTGGCGTATTTGTTTCAAAAAGAGGGCATAATCAAAAGATGGAGATAATCTATTCACCCCTCTCTAGATTATCGTAGGCGCTTGGACTTACAAAAACTACTTTTAACTATTTTTTTCTTTTGGCAAGTGTCACATAAGCCAAGATTTTCAAAATTCAATTTGGGTAGTCCTTTTACATGTTGGTTTTTGTAAATATTTTTCAAATTCTTGTATCCAACATGTCCAAGTCACCTATGCCATAAACTCGTTAAATCATTATTGGCGACAAGACAAGAAACATTTTGACTAACCAAATCACTAGTACAAATTTTGTAAAGATTGCCTTTTCTATTTGCTTCACAAATAATTTCATCATTTTTAAGAATAAGGCATTTTTCTTTATTAAAAACAACATTGTAATTTGAATCACAAAGTTGGCTAACACTTATCAAATTAAACGTAAGCCCTTCTACTAAAAAACATTATGAAGAGAGAAAGAAGAGTTACCAATTTCTCCATTTCCAAGAATTCTTCCTTTGCCATTGCCGAACATGGCCATACCCTCTTCTTGGAGCTTGATGTTGTTAAAAAGCTCGCTCTCTACAGTCATATGGCGTGAACACCCGCTATCCACGAGCCATTTCAAATCCTCCATGGTTGTTATAGCATCTATTACCTACAAATGAACCATTATTAGGTATCCTATAGTTTTGAGGTCCATGGGGGTTAGCCTTGAGACCTTTGGGTCTCTAAACAAAGCTAAAATTATTCTTCAATTTACAATGACTCACATAGTGACCAACTATACTACAATAAAAACAAATAAGATCATGGGCACTCTTGGCACGTACAAAAGTTGGACCTTGGTCATTTTTCTTTGAAAGCGGTTGAAAAGGTTTGTAGTCAAGTCATAATTTGGAATGCTCACCTCTTTGTGCATCTAAAATTTTTGTAACTTTGTCCGTGCTTATGTTAAATCGATGCACATCCTTTTTTAAACATTCAAGATCTTTGGTGAGTGATTCTTTTTCGGTTTCAATAGTATAAACTCTAGTAAGAGTAATAGCACAAGCTTTATCAAGAGATTCATAAGAAGTAAATAATTTTTCCTTTTCAATTTTAAGCTCTTTATGCTTTTTTTTTCAAAGTCTTGTATTTAACAATCAAATTTTGAAATTCAATTTGCAATTCATCAAAATCACATTGCAATTAATCAACTAAAGATGAGGTACATGAATTAGAACGTACCTCATTATTTTCATCGTTTATGGCCATAAGTCCATGTTTGGTTTCTCCTTTCAAGCAATTCATCCCAAGTTTTGACCTCCACATTTAGAGCCTTCTTTTTCGAAAAAGGCTTCTTCTTCTTTTATTCCTCCTTATCGAGTTTTGGGCAATCGGCAATAAAGTGCCCGGATTTTCTGCATTTAAAGCACGCGTGGTCTCTCGGTTTTCTTGCCTTATTTTTATTCACAAATTTTGCAAATTTTCAAACAAGTGTAGCCGTCTCCTCATCATCCTCATCATTATCATAGTATGCATTATTAGAAGAAGATGCAAGACTTTTAGGAATATTTTGCATACCCAATTGATTAATGGATGGTTTGGAATTTTTCCTCTCCTTGAGATAGACTTCATAGATGAGGAGGTTCCCGTTGAGCTCGTCGAACTTGAGTGTCTCAAGATTTTGTGCTTCCGTGATTACCGTCACCTTTTCAGACCATGAACCGGGAAGTGCATTCAATACCTTAGTCACCTTGTCTTCTTTGGAGATGAGTTTACCGAGGGCCACAAGAGGATTGACAATGTTGTCAAGCCTTTCCACCATTTTTGAGATGCTTTCACCACCATGCATGTTAAAGTTTTCAAAATCTTTAACAAACATGGTCTTTCTTGCTTGTTTGACCTTCTTTGTCCCTTCATATGTTGTCTCCAATTTTTTCCAAACTTCATGTGCCGACCTTATGCCTCTTATGCGATTGTACTCAGTGGCGGTAAGAGAACAATGCAAAATATTTAAGGCCTTACCGTTTAGAGAGAAAGCCTTCCTGTCATTTTCATCGAACTCCTTGAAAGGTTTAGGAGCCGAGGTGCCATCCTCCAATTTCTTGGTTGGTTGAGCAACTCCTTCAATGACCACATTCTAAATGTCAAACCCACACCCTTGTAGAAAGCACTCCATATGGTCTTTCTAAAATGCGTAGTTATTGGCGTCGAATAGTGGAGGCGCCGGCGGTGAGATAAGCATCATTCGTAGCCATGGATCTTTCCTCTTTACTTGAATGAGCTAGCCAAAGAGTTTGGCTTTGATACCACGTGTTATTTCAAGTGGCTATGATAATCTAGAGGGGGGTGAATATATTATCCCGGTTTTTCAGATTTTGCCCTCTTTTTGAGTAAATAAGAAAATGACGAGAATGTAAATGTGGAAATTAAACAATACTCATTGATTTATAGAGGTTCAACCCACCTAGGGCCTAATCTTCTACCACCCCAGTATATTCGGGATGGATTTCGAAAAGAAAAAAGATTTTATTAATTACCAAAATTAATACAGCACCACCTTGAGGATTACCACAATCCTCTTACAACGCCTTCAAGGAGATTACCACAATCTTCCTTCACCACCTTTGAAGAGTACCACACTCTTCAAACACCTATCGCCTCCCAAGTGTATTCTTACCACAAGAATACTCACAAGGATGTCTTGTATTGAATGATGACCAAAATCAAGATTACAACTCAATAATGAATAATACAATTTGAGTACAAGTGTAATCAAGAATTGAAAGCCTAGACCTCAAGAATGTGCAAGTGAAAGTACTTAGGCTAATACAACAAGATATTTGACAATGAGTTTGCTTGTGTACTTTTGCTTGTATGTTATGTTGTATTTTGTTGCTTGAATGAAACCTATATTTATAGGAGAGGTCTTGGCTTGATTTCCAGACATAGGCTCCTCCTTGGGGAGTGATTTTATGCAAAAGAAACCATTTAAAATCAAGATTATAGATGTTAGAAATTAATCCCACAAAATAGGGAAAAGCTGTCTCGAAAATACAATGGAGTTTAGTTTGATACAAGAGAGTGCGACCGATCATGCAGAGATAAGTTTGAAATAGGTTCTCTGTGAATTTTACAGGGGGACTGGAGTCGATGGGGGTCCGTCGGTCGCCCCTATGTCCGACCGGTTGGGGGTGTCAAAATATAAAAGCAGTCTGTTCTTCAAGTGCACATACAGACACACGGCCGCGAGGGGTCGATTGGTCGCCCATACCGGTCGACCTCGGGTCGTCGATCGGTTGCCCTCTCCTTTTTCCCTTCCGTCCCGTTTTGTTTCAAAACTCAACTCAGTGTGAGGTTGCCCTATAGGGCGACCTGGTCGAACTGAAACATAAGTGTTGTCCAATTTTTATCGAAAATAAACTTCAAGAAATAGTCCAAAAATAGTAAAAACATTTTAAATCGATCGGAAGTATTTGGACAACATTTAAGGACATTGTTTTGGTATAAATACTCATTTGAACAAAATCATCAAAATCATGATAAAAATATTTATCTAACACGAACACGGCCATGTTCAGTATGAATTTTTCTATTCCGCTCTTTTTTTGTATCAAAAACACGGTTGTGTTATTAAACACGGCGATGCCGTGCTTAGTACGAATTTCTCGTCCCAATTTTTTTTAAAATAAAAAGCATGGCTGTGTTTTTTGACACGACATGGCCGTGTTTTATACGTATTTTCTGCCCATATTGTTTTTAAAAAAATAAAACACGACCGTGTTTTCACACAAATCTTTGACATGTCCTTGGATGGTTAAACACGGCCAGGGTGTGTTTGCTAATTGAATGACGAACACGACCGCGTTATCAAAACACGACCTGACCGTGTTTCTTTTTTTTTATATTAAAACATAACATCTCCAAGCAAACACAAAAAAAAATTTAAGCAAAAGAACATGCACACAAAATGCCGGGTTGCCTCCCAGATAACGCTTTTTTAACGCCGTATAGTTTGACCGTTTTACCTCTAATCGTGTGGTGTATTTGGAGGAGCGTCAAGATGGATGGAATCTCGATAACTATCATCGATGGTGGCCCCAAAATAGAGCTTTAGATGGTGTCCATTCACATTAAATGTACCCATTTCCTTGTGCGTGATTTCACTAGTCCCATAAGGAAATACTTGAGTGACAGTAAATGAGCAGGACCACCGGGATTTTAACGTACTTGGGAATAGCTAGAGTTAGGAATTGAAGAGTAATCCTTGATCACCAGGTCCGAATTCCCTCGTTTGCTTAATGCGTTTATCATGCCATTGCTTTGTTCTTTCTTTGTAAATTTTTGAATTCTCATATGTCGAATTCTGCCATTCTTCGAGTTCGTTAATCTGCAATAAATGGTTATTTTATGCACTTAACAAATTATAGTTAAGCATTTTAATAGCCTAAGGCTTTATGTTCAAGCTCAACTGGCAAATGAAATGCCTTACCATAAACGAGTCAACATGGGGTAGTCTTTATCGGCATTTTGAAAGGCATTCTATTGGCCCAAAGGGCATCATCGAGCTTGACGGACCAATCCTTATGAAAGTGCCCAACCATTTTTTCTAAAATTCGTTTAAATTCTCAATTGTACACTTCGACTTGACCTCTAGTTTGGGGGTGATAGGCGGTGGCGACTCGGTGTGTGACACCATAATGTTTTAATACTTTGTCAAATAGACTATTGAAAAAATGAGTGCCTCTGTCACTAATGATGGTTCGTGGTGTACCGAATTGGGTAAAAAGTTTTTTGAGAAAATGTATCACTACTCGAGCATCATTTTTAGGCAAGGCTTGAACCTCTACCCATTTAGACACATAGTTAACGACTACTAAAATGTATTTATTGCCAAACGACGCAGGAAAAGGTCCCATGAAATCAATACCCTAAACATAAAAAATTTTGCAAACAAAAATATCATTTTGGGGCATTTCATTTTTTCGATAAATATTCCTTGTTCGTTGACAATTATAACAAGTTTCAACATACCATTTTGCGCCTTTGAAAAGTGTGGGACAATTAAAACCCGACTCAAGGACCTTGCGTGCCATGGTATTTTCTTGGTAGTGTCCACCGATGGGCCCCTTGTGATAGTGATTCAAAATGGAGATTGTTTCAGGATGTGCTACACATCTTTTTACGATTTGATCTGCACAAATTCGAAAGAGGTGGGGATCGTCCCAAATATAGTATTTGAGTCAAAAAAGAATTTCTTGTTTTATTGGTGGGTCATCCCTTTTGGTAGAACTTGTCCTGCAAGATAATTAGCAAAATCTTCAAACCAAGGAATATCAATTGAAATTCAGTTAAGGGCAAAGAGTTGCTCATCCGGGAAACAATCGTTGATATGTCCATTGTATTGCTTGTCGGTACTGGAGTGCTCGAGTCAAGATAAGTGGTCGGCAGCAAGATTTTTGGCACCCCATTTATCTTCAATCTCCACATCGAATTCTTGGAGTAAGAGGACCCATCGAATCAATCGTGGCTTTGCATCATTTTTGTCAAGCAAGTAGCATAAGGCAGAGTGATACGTATAGACAATGACTTTTGATAGGATCACGTATGAGCAGAATTTGTCTAAAGCGAAAACCACTGCAAGTAACTCTTTCTGGTAGTGGTATAATTGGATTGAGCAGGAGTTAAATTCTTACTTGCGTAGTAAATAGGCCGGAAATGTTTATCTTTTCGCTGCCTGAGTACCGCACCTACCGCATCGTCGCTGGCATCACACATGAGTCCGAATGGTTGAGACCAATCCGGAGCCACCATGATGGGAAAAGTGATGAGTTTTTCTTTTAAAGTATTGAATGCTTGAAGGCATTCATCATTGATATCAAAAATTCCATCCTTCTCTAAGAGGCGAGTAAGTGGCCGGGCAATTTTTGAAAAGTCCTTGATGAAGCGCCTATATAGGGATGTCAATGGGGCGGGGCGGGGCTTGGGGAGCCATCCCCATCCCCGTCCCCGCCATGGGAATCTCGTCCCCTCGTCCCCGTGAGACAAATGGGGAAAAAATGCCCCCCATCCCCGTCGCGGGGATTCCCCGCCCCCGTTTCAATAATTTTTTTTTTTGCGAAAAAAATAATTTTTTTTAAAAAATAACTATTTTTAAATATTTAAAATATATAAATTATATAAAATAACTAATAAAACACTAATTAATAAAATAAATTAAAATTTTTGTCATTTTATTATATTTAATGTGGATATATTTATAATATATTATATATATTTAAAATATTATATTATATATTAATTTTCGGTTCCCGGGAAAGGCGAGATCCCAGCGGGGCGGGGAGTATGATCTCCCCGTCCCCGCCTGCCTCGCCAACGGGAAAACATTTCCCATCCCCGTCCCCCGGGGTAAATTCGGGAATCCCGCCCTGTTCGGCAGATCCTCGGGGAACGGGGATTCCCCGCCCCACTGCCATCCCTACGCCTATAAAACCCGACGTGTCCCAAAAAGCTTTGGATTGCCTTCACCAAGGTGGGTGGTGACAATTTGGAAATTTTCTCAACCTTTGCCTTGTCAACTTCAATGCCTTTGCAAGAAATTTTATGTCCTAAAACGATTCCTTCTTGTACCATGAAGTGGCATTTTTCCCAGTTAAGAACCAGATTAGTTTCTTTGCAACGAACAAGGACTTTTTCAAGATTAGAAAGATAATGATCAAAAGAGTCCCCAAAAAATCGAGAAGTCATCCATAAAGACTTCCATGATTTTTTCTACAAGCTCATCGAAGATGGCGAGCATGCACCGTTAAAAGGTTGTCGGTGCATTGCACAATCCAAAAGGCATGCGTTGATAGGTGAAAGTACCGTAGGGAAAAAATGAAAGTGGTTTTATCTTGGTCCTCTGGTGCTATCGGAATCTGAAAATAACATGACATACCATCAAAGAAGCAATAATAAAGGTGATCAGATAATCGTTTAATCATTTGATCAATAAAAGGTCAGGGAAAATGGTCCATGCAAGTAGCATCATTAAGTCATTGGTAATCGATGCAAACTCGACAACCTGTTGCCGTTCACATTGGGATAAGTTCATTCTTCTCATTCGGCACCACCGTCATCCCGCCTTTCTTTGGGACCATTTGAACTGGGATTACCTAATTACTGTTAGAGATGTTTGATAAATGGTTTTATCATGATTTTGATGATTTTGTTTTTATACCAAAATAATGGTTTTAAAGATTGTCCAAATACTCCTAAATGATTTAAAATGGTTTTAATATTTTTCGGAGTATTTCTTCAAGTTTTATTTTTGACAAAAATTGGACAACACATTTAATGATTTTGTATCAATGGGTTTTTACATACAAACAATGTTTCCAAATGTTGTCTAAATACTCCCGATTGGTCTAAAATGTTTTCACTATTTTTTGGAGTATTTCTTGAAGTTTATTTTCGATATAAAATTGGACAACACTTTTGTTTTGAGGTCAAGGTTGTCGTATAGGGCAACACGTACGTGCACGAAAGTTGTGAAAAACAGAAAACTTCATGTTTGCGAGAAAATGGTGAGGGTGACCGGTCACCCTATAGCGGCATGACGGTGATATCGACCGGTCGACTATAAAGCGGCATTACTGACAAGGTTGGTTCAAATTTGCAAACTTCTCTGATCGATTTTTGAAGAGGGCAACCGGTTGGACCCTAGGTGACCGGTCGGACCCCCATCGACCGGTCGCCTGTATAAAAATGTGTTCTTATTTTCAAACGTCTATTTGTGCGCGACCGGTCGCCCTAATGTTTGACAGCAAAATTCTAATCGTTGTGCAGCAGACAACTTTTTCCTAAATTGTGGGATTGATTTCTAACAGCTATAATCTTGATTTTAATTGCAATTTTTTTGTAGATATCAGATTCCAAGAGGAGCCTATCAAGGATCAATCATCTCTTATAAATAGAGGAAGATTTGAAGCACAATAATAAGAGAGAACAACACAACACAACAAGATATACTCAAGCAAACACTTGGTCTTCTATTGTCATTATTCTTGTTGTAATTTGCCTAGCTTATCACTTTCACATCCTTGAGGTCTAGGCTATTCTTGATTACACTTGCACTCAATTGTATAATTCATTATCGAGTTGTAATCTTGAATTTTTGGGTTATCATTCAACACAAGATATCCTTGTGAGTGTTCTTGTGGTAAGAACACACTTGGGTGATCTAGGTGTTAGGTGTAAGAAGATTGTGGTAATCTTCTTGTTGAGGTGTTGAAGAATTTGGTATTTTTCAAAGTTGAAGATTGTGGTAATCTTCACAAGGTGCCATTGGAGATTGTGGTAATCTTCAAGAAGAGATTGTGGTAATCTCAAAGGCGGTGTTGAAGAAGAGTGTGATGCTCTTCAAGGTATTTTGTAAGTTGGTGTTGTATTAATTTTTGGTAAATTAATAAAATCTTTTTTTTTTGAAATCCATCCGAGGAGATACTTTGGGGTGGTAGTAGATTAGGCTCTAGGTGGGTTGAACTACTATAAATAGACGTGTCTATTTACATTCCGCACCTTGGTTATTATCTTTGAGCATTCGGTTCGAAAAAGAGGCGAAATCAAAAAGATGGAGATAATCTATTCACCCCCTCAGATTATCGTAGCGCTTGGACTTACAAGTGGTATCAAAGCCAAGCTCTTTGGCAAACTCATTTCACACCGCGAGTGAAGAGGAACGATCGTCGCTACTTAACGAAGCTCATCTTACCTAAGCATCTCCACCACCAAGCCACCACTATTTGATTCCAAAAATTTTATATTTTGGAAAGAAAGAATGTAATGTTATTTACAAGGTTGCGGGTTTGATATTTGGAACATCGTTATAAATGGAGAATCCATTCCGATGAAAGACACACCACACACCTCCAAAGGCTTCAAAGAGCTCAATGATGAAGAGAAGAAAATCATCTCCTTAAACGGTAAAGCTCTCAATATTTTGTATTGTTCACTTACTAATTTGGAATATGAACATATTGTAGGAATTCGATCGACACATGAAGTATGGCAAACATTAGAAGTCATCTATGGAGTATATGCAAATGAAAGGAGTCAAACAAAAGCATCTACTTCTCAAAGGGATACAAGGTCATATCTAAGGAACAAGCCTTCTACAACTTCCAACTATGAAGTAGACGAACAATGTTTTATGGGCATCGAAGAAGAAAACGAGGTATGTCTTAAACCCTCTACTTCCTATGATATTGTCATTCAAAATGATTATAGTGATTTGCAAAATGATTTTGATGATCTTCAAAATGAATTCCAAAATTTACTTGTTAAGTACAAAAATTTGAAAAAGGAATTCAATGTTTTGAAAAATGTAAAGGATAGTTTATTTACTTCCTATGAATCACTATCATGTGCTCACACCACCACACTTGACAAGGTTAGAAACCTTGAAAAACAAAATAGTACTCTTGTTGAGAATATAAAGTGCATGAAAAATGATTTATCAAAATCCAACTTGAGTACCAATAAATTGCCCAATGTTGTGAATGTTTATGATTGTGATAATTTGAATAGTAAACTTGATCATGAGCCTAATGGTATAAATCATATGAAAAGGAATCGAGTACCTATGCATATTAGTGATGTTACTTGCTTTTATTGCGGTAAGAAGGGTCATACGGTAAATACTTTTCGGGCTAGAAATAGCTCTAATTCTTGTTGGAGACCTAAAAGTCTCAAGACTAATCCCAAAGGACCCCAAGCACTTGAGGGTACCACAAAACAATGTCATTTTAGGTACCCGTCGGATTAATAATCGAAGAAAATTCATGCCGCCAAGGAGACATCAAATGAACATCTCATTTGATCAAAGAAAGAGAAAACATTTTCAACAAAGTCAATTTCAAGAAGTGGATATAATCAAAAATGGGAAGATCACAATCCTTGAAATGGAAAAAACATCATCAACAAGATGATTTTCAAAGAAGAAGATCATCAACAATGGGAAGGACAAAAATCTTGGAAATGGAGTAATCAAAGAAGCCATCATCAACAAAGTAACTTCTCGGGGAAGATATCATCAAAAATGGGAACGGCACAACCCATGGAAATGGCGTAATTGGTAACCCGTATCTCTCTATTTAAATATGCATTTTATTTTGTTATTATGCATGCTTTTATTTGTGTCTTAATTGCAAAATGAGTTTTCAAGTATTTATTGTTTAATTAAGGTCTTTAATTTATATTTGTGCTTTTAAAATATTTTTGAAAAAGAAGACCTTATATGATGTTTTTAAAACTCTTGTGCATTTTTGTAGACTAAAGTGTGTTATTATCTCTTATGGATTTTTATGGCATGAGCTTACTTGTGATATCTCTTAGCCTACACTTTTATCATTATGATTTGTGCTAGATTTGTTTTAAGAATTGTGTAGATTTACATATTTTCACAAATGACCATGTACGTCATTATTTGTCAAGAAAGGCATTAATTATCGAGGTACGTTTACTTGTGTTATTAATCTTATAGACTCGATATATGTATTGCCATGTGACTATGTGCTTGTTTATCATATTATTTCTTACAAGTGCCATTAAGAGGATTTTTAGATTCTTTGAAAGACACTATTCGATATTTGATTGCACATATTTGCTTTGTCAACTCTTGTTGAAATACTTCTTTTAAATGAGGTCTCAACTATATGCTATCGGATTTTCAAATTTAAAAAAAAAAAAAAAGAGACCTTTTGTAGCTTTCTTAAGCTTATTTGAACTTGCATGATTTATTAGACTCTTGATGATCTTCTAAATGCATAGTATATGTTTCTTGCTTCATGGTCTATATATATAGTGTCTATTTCTACTATGCTCTTATGCAAGATATTTTTATGATTGATAATTGAGGCATGTTTTTACACTTGGGCAATTTTTTCTTGCTTATATACGCGATGCCATTAATGAGTTTGTTAAGTTTGTGTAGATGAGAAATGAAGTACTCCAAATATTAGTTACCTCAAAATATTTGGATATACATGTTCTATTATGAACACCTTAGATCAATTGGATGCCCTATGATGATAGTAATGAAGAAAACAAAAAGGGTATTCCCGGAACAAACTCGATGCCCAAGGCAACATTGGTCGAACTAAGGCGAGGTTAGTAGCTCGAAGGTATTTTCAAGAAAAAGGTAATTGATTTTGATGTAACATTTGCTCTCATAGCACACATTGTAGCTATTTGCATTTTGCTTGCCCATTCTTGTTTTAAGAAAATTTCAAACTTTACCAAATGGATGTTAAATCCAATTTTCTTGATGGTTTTATTCAAGAAGAAGTCTATGTAAAACAACCTCCAGGGTTTAAAATTTTTCTAGGCCAAATGATTTTTATAAAAGGCCTTGTATGGTTCAAAACAAGACCCCATGCATGGTATGATAGACTTAGCTATTTTTGCAAAATGATTTTACAAGAGGTAAAGTTGATACTACTTTCTTTTTTTTTTTTTGAAAAAGGGCAAGATTGTTTCATTTGTGCATATTTATGAGAATATTTTTGGTGCTACTAATGAATATTTGTGCAAGATATATTTTTCTAAGTTGATACTAGGTGAGCTTGAGATGAGCATGATGGGGAGCTCAATTTCTTGCTTGGACTACAAATTATTCAATACCGAGAAAATGGTTATATTTCAAAAGAACTCTTGAAGAAGTTAAGCATTGAAGAAAGAAAAAACCATCTCAACCTCTATGGCTAAAGATTGACAAAGGTTGAGAAAGACATATCGGCCGACAAAACAAATTCGAGGTATGTTTTCTTGTATTATTCATATAGACTCGACATTCCATATGCCTTATGTCTATGTGTGCTCGACCTCAAAAACTATCCCAACGAATCTCATTAAAGTGCCGATAAAAGAAATTTTCAAATATTTGAAAGGCACTTCTTCTTATAACTTGTGTATCCAAAGCTTTAAAACGTTCTTATTTTTCGGGATAACAAGTCCGGTGAAAATTATTCAAAATATGGTTCGTCATAATCAAACTAAACATATTGAGATTCGATATCTTTTTCTAAGGGATTGCATTTTTAACAAAAACTTAAGATGTGATTAAATCCCATCTCAAAGTTAACTAGCGGACATTTGTTCATTTACCGAGTATTTTTACCTCATCTCGAGCTTGATTATGACATAATGTATATTGAATGAGGTCTACGCTTGCATTTTGCATGTTTTTAAAACTTAGGAGCAAAAATCGGATTTTTGATCAAACTTCGGATTTTTTTCAAACGTAACCAAAAAACAATTGGTTGCCGGGCGACGGCCGACCGGCCGCCCACCAGCTCGATCGGCCGCCCATGCCCTGGATCGTCGCCCTGAACATTTTTTAGTTAAAAATGATTCCATTTCAGGACTTAGCCATTTTGGCTTATTTTGTCCATTTTTCGCCCCCTTCTAATCAATTGCACACAAATTTCACTCCAAATTTGTTTTATTGCATACATTTCACATATGGACCTTTTAGGCTCGATTATCATCATCATTGCTCGTCTTTACCGATCGAATGGTAAGAATTTCACTCTCTTTAGCTCAATTGGGTTGGACTTGGTTTAAATGTCTATTTCTTGATGCAAATTATATATGTTTGTGATGAGCTTAATGATTGTTGATGAATGATATTTATTAAATTGCATTTGGTGATGAAAAACTTGGCTTGATTTCATTTACAAGGGCTATATATATCTTTTTCAATTTTTGACGCCCGCCAAGTGTTCGATATTAAAAGCGGTGTAGTCAAAGCTATAAGGCGCACTCAAGGCGACAAAGTTCTATATCGCCCGAGGCGCGAGGCGACAAAAGACGCCGCCGACTGACGAGTAAGGCGCACAATTTTGGAAATATCATCTATAAGACATTAAGACTATAATATTCTCAAATGATCAAAAATATAATCATTCAATATAAAATTAGACCATATGCACCAATAAAGACAAACATAATAATTCATTAGCAAACCGGTGGAGAGTGCACAGTGGATTGAATCGCATAAGCCAAAGAACTGTTTCGACTTCAAGTCTTCACCGCTATTGAGTGTTGACCTATTTTTTCCTTATTTTGTGTAAAATCGAATTAGGCTTATTATGGACTTTAGTTTGCTATGGGCTTTTTCTTAAAAAAGACCCAAAACCCTTAATCGAAAGGGAAAAAGCGACTGGCGGGAATCGGTCTCAGCGCTGGAAGCGCTCGCCTCTGCGCTCCGAAAAAAGCGCATGCCTCGGGCGTTTTGTCCGCCCGACTAATATCGCGATGCCGCAGGTGGCGCGGTGCGGTGGACTGTCGTTTAGTGACGTTATATTAATATCGCCGCAAATAGAGTATAATTTTCCAACATCCCCAGGGTTTTTTTACGTGACGAAACATTGAAGATTAACGATATTTTTTATACGAAAAAGGTTCTTGATTTGGGACACACGAAATCGTCTCAAATAGAATTTATTTAGTGACGTTATGTTAATATCGTCTCAAATAAAGTATGATTTTCCAACATCCCTGGGGGTTTTTATTGTGACAAAAACTTGAAGATTAATGACGTTTTTATATGTCCGAAAAAGTTTATTGATTTAGACGAACCTTAAATAGTCTCAAATAGAATCCTTTTAGTGACGTTAGTTTAATATCGTCTCAAATAAAGTATAATTTTCCAACATCCCGAGGTTTTTATGTGACGAAAAATTGAAGATTAACGACGATTTTATATGTCGAAAAAGGTTATTGGTTTAGGACACACCTTAAATCGTCTCAAATAGAATCATGTTAGTGACATTATTTTATTATCGTCTCAAATAAAGTATAATTTTCCAACATGCCTGGGGTTTTTATTGTGACGAAAAATTGAAGATTAACGACGATTTTTATATATTTGAAAAAGATTATTGATTTAGGACAAATAAAATTCCTCAGTAAAGGTCTAAAATATGCTTTCAGTAATATTTTTATTAATTTTTGAAGCCAACTTAGCATTTTATTTTCTTGTGATATTTTAGAAAAATCTCAAAAGGTACTTTTTAAAACAAATATATAATTTTCTAAAAATATATATATATATAATATTTCTTAAATTTAAGTTTTTCTTTAATACAAAATAAATATTTAAACAATTAAAAGGCTTTATATAATACTGCAAAAATAAATAAATTAAAAATTCGAACTATTTGTGACGTTTATCTTACGCGTCACGATATATTTCAATGAGAGACGTTTATATGCACGTCATTGAAAATTTCCATAACCCGTAGCGTCTTTACTATTTTCATTCGCGCCACTCTTTTCCTCTTTTTTCCCCACAAAACCCTACCCCCATCTCATCACTCTCAACTCACGGTTTCTGTCTCTCCCCGTCTCGGAAGCAAAACACAACAGATCACAATTCTTTTTCTAATTCCACGTTTGAAATTCTCAAATCACGCGACGAGCTTTCGGCATATCTAAGGTTTGTCTCATTGCCTTCAAATTTAATTTGGGGCTTTAATTTTTTTTTCAGTTTTTGTGATAAATAAGTGTAGAATGATTAAGAAATAGAAGTAAGAAACACGAATCTAGTGTTGTTTAACAATGGAACATGAGGGAATTTTCTGGAAATACAGAGTGCACACTACAAGAATTTGGACTTTTACCCACACATAAATACCCACACATTTTTATGTGTGGGTAGTTAACCACACATAATTTATTATGTGTCACAAAAAATAATTAGTAACATTAAAATATAGAGGAAAAAATCCCTCCATTTTGAGAGCTTGGCGGGAATTTTTTTTTTTGTGTGTGGTGGTGATGTGTATTTCTCATTATTCTACAATTACCCACACATAATTAAAAATGTTAGGAATGTGTGGCTATATTAGACACAATTACTCACACTTACTCACAAATGGAAAAATAAGTGGCTATAAATTAGATTAAAATATATTTTTCTTATTTGAAAAAATGATGTGGCAAAAGATGCCACGTCAAACTTTTTCATCGTTCATTAGGTTTTAACCGCGTAATATAATCCTCTTTTTGTTTACAGTTTTTTCACACAAAACCCCAAACCCCTTCGATCGAGACGCATCCAAAAACGAAAGAGAAGAGAAACCATACAGGCGTTCCTTCGGAGAAAAAGAGAAAACCTTCGAGAGACTTGGTAATTCTATTTCCCTACATATTTCAATTCAATGTCCATAGTTGAATGATTGGGTAATAGAGAATAGTTTCTATGACTCAGTAACTAATATTTTCTTTAATTTGTATGATTTGTGATTTTTTTAAACTTGCAGCATGATTTGCGATTTTTTGTTGTTGGGTTACTCATATATTATGTAATTTACTCTTGAATTCCTGTTATTTTCATGAATCTTGAACTGTTTTGTTATAATTGAAATTAGAATTGAAACGTGAGTTTACTTTGGAGATGGTGTTTCTTTTTTGGCTTCATTTTTTGATTGATCTAGAGGTTTTAGGTCCCTGTGGATTGGTTCAATTTGGAGATGGTGTTTCTTTTTTTTGTTGTCTCTTTAGGTTTGGTCCTCTGGTATTCTTGTTTTTTTTTTTTTTGAGATGAAAATCAGATTTTCATTTAACAATGAGCAAGAGAATTTTCATACTTTTACACATGTTTTATCTCTTAAATTTTATGGTTTTTGTAATTATCTCTTAAATTTTCCTTAAACTTTTATGCTACTTGAAAGGACGACCAGTTCCCTGGTTGTGAAACCTTTGTTAGAAAAGGAAGTGATAAGGGCGTTGAGATTCAAAGTTGGTCTAGGGATTTGGTTGTTTGCAGAACTCAAACTTGCGGTGGTTGAGTCCCTTCTACCCAGTGTAACCTCCCAGCTTGGCCCATTCAGCTTAACTAAAATATTTGTTAATTCTAACTCAACAGAAATAGAGACTTGTTCTAGAGAATGATGGAAATTAGCTTAATTGTAAGATTAGTCTCCTAATTTAAGAGAGAATTTGTTAAATGTTTCATTTAACAAATAATAAATTCAAACTTGTTTGGTTAATATTAGAGAGTTCGAGTAGTTTCATACTTTTACACATATTTTATTATTTCTAATAAATCGAGTCGAGCTCGATTGAGCAAAATTTTCCGTTTTATCGAATGGAGAAATATATTCAAGCCTAAAAAAAATGAGCAAGAGAAGCCTCATGTGCAATACAAAATTTAATATGAAGAGGTACTGCACTAATACTAGTTTTAGCCATAGAGCTCGATTCAAACTTCTCGGATATAATGAATTATATGAATAGCCAATTACATATATCATCTTGCTTAGTCTTGGACCTAACTTGTTTGTCTTCCCTTTTTGGGTCTGTCATTGTTGTATAAGAGGAGAGCTTTTACCTGTTATTTAGTCCTTTTAATTATAATAAATAGATGAACCGTTTATTTTTTATTAATTATTGATTCCTCAATTAAATATGTAAAATTGGGTCATAGGCTTCTTGAGTCTTCATGATCTAGTGTTGACTCCTAGCTTTTCGTGATCTAAAGATTACTGAATATAAAACTCAGTTTATTGTTATGGTCTGAAGTTTTTAGCCATATGTTTGTTCTTTAAAAAACCAAACCTTTAAGTTAGACAATAATCTTTAAGGTGACATTAAGTAGGCAATAATCTTTTCACTTACAAAGTTAAGTTCTATGTAAACTGTAAACAATGCCACACCAACTTTTTTTTAGTTTTGTTTGTCATAAGCTAGGATAGCTTATCCACATTTGACCATATTTTTCTTCCTTGACTATTTCTTCTTATTTAAACTAATGGTTCCTACTCATTTGGCTAGTGGAAAACATGTTGAATTTAAAATCTGATTGTTTCTACATATTACTTGGGCTAGTGAAAATGAGCTGAAATTTTAATATAAGTTTCAAACTAATTGTCCTAAGATGGATGTGCGGACACACTAGATTAGATAGAATAAGAAATGAACACATTAGAAACAAAGTGGGAGTAGCACCAATAGACGAGAAAATTAGAGAAACACGATTAAGATGGTTTGGACATGTTTATAGGAGACCTTTAGATGCACTGTGCGACGTTTAGAAGGTAGAGAATCACTCACACAAATCAAAAAAGAGGGAGAGGTAGGCCTAAAAAGACTTGGAAAGAAGCTATTAAACATGACATGTTATACCTAGAAATAAACGAAAATATGGCTTATGACCGTAAACGATGGCGCGATATGATCCGTATAGCCGACCCCACGTAGTGGGATTAAGGCTTAGTTTGTTGTTGTTGTTGTTGTTTTGTTCAAACTAATTGTCCTATTCTTTGGGGTAGTCAAGAAAAAGAAAATGTGTTTCACTTTTTAAAATAATGTTCCCTAATGTCGTGGACACACCATTGGCTTGAGATATATTAAAATGCACCTCAGTTATGCAAAAAGAGTGACATATATCAGATATCGAACTTCTACGAAATTTTAAAACAGTTCTTCCCAGGGTGTTTCTTTGTGATGTCCTCTGTTTCCCCCTTTCATCTTTGATTGTCTGTAATCTTACGGCAAAGTAGCCGTGGGGATATTACATTGTAATTATATTTCTGAGTTTTATTAATGAAATTCTTTTCATTTGGACAGAAAAAAAAATCAGCTCCAAGTAGAGCGTGGGTATTTGTCCACTTAAATAGTAGTTATTGATGATTACAGTTGATTACTAGTTGTTAAAAATGAATGTCCAGTAGTCATTTTAATGTGATGATACATGTAACTGCCCAACAAATAATATATACACACACTAACACACACATATAGGAGTATGTGATGATTTTAATAATTACATTCACTAGTTAGCTAGATATTTCCGTATTTCTTGTTTATTTTAATTTTCTTATGCAATTAGGATTCTTCTTCTTCTCAAGTATACATAGCTAATTAATTATCAATAGATATGATTAGTTAGTGGTAATTTTTAAGTTGATATTATTTTTGATTTTTTTTTCTGAGTTTTCTTTATTTTTATCTTATTTAGTGGCTTTATGTCCTACATATTAATTAGGCCAACTATTCCATTTTCACTATAACAAACACAATTATTTGATTTCGAAGTTTCATTGTCATCCTAATGGATGTCGAGTGCTATGTGAATAGGTCTAGCCCTTTGCTTTAACAAGTGCCTATATTTTAAAAATTGAGTTGGTATCAAGATCTACACTAAAATCTAATTAGAAAATTTTTGCCCCTCATCTTCTTTCCAAATACATAAAAAACCCAAGCTCGTGTCTTCTCGACATGTTCGACATTCTTATTATTTTATTTTAATTGGCTTTCACATTGTGAAATTTTTGTCTCATAAATTTTGTTGCCACAATATCCGATTGCTCGTAAAGTTTTTTTTACAAATTATATTGATACACATTCGTACTTTTTCAATAATCAATCAATTATATCCAACCGCCATTTTATTAAAACATTACATCAACCTATCATCATTACACTTTTATTTCGTAAATACACTATTTATTATTCACCATCTCATTTTGTTTATCATCGATTATATCCGATTAGTATTTCAACGAAAAAAATATTATATCAATTATCATCATAATACATTCATCTCACTTTCAAGTAACATTATTTAAGTTTAATTTACTTTTACAAATTTTGGTTACTATAGTCGGCCCAAATAATTTGGAATTAAGAACCAAAAAGTTTTCGGTGGCTGGGTTTCAAGTGAAATAAGCCCATGACTTTTTCACATGTTGTATATTTTAGGCCATCTTGTGGATTGCAGGCCTTGTCTTTCAAGCCCAATAATTTATCTCGCTTAGCCCATTTCTGAAATGTCGTCGTCCAGTTCATCCCTTCCCGTTTGTTAGGGTTTTAGTTTGAAATTGCCCACCAAAACCTTTGAAATCAAAATTCAATCTAATTTATCCTCTAATTCTTCCAAAATCAAGGTCTTTCCTTAAAAACGATTTAATTCTACAAATGAATCAGGAATGTCGACTAAGAGTTCAGAAGAAATTTTGAGCGAACCAAAACCCTAGAATCACATGGGAAGGTTGCAGTGTGTTGCTCGACATCAATGATGGTGATAGAGTGCTTTTTGCTCGACTCACGGCGGGCTCGTAAGATTTTAAATGCTTTTATAATTTACCCTGTGCATGATAAGTGTAGTAAATATGCAACCACTTTTTGAGTCACTCCAATTTCCTGTTGTTTAGGAAAGTAAAGATAGGGAACAAGAATTGCTCTCTGCAGCCTTTGATTGGATGCCCGTTCGGATCTTCGTTTCAGGTGGAGGTTGGAGAAGAGGGGCCGTTTCTCTCTCGGGTTGTTCCATCTACAGAAGGTTTGTAATCTCTCTTCAGATATTTTTGAATCAGGTTAAATTGGAAAATGCCAAATATGTGTTCTTTATCATTTCAAATTCATATTTAACTGTTAGTAAGCTTGAAACCAATTCATTGCATGAGAGGATGCAAAAGTTGTCAGTAATTTTTGCACTCTTATGGTTTAGTTTAATGTTGTTTCTAGTAGCATTATTTCCATCTGAATGCAGTTAGAAGTGGTATAATGTGAACCAAGTAAGTTTAAATCAAGGGTGAGGATTAAGGTATATTAAAAGCAGTGTAGTCAAAGCTGTAAGGCGCACTCGAGGCAAGGTTCTATATCGCCCGAGGCGCGAGGCGACAAAGGCGCTCGCCTGACTCGAGCAAGGCGCACAATTTTGGAAATATCATCTATAAGACATTAAGACTATAATATTCTCAAATGATCAAAAATATAATCATTCAATATAAAATTAGACCATATGCACCAATAAAGACAAACATAATAATTCATTAGCCAAATCTGGTGGAGAGTGCACAGTAGATTAAATCGCATAAGCCAAAGAACTCTATCAGGTATTCACAGAAATTTTCTTATCAATATAAAATTAGACCACATGTAATTTAGTTGCTTACAACATCATTTAGGATTTCTGATGTATTCACAGAAATTTTCTTATCAGGTAATAATCTCGGAGAGAAAATGGATTGCCAAAATATGGAGGAGTGTAGAGATAATCGCACATTAGTTGATAATAACACGCCCAGAGTCTCACCAGTGAAGACATAGATGACATGCGAAGGTAAATTTAGTATTTTCTAAGTTAGAAGTTAGAACTATGCATTCTATGCATCTAGTTCGACAAGTTCTTTATAGTCGGATAGAACTAATTCTTTCAACTTTTGTTACTGTAAGACTGTTTTGCCTCATATGTGTTCTGTAAGGAGCCATATGCCCATGAATGTTAAATAGATTGTTGTGTCATTTTCATGTTGTTCTAATTCAAGTTCTATGCTGTTATATTCTTGGATGGACCAATAGGATAGGACTCAATAAACTTAGCAGAGAGCCTATGCGTCTTGCATGCCTACCTTAATGGTCGTATGTGTTAGCATTGCTTTATTAAGAATTTATGTATTCTGCTGTTCTTCCTAATAGGTATTCTCTCTCCAGACTAAAAAAGTTTGTCTTGTCCAACCTGCTATAGTTGATTCAAATATTAAATGGCATAGCACATGTAGTGTTTAAGATGACACGGTTTCACGACACTTTAGAAGTTCATAGGTAGGGATGTCAATTTTGGCCCGACCCGCCCAGGCCCATCGTGTTTGGGTCCCCCCGTGACCCTCGGCGGGACGGGCATGGGTATCATTTCCGCCCCACTTCGCCTAATATTTTTATTTTTTTAAATGTATTTAATATATGTTTTACATGTATAATATATATAATAATGTAAAAGGCAAAAGAGAAGCAAGAGTTTTTATCTTTTTTTTTTTCCTCTGTTACTATTGAATGAGGAAATAAGATGGTGTTAGTGTCAAAATTTGATCTATTAGATAATATATACCATCAATTTTTACTTAATACTACTGCACAGTGTTGCATGTATCTCCATTATGTTTGACAATTCATATTTGTTTGCAGAAAGGGAGCAACTGGAGATGAAATAGTTGAGGCCCTTATTGCAAACAGTTCAACATTTGAAAAGAAGACAGCATTTTCACAGGTTCGTAATGTTTATGAAATAAAAATAATCTATTCTTGAAAATCAAAACTGAATATCTTTCTGTTTGCAGGAGAAGTACCGGATTAAAAAGCAGAAAAATATGCACCCGAGTACTTCTACGAGACGCCCTTTGCCCGAAGGTTAGTTTCATGCTTCTTTACCTTTTTAATGGTTTCATAATTCTTAGTATAATCCTTATTACAAATTTCTGTTGCTAAGAATTGACAATTTGTAGGAATATTGTTAGGTTACTTCAAAACCCTAATACGGATTTAGGCTATGAGCATGACTAAAGAACCCAAAAGCAGATCTAAGATCATGATGAAAAATAAGGTTGTGTTTGGATATAAAAATTTTCAAGAATTTTTTTTTGCTAGTAGAAATTTTTCACTAAGAAATGTGAATGCAAATGTAAATTTTTGGAAAAATACTATTCTCTTATTTTTACTTTTTCTTCCACCAATCACGTCTACTTATTTTTTTAAAAATATAACCATCAAATCACCAATCATTATTACACATTTTTCCACAAATTCTACTATTCATCCACTCACATATTTCCAACTAGCAATCATATCTAATCATCATTTCTCTATTTTTATACCCAATCAACTTTTCATTATTACATTTTCATCTCGTTTCCATTCACAATCCCGAAATTCATTTTTTTTTCTTTCAAAACATGTTTCATTGCTATCCCTAATGGGAAAAATATTTCCCTAATGAAAACATATCCAATCGCAACCTAAGTGAAACAGAAAAGAAAAAAAGAACTTTACAACTCTGATGAAGGTTTACCAATCTTCAATCTTCAATTTGTTGCTCTGTTTTCCTCTCCTTTTTCTCTTTATTTTTCGCCCAAAAGAAGTTTCTCCTAATAATTAAAAAAGTTGCCTTGCCCCTTTTATATCTTCCAAAATAAGCCTCACATTTGAGTTTAAAATTGTTCTATGTGGAGCCGAGGCTCCAAACCGTCTGGAATCTTTGTTGATTGATTTTCAAGGCCGCGACTATAAATCTTAGGGACCTTGGCTCCAATGCAACCTCCTTTTTTCAATTTTTGTTTCCTTTTTAGGTTTTATTTTCTTCTTCGTAATAAGTCAAAAAAAAAACCGCATAAAAATGACAGAAAACCAACCAAATATTAATTAAAAGAATATCTAATTGAAAATAAAATCAACTTATCATGTATCTCATTAATTGTAATATATAATACATATTTTTTATGTATACTCTTTTTTATGTATAATATATATTTTTATGTATACTTATATTTATATTTACATTTCAATTTTTATATATGAAACAATATGTATAAAATATATAAGTATATTTATATTTATTTGTGTATACATCTATCTTTTTTATATATCTCTTATATATAAAAAACATCTATCATGTGTATACTCTGTATTTATTCGACTACATATGTTTATATGAGAAATATATATATATATGAGTGCTTAATTTATGTTTTTAAATAATTTATTAATTAAATTTATCACTCATTAAATATATCGATTATTTCTTGTCAATATTATCAGATCGCTTATTTTAGTTATTGTCACACACCATGTTGGTAAATCAAAAAAGTCACAAAAATCCTAATTCTAAAAAGTATTTACAAACTTAGGCCCATAAGAGCATTTGTCGAATAGTACAATAATTAAAGCATATAGTATAACAAAATCTAAGTCCATTAAAAAGTCTACAAAATTCGTTGGAACCCAAAGTACATAAACTAAGTTTATTATAACTATTACAACCTGAGTCTTAACTTACAAATTAATATAACAACAACAACAACAACAACAAACTAAGCCTTAATCCCACTACGTGGGGTCGGCTATACGGATCATATCGCGCCATCGTTTACGGTCATAAGCCATATTTTCGTTTATTTCTAGGTATAACATGTCATGTTTAATAGCTTCTTTCCAAGTCTTTTTAGCTTACCTCTCCCTCTTTTGATTTGTGTGAGTGATTCTCTACCTTCTAAACGCCGCACGGGTGCATCTAAAGGTCTCCTATAAACATGTCCAAACCATCTTAATCGTGTTTCTCTAATTTTCTCGTCTATGGTGCTACTCCCACTTTGTTTCTAATGTGTTCATTTCTTATTCTATCTAATCTAGTGTGTCCGCACATCCATCTTAGCATTCTCATCTCATCTCGCTACCCTCATTTTTTGTTCGTGTTCATATTTAGTCGCCCAACATTACGCTCCATAAAGCATTGCGGGCCTTATGGCCGTTTTATAAAATTTTCCTTTCAATTTTAATGGTATTTTACGGTCACAAAGGATAGAAGATGTACTCCTCCATTTATTCCAACCCTTTGGATCCTATGTGCGGACATCTTTATAGATCCTAACTTACAAATTAATATAACTAAAAATAATACTTCAAACAATATAAACTAAAATTGCAAATGCAGGTCCTAAATTCCAAAATTAATTGCTCAAGTACTAAATTAATCTAACTCCCACTTAGATTTTCAAGCTAGATTAAGTTAAAAGTACTTATTTAAATAATTAAAAGCAAATATACTAGCACAAACATCAAATAATTAATAATCAAATATTTATTATATATCGATTTTTATATGGTAGTCCGACTAGTATTACAATTATCATTATATAATTTATATGAATACAACACCACCAACAACAACAAATATGCCTTAATCCCACAATGTGGGGTCGACTATATGTATTATATCACGCTATTGTTTGGTCAAAAGCAATATTTTCGTTTATTTTTAGATATATGTCTTTTTAATAGTTTCTTCCAAGCTTCTTTCCGCTTTTTTGATTTGGGTGAGTAATTCACTGCCTTCCTACATCGCAGAGGTGCATCTAAAGATCTTCTATAAACATGTCCAAACCATCTTAATCACGCTTCTCTAATTTTCTCATCTATTGGTGTTACTCCCACTTTGTTAGTAATGTGTTCATTTCTTATTCTATCTAATCTAGTGTATTCGCACATTAATCTTAGCATTATCATCCCGCAAACTCTGCTACCCTCATATTTTGTTCGTGTTCATATTTAGTTGCCCAACAACATTCGATTTCCATAAAACATTGCAGGCATTATGGCCGATATAATTTATATGAATAATTTAATTTATTTGATAAAACTTTAAAAATAAATTTCCATCTTAATGTTTAAAGGCGATTTAGACTTTTACACAGAAAAAACAAGTTAGATCTAATTCTACAACTCATTTACTAAACACTCTTTTTAACTTATATTACTTATCAGCATCACTTTTCAAGTACTCAACTTTTGTTTATTAACTACATTTTTGTTCTATCTCAAATTCAACACAATTCAACACTTCTCTAAATGTGTAAGCTTTTTTTACACTCCTTTATGCAATAGTGTTGATTCTCACTTCAACTTGAGTATGGTCAAGATACCAATTTTATTTGTAAACATTTTAATGTAGGGAGTTGCATGTACATAGGTTCATTCCTGATTGTTTTGCAGTTGCTTTTGTAACAGTTAATTGTTCACCATTTTAAAATTTTTGCTTTTTTATGTTGATTCCATTGCTAATGTTTTGTGCCTTGTTCCTTTCAGCATATGTGAAGCATATTTCAAAAAACACACTGAGAAAATTGGGTAAATATCTTCTCTTGTGATGATATATTATTGCACGAAGTGGAATTTACAAATTATATATTTGGAATAATAGATTTTTTTAATTGGAAAAAGAACCGTTTGTTTTATTTTTTTCAATTTTGGCTTGTTACAAAATTATCAACCATTTATTTATACTAAGACAACTCTGTAACCAATGACAAGAAATTATTTGATCTAATAGCTACAAGTCATTCAGTAGAATATATATTACTCTAAAGTTCTCTACAAGTTTTCAATTTTGGCTAGGTACAAAATATATATTACTCTAAAATTCTCTACAACTTTTCTTCTCCAAAGATCTAAATATTTTTTCAAGATATTTCTAAAGAATTTTTAGAAATTGGGCTTTTTGGGCTCTCATATTTAATGGATTCTTTTTTTAATTTTCTATTCAAAAATGTTTTTCAAACCCAATATTATTTGGTTCAAATCAAATTTATCTCTAACATATTTATTATATATTAATGATTTACATAAATAAATAAATTTAACTTTTATATATAAAGATTATAGACATGATTTGTACAAATATAAATATATATATAATATTATTCGAATATTCTTTTGAATATTCAAATCAAATAAAATGGTATTCTTATTCGTATTCACATAGTATACGAATCTGAATAAATATTCTTATTTGGATTCATATTCTAATTTTTCGAATTCAAATGTTAATAAAGGAATTCAAAAAGTTGAATGAAAAAGATTCGATTTTTTTACACCCCTACTTAGATATCATCTATGATTGCCAGGTTTTTGCGGGTGGACACTCTGTCTCTTCTGCTTTCCTTGGCTAATGTTACGTCCAACTCAGATGTACTTGTATTGGATATGCTTGATGGTATAATTACTGGTGCTATTGCTGAGCGCCTGGGAGGTATCTGACCTTTTCAGTTCAAATAAATTTTTCTCCTTGAAATTTTGGCTAATCTTTTACTTTTTCCCCTATGAAAAAGTTATTTGATTGCGTTCGCAAAAATACTGTCTAAGATCTTCATATGAAAACAGAATAAAATTTACAAATATGGCAGTTAATCTATTACTACCAATTTTTTATCCCCAAGGAAACCATTTGAAAACAGTTAATTGCTACCAACTTCAAAAAGTTGGATGAGGAACTGTGTCAAAAATCATGCTAATAGATAACAAAATGTAATTAACATGTTGGATAACTGCTGTAAAGGTGGGTATCACATATCTAATGTGTTCCTAATCATTCATATTATTAACTCGTTATTGAGTTTGAATTTTATGTTCTCTTTCCAGGAATGGGTTATGTATGTAATACATATTGCGGAAGCACTCCATATCCCATTGGTCTTGTGCGAATGTTCAATTTCAGTGACGAGACATGCAAAAGGTGCATCTTGTTATTGTTAGAATTAAATTCGTTAGTTCATTCAAGTAAAAGCTGTGTGCTAAATGCTAATGATTTTTAATTTATGACCTTCTAATTGCCATGGTTTGAGTTAAGAATTATGACCTTAATGGTTTTTTTTTTCCTTGGTCCAGGATTGTGCATGCCTCACTCACTGAATTACAACCCTCCCATAGTGAAACTTCAACATCCATTGACCAGCTCGAAGATGTGTGATGGGCTTGTTATCATATCTCTTTATTTCAATTTCCTATTTTTAGCTCACAATGTTAGATTTTTTTTTCTGCAGAAAGAATCGTCTCCTGCTTCAGACTTGGTTAATATGGAAGAGAGCTCAAATGTAAATCTAGAAACTGTGAGTAATTTAGCTGCTTCTCCGAAAACTAATAAAAGTATCAAGGCTGGTGAGAAGGCACCCCTAGAGGCTATTAAGTCTTGGAAAGAAAATGGCTTTTCCAGGTAATTACTGTTTGTAATTTTTTTTTTTTTCTGAATCATGTGAAGATATTTTATATTAATGTTCTAAATGTCCTAACCCTTTTTTTATGTTTTGATTTTCAGTTTGATTATTGCTGCTCCAGACTTGGATGCTTGGAGCATTGTGAAAGAACTCGTACCACTTCTGTCATACTCGGCCCCATTCGTGATATATCACCAGTATTTGCAGGTAATTGTGTTAATAAGACAGGATATGTTTTTATTGGTATGCACTGATTAATTACTTACTGGTCCATTAGTGCATGTTATGCTTTATTAAACAAGCAAGATTGGAAGTAAAAGTTGGATCAAGTTTTGCGTAACTGGTGATTTACGGGTTCTTTTATGCTTTCAAAGTGGGTTTAAATTTACGTATTATTTTTATTTCTCTTGCAGCCTCTCGCAACGTGCATGCACAATCTGCAGACGGAGAAAATGGCCATCGGCATGCAAATTTCAGAACCTTGGTTACGTGAATATCAGGTTTGCTTAATCCTCAGCTCATTTTAGGTTGTCTTACATATCAGTTTAAATAATAATCTATACTACTCTAAAATTACGAATGTTTCTGTCAAATTTGGGATGGACTAAAACACCCCTGCAGTCTTTTAATTTTAAGGGTGCAAAAGTAATTAATTAATGCAATTAATGCATACAGATGAGTACATAAGGGAATAACGAATCATTCACAATATGGAATACCAAGAGACACAACTGTTGCGGAAAATACCAACGGGCACCGGATAAATGAGATTTTTTTTTGGAAAAACAACCCAAATAAATGAGAATACGGAGAGGTAAAAAAATACAGGTTTGTGACCGAATTGAGTTGCTAGCAACCAAGACGAATGTTTCAACGTTGAATCAGAAATCACGGCAGGAAAAGGAACTCACACCCTCTCTACGGTTTTTCAGTCGACACCTTTCAGTACTTCGGGATGAAGTAAGCCAACAAGCGATTTCTTTGAATTTGCAAAAGAAATCTATCCTGGGACTCCATATCAGAAACAAGGTAGGAATTTTATAATTCAATATGTCACTTTTTTGGTCCTTGCTGGAAAGAATGGAAATGTTTGAACATTTAGGTGAATTTTGTATTTATTTGTAACAAAATCTTATAATGTTCATGAGTTTCTTTTTTTTCTAATTGGAATGAGTTTTTTATATTATATGGAATATGTGTGCATTGTTAATTGAATTGTCCATTGTGCGCTATTCACTGTATCAGGCCGTTTGAGAATGAGGAGAAGACTAGATTCAAGAAAATTCCAGAATTCTGTAAATCAGCTTTTTCCAAATTCTAATTTGAGTTGTGTTAAACTGAGTACATGGCAGAGGAACAACAAGAAGAATGAATTCATAAAATATAATTCTTAGGGTTAATATATAAACACTACCTCCGAGGTTTAGTGTAATAACAAAAAACACAATTATCTTTTAAAATTACAAACACCCCCCATTGTTATTTGTTTTTATTTTACAAATTGTACCCTCAATGTATCCTTAAGAGGGAGTATTTGTTAGGTAAATACACACCATAAGAGTATTTTTAATTTAGAAAGATAACTTGAGTTTTTGCAATTACGCTATATTTAAATGGTAATTAGGGTTAATTACAAAAAGTACCCTTGAGGTTTAACCTAATTACAAAAAAATCCAGCTAACTTTCAAAATTACAAATAATACCCTTGAGGTTTTATTTTGTCTAATATTTACCCCCTTCATAACCAAAAACATTTTCAAAATCCCCCCTCATATTTATAAAAATGTTACAATATACCCCTTAATTTTAACACTGAATCAAACCTCAGGGTACTTTTTGTAATTTTGAAAATTAGCTGGGGTTTTTTATAAGGAAATTTTTTTTTTCTACCCAATATGGATAATGGAACTACTTTTCTACCCAATTTTATAAAAATTATCTTTTCTACCCATAATGACTTAACTACCCTTACTAATGGGGGCACGATGCGATCGTGCCCCAAAGTACATGCAACCGATCGCACCCTTATTTGTAATTTTTTTCGATTCATGTTTCTTAATTTTTGTGGATTTTCAATTGTGGCTTGTCTTGTGCTGTTGTTGGATTTTTTGGTTGATTATTGTTGTGGGTATTTAGATTGACCATGTATGTTGTGCGTATTTCTTGTCGAATTTCGATTTTCGTAAGTTCTGTAATTTTAGGGTGTATTAGGTGAATTTTTCCCATCTGTGATCTACATGGCACTATCGTGCTCGCTAGAAATTCATAAGAGCACGATAGTACCCCTTTGAATGAGGACGATAGGTCGCACATAAATGGACGACTCGATAGTACCACTATCACTATGGGCCGTCCATTTATGTGACCCTATCGCACCTCATTCAAAGGGACGGCCCGATAGTCTTTGCACATAAATAGACGGCCCGATAGTGCCCAATAGTGGTACTATCGGGCCGTCCATGTATGTGTAGCCCTATCGCTCTCATTCAAAGGTGTACTATCATACCCTCCCTATATATTTTGAAGGCCCGATAGTACCATGTTGAAGGCTCGATAGTGCCACGTTAAACTTTCCAGGTCTGAATTTTTTTCTAGTTACGAAAATCAAGCGAATTTTCTATCTTTATACATAAATATTTGTAGAAAATAATACATTACCTTGGTTCAAAATGTATCTTGAATCATTTTTGTAGATTCAAAAATCGAAAAACAAGAGTTTTACTCAATTATAATTTGTAGAAAGAAGAAAAAGATGAAGAAGGAAGGAAGAAAAATGAAAAATATAGCTGGTATTTGCCCATTTTTTTTTAAACAAGAAAGAGAGAAAGTTGAGGGCATAAATGACTTTTCATTGTAAAAGTGGGCAAAAAGTTGTTTTTATCAAATTTGGTCAAAAAGTATTTTCTTAAACAAAAATGGGTAAAAATATACATTTTCTTTTTTATAATTAGGCCAAACCTAGGTGTACTTTTTGTAATTATCCCTGGTAATTATAGTAATTAACTCTCATTCTTATTACATTCTTGAGAACAAAGAATCACCTGAATAAATGTTCATGGGGCTAGCTAAGAGTAACATTTGTTACTTTTTGTGGTGCCAACTCCAGCATTATTACAAAATTTATAACAGAGTAAATCATCTTCTTCAATAATGAAAATAGTTTTCCCATGTTTAGTGTGAAAAGATATAGCAGTTTGATACTGACGCTTTAAGACTTACAACCTTTGTTGCTTGCAAAAGTTATTCAAGTTATTGACAAGCTGCTCAAGAGCAATGAAAATTTTGTCTGTGAAATTGAGGCTCCATTAACCGGAAAATTCATCATTGGCATTCAGTTTCTTGACTTAAAAACTGCATCTCCAGACTTAAGATATTTATTAGCAGCGTTCAGTTCTTCTGATATTGCTATCATTGATTCGTTTGACAATAATTATAAAACACAATGGTTTAGTATTGTCAATCTTTTGTATATAGATTTTATGGACTTTGAAGAAATGAATAATCAACGGAGTTTAGCTTAAAATTTAATCTTTGACAATGTATATTTAGGATTTAGGACTTTTGAATTTTTAGTTTTTATCTTTTTTTTCTTTTCCTTGAAATATTTAGATAGGAGGATTAAGTTTTAGGTGTCTATAGATTTTATTGGTTTCTTTTAACATTTATGTCTATTGATACTTATTTTTGGTAAAAAAAAATCTTTTCTCTACGATGCAGCTTGACTTTCTCATTTAAATAATTTACTGGTGATTAGAACTAAAGAGAGAAGATTTGGTCGCAGATGAAACTATTGGAGATTACTCAATAATTTTCACTAGATATATTTGAACTAATCTTCCCTGCTACTCGAAAAGTATTACTATGTCTGTAAATTTTTGTATTTGACTACAATGTCTCTTCTATTGAATTAAATTTAAATGGCAATATTGTAAATTACACTGAAGATTTAAAACCAGAATACAGTGAGGCAGAATACCAATAGGTTATAGGAGAGTTGAATAAATCTGAGTGGTTGTGGAGTCAAATGCAAAATATAAATCTAGACCAAAGGGGATTGGAAGGAAGAAATCGACTCAAAGGCAAAAGACTTAAAGGCAGAATGCCAAACAAGAGTTCAGGAGAAATATGAGATTTGAATAGAATGAGACTTGAAGACATAATTTAATCTCTTGTTATTATCTATATTGTATCATTATGTTTTATTTTCCTTCCTAGATTTGAAAACGTTTAGGGTAATTTTTAGAGGTGCCAGTGTACTCGAAAGGCAGAAAAGAAATCGAAAAGTCTCAAATGTCTGACCAACTTTCAACGGTCGTGGACTCAAAATGCAGAAAAGAAAATGGAGACTTAAAGTTAGAAAATGTACTAAAAGCAGATGATTCAAATGCAGCATACCAATATGAGAGCAGAAGAAAAACAGTATGAAAAAGTCTTGAAGATGGAATTTCATTAGTGTATTACTACTCAGTACAAGTCATATCGGAAGAAGGTTTTCTCCTGCAACTATCTAAAGAAGAAGACTTTGGGTATGGATTTTTCTTACTGTGTGTAGTGATTGCTCAGTTTGTCTGAGCTTCTATGAAAGTTATGGTTGGGTTTCTTGATCTAGGTAGTCTCATTCAATTTTCTTTATTTTGTTGTTGTAGAGGAGTATGATTTGAGGGGGTCCAAATATTGGAAGTGATCCATGTTTTGCAAACTGCCATGGTAAATAAGGTCAGAGTAGGATTTTGGGAAATTAATTGAGGCACATTAGGATTCATATATAATAAGATAAAACTATGACTAAGCTTTCTTTGAATTATGGCAATCAAGAACAAACAAAATTATACAATGGACAAAATTTGCCTTTATGTAAATATGTATTAGCATTACCCCCAAACAGAATGATGATGTTATATGATTGAAGATAAGGGTGATAGAGCCAATATAAATTTAGCAAATTACTTTGACGGGTTGTGGAAGTTTGCTTTACATTCTTTGCCATGACTTTTTACTTCCACATATTATAAACAAAATCAAATTACATGACATCAATAAATTATTTTTAATTAAATTAGTAAATTTATTTGGTTCACGTGCAACGCACGTACACCTTACTAGTTACAAATAAAAGGGGATATGATTGAATGAAAATGTTAATATTTGAATATTGTGAAATTTCACTTCAATTTTTACTTTTTTTTTTAACAATTTGCAGGTTCTTCCATCAAGAACTCATCCACATATGCAGATGAGCTCATCTGGAGGCTATTTATTGAGTGGCATTCGGATAACTGCCATTGATCAACCCCAACCAAATTAGTTTATACGGTCCCTTTTACCTTAATCAAGTTTTGATGGAATGTATTTTATCATTCATTTAGTTAGAAGTGTACAGTAATATGATTTGGGTAAACTATTTTATATTAGCAAAGTGTTTTTGTTGTATTACTTTTACTACTGAAAAAACATGACATTGCCTACAATGACAGAACAACTTTGGAATAGGTTCTCTTTTATGGTTCCTAAATTATATTAAGTTTTTTCAATGATGTTCTCTCACTACTGTTTAGTGTATGCTCATCACCTTATGCATGCATGGGGGTTCATTTGTACAGAGATTAGATTGAATTAATTTTATTTGGTGGGGATTTCTTTTTATTTTTTTGGAATTTTCAAATGAAGACATCTTAAAGATCAATAATTGTATCAATAATTAACAAGTTTTAATTAGTTTTTAGGAAATGATAAATTTATGATAAAAAATTTATATACTCGTGAAAATTCGAACTAATATAACATAATCTGCATAATCGTAGCCATAGACCATAGCTTGGTCTATACTTGGTCTATGCATGTTTGAAATTTATGATTGCTTGTCATTTCATTTTGTTTACTTTATTTTTTGAGTTAATAGTGTAAGATATTTTTTTAACATGAAAGTTCAATGTATAGAGAAAAAATAATGATTGTACTGATGTGATGAGATTTTTTTTAGAGATATTGATTTTTTGTTAAAATAATACTAATAAAATGTAATGCAAGAAAATGGAATAAAAAATACCAATTTTGAATCAAAATACGCAAATGGATCTTTTTATATCTTTTGTCATAAAGATTAAGAAGAAATAATAAAAATTGTGATAGATTCTAGAAATCACCTAAAAAATGATAAATTAATTTTAGAGAGAAATAAAATTTCCTTCAAAAAAATATTTATTTTTTCCACAAACACACCCGCAAGAAAAATATTCACAAGCAAATCGCTACCATACAATACTAATGCATAGTTGGGTGCTGAGCTAAAACAACCTTTTCATGTACCGCAGATGCCCATACTTTTGAGATCTTTCTGAAAAGGCTCAATCCGATTTCCAATGTTGATATGGTCCATTCCTTGATGCCTGATCCAATAGCGTTGGGGTCCATTTGTTAATGTGGGGAAGGAATACTACTACTCTTCACTGTTTAAAAGACCCCGCCTACCTCCGACATCTTTTTGCAGGCGGTAGCCCATTATCCGCCACGTAATTTTCCCAATTAGGTACCATTTAACCCCGTTCGAGTTCCATCTAATCGCTTGACCCTTCGCATAAGCTCTAGGCCCTAATGTCGTCCGACTAGCGTCTATTGTGTTTGATAAATGGTTTTATCATGACTTTGATGATTTTATTTTTATACCAAAACAATGTTTTTAAAGGTTGTCCAAATACTCCTAAATGATTTAAAATGATTTTAATATTTTCCGGAGTATTTCTTCAAGTTTATTTTCGATATAAATTGGACAACACTTTTGATGATTTTGTGTTAATGTATTTTTACACCTAAACAATGTTTCTAAAATGTTGTCCTAATACTCCCGATCGGTCTAAAATATTTTTACTATTTTTTGGAGTATTTCTTGAAGTTTATTTTCGATATAAAATTGGACAACACTTTTGTTTTGAGGCCAATCGGTCACCCTATAGGGCATCCCTGCACGAAAGTTGTGAAAAAGCATGAATAAGCTATTTTTGAAAAAAGGGTCAAGTTGACCGGCCAACGAGGGTGGTAGACCGTGTAGGTCGGCCAGTCGCCGATCAAGGCGTCGACGGTGGTGGTGACCGGGGTCGACCGGTGCCTGGGAACAATTTCAAAGCGAGCTTCTGGACTCGTTTTTGGTCTTGCTCGACCGGCCGCAAGATGGGGTCGACCGGCCGAACCCCAGATTGACCGGCCGCCTGTAAATGTGTTTTCTCATTTTCAAACGTCTATTTGTGCTTGCGACGGTCGCCTCAAGTTTGACAACAAAATTATAACCGTTGTGCGTGCACAGACAACTTTTCCCTAAATTGTGGGGCTTTTCTTGATTATACTTGCACTCTATTGTATTATCAATTATCGAGTTGTAATCTTGAATTTGGGTAATCATTCAACACAAGATATCCTTGTGAGTGTTCTTGTGGTAAGAACACACTGGGTGATCTAGGTGTTAGGTGTAAGAAGATTGTGGTAATCTTCTTGTTGAGGTGTTGAAGAATTTGGTATTCTTCAAGGTTGAAGATTGTGGTAATCTTCACAGGCGCCGATTGGAGATTGTGGTAATCTTCAAGTGAGATTGTGGTAATCTCAAAGGTGGTATTGAAGAAGAGTGTGGTGCTCTTCAAGGTGTTGTTGTAAGTTGGTGTTGTATTAATTTGTGGTAAATTAATAAATTTTTTTCTTTTGAAATCCATCCGGATATTTGGGATGGTAGAGGATTAGGCCCTAGGTGGGTTGAACCTCTATAAATCGGCGTGTGTTGTTTACATTCCGCACCTTTATTATTGTCTTTGAGCATTCGGTTCGAAAAAGAGGGCGAAATCGAAAAGATGGAGATAATCTATTCACCCCCTCAGATTATCGTAGCCGCTTGGACTTACAAGTGGTATCGAGCCAAACTCTTTGGCAAGCTCGTTTCACAACGCGAGTGAAGAGAAATGATCGTCGGCTACGAACGAAGCTCATCTTCCCGGCACCTCCACCACCAAGCCACCTCGGTTTGATTCCAAAAATTTTATATTTTGGAAAGAAAGAATGGAATGCTATTTACAAGGTTGCGGGTTTGATATTTGGAACACCGTCATCAATGGAGAATCCATTCCGACGAAGAATACACCACACACCTCTAAAGGCTTCAAAGAGCTCGATGATGAAGAGAAGAGAATCATCTCCTTAAATAGTAAAGCTCTTAGTATTTTGTATTGTTCACTTACTACTTTGGAATTTGATCATGTTGTAGGTATTCGATCGGAACATGAAGTATGGCAAAATTAGAAGTCATCTATGAAGTGTATGCAAATGAAATGAGCAACTCAAAAGCATCTACTTCACAAATGGATACAACATCAAATCCAACAACATGGGATGAGCCTTCTACAACCTCCCATGATGAAGAAGTTGAACAATGCCTCATAGGCATTGAAGAAAACGAGGTAAGTTCTAAACCCTCTACTTCCTATGATAATGATTATAGTGATTTGCAAAATGATTTTGATGAACTACAAGATGAATTCCAAAACTTGTTAAATACAAAAATTTGAAAAAGGAATTCAATGTTTTGAAAAATGATAAGGATAGTTTATTTACTTCATATGAATCACTATCATGTGCTCACACCACCACACTTGACAAGGTTAGAAACCTTGAAAAAGAAAATAGTACCTTTGTTGAGAATATTGAAGGCATGAAAAAGGATTTAGCTAAATCCAACTGAGTACCAATGATATGACCGAAATCGTTGATTATTGTGATAATTGAAACTAGAACTTGATCATAAGTTTAATGTTGTCAATCATATGAAAAAGGATCAAGTCTCTAAGATGTTGGTCATTATGCTCGTAGAATTATTACATGCTTTTATTGCGGTAAAAAGGGTCATACGGTAAATACTTGTCGGGCTAGAAATAACTCCAATTATTGTTGGAGACCTAAAAGTCTCAAGACTAATCCCAAAGGACCCAAACACATGAGGGTACCACAAACAATGTCATATTAGGTACCCGACGAAATAATGATCAAGAAAATTTATACCGCCAAGAAGACATCAAATGACCATTTCATTTGATCAAAGAAGGAGAAACTATTCTCAACAAAGAAAATTTCAAGAAGAGGATATAATCAAAAATGGGAAGAACATAATCCTTGAAATGGCAAAGCATCATCAACAAGATGATTTTCAAGGAAAAAGAGACCATCAACAATGGGAAGGTAACAAACCTTGGAAATGGAGTGATCAAAGATATCATCATCAACAAAGTGACTTCTCGGGGAAGATACCATCAACAATGGAAACGGCACAACCCATGGAAATGGCATAATTGGTAACTCGCATCTCCCTAGTTAAATATGCATTTTATTTTGTTATTATGCATGCCTCTATTTGTGTCTTAATTGCAAAATGAGTTTTCAAGTATTTATTCTTTTTTAATTAAGGTCTTCAATATATTTATACTTTTAATTTTTTTAAAAAGAAGACCTTATATGATGATAAAAAAACTCTTGTGCATTTTGTAGACTAAAGTGTATTATCATCTCTTATGGAGTTTTATAGCATGAGCTTACTTGTGATATCTCTTAGCCTACACTTTTATCATTATGATTTGTGCTAGATTTGTTTTAAGAATTGTGTAGGATTTACATATTTTCAAATGGCCATTTACGTCATTATTTGTCAAGAAAGGCATAAACTATCGAGGTACGTTTACTTGTGTTAGTCTTACTCTTATAGACTCGATATATATTTTGCCATGTGTGCCTATGTGCTTGTTTTTCATAGTATTTCATACAAGTTCCATTAAGAGGATTTTTAGATTTTTTTAAAAAGGCACTATTTGATATTTGATTGCACATATTTGCTTTGTCAACTCTTGTTCGAATAATTCTTTTAAATGAGGTCTTAACTATATGCTATCGGATTTTCAAATTTCAAAAGAGATCTTTGTAGGCTTCTTAATCTTATTTGAACTTGCATGATTTATTAGACTCTTGATGATCTTCTAGATACATAGTATGTGGTGTTTAAAATAATGTATCTACTATTCGATATTACTATGTTCGTGTGCAAAATATCTTGTTAAGATTTTGAGAAATTTGTGATATTTCGCAACAAGTTTGATGAACAAGACAAGGTTAGTAACTCAATGATATTGTCAAGAAGAAGGTAATGATTGTGAGGTTATATTTGCACTCATAGCACATTTAGAAGTTATTTGCACTTTACTTGTCCATTCTTGATTTGAGAAAATTTCAAGCTTTACCAAATGGATGTTAAGTCCAATTTTCAAAATGGTTTTAGTCAAATAGAAGTCTATTGGAGATTAAATTTTTTAGGCCAAATGATTTTTATAAAAGGCCTTGTATGGTTTAAAACAAGTACTCCATGTATGGTATGATAGACTTAGCTATTTTTTTGCTAAATGATTTTACAAGAGGTAAAGTTGATACTACTCTCTTTGTTTTTTTTTAAGGGCAAGATTGTTTACTTGTGCATATTTATGAGAATATTTTGGTACTACTAATGAATATTTGTGCAAGATATTTTTCCAAGTTGATGCAAGGTGTACTTGAAATGAGCATGATGGGGAGCTCAATTTCTTGCTTGGACTTCAAATCATTCAATGCCAAGTAGATGGTTACATTTCAAAAGAACTTTTGAAGGAGTTAGGCATTGAAGAAGGAAGAATCATCTCAACCTCTATGGCTACCAATGAAGAGATTGACAAAGGTTGAGAAAAGCATGTTGGTTGACAAACAAATTCGAGGTATGTTTTCTTGTATTATTTCTATAGACTCGTCATTCCATATGCCTTATGTCTATATACTCGACTTCAAAAAATTATCCCAACGAATCTCATTAAAGTGCCGTTAAAAGAAATTTTCAAATATTTATAAGGCACTTCTTCTTATGACTTGTTCATCCAAAGCTTTTAAAACGTTCTTATTTTTTGGGATAACAAGTCCGGTGAAAATTATTCAAAATATAGTTTGTCATCATCGAACTAAACATATTGAGATTCGAAAAACTTTCTAAGGGATTGAGTTTTTAACAAAAACTTGAAATGCGTTTAATTCCGTCTCAAGGATAACTCGGGATTTTTTTCAAACATTAACCGCCGAGTAGTATTTTACCTCATTTTGAGCTTGATTATAACATAATGTATATTGAATGAGGTCTACGTTTGCATTTTGCACGCTTTTAAAACTTAGGGGCGAAAAATCGGATTTTTGGATCAAACTTCGGATTTTTCAAACAGAACCAAAACAGTGGGCTGCCAGGGCAGGGGCCGACCGGTCGCCCACCAGCTCGACCGATCGCCCTTGGTGATATTTCAGTTAAAATGAGTTCTGTTTCCAGACTTAGCCATTTTGGCGTTTTTCTTCTCTATTTCGTCCCCTTTGCAATTTTCACACAAGATTCACTTCAAATGAGTTTTGATGCATGAATTATATATTTTGGGGACTACCTAGCTCGGTTATCATCATTGATGCTCGTCTTTACCGATCGAATGGTAAGAATTTCACTCTATTTAGCTCAATTGGGTTGAACCCTTGAGTTTGTGGCTTATATGTATTTTTCTTGATGCAATTCATATATTTTTGTGATGAGCTTATTGATTGTTGATGAATGATATTTATTAAATTGCATTTGGTGATGAAAAACTTGGCTTAATTTCATTTACAAGGGCTATATATATCTTTTTAAATTTTTTACGCCCGCCAAGTGTTCGATAAAACGTTTCAATGAAAAAATTCATCACCTACATGATTTTCTCGATTTCAAAAGTCTCATATATTTATAGAGATCATATTTTTACAAATCAAATGATTTTTTCATAAGCTTCTACAAGTCGTATGATCGACTTTTCGCTCCCATTTGGCCTATAAGCTTCATTGTTCAAATAGTTCGATACATCTATTTAGTTGTGCACTTTGATATGATTATATGATGTTTTTATCGTGCTAACATTCTTTTGATGATTCCAAAGAGGGAGAAACAAGTTATAAGCTCATTAGCTCATAAAAGCTAAGTTAAGTTTAACAAAAGAAGCTACAAGCTATGGCTTGATAAAGCCATAAGTTGTGCATTATACTTAGTCCAATTGATGTATGATGGACTTATATACTTGTCTAATGATGTTTAACAAAAGAAGCTATAAGCTATGGCTTGATAAAGCCATAAGTTGTGCATTATACTTAGTCTAATTGATGTATGATGGACTTATATACTTGTCTAATGATGTTTTGTTGGGGGGAGCTTATAAGCTCTTGAACCTAAGATCAATATGTAAAAGCTAAGCTTTTAGCTTGTGGTTGATTGCTTTTACATTACTCTTGTTGTGCATATTGATAGGGGAGCTTTTGCTATATTTGTTTGAATATCTCTACTCCCATCCTTGTGTTTACATTGCATGGAATGTTGTCGCTCACAACGGATAGCTCTTTTAAGGTAAAAATGTTTTGTTTTCAAAATCGACCTCGTTAAAATTGTTTTGGTTTGTAATCATCAAAAAGGGGAGATTGTTTGATAAATGGTTTTATCATGATTTTGATGATTTTGTTTTTATACCAAAACAATGTTTTTAAAGGTTGTCCAAATACTCCTAAATGATTTAAAATGGTTTTAATATTTTAGGAGTATTTCTTCAAGTTTATTTTCGATATAAATTGGACAACACTTTTGATGATTTTGTGTTAATGTATTTTTACACCTAAACAATGTTTCTAAAATGTTGTCCTAATACTCCCGATCGGTCTAAAATATTTTTACTATTTTTCGGGGTATTTCTTGAAGTTTATTTTCGATATAAAATTGGACAACACTTTTGTTTTGAGGTCAATCGGTCACCCTATAGGGCATCCGCACGAAAGTTGTTAAAACAAATGAATAAGCTATTTCTTTGAAAAAAGTGGTTGATTGGCCAGGTCAACGGGGTGGTAGACCGGTGGGTCGACCGGTCGATCGGCGTCGGCCGGTGGTGGTGGTCGGTCGGCCGGTGCACTGGGAGCAATTTAAACAGAGCTTCCCGGACTCGTTTTTGGTCTTGCTTTCGGCCGCGCGCATGGGGTCGACCGTCGAACCCCCCGACCGGCCGTGCCGCCTGTGTAAATGTGTTTTCTCATTTTCAAACGTCTATTTGTGCGCGATCGGTCTCTCAAGTTTGACAAACAAAATTTAACTGTTGTCAAAAGAGACAACTTTTCCCTAAATTGTGGGATTGATTTCTACAGACTTTTTCTTCAATTGTCTTGCAATTTTTTTATAGAATTCATGTCCCCAAGAGGAGCCTATCATGTACAAGACATCTTCTATAAATAGAGGAAGAATTCAAGAACACAATAAGAGAGAAAACTACAACACAACAAGATACACTCAAGAATACACTTGTTCTTACATTGTCTTATTTCTTGTTGTAATTTGCCTAGCTATTCACTTTCACATTCTTGAGGTCTAGGCTTTTCTTGATTATACTTGCACTCTATTGTATTATCGTTGTAATCTTGAATTTGGGTAATCATTCAACACAAGATATCCTGTGAGTGTTCTTGTGGTAAGAACACACTTGGGTGATCTAGGTGTTAGGTGTAAGAATATTGTGGTAATCTTCTTGTTGAGGTGTTGAAGAATTTGGTATTCTTGAGTTGAAGATTGTGGTAATCTTCACAAGTGCTGGATTGGAGATTGTGGTAATCTTAGTGAGATTGTGGTAATCTCAAATGTGGTATTGAAGAAGAGTGTGGTGCTCTTCAAGGTGTTGTTGTAAGTTGGTGTTATATTAATTTGTGGTAAATTAATAAAATCTTTTTTCTTTTTGAAATCCATCCAGGATATCTTTGGGGTGATAGAGATTAGGCCCAGGTGGGTTGAACCTCTATAAATCGGCGTGTGTTGTTTACATTCCGCACCTTTATTATTGTCTTTGAGCATTCGGTTCGAAAAAGAGGGCGAAATCGAAAAGATGGAGATAATCTATTCACCCCCTTCAGATTATCGTAGCCGCTTGGACTTACATACCGATTTTTAAAACACTCGCTTACTCTTTCAATATAATAAGCTCGATATAACTTGGCAAATGATAATACCTTATAAAAGAAATTAAAAATAATATTTTTTTCCCTTGAAGAGAATGAATTGTGTTCATTAAATTTTGAATTAGGTAAAAATGACAAGACAAAATGTACGTTTATCATATATACTTAAATGGAGAGTAAAGCCAATTCCTAACAAGCCGGCCCGGCCATTTGAAGCCCAATACTTTATTTAGCAATAAAAATAACTACAAGAGACCCCACTCCAGGCCCACACAGATAACATTTAACATTTCGTACGAGAATTGAAAAAATGGCAATATGCCTCTATCTAGAATGCACTCGCCTGTGCCGCGCATGGGGCATGGGCGGCGGAGTGTTTTCTCTTTCTTTCCGCCACCCTCCAGCCCGGTCTATTCGATGTTGAACCAGGAGTTTAGCACCCGCTGACGTGTCAGCCCTTTTTTAACTCAATTATCTTTTTTTTTTTTAAAAACTTTAATTCAAATAACTTTTTCGTTTTAAATCCGTTTTGCATGTATAATATATCAAATTAATCCTCTTTTCGATATTTATAATTCAAAACCCATATTACATATTTAAAAATAAAAAATACAGGTTCGATTTCTTAAAAAAATTGAAAAAAAAAGAGTAAAAAGATACATGAAATAAATATCAAACAAACACGTCTTTAGAAGGGTATGAATGTCATTTTATATCCCAAAATGGCTTAAAAAGATGTGTCTACAAAAACATGTGGTTATTTTTAATCTTTGCATTTTCTAGATGACTATTTTTTAACATTACCACTTTATGTTTTTTAGTGATTGGTGCTTGTGAAGGGTTCTGGTTTATTTTGTACCATTAGTTGTTGGAGAAAAGAGGGTTGTTAAAGATTCTTTTATGTCTCTTTCTTTAAGTTTTCTCCTCCTTGTTTTTGATGATTATTTTATCGGTACATGGTTAAACCCTTTAGGATTTAGAAGAATACTAAATTGTAATTTTGTCTAATTTGTAATTTTTGTGGCAATGGAATTAAATGAGTTGCACAAGAAAATAAATCAGTGCAACGGACTGTATAAATTGTAATACTAGATTGTAATTTTGTCTAATTTATAATTTTTGTGGCAGTGGAATTGAATGAGTTGCACAAGAAAATAAAATCAGTGCAATGGACTATATAAATTATGAGTGTTCAAGTATTTTAAGATAACAAAATGATCATGCATGCCAAAATTCCTTTAAGGGTGGGTATGCATTGAGTATTTCTATGGATGACTGGGCTTAATGTTCCTGGTGTATCTCTCTAATTGAAGTTCATTATGTGTGGACCACACATAATTGTGTGAAAGGCGATAGACCCTAAAAATACGCGTGTACTGTTGCACCCGGTCTTACCTAGAGTTTAATAAATGTATATGTATGTGTATATGGGATATATGGAAATTTACACAAATTGCAGAATCTCTACTTCGCATTACTGCAGTTATTAAGGAGGTCAAGTATTTGTCCGTTCTTGAGTTAATATTTTGATGATTCGCCTTGTAAAGCTATTGCCAATTATGTTACCACACCCTAAGCCAGACCCGTCTGACATGTGTGAAATCTGTAATTGTATTCAGAGCTGTATTTACACTTTCAAATTTGTTGGAGACTTCAGTTAGATATACATTAAAATAAAAGAGAGTGGCAATTTAGAGCGTTGAAAATGGATTTGTAACTATATGTACATGAGAAGTACAATATTACATGAAATAAAGAGCAAATGGGGCAAATTACCCACTTGGGACAGGTGATTGAGTTTTTGATATGTAGGATAAAAACATAGTTTTCTACCCACTTTTGGTGTTCTTTTACCACCATACCCTTGAGGCTTTAAATGCAACTATGCAAGCCTTTAATATGTATTTCTCTCTTGAAATTAAATACCCCCAATACATAACATACGTGAACTGTGAACACTCCCTTCTTCTTTTTTTGCTTCTTCATTTTTTCTTCTCTTCTTTCTTCTTCTTCTTCTTCTTCTTCACAAAATATCTTTGTGGGCTTTCATCAACAAAATCGCACCAAAAATCGAATAACAAGGTAATGTTCTTCTCCTCCTAATTAGTTAACCTTGTTTAAATCGTTCAAGACCAATATATTTGCAAAATATGAAGTGTTTTGTGAAAGGAAAATTTTTCTCGCATTTATGAAAAACAATGCACGATATCGTGTCATATGGGGCACGATATCGTGCCCCGTATATTAGACACGATATATCGTGGCCGTATATTAGGTATGATATCGTGCCCCGTATATTGCACACGATATATATCGTACCTAATATAGGGCACGATATATCGTGTCCAATATACGGGCACGATATATCGTGCCTCTACGAAAAAAGGGCACGATATATCGTGCCTCTACGAAAAAAGGGCACGATATATCGCCTCTGCGAAAAAAAGGGCACGATATATCGTGCCTCTAAAAAGGCACTATATATAAAAACAGCGCCTTTTTATGTGTTTGCATTTATCAATATTTTTCTTTGTATATAGATGAACTCGCTATCTTGTTGTTCGATTTGGTGGTCATTGGGAAGGTTTAGAATATAAAAGTGGTGAAGAAGAAATTATACGTATTAAACCGGGCAAAATGAATTATAGTGAAATATTGGAGGAGGTTTATGGTGTTGTTGATGTTGATAGGGCGTATACGATTGTATAATGCATTCTATTGTAGATATTTTCGAAACAAACTTGGGAAGTTAAAGTTGAAAAACGATGATGACATTGAAACTGCGTTTGGGAACACCGAGTTACCAGTTGTTTTTGTAACATCGAAAAAGAAAAACGATGGGTGAGACTAGTTCACATAATGTATTGGGAGGTCACTGGGCATAATCGAGTTGAACGTTGAATGTCAACAAGGTGTTGGTGGAAGTTTTATGCAACTAATGGCTAGTTAGAATGATTTTTCAACGATCATTGGGCCTAATTACAACTACATGCAACATCTTGGTTTTCAACAATACGGTGTACCGCACATCAATCCGTATAGTCACGCAGCAGGCTAGTGGAGCACCTTTTATGCATATGAACAATGTTCCAATTATTGATCATCCGCGTCCACTAACACCTACAGTTAATGTTCCAAATATCAATTGTCAGGGACTAGTATAAGGCCAAGCAATGAAGATGGCTATTATCCCGATATGGGTTGTGATAATACGATGTTAATTGTGATAATATCGATCGATGTTGGTTGTGATAATAATGACATTAATTATGGTGCAAACTACGGTCCAAATGATTTTGGTGAGAACTACACCGATGGTGATGTTGGTACCGATGTTGAAGCTAATAATCAATTTGAAAATGACCAAAGAACGTCTTGAATTTGAGGAATTTTGTGAGTGGATCGTAGATTTTAGCGGAGAGAAGTATTTTAAAACCAAAACCAAGATGCAGAGGACGACGAGGTGTTAACTTACATCCAGATATCCATAGAGACAATATGGACGAAACAATAGTGCACACGGGACGAAGTTGGGTGATTCCTGGGACACTCGCACCTTTCAGTTCCTCCCGAGGAACCCGCTGCAGTTGGAAGCATCAGTGGGACATTGCGCAAGGAGCAACATACATGAGCAAAACTCAATTGGATATCGCACTCAGGCATGTATCACCTTGAAAATCAAGTCGAGTATCGAGTTGAACGATCGGATAAGACTCGTTTTCATGCAATATGCAAGTATGAACGATGCCCTTTTCGAATGCGTGCATATGGAAAGGATGGTATTTGGAGAGTAGGGAAGTTTGACAAGCACCATGGATGTGGGTTAAATTTGAATGACAATGCATCTAGGTGGGTGCATTCTAAAAAGTAAGTAGGTGCGTATTTTGCATCTAGATTACTAGTGGAACATTCTCTGCGCTCGTGCAAGAGATATGATAGCGGAGTTGGAATCGCGACATGGGCTTAAAATGAGTTATAATGTTGCGTTGAGTGCAAAACATCATGCCTTTGGGTTGATATATGGAGATAGCAACAAGTCATTCAATCTAATTCCTAAGCATACTTACACGTGTTGAATTTAACGAATCCCGGATCGATAACTAGATGGAAGTCGGATAATTTTAATAGATTCAAGTACGTGTTTTTGCTTTGCATGCATCAATCACCGGATTCCGAACAATGCCCGACCAGTTATTGTGATTGATGGAACACACCTTAAAGGAAAATACCAGGAATATTGTTTGTGGCAAGTGAATAAAAGATGGTAATGAACAGATTTTCCCACTTTCGTTGGAATCGGGGATGTTGAAAACGAGCGATTCTTGGACATGGTTTTGAGATAGTTGAGAGATGCTTATAATTGCCCTCGTGATCATCGATTGTTTCGATCGAAAGACAAAGAAAGCGATAATGCCATAAAAGTAGTATACCCGTAAGCATCACATGGGCTTTGCAGACTTATCATTTGCGAGTAATTTGGCTCAATACGATCAACATATAGTAGCAATGTTTAGGAATGCAAAGCATATTCATACCGCCGTGAAGATTATGATAAGTATTTTGAAAACATAAAAGTTGCTAGTGAGACGGGTGCGTTTAAAAAGTTAGAACGCGGGGGAAGACAGATGGTCTCGAGTTAAGTGTCTGTCGGCGTTATGGGTTCATGACATCAAACTCGGTGAGAGCTTCAATAGTCGGTTATTATGGGCGAGAAAGTTACCTGTTTGTTCTCGTGGCTTGAGTGTGCTCGGACTATTATTGAAAAGTGGTTTTATGAACCACGACCGCCGCTTTGCTAATGATAAAGATCAAGAGCTAACACTTGAAGCAACCAAAAGATTAAATGATGCGGTTGAGATAGGTCGTAGAGAATGGATGTACAATGTCTTAGTAATGTGAGTACAAGGTGAAAGATGGAACAAAGACTTATTTGGTTGACTTATCCCAAAGAACATGCAAACTATCGAGAATTTGAATATGAATTGATGCCTTGCGCCCATGCATGCGCAGCAATTAGGTATAAAGAAATTTAAAATTTTTGTATCAATATTTTCACATAATTCGTTCAATATTTTCACATAATCGTTCAATATTTTCAAATAATTGTTTGTTTATTTGTGCGGGAAGGCGAACCTCAATATCTATTCATTTCTTTGCCCATTATTATAAAAATGAAAATCTTCAAAAAATGTGGGCGGGTGAAGTTTTACCGTTCCGATCCGAGTGAATGGGTTCTACCACAAGAGGTGCGAGACTTAGTATGCAACCCTCCAAATAACCCGAGACAAGCGGTCGCCCTGACAAAAGTAGAGTTCATTCATTTGTTGAATCATCAAGTAATCGTTCACGTAAGAGTCAAATTTGTTCAAGGTGTGGGGGTGCCGGCCACAATCAAGGCCAAATGCACTATGTCATTGCCGCCGATGAGCACGAAAGTGCCTCGGTGACACAATGGCCAAGGTCCTTCGAGACAAGTGCGTAATAAGAAGAAATGTGGAATATGCCGAAAGCGAGATGATCATACCCGTAGAAAATGTCCGAGACGTCCGGATGATGAAAATTAGGCAAAAGTTTATTTCAAATGTAACACTATTTTCTAGAAAAACACACCAAGAGTGAAACTCATTAGTCTAAATGTGTTAATCATGTCAATAGTACCCTTTTTACCTTTATATTTGCACGATATATCGTACAACTATCTCGGCACGATATATTGTTCCCATTATAGTTGTACGATATATCGTACAAATTATAAAAAGGCACGATATATCGCCAAATTATAAAGGGCACGATATATCGTACAAATTATATAAGGGCACGATATATCGTGCCAAAAATATATAAAGGGGCACGATATATCGTACAAATTTTATAAAAGGGGCACGATATATCGTACAAATTTTATATCGTGTCCCAATTGCTCTTATGAATATGTTTGTTATTTTTGTGGATTTCTTATTCGCCTTCATTGTAATTCTCTTAATTTAAAGTAAACAAAATCTTGTTTTTTTAAACAAATTAAGAAAAATCATGCAAAATGAATATTTAATTAAATAACTCAAAATATTTAGAAGATATACAACAATATGTACTACAACTCCCAAGTACTACTATCAAGATCTTGATGGTAAACTTGTCGTGCCATATTTTGCCTTATCTCTCGAATCGATCGCTCCACATACTTCCTATTAATCTTCTTTGGTGATACAACTAATGATAGAATGTATGGCAAATACACCACAACTAGTGGGTCGATTCCGCAAAAAACAATCTTTCTCCGCTTTATGGAGAAGTTCCCACTCGCGCGGACAAAGCTCTTACCTAAGGCGCGTAGAAGGCGACTCGAATAAGTACACATGGGAGCATGCGACGGAGGGGACGTGTGTCGGCAAGACGCCGATTGGCAAAACTATCATCGTGTATCGGGCACATCGAGTCGTACATATGTCTTCGTGGCTCTATGTAGATCCGATCGCACACGACAAAATGGCCCGACAAATTCACAATCATGTACACCTGGGTGAAAACAAAATCAGTAAATAATCAAAAATTTTGAATGAAAAAATGAATAAACTAGTCAAAAAAATAATTATTCAAGTATACCACAGATACAACACTCCATGGACCAGGATTACCCCATCCTCGGGAGTTCCGCGGCCGACAACATCGACCAACTCATCCGCCTCTGTCAGGAGGAATCTCCTCCATGGTCGCCGGGTCATATCTCGTGTCGCAGGATCCGTACCATGCATACGACTCCATATGTGCCGTATGGAATCCTACACATTGAAAAATGTTTATAGGTTAACAAGTATGATTTATTAATTTTACAAGAAATGCGAGACACATAATAAATAAACTAACCGAAAATGTCGTAGATACAATCCTATAAGTTCCCACTTGTTTCTCATGAGGCACAACCCCAAGAAATCGTGGATCGGATAGAAGATGGACAGTATGCATTTATATCTTTATTTAAATGAAAGAAATCAATATTAATCGATAAAATATTCATCAACTAAATAATGCAAAAGAAACTTACATCATTTTCCAACTCTATCTTTGGATCCGCCATTTCCTTAAAAAATGATGGCCCAACAAGTACATAAGCCCCACGTTTCTCCCGCAATTGGACCTCAAATATTAAGACAGTGGAATATAAGATGTAAATACTAAGACGATAAGACAAATGCAAAAATATTTACTTACTCTTCATTAGACTTTAAGAAGCGGGTAAACTCCTTTCTGACGGGGTCAAGGCATGCGAGACACAGATCCCCGAATGGGCGCGAATATGCCGCGACGGGCCGCCTGTCTTGAACCTCGGATCAAGGAAGAGGCGGTGAGGGAAAATCGGAGAGAGGGCTCGTGGACCGGGATACCACGAGTGTCGGAGAGGAGCTCGAATAGGAGACGACAATGGCCCGGAATCGGGATCGACACTCGTGGTCGCGGAGAATGTGATAACACGGGCATAATAGAGTCGACAATGGCGGAAGAGAAGTCGACAATGCCGGAGGGAGGAGGAGGAAGATACGTCACTACCGGAGGAGGAGGAAGAGACGTCACTACCGGAGGAGGGGGAGTCGACATGGCCGGGAGGAGGGGGAGGAGTCGACATGGCCGGAGGAGGAGAAGAGAGTCGACATGGCCGGAGGAGGGGAGGAGTCGACATGGCGGGAGGAGGAGGAAGAATCGTCATCGCCGAAGTAAGAGTCGAGCATCGTCGGAGGAGGAGTCGATCATCGTCAAGGAGGAGTCGAGCATCACGGGAGGAGGTGTCTCGCTGCGATGATCGCTCGGATATCTCGACTACCATGCACGAAGTCATTGTACTGATCAAGGTATGGGAATAGACGCCTAATCTCCTCCCGAATAAGGTCCGGAACTCGACCTATCTCCCGATCCAGCGCGTCGTCCAAGCGAGAACCCTCCTCTCGAGATGACGCTCTCTAACCGAGAAACGGCATCATCGACTCGTGTCTCCAATCGAGCGAACCGCTCCTCCGTAAGTCTCTCGAATCAAGCTGTCGCTGCATAACACCCCGAATCGGTGTCGTCAAGATATCTGTCACGCCAACTCACTGAGATGGATCAACACGAGTATCCCGACGGATGGTGGATCATCGCGCGCATAGTCGCCGTGATGAGATGGATCAACACGAGTATCTGTCGGATCGATCGTCATCCGTCCGGCCATCTAAGGATCATCGGCCTGGATGGGATGATGGACCATCGTCCTAAGGCCGCTTCTCCGGCCTCAATCGTAGAGGAGCAGACAATGTTGGCCTCCTCAAACGGGTCACCTCTCCTCCCCGCCCGCTCTCGTCTCTCGCCCCGGTAAGAGACCTACGTCCCCCGCAATAGGGGGCTGGGTCAGTCGACCGACACTCATCTATGCGATAGGGGCTGGGGTTTAACCATCTGCACTCACCTCGCCCTGTTTCCTCGCTTAAAACCGGTTCTCCTCGGGATGAAGCGAGGAGGACCTAACAAAATAATCGGATCATCGACTCCTCTATATATATATCTTGAGCTCCTCCTCATTCGGTCGGATCCAATATCTCATGACACACTAAAGCCTGTAAATAATATAAATAAATAAATTAATAAAAAATAAATTAATTATTAAATAAATAAATTAAGTAAACACGTTAATACATACCGTGTCAAAGAAAAAAATATGTCATATCGATAGCGGTCTTCGAAAACCTCCAACGAAGGCACCAGCAATCGGGTGTCGATACTGAGTCGCCCCAGGCATTACCCGGCGAGGTATCGCTCGAATGCCCAAATCTGTGAGAACATTGATAAGTATGAAAAAATAAGATTTTTAAATATTTAAAAACTAATTACAAATATAAATAAAATAAAAACATATGCGTACCAACAAGACATAAGTGGCCCCATAAAAATGATAAGAAGGTGGCCGATATCTAGGTGGAACGCCCTTAGTATATCGGCCAAGTGGGCGTAACATCATCGCAGTGCGAATATAATGCATCAATATCTCGAAAGGAGTATTTTGAGGGAACGCCCCCGCTGTGCATCGTCCTCGATCAAAACCACGCCAACGGTTCATGCGGTCTTCGGCCATCGAAACACAAGATCATGTAAAAGGCAAATAACACCTTCGCCACCTTCAGGGCATCGCCTGGTGAGTCACGGAAGGTGCAAGAGCAAATAAATCGCGTAAATGCACGGCGGTAACCCGATCACCCCTAGGCCAATACCGCCTATATATATACCGGTCTCGGGTACCTCAAAATCACCATTAGGGTCAAATGTGGACCACGAAAATCGCAATCCCGATATCATAGCAAAATCACGCCGAGAGAATCGATAGTCCGCTTCTCCGACGTGGAACCAACACTCCGATTCCGGAGCGTCCGCACATGCACCTCCATCGCAACTAATGCATGCTCTTGCCGCATTACATAACCGGCCGTCATACCCAAAATACATAAAATATCCGAACGCCGATCGTCTAAAATGACTATATAAATCATCAGCGATCTCCAAAGAACTCATCTCTCGATGGTCTCGAATAATATTCGATCGAACGTATCCCGCGATGTGGGCCCTCTCGATGATATGAGGGTCTCTTCCATTGTGGACCGACTATAACAATTAATAAATTTCAATTTATTAAGATGAATTGTTGAAAAATTGCAGAATCAGTAGTGAAAAAAAAGATGTGGGACAATATGGATATGGATATCTAAACAAAGAATACATGGAAAGAATACAAAAAACCCATCGCACGATATCGCACCAAGATTTAACGGTGCGTGCGATATCGTGCCATGTTATAACAGGCACGATATCGCCGCTATATACATAGTGCGATCACGGGCACGATATCGCACTAATTATAAAGAGGGCACGCGATATCGCCTGTTATAACATACCACGATATCGCACTACCCATTAAATCTTGGTATGATATCGCACGATTATAACAGTACGCGATATCGCACCTAATTATAACAGGGCACGATATCGCACCCAATTATAATATACCTAGTTACGATATGCGCACGCGATATCGTGCCAAATTATATAAGGGCACGATATCGTGCCTCATCGTCTTCAACACCATATCGTGCCAAAACCAGAAACAATACACCATTTTTCGTATAACAGTCCCACAAAACAACTCAAAACTTCATATATTTCAAACTTTCGAACAACTAAACCCTAATCATTCACATTGTAACAAACACATGAAATATATTTCGAAACTAAACCCTAATCATTCAAAATTTCGAACATTATACACAAACAAAAATTCGAAACTCTACCCTTACTTGTTCGTGAGCGGAAGGGGCGACGGCAGCGGTGGAGGTGGAGGCGGAGGCGGACGCGGCGATGGTGGAGGTGGAGGCGGAGGCGGACGATGACGGCACGATTGAAGCCATTTCTCTTCTCGCACGATGTTGGGCACGAAATGGGTGTTGGATTTCCTTCTATTGTTCTTCTACTGACGACTTGGGCACGAAATGGGGGTGGAATTTTCTTCTCCTTGAAGACTAAGGGGCACGATTTTGAGGTTTTGTTTTGTATTTTGCTTCCTTTAATCCTTTTGACCGAGTTGGCCACGATTTTGGGGTTTTGTTTTGTATTTTTCACTTTTGTTTTGGGAATAGTACGGTTTCCTATACGGTAGGTATTAAATGGTATATTTATGTCTTAGATTTTAAAATTCAAAAACACCAACTTAAAGGAGGGGTATATTGGCCAATTTGGGTAGAAAAGAAGTTTATTATCCTAGTGGATAGAAAAGAGTACCCACTATCCACAGTGGGTACTTTAAAAATTTTCCCGAAATAAATTATCGGTAGAATCTTTTAGGGTCGACACAACTTCCAAAAAAAAAAAAGCTACTAGAAAATGATCTTTTCGGTGTCTCCAATATCAACAAATTTTACGTATGATAGGGGTGTAATGACATGTCACCAACTCCTTCTCGGTAACTATTGTAGTAACTCAAGTTTTGAAAGAATTATAGCACGGATATTTACCAAAAGTTTTGCGGAGTAAAGATGTGATTGCAGATGTGGTCACATTCACAATCACATGCAATGAATTTTGAAAACAATAAAGACACACACGAAGTAAAAATTGTCTACAAGCCAACAAGCTTGTAGACGTGCCAATATGGCGAAACTTTCCCTTTGGTACAAATCGATTGATTCCGTATACGTAAATACTAAAACCAACTAGTAGAAACTCAACGAAAAACTCCTATCTAGAGTATATCGGACCTGTGTAATTCAACTCATCCAACAATAGACATGTGTGGACTTCGTTAATCACAATACAAAAACAATGGATGAAAAACCTAACAAACACAATCGCAGTGGTGAATGTGATCTCGAGATGTAGTCACATTCGAGATCACATCTAGGGGCGAGACTCCTTGTGCTTGTATGACTCTTAACTCTCTCAAGACTCTTGTATCTCTCGGTATATTTCTTGTGTATTGATTGTGGACGTCCTCTTCTCTTTATATATGCGTCCAAACCCTTCAAGAGTCCTAATAAACATGGAAAGAAGATATATACAAATATATGACAAGTATATCACTTATGTTAGGAAACAAGATAAATATCAAAGAGTCCTAATATATCTATACCATATCAATATGAAATTGTTTCTAATCTATTTACAACTCAATCTTACCATAAGTCAGAAAGGCAAAACAAATCAAAATCCGATCTTTTATTTTAGGAAATTACTTGGCGAAAATTAACGCCTAACAATCTCCCCCCCTTTTTGCCTTTCTGGACAAAACACTTATCAAGCACAAAACAAACAAACTCCCCTCAAAAAAAAAACAACTCCCCTAAATATCATCTTTGAGTAAAAATATCGAAACAAATGCGATCACATTTGGATCACATTCATAATCTGACAAAGAAAAATCCAAAGAAACTCAATCAAATATCAAATATCCAGAAAACTCCCCCTAAATGGAAAGCATCACAATCAACCTTTTTCTCCCCTTTTTGTCCGGAAAACATAGGTAACAATCATGTATGCTCCCCTCATGTGGACACGTAAAAGTTTATTTCATATGCAAAAATTTGAGGAGAATAAAGGATCATAAGACTCGAGAATTTTGGAAGATAACCATCGAATCAAGATTTTCCATAAAATGGAATCCTACAAATCAATGACACTCTTAACCAAAGATATAGATAATTAGGAGCAAAATCTATTCAAATCTTCCAAGTCCTTCAAACCGTGTATAACCCACCAATTATTATCCATCAAGATTTTCAAGATTTTGTGAAAGAGAAAAATATTATCCTCAAATTATATATGGAAACCAAATCTCAAAGAAAGAATCCAAGATCACGGGACATGCAAACCTAATATGCCGAATGCAGCAAAAATAAAAAAAAGCGCACACACAAGGTGAAAAGTGTCTTTGCGGCAATGGATGTAGGTTCAAATGTCGTCCCATTTTGAGTCACACTGCACTCGCCGATTCAATGAATCGCAATCCGAAATCCGACTTATCAAAATTTTCGAGTTTTCTTCACTTTTTCCGAGTCTCATGAGGGAGTTAACCAAACAGGAGCTTTCACTCAAGTGCAAAGGTAGCTCTTTTTCACATGATCATGCCTTTGTTAAACAAAGAAGATGCTTGATGAAATAGGTCACAAGGAATAGCCGCACACAATGGGTTGGTAGCTTTTTCTGGAAGGCCTCCAAACATGATCAAGACTTTATTTTCAACTCGCCATTGGGAAAAATATCATCAATTTTTGAATTGGAGAGATCGACTCACACCAGTTTTCCAACGGAGACAATATATGTGACTAGTTCGAACCATCAATCCACTTTTTCTTTGAAATGCATGAAAGCTTATAATGCGGGGATGCCTAAAAAAATGAAAAAGAAATAGAGGAGAAGAGAAGGGATGCGATTTTGGATGTCACAAGCGGATGTGATGTGCAACGTCGTGACATCTCGTGTAACATCTCAAACAACACACAAACCGAGAGACTTCCTTAGATTGGAGAATCTCTCAAAACCAAAGCCTTGGTGAAGATGTCGACAAGTGATTTTGATGTAGCAATATACTCAATTCGAATAATATTTTTCTCAACTAAATCTCGAATAAAGTGATGTCTAATATCTATGTGTTTAGTACGAGAGTGTTGGACATGATTTTTCGAAATATCAATCGCACTCATATTATCACAATAAATGGTTAAAATATCACAATGAAAATCATTTTCTTTTCTATATCGATCAAAATGTTCATGCAAAGCATTATTCCGAACATCATCTTTCAAAGAATCAAACACATTTTTAGGCTCAGAAAACGTGACACAACAAGAGATTCTTACCATTGAACAAGTAGAAGACAAACACACTAGTCTTACCATATCTCGATAGTTTACCCTTTCTTTCTTTATAGTTCTTATGCCTTCGGAGACATCACCTATGACTTGAGAGATTGGATGATTCTTTTGAATCCTTGTAGGTATGTCACCGCCACGATCCACGATTGGGTTATTGGTTTCTTCCAAGGTTCATTCATTGTCGAATCGAGTTTGACTCAGGCACCGGGCAGCCAGACACGGATGTGGGCTCGATGCCGTCACATTTGGTTTCGCATTTGAGACTGTTGTGGATGGAGTCATCACATTCTCCATTATATTTGTGCTACATCCTTTCACAAGGCGATCTCAACAAACTCGAGCGAGATCCACCACATTATCTTCTTCACTCTTTCCGCAATATCCGAGAGATGATCGAAGACAACATTTCTGATTCCATGATCGTCTTAGTACGAAGATTATAAATTCGATAGGCATGACTATTCAAGTGTAGCCTAGAAAAATACACTTGTCACTTTTGGAATCAAATTTACCAAGATTATCACGATCATTAAGAACATAGCACAAACACCCAAAAACATGAAAATATTTGAGGTTAGGTTTCTTTCCCATAAGAATTTCATAAGGGGTCATCAAACTTCCAGGCCTCAAATATACACGATTGGCAATATGACATGCAGTATTTAGAGCTTACGCCCAAAACCTTTTGAAAGTCTTTTAGAACTCAACATAACACAAGATGTCTCATGCAATGTACGATTTTTCTGTCCGCCACTCCATTTATCTTTGTGGAGTTTTAGGTACGAAAAATTCATGAGAAATTCTCTTTCTATCACAAAAAGCCGAGAAAGAAGAGTTTGCAAATTCTTTACCATGGCCCGACCTAATTCTAACAACTGGTAGCCTATACTGATTAACAACTCTTCTATGCCAACTTCTAAATACTTCAAATGTTTGATTTCTCACGTAAAAAAATAGATCCAAGTAAAACGTGAAAAGTCATCAACAATCACAAAAAAATATTTCCTTCCACCAAGACTTTCAACTTCGATTTGGACCCATAATGTTCATATGAAGCAATTCAAAACACCGTGTGGTATTGAAATGAGATAACATTTGGTGTGACACTCGCTTTGTTTACTCTTTTGACAACTTTCACACACATTAGCATTCTTCATGCAAAATCTCGGTAAACCACGAACAACCTCAAATTTCACAATATCCCTCATTTTCTCAAAACCTAGATGACCTAATTTTTGGTGCCATATGTCGATTCATCTGTGTGTGTGCGATGTGACACATTTGTTTATTAGCATCGATAGCGATTATCGATGATCTCATACCAAAGAAAATACACGTGTTAGATTCATTAAAAACCTCACAAGATTTTTGTTGAATTTAACATAAAGGTTATTATCACACAATTGGCTAATACTAATGAGATTAGCATTTAGACCATCCACATGCAATACATCCCGTAGCCTGGTAGGCCATCAACATTCAAAGTTCCCTTTCCAACAATTTTTCCTTTACCTCCGCCTCCATAAGTCACATTACCACCATCATGCTTCTCATAGTCAGTCAAATACTCCAAAGTACTGGTCGTACATGGTCGTGAACACCCGCTATCAAAGTACCAAGATCCTGCAATGTTAGATCTCAAAGAAGTATAGATAACATGACATTTAACATCGATTTCTTAACCCGCAGATTTGCAAAAATTTGAAATGTGATTACGAGGATGTCGTAACATTTCGGATGACATCTGACATGCATAATTTTTGTTCGTCAAATCTGATTTCATTTTGTAACAAAATGGCCTAATGTGTCCAGGAGCATGACAATAGTGACAAATAAAGTGGCGTTTACGAGGTTTAGATTTCGGGAAAATTTCCTTTTATTGTTGGAGGAATCGGGATTCTCCTTGTTCTTTTGCTTTAACAAAAACCGGAGTTTTATAACCAAGGCCAACTTTATCATCACTACTCATGGAGAGAATATCATCCAATTTAGCTTTCCCAGAATTAAACTTTTTATGCTTTCAAGAGATTCTTCAAGTTTAGAATTTACCTTTTCGAATTCGATTCTTTCTTGGTAGGAGAGACTTCTAACCCGGTAATCACTTCCCTTTGATCATCATTCTCCTTCGAGTCGATCATTCTCCTTCTTCATCATTTCATTCACTTTAATCCTCTTCACCCAATCCCGATATAGACTCGCGACGTGTCTTCCAAACTTTCACCATCGATTCATCAACCTTTGTTCAATATCGTCGGGAGAGAGGTAGAATTGAAACAAAAAGATTAGAGTCGGATAAGAGATCTTGATCTTGAGATGTGACCTCGGATGTGATTAGGGAGGTGTGATCACATCTCGGGCTACACCTCCGGAAACACTGCAGGATTTATTTGGAGAGACATTCGATCTTTCACCAGGGTGGTCGAACCTTGTGATCTTCTTTTCGGACATCGTTCTCATTGTCGATTTATAGTCACTTAAGGTGACACTCAAACTCATTCCTTTTTTCACAAAAATATTTGCACATTTTTCAAGCGAGGGACGAAAAGTAGGGATACTAGGAATTTCCATGCTAACAAATATACAGGATCAACACTTAGTGTCGTCAAGTGTAGGCTCTGATACCAATTGAAAGAATTATAGCACGGATATTTACCAAAAGTTTTGCAGAGTAAAGATGTGATTGCGGATGTGGTCACATTCACAATCACATGCAATGGAATTTTGAAAACAATAAAGAGACACACGAAGTAAAAATTGTCTACAAGCCAACAAGCTTGTAGGCGTGCCAATATGGCGAAACTTTCCACTAGTACAAATCGATTGATTCCGTATACGTAAATACTAAAACCAACTAGTAGAAACTCAACGAAAAACTCCTATCTAGAGTATATCGATCTGTGTAATTCAACTCATCCAACAATAGACATGTGTGGACTTCGTTAATCACAATACAAAAAAACAATGGATGAAAAACCTAACAAACACAATCGCATGGTGAATGTGATCTCGATGTAGTCACATTCGAGATCACATCCGGGCGGCGAGACTCCTTGTGCTTGTATGACTCTTAACTCTCTCAATACTCTTGTATCTCTGGTATATTTCTTGTGTATTGATTGTGGACGTCCTCTTCTCTTTATATAGGCGTCCAAACCCTTCAAGAGTCCTAATAAACATGGAAAGAAGATATATACAAATATATGACAAGTATATCACTTATGTTAGGAAACAAGATAAATATCAAAGAGTCCTAATATATCTATACCATATCAATATGAAATCTTTCCTAATCTATTTACAATTCAATCTTACCATAAGTCTAGAAAGGCAAAACAAATCAAAATCCAATCTTTTATTTTAGGAAATTACTTGGGCTAAAAATTAACGCCTAACAAGTTTCTTGGGTTAATTACACTTGATGTATGTCTCATTGAACTTATAATACATCACTTTTGAAGCTTTTAATTATTCTTGAAGCAGTCAAATGAACTAGGAAGTGTTGAGGTTAAGAACAGTGGAAACGCACGTGTCCAAGTTCCTAGACAGGAGAACTCAGTGAACGATTTTTCTTCTGGACCTGCGTCATGCATGGGTGCTAGATGTAGCACGAAAGCTAAATCTGCAAAACATGCCAAAAGTGTTGCTCAAGAACCAAAGTTAGGTAAAGTGAGGTTACACCATGTGGGCGTGTATGATTGATCATAAATTAATTGGAATTTATTTTCTAACTGATACCTATTTTCTTGCAGAGCCAGTTGATAACTTTAATCTAACTGGCTGCTGTCGGTATGACAGCTCTTTAGGTGAGCCTTCTTTTACATACACTGTTTTAAACCCGACGTTGATCTGGTTTTGTGAATGGAGTTGCTACTGCAACTAGAATTTATAAAATGATAGAAGAAAAATACTTTTTGGCAGGCTTGTTGACAAAGAAATTTATCAAACTGATCCGGGAGGCTAAGGATGGAACTCTTGATCTAAACAGGACTGCAGATGTTTTGGATGTATCACTTTTTATTGACTTGATGCTTAGAAGCCTAAATCCCGTCATACTGCAATGGAATGCTTGTATAAATAAAAACTAGTGCCCCTTCCTTTTTATTGTTGTACAGGTCCAGAAGAGGAGAATTTATGATATTACAAATGTTCTTGAAGGGATTGGGTTGATAGAAAAGACGACTAAGAATCACATACATGTTGGGTAAAATTTCTCGGTGTATGGTTTTTTTTTGAAGAAAATGGTACTGGATATATAGTGTATGGTTTAAGTCGAGGCCTGATTTGAATCGAGTCTCCGCAAGATTTAAAACGCCCGCACACCGAGTGCTTACGGTTCCGGCGTTCGCCTCTAAGATACAACGACTTTTACGTCTCGAGTTTACAAAGACTTGCAAACTCGAAACACAAATGAACAACAAAAAGTTCGAACTTTCAAGCTTTGAAGGAGGAAAAGGGCAAGATGCAAAAATGCAATGCTCGATTAATGTTATCCGATTATTTTCGTCTCTTTCGTGTGTTTTTCAGTCACCAGGGATCGAATTTTATAGGCTTTAGACGCCCGTATGGAAAGAACATGTCTTTTGGCTCGAAAAAGACACCTTTTGATCGAACAGGACACACTGCAGGAGCACGGCCAGACGCACAGCGGGCGTGCTTTGCCCGTGGCTCAAACTTTCGGCACCAAAGACGACCCAGGACGCACGGGCGCGTCCGCCTGCCCGTGCGTGTAGGTGGCAAACTCTCGGCAGAGTAGCACGACCCGACCGCACGGGGCGTGCTCTCTGCCCGTCTTGTGGGCGAGAAAGTTTTTTAATTAATTACAAAAATTAATTAAATATTTTAAAGGTTTTTGGTCCAAAAAGAATAAAGGGCCTTGAAGCCCAAGCCCAAGCCCACGACCGGACCGGCCGGGCCGAGCCGAGCCGGCCGGCGGCGGCGGCGGCGGGCAGCAGGCAGCGTGTGTGCTGACCAAACCCACAAGCATGTAGAGTCCTCTCCCTTTAAAAACTTTGGTGCCCCCAAGGGCCCAAACCCATTTGTCAACTTGGGATAAATAAAGTGTGCAACTTTACCTCCTTTTTTTCCTATGTGGGATGGAGCATCTCTCCTCCCCCACATTTTCCATTTTCCATACCATTTATTTGTATTAAGTGGCTAACTTCTTGCATTAATTTCTCATTCACCAGGAATCGGTTTGAGAAATTCCAAATGCCATTCTCATCTACTCTCTTAGTAGAATTTTTACAAATAATTTAATTCCATTTTTCACAAATGGAAACCACTTAATTAATTGGTCAAAATCGGGTCAACACCCCATTTATCAAAGACCAATTCCAACAATCCCCCACATGAATGAAATTAATGCATGCGTGTATCTTGATTCGCTTGAAAGTCTCGGCGAATCGTTATTGCATCGAGGATAGGTAGCTTGTGGCTTTGAACCTTCCTTAGTAAAGTCTTATCGGATTTACTAGCCGCTTAAGTGACGCGATGTCTTGAACTACTCGGTAGTTTGTGTAAACCAAGACAACAAAGATTTACACAATAACAACTCTAACACTTGTTGTTCTCACGTTGTGTCCATTTCGCCCCCCCTGGACCATATCTTAGATTCATAAGTGTTTCTTTCGAAGCGGCCATTACTTCTCACTTATATAGGTGATCTCCTATTGAAGAGTATCCGCAATACTCCACCTTTCGGTATAGGAATCATTAAAAGTCTTAAACTTAACCTCACCACATTCGAGGTTTAAATACACTTGGATGTATCGAGAATGAGCTAACACATTTTCCAAGTGTTGTTTGAACATTCATAACTTAGTTGTCCCCATTGAACCAAGGTCTTGGGATCTCCAATTCACAAGGTTGGGTTACCGCTTATGAACATTCTTTAAGTTGTGGATTTTAAACCCATTCCCTTAACGGTTTATACTGGTGATCTCGATTTATGCCTTTTGTAAGCGGATCCAAGGTTTTCCTTTGACTTCACGTAGAAATAATCGAAATAACCCCATTCGAAATCAACTGTCTAATGGTATTGTGTCTCCGACGTATATGTCTAGACTTACCATTATACACATCTTGCTTTGTGCCCTTCCGATTCTTTGATTGACTATCACGGTGTATCATAACAAAGCAGAGGCTTATTCCAACAAGGAATATCCTCTAAGAAGTTTCTAAGCCATTCTCGCTTTTCTCCGGCTTTATCCAAAGCAATGAACTCGGATTCCATAGTGGATCGAGCTATGCACGTCGTGCTTAGAAGACTTCCATGACACCGCTCCTCCACCTATTGTGAAAACAAATCCACTTGTGGACTTGGAGTCTTTTGTGTCCGATATCCAATTGGCATCACAAGTATCCTTCTAATACTCGCTTGGATATCTTGTATAAAGTATTCCATAGTTCATGGTATACTTTAAATATCTAAGTACCCTTGTCACGGCTTTCCGGTGATCCGTCTTGGGTTACTTGTGAACTACTTAGTTTGCTCACGAATATGCAATGTCCGGGACGTGTACGATTCGTTAAGTACATCGATCGCCAATTACCCTTGCATATTCGGTGAGAAACTGTTCGCTCTATTCTTGGCCAAGTGTAGACTTAGATCTACAGGTGTCTTCTTAGGAGGACTATCAAAAGCATTAAACCTTTTGAGTATGCTTTCGACATAATGGGATTGTGACAAGACAATTCCATCTGAAGTTCTAGAGATTTTAATCCCTAAAATAACATCAGATAATCCCATATCTTTCATGTCAAAGTTCTTCTTTAACATGTTCTTAGTCTTCATGATTAAATCATGACTACTTCCCATAATCAACATATCATCTACATAAAGGCATACTATGACGTAATCATTTGTAGTACCTTTAATGTAGACGCACTTGTCACATTCATTGATCTTGAAACCGTTTGACTTCATAGTCGAGTCAAACTTTTCGTGCCATTGCTTAGGTGCTTGTTTTAGTCCATAAAGTGACTTAACAAGTTTACACACCTTTCGCTCTTGACCGGGTGCAATGTACCCCTCGGGTTGTTCCATATAAATTTCTTCTTCAAGTTCCCCATTCAAGAAGGCAGTTTTAACGTCCATTTGATGTATCTCAAGGTTATGCAAAGTGCAATAGCAATGAGAACACGAATGGACGTAATCCTCGTGACCAGGAGAATATGTATCGAAGAAATCATATCCCTCCTTTTGTCTAAACCCTTTAGCTACCAATCGGGCTTTATACTTGTCAATAGATCCATCTCGCTTTATACTTCCTTTTAAGGATCCACTTGCATCCCAAAGGCTTGCAACCGGCGTGGGAGATCAACCAACTCCCAAGTGTGATTTTGCATGATGGAATCTATCTCATTATTGATAGCTTCTTTCCGAGAGGAGCCTCTGGACTAGACAAAGGCTTCTTGAATAGTTTGGGGTTCATTTTCTAACATATAAGTTAGAAAATCGGGACCAAAAGACTTAGCTACTTTTGTCCTTTTATCTTTGCGTCTTGGTTCCTCTTCATCATCACTTTGAGGTAACCTTGGTTTCATAAGTCCGTTTACTCGAACTTTCTTCTTTCCGTTCTTTATTCGGAAAGATATTCTCGAAGAAGAACAAAGCATTCCTTGATTCAATGATCATACCTTCATTTATATCAGGAATAGCCGACTTGTGCACTAAAAAGCGATATGCACTACTATTGTTAGCATATCCAATGAAAGCACAATCGATCGTCTTCGGACCGATTCTTACTTGTTTTGGCTTAGGTACTTGACTTGACTTTAGCCAAACACCCCCACACTTTAAGGTATTTGTATGACGGTTTACGTCCCTTCCATAACTCATATGGAGTTTCATTTTTACCTTTGTGTGGGATCTTATTAAGAATGTAGTTCGCAGAAAGTATGGCTTCCCCCCACAAGTTTTGGGGTAAGCCAGAACTTAGCAACATCGCATTCATCATCTCCTTAAGAGTACGATTCTTGCGTTCTGCAACACCATTTGATTGAGGTGAGTAAGGTGCAGTCGTTTGATGAATTATACCCGCTTCCGAGCAAAATTCTTCAAACGGAGCAACATACTCTCCGCCTCTATCACTTCGAATCATCTTAATTTTTGATTAAGCGATTTTCAACTTCATTCTTATAAGTTTTAAAAGCTACTAAAGCTTCATCTTTGCTTTTCAAAAGATAGACATAACAATATCTTGTGCAATCGTCTATAAACGTTATGAAGTACTTCTTACCACCTCGAGTTTGCACAAGTTTTAAGTCACACACATCCGTATGAATTAACTCGAGTGGTTTTGGTTCTCGTTTACCGAATGAAACGGTGCCTTGGCCAATTTTGCTTCAACACAAATTTCGCATTTGTCTTGTGAATCGGTTTTAAACGTAGGTATTAATTCCGATTCACTAACCTTTTAATTGTGTTGAAGTTTACGTGTCCTAATATATCATGCCATAAATTAGAACAATCCAACAAGTAAAATGAAGTAACGTTTTATTCTTCGCCTCTTGGCGAAAAAAGCGACATTACAAACATTTTAAACAGGCCCTTATCAAGGTAACCTTTACATAAAAGCGACCATTCTTGGTCATTACAAACTTATCGGACTCAAACACTAGCTTTAAATCCGGCCTTGCTAAGCAACGGACCGAAACCAAGTTCTTGCGGATGTCCGGGACATGCAAACACATCTACAAGCGTAAGCTCCTTCCGGAAGTCATCTTGAGCACCACCTTTCCAAGCCCAACGATGTTGGAAGTCGAGGAGTTCCCATGAACAACTTTCTTCCATTAATCGGAGTGTAGGAGGAGAACATCTCCTTATCGGCACAAATGTGACGAGTAGCCCCGATATCTATCCACCACTCCTGGGTTATCCACCATATTGGCTTCAAACACAACGGCGGAGAGATCGAGCTCCAAGTCTATTGGAACCGACTTGTCCTCCGTCACATCGCTTGTTGGTTGCCACCTTGATTGCCCTTCTTTGGGTGTCGGCAATCCTTCGCCATGTGGTTCGGTTTGCCACAATTGTAGCAATTTCCTTGAACTTTTTGGCCTGCCTTTCTCCTTCCCGGAGTCTTTACGTTTCTTGCAAGTGTCTTGACTCAAAGCAAGATTGGCCTTAGCCTCCATTTAATTAATTACAAAAATTAATTAAATATTTTAAAGGTTTTTGGTCCAAAAAGAATAAAGGGCCCAAGCCCACGGCCCGGACGGGCCGGGCCGAGCCGGCCGGGCGGCGCGCGTGTGCTTTGACCAAACCCACAAGCATGAGTCCTCTCCCCTTTAAAAACTTTGGTGCCCCCAAGGGCCCAAACCCATTTGTCCAACTTGGGATAAATAAAGTGTGCAACTTTACCTCCTTTTTCCTATGTGGGATGGAGATCTCTCCTCCCCCACATTTTCCATTTTCCATACCATTTATTTGTATTAAGTGGCTAACTTCTTGCATTAATTTCTCATTCACCGGAATCGGTTTTGAGAAATTCCAAATGCCATTCTCATCTACTCTCTTAGTAGAATTTTTACAAATAATTTGATTCCATTTTTCACAAATGGAAACCACTTAATTAATTGGTCAAAATCGGGTCAACACCCCATTTATCAAAGACCAATTCCAACAATACATTGGAAGTACGTTACTATCATCTGTATGTACTTGTATCTTTTCTCATCTAATTGTTTTCTTATAATCCATGGAGATGTGTTGTCACAGAGGATTTGGGACCTTTGGAAAAGAGCGGGAGGATGAATTCTGTCACTTGAAGGTGCAGTTATAGTACTCCAACTGATGGCAATTGTTTTTTAATGAACAAGTGTACTTTTATCATTAGCTGCAATTGTACAAGATTTTCTGTTGTCCAAAAATGTGATTCTTTTTGTGTTTTGATTGTTTATATGAAATGGCACGGCTCGAAGTTTATCAAATTTGAATTGAGCAACAGATCATTTTATTGTCATGACAGGCTGAAGTTGAACATTTATCTGCCAAAGATTGCAGGCTTGACGATCGCCTAAGGTTTGAGCAATTAAAGGAAGTACAGATATTTACAATCGAATAGATTAAGGTGGTTTGCTAACAACTAATCTTTACTCAGGGACAAACTGTCATTGCCATTGAAGCTCCTCGTGCAAGCTTTGTCAAAGTGCCGGATCCTGACGAGGTTGGTAGTTTTGATAATCCTGGTTCACAAATTTGCTTATATGTTAATTTACTATAATTATTGTTCCTACAGGACATTGGTTTTTCTCAGAAGCAGTATAGACTTATTGTAAGAAGCACCACTGGACCAATTAGTGTGTATCTCCTAAGGTATTTATTGCAAGATTATGAGACGTCGAAGCTGTAACTCAAAAATAATTGTTTTGAAGTGTTCCACACTTCCACTTATGTACTATATCTCATGCATGCATACGTTTAGACACTCGATTGATTTTCACTGAAGGAAACTAGTATTTAAGTGAGAACAACTTATTGAGGGACATTCACATAAACCTCATACTGTCAATTTATAGGAAAAACGAAAAGAAAAGCAAGGACATATCCATCAAGCGCGCAAAATTGATGGATCCGTTGGCGTGGACCGGTAGCAGTAGGATCGACGATGCGGATTTGTGTTCAAGTCCTTGTGATACTTCAACAAGCTCAAAAATATATGGGGTCCAGAAAATAGTACCATTGGATGGTGGTGTAAGTTCGTTTTAACTAGCCATTGTTTTTTTTTTCTATTTGCAGATTGATGATGACTACTGGTTGAGATCAGATCATGAGGTGAGTGCATTAGATTTGTGGAGCACAGAAGAGTTGTAGTATTATTACTTCTTAATGGAGTTCCAGTTTCTAACCAACATCAGGGAAATATGAAGGATAAATCTTTTTGGATTTTGTATATAATTCTTGATAATTTGTCTTTACTCCTGAAAAAATTGTTGTGAAAATCCCTGGTGGTAGTTCACCAATAATTATGGGTTTCTAGGTAGAAAATAAGAAGGGTTATTGCTGGAGCTCTTCCAAAGTTCCAATAGGTGTTCTTAGTTACTAAAAGCTAGAAAATAGAATGTAAATCTGTAGCAACTATGGCCTAATTGTTAACTTATCAATTTCGGCAGTTTATTCTGCACTTATTTATTTTTGCGTCTGTTTTTTCTGCTTTCAGTTTTACATGTTGCATTTGCTTTATTTTCGACATTACAAATTTGGGTCCCTTATTGCATTATTTATGGTGCCAGGATTTTTCTTGGAATAATTTCAACAATAAGACTTTTGAGTTTTAGTGATCATATAAAAAAATTAATGTTAAATAATAGCTATTTTCTTTGATAAAAATATAAATATATGCCCACATGAGTTGAATAAGAAATTCATATTTTTCTTGGCATAATATGTTACACTCAGCCAAATGTTAACTTAACATTTTCCTATACAGTAGGTCTCTTGTGACTTGTGAGACCGTCTTACGACGGTCAAATTATAACTCATTTATAAAAGTCACCAATTGATTAGCCCACACAAGTCACACAAGCGCAACAAAAAAACCCTTACCTCAAGTGACCCCCAAGGACTTGCTGCAAACCTTTAGCAGAAAGGAAAGAATTTAATTTTGCGGTTTTCGCGCTCACGGCATAACTTATCCAGCCCAATCTTGAGAGATCCGATTAGAGATGGCGGCATATGGCTTATCCTTGAGCTTTAGCAACTCGAGGTGGGGCTACTACTTACATCACTGCTATTCACACGACCTCGCCTATTGTCGGTGACGATGCTATTACAACCATTCATCTTCTTCAATTTCCTTCCATCCATTTTCAATGCTCTTTTTCTACAAAGCAGGCATAGAAATGGAGAAAGAAGTTCCAATGTTGAGAGTAAATGATGATAGCTTTGAGTGGTTGTTTGTTTATTCGATATCTTTGTAGAATCTTAGAATGATGAATTTTTCTTTTTTTTTCTTTTGGGAGTGGTGATGAGATGATTAAGAGGAAGGAATTGATGAGGTTGATGTATATTGGGAATCATGATTGAGAAAAACTAATATTTTAAGGGGACAAAAATAATACTTTTTAATGAAAAATTAATATTTTAATTAGAAAATCTAATATTTTTCAGTTTTTCATGTGTACAATTAATATTTTTCGAGGAGGTTGACAACTAATTTTTTTAAGTAAAAAATTAATATTTTTCAAGGAACTATTAATATTTTTAGGAAAACTACTAATATTTATTAATAAAATAATTGTTTTTTAGAAACTACTAATATCGTTTTGTTACTTTGAAAACAAATACTTTTTAGAGTAAAAGCGATACTTTTTTAATGAAAACCGATACTTAAACAAGGTTATGTATAACTTTGCATCTAAATAATATTAATTTTGTTATTTTGATAACATATACTTTTCAAAGTTGAGAATGATACTTTTTAAATAAAAAGTGATACTTTTCAAGTTTAATGTGGTACTATGTGACTCACTGCTTAATATCACAAAATCACTACTACCCAAAAAATTACTTTGAAAATGTATATTTTTTTGAGTAAAAGTGATGCTTTCATTTAAAATTGAAATACTTTTTAGTTCAACATATAATACTTTTCTTTTGAACGTGTAATACTTTTCAATCAATATACAATATTTTTTCACTTAAACATGTCATACTTTTCACTTAGTCAACATGTAACACTTTCATTAAATTCAACTTATTGTAATATTTTTCAGTTAAACGTGTAATATTTTTTACATAAAATATAATACTTTTAAGTTCAAGTGTAATACATCTCGATTCAACATGTAATATTTTTACTTAGAAATTGAAGGCACAATTCCCTGTCGTACATCCACCATGAATAAACCCAACCACAAGAGCTTCCCAAGAACATCAACAAAAGAGTTTTAGCATATCTCTAGGTAAATTTTTTCTTTTTATAAAAAAATAAAAGTAACTAACATATATTTGGGTCCAAACATAAGAAATTTGGTGAAAACCCTATCATCGTACAACCCAAAATTCCTTCTCCATGTAACATATTATAATTAGACAATAAGTAATCTTTTTTGAATCCACAATAATAAAAGAAAAAAATATACACAAATCACACTTTGCAGGTCAAATCCAAACCAAAATTTTATTTCTTTTTTCGATTTTGCTTTCGACAAGCCCATGGTTGCACCCTCTCACCAATGTGCTCAAGTGGCGAACATATGATCGAATAGCTTGATATGTCCACCGATCTCATGTTGCATAGATGCTAATAACTTGCTTCAAATTCGTAAACTGTATGACAATGTATTATTTCTTCATGAGAGATTTATTTAGCAAAAGAAAGGAAGAGAGATGCACAGAGAGAGGAAAAAAACAAGAGGAGCAGAAACTGAGAGATAGAGACAGACGAAGGAGAGAGACAACAATGAGAAAAAGGAATAAGAAAATACCGGCTTACGGAAGAAAGAGAAACAAAGCTACAACTAAAAACTGAGAGAGAAAAAAGCAGCGGGTCAGGCGGATATGCTTGGGTTGGATCGGGTCTAGTCCGTCTTACGGAAAAAGATCGTCAGAAACCGTTTTATATAAGTCTTTGTCTTTCCTATAAGTTCAAGTAAACAACCATCGGAACGTAGGGTGTTCATAAATCATGATTCGTTATCCAAATTCCAAGCGAACTCAAACCATCCAAAAATTGGAGTTTGGGTGAAATTTGTTACCAAACAGAAATATTCCATTTCGTAAACGAAATGAGACAGGATTGACTAATCTGTTTGCACTGAACAAAATTGGTTTGGTCTTTCATCATTAGCTTTGCAAGAATAACTGTTATACGTTTGGCAGACCTATTATTATAGATTTATCTTTAAAGGGAATAAGAAACGTATGATGACTTGCCTACCAAAAATCATCATTGACATCTACGGACTGCATCATATCTAGGAAATTGAAACGAAAAGAAAAGAATGATACGAGACTCAACAAAGCATTACCATGAAAGATCACATTATTATTTCTGTTCAATTACTTGTCATTTTCACACCCCATGGACCCTCCGAACAAATTGAATTATCACAATCAAGCCCCACCTACTTTTCCATCAGGTACGAAGAAAGATCACAGGAAAATGTTTCAATTGCCTTAATAGATATGAAGCTAAGAGTTTCAATCCATACTCACAAATCCATTGGGCTTGTAATTTTTAATGAGTTGGGAGAAGTGAAGGAAGCTGATAAACCTCAAAGACTCACATTCATCAATATCCTTGCATCCAATTGAACTACAAGGCTTCGTGGTATCCATTGAACTTGTTTGAATACAATGAATTTCAAATCCGATGTTAAGCTATTTTTTTATTTCAAATACATCTTATGGAATCATTTGAAATCCTTCCCACAAATCCAAATCCATCCATCGAAATGGATATTGAAACCCAAATTTATTATTTGTTAGTGATGAATTATCAAGTGACAGAATGTACATTAACATCAATAATCCAGAACATTATCTATTCACCTACCAGCCTAATTACATGTGGAATTATTTACCACTCTATGTTCCGCGATTTGATGCTCCACGCGTTCTCCTAGACCTTGCTTGTGTCACTCTTACAGCCAAGCTCGCATCTAGTGAAGGAGATTCATTGTTCTCATTTGCTGCTGGAGGCACCGAATCAATTTGTACTACCTGCCCTTCATTCGAAACTGAAGACTTACTACGCTCAACAACGGATTGTGATGGTGTCGATTTTTGTTCATTCAAAGCTGTGGAAGCAGTTGTTGCTTTTGAATCTTCTGAAAGCCCAGCTTCTTCTGTTGTGTCATCTTGCTGCTCGTTTGAAGATGTATTCGAAACAGGAGAAGAGGGTTGTCCATCCTGCGGCTGTGTTGTAGAGGGCCTAGAGGCTGATCTTAGGTTTGACGGCACATTGGGTTTCTGGACTCTAGTACCCTGCTGATGTGGCACCAAGATGGAAAATCTTAAATTGAGAACGAAGATTTTAAAGCTAAACGAAAAACGCAAAATGAGTTTGAATGATTCAGTGAGGAATCTAACAGAAGACAGTAGACAGATTGGCGACTTTTTAGAATCTAACCGCATGGTCAACATTTGTGATCTGAGCAGTATATAAATGTTACAAATTGGAGTGAGCTTCAGTAAGGAGTTCAATTCAAAGTTGGAAATTGGAATCATATCGAAACATCGTAAAAATAAAATGTAACAATAAAAAAGAAGGGTTAATTACCAATAAAAAACGCTGAGGTTTGGGGTAATAACAAAAAAATCCAGAGATGTTTCAAAATTACAAAAAGCTCCCTCGGGTTTGGTTATGTCTTAAATTTGAGGGGGTAACTATAATATTTCTATAAATATCAAGGGGTTTTGAGATTTTTTTGCTTACGAAGGGGGAAAATGTAAGACGGAATCAACCTCAAGGAGTTTTTGTAATTTTCAAAACATCTGAATTTTTTGAAATTAGCCTGAACCTCAAGTTCTTTTTGTTTTGTAATTATCCCAAAAAAGAAAGAAAAAACAAATTACTTTATGGTTCAGGTTCAATTGGAAGTATAATCGTGTGTTTTACTTACGAGACCAGGAAGTGGAGCACATGCAAATTAAGTATTTCTACACAAGGTTATATAACCTTACAATTATACCAAGAAAGTAAATTGTACAACTATCAATAAATAAAAGCTGTGTTCTCAAAATTCAGAATTGCAAAAAGAAACTGTGTGTCAAACTTCATAAGCTGCATCTTATGGGTATAAGATAACACAAAGGGCAAGAGAACAAAGTCTTATGCATATCATATTGCCCTGCTTGACATTACAAGAGGATTAAGAGTAAGGAACTAAAGCATTCAATCGCAGAGCTACTAACAAAGCAATTATATTTTTCTTTTGAGAACAAACAAAGCAATTATAAAAATAGCAAAATTTAGCAGGCCAAATCCAAGACAGCTGGTACAATCAAATTCGATATAGTTTTCTAATAATGTATTCCAATACATACCTGAGCTGGTCTAGGAGGAGTTGATTGTGAAGTGATATACTGCAAAATGTCAAAAATTCTAGTCTGACCATAGCTCGCAGCCCTCTGCCAGTACGAGACTGCCATATCTCCAGCTCTTAATCTCAGTTCTAATAAATTACGATCAATTTCTGGCTCATGCTTCGCAACATAGGGTCTAAAGAAGGAGTCATAGACATATGTTGTTCCCTGAAATCAATTTAGTACATAAAACACACAATTAGAATACACTATGAGATATTAACTAACTTCACACAAGGATTCCAGAGAAGATCACAGACCTTAGTTTTAGGAAACCACAAGTATATAAAGAAGGCCAGCTTAGCTTCACCGTACATTGGAACCCTTCACGACAATATTACAAAACAAGATCTTTAAAATGAATCAAAAAATAGCATAAAGTATTTAAGTGTTTGAGCCATTCAGATTATTTACCAGCCAATGAACGTATCACCAATCCTTTCACAAACTGTCAACCCAGCCACTAAGATCCTGAAAGTTTAAAATAAAGTGACACCTGACAATTTGTAACTAAATCATATGGTGGATTAATAGAACATGTAATACACCAATACTGGCACCAAAACCGAAGTTGATCAATGTCAGGCTTGTTCATTTCCACAGTCTTATAGCATTCATATGCAGGATACACATAGCCAAATATCAGCCTGCAACAAATGTAGAAACTAAGAAACATGTGCAATGGAAATGAAGGGGATTAATTTTAATGGAATGAAAAAGTGGGTGTGGCACCAATGCTTTATGGAGCGAGAATGTTGGGCGACTAAATATGAACACGAACAAAAAATGAGGGTAGCAGAGATGAGAATGCTAAAATGGATGTGCGGACACACTAGATTAGATAGAATAAGAAATGAACACATTAGAAACAAAGTGGGAGTAGCACCAATAGACGAGAAAATTAGAGAAACACGATTAAGATGGTTTGGACATGTTTATAGGAGACCTTTAGATGCACGTGCGACGTTTAGAAGGTAGAGAATCACTCACAGATCTCACACAAATCAAAAGAGGAAGAGGTAGGCCTAAAAAGACTTGGAAAGAAGCTATTAAACATGACATGCTATACCTAGAAATAAACGAAAATATGGCTTATGACCGTAAACGATGGCGCGATATGATCCGTATAGCCGACCCCACGTAGTGGGATTAAGGCTTAGTTTGTTGTTGTTGTTGTTGAAAAAGTGGGTGTGGCACATACACAAGTATTCTAGTGATTAAAGATCCAATCATCTTGAATCCCTGCCACAGACATAACAAATGTTAGATCAAGGTTAGCACTTTACCGCCTCAGAAAAAGGCTAAATAGAAGAATGAGCCTGCAAGCATAGACTTTGCAAATCTCAAGTTTTAAAAGACAAACATGGTGCTATTAATCCGGTTTCCACCTCTAAACACCACTTTCCATTGACAAACCTAAGCTCTTAATCAAATCTGTTGGATTCTCTTTGAGATTTGTGCAATTAAATGGGCCTTCATATGTGCAAACATAAAATCAACTTTATAAAAATCGCAATGTAATTCCTCTCATTTTCTGTCTTTTATTTTTCATACTCAAATCAAAATTCGAATTTGGAATAGAAAAGAAAAAGAAAATAGCGTATATTATCAAGGATCACATACTCACATGTTCTACTCTTCTCATTTCCATCACTAGAAACCAATATCCAAAACAGATTATCACAAAATAATTCCAAATTCAAGTTTTCCATTTTGTTTCCTTCGACTTATCATTCAGTAATTTATCCAACTAAAATTCAAAACACAGACATAATAAGGACTGAAACAGAAAATTGTTTCCACTATGTCAAACCCCTAAGCTGCAATTCAAGATATCATACCAGTCCAGTCCAGCACATAAATATCATCAATTAGTCCAAGAAATCTTTAAAAGAAAAGAGACAGCTAGCACACTCTTTTGCAAAGAAAAATATCTTCACAGATTTATCGAAGTGCAGACAATAAATTCCAACCAAAAAATCAAACAACTAACCAATAAAGTAAATTCATAAATAGAATTCAGTAACATATTTGATAAATACCTATACAACACAAAGATCCCAGGGTGAAAATATAGGAAATTGCCGTCGTGAGCACCACAAAACAAAAATACAGAGATTAACAAACGAAGTCGTATTGAGAGCTTCTCGAAGATTCTACCGTCGTACGGACAAGTTGCGCCGCCCCGGAACGACGGTGAACCGTTATTTTGTCGGCGCGGCTGAGAGTGAGAAGGCAAATATGGGACCAAATTTTCAAGTGCCGTTTGAATTTCTTTTCTGTTTTCCAGACCTCTATTTATTTGAGTTTCTGAAAAGATGAGAGGGGAGGCTTCTTGTATGAAAGGGTGCACGGTTTTAGCGTGGGCGTTTTTGGTTGTAGCCGTTAGATATTCATGGTTCAGATTAAAATATATGGTAGAAGGAAATCAATCTTATCTGGTTATCCACGAACGGCACTACTCGGGAACGGGGGTGTAAAAGACATTTGAACTTTCGGGGGTATAAAAGACATTTGAACTTTCGAGTTTATTTATTGATTTTTTTTTATTAAAAAAAAAAATCAATCACATCCTCAAGTCAAGAATTTCTAGTTTCGTCTCTAAATTTACATTTGAAGGGGAGAATTTGGATTTAGGGAGGAAATTTGGGGAAGAATTTCAAATAATTCGATCTAAGATAAATTTGAAATATTCCAAAATGACTCTTAAAATACTTCGATTGATTTGAAATCTATTATAGATTTAAAATCTTTCTCCAAATCCATCAATCCAAATGGGGTCTAACAATATTTAAAAATCATGAAAAAATAACCTTGCGCCAGTTGTACCAATTCAATTATCAATCTAATAAAAAAGAATACATTTTATTATTATATTCTAAAAAATAGTAACTTAAATAGGTTAATTATACATATACATTTTAAAGAATATATATATATATATATATATAATAGCGTAAGTCAAATTTTTTTTCCGCTCTTTCTACTTATTATATTAGGAAAGAATTCTAAACATTATATATGGTAATTATTATAAATTATAAATGGTAATTATTATGAATTATAAATGGTAATTATTATGTATTCTTATTTTAGGAATGTATTATAAGAAGATAATTGTAATATAATTAAAGATAATTACATTATAAGACGTGTATATATATGGTAATTTTTTTCAACCATAATTATATGAACTAAAGTAAACAACTAAACGTCGTTCTTCTTCTTTCTTTTATATATCTTCATCACTTTTATTTGTTTCAAAACATATCTTCATCACTTTTATTTTTCTTCAACATATCTTCATCACTTTTCTCATATTGTTGATCTTAAATTCAAGCCTAACCAACAAATATGACTTCATCTTCACATTCTTCTCTATATCCGTTTTCATCAAGTGTCCCACCAACACCTTCAAGATTGAACTTGAAAACCGCAATAAGGAAGAGTTTTCATATACACTATATTAATGTAGATTTGTACGGAAAATAATTGGTGAGTTTCTTTTTTCATTATTATTTTTTATAGTTTTGTTGTATTTTTAAGTTTTTTTGTATGATTTGTTTATTTTTTTATTATTCTTCATGCTAACATATTTTTTGTTACATTCATCGTATTTTATGTAATTATTGTTTTTCTTATAGACGTTTAGATATTGTTTGTATTCCTTATATTGTATTATCTTTTATATGCACTATATTTTTTATTTTTATTATTTTTATTGTATTTTTATACCACTTAATTTAAATATATGCTTAGAGATTGTTTTTAAAAAGTTTGCTCGATACCACTTCGAAAAAATAAGGTTTTCTTCAACCAAAATATCAATTTAAAACTCCAAGTCGTTGAAGGACAACCTTGGTGGAAGAAGGGTTTTGTTGTGTTGGCGTTTATAAAAAGTTTTAAATAGCTTGTGATAAGACAAAGTAGGAGGAGAAGACTGCTTACAGATCGATGACCATCTTTTTGCACATAAGCATTAAAATAATCGTCTTGAGCAATCTCTCTCCACCGTTTACAAACTAACATGCATGTCACTAGGTCTATGCCTTCTAGAAGAGGGAAAACAACCTTCAAAATTTCTTCGTTCGACATCTCCAGTTATTAAATACTTCCTATGGTGATGATTTTTTATACACTGCAGCATTAATAGTATTAGGGGTAATTATTTCACATTGGTTTCATTTTTAGTGTTATTCTTGATAGAAACTTCGATGTTGTTTGCTTTTTAAGTAATTATTGCATTGTTACATTCCCTGTTGCCAATATTTTGATATGTCCCCTATTTTTTGGCAAAAAAAAAGAAAAAAATTTAAATTAAACTTCTACCTCCTTATAATGGTTTCTTATATTGTCCAATTATATCGATTTTGCATTTATTATTGCAAATCAAGAATCTAAAATTCAAAGTTTACCAAAAGATATGTTACTCATAATAATATATATGCATTATTATCAATATTCCTATCATTTCATACAACTATAAATTAGGATTTTAAAAAAGTCATCATCATTACAAAGATGCATTATCGTCATAAAATTTTAAAAAATGATAGCGGTGATATCAAAGACTATCTATTATTATAAGATATATATATATATAGTAGTTAATGTATATATATATATATATATAGTAGTTAACACATATCATTTTTTAAAACTATATATAATCTTCCATTTTTATGTTTAAAAGAAACATAGTAGTGAACGTATATAATTTTTAAAAACTATATATAGCTTTGATTTTTATCCACTAATTGGTTGTTGACTTTTATTGTATTCCTAAATTATGTATGAATATAAATTAGAAAAATATTATAAATAATTTTAAATTAGGAAAATATTATATAAAAATTTGGATTTCAAACAAAAAATATCCAATCTTTTTAATTCTTATATTCGATGATATTTTAGATTAGGAAAATATTGTAAATGGTATGTAAATCAAGGTCATTTCAAAATTTCTTTATTACTCAATACGGAAAGTTAAAATGGACGAATTATATTCCACTTAATTATGATAATATTTTATGTATCTTTTACCATTGATTTTTATGTTTCAATTGGTCATTGACTTCTTTTCTATTGAATTCAATTGATCAAGTTATAATTACTAATTGTTTTTTTCTCTTAAGCTTGCTCAAAGCATAATTATTTCTTTAATCTATAAAACTTTGCATCGGGTTTTACAATCTCTTTTGATTGATTAGTAATCCACATTGTTGATCGAATGCTAAAACTCACGGGGTCAACAATTATTGGAAATAAACGACAAAGAACAAAGATAGAGAGCAATGATACGATTTCTATTCTCTTTTTCAATAATATCATTTGAAAGTTCATAAATTTATGTAGTTGTTATTATTGTTTAATATATATTTTTTTCAAATAGTTGTTTAATATATGGGATAAATTCACTTTTTGTATCCAAAGTATTAGCGGTTTTCACTTTTGGTACCGCTTTCATCATTTTCATTTTTCACCCCTATGCTTCTTAGAATATTTTTTGAAAATATTTTACTCTCTTAGTTTTTATTATAACAATTATTTGACATATATTACATAAATATGACTTTATTGACGTGATTTTAGTTATGCACAATTGTAAGGAATTCAATGGACAATATATTTATTCGGCTATATCATTCATTAAAATTTTAATTATTTTCACCTTCAACGGTAGGAATTATTTTATCGTATTACGCTATTATATGTATTCATTCTTTACAATATTCATATAATAGTCATAGATTCTTTTCCACATCTCACAAAATAATTGGTACTTTGTATGTGTGCGAGAAAATATTGGAATCTCGGGATCCACATCTACTGAGATCGCGCACTAAAAAGTCCGAGAAACTTACAAATAGTGAAAATTTTGCCTCTTATGCTTTGGGGTTATTGAAAGATGATAGAGAATATATTGATGGTATTCGAGGTAAGCTATTGGGGATCCGCATCCGGTCAAGTAAAGAGGTTTGTTCAACGCTTTGCTTTATTCGGACTCTTTGAGTCATCCCGAGAATATGTTTGGAAAAAATGTTGGAAATATTTATCGGATCTTTGTTTTTATACAAACAACGCCAAGGTTATAAAATATAAAGGTATCAAGTATAGACAAATTGTTATAAATAATGTTATTATATTGAATTATTAAGTTTTGCTATATTTAAATTGATCCAACTAATCGATTCATTTGATATTTTTCAAAATTGAATGAAGAGATATATCGCTTGTTCAAATATATGTGGATGACATCATCTTTGGATCCACAAACAAAGAGTTGTGTGAGAAATTCTCAAACCTTATGCAAGGAAAGTTTGAGATGAGTATGATAGGAGAACCGACTTTCTTCATAGGTCTTCAAGTCAAGCAAATGAAGGATAGTACTTTGACTTAAAGTCAAGCAAATGAAGGATATAACTTTCATAAGTCAAACAAATATACGGAGATTTAATGAAGAAATTTGGTATGGAAGAGAAGTCATTTGTGAAGATTCCCATGAATACATCGGTGAAGATGGATATGGATGCGAAGGAAAAGCTATTGATCAAATTAGATATAGAGCCCACAATGGATCATTACTTTATTTGGACTAAGCTAAAGGCGACATCACCTTTGTTGTAGGTGTATGTGCTAGATTTCAATAGAATCCTAAGATATTTGAATGGATGCCAAGAAGTTGGCTTATGGTATCCAAAGGAATGAGGATTCAAGCTAGTTGGATATTCATATTCTAACTATCTTTGGATGTAAAGTTGATGAGGAAGAGTACATCCGATACTTGTCAAAATGCTTGGAAATAGGTTGGTTTCTTGGTTCAACAAGAAACAAAATTCAATAGCTACACCCACAAACAAACAAGAGTATATTGATGCGGTAATTTGTTGTGCCCAAATCTTATGGATGAGGCGATAAATGAGAGATTATGACATTGAAGAAAAATAGATTACAATAATGTGTGATAACACAAGTGCCATTGCAATTACTCAAGATATCTAGTATTGCATTCAAGAACTAAGCACATTGATGTCGGATATCATTTTGTAAGAGATCATGTTGAAAAGAAAACGTCACATTGGAATACATATCAAGCGATAAGCGAGTTATGATATATCACAAAACCCTTATGTGAATCAAAATTTGAAGAGCTTAAGAATGAGCTTGGATTGATTCGGCTATGGTAGGAAGCTCGGAAGACTCATTCAACATGGTTGAAGATGAGCGAATAGTGCATTTTAGAAGAGTTTCACTTATCGGTCAAGTGAAGCTTGACTTATATGGCTAGTCACTATATCGAGTGTTTGCACAACCAAGTGATCATTGATCGAATCGATGAAAAGTGAAGCGAGTTGAGTCATAAATGAAGAAAATCGAGTCATTTATAAGCTAAGTGACAAAACAAAATGTTTTTCGTAGCGAGAATAGTTTTAGGTTTGACACAAGATCATTGAATGATGTCGGTAAAAAGCTTGCAAATCGTTTATCCATGATTGGATATAAAAGCGATGCATTTAATGTGGGGAAATTAATGCGGTTTGCAAACGTATATACAAGTGAGATACAACTCTTGATATATGTTCAATGACTTAATTGACCATCGTAGGCCTATCATAGTGATAGCTCGATGAAATCAATGATGATTCAAGTCATAGTTGGAGCTTCTTGATCGTGATCAATGCACTCTTACTCCACTTCTTGAATTCATCGGGTGATCTACATAGATCCTTGATTCAATTTTTACTAAAATATATCAACATCAATCATCCAGGACAAACCTAGATGAAAATGGCGATAATAGATAACATATCAACGAATTGAGGCAATCTCACCACTTAGGGTGAACATCTCAAAAAAAAAAATTATGCTCTTCTAATAGCCATAAATATTTTGCCTTTGGCCGAGGTCTTGACCTACCGAAACAACATATATCAAATGGTCTTGCATCAGGCAGGAAGATGAGATTCAAAAATAGTTTGGAGGAGTGGCAAAATGTGTTGGAAAGTGAGATGTGGGAATTGGAGAAAGCAAGAAAGACATTTTTTCATTTCTCGGTAATGAGTTATGATGAGTTGCACCCGTGGCCAAGCGTTGCTTCTCCTATTGTGCCATTTTCCCCAAGGATAAGGAAATAATGATAGATGATTTGGTAAGAATGTGGTCGGCACAAGGTTTTTCGTCCTCCTCAAATGGAGGGTCGGATGATGTGGAGCTAAAAGGAAGGAAATCTTTGATGATCTAGCGATCGTTCTTTCTTCCAAGACTTTGAAAAGGATGATTTAGGAAACCATAACCGGTGCAAAATGCATGATATTGTACATGATTTTGCTCGATTCTTGATGAAAATGAATGCTTGATTGTAGAAAAGCTTGGTGTTGGGGAGAAGCTAGCACATGTACAAAATGCTCGTCATCCGAACTGTTGCTAGATAAAGTGAGGCCAACATGAATATCATTCCAATATACAATGATAAATGTTGCGACTCTTTGTCTACAAATTATGATATTCGATAATTTGCTTAGCCGTTTGAAAAGTGGTCAGGGTGTTGATTTTATATTATCTTGATGGCTTGAAGGGCATCCCAAAGGAAATAGGAAGTTTGATTCATTTAAGATACTTGGATTTAAGTGACAATCCCGATATAAAGGAGCTCCCGGAGACCATATGTGGTTTGTATAATTTGCAAACCTTGATGCTTCAAGAATGTAATCTTTCTGAATTTCCTCAAGGGATCCATAAACTACGGAACTTGAGGCATCTTCTAACCTGTGTGACTATACTCGAATTCCCCAAGGATTGGAGGAATTAACAAATCTTAGACACCTGGAATATATCTTTGCTTCGAGGAAGAACTTGTTGTTCCGAGGAACTTGAACCAACTTCGCAGCGATTCTTTATGGCTAGTTGTTGAGGACTTGGCGAAAGGCAGATGATGTTGTCGCGGTGAGAGCGCAGATTTGAAATCTAAGAATTTCATCCAATATTTGAGACTCGTATTCCAAATGGGAAACCAAATCTCAAGTAATTGAGGCTCGCAACCACATCCAAACTTACAACTTTGACAAACTTACAACTTCTTGAATATCACACATCCACCTTCTACATACCAAAATGGATCACCACCCTCACCAATCTCGAATGCTAATCTTACGCGAAACATATCGGTCGGATGGTTATTATCCGCCTAAAGCAAGTTCTTCGTTGTTTGCTCTCGGAAACCTACCCGTTTTAGAGGATCTTTGGCTTTGGGACATGCATGGCATGGAACGCCCGAGCCTTGAATTCGCAGGGATAGATTCAATGTCAACAACACGACCAACCGAGCTATATGCATTCCCGAGACTGAAAACATTAAGATTCGACTGCTGCAACGATTGGGAAGAGTGGGAAGACATAAACGAAGAAGAAGAAAACAATATCAACATATCCATATTCCCATGTCTCCAATTATTGGAATTCACGATTGCAAATCAAAACGCGCCACACACCGGCTCTGCGCAAGGCCTCATCTCTCAACCATGTAACGATGAAAAGGTGCAAAAAACGTGTATCCGCTACTGAGAGATTTGGACGAGTCTCGGATCACCCGTGAATTATTCACACATCCCAATTTCTTATTTCCGACAACTATAGGATTAATCATGCCTTCTCTCGGCATATTATTATTTTCTATTTTATGTATCGATGTAAGAACATATGGTTGAATTGTCTTTAATTTGGTTCGTGGAAAAAACACTCGAAAAAAAAAAAACAAAAAGGTGTTTGAAATTAAAACATACTTCAAGAACAACTACTAACAACACTTCAGTTCTTGGTAAATCAATATACACTACAAGAAAAATCCGGTTTACCTACAGAAAAATCTGTAGGTAAATGTTAAGAAAAATGTAAAGTGTAGGTAAAATCATTGTAGGTAAAACCATTGTAGGTAAAATATTTACCTCTGAGAATCTAAAATTGTTGGTAAATACCTACGGAAGATCCGTCGGTAATTGAAAAGCGCTTCGTAATCTGTCGGTAATTTAATTTGTTGGTATAATTTGGGGAAAATGATATTTTTTATTCGTAGGTATTCGTAGGTAATTGTAAAATTTAGTGACAAAATCATTTTTGTAGGTAAATTCTGTTGGTAAACCGGAATTTTCTTGTAGTGATATATGTCTTCACATTGCATCTTATTTCCGCTACCATTTTTATTTTTATTTCAACTATGTTTTTCAACAAGGTAATCAAAAAGAAAGAAGATGAGTTCGAGAATGTGAAATATTCTAAATAAAAATGTGGGAATTCAAATTATCTATTTTCCAAATAACTAATTAACTTCTAAGTTTAATTGAAAAGAAACAAGACCAATAACAAAATATATGATCTCACAAGAATTTGCATGACCTATAAATTAATTTAACTAGATGAGACTCTCGTGCACATAGACGAAGGCGACTTAGAAATTTTGAAAAAGATTAGGGGTAATTTGGTAATTTTACTTTTTAAGATTAGAAAAATGTAGAAAAGAGGTAAAAATGGAACAAAGTTTTCAATTTTTTTTTTTTATTTTTGTTGTTCCTTCTCATTTGTGAATCTTGAAAAATATTTGAGTCTTGATAATTTTTTCTCCTTGCTCAAAATTTTGTATATTTTCTTTTGCTCCACCATAATATTGAATATGAATTTTGTCATTATTCTCTTGTACCTCTATTCATCTCTTTTGAGATTATTTAATGTTAATTATCAAATTTCTACTAAAGAATTCAACATTGGTGATGCGTTATTGAATGATTGTTTGGTAACATAAACTAAAAATACGTATATTACCAATGAATATATTATGCAACAAGTTCAAAATATGAGAATAGAAGAAGAATGTTATGATATATTGATGTAATTGTATTATGTTATTTAGTTTTGAATATTAAGATGTAATTGAGGTAATACATTGACATTATCAAAATTAGTATTTATTTATATTGTTGATGTATCGTATTTTATTTTTATATTAATGTTAATTGAGCCCCCTACACAAAATTCCTGGCTTCGTCACTACTCGTGGAATGACACACAGGCTGTATATCTTTGATGTCTCTGTTTTATAATGTGACATATACATTTTCCTGATAGTTCTATTAATTATATCGGTATTGTAATAACTTTAAAATAACATCTCCCATTGCGTTTTAGTCATGTTTAGATCCTTATATGTGTGAAAATTGTTCATACGTTTTTCAAGGTTGTAGTAGTAAATCCAGATGCAATTTTATTTTCAAAAGCTATTCATATGTATATATTAAGATGCAATTGAAATAAGCATTTTTTAATTTAATGTAATCAACTTAAATATAATTGTATATAATTATGAAGAATATGGCTAAATCCAAATAACAACTATACATATATTATAAATTATAAATAGCCAATATACAAGAATATACCAGAATGCATACTATTTAAAGCACATTACAAAATAAAATTTTGAATACAATATATTATATATTTATATTTTTATGTTTATTTCATATTTTATAATGCAATATATGTATCAAAATGATATATTGTACGTCAAAAATGGACCAAAGCCACAAAAATTATTAAATTTAAAAAAATCGAATAATTAATGCAAAGTACATAAAGATTTGCAAAGCTAATTTTTATATAATGATTTTTTTATATATATATAAAAGAATTTCCAAATTTAATTATTGAATTATCAAAATTAATGTTACATGTCCGTAATTATATTTTCCGATTTCAAAAGTAGGATGGTTTACGTGGGAAATTATTCGCATACTATTTATAAATAACTTAAAATATTTTGAATGATCGATCAACATGAAAAAATCGAATGTGATATTCAAAGAAAGGAAATTACTGAATATTCAAAAATAAATAAGCTCCTATTCTATAGATTTTATAGAGTTACTTGCAATTTTCTTTTTGATTTTTCAACTATATATTAAGAGTGGGAAAAAGCAATCTTGTAAACTCTAAACATGAATTCTCCATTAAATTGCAAATGCAAATCTGCAATCAAAATAATCCAATGTGAAAACAAAGAAATTATAATGAAATCTGTCCCTGTACTTGTAAGTTGTAACCAACAAATCCATGACAAGAAGATGTTGCTACATTTCACTGTGGTCACTTATTTTGGCTCTTGCTGTTGCATTTTCATTTTCATCTTAACAGTAATACCTTCAAGAAAAGGCTTTGAAGCTAATCCCATATTGACTACAAATCGCAGCAAAGAGAGCATAACGACCACAAATGCCAACTGGACGTTAGATTTTACAACCGAAAGATACCAGGAAACAAACGATAAAGTTTCATAGAAGTCGACAAACACAATCAAGAGTAGCATGACACAGAATGCAATAATCAGACATACCAAGACAACAAAAGTAACAAGGATAAGAATACAAGAGATGAATGAACCATGAAGAAATGTAAGGAGGATAAGATCTGGGCTGGGCACCATGGAACAATGTCGTAAACTCCAGGCAGAAAATAAAGTGAAATAATGTGATAATGCTTCAAATCGTAGAGAAACTTTTAATTCTTGGAAAAAGAAGGAAAGTGAAAGAATTGAAGGGTCCAATTCTTCTAAAAATGCAGTGTGCGATCAAAAGTGATCCAACACTTTGCAAAACACAAATGAAAAGACTTAATTAAAAATACAATTTCACAAAGTATGAAATAAAGACAGAATCAAATACAAGACACAAGAGATTTAAAATTTTGTACAAGTATAAAATACTTGTACGGTGTTCATTAGAACAAAAATTATCCAAAAGGTAATGTTGTTTACAAAATACAAAAATACAAAGAAAATAAGGAAACTAGAAGAACAACTCCCCTGTGTCTCCGAAAGAACAACACTCCTTTACAAATGTGAGAATACATCTAGTGCACTCCAATCACTCAATATACTTTGAAACTATCTCACATAAACACTCAAAACTCGAGTTCTAAAAATGATGCCAACAATGTTGCCAACATTCCAGGTATCACCGAAGCATTTTCTCAGTGTGAAAAAATTTGGAAGATGAACTCTCAAATCTCCTAAAATCTGGTACGAAATTTGCTGGTTTCGATCCTTAAATAGGCATCACTTGAATAACTTCCCGCAAGAAAATAGAAGAGAAACTACCCGCAAGATTTAAGGAAAGAAACCACCCACTTCCATAAACTTCTAAGGAGTTAGTAAAGATGTAAAACCGAATTAAAACTTCTAACATAACTCCTGTAAAAAGCGACAATATTAATTGACAAGAATTAAACCCGAAAACGGAAGAATAAAAATCGAAATATAATGTTTGATGAAATTCAAACATTAACAATCTCCCCTTTCTTTGCAGATTTACGGACAAAACTTTTGCACAAAAACACGTTAATATTCTCCCCGACTTCAAGGATCAATCACAGAGATCTCCCCACTGAATATAAGCGTAGAAACAAGAAGTACCAAAACATCAAATACTCTTTCTAACAAGAAAGTTCAATTTGTCAAAAAATGATGCCTCGGATGTTGGCATCATTCTTTAATCACCATCTCCATTTTGCGCTTTGCTTCGGCTTGTTTTTGTGCCACTTTCTCCCCTTTTTGGATTGAAATCAGCCTCCGTAATTTAAAGAGAGAAAATAACAACATATAAGCTCACTGAGAGCATTTTGATACCCCATTATCTCCATTTAGAAGAAGTTAGGACCAATTATCCAACAAGGAGAAAAAGAATAAATTGTAACAACTCATTACTACTAAACATCAGGTTTTGCAGATTTTTTTTTTAATTTTTTTTTTAAAATATATAAGAAATAGTAATAAAAAAAACGAAAAATATATATAAAACAAACACACAGCAGTATCATGAGGTGATATGTACAATGATGCCATCATTTGCAATATCATTTTGTAACAGCAAACTCAATTTAAATGACAGAAACAGAGATTTTTTTTACTTGCATAACAGATCCACGGGCATAAGAATAGTACAAAAAGACTTAAGAAAGTCACTGAAATATAGCTCAATCCATTTACATAATCAATGAGCCAAAATGTACAAATATGCCCAAAAAACAAGTTTTAAAAAAAATCTGTTTGCTGACTTCTTTTAAGAATTTGAGTTGCACAAAAATGCCTACAAAAGATGATGCATCAGTACAGAAAAACTCAAGAATACAAGCTAACAACAAAGCAAAAAAAAATATATACAAACAGGATGTGTCACACAGTGATGCAACACATTAAGCATCACACTTTTAAAGAACACACAAACCAAGAGATTTCCTTAGACAAGAAAACCTCTCAAAATCCAAAGATTTAGAGAAAATATCTGCTAACGGATGTTTAGTGGCAATGTGTTGAGTACAACAACGATCATTATCATCAGCCCAAATCAATTTAGGATCGTTTTTGAAGAATTCTCCAGCAAAATTGAAGGTGTCCTCAACAGTGTCATGTATCATTTCTGGCATCATGTTACCCAATTCCTTATCTTTCTTCAATTTGAAGCAAAAAGGTTTGATATGCCCTGGTTTAAAACAGTAATGACACACAAATTTTCGTTTCAAAACACTTCCAGACTTCTTGAAATTGTTTTTGAAAAATGATTTGCCACTTTTTCCAGCATTCCCTTGTTTCATAGAAAGACATGTCTTCTTACAAGAATCTGTTTTGTTTGCTTTAACATATCCTAATCCAGTTCTATCAAATCTAGCTTTTAAAAATATATCATCAATAACAAAGAGCTAGAATCAAACTTACTTCTTTGTCTTTTTAAGACTAATAAGTTCAGATTTTACCAGATCAAGATCTTTGTCTTTCTTTGTTAAAAGAACTTCCAATCTCCCAACAGATTCTCTTAAAATGTCATTCTCTTTGACAAGATCTTCACATTTAAGTTGCAAATTATTATGACATTTATCTTCTAGATCAACATACTTTGACCCTGAATTCAGACATAAAAATGATGCAAAATGATTAACAAAATCATATTCAGAATCAGCAGACCTGTCTTGTGATGCCTCTGTGTTGGCATCATTTGTTGCATCATTTCTGAATCCATCAGATTTGAGCTTCTCTTCCTCAATAATCGTTACAAGTCCCTTGCAATTTTCTTCACCATCTTGATTCTTCATCACTAAAAGATACAAAGTAAAATCCATACCTCTTTCCTAAGAGTGTTTGCACATTGTTTTGCATAATGACCAAATCCTTTGCAAGCACGACATTGAATCAAATCAAGGTTTTTGATTTTAAAAAATTGTTCTCTTGATTTGGTTCAAACTTTTAGGAAATTTGAAGAATTTTCTTTAAAAAATGTTTCTTAGACTTGAAATCTTTGCCATTCAAAGAAGATTTTTGAGTAAACTATTAAATGTAAGGTCAATAATGCAATAGATTCTTCATTTAAATCACATTCATGAATGTTTTTCATAAAATGTTCCATTGCATTATTTTGAACATCACAAAAATCAAAACCTGTTTGGGTTTTAAAAGCAATACTTTTGTCCTCAAAATGATGTTCTTTTTGTTGCCCCAAGTTTAACTCAAAAGTTTGTAAAATACCAATAAGTTCATCAAGTTTCCAAGAGTATCGTATCCTTGGTTTCTTCAATAGTATAAATCTTAACATTGTATCTTTCGGGAAGAGATCTCATTACCTTGCTTACCAATCTTTCATTGCTAATAGGCTCTCCAGTGATTGTGCCTCATTAGCAATATCACATATTTTTGCATTATACGAAGCAATGGTCTCTTCTTCTTCCATTCTCGATTCTCGAATCGCTTGCTAGAGTCTTAGCTTTGTTCTTCTAACACTTTGTGTTCCCTCACAATGCAATTGCAATGCATCCCAAGCATCTTTTCTTTGAAACACAATTAGAAATTATTTTGAACAAAAACATATCAACAAAGATAAATATGGCATTTAAAGCTTTAGAATTAAAGCTTGCAATCTGGATTTCATCATTTTGCCACTCAATCTCTGGTTTGTCTATTGTAACTCCTTGATGTCAATGATTCTTGGTGGTGTCCATCCCGTAAGAACGATTTCCATGCTCTTTCATCAATGGACTTGATATAAGCCCTCATTTTCACCTTCCAATAGGAATAGTTCGTTCCATCCAAAACAGAGGTCGAAAAATGGAACTACTCGAATTTCCATCATCAAAACACCGCAAAAAAACAGGATCACACTAAGTATCGTCTAGTGAAGGCTCTTGATGCCAATTGAAAGAATTGAAGGGTCCAATTCTTCTAAAAATGCAGTGTGCGATCAAAAGTGATGCCAACACTTTGCAAAACACAAATAAAGACTTAATTAAAAATACAATTTCACAAAGTATGAAATAAAGACAGAATCAAATACAAGACACAAGAGATTTAAAATTTTGTACAAGTGTAAAATACTTGTACGGTGTTCATTAGAACAAAAATTATCCAAAAGGTAATGTTGTTTACAAAATACAAAAATACAAAGAAAATAAGGAAACTAGAAGAACAACTCCCCTTGTGTCTCCGAAAGCAACAACACTCCTTTACAAATGTGAGAATACATCTAGTGCACTCCAATCACTCAATATACACCGAAACTATCTCACATAAACACTCAAAACTCGAGTTCTAAAAATGATGCCAACAATGTTGCCAACATTCTGGTATCACCGAGCTATCGCAATTTTAAGTGTGAAAAATTTGGAAGATGAACTCTCAAATCTCCTAAAATCGTGTACGAAATTTCTGGTTTTCGATCCTTAAATAGGCATCACTTGAATAACTTCCCCGCAAGAAAATAGAAGAGAAACTACCCGCAAGATTTAAGGAAAGAAACCACCCACTTCCATAAACTTCTAAGGAGTTAGTAAAGACAGTAAAACCGAATTAAAACTTCTAACATAACTCCCTGTAAAAAGAAACTGACAATATTAATCGACAAGAATTAAACCTGAAATCGGAAGAATAAAAATCGAAATATAATGTTTGATGAAATTCAAACATTAACAGAAAAAGAATGAAGTATGTTCCACTCATTCTCCATACCAAAACTTCAGTACAATAATCTGATGTAATATTACAAAATTGCCATGCTTTTCTTTAACGAACGATAACATTTCATAGTACTTACGGCCGTATAACTTTTTAATAACACAGTAAAAACACATATCAAAACCAATTAAATAAGCACTTTCATTCAGAAAGCAAAACCAGAAAATCTCAACACACTATGTAGTTTGCAATGTGAAATGTCGAAAGGAAAAGGAAAAAAAAAAAAAGTATAAAAAGGGCTAACGGCCAAATATGCAAGTCTTCCAAGCAAAATGAGAGCATCTAAAACTGTTAGCCACTCTAACTAGACGGCAACACATTGCCCTTTCTCCGATGGCAGGCAAACCGTAGAAATGCTTCAAATCAGCGGCTATACAGAAATAATATTCAACCTTGAGAAACAGAGGAATAATATACAATTGATCTGTCTGACAATTTCCAATGTCTATAATTTGGACTACGATTTGCTGCAGAAACATTTCTAAGGCATTTACTTCAGACTGCAAACAGCCCCATGACCAAAGTTACCTGCACTTGTAAAAGTACAAAACAAATGAGAGAAAAAAGGAAAATCATCATTGTCATATTCCCCAACACTTCTAGAGCATGAGCCTTCAGATGAAACATGTGCATACAAGTAGATGGTCATCCCCGTGGAAATGATAAAGCAACATATAACCCAAAGAAGGAAATATACACACACAATAGGGACAAAGAAAAACGCCAAACATGACAATCTTACCTTAATCAAATGCCGAACTTTCACTCAAGTGGAACAATAGTGCCCAAATTATTACTCGTAAACCAATTATGACGATAGGAATGCGAGTCTGTGGTATGATGCCAAACCATGATTCCTGAAGAATTCATTGAAAAGCATTCCATTTGACTTTCATCCTCCACAAGCTGCTCAATGAATGTGCTTGCCTGCAACAGAATATACTTCTCAGCAATCAGAAACATATAGACATCCTTCCTTTTTCATACTCTTCTTCCTTTAGACTACTAAAATCCTAGTATCATGTGGAACCTTTCTAGATCATCAGCAGCATGTGACTAGAAAACACACCATACTTTTCTAGACATGCCTATATGATACAACAATGGCGTAGCCAGCACGCAAAAGTGGGGTAGCTAGCATACGAAAGTGGGGTTGAGCCAGGTGGAAAACTAAAAAGAAAATCATATAAACTATAACTTAAATTTGTTTTAATTTCTTAAAGATATTATCGAAAAAAGAAATTGGTAAAGGGCTGGGACGGAGCCCAGTATGACCCCCTACCTTCGCTAGTGTGATACTATTTGAATGGCAAACAAAGGCCATTTATTAAGCAAAAATGCTGGCAATCTTTTTTCATCTATAGATGCATGAGCTGACATGATTGACGTCAGTGGGCACAGATTCTGAAAATTGATTCAAGTGTAACAATTGTTTACCTTGGGCCATGACTGATATATGTACGGCTGAAAAATTATATGGTTTGGTAAAAAGGTTAAAGTAGGAAGTCAAACAGATCAACCACATTTATACTGTATCATTTTGGCACTATCAGAACAGTTAAGAGTAATGAGAAACTCACTTGCATATCTTCTTTCACTGTCTCAAGCTGCCTAATAGGTTCAATTGTGGGTCGATGCCATCTCTTCGTATCCCAAATCATAGTGCTATTAAAAGCAAAACCTGACATGTCAGCATGGAATCTTCGAAATCTTTTTGCCATGTCAACCACGTGCCATCCGATCACTTGAGAGCTGTTACAAACAGGACCCTCCAAAAAAATCTTGCCTTCGCTTTCCACCAACTTGGCCACGGTCCACATCCCGATCCGACTGCATTTTAGTAAAAATGTCTGATCAGAGAAATCACAATAAAAACAGAAAATGTGACAGAATTTACACTTTCCACATAAAAACAGAAATTTCGGTGAGGGAGGAATTATATTTCCTCTTACTTGTACTTCAAAAGTCCTTAAGTAACTCTTAGACTGTTTAAGGAACAAGAGAAATCAGTTTAAGACCGAATTCTCCTGCCGAAATGCCTGAAGAAACCAAATAGAATGAAAGATATGGTCATTTGCAAGAGTTTTTTGCAGTTTCCAGGTTAGATTAAGTGCAGAAACGGGACATAATTACGTAAATCAGAAAGACGAATAGAAATCCCATAGAGCAAAACCTTGGCAGGTATTCCCTCTGCTTCTATCTTTGCTTATCCAATACCTACTGAATCCGATCTACTGAGTTTATAGGTTAGTATATCTTAAGAAGTTCTTGAGACATAGGAGTTTTTTTGCTTCAACATTTGTCTAAGATAACAAAGTTTCAATAAAGAATAATGTCTATTACTAATATTGACTATATAGAGAATATTATTATCTCCAAATTTACTGAATGAATTATAAACACCATAATTAGTACCCGTTCGATGATGGGACAGCTTAAAAGAGAAGCAGATAATATAGAAAATAAAGTTTCTCAAGGTGACTAAAAAATTCAATATAAGCGATGAAGTTAAATAATACTCAAGAAAGTACCTGATCCTTCTCATTTCGTCGAAAAGCTCAGTAGAATATATCTTAACATCATCCGCAAAGTACACAATTCCATCAAGACGGTGTATCTCAATGTGCGAGAGGGCCACATTCCTCAGGAGAACACTTTTATCTGTGCTCTCAGTAGAGTTCTTACTACTGCATACCAGATGTCTGTACATGACACCAGTGTTCCTCAGTAATTCAGCTATTTCCACAGACTGGGAATTCATCTCCACAACTATCCACAGAAGAGGATGTGGGACCAGCTTTAATGTGTGTGCCAAACGATTCAGATAGTAGGCCTGAAGTGGCCTAGCGTGCGTTGGCGTCACAACAATCAAAAGCTTATGGAAAACCACATCAGAAGGCCAACCCAAAGAATTATTTAAAACAGTAAGGTCAACGTTTCCATCTTTTAGTTCAACGTTCATCTTTTGTGTTTCTGATGTAGAACTTTCATTCAAAGAAAATCTGCCAACCACTGATATCTCATTTTTCTGCCCAAGCAACTCAAAGTCGAAAACTTGGTGCTTAGGCATGACATTTGCGTAAGAATTCATCGGAAAAAATGGTGTAAGTCCAACGAAAATACCAACAAGAAAGCACATTAAGAAATGTAAAAAAGCTCTCCGCCAAATCTGTCCCTTTAACTTCGATCTATCAAAGGGCCGAGAGGTTCGTTGCGAGAAAAGACCAAGAATAAAATTTTGGGCTTTGTACAGTGCATAATCCAAAGAACCCAATGAAGAAGACAATAGGCCACCATGTAATGGATAGTTATTATTGTTTGAAGACGATTTGGACAAAGGGGATGCAACTTGACATGCTTCGCCATTCATTAAAGCTCCAGGTCGAGGAACAGGTGACAATGTTCTTCTAATTGATGCCATAACGATGCTTCGATTCGTATCCAATTTTGCCCAAGATACGTTGTTTTATCAAGAATTTTACGGTAATGATGCACCAAGATTCACCTATTCGTCCTTTCAATCTTCATCACAAAGATCTCTCCAAGCAACCAATATCAATACAATGAAACCCTTTATACCATGTAATCATCTGTCTAACATACCAATAATTGGCTGCTTTCCAATAATTAGGGCTACCACAATGAAAAAAGTATATTTCTACTATATTGTTGATATCGCAAAGTAGAATTTGCTTTTTTTTCTCCTTGAAGCTACTTTAGACAGAGACATGAATCTTTTTACAACTTATGCTCCATGGTGCAACATACTCCCTTTATGGACATTATAATCACTCTTCACAGCTCAGAGGATAACACAAATTGGGAAAGACAATAAATCAAAAGTTCCTCATTTTTCTCCTGCAGAAGGGCATTCAAAAAAATCCAAAATCAAAATGCAACTCTTCTTTTCCCCTATAATACGCTAACATAAATCTAAAAAAAAAAAAATCCAATGATAAAATTCAATATTCAACAAAAAAAAGGAGCGAATTTCCCCAAAACCATGAATCGAATATAAAAATCTCCCATGGAGAATCACAACAAAATTTCCATTTATGTCCTACAACGAACCAGATTTGAAGCTCGAATAATGGGAATACAGCTATTAGATGAAATAATTACCTTATTTTCATCCCAAATGAACTGGGCCCTAAATCTTTTGAAGCCAATCTCGAAGCACAGATATAAAAAAGAAGAAACAGGCAGTACAAGAGGGAATGTCTGGCTAGATATATTTTCTTTTCTTGGGAAATTAGCAAGTCAAATGGATTTATGAGAGTGTGCTCAAGTTGTGTTTGTGTTTTGAATCTTGGAAACACAGCAAGAGGGATTTTGAAGAGTAAATGGACCTATCAGAAATAGAATTTTAGAGGAGTATAAATGGAAAGAGAAAGAGTGTGTGATGTGTGTGTTTTCTGCAGAATATCAGAGACAGCCCAAATGAAATCACATGAGAAAGTGGGGAATCTTTATATTACTCTCAAAGAACAGAGGGACCAGAAAAGCTAATAAAATTATTTGGCAATTGATGAGGCACCAGTGAGGAAATTTAAATGTTTTTCCTTAATGTTTTCAGGATTTTGTATCAATTAAAGACATGGTATAAGTTTTTTTTTTCGTCAAAATAAAATAAAATAAAATGTTTTTTTGTTCACTTTTCTTCATTTTCCTTTTTTATTGGTTCCATTTTGGTAACAATGTATAGAAATAAAGGTAAGTATTTTACCCCATACTTTTTTTTTTTGAGCCGTTTTTACCCCATACTTTTTGATAACATCAATTGCACCTTTCTGGTTTTGTACCAAAGACAATTATGCATTACTCAACATGTGTTCAAATTTTCTCTAAAGTTTGCGCGTCTATAACTTGTTATAAATTTCCATGACACATATAATAATCGTATTATATATGTCACAATATCCAACATTACAAGAAATCATTTTGGATGAATATAGTTCGAATTAGAGGTGTGCACAATTCAGTAAAATTCTATTGATACAAATAATTCGAGTTGATACTTAAGTTTATATTTTTCTAAAAAATTCAGTATTCAATAAAATAGTTTGGTTTGTTTTAGCGCATATATATAGGGGTTGGATTAAATGAGACCATATAATTAGAGTGAGACGGTGTGGACTAATCATGTCCACAAATCTGTAATTTTAGATGGTTGAGATTTATCCAATTTAATAAATATTTTTGATTTATTTTAAATCTCAAAAAAGAGCGACATTGTAATTGTGTAATTACACCAAATCCTCTCGGCTTCTCAGCTCGTCGAAGCTTTCATACAGCAGCAATGGTGAATGGCCGACAAGGAGAAGGCGTTAGGCGAAAGTTAAGAAGAACGGCTACCACATGTTAATTAGATGCCTTTGCGGTGTGATATGCGGCGCTTAGGTTGATGCAATGTTACGCCTTTGTACGTTACGCCATGGTCGTGTCCTCCTCCCATTTTTTCTCTCTTCTTTTTCTCTGTCTCGAACGGTAAATTGGAGATTTCCTAATTGATTCTTAATTTCTTATCCCCCAATTGGGTTGTGAATATTTGCTTATTAATAAATAAGTTGGAGAAGTAACCTTAATCTCCCATATTTACACCCAAAAAAAGAAGTGATTCAAGTTGATAGGTAAGGATGGTAAACCAATTGGGACTACAAGGTGATATAATGGTATCAAGGAGAGTATAGGGGGGAAAGTGAAATTTGCCAAAAAAAAATATATATTACCAAAAAATATAGAGAGTTCATAAACTCTTCAAAATATTTGTTTTGAAGAGCTTAGCCTTGTTTATATATGTTTTCAATGGCTCATTTCCAATTTCAATCAATCATAGAAATAGAATCATGTTTGTTTATAAATTTTCCAATGAAAATCATCATTTTTACTTTCCATTTTTCACATAAAACAATATTTCAAACCTATAATTTTAATTCTCAACCCTATACACTACGCTACATCGCTCATTAAATATTATTCTCATTTTTTTATCCAATTATATATGTGGGGCCCTCAATTACCAATTTTATCTACTTAAAATATTATTATATTTTAATTATATCTATCTAATGGACTCATTACCAACAATCTTACAAATATAATATTATATATTCAATTAAAATATTCAACCACTATTAACTTTTCAAAACTCAACCAAACATAATCTTCTTTCCAAACCTATATAAAATTCATCCTCATTAATTCATCTAACCATGATTTTAGTTTTAACACAAAAACCAATAAATTCTCAAATTTTATTTTCCAACACTATAAATTGGAAATGGTCCATAAAAACATAACCATACAGGACCCTTTTGAGAATATTAAGAAAACAGAGACAAGATTTAGAAAAATTGTTATTCACTTTCTTGAATATAAAGTGAGAGTACAATGATGTATATGTACAAGAGATCATGATTAAAAATAGAAATAGCTCAATTATAGGCAATATTAGAGCTTGGTCAATCCCTATCCATCTGCCAATTAATCAAATAAAATCAGCCCACAATCACTATAATTAATTCTTGAATAATCCATAATCTGTTTGATACATGTTTTTATCTTAATTTTGATGATTTTATTTTTCAACAAAACAATATTTTTAATTGTTGTCCAAATACTCCTAAATGATTTAAAATGTTTTACTATTTATTCGGAGTATTTCTTCAAGTTTCATTTTAGATAAAATTGGACAACACTTTTAATGATTTTATGTTTATAAGTTTCTACTTCAAAACAAAGTTCCTAAATGTTGTCTAAATACTCCCGATCGGTTTAAAATGTTTTTACTAAATTTTTGGAGTATTTCTTGAGGTTTATTTTCGATAAAAATTGGACAATATTTCTGTCTCGAGGTCAACCGGTCGCCCTATAGGGCAACCCGTACCTGAAGATGAATTTTGGAATAGAAAATGAGACGGAGGATTTTTCGACCAGGTCGACCGGTGGCGTCGACCGGTCGACACCCTGTCGACCGATATCTGGGAGCCACGTTTTGAAACAGAACTCCTGCCTTATTGATTTTGGTTTGTGCGACCGGCTAACATAAGGGACGACTAGTCGAACCCTACATCGACCGGTCGCCCCGTGTTAATTATTGTTATGTTCATTTGAAACTCTATTTCTATGCGACCGATCGCCGTCTAGTTTGACATGACAAAATTCTAAGTTGTGCGTGAGACAAACTTTCCTTAAATTGTGGGATTGATTTCTAACAGCTATATTCTTGATTTTAATTGGAGCAACCAATACAACACTTGAGATACAACACAACAAGATACATTCAAGCAAAGTCTTTAGCTCTTCATTGTTATTATTCTTGTTGTAATTTTACCTAGCTTATCACTTTCACATCTTGAGGTCTAGGCTTTCATTTCTTGATTACACTTGCACTCAAATTGTATTATTCATTATTGAGTTGTAATCTTGATTTTGGTCATCATTCAACACAAGACATCCTTGTGAGTATTCTTGTGGAAAGAATACACTTGGGTGATCTAGGTGATAGGTGTTTCAAGAGTGTGGTGCTCTTGAGGTGTTGAAGAATTTGGTATTCTTCAAGATTGAAGATTGTGGTGATCTTCAAAGGGAGATTGTGGTAATCTCCAAAGGTGGTGTTGAAGAAGAGTGTGGTGCTCTTCAAGGTGTTGTAAGTTGAAGTTGTATTAATTTTGGTAATTAATTAAATTCTTTTTCTTTTTGAAATCCATCCCGGATATACTGGGGTGGTAGAGGATTAGGCCCTAGGTGGGTTGAACCTTTATAAATCGACGTGTGTTGTTTATATTCCGCACCTACTATATTGTCTTGGCTTGTTTTGTTCGAAAAAGAGGGTAAAATCGAAAATATTGAGATAATCTATTCACCCCCCTCTAGATTATCGTAGCCGCTTGGACTTACAAGTGGTATTAGAGCCAAACTCTTTGGCAAACTCGTTTCCCATCGCGAGTGAAGAGGAACGATCGTCGGCTACGAATGAAGCTCACTTTTTCGGCACCTCCACCACCAAGCCACCTCGATTTGATTCCAAAAATTTATATTTTGGAAAGAAAGAATGGAATGCTATTTACAAGGTTGCGGGTTCGATATTTGGAACATTGTCATCAATGGAGAATCCATTCCGTTGATGGACACACCACACACCTCCAAAGGCCTCAAAGAGCTCAATGATGAAGAGAAGAAAATCATCTCCTTAAATGGTAAAGCTCTCAATATTTTATATTGTTCACTTACCAACTTGGAATTTAATCTTATTGTAGGAATTCGATCGGCTCATGAAGTATGGCAAAAATTAGAAGCCATTCATGAAGTATATGCAAATGATAGGAGCAACTCAAAAGCATCTACTTCTCTAAGGGATACAAGGTCAAATCTAAGGAACAAGCCTTTTACAACATCCAACTATGAAGTAGTTAAACAATATTTTACGGGCATCAAAGAAGAAAACAAGGTATATCTTAAACCCTCTACTTCCTATGATATTGTTATACAAAATGATTATAGTGATTTGCAAAATAATTTTGATGACCTTCAAAATGAATTCCAAAGTTTACTTGTTAAGTACAAAAATTTGAAAAAAGGAATTCAATGTTTTGAAAAATGATAAGGATAGTTTATTTACTTCCTATGAATCACTATCATGTGCTCACACCACCACACTTGATAAGGTTAGAAACCTTGAAAAAGAAAATAGTACTCTTGTTGAGGATATAAATTGCATGAAAAATGATTTATCAAAATCAAACTTGCGCACCGATAAAATGACCAAGATTATTGATATTCATAATTGTGATAAAGGACTTGATCATAAACCTAGTGTTGTTAATTATGTTAAAAGAAATCAAGTCCCTATGCATGTTGGTCATTTTGCTCCAAAAATTATTACTTGCTTCTATTGCGGTAAAAAGGGTCATACAATAAATACTTGTCGGGCTAGAAATAGCTCTAATTATTTTTGGGGACCTAAAAGTCTCAAGACTAATCCCAAAGGACCCAAGCACTTGAGGGTACCACAAAACAATGTTATATTAGGTACCCGACGAAATAATAATCAAAGAAAATTCATACATCCAAGGAGACATCAAATGACCATCTCGTTTAATCAAAGGAGAAGACATCACCACAATGAATTTCCAAGAGAAAGAAATTATCAACAATGGGAAAGACATAATCCTTGGAAATGGAACAATCGGGAAAGCTATCATCAACAAGATGATTTTCAAAGGAGAAGATATCATCAACAATGGGAACGACACAACCCATGGAAATGGCGTAATTGGTAAACCGTATCTCCCTACTTACATATGCATTTTAATTTAGCATGCATGTTTTTATTTATGTCTAAATTGCAAAATGAGTTTTTATAATTTCAAAATTAAGGTCTTCTATATATATTTATGTTTTTAAAATCCTTTGAAAATGAGACCTTACATGTTGTTTTTGAACTCTTATGGATTTCTATAGCATAAACATTTTATTGTGATATCTCTTATTGCTTGGCCTACACTTGTGCTATTATATCTTGTGCAAAATTTGTTTAAAGTATTGTGTAGGATATAAATCTCCTATTCATTGGCTATCGTCTATTACTTCATCTAAGAGATTCCTAAACCATCGAGGTATGTTCACTCGTATTATTCTTAGAACTCGATATTTTGTTCATGTCTTGTTTATGCACTTATCTTTCAAACTATTTCATTTCATCCCCTTAAGTGCCACTAAATGACCTTGTGAATTTTTATCAAAAGGGCACTACTCGTAAAATCTCGTTTTTCTCGTATATATGTTTTCTCGAAACTCATATTTGTTGGATTTTGTCCATAATTATCTTTTTGCATAGTTTTAAAACTTTTGGGGTGAAAAATTGATTTTTGGAAAATTCTGGAGTTTGGAAAATTACCGAAGTCAAGGCGGGGGCCGAGTTCGCCTCGCATATCGGCCGGTCGCACCCTACCTCGGCCTGGTCGCCTGTGCCAATTTTTTTGGTTAAATCGTGTATGTTCTTCATTTTCAAACAGAACACAAAAATTCCCAAAACCCGTTCAAGCGTCTCATTCCTCTTTTCATATAATCTTCATTTCTTCATCAAAACTTGTGATTCTTGTTGCTAATCCTCTTCATTTTGCAAGAATCTTACAAATATGGCATCTCCAAGAAATTCAACCGGTCAAAATCCCACTTCCAAGCGAAGAAAGGGCGAAGAGGGTTCTTCGAGAAATCGGCAAGAGGAAGCGAACAACGGAATATTCGAGCTACCCAAAGGAATATAGTTCAAGAACGTGATGATATCCAAAACCCTATACTCTCCAATCCTCAAATTGCCGAACTCCGCGGGACGATTTCATTCGAAAATTGCCGTTGGGTAAAAAGTAATAAACCTTTTATACCTCTAGCTCCTCGCTCTACTAATGTTTTAGATTTTATCAACAAATATGTGGAGTGGTACTATGAAAATTTGAACATGGGTGCAAAATCGATAGCTCGCATTTAAAAATTTATCGATTTAATTCATTTTCAAATGAGTATCCTACTATTAGAGGATTTTTTGAAGAACAAGGGTGGATGTACTTGTGGGAGCACCCTTATATTTTATGTGATGATGATGTGATTCTACATTTTTATGCCAATATGTGGGTTGAATATGATGCTCAAAGGAAGCTGATAGGCGTGAGTTTTGCATGTATTTTGAGGCGTATTTCGAGTTATAATGATGAGTAAACATGCATATACTCGCGTTAAATGTTACATATTCACTCCTTGTGGAAAAGATATTACACTTTGCTTATTTTGTAGGAATTTCATGATATTTGAAGCTAATTGAATACGAATATGAGGAAAACAAAGTGGAAACACGGAGAATTGAGTGGATATACAAAAAGTGAAGCCTAAAAGAGTGAAAGTTGAGCGTTTATAGAAAAGACGGGGGCACACGGGTTGAGCGTGCCTCAAGATACCACCCGTGCACCCCGTATAAGGATAATTGGAGGCTGCGACATGGCGCACCACCCGTGCGTCCCGGAGAGTTAGAGTATTTCACGGGAGTGGCGCACGGGTAGGCCGTGCTCGACGCACCACCCGTGCGCCTACGAGAGAGTTTGGTTATTCCCGGCGAGGTGGCGCACGGGTAACCGTGCGTGGGCGCACCACCCGTGCGTCTGTCTACTGAATCCCATGGCAAAGACATTAAGCCCTAAACTTGATGGTGGGTATAAAAAGGCTTTTGGGGCGCACACAAGGAGATTCTCGGCATTTTGGGATCTACAACACAAGACAAGAGTCAACTCTTGGAAGAAGACATCAAGGAGACAATTGGGTTGCATCGGAGCTTGAAAAATTGAGATATATCGAGAGATTGTCGACGCTCCTAAGTTTTCTTGTTTCTCTTTTAGTTTCAATCTGTTATTTTCAATTGTAATGACTTTGAACACTTTGTGTATAAGTTGTTTAATCATGTGTAGCTAAACTCTTGTGATTTTAGGGTTTTGGGAGTAGTTAATGAACTCTTGTTGGATGTTTTAATCTTAGTTGAAGTTATTATCTTGAAGCCTATTTGAGTATTTTGAGCTTATTCTTGTTTTATCACTTGATCAATGATTTAACTTGCTTGATATATTGATTCATAATTCGAGAGATGAGTTTCAATATTAGATCTTGAATACTCGACACAAATATTTGCATGAATCGAGAGGTATGTAAATATTTGTGAGGATATTTGATCTTTTGTACTTTTGGGAGTTGAATGCTTTATGTTGAGTAGAGATGCTAGCACAAGTATTTCAATCTACGTTTTATATACATCTCGAGAGGGAGGATAAAATAGCTTTGTGATCATCTTATAGGAATATTGATAATAACGTAGCTTGATTAAACCGGACAACAAGAGGACTATTAATCGAAACCTTAACTCGGAAATCCATTACATCATCTTGATACTTCTTTCATTTGTGATATCTTATTCTTGTGTTTTAGTGATTTAAATTGTCTTAATCTCAAAACAACAATCATCAAATTTCGATTGTCTAGATAAAAATAAGACTATCTTGGATCAATACTTAGCATATTAATTTATTAGTCTCTGTGGATACGACCTTGCTACCCTATTCTATAAACTACACCGTACACTTGCGGTGAAGCTAAAAATAAGGCGAACATAAGCCACTTGCGTTGAATTCGTTTGTAAGGGGTCGTCATTTTAGATGGACTCCTAATGACATTTGTCGGCTTTTACATGTGCGAGAAGGTGGTTGGGATTATTTTGCTTGTTCAATTTGGAATGATGATATGTTGGGTATTTCTATGGAAGAGGTTAAGACGTATTTGGGCGTTTGGCCAAAATATTCATTATTGGCCATGGCTCTTGAGCACATGATTATTTCGGTTATTGCCGCCTACTGTATCTGTGGTAAATCGGGCAAAATGCCTAGCAATATGGATTACTTTTTAACTTATAAGATTGCTAGAAGAGAACCGCTTAATTTTGACGCAATACTTATTCAATGCTTGATTGGGTCTATCACACAAGGAAATAAGAAGTTTGTCATGGGCAATTGGATTTGCAAACTTCTTATCCAATCGGGGCTACCTTCTTCGGAATGTAATTCGGAGGTGTTTCAAAATGATTTTGACATTGACAACATCTCACAAATGATCCACATGCGCAATAACATGGATACCCGCCCGACTAAGATGGCTAAAGGAAGAGGGCAAGGCTCTACACCCGAAAATCCAAACGAATTCTTCAATGATGCCGAGACCGAAAGATTGGCGGCGGGGGACGGACCAAGCAATCCAAAGGGTAATACCAGTGCTCAACCGTCTAGGAGTTACACTCAAGCCGAATTTGATGAACTTGGAGCATATCATGAGGCTAAATATGAGGATTTGGAGTAAAAGACCTCAAAAATGCAAAAGTCAATCGGTAAATTGAAGAAGTTCATTAAAGAACTCATCCCCAATACATGTTTTTCTTCGGATGAAGAATGATGAGCCTATCACTTTTCTTGTTTTTTTCTTATGTCATTTTATTTTCTTGTAATGAACTTTATTTGTATAACTCTCTTATTCTAATGACATTTGCTTGTTGTTTGTTGAAGGGATAAAATAGCAAGTATGAAAGTGGCTTTTGGTTGATCTTGATTATGGTATTATTGGAGTATTTGATGGTAAAAAAATACTCTATTTGGCATTGTTTGATAATTGGTATGAAGTGCTTGATGGTAAAAGTGCTTCTCTTAATTTTTGCTTAAATCCTTTTGTGATGCCTTGATCATTTTGTTTAGATGGATATTTGGGACATTTGTAATGTCTTATATGCATTGCTTGATGATGTGAGCTACTTGATGGTTCTTTAAAATTTTGTTTGATGGCATTCGTAATGCCTTGATCTTTTTGGCTAAAATTATCTCAATTGGGTCGAACCCTTGAGAATTTACTTTGTCGGGCCTTTTATTTGTTGGATATATGTTGAAAAATTTGCTTTTGGTGATGGTATGAAAAACTTGGCTTAATATCTTTTACAAGGGCTATATACACTTTCTTTTATTTTTTACGTCCGCCAAGTGTTCGATTAAATGTTTCAATGAAAACTTCAACTTCTACATGAATCTCTTGCTTTCAAATATCTTAAATACTTATTGAGATCATGTTTTGGCCATCAAAACGAGCTTATGATTTTTTTTTATGATACATTTCTTCCATTTCTTCGGATTCTAAGCCTAATTTTTTCAATGGTTGATAAGTTGTATCTTTGGCGCACTTTGATAGACTTGTATGATGTTTTTATCATTCTAACATTCTTTTTGATGATTCCAAAGGGGGAGAAACAGGAAATTGGCTCGTTAGCTCAAAGAAGCTAATAAAAGCTCGATATAAAAGCTATAAGCTATGGCTTCTTAAAGCCATAAGTTGTGAACTATACTTAGTTCAATTGTTGTATGATGGTCTAATATACTTGTCTAATGGTGTTTTGTTGTGAGGGGAGCTTATAAGCTCTTGTTCTTAAGTACTGATATGTAAAAGCTAAACTTTTAGCTTGTGGTTGATTATTTGAGCATTTCTCTTGATGTGCTTGTTGATAGGGGAGCTTGTGCTTATTCTTGAATATATTCACTCCCTTATTTGGTTGCTTATGTATTTTTGAAATTTTAGTCGCTTCTAAACGGTTAGATGTTTTTACCAAAAAATCGTTTTAAAAATTATCCTCCTAATATTTCTAAAAAAATTGTTTTGGTTTGTAATCATCAAAAAGGGGGAGATTGTTTGATACATGTTTTTATCTTAATTTTGATGATTTTATTTTACAACAAAACAATGTTTTAATTGTTGTCCAAATACCCATAAATGATTGAAAATGTTTTTACTATTTATTTGGAGTATTTCTTCAAGTTTCATTTTAGATAAAATTGGACAACACTTTTAATGATTTTATGTTTATAAGTTTCTACTTCAAAACAAAGTTCCTAAATGTTATCTAAATACTCCCGATCGGTTTAAAATATTTTTACTAAATTTTCGGAGTATTTCTTGAGGTTTATTTTCGATAAAAATTGGACAACATTTCTATCTCGAGGTCAATCGGTCGCCCTATAGGGCAACCCGTACCTGAAGATGAATTTTGGAACAGAAAATGAGACGAAGGATTTTTTGACCAGGTCGACCGGTCGACCAAGGCGTCGACCGGTCGACACCCTGTCGACCGGTACCTGGGAGCCACGTTTTGAAACAGAACTCCTGCCTTATTGATTTTGGTTTGTGCGACCGGCTAACATAAGGGACAACCAGTCAAACCTTACATCGACCGGTCGCCCCGTGTTAATTATTGTTATGTTCATTTGAAACTCTATTTCTATGCGACCGGTCGCCCTCTAGTTTTACAGCAAAATTCTAACCGTTGTGCAGCAGACAAACTTTCCTTAAATTATGGGATTGATTTCTAACAACTAAATTCTTGATTTTAATTGAATTTTTCTGTAGATTTTCAATCCCCAAGAGGAGCCTATGCTTGATCAATCATCTCCTATAAATAGAGGAAGTTTTGGAGCAACCAATACAACACAACAAGATACATTCAAGCAAAGTCTTTAGCTCTTCATTGTTATTATTCTTGTTGTAATTTTGCCTAGCTTATCACTTTCACATCTTGAGGTCTAGGCTTTCATTTCTTGATTACACTTGCACTCAGATTGTATTATTCATTATTGAGTTGTAATCTTGATTTTGGTCATCATTCAACACAAGACATCCTTGTGAGTATTCTTGTGGAAAGAATACACTTGGGTGATCTAGGTGATAGGTATTTCAAGAGTGTGGTGCTCTTGAGGTGTTGAAGAATTTGGTATTCTTCAAGATTGAAGATTGTGGTGATCTTCAAAGGTTCCGTTGAAGGAAGATTGTGGTAATCTTCAAAGGGAGATTGTGGTAATCTCCAGAGGTGGTGTTGAAGAAGAGTGTGGTGCTCTTCAAGGTGTTGTAAGTTGAAGTTGTATTAATTTTGGTAATTAATAAAATTCTTTTTCTTTTTGAAATCCATCCCGGATATACTGGGGTGGTAGAGGATTAGGCCCTAGGTGGGTTGAACCTCTATAAATCAACGTGTGTTGTTTACATTCCGCACCTACTATATTGTCTTGGCTTGTTTTGTTCGAAAAATAGGGTAAAATCGAAAAGATGGAGATAATCTATTCACCCCCCTCTAGATTATCGTAGCCGCTTGGACTTACATAATCATGGAGTGATATTGGTTTCCTTAACATGCCCCCTCAAGTTGGAGTGCGGATAAGGAAGAACACCCAACTTGTTGCGTAAAATAATAAATTGAGTCTTTGAGAGTGGTTTTGTAAGGATATCATCAATTTGGTTGAGAAGATGATGGAATATAATGATGAGCATTCCCATGGCTACTTTTTCACGTACAAAATGATAATCCAACTCTATATATTTTGAACGAGCATGAAAAACGGGTTTCTTGACATGTGAAGTGCTTTGGCATTATCACAAAATAGTTGACGTCTTTGAAAATAAAGGAACACCGATGTTACGCGAAGAAAAAGTAATCCATGTTAACTCTAACGTAGTTGATGCCATGGACCTATATTTCCTTCGAGAACTTGAGCGGGAGAGCAGTTGGTTGTTTGTTGAAGCTGCATGAGATACAATTTGCACCAAGATAAATGCAAAAACCAGTGGTACTACGCTGGTGAGTGGGCAACCCGTCCAATCAGCATCGCTAAAATCATATAGAGAGATTGGGTTTTGAGTAGGATATCGAAGTCCATATTGTTGTGTGCCTTTTAAATATCGTAAAATGCGTTTGACAGCTTTCATGTGAATAAAAGTTGGATTGTTTAAGTGCTGGAAAACCCGATTGACGACATGGGAAATGTCCGACCTAATAAATGTTAGGTATTGTAAGGCCCCACGATGCTACGATAATCAAACACATCAATCAAATTCTTGTTAATAGCCAATGGTTTATCCTTAAGGATTATTGGAGTGGAGATAGATGAACTTTCAAGCATATTTGTTTTTGAAAGAAGATCCCGTATATATTTAACTTGAGAAAGAACAACTCCATTTAGAAAATGATTTAATTTCTACGCCAAGAAAATAATGCAATGGGCCAAGATCTTTGATAGCAAATTCTTGTTACAACTTTGCAGTGATTGTGCTAATAAAATTATTATCATTTCCTGCCACAAGCACATCATCAACATAAATAAGAAAAATAATTATGATTTCACCTTCATGATTTATAAATAAAGATGAGTCACTTTTTTCATGATAAAAACCACGATGAAGCAGATATTGTGAAAGACGGTTAAACCAAGCACGCGGTGCTTGTTTTAAGCTATATAATGACCTTTTAAGTAAGCAAACATGATTTGGTAAGGACTGATCAATGAAACCAGGTGGTTGTTCCATTTGAACTGTTTCTCGAAGATTTCCGTATAAGAATGCATTCTTGACATCAAGTTGACGCATATTCCAATTAAGAGAAACTGATAATGCAATAACTAACCGAATTGTTGTTGGTTTGATCATGGGGCTGAAGGTTTCATCGTAGTCAATTCCAGGTACTTGAGAAAACCCCTTGGCAACTAGACGAGCCTTGAAATGATCTATCGTACCATCATGTTGGTATTTAATCCAAAACACCCATTTTGAGCCAATGATTTTCACATTAGGTGGTTTGGGAACAAGTTCCCATGTATGATTGTCGTGGAGAGCTTGTACTTCTTCTTGCATCGCAGCGATCCAACGTGAGTTTTTAAGTGATGATTTTAATGTCTTTGGTTCAGTTGGAGCGGAAGCAACAAGAGCATAATCCTTAAGGTAAGCCGGTGGACGACGCTCTCGTGTAGGTCTTGGATCAGCAACATCTTCCTTAAGCAAAATTGGTGTGACTTAAGCAGTTGGTAAATGTGAATGGCCAATTATTGAGTCACCATTCAATACATTTGCTGGTGTAGAAGTACCATCAAGAATTTCTTCATTGTTATTTTGGTCATTAATTAATGAAGATCTTTCTTGCTGGATGTCAGGAAATTTATTGAGTAGATTTTGATGATACCATGTAAAACTTAAATTGGGAAGTTGGCATCCCATTGTATTGTAATAGATAGGGCTGAGAAAGCTGAGTCAAGTCAGCTATGCCAAGAAATACAAGAAGTCAATTGCGGACTGGATTGAAAACTCTATTGTGTGTCAGCTGAGTATGGCCAAGAAGGAAGTCAATGACTCGACTGAAGGAGAAACAGCTGAGGAACAGTTGTGAGAAGTGTTAGTCAAGTCAACTCAAGAAGCCAAGTCTCAAAGTTGAAGCGACAGTTGAGTTATCCAATGACTGGAGCTGACTCAAGTCACCTAGGGTAAAGACAGTAGTCTAGTCAAGACAACTGACTTAGATACGTTGATTAAAGTCAAGAATATTACTCAATATAGTAATATGTCAAAGTTGTCAGGTCTAAAGTGTTAGTCCCAGAATTGTGCAAAAGGATAAACCAATGGGAAACACTGCACCTTGTGTTAGGCACCTGCAATGCTGCGAAGACATTTAATACGAGGAAATGTCAACATCAAGGACTGCAACAAGATAAGCCAACGAACAAAAGTGACATTTGAAATTAGCCTATCTCTTCAACGGGCAAAATTTCAATGTGTACTATAAAAGGCTGAGGAAGTTATTGATAAGAGGTGACCTGAACCACGAACAAGCAAGCAATATTCAAGCATTTAACCTGCAATCTTCTCATAAACATTCAAGCAATTCCTCAAGCCTGAAACTCGAAGGAAATCGATCCAACACAAGATGTGAAGGAAAGACAACTTCAAATCTATTGAAGAGGAAACTTTTGAAGAATCAAAAGGGTCTACTTTCCAAGTCAGGATTGTAGGAAGGTTCAAGGTCGAACCAAGTATCAAGTTTGTTGGAGGGCTTCGTGATCAAATCCAAGAACTTGAGAAGTGAGCTGAAGTAGCAAGGCAGCTGCCCTGTGAAAAAGCTGAGTCGCAAGAGAAACCAGTTGTGTGATCAAGGCTGTCTCCAGACTATTCACCACTTTGTAAACTGATCTATTACATAGTGGATTCCTCCAGTAGTTGGAGAAGAGAGGATTAGAAGAATTACCCCATCTTCGAACCTCTATAAAATATTTGTGTTATTTACTTTCTTGCATACTTACATTATATCTGTTGTTAGAATCATATTTGTTATCCAACTGATTAATAACCAAGTACTAAGAATCAAGTGTTAAAAATAAACTTAAGTCAAATCAAAGGGTGTTAAGTCTTCCGCTGTTAAAAACCAATTATCCAAGTTACGTATTTGGCTTGAGCAGCCGAGTTATACTATCAACAGCTCTGTAGAGTCTATTGAGTGGGTAACTTAGTTGAAAAGCTAACTTAGTTGTCCATCAAGGACACAGTTGCTTGAGTCAACTCATTTGAATTAATTTAAAATGACTAAATCGAAAATTTGGTAAGGTTCAACCCCCTTCTAAACCTTACTCACACTTCTTGGGACCTACAAGTGGTATCAGAGCGGTTGGTTCATTGAGCCTTCCGCACTGGTTACTGAACTAGATCTCTATCTTTTTCAAAAAGTTTTAAACAGTTGTATTTTCAAAATCTTTCATTTTAAGCAAAGTTATTATCATGGAATCAAATCTGACACACATTCTTATGTTCACTGTTGAAGAATTTGATGATTGGAAAATTCGTATGCAGGCTCATCTATCTTCTTTACATGATGAAATGTGGCTTGTGATAGAGGATGGGGCACTGCAAATACTAAAATTGAGCACGATCATGTCAGGCGACGCATGGTGAAGGACAAGAAGAGCCATCGAAGCAAGACCAGCCATGGTTGAAAAACCAATGACTAAGTGGACCAATGAAGATAGGAAGAGATACAACTTGGACAATATGGCCAAGGACATACTCTACAAGACACTGGACAAAGCATGTTCAATAAAGTCAAATCTTGCAAATCTGCAAAAGAAATCTGGAATAAACTAACTTTAATTTGTGAAGAATCAGAACAAATTAAAGAAAATAAATTGTCTGTTGTTCAAAAGTTTGAAATTTTCAAAATGCTTGCAGGTGAAACCATGGATCAACTGGATGCCAGATTCACTGAAATCACAAATGAGCTTTCAGCTCTTGGGAAGGAATATACACAAAAGAAAAAGTGTATAAAGATCTTAAGAAGCCTCCCAGCTGAATGGGAAATGAAGACTATGGCCCTGAGACATTCAATGTACCTCTCAAGAACATCTAACCATGAGCTATTCTCAGACCTCAAAGCCTATGAGTTTGAGCTGAGAAGGAAAGAGCAAGAGAAGACATTTGTACCCAAGACATGTGTGAAAATACTAAACCCTGCCAGTGATGGAAATTCCAGACGCGTTTGGACGTTCTTTGAGATAAATCCCCTTGTTGTTTGATCATCCACGCTTCTTTTGACACACGACTCATTACTATGACTCTAGACTCAATATAGATGGCTTCCAATTGGGTGTAATCGCTCGATTCTTGATGATTCTAGGTTGCAATGCTCGTATTTATCACAAAATCACTCCAAATATCGTTAAATTCCTACAAAACGAGCAAATCGTAATACCTTTTCCACAAAGAGCAAATATATACCATTTCATATGAGTTATTGCATGTTTATAAATAATTATAGCCATAAATATGTCCTAAAATACATGCAAAACTCACATTAAACATTGATCAAATAAAATTAGCCCGCAATCACTCTAATTAATTCTTAAATAATCCATAATCATGGAGTGATATTGGTTTCCTTAACACCTTTGTATAGTTTTCATCTCATTTAAGTTTTCCCCACTTTTTACTATTTGAGATTTGTAAATCATGTTTGTTTTACTCAATCTTATTAAAAATATTATGTTTTCAACTTTTCATTTTCAATTCTCAATGCTATATTATCAATTTTCACACATGTATTATATTAATGGGACCCACAACAACCATAACTAATCAATTTAATCTCATACTCCTTCCGCCCCAATAAGATGGATTCTTTTTCGTCCGTCCCAAATTATAAGTTTTTCTTTAGAGTATTAACTACACAACAATAGAGTAAACTACCCATATTTAATTCACTTTGCTTGAAACTAACAATGATATACTACAATCTAATGCATGGGTAAAATAGAAAAACTATAAAAAAATATTATAATCCCAAATATATTTATTATGTTTTCTTAATATATGTGAAATACTATACTTGACCATCTTAGAAGGGACAGAGGAAGTATTACATAAGTGAGACTCACTATTATCACTTATAATCAAATAAATTATCATTTCTAAATTAAAATTTCAAAGTGGATCCCACCACTAATAATTTCATCCAACTATATATTATTACTTGAGCAAAATAATTGTTGCCCTCCGAATTATTCGGGTTTTTTTATATTGCCACCTAAACTTTTTTTTAAGACACTTTACCTCCCGAAGTTCAAGGGTTTTGCACATAGCCTCCAGTCTTGTCGGCGGCGGAATGTTCCACCATAATTTTGTCATGTGCCATGCATGTGGGGGAAAAATTGTTATTTGGTCAAATTATAATAAATTTATTGCACTTTGCCATCTAAATTTTGCGCGATTGATATTTTGCCATATGAACTTTGAGCGATTTACACTTTGTCACCTCAGTTTAAACAAAAATCAAAAATTTATATGTATATACATTTATTTTACATATTTTAAAATTTCTTAATAAAATTAAATAAATTGAACTAGTATTCACTTTAATAAATTATATTATCAACAAGATTATTTTATATTTTTTTCTTTTGTAGAATTGTAGAATTAAAGTTTACTTCCTTGATTTACTTAATTAGTGAATAAAAATATGAAACTAATGTTAATCCAATTTAACAAATGACAAATAAAAAGTATACATAATTATATATCCATTTTGAGGTAAATAAAATAATATACGTAGGCAAATAAAAATTCTAATATATTAGAACAAATTTTCATAAAGAAAATATAGTACGTAATAATAAGTTTGAACCATAGTTAAAAATTCTATACTATATTTTAAAAGTAGAAATAATGCATTTCATTAAAGTTGTAATACTTTTACATTCTGAGATTTACTTGAATTTATAGAAATAATTTTTAAATTGTATTATAATATTATAAAATTGACATTGGTTTATATTTATAATTTCATCACTTCAAAGTTCATAAAATTAGTTCTTTTCCAAAATTTGATGTAAAATATTAAATTAAATAAGCTAAAAAGGAAGAAAATGTAAAATAATTGTATTGATAATATATTTTATTGAAGTGAATATTAGTTAAATTTAATTTTTTTAAAAAAAATTAAAAAATAAATGTATACGAAGAATTTTTTGATTTTTATTAAACTGGGGAGGTAAAACGTAAATTGCTCAAAGTTAATATGGCAAAATAACAATCACACAAAGTTTAGATGACAAAGTGCAATAACATTAGTATTATTTGCGTCAAATGGCAAGATTCCGGTGGAATATTCCGCCGCCGACAAGACCCAGGAGGCTATGTGCAAAACTCTTGAACTTCAAGAGGTAACGTGTCCTAAAAAAAATTAGGTGGCAAAGTCGAAAAAACCGAATAGTTCGGAGGGCAAATTTTTTTTCCTCACATTACTTTACTAACAACACCATTTTAGTGGGTTCGTTGGTTACATAAATTATACTCCATCTGTCCCAAATATATAGTCCACTATTTCTTTTTGGGATGTCCCAAATATAGTTCACTTTCTATATTTACTAGTACTTTTTCCATTCTTTTACTATTATACCCCTATTCAATATGCATTATATAATTTACACTATTCATTAAATAAGGGCAAATCAAGTAAACAGTTAACATATTTGTAGTTTCTAATATTTTTCTTAATCTGTGAGAAAAGTTAAACTCAACTATATATTTGGGACGGAGAAAGTATATATTATCTTATCACATCTTTCAATAAAAAAATCAACAAAAAATACTAAACCAATCATCTTCTCAAATTTCACCCTATATATTCTTTTTAGGGCATCACGATCTTAGGATCTTCAAAGGAGTTTTGAAGTGAAAAACCTTCCCAAAAAAAGTTGATCCCATTGTGAGCTTAATGTCACGCCCGTGACATTGGGGTGTCTTTCGCTATGACTTTTGGTGGATTCTTTGTGAATGATTGTATGTGGCTTGATCGGGTGGTTTTGTGGGTACGTGTACATGACCGCCGGATGTTCAGGCAGGCATACCCGGTTAAGTTCGGGGAGCTTGTCGCTAGTCGTGGACTTGACGGTGAAGAAGGGAATTGGCCATCCCTACCCAAACCGGGTCGGATCGGAGCCGCATTCTGATGAGCCCAAGGCGGCGAAAACGATGTGGTTGTCCCGAGGATAGGTGGCCCGGGTGGGCCAAGGCGCCGCGTGGCATCGTGTGGGGACCGAAATGGCTAGGCCCGTGACATTAAGCTTTTTATTTTCCCAAAAAAAAAAAACGGTATCTTTAACATGGTACCACTTCATCTCAATTAAAAAAAAAGAAAGAAAACAGAAATGGTGGCTAGTGGACTTTTGTATCCTATTTCTTATATATACATTTTTATATTTTACATTTAAAATGTAAACATTCAATTGGCTGATTTAAGTTGCAGTTTTTTTAACATTACAATTTGTCCGTTTGGTTTTATTATATATATTCAACAGATACATTATAAAATATATATTATATTCGACAAATATATTATAAGGACACACAATGGGGGGAAAATTGGAGGGGATATTTCTCCAAATATCCCCATCAAATATTTCATTACTATTGTGGTGAAATATTTTGGTGAGGTGTAAAATATCCGGTGCTTAGTTTGTATCCGGACATTTGAATAGTAACAAAAATATAAAACAAATGCGATTCGGGGCGTGACATTATCCCCGTTGCATAATCGGAGTTTCACTTTTTTGCTTTGTATTTTCTTTTTTTTTTAAATAAGCTTTTAAATTGTAATTGCCCTTCATTTCATGAGTTTTTTATTGTTCAAATATGTAATCTTTTTGCGGCGGTGGAGCGGTTTAAATGAGTTTATATTATTTTTTTTTTTTTATTTTTGAAATAGTTTGTTCTACGACCATTTTCTAACGTCTATTTTGATTTCATTTTTAAAAGGCAAATGGAAGAACCAGTTGAGTGTAACGGCTATTTGTAATGTCATATTTTTTTTTTTTTTTTGGGGGAATTTACCTATAAATATTTGGAAAAATGTTATATTCATTCCAACATTCTTCCAATTTTATAGATTGTGATATTTTTTTATTTTTTTATTACATTTGTATTATATATTTGATTTTTTTTATCCAAAATGGATAAAAATTACAATGGGTCTTTTAGGGATTTGTTGAATTCTCCAAATGTCGAAGAAATTGCAAGTAATGAAAATTCTCGAGTTCCTCCTAATCTTCAATATTCTCAATTTTATGCTCCGGCACAATACCCACAAAATTTCCACATTTTTCTACATGAACCACCATATTCTCAAAATTTTCAAAATTATCAAATTTTTTCGAATAATGTCCCTCGAGCTCCATTTTATACATGTCCAGCGGAATATGGGCCACTTTTGTGAAGAGTTTCTCTTGTCCCCATGATCCAAAGAGAAATAGATTTAAGGACAGACAAGAGGTTGCAAGAAAAGATGTCGAACGGGCATTTGGGGTGCTCCAATCTCATTGGGCAATTATCAGAGGTCCAGGGCGACATTGGTTTATGGATAAATGCAAAGAAATCATGCATATATACATTATTTTACATAACATGATTGTTGAGGACAAATGGCATGCTATATCCATTTGAGGACAAAGGTTCAACCCCAGAATTTAATAAATATCTCCGGCGAAATTCTGAGTTACGTGATAGTCAAGTGCATCATCAGCTTCGTCACGATTTGGTAGAACACATTTGGGAAAGATGCGGCGGTGATCCGTGAATGAAAAAATTATCAACTACTGAAGTATTTAGTTAATTTACATTCTACTTTGTCAAACGTTTGTACTACTATATTGTACCATTTACATTTAAATTTATCAAAATAAACATTTTATATTAAATTTATTTTGATAGATAATTATCAAATAAGGTAAATTTATATAATTATCAAAATATGTAAAATAAATTTAATATAAACTAAAGATATTAATAAAAATAATGTCAAAATATTAATGAAGTAATAGTGGGACCCATAAATATGTGATTGATGGGATATTTGATTGTGGGTTGTGGGATATTTAGGAGAGTGGGATATTTGATTGATGAAGTGGGACTTTTAATGGACCCAAATATTTGTAAGAAATGCACCCACCATTGTGGGTGCCCTAAAACATATATTATATCTATATATAATATATATGTATCTATAATATGTATATGTATAAAACATATTTTAATTGATATAAAATATAAATTCTATATATTTATATAAATATAAGTAATACATATTTATATATAATATAAAATATAATAAAAGATACGTGATATTATGGTGAGGAGTCGGTCCACCAAAAAGTCGTTTACGAGGTTTTAGATTGTAAAGAGAAATGTGGGTTTTGTTTATAGATTCTTATAATGTGGCTTCGTGGGCTCCACAAGAAAAAGTAATTTGTAGAGATTTTTAGAAGTGTGACATTGAATATGCCCTTAGAACCAAACATATTTTCACGTTTGCACATGTTCAATATAAAAAAATTATGTATTTCCAAGTCCAATTTCCAGTTTCTAGTGTTTGAAAATGAATTTTCAAACTTTATTGATTTTCGTGTGAAAAATTAGGAATATGTTTGGTTTGTTGTCTAAATTTCTGTTTGAAAATGAGAATATGTTTGGATATAGATTTTCAAATGTATTTTGACATAGGTTTACGTAATTGTAGTGTATTTTTACCTAGGTTTGCGTAATTGGAATGAAAAATTGTTTGGTTGTGTTTTTAAAAGAATATTTTCCATAAAAAGGTAAAACTGGAAATGACTTCATTTCTATTGAAAACTTTTGAAACAAACATAAATCCATTTTCCGTAATAGTTGGAAAGTGGAAAATTGGTGTTGTAAACACAACCATACAAGGCCGTAGGAATGGAATTAGGTTGGAATGAAATGAATTTAGAAATGAAATAACATTAGGAATAGAATGATGTAGTATTACTATTCTTATGATTGGTATGTACAAGGAATAGAGAAATGAATGGATGACGAGTTTTTACTTGATTTAAATATCTTGATTGGTAATTATAAATTAATGATAGTAATTGAGAAAATAATTTTAAAGTATCAAATTCTCTTAAATAAGATTTTTAAATAAATTTTATTAAATATGTTATTCTTAAATTGATATAAGATTATTTTAGTGTGTGCTAAATAATATATATATATAGATTTATATCTATGATATCAAAAATATTTTATATAATATTTTATAGGGATAACTACAAAAACACCCCTGAGATTTGGGCTAATTACCCAAAAATCCAGAGATGTTTTAAAATTACAAAAAACCCCATCAGGTTTGATTATGTGTTAAATTTAAGGGGGTAACTATAGTATTTTTATAAATATTAGGTGGTGTTTTGATATTTTTTTGCTTATGAAGGGGGAAAATGTAAGACGAGAATCAAACCTCAAGGGTCTTTTTGTAATTTTAAAAATCTCTGGGTTTTTATGTAATTATCCCAAACCTTAGGGGTATTTTTGTAAATATATATATTTTTAATAAAAAAATATAGAAAATCAACAAAAGAATTATATATCAAAATTTTGATTTAACTATTAAATATTGATAGAAATTGACTATGATTTATTAAACTATTAAATATAACTTATATTTAAATTATAAATAATTTTTTTATTTATAATACTACTTTTCAAAAATATAGATTATATCCAATATTTTTAGTCATTTATAGAAAGATAATTTTATTAAAAATAAAATTTAAGTTATTCTTGATGATTGAGAATAACTAAACTTATGGGGAAATACGAATAGTCATTCCTTACTTTTGGGAATAGAATTTCATGAGAATAAATATTCCCATTCTTAAAGTCGAAGAAGTCTCTTGTGAGGACCGTCTCACGGTCAAGATCCAGTGAGACGGAGCCCCACACTCAAACCAAATTCAATCCAAACAAAAAAAAATAAGAAAGAGAAAAATCAGTACGCAATATCTGACTGAGATCCTTCGTCTTTCTCCATTCTCTCTTTTTTTTCTTCTTTCCCAAACCTAGACAACTGTCTTCATCTTCTTCTTTTTTTCTTATCACATCAAAAGCTGAACTTTTGTCTCTCTCTTTGCTTTTCAAAATCTGAAAAATCAAACCAAAAAGTCGTAGAAGATGAAGCATTGCAGAAGAAATCTTTGTCCCAAATATATCAGAAGTAAACAAAGAGGAACCCAATTAATTTCGTCTGAGTAGAGCTTTTGCACAAATTCATCCCCGTCTTTTGGTCGAGGCAGAAAAAAATGAACACTCCAATATTTGGAACTCTCACCCTAAGAAATACAACCTTGGATCCCTCATTTGTCGTGTGAGGGAACCCGATGAGATGCTTTTGAACATTCTTCTTTGTCACAATCTTCATTTCCAGCAATTTCTTAGAAATGTGTGCAATGAAAATGATTTTTTAATCTATAACTAAACTTGAAAAGTCCATCAACGAAGATTTTAAATTTCAGATTTTTAGAACTTTATTCACCATATCCAAATCACTATAAATGGTCATTAATTTCATGTTTTTATGATAATTATGTCACATTAATGAATATCTAGTCTGTACATGAAAAAACTAATACTTTTGAGAGAGGAAAAATTAATATTTTTAAGGGGAATGCAAGTAAATAATATAAGTTTTGTTACTTTGAAAAAGTATACTTTTTAGAGTAAATGTGATACTTTTTTAGTGTAAATTGATACTATGTCAATTGGAACTTCTAATGTAATTTTGTTACTTTCAGACATCTACTTTTTAAAGTAAAAGTGATATTTTTTAATAAAAAATGATACTATTAAACAATGTTGTATATAGCTTTGCAAGTAAATAATCAGTTTTGTTGCTTTAAAAACGTATATTTTTCAAAGTAAAATTGATACTTGTTAAGAAAAATATGATACTTTTAGAGTCTAAAGTTGTTGCATATAACCACCTCCAAAAAAATTACATTAACAAGGTATAATTTTTCAACACAAAGTAATACTTTTAATTAAAACATCGATACTTTTTCAACACAAAGTAATACTTTAGTTAGGTAATACTTCTGCAATTTTATTTACTTTCATAAATCTTTTGAAACAAAAGTGATACTTTTAACTCAAAAATCGATATATTTTGGATGAAAAATGATACTTTAATAAGATGATACTTCTGCAATTTTATATTCTTTCATAATCACTTACAATAGAAAGTGATACTTTTAATTCAAAAATCGATACTTTTCACCAGAAAGTGATACTTTAATTAGTTAATACTTCTGCAATTTTATGTTCTTACTTTCATAAACCTTTTGAAACAAAGAAGGGTACTTTAAATCCAAAAATCGATACTTTTGGAACTAAAAATGATACTTTAATAAGATGGTACTTCTGCAATTTTATTTTCTTTCATAATCATTTATAATAAAAATGATACTTTTAATTCAAAAACCCGATACTTTGTGAACAAAAAGTGATACTTTTCAATTAATGGTTCTTTTTATATCAAATAACATACAACAAAATATACTACTTGGAATACAAGTCAATGCTTACAATTTAACATACATCATTTCACTCTTTTTCACTTTTTTTTGAAAGAAATTTTGTATATTTATTTCAATGCAAAGACACATCTTTCCAGAAGATGTAAAATATCATTTCACTCATCTGATTACTTACGAATAGGAGCAAGTACACATGCAACCACTCCAAGAGTTAATACACATTGATAAACAAGTTCAACCTTCAAATGACCTGTCAAATAATAATGGTTCAAATGATAATCAATTGAAACAACAAAATTATACAGTTGCGCATCCAAGTGGCGTACAATGCTAGTCTTTCTCCATCTGAGTCAATTGAAATAGCTCTCTGTTTCTGTTTCCCCCGCACCGCTGCGCCATTTTTTTCGATCTCTGAAATCTCGATTAATTAATTTTCTTACGCTAAATATTATTTTTTATTTTGGGTAATAAACTGCAGAAAAATTGAAGAAACTAAACTGCGGAATGAAAAAAAAATTGAAGAAAAAGTGCTGAAAATCGCAAAAAGAAAAAGGGGGAAAATTTGGGGGAAAAACCCAACAAAGAAAGAAAAAATAAAGAGAGAGAGAGAGAGAGAAGTCAAAAGAGAAAAAGAGAAGAGAAGAAAAATCAGAGCAAGATTTGGGTAAGAGGGTAATTTTAGGAGTTTTCAGTAATTTGGGTAATTTTAATGGGTATGGGTATTTGGGGCTCCGTCTCACGGATCCAGGATCCGTGAGACGGCCTCATATAAGTTTTTGTGTCTTTAAAACATACCAAACATGTGAATGGAAATGAAACAAGAATGCTCGTTCCATTCCTACCCATTTCCTTTCCACGTACCAATCATGCTGTTATAAGCTCAACCAATCCCCCTTCCTCGCCTAGTGCTCTATTTCCAACTTTTCGGTGAAGAAAAATTTCAATTTTCAGCCACCTGCATATTCTTTCTGAACCCACTCGGCTCTCACCGGTCATCACTCTAATACGAACCACCAAGCACAATTTTTGGCTCCTATTGGCGGCAAGCCATCCCAGTTTATCAAATAAGGTAATTATTGACTTCCATTTCTTGTTTATTAATCTTTGTGATTGATGAAGATAGTGGACTTGTGAATAATGTGATTTCATAACCAAAAGAGTGTGTGCGCTTATGTTGTTTGATGAAATTCCCATACTAATTTACGTTCCTTTTTTTTTTTCCCCCTTTTTAATTCGTTCGTGCTGTTAACGAATAGAAATTTCCGATTTTTATTTAGTAACAACCGAAACTAACAGATTCAATTTGGATTTTGGTAAATTGCACTACCGGAATTTTGGTTTCTACTCAGTATAACCGAATGCACACCTCTAGACTTGAATGATGTTTACATAATTAATTGATTAAGAATAACAAGAAGAAAAAAATACATCTAAAGAAACAATTTAATGAAAATATTAGAGTTGATTGTTTTTCAGAAAATATTAATCTAGGCGTGCCAAAGAGTATCTAGTTATATATTTACCTTCTATGCATCTACGGGATGTGGATGTGGTGATTTTTTCTTTCTTTGATGTGGTGATTTTTGTTTCTTTTTAAAGAAAGTAGAGCATTACTTGCAACATTTACATGCCAAATGTTTTTTTTGTTTTTTTTTTTTGGGGTTGGGGGGGAGATGGTAGCTGGTAGGAAATGATGACTAAGTCTCCAAGATCACCTTCCTCATACTTCTAAATTCTAATGCCTATCTTTGCATGATTTGGTACCTTGTTGCACATTCTAAAAAACCATCTAGCCATTTATTCTTTTTACAACGCATACTATACCAGGAAAAAGAAAAAAGCTAAGACATGTCGAATTAGATTTACAATGTACAATACCACATCCACATTAAGCAGAGGACATCACTCGACCACCCTTTGTTTTTGACTTTTGAGGTAAACGCTATAAGCGGCCAATCTCAGTGAATCCCATGTGTTGACCTTGAGTTTATTTGCTCATCTGTGTTCAGATTAGCACTTTCAATCTCCAGGTTTATCATATTAGGCGATTTATCTTGTTGTCTTGTCGTTGCATTCTCTCGATGAGCTCCTCCGATCTCCCTGAAAATCTATGTTGTGCTCGAGGGACTCGAAGGAACGGGGCTTGGTGGGCAGTTAGTACGTGGAGAGGCCAGTGAGAAACTTGATGGACTTTGTTGGTAGTTTTCATGATTTGATTGCATACAATCACAACAACAGCCATCATCTCTCTCACTCAGTTTATGTTTCTTGAAAGTATGAGACCTCAAATCTTTGTTGTCGAACTTTTGTAGTAACTCTGCTATCTTGCTCCACATTGTGAATTCAGGATCAGGGCGCTCTATGACACTCCAATTTTCATGTAGGAACCTAATCACATAGATTATAAAGGCCACAATTCCAGCTATTCCAACGATTAAGAAGAGTCCCAAGAAGCTTGCTAGCCCGAGACTTTTAAATGGATACAAGGTGTCAGGGTCAGGACATCTAGTCATATCCCCCAACCACTGACTATCAATCCTCACCATCTTTGGATCCTCAGTAACATTTAAAATTGCTCTTGAGACATCAGGTGCTAGAGGCGAACCTAGTGGAAAGACCTGCAAAGTAGAAAAGTAGAGTTTAGATTGTTAGGGCAGGACAAAATGAAAACCATTTTACGGAAGCAAAGGAAGGAGGGGGTAGGAGGGTCACATACAAAACCGAAACCATCAGCCTTATATGTCGGTCCAGCCGTGGTGTATTTTGAACAGTATTTTCCCAGGAACAGCTTTATGTATGGGGTCTCATGAAAAGCAGCAGCTACGCCAAAATTTTTACTCCCTTTAGAGAGAAATTCATCCAATTGCTCCGGTGAGTCATATGCCTTAAGTTGTGACTCTTCAAACCCCATGTTTTTAAGAAAACCAAAAACAAATGATCCGTTCATGTAGCCTACATAATCTTTGTTTTTAATAAGCTGATTAGCGTCTCTAACCTTTGGCTGCAGCTTCTGAACTGTTAACATAGATGCTAAACTGGCAGTGTAGCTTTGAGTTAGTATAAGTACCACCAAGAACCAAATGATCAGCACAAACCTGGCCAAGTTGCTTACCACCCTCTCCTCTACCACACAAAAGCAATGGAAAATGGTTAGAATCATTTGTCATTGATCCATAAATTAAGTAGGTTATCTGATACATGATCTTGCAGTGTATCAATTGCCCAAAAAAAAGGCCCTTAATACTTGCTCGAGTTTTACAGTAGCAAAAAGGACTTTAGTTTAAAAGATGAAAGTTAGCTTACTGTGAGCAAAGACCATAGTTGAGAAGGCAAACGAGAATATCATGCCTACTTGATACCAAAAAGGCCCCCTGAAATCTTCATTTATTCGATGTTCTAGAATCCAAATCAAAACCCCAAGGAAAACAAATGAGCAAAAGCTAGTCAACCACAGTTCCCAAGTCAGCGGCTTCACAAATAACCATGTATTTTTGCGCTTGTCATCTTGAATTGGTACAACCATTGAAATACCAGACTCTGTGTAAGGCAGAGTGAAGTCGACGTACTGTGACCTATTTGCTATAATTGTGACATCTCCTGCAACAGCATCATACTCCTGTTCATTGATCAACAAAAAAGGTTAGGGTACAACCATTTACATGGCGAATACGAAAAACTTCATCTTGCTCTAAGTTGATAAAAATGTTTTTGGTTTTTATGTTTCGTATAAAAAAGGAAGATACTTACTCCAAGGTGGACTTGATAGGCCAACGCATTGTAATCCCCAGCCATATTGTGATCAAGTGTTGCAAATGGAACGTATTCATATGGCACATGATATGGTAGTGCTGCCATCACTGCATCAAAAATATCTATGCAGTATCCTTCAACATTTGTCGAATTGTCAGATTTCCAAATGACACGCACGAACTCATCGAAACCATGTTTTACAGGTACTGCGACTCTCAACTTCTTCCCATTCGTTGGAATCACTCAACCCTTGGGTGGAAATGATGCATTGTCTGGCCATATAATGGATCCGAGGTTGGATTTAGAAGTGGAGTATGTGTTTGTGTCTGCACTTGTGAAGTTCAGTTCTCTGACAATTCCGTTCTTTTTCGTCCAATATCCTATGCCTCGATCTCCAGGTCCAAACATATTGACTATTTGAAACGGAGGTGCTTGGAGTTGGCCATTAACTAATTCAAAGTCTCCAGCAAGGCCTTTGAAAGTGGTGGTTGATAAGGCTTGAATGAGCTTTGGTCCAGTTTCGGATACTCCAAAGGCTTCAAGGTCTGTAGCATTTCTGGAAATATTTGTCCCTCGATATGTAGGATTTCTTATGATTGCTTTTTCTGCTGCCATGGCTAGTGCAATTGCAGAGTCATAAGCCCATAACCCAAAAATGTCGAAATTTTGAGTAAAAGCTTTTGGACTGTTCTTCTGAACCATTTTCCTGTATTGACTTGCTAACTCATCGAGCTCTTTTGTCTTTGGAACATAAGGTTTTACTCCTATTACTCCTACCATGGACTCTATCACAAATCGATCCATTGAGCTTAATTCATTTGTTACGCCATTTGTAATAATCCATGCATACTCTCTACTCATCATTCCCAGTTGTTTTGCTTTCGTGAACAAGCGAGAAGCAAGAGGGCTCAGCGTGTGGACGACGAAAACTCTAGTTTGCTTAGTCATCAGTTTGTAAAGCTCTGCAACAATTTGATCATCTGTTGCTAGTGGTGAAATGGCACTTCTGTAAGGGACACGAATATTTACCAGTTCCAAGGCATCGGTTAAAAATGGTAGAATCCCTTCTCCAAATTCATTATCCTCATAGATGGGCACAACTTCTCGCCATCCGAAGGCTTGGGTTATTGCAACAATTGCATCTACCTGCGAAGAGTCATTTAGAGTAGCGCGAATGAAATATGGATTCCGAAGCGATGAAAGAGAAGGACTTGTGGCTGAGAAAGTAATGATGGGAACTTGAGCTTTGTGTCCAAGAGCAATAAGGAAGTTAGCCTGTTCTGAGAACGTGGGACCTATGATGGCTTGTACTTCAACATTCTTCAGCAGATCCAAAGCTGCATTTCATATGTAAGAAAATTCAGTCCAGTGCCCACTAACTTCAAGAATCTTTATTTTCTGGCCCGTCACTGGGGTAACATTGTCCGTGTGGAATGTGTGTTGCAGGTTTGGGGTTGCCGCGTGTAATGCGTATTGTAGGATACCCAGAACAAGGTAATATCATTGCCACTTACTATGTAGAAAACTGCTTATTGTAAGAAATTTAACATATTTTCGGACCGACTAAAATGCAAAAATTCGAGTCCTTTTGAGCCAAGAACAATCGGTAAGATATGAAACAGAGTTCCCACAGAGTTGTTAGTTGAAGTTAAGTACTTCCAAACTGCCAAGTGGTTAATAAATAATATTTTCTTCATTCCAAAGTCTTTTTCAGAGAACATAAAGGTGCTAGGTCCTTTGTTTGATAAGAGACTCATAACAAGAACAAGAAAGCCCAGCAAATAAAATTGATTCCCTAAGAAAGCTGACTTCAGCAGAGAATGCTGTCCAGAATTAAGGTTATCAGAACAAGTAATGCTGCTTAAAACTGAAAAGTATGACTAAAAGAACAACGTGCAGCTTAGGCCTAACTTTTTTTTCTTCTTGGGTGTAAACAAATTGAATGTTGAACATTGGGGAGTGTTTGCAGAAACTTCGCTTTTAGAAGGAGTGATTTATGGTAATGAAAACGAAAAGTAGTTGAGAATTAGAAGTTGGTAGTGTATGCAAATAGAAACTAAAAATTGAGTAAGTTAAAAGAGAGTTTTTGGTGAATAAGTTGTAAAAGTGTTTCAATTGTGTAAAAGTCAAACCATAAGCAGAATCGGAATTTAAAGCACCCTCCCCCTACTCCGACCCTTGTTTTTATCTTCTGATTAAATTATGTAGACTCAGAAGCACATAAATTGTCATTTGAAAACACTATGTATGTATGTATTTTCAAGTCCAATTTCGAGTTTCTAGTGTTTGAAAATGATTTTTTAGAAGTTATGGGTTTTCGTGTGAAAAATGAAAATATGTTTGGTTTGTTGTTCGAATTTCCGTTAAGATATATGTTTGGTTATAGTTTTTGAAGTGTATTTTTGACATAGATTTGCTATTTTAGTGAAAAATTATTTGGTTATAGGTTTCACATAAATTTGCGTGATTGTAGTGAAAAATTCTTTGAATGTTTTTCCAAAAGAATAGTTCTATAGAAATGAAAATTTAAAAGACTTTATTTCCACAATACTTCCCCAAATAAACATACACCCATTTTCTCGGAAAATGGAAAATGGCTTTCGTAAATATATATACACATGGCCTTATAATCAGCCAAAAGTTGAGACTCATTTTTTGTTATTAATTGTAAACATTCCATAGTAATGTAACTTGTTTGAGTTTTTATCGAGTTTCATAAATTCTGTTTGATTTGATCGATTATCAATGGAACGAGCTTGAATGAGTTTCAGTCAAGCCAAACACGAATCGATCTCAAGTTGCTCGATATATTTCACTAATAGTCGTGCTTTACTTCTTCCCGAACGTAAAAATGGTTCAAACTTGATTTGTCATGTTAACGAACTCGAGCTTTTAATGATCAATCTCGAGCCAGAATATTGAGTAGTTTGGTTCGTTTTTCAGCCCCAAGTGTACATGTGTTTGTGTATGTGTGAAAGCTGAATACCTGCTGCAGCTGCCCCAACGACGTCTCCTTTGGAGTCCCGGTTGGCGAGAACCAGCCTAGTCTTATAATGATCATGTGTAGCATAAAAGTCCTTGAGCGCCATTGATATGCAGGTTAATGCCATCTCTCCATGACCATCCATGTCTAGCACAACCCCAACTCTTACGGGGATAATCTGTGCGCCTGCCATTTTTGTAGTGAAAATCGTTGAGAACAAAAACAGATACAAAATGGGATTTTTCTTCTCCAAAGCATTCGATAAATTTGTAGCTTTGTGACTTGAGAGAATGATCATGGTTTTGGGCACCAAAGGCAAAGTACTTTGTTGAGAACAAAAACGGATACGAAATCGACTGTGCTTTGTTAAATAGCATAGTATATGTTTGATAGTCTTATGAAAGAAATCTGGAGTTTACTTTATGAAGTCAATGAAATATCCGGCACGCGACTTGAAGAAATAAAAGAAAAATGATATAAAAAATATTTAAAAAATTGCTTAATTGTAAAATTGGTCCCCTAATTATAGGAAGCTAGCAATTTTGGTCCTGTAAATATTTTAGAGCAAGTCTCTTGTGAGACGGTCTCACGATCTAAATCCAGTGAGACGGACCTCCTAAGGCTCCGTTTTGAGAACATGAACCATGAAAATAAATTTAAAAATAATAATAAACCATGAAGAAACAAAAATAAACCCTAAAAACATGAATCATGAAGAATAAACCGAAAAACAAAAATAAACCCAAAAAATAAAAAATAAACCCTAAAAAAACTAAAAATCCTAAAAACCCAAATCAATTAAAAATAAACCCAAGAAACAAAATAAACCCTAAAAAACAATATAAACCCTAAGAAAATAAAATTTGAAAAAAAGAACTTTTAAAACTTTGTGTAAGGGTTCCGTCTTACGGATCTAAAGTGTGAGACCGTCTCACGCAAGTTTTTGCCAATATTTTAAGGAGCATTTGTGCAATTTTGATCCAATAAATTTTAATTTCTGCATTTTGTGTACTACATATTCTAATTTTGTGCGATTTTGGTCACAATTGAGTATTTTAATATTTCATTTATTTCTACAATTCCTTTGTCTTTTACCAAAATATCTACAAAACTAGAATTGTTATTTGTACTAAAGGGTAAAATTACCAAGGACCAAAATTGTCATATAAAGAAGTTACGTGATTTAGATTGACAATCCATAAGAGTTACATGACTAAAATTGCAACTAAGCCAACCAATAAAAAAGAAAAGATAAAAAAGAGCCAGTTATATTGTAAGCTTAGATGAAATACTAGGAGTTTTTTTTATCAAAAAAATCAATACTAGGAGATTTTTATCCAAATGATATTTTGAGTTTGCAAGTTAGCAGTATGATATTAAATGAGCACATTCAATTCAAACTGAATCATACTTTTCTTTTTATAAGTCAAATCAATCTTTGTCTATAAGTCAAAATGTTGATGGTCCCAAATTTATAGATAATATTTAAATTGGTATGTATTAGCGAAACCTTTGATTGCTAGATTAAACAACGAGCTCATTCTTAAATGAAGAGGGATTAAACAACGAGCTCATTCTTAAATGAAGAGTCAATTAATGTAATTTTATATCCATTTGAATGAGGCCATTAATTTTTTCCCTATAGATACGTTGGTAAGCTTGACCATTAGATCGGAATGAAGCAAAAACTTGCGTGAGACGGTCTTACGGTTTAGATCCGTGAGACTGCCTTCTTACGATTTTAAAGGTTTTCTTTTTGATTTTATTTTTCTTAGGGTTTATATTTATTTTTTAGGGGTTTATTTTGTTTCTTGGGTTTATTTTTAATTGATTTGGGTTTTTATGATTTTTAGTTTTTTTTAGGGTTTATTTTTATTTTTTGGATTTATTTTTGTTTTTTGGGTTTATTCTTCATAGTTCATGTTTTTAGGGTTTATTTTTGTTTCTTCATGGTTCATTATTATTTTTAAATTTATTTTCATGGTTCATGTTCTCAAGACGGAGCCCTTAGGAGGTCCGTCTCACGGATTTAGATCAGTGAGACCGTCTCACAAGAGACTTGCTCAATATTCTATTCTAAAATGTTGTTTAATTTCTTATTCCACCATGCATATAATTTTTAAGTGTTAAAAAATTATCATATTAACTTTTAAGCATAGACTAACGGTTTTATTAGGCAAGTGATAAGCGACAAAAATACACGTGACAATCATATAATAAGAAATGGAACACCATTTGAAAAAGAAGATCATATCGCTATTGAACATGGCTTAATTCGACGAGATGGGATGCACTTAGTGAACGAAAGGAAATGGGTGGTATATGGTCGGTCGAAATTGCCCGTCCAATAAAAGACCGACTTGAAGCCTGCAAAACCGTTAGAAAAGGGGGGAAGGATTTTCGGCATACCATCTCGACGCTCAAGTCGAATCGATCTAGAGAGAAAAGTGCAAAGATAGAACAATATAAAAGTGTGTACAAATAGTCTAACCCGAGACATACCTTTTCTCGAGCTATTTATAGATTGACAATTAGGGTTTCGTGCTCAACAAGTTGAACTAAAACTCTAGTTCATCCCTCTGTTGGATTGGACTTGTCACCCTTGTGGGCTACAACTCTTTCAAACCCAACGGTTTGGGAGGCCCAACTCATTCATTAGCTTGGGTCCACTTAAGTTGGTTCACGTGAGGCCCAACTATCACACGTCTATTTAGGCCCGAAGGCCAAGAGATCGCCCACATATTAATAAGTCGGCCCAAACATCCGAATCGACTTTCACTAGAACTTCTCGCTAAGCTCGAGATGGGGCTTGTAGGTTTGGGCCCACCTTCATACTTGCTTACGGGTCTAGCCCACTAGGTCTTACCCATATATAGTTGGTCATGAATCCCACATGCAATTTGGGCTTTCATTTAGGCAAAGCCCATCAACTCGATCCATTTAGACAAATCAATCCAAATTGACCCCCATCAGTATGGGATTAGAATTTATTTAATATGACAATGCTTGCCAAACAAGTTTGTAAATTTATTTCTAACCCCGATGCGATTGTGTCAAAGATTTAAAGAGCAAAATATTTCCCTCGAGGATTTTTAAATGTCAACATTGGGCATAACCCAAGTTTTACTTAGAGAAACGTCCTGGAGTTTGATTGTTCTCGTTAATGCTTGGAAAGACCCATGGACTCGTGATAATGAAAGGTTTTTGTAAAAACAGAGATTTTGGAAAGTTTGCAGGCGGTGAACTCATTATTCCGGGGGGAAATGAAGAAAAAGGCTAGGATAAAATCGAGGTCGAATTAGATTATGTCTCCGCAAGACGAAATACGCTCCGTATACTAAGCACTTACGGTTCGATGTTCATCTCTAAGATACAACGATTTACGGTTGCCCGATTTAGCAAAGACTTGCAAAACGGAATCACAACAAACAAGAAGTGTTTCTCAACTTTCAAGCTTTTTGAACGGATTGTATGGCAATATCTTTGAATGCAATATGATCGGTTAATAATCGATGTTTTTCTCAACCTTTTTCATCTGCAGTAGGTCGAGTAATTATAGGCCGAGGTGCCTCGTATGGAAAGATTGCGTCTTTTGGTTCGAAAAGACATATTTTCACTAAACGGATGCACTGCCAGGAGCTCGTGCGTCGCGTGCAGCGCAAAACTTGGCGAGAAGCACGACCCGACCGCATGGGCCGTGCTTCCGCCCGTCTTGGTCCGAAACTTTCGAGGTTGAACTCATTTAATTAATTACGAAAATTAATTAAATCTATTTCAAAAAACAATTACAAAAAGTAATTAAACATTTAATTTTAAAGGTTTTTGGTCCAAAAAGAATAAGGGTCCAAGCCCACGGCCCGCGACCGGACCGGCCGGGCCAGGGCCGAGCGGCGGGCGCGTGTGTGCTTTGAACCAAACACACAAGCAGATAGTCCTCATCCCTTTAAAAACTTGGGTGCCCCCAGGGCCCAAACCTATATGTCCAACTTGGGATATATTAAGTGTGCAACTTTATCCTCTTTTTCCTATGTGGGATGGAGCATCTCTCCTTCCCCATATTTTCCATTTTCCATACCATTTATTTGTATTAAGTGGCTAACTACTAGCATTTATTTTCTCATTCACCGGAATCGGTTTGAGAAATTTCAAATGCTATTCTCATTTACTCTCTTAGTAAAATTTTTACAAATAATTTAATTCCATTTTTCACTAATGAAAATCACTTAATAAATGGTCATAATTGGGTCAACACCCCATTTATCAAAGACCAAATTCCAACAAGAGATACAATATATTGTGATTTGCAAATTTTGTATAAATGGTTAGCTATTAAAACTTTGTCTGGTGATCATCTAATTTTCTCAAATAATCGAGATTTTGCTATGAAAAATTGCATGCTCCACCCTTATCTTTTTTTTTTTTTTGATAACTCGAACACAAGCTTACGCCCGACTATGCCCGAGGACAACATCTCCGACTCCTCATTCTTCTTTGCCAAGGTAAACGCGGGATGTGCACGGCGGCCGAGTGTTCGAGCGGGGTCTCGATGTACAACCGATTCTCCAGGTAAAGAGAATAATTATATTCGACCCCCAATCTACTAATAACGATTTCTCCCGAATCGAATCCACACGGATGCTATTCAATATGAGTTCCCACCAAATCTTCACGGCTCGCATATGCCCGGGAGCAATTTGATGGAGCGAGGGACATGAACCTCGACCTCCACCCCACAAACAATTTGATGAAGCGGGGATTGAAAACCCCGACCTCCACCCCACAATTACTTGTGGTGGCCAGTGGGCTAAGCCACTTGGTTCCACCCTTATCTTTTCTTAAATGTAAAGTTGATGCTGCATTTCATGAAGCTCAAGGATACACTAGCTTTGGGAATTGGGATGGTGATCATTAGAAATGACCAAGGTGGCTTCTTGATATGTGGATCAAATTTTTATTCCAGGGTGTCTCTTTGTTGAATTGAAAATTACACATTTAAATGAAAATATATTACATGTTTAAGTGAAAAAATATACATGTTGGTGAAAAGTATTACACTTGGAACAAAAAATATTATTTATTCCTTCAAATCATGTCAATTTTCTCCCCATAATCCACTATATGGAGTCAATGGCATTTATATCATTTTCAAAGCACCATATTTAACAAAGTATATCAATTTTTTAAGAAACCATATTTAACAAAGTATATCAATTTTTTTAAGAAACGTATTATATTATTCTAATTAAAATATTACTTGTCTTAAAATTATTTTTTTTTTCTAAAAAAGTATTACCTACTATTTTAGCGAAATGTTGACTTTTGTTGACTTGTAGTCGCAGATTCCTTGTCAATATGATCGATTTGATCCGTCTTACCGATAAAGATACGTGAGATGGTGTAACAAGAGACCTTCTCAAACATAATATATAAAATAATAATGCCACAATTAGATAAGGAATGATTTTTGTTTGTGCTTGCTATAATTTATTGTTTTTGCCCCAACATACCTCCACCAATCATCACATCTACTCATCTTTAAAAAAAAAATCAAATCAACTATATTATTATTATTATTATTATTATTATTTGTTACATATTTTCTCAAAAATTCAATTATTCACATACTCACATATTTCTAATCACCGATCATGTTCAATCATTATTTTATTACTTGTATGCAAAGTAACTTTTATCACACATTCTCATTTGATATCCAATTACACACTCAAAATTCAATATTTTTCCTCTAAATACACCCATCCTCTTTTTAAAACCTCAAACATTTTTCAACTTTTCCTTTCTATAATTTAATGTGGCACGATATTATATGATACATAATTTAGGTAGTAAATGCATTATAGTCATTTAAATACTATGAATTCAAGATGTGGGTGTACTTAGTGGAAAAATATTGTGAACATAGTAAAAAATTCTCGAAATTTTTAAAAATACTAAAATAAAACACGATATTTTCGCACGAAGTTGAAATCCCATATTTATCTTTCGTAAATAATAACCCGACAAAATCTCCCGAACTTTTCGTTAATTATGTGATTTATTACAAATTTGTTTTTCAATTTAAAAAAATATATACTATTTTAATTTAATTTCTAATTTTAAATACATTTTTATTAAATAATATAATATCTAAGAATAATTTATTAAGAATCTTCCCACTAAAATGTATAATTTTATATAGAATATTAAATATTTATATCGATATATACGAGTATTATACGAACAAATTTTGTTGTATAACCGAGATTTTGTTAAATTATTCCCGAGTTATCCCCATAATAAGATATGAATTTTAAGGGTTAACGAATTATTCCCAAATTTGAAATGACAAAAACTTGTGTAAGACAAGACGGCGGTGCGATGGGTGATACTTTTAGTGTAAAAAATAATACATTATCGAATAGTAAAATTAAGTGTATTCGGACAAAATATCAATTCTTACACTAATAATATCAATTTACACTAAAATTACAATCGGCCGCGAACCGTATGTCTTACAAGTTACAAGAGAGCTGCTCATTCGAAATTTATTAGGATATACCCAAAAACAAATTCCATAATCCATAGGATATCCAATTAACATTGACTTTTTAAGTTCTCTCCTAACACTTTCTCTCTCTAGAAAGTCTTAGTGTGAGTAGGGTTTTTATCCATGCGCCTCCGGCTGGAACGTTTTTTTCGAATCAGTCGGAGATTACGGTGGAGGGTACAACCATGGATCAAGACGAGATAACAAAGTTGGTAGAGAGACTAAAGAGGACTAATGTAGGGGAAGAGGAACGAGTCGTGTTGGACAGGGAAACGATACGAAGAGAAGCGGACAAAATGCAATTATGTCAGTAGCGAAAATATTCGCCAACAAACCAATCCCAAGGGAGACATTTAAACAACAAATGCCAAAAATTCTTCAAACCTCCAAATCAGTCGAGGTGGAATCTGTTGGGGAAAACCTTTTTATAATTGAGTTTAAGTCTATTATAGACAGGAGGAGAACACTAACGGAGGGTCCATGGAACCTATTTAGGAACCTTGTCCTTTTCCAGGAAATCCAAGGGCTTCAACAACCACGGGACATATTGTTCGACAAACTCGACATATGGGTCCAACTCCATAACTTGCCACTAGCATTTATGAACAGGAGAGTGATTGAATCTATTGGGTGCAAGGTAGGGGAGGTATTAGAGATTGACGAAGGGGATGGTGGTAACTATTGGGGTAAGTTTGCCAGGATTAGAGTGACGATTGAGTTGGAGAAACCTTTGAAAAAATGTATTAGCGTGAAGGTGGAGGAAGCGGAGGATATTCTAGTTATACTAGTATATGAACGCCTCCCCGATTTTTGTTACGCATGTGGATGTATTGGGCATGTGATTAGAGATTGCGACAAGGACGGAGTGGACAAAAGTAATCCATCTTTTGGACCATGGCTAAAAGCTGTAAGTCACTCAGGGAGTAAAAAGATGAGGGAAGAATGGAGAGCTTATCCTCGAAACTCGTTGTCAGGCTCCTCGGCGTCCATGAAGGCCAATTCATGGAGTAAGAAAGATGAAATGGGGGCTCGGATAGAAACGCAGGGAGAAATAATCACTACCCCCAAACGATATAATGAAGCCGATGAAGTATTGTCGAATGGTGATGACCCGAGACAGCTCCAAAATTCAATTTCACCAAAAGCACCAGTAGAAGCTAATGACGGGAATAACAAAGGAAACCATGAACTAATGACCAATAAGGACATTCTCTTGGTCTCAGAAAATGTCCAAGTCGGGGGAAAGGAGAATTCGGGTAAGGAGCATAGGACACCTGAAGAATTTACCAATGTTAATGAGAATGATTGGGAAACGAGCTCTGGAACAGTAGCATCAACAGGGAGAAGCCCGAAGAAATGGAAGAAGATGGCAAGAATGGGAAAACTCGGTTGTCAAAAAGTGGAAAAAGATAAGGAAGAACATGAAGGCGTCAAGCGTAAATCAATAGAGATGGTTGAGATGGATGAGAGCCCCACAAAAAAGGTCAGAAAGATAACAAGCCAGTCTATGGATACAATGGAGTATGAACAAACGGCGGAGGTTGCTACGCAACCCCGCCGACAACTATGAATTGCATATGCTGGAATGCTCGGGGTCTGGGCAATCCCCGAGCATTCCGTGAGCTACGCCACTTGGTTGAACTGCATAAACCAGATATTCTCTTTATTAGTGAAACCAAGGTGGCGGGTAAAAATAGCCCATGGTGGAAACAAAGGTTGGGTTTTTTTGGTCATTTTTTGGTGGAAAGCCAAGGTAGGAGTGGAGGTCTGATGCTTTTTTGGAAGAATGATGTGAATGTGTCGATACGATCTTATTCGAAGGGACACATTGATTGCGTTGTGGAAGAGAAGGATAAAATCTGGAGATTCACAGGATTCTATGGGAACCCGGACACATATCTTCGTAAATTCTCCTGGGATCTCATAAGGCGACTACATAGCATCCCAGATTTATCTACATTTCCATGGCTTTTGGGAGGTGATCTAAATGAGATTTGTCTACTTAGTGAGAAGATAGGGGGTACTCCTCGATCATACACTCAAATGAGGGCTTTTAAGGAGACGCTTGATGAGTGTGGGCTGCGAGATATTGCAAGCGAAGGAGATCCATTCACATGGGTGGGGAAAGCGACTCAAGACGAATTTATTTTTGAGAAATTGGACCGATTTGTATGCAATGAAGGATGGAGGGACCTATTTCCAGCGGCAAGGGCGATTAATTTGGAATTTTTTCACTCGGATCATCGTCCTATAAAAATTGTACTGGGGCCCAAATTATTAATCCGGGAATACAAGCGCATAATACAGGTCGTCGTTTCAAATTCGAATTATGCTGGCTTTTTGAGGAAGAATTCAAAGAGGTGGTGGAGGCCGGGTGGTCTAGATTCCCTGCCCAATGCTCCCTCTCTGATCGTCTCGTTGAATGTGGGAAATATTTGGAAGCATGGGCAGGAACTAGATTCCAACATTTATCAAAGAAGATAAGGGAGAAAATGAGAATTCTTAATGGCCTGCAAACTAGCCATAATTGGGTCAGGAATTATAACAAGATCAAAGAACTAGAAAAAGAGATTAATTCACTATCAATTAAAGAGGAGGCGTATTGGAAACAGAGAAGTTGTAATTCTTGGTTAGCCCTTGGGGATTCGAATACGAAATACTTTCACTCACAAGCTTCATCACGAAAGGCCCGTAACAACATAAAGGGACTAATTTCGAGCCACGGCGATTTTTGCGCAGAATGGAGGGGTATGACTGAAATTATCACGGAGTATTTTGAAAACCTTTTCAAGTCTAGTGCAGCAGGGGAGGATATTTTGGAATCTGTGATTCGGTCGATCGATCCACGAGTTACATCAGATATGAACGAATTTTTGTGCCTTCCATTTTCTAAACTTGAGATTAAAAAGGCGGTATTCGGGCTAGGCAAGGAGAAGGCACCGGGGCCAGATGGGTATCCAGGCATTTTTTTCCAACGATTTTGGAATATAGTTGGGGAAGATGTATCTAAAGCAGTGCTTAATATACTTAATGAGGGTGGTTCTTTGCAAGAGTGGAATAGTACGATCATAACTTTAGTCCCTAAAATTCAGAACCCGCTCACTGTTAAAGACTTCCGCCCAATTAGCCTGTGTAACTTCATCTACAAAATTGTCTCGAAAGCGGTGGCTAATAGATTCAGGCAAGTTCTCCCTAAAATTATCGATGAAACTCAAAGCGCCTTTATTTCGGGGAGACTTATTACAGATAATATCATCCTCGGCTTCGAATGTATTCACCGAATCAGAAATCTCAAACATCAAAAGAAGGGGTATGCAGCACTAAAATTGGATATGAGCAAAGCATACGATCGTGTGGAATGGAATTTTGTTTCGGCGGTTCTCGACAGGATGGGGTTTGCACGGAAATGGAGGGAACTGATACATAGGTGTATTTCAACTGTTACATATTCTTTTTCACTTAATTCGGAAGTGTTTGGGCACCTCATTCCAAAACGGGGTATTCGTCAAGGAGACCCGCTATCCCCGTTTTTATTCGTAGCCTGCGCACAAGGATTATCTTCTCTTTTTAAGCAAGCTGAATTGGAAAAAAGAATTCAAGGAATCAAAATTGCAAACTCTAGCCCACCTATTTCTCACTTATTCTTTGCTGATGATAGTTTGATTTTTTTCAGGGCAAATATGGAGGACTGTCGATCTGTTAAAGCATTACTTAAGAGCTATGAATTGGCGTCGGGACAAGTCATTAACTATGAAAAATCTGCTCTTTCTTTCAGTCCGAATACATCTCAACAATTGGCCTCGGAAATCAAAATGACTCTTACGATCCCGGTGGTACAACAACATGAAGTTTACCTTGGTCTCCCTACCTTCTCAACGAGGAATAAACGGGTGCAGTTTAATTATTTGAGGGAAAGAGTACTAAGGAAAATTCAAAGTTGGAGTCATCGATTCTTCTCGGAGGGTGGAAAAGAAGTCCTGGTAAAATCAATTCTTCAAGCAATCCCAACGTATGCTATGTCTTGCTTTCGTATCCCTTTTTCAGTATGCGAGGAAATAGAGAAAGATTGTGCGAATTTTTGGTGGGGAGAGGAAGGGGAGAAAAAAAGAATACATTGGTGCAAATGGGATGAGCTTTGTAAACCGAAACGCTTAGGGGGAATGGGGTTTAGGAAATTGTCTATTTTTAATCAATCCCTCTTAGCGAAACAATTATGGAGGATCATCCAAAAACCCGAATCTTTGGTGGCGAGGGTACTTAAAGGACGTTATTTCAAGCATACAGATATCATGCATGCCCAATTAGGATCGAACCCATCTTATATTTGGAGATCTCTTATGTGGAGCAGAGAACTGTTACAATCGGGGTTGGCCTGGCGTGTTGCTGATGGGAGTAAAATTCGAATATATGAAGATAAGTGGATTCCTAATTTCCAAACTCCTATTCCACGTGCGAATGACATGTCCGCCCAGGTAGAAAGAGTAAAAGATCTCATTTGTGATGGTTGTTGGAATCACACTATCATTGACTCTACATTTCCCAAGTATATTGCAGATTGTATCAAAGAGATTCCTATTTCGGGAAATCTTTTCGAGGACGTTCGATATTGGAAATATGATGGGAAAGGTATGTATTCAGTGCGGGATGGCTACAAACAGTCTATAGGCCTCTACTCATCCCCAAAAAATCAGTCAGGTTGGTTAGTTTCCAAATGGTGGAAATTCCTGTGGGCACTCACCTTGCCTCCCAAGATTAAAATTTTCGGATGGAGAATAGCAAATGATTTTCTTGCAACTGGAGTTAATCTTATATCCCATCATATCCCATGTATCTCTCAATGCAAACTATGTGGTTTTTGGGCTGATACCTCTACACATGCCCTCTTCTTCTGCCCATTGTCAAAAAAAGTATGGAGGAACTCTGCCTTTGCCTCTAGTTTAAAGAAGGCTAAGTATGGGACGACCTTGGATATCTGTATGTGGTTGAGTCAGAGGTTTGATAAAAGGGAGTTTGAGCTGTTTTTGTGTGTCACCTGGCTGTGTTGGAAGGAGCGTCAGCGAGCTATTCATGGTGATGGTAATTTCAAAGGAGACGGAGTGTTTGCTAGAGCGGCGGAATTCATTAGTAAATTTCATAATCTCAAAAGTCAGGATGTTACAGATCAGTTCTTAGCTTCTAGTAAGGGAGGGTCTAAATGGTTTCCTCCCACCAGGAACAAAATCAGATTGGATGTTGACGCCCGGGTTAACGAAGAGACAGGCAGCTTTGGGGTGGGGGGATTATATGTGATCACTTGAGGAGGCCATTGTGGGCATTTGGTAAAAAATTCCTTTGTCCAATGTCAGTTCTAGAATTCGAGCTTATCGCAATGAAGGAAGGATTGGAAGCTGCGCTTCAATCTGGTTTTATCCCGTCAGTCCTTGGATCCGACTCCGTGCTAGCAGTTCAAGCAGTAACAGCTAGTGGGGGGCTAAAAAACTATGCTGAGATTTGGGCAGCTAAGATTAAAGAGATGATGCAGTCTTGTCCTGATTTGGAGGTTGTTCACGTCTCCAGGGAAGATAATGTTCTTGCCCATAATATTGCTAAATTTGCTTCTTGCTCCCCTGTTCCTTTTGTATGGGACTATAGGGGATTTCCTTGTTGGCTTAAAGAGCTTGTAACTCAATCTCTGATTCAGTCTTAATAATATTACAAGTTCTTTGGTTGAAAAAATTAACATTGACTTTTAGACTTTTACAGTCCAAATCACTCCAACTGCAACTTCTGAGCTCTCTCCCAACTCTCCTCTTGTCGTGCGCATCTCCAACTTTTCGGTGAAGAAAAATTTGAGCCACATCACATGCATATTCTTGCTGACCACCCACTCGGCACTCACCAGTAACCAGTCATCACTCTAATACGAATCACCACAATCTTTCACCATCAGGCCCGTTCGTGTGACCCATCAAACACCACTTCACAATTTTTGGTTTCTGTTGGCTGCCGTCCACCAATACCTGAAATAAGGTAATTCTTGACTTCTATTTCTTGTTTAGTAATTATTGTTTGTTGTTTGGTGAAGATAGTGGACTCGTGAGTCTTGTGTTTTCATAACCAAAAGAGTGCCCTTTTGTTGTTTGATAAAATGCCCATGCTAATTTAAGTTTTTCTTTTTCCCTTTAAAAAAAAAATCAGTCTTGCTGTTAATGAGTTTAAATTACGGTTTGGTACTGGGTTTGGTAAATTGCATACCGAAATTTTGGTTTCGACTTGGTATAATCGAATGCACACCCATCATCTTTAATGATGTTTGCATAGTTACTAGATTAAGAATAACAAGAAAAGGAATCCATTTAAAGATCCAATTTAATGAAGATATTAGTGCTGGTTGTTTTTCAAAAGAATATTATTCTAAGTGTGCCAAAGATTATCTACTTATATATTTACCTTCTATGCATCCAAGGGATGTGATTTTTTATTTTTATTTTTTCTCAAAGAAAGTAGGGTACTTATTGCAACAATTATATGCAGAATGATGGAAAAAGAAGAAGTTAGAAAATGATGGACCAAGTCTCCAAGACCACCTTCCTCATACTTCTAATTTCTAATGCCTATCATTGCATGATTTGGTACCTTGTGCGCATTTTAAAAGACCATCTAGCCATCTATTCTTTTTACAACATGCACACAAGTAAACGAAAAAGGAAAAAAGCTAAAACAAGTAGAATTGGATTTACTATGTATAATACCACTTGCTTAATAAGCAGAGGATATCACTCTGATCACCCTTAGTTTTTGAGGTAAACACTATAACCTGGCAAATCTCAGTTAACCCCATGTGCCAGCCTTGAGGTTATTCGCTCGTCGGTGTTTAGATTAGCAAGCTCGGTTTCCCGGTTTATCATATGAGACAATTCGCCTTGTTGTCTTGTTGTTGCAATCTCTGATGAGCTCCTCTGATCTCCCTGAAAATTTATGTTGTGCTCTGAGGGACTTGAAGGAACAGGACTTGGTGGGCTGTTGGTGCGTGGAGAGTCCAGTGAGAAACTTGATGGACTTTGTTGGTAGTTTATATGGTTTGAATGCTTACAATCACCACAACAACCATCCTCTCTCTCAGTCAATATACGTTTCTGGAAAGTATGAGACCTCAAGTCTTTGTCATCGAACTTTTGTAGCAACTCTAGTATCTTGCTCCACGTTGTGGATTCAGGATCAGGACGCTCGATGACACTCCGATTTTCACGTAAGAACCTAATCACATAGATTATAAAGGCTGCAATTCCAGCTATTCCAATGATCGAGAAGAGTCCCCAGAAGCTTGCTAGACCAAGGCTTTTGGATGGATATGAGGCGTCAGGGTCTGGACATTTGGTCAAATTCCTAAACCACTTGTTATCAATCTCCACCATCTTTGGGCCCTCGGTGACATTTAAAATTGCTCTCGAGACATCTGGTGCTAGAGGAGAACCTCTTGGGAAGACCTGCAAAGTAGAATAAAAGAGAGTTTAGAACTAAAAAGAAAGTGATTCTTAGCTTCTGTCAAAAACACAGTTTTTAGTATTTTTAAATTTCAACTTCTGCTTCTGATTCAAAATCTAAAAGCAGGTGGAGGGATGCTTTAGATTTCTGATTCTGCTTCTGGTGTGACTTTTACAATTTATTTACCAAGCATTCTCTATTCGTTAATTGAACTTTTAGTTTTTATTTTCAAACACTACCAACTGTGGATCCGCTACAATAATTACCACTTTTAAAAGCAAAACTTTATTCAAACACTCTTAAAATCATTTTATGGAAGGAGGATATAACATACAAAACCAAAACCATCAGCCTTAAATGTCGGTCCAGCCGTGGTGTATTTTGAACAGTATTTGCCCAAGAACAGCTTTATAAAAGGGGTCCCATCAAAAGCCGCAGCTATGCCACCATTTCCACTCCTTTGAGAGAAATTCATCCAATTGCTCCGGTGAGTCATACGGCTTAAGTCGCGAATCATCAAACTTCATCTTTAGAAGAAATCCGTAGACAAATGATCCTTTTGAGTAGCCTACATAATCCTTGTTCTTAATAAGCTCATTAACATCTCTAACCTTTGGCTGCAGCTTCTGAACCGTTAACATAGATGAAAGACTGGCGGTATAGCTTTGAGTTAGTATAAATACCACCAAGAACCATATGATCAGCACAAACCTGGCCAAGTTGCTTACCACCCTCTCCTCTGCCATACAAAATCAACGGTAAATTGTCAAAAACATTTGCATATTATATCACCAATCCTTAAATTTGGTAGGTATGAGAAAATTAAAAAATGAGTCCTACATCCATAACAGCTGTTTATATTAGTTCTGTAACTTTTTTGAAAATTGCGATTTCAGTCCTATATCTTTTGTTTGTTTTTTTTTTTGCAATTTTGGTCAGATACGTTTTAGATTTGTGTAATTATGGTCCTATAAGTTTTAAGTTGAAATTTGATCCTAATGGTTATTAATAAATTTTTAATCATTCTCAAATAGCCCTTGGTAGCCAAAATATTCAGTATACCTAAATCTAATGTGCAAAGTTAAATTGGTATCCGAGCTTATCTTTTATTTACTTGAGTTTTTATAATTTATACTATAGATTGCCTAATGAGAGAAGAATTTTAGATTTATAAATCCGGAGCAAAATCGAGATACAAGATCTACATATATTATTTGCTAATCACGAAATTGGTTATTTTGACCAATATGACTGAAATTACCATAACTGAAAAATGTAAGACAAGAATTGTAAAATCTTAAAAATTACAAGATTAAAACTGTTATTTTTCTTGAGGTTCAAAATTGTTACAACTTACATGACTAAAATTGCAACTTCAACCAAGTTTGCAATTTTCCCACTAGGTTTTTTAAGTTTAGAATCTGATATACGATTAATCAACTGCCCCAAAAAACGCGGCCGTTAAGATTAGCTCAAAGTTCACACTATAGCAAAAAGGAGTTTAGTCATGTAAAAGATGATAGTTGGCTTACTCTGTGCAAAGACCATAGTTGAGAAGGCAAACCAGAATATCATGCCTACTTGGTACCAAAAAGGTCCTCTGAAATCTTCATTTACTCTATGTTCAAGAAGCCAAATCAAAACTCCGATGAAAACAAATGAGAAAAAGCTTGTCAGCCACAGTTCCCAAGTCAGTGGCTTCACAAATATCCACTTATTTTTGTGCTTGTCATCTTGGATTGGTACAACCATTAAAATACCAGAATCTGTGTAAGGCAGAGTGAAGTCTATGTACTGTGACCTGTTTGCTATAATCGTTATATCTCCAGCAACAGCATCATAGTTCTGTTCATTGATCAGCACAAAGGTTATGTATAAAACTGTATACACAGCGAATAGGACATAATGCATCTTACGGGAAAATATTTTTCAGTCCTTGACTACTTGGAGATTTGGTCTTCTCAGTAGTTACCTTTAAATTTTGGTTCAACATTTTTAAAATATTTAGACATGTAGTTCGATTTTGACCGAAATTGTGTAATTTAACCGTAATTGAAAATTATGACCGATAGATCCTAATTTTTCTATGAAATTTAGGAATTTTGATGATTTGGCGCAAATATTGACACGTCAAATCACCGAACCTAAACTTTGAGGATTCTAATGTTTTGATCGTATTTTTTTCGCGTCATATAGTAAAAATCTCCAAAATTTTTTGGCATATTTACACCTAAGCGGCCGCTCATAGCAGTTCCCAATAAAGTTACACAATTTCCGACAAAATAGGACTAGATATCCAAATTTTTAAAAATATATTGGACTAAAATTAAAATGTGACTACTTAGAAGACTAAATCTCAAAATTGTCCAAATTACAGGACCAAAGAATTTATTTTCCGCATCTTGCTAGTTGATAAAAATGTTTCTGGGCTTTTAAATTTCATAGCAAAAAGGAAGATACTTACTTTAAGGTACACTTGATAAACCAAATCATTGTAATCCCCAGCCATCTTGTGATCAGGTGTTGCAAATGGAATGTATTCATACGGCACATCATATGGTAGTGCTGCCATCACTGCATCAAAAATATCTTTGCAGTATCCTTCAACATTTGTCGAATTATCAGAATTCCAAGTTACATGCATGAACTCTGTGAAACCATCTTTTACAGGTACTCCTACTCTCAGTTTTTTCCCATTCGTCGGAATTTCCCAGCCCTTGGGTGGAGATGACGCATCGCCTGGCCATATAATGGATCCGAGGTTGGATTTGGAAGTGAAGTATTGTTTTTTGTTTGCACTTGTGAAGTTCAGTTCTCTGATAATTCCATTCTCTTTCGTCCAATATCCTATGCCTCGTTCTCCAGGACCAACCATATTTACTATCTGAAAAGGTGGGGCTTGCAGTTGGCCATTAACTAATTCAAAATCTCCAGCAAGTCCTTTGAAAGTGGTAGTTGATAAGGCCTGAATGAGCTTTGGTCCAGTTTCTGATACTCCAATGGCTTCAAGCTCTGTTGAATTTCTTGAAATGTTTGTCTTTCGATATTCAGGATTTCTCATGATTGCTTTTTCTGCAGCCATGGCTAGTGCAATTGCAGAATCATAAGCCCATAACCCAAAAATGTCGAAATCTGGAGTACTCTTCTTCTGAACCATTTCCGTGTATCGAATTGCAAAGTCGTTGAGCTCTTTTGTCTTTGGAACATAAGGTTTTACTCCTATTACCCCTAGCATGGACTCTTTGACGAATTGATCCATTGATTTTAACTCATTCGTAACGCCATCTGTAATAATCCATGCGTACTCTCTACTCATCATTCCTAGTTGTTTTGCTTTCGTGAAGAGGTGAGAGGCAAGAGGGCTGAGCATGTGGACGACGAAAACTCTGGTTTGCATATTCGTCAGTTTGTTAAGCTCCGCAACGATTTGATCATCTGTTGCTAGTGGTGAAATGGCACTTCTGTAAGGGACACGAATATTTACCTTTTCTAAGGCACCGGTTAAATATGGTATTATCCCTTCTCCAAATTCGTTATCCTCGTAAATTTGCACAACTTCTCGCCATCCGAAGGCTTGGATTATTGCAACTATGGCATCTACTTGTGAATAGTCATTAAGAGTGGTGCGAATGAAATATGGACTCCGAAGTGATGTAAGAAGAGGAGTTGTGGCTGAGAAAGTAATGATGGGAACTTGAGCTTTGTGTCCGAGAGCAATAAGGAAGTTAGCTTGATAGGAGAACATGGGACCTATGATGGCTTGCACTTCAACATTCTTCAGCAGGTCCAAAGCTGCATTTCATGTACAAGAAAATTTCAGTTGATTTTTATTGTAAGAAATTTTTAGATACTTCTAGATAGACTAAAATGCTCAAAATCCAAATCTTGATGAGCCAAGAATAATCCTTGCTATATGAGACGGAGTTCCCACAGAATTGTAATTTGAAGTTCCATGTACATCAAGTTGCCAAGTTGTTTATAGATAATCATTCTACAATTCTTTTTCTGACAAAAATTACATAAACCACCCCTGAGGTTTGGGGTAATTACAAAAATTTCTAGAGAAGTTTCAAAATTACATAAACCCTCTATCTTGCATTTTTATCATAGTCATTAGTTGAACTGACGGAATTTGGCTAGCCTTATCAAATATATTGTAATTACATCCTCAACTTTTTCAAATATTACAAACAGCCCCAACATTTGTCTTGGCTATTTGTAATATTTAGAATTGTAATTGTATAATGTAAGACGAAAAGTTTTGGCGATTTGTAATATATAGAAAAGTTGAAAAATGTAACTGTAAAACGATTGATTAAGTCAGCAAATTCGGTCAGTTCGTCTAATGATTGTAGTAAAAATGCTAGACATAAGTAAATCATAAGGGGGTTTCTGTAATTTTGAAACTTCTCTAATTTTTTTTTTTCTTTTCCAAACCTCAGGGATAGTTTTTGTAATTACCCCTATATTGTGCGCGTGTGAAGGCTGAGTACCTGCTGCAGCGGCCCCAACGACGTCCCCTTTGGAGTCTCGGTTGGTGAGAACCAGCCTAGTTTTATAGTGATCATGTGTAGCATAGAAGTCTCCGAGGGCCATTGATATGCAAGTTAATGCCATTTCTCCATAACCATCCATGTCTAGCACCACACCCACTTTTATAGGTATAATCTGCACGGCTGCCATTTTTGTGATGAATAAGACTAAGTAAAAGAAGAGATGCAAAATGGGACGGCTTGAACTTTTCTTCTCCATCTCTTAATTTGATAACTATTGTAGCTTTGGGACTTGAGAGAGTGAGTGATCATGGTTTTTGGCACCAAAATTCAGTTTATATATATAGGGGAAGTTGTTTGATGTTTGAATTGTGAACCACAACAAAAGGCTTTATTGCAATTTTGATCCTACAAGTATGGGGATGTGGCATATTTAGTCCAAATAAGCGTCTAACGTAGCAATCTTGGTCTCATATGGTTTGATCTTTGCGCAATTTTGGTCCTATAAATCTAAATGAGTTGCATATTTGGTCTAATAAGTATCATATGTAGCAATCTCGTCTCGTAAAAATTTTTTGTTTAATTTTGGTTTTATAAGTTTAAATTTTTGCAATTTTAGTCTCGAATAGGTACTTCAGTATTTCATCATTTCGAATCAAAATTGCACAAATTTAGAACTTATGGGACCAAAATTACACAAAAATCTAAACTAATGGGACCAAAATTGCTACATAGCATACTTATAGGACCAAATATGTCATCTCTTTATGCTTATAGTGTTTGATACATGTTTTTATCTTAATTTTGATGATTTTATTTTATCACCAAAACAATGTTTTTAAAGGGTTGTCCAAATACTCCTAAATGATTTAAAATGATTTTAATATTTTCCGGAGTATTTTCTCAAAGTTTATTTTCGTCTAAATTGGACAACGCTTTTAATGATTTTACGTTATTGGGTTTTCACTCTCAAACGATGTTTCTAAATGTTGTCCTAATACTTCCGATCGGTTTAAAATGTTTTTACTATATTTTGGAGTATTTCTTGAGTTTTATTTTCGACAAAAATTGGACAACATTTTGTCTCGTGGTCGATAGGCCGCCCTATAGGGCAACCCATACCGAAGATGTTTTTAGAAAGCAGAAAATGAGACGGAAAGAAAACAGCGGTCGACGGCCGCTCGGGGCGTCGGCCCGCCGATTCGGCCGCCATGGTCGGCCGACGGCACTGCAAGTTTTCGTTTTGAAACCGAACGTTTTATCCTTGCAAAATCCATGAGGGGACCGGTTGGGGTGATGGTCGGCCGGTCGAGGTAGCGTCGCCGACCGGCCGCTGTGTTATTTTCACGCGGTACTTTTTCCAACGTCTATTTCGTGCGATGCGACGGCCGCCTCTATGTTTTGACAAAGACAAATTTCGACCGTTTTGACGTGAGACAAACTTTCCTTAAATTGTGGGATTGATTTCTATGACTATATTCTTGATTTTAATTGTATTTTTTCGTAGATTTTCAATCCCCAAGAGGAGCCTATGCTTGATCAATCATCTCCTATAAATAGAGGAAGTTTTGGAGCAACCAACATAACAATTGAGATACAACACAACAAGATACACTTCAAGCAAACACTTGGTCTTTCATTGTCATTATTCTTGTTGTAAAATTGCCTAGCTTATCACTTTCACATCTTTGAGGTCTCAAGGCTATTCTTGATTACACTTGCACTCTATTGTATTATCAATTATCGAGTTGTAATCTTGAATTTGTGGTCGTCATTCAAACACAAGATATCCTTGTGAGTGTTCTCGTGGTAAGAACACACTTGGGTGATCTAGGTGTTAGGTGTAAGAAGATTGTGGTAATCTTCTTGTTGAGGTGTTGAAGAATTTGGTATTCTTCAAGGTTGAAGATTGTGGTAATCTTCACAAGGTGCCGTTGGAGATTGTGGTAATCTTCAAGAAGAGATTGTGGTAATCTCAAAGGTGGTGTTGAAGAAGAGTGTGGTGTCTTCTTCAAGGTGTTGTAAGTTGAATTTGTATTAATTTTGGTAATTAATAAAATTCTTTTTCTTTTCAAATCCATCCGGATATCTTTGGGGTGGTAGAGGATTAGGCCCTAGGTGGGTTGAACCTCTTTAAATCGACGTGTGTTGTTTACATTCCGCACCTTCATTATTTTGTTTGAGCATTCGATTGTTAAAAGAGGGCGAAATTGAAAAGATGGAGATAATCTATTCACCCCCCCCTCTAGATTATCGTAGCCGCTTGGACTTACAAGTGGTATCAAAGCCAAACTCTTTGGCAAGCTCGTTTCACATCGCGAGTGAAGAGAAACGATCAACGGCTACGAACGAAGATCATCTATCCCAAGACTTCCACCACCAAGCCACCACTATTTGATTCCAAGAATTTTAATTTTTGGAAAGAAAGAATGGAATGCTATCTACAAGGTTGCGGGTTCGACATTTGGAACACCGTCATTAATGGAGAATCCATTCCGACGAAAGATACACTATACACCTCAAAAGGCTTCAAAAAGCTCAATGATGAAGAAAAGAAAATCATCTCCTTAAACGGTAAGTGCTTTAAATATTTTATATTGTTCATTTACTAATTTAGAATATGAACATATTGTAGGAATAAAGTCGGCACATGGAGTATGGCAAAAATTAGAAGCCATCTATGGAGTATTTGCAAATGAAAGGAGTCAAACAAAAGCATCTACTTCTCAAGATCATACAAGCTCAAATTTAAGGAATAAGCCTCCTACAACTTCCAATTATGAAGAAGTTGAATATTGTTTTATGGGCATCAATGAAGAAAATGAGGTATGTCTTAAACCTCTACTTCTTATGATATTGTTATTCAAAATGATTATAGTGATTTGCAAAATGATTTTGATGAACTACAAGATGAATTCCAAAACTTACTTGTTAAATACAAAAATTTGAAAAAGGAATTCATTGTTTTGAAAAATGATAAGGATAGTTTATTTACTTCCTATGAATCACTATCATGTGCTCACACCACCACACTTGACAAGGTTAGAAACCTTGAAAAAAAAAAAATAGTACTCTTGTTGAGAATATTGATTGCATGAAAAAGGATTTATTAAAATCCAACTTGAGTACCAATGAAATGTCCAATATTGTTGATATTAATAATTGTGATAAAGAACTTGATCATAAGCCTAAAATTGTTAATCATATGAAAAAGGATCAAGTCACTATGCATATTGGTCATTATGCTCCTAGAATTATTACATGCTTTTATTGCGGTAAAAAGGGCCATACGGCTTATTCTTGTCGGGCTAGAAATAGCTCTAAATATTGTTGGAGACCTAAAAGTCTCAAAGCTAATCTTAAAGGACCCAAACACATGAGGGTACCACAAAATAATGTGTTATTAGGTACCCCAAGCAAAACAAAAATCGGAGAAAATTCATGCCACCAAGAAAACATCAAATGAACGTTTCATTTGATCAAAGAAGGAACTACTCTCAACAAAAGCAAATTTCCAAGAAGAGCGTATAATCAAAAATGGGAAGAACACAATCCTTGAAATGGCAAAGACATCATCAACAAGATGATTTTCAAAGAAGAAGAAACCATCAACCATGGGAAGGTAACAAACCTTGGAAATGGAGTAATCAAGGAAGTCATCATCAACAAAGTGACTTCCAAATGGGAAGATATCATCATCAACAATGGGAAAGACACAACCCATGGAAATGGCGTAATTGGTAACTCGTATCTCCTATTTAAATATGCATTTTATTTTGTTATTATGCATGCTCTTATTTGTGTCTTAATTGCAAAATGAGTTTTCAAATATTTATTTTTTAATTAAGGTCTTCAATATATACTTGTGCTTTTAAAATTTTTTAAAAAAGAAGACCTTATATGATCTTTTAAAACTCTTGTGCATTTTTTTGACTATAGTGTGTTATCATCCTTTATGGATTTTTATGGCATGAGCTTACATGTGATATCTCTTAGCCTACACTTTTATCATTAAAATTTGTGCTAGATATGTTTTAAGAATTGTGTATGATTTACATATTTTCACAAATGGCCATTTATGTCATTATTTGTCAAGAAAGGCATAAATTATCGAGGTACGTTTACTTGTGTTATTCTTACTCTTATAAACTCGATTTTATGCTTATGCACATATCTTTCAAGATATTTCATTTTGACCCTTTAGTGCCCCTAATTGATCTTGCAAATATTTTCTCTTAAAAGGCACTACGTGTTTAGTCTCGATTTTATCATTTATATGTTTTTCCCAAAACCCATATTTGTTGGATATAGTCCAAACTTATATTTTTGCAAAGTTTTAAAAACTTTTGGGGTGGAAAATCGAATTTTGGAAAACTCGGGAGAAAGAAAAATCACTGGGGCCACAGTCAGGGCGGCGGCCGTCGCACGCGACCTCGGCCGGTCGCGCCCTACCTCGACCGTCGCCCAGTGCCAATTTTTCAGGTTATAACTTTCTGTCTTCGTTTCAAAACAGAACACACAAAAATCCCCAAACCCTACTGCTGGCGCTAACATCCCCTTTCTCCTACAATCTTCAATTCTTCATCATTTTCACGATTCTTGTTGCTAATCTTCTTATTTTCTCAAGAATCTTTCACATATGGCACCTCCAAAGAATTCCACGGTCGAAATCCCATCTCCAAGCGTAGAAGGGACGGAGAGGGTTCGTCAAGAAATCGGCAAGAAGAAGCCGAACAAAGGGATATTCGAGCCGCTCAAAGAAACGTGGCTCAAGAAGGTGATGATGTTCAAAATCCCATTCTCTCTCGGGCCCAAATCACCGAGCTCGCGGAACAATTTCGCTCGAAAATTGCCGTTGGGCGAAAAGGTAAAAATCTTTTGTTACTCAAGCTCCTAATTCCCTTAATGCTATTAATTTCATCTATAAGTATGCGGAATGGTACTATGAGGATACGGGGATGAAAGGTAAATCTATTGCGAGGACTAAAATGTGTCGTTTTAGTTCTTTTGCGAATGAGTATCCTACGATTAGAGGTTTTTTTGAGGAGCAAGGTTGGATGTATTTATGGGAGCATGCTTATGTGTTGTATGATGATGATATTATCCAACATTTTTATGCTAATATGTGGGTGCAATTTGATAATGATAGAAAGCGATTGCCGTTAATTCACTTATAAAGGGTCGTCATTTTAGATGGACTCCCAATGATATTTGCCGCTTTTACATGTTAGAGAAGGTGGTTGGGATTATTTTCTTTGCGGGACTTGGAATGATGAAATGTTGGGGGTATCAATGAAAGAAGTCAAGACGTATTTGGGAGTATGGCCTAAGTATTCTTTGTTGGCAATGACACTTGAGCATCGCATTTTATCGGTCATTGTCGCATATTGCATTTGTGGTAAGTCGGAAAGATGCCTAGCAATATGGATTACTTTTTGACTTATAAGATTGCTAGGAGGAACCACTTAACTTTGGTGCCATACTCATTCAATGTCTAATCGAGTCCATTACTCAAGGTAATAAGAAGTTGGTTATGGGAAATTGGATTTGTAAACTTCTTATTCAATCGGGACTCCCTTCGTCGGAGTTTAACTCGGAAGTTTTTCAAAATGACTTCGACATTGACAATATCTCCCAAATAGTCACGATCTTGCAAGAATATGGACATCCGACCAACCAAAATGGCAAGAGGAAGAGGTCAAGAGTCTCCCGATCCTAATGACATCTTTGATGACGCCGGCCGCAAGATTGGTGGAAGAAGGCGAACCGAGCAATCCGGAGGGTAATACCGGTGCTCAACCACCTAGGAGGTATACTCAAGCCGAATTTGATGAGATGAGGGCTTTTCATGAGACGAGGTATGAGGCTTTGGAGCAAAAGACCTCTAAAATGCAAAAGTCTATCGGCAAGTTAAAGAAATTCATCAAGGACTTTATTCCGGATCTTGCTTCTCCTCGGATGAGGAATGATGTTACCCCACCCCTTTACTTTCTAGCATTTTCATTAATGATGTTTTGTATTTTGATGAATTTTTGTAAAACTCATTTGTACTAATGATATTTGCTTGTTTTTCTTAAAAGGGTTAATATTGCAAGTTGATAATGACTTGTGGATGATCATGATTTTTGATGGAGTATTTGATGGTAAAAATACTCTAAAGCATTGTTTGATCATTGGTATGAAGTACTTGATGGTAAAAGTGCTTCTTTTATTGCTTTATTATGCTTAGTTGAATATGTTGGGACTTTTGATACATGTATTGTTGAAAGCATGACTTATTACTTGATGGTTGCTCTAATTTTTGGCATTTGTAATGCCTTGATCATTCTTAGCTTATCTCAATGGGTTGAACCCTTGAGAATCTACTTTGAGCTTCTTTATTGATGAACAATTTATTGCATATGGTGCATATGATTGAGCTTTGAAATGAGGTTGATTAATGATATGAAATTTTTTTGGCTTGAACCATTTACAAAGGTTATATACAACCTCTTCTATTTTTCACACACACAAGGTGTTTGTTAAAATGTCGCAATGAAAATTTCAACTTCTACATGATTCTCTCGCTTCAAAAAGTCCCCAATACTCATTGAGATCATGTTTTGAGAAACAAAACGAGCGTATGAACTTTTCATGATACATTTCTCCCATTTTCCTTGGTTTTTAAGCTCTAAATTGCTCAATGGTTGATAAACCATTTCTTTGGTGCACTTTGATATACTTCTATGATGTTTCTATCATACTAACATTCTTTTGATGATTCCAAAGGGGAGAAACAGAAATTGGCTCGTTAGCTCAAAGAAGCTAATTAAAGCTTGTCATAAAAGCTATAAGCTATGGCTCATAAAAGCCATAAGTTGTGATTTATTGTTAGTCCATTTGTTGCTTGATGGACTATATTATTGTTTAATGTTGTTTTGTGACAGGGGGAGCTTATAAGCTCCTAAGCAAATTGTAAAAGCTTAAGTTTTTAGCTTATGGATAATTGCTTTTACATTATTCTTGATGTGCTTGTGGATAGGGGGAGCTTGAGCTTATTTTTGAAAATATTTACTCCCTACTTGGTTGCTTTAATATTTTTGGAAATTTTGGTTGCTTCCAAACGGTCAAATGTTTTTACCGGAAAATCATTTCTAAAATTGCTCTCTTAGTTTGGGATAAAATTGTTTTGGTTTGTAATCATCAAAAAGGGGAGATTGTTTGATACATGTTTTTATCTTAATTTTGATGATTTTATTTTATCACCAAAACAATGTTTTTAAAGGGTTGTCCAAATACTCCTAAATGATTTAAAATGATTTTAATATTTTCCGGAGTATTTTCTCAAAGTTTATTTTCGTCTAAATTGGACAACGCTTTTAATGATTTTACGTTATTGGGTTTTCACTCTCAAACGATGTTTCTAAATGTTGTCCTAATACCGATCGGTTTAAAATGTTTTTACTATATTTTTGAGTATTTCTTGAGTTTTATTTTCGACAAAAATTGGACAACATTTTTCTCGTGGTCGACCTGGCCGCCCCTATAGGGCAACCCATACACGAAGATGTTTTTAGAAACAGAAAATGAGACGGAAAGAAAACGAGCAGGTCGACCGGCCGCTTCGGGCGTCGACCGTCGGTCGATCGGTCGCCCGCCCGATGGTCGACCTGCACTGCAAGTTTCGTTTTTTGAAACCGAACGTTTTATCCTTGCAAAATCCATGAGGGGGACCGGTTGGGGTGATGGTCGGCCGGCCGAGGTAGACGCGTCGGCCGTCGCCTGTGTTATTTTGCCGTGTACTTTTTCCAACGTCTATTTCGTGCGACCGGCCGCCTATGTTTTGACAAAGAAATTTCGACCGTTTGATGTTGACAAACTTTCCTTAAATTGTGGGATTGATTTCTAACAGCTATATTCTTGATTTTAATTGTATTTTTCTGTAGATTTTCAATCCCCAAGAGGAGCCTATGCTTGATCAATCATCTCCTATAAAAAGAGGAAGTTTTGGAGCAACCAACATAACAATTGAGATACAACACAACAAGATACACTTCAAGCAAACACTTGGTCTTTCATTGTCATTATTCTTGTTGTAAAATTGCCTAGCTTATCACTTTCACATCTTTGAGGTCTAGGCTATTCTTGATTACACTTGCACTCTATTGTATTATCAATTATCGAGTTGTAATCTTGAATTTGTGGTCGTCATTCAAACACAAGATATCCTTGTGAGTGTTCTGTGGTAAGAACACACTTGGGTGATCTAGGTGTTAGGTGTAAGAAGATTGTGGTAATCTTCTTGTTGAGGTGTTGAAGAATTTGGTATTCTTCAAGGTTGAAGATTGTGGTAATCTTCACAAGGTGCCGTTGGAGATTGTGGTAATCTTCAAGAAGAGATTGTGGTAATCTCAAAGGTGGTGTTGAAGAAGAGTGTGGTGCTGCTCTTCAAGGTGTTGTAAGTTGAATTTGTATTAATTTTGGTAATTAATAAAATTCTTTTCTTTTCGAAATCCATCCCCGGATATCTTGGGGTGGTAGAGGATTAGGCCCTAGGTGGGTTGAACCTCTTTAAATCGACGTGTGTTGTTTACATTCCGCACCTTCATTATTTTGTTTGAGCATTCGATTGTTAAAAGAGGGCGAAATTGAAAAGATGGAGATAATCTATTCACCCCCTCAGATTATCGTAGCCGCTTGGACTTACATATAGGACCAAAATTACTATATAACTAAATGTCCCCACTTATAATACTTACTGGACAAAATTGCAATTAAGCCCACAACAAAATATATGGTGTGTAGGGCCCAAAATGGACTGTGCTTTATAAAGAATAATGGAGATGCATGGAGTTTGCATTGTGAAGTCAATGAATTGTTTGATAAGCAACTTGGAAAACAAAAAATTGTAAGTTTAGATGAAAGGGGTAGACTTAGAAATGATATTTTACGTTATTTCTAGGATTAGTCCTCGGTTTCGAGGGGCATGAAGCAAAAAGAAAAATAGGGATCTTTGTGTTTACCTTAAAAAATTTAATGTTACAAATATAATTTCATTGATTTAGCATATACAATACTTAAGTCATAACTAAAATATCATACTCCAGCTTCTAATAAATTAACTATGAAAATTGATATTCCTGCATCTTATTTGCAAGTAATCAATCAATCTTTCAGAATCAATTTTTTTTTTCTAAAATTTACTCTCAATTAAAATTAAAGACAATGCAAAGTTAAATTGATTTTTATTTTTTTATTTTGCAAAGTTAAATCATATTCTCATTCAAAGACAACATAAATTCACTTTAATTTTTGTTTTTTGTTCGGCGTAAAAAATAAAGAAAAAAAGAAAAACAAAACAAAACTTGGAGATTAGGGGTGTCAATTTAGGACCCGACACGCAAACCCGACACGAATCTAACACGAAATTAATGGGTATGGGTCCAGGCTTCATGGGTCCGGGTCGAAATTGGGTCGGACCCGACTAACCCGCCAATTAAACAAAGCCGGGTCCGGGTCAACCTACTATGACCCGTTTAACCCGTCTAACCCGTTTGTGAATTTAAAAAAAAGAAGTAAATAACTAATTGTAAAAAAAAAAACAACAAACAAGACATATCTTTAAAACTCTTTAAAACTCAAATGATAAAACTTTCTTAATTACGTTTTTGTTGTTATTATGCATGTTTTTTTGAATAATGTCCTCAAAATATGATTAGTATGTTATGTTATTTATGCAATTATGTTATTTCTTTTTATATGTTGTGAATTGTAATATTGTTTATTGATCGAATAATGTATGATAGTGATTGATTTTAAAAAAATAAATTTATTGATTAAAACTATTAAATGTATATTAAAATAATTTTATTAAACGGGTTAAGCGGGTGGTCAGGGTTACCTGTGAAATAAGCGGTGGTCCGGGTTCAATATTCGACACGAATAATTAAGCGGTCCGGGTCCGGTCATTTGTTTCGACACGCGAACTCCGCCAACCCGGACCACGAACCCGGACCCAACCCAAATTGACACCCCTATTGGAGATCCAAAAGGGGAAAAATAACTTCTATTTTTGCAATGGTTAAGACCCCACAAGGCCTCCAAAATTAAAACTAAAGTTTTAAGTAATTTGCCGTCTTACTTTTTTTGTCATTTATATCAACTTCTATAAATATTAAACAAACAATATATATACATATAATAAAAAAGTTCGAGCGATTGTTTGTCAAAGGGGGCACGACCATTGTGCGGCGGCACCACCTATGCCCGAGGGTCTGTCCCGGTTATTTGTCATCGCAAATAAGCCTTACAAAAGTCTCACGTCCATGTTGTTGCTAAAATATTTTTGACGATACTAGTGCCACAAATAACTTTTTTTGTGACAATGTTTACACATCGAAATAGCTGCAAAATGTTTGTCGCTTTGCGACAACTTTTTGTCGTAGCAAAACATTTTTTTGCAAAGTAGTATGATACTAAATGAATATATACAAATCAAATTGAAACACATAATTTGGGAATTATACGTAGTTTGGTTGGTGAACATCTATAGACATGTGATTGATTCACACCGATCGTACCCTTCCAGGATATTGTCTAAAAAAAAGGAATCATAATTTTCTTTTAACAATTCAGATCTATCTTTTGTTATAAGTCAAATAATGGTCCTAAATCTATTAAAAATATTTAATTTTGTGTGAATCAATAAAAGTCTTGATTGCTAGATTAGATTTAGAGGTCAACATTAAATAAATCAATGAGTATCTGTATATTTGTATATCCAATCACTGAGGCCATTATTTTTTCCACTATACATTATTGCTATTGATCAAGTCCTAAAGCTTGACCACTCATACCGGTATAAATTACAGCTTATTACTTGAGAAACATCTCCACCAGATATGCTTCCATACAGGCTGAGCTAGACCCGAAATATTGAAAATTTTTGGGGGCTAAATTAATAAAAAATAAATATTTAGTACTAAAAATTAATATTTAAAAATAAAATATACCTATAAAAATTAAAATTTCAAAATTTTTGGGGCTAAAGCCCCCAATCACAAGGAGGATACGCCCGCTTCCATATCACTAGCTAGAAGAAGATGAATCGCATTCTCGTGACCTCATTCTTTCCTTCCCTTTTTACATACTCAAAAAAAAAAAAAAAAAATTGATGTATTCAAGAACTTCCAGAAATCTCACCCCGTTTATACGATTATGTGTGCAAGTAATGCAATGTCGTGCTTATTGCCTGTTGAATTTGACTATATGCCAAACTCACTCTAGAGTCCGGAATCGAAAAAAAAAACTTTCCCTCTCTCTATCTTTTCTCCCCCTTCTCTCTATCCCTAAAGAAAAACCCTAACACAACTTTCTCCCCCTCCCACCCCAAACCTCAGCCGCCCCACCCTTCTCCTCCCCTCCCTCCCTCCTTCCCCCTCCCCTCCCCCTCCATGTCTTTTTTTGGAGGGACACCAATGGCGGTCCCTTGGGCGTACGAAGGTGGCCGGGATTTTTGGTCCAGGGTGAAAATGGGTCGGAGCTTCACGGAGGTGTTTTGGAGCCGAGTAGATGATGGGCTACGGTTGTAGATCGGGTGAGGGAGAGGCAATTTTCTTTTTTTTTCGTTTTTTCTGTTTTTTTTTTTTTGAGTCTTTGTTTTTACCGGTTGATTTGCGAATCTCGTGGCGGTCGTAATTTTCGTCTTGCGGTGCGTGATGTAGCTCGTGCCCGGATTTGTTCGAGTTGGCGGTCTCCTTGAGGAGTGCCTTAGTCCTCCTTTTGGAGGTGGTTTAGTTTCCTTTGGAGTGTTTAGTTTTATTTAGTTTTGTGTTTTTAGTTGTTTCTTGTTTTGCTCCTTGAATTACGGTGGTTATACCTCTCAGACGGAGTTCTCCCTTGACATGTATCAATGTATGTATGTTCAAGGTGGCCATTTTGCCCGAGTTAGCGGTGTAAATTTTGTTGAGTTATGAATATATTTCTATCGTTTGAAAAAAAAAAATTGATTATATGCCAAGAATTTCGTTGCTTCTTCTTAGAAAGAACACGGTCATGACCAACTAATTAACTAATCACGCCAACTTATTTGTAATCGGGGGAGTAATATCATATATATATAGAGAGAGAAGAAAATATAAGACCATCTCCAACCCATTGCACCAAATTTGGTGTAAAAACTACACCAAATTTGGTGTTTTGGTGTAATTTTTGAAAACCATCTCCAACCCATTACACTAAATCTTACACCAAATGAATATTTTATTCTTTCTTTTTCATTTTCTAGTAACCAAATTTATTTATTTATACAATTATTTCATTTAATTATAGTTTATTATTGTTAATATAATTAACTAAAAACTTATATTTAATTAATATTATATTAATTAATTATATTGCGTAAAAATAAATATTAAAATTAATGTTAGTATCTCTTTTAATTTAATTATAATTATTTGTTATTTATTATTACTTATAGTAAATGTTGATTAATTATTAAAACCAAGTTATATAATTTAATTATATTTAAAGTGAGGATACAATCGAATTTAAATTTAAAGTAGAAGAGAATTGGAGGGCAAATAGGGGGATATTGCATTACACCAAATTTGGTGTAAATGAATAGTGTTACACCAAATTTGGTGTAAGGTTTAGAGTTGGGTTGGAGGAAGTTTTTGCATATTTGGTGTGATAGTGTAGGATTTGAAGTTGGGTTGGAGATGGCCTTAGAGTTAAAATGCGATAATTATCATAGTCTACCGAATGAAATGAAGTATTAGTGGGATTCATCGCGATGAACCATAATTCAGATAGTCCCAATAGATTAAGTCCAAAAAGAATGTTTTGAGTTGCAGGTCGAAAGATAAATGAATTCACTATACAAAAGTTCGACGAAAATAATTTTCTTACTAAATTTTCCAGTTGCTTACAAAATATCTACATAATAAAAAATATTATTATTCCAAAATTCTACCGACAGGTTACCGATAATTTTAGATTTACCGATAAATTACCAACATTTTTAGATTCGGTAGGTAAATATTTACCTACAATGTTTTTACCAACACATTATAATTATCTTAATACTTACCTACAGATTTTTCTGTAGGTAAAGTACTGATCATTTTTTGTTGTAGTGGAAGGCTCAAGATAATTAATTCTATCCTCTAAAAAAAATATAATTAACTTGTTGGAAAAATAGGTGGTATATATCGAATAACTACGAAATTTGAGCAGAGTTTCGGTACGAAAATAGAATGTAGAGGCAAGAGTTTGACTTTTTCTCTTTAAGACAAGATTGACTCATTCACGGTGCGTGCGAAATGCGACAATTGTCTCCCAAGATACAACGACAAATAACTTGTGATAGTTGCACTACAAATCGCAAGTACAACGAACACTGTAATGTTTTTGAACTCTCTGTAGGTCCCAAGGGGTGTGGTGTAACTTGTAAGGTTTAAAAGAGAGGATTGAATAAACCTTGCCAAATTTTCACTTTTTAGTCCTTTTAAAAATTTCAAGCAGATTAACTCAAATCGGCTAAGTCCTGGGGACTGACTAGGTTGGCTTACTTGACAAAGTTACCTACTCAAGATTATCGATTTGTTGATAGTATAACTTAGTTGCGTCAACTAACACTTAACTTTTTAGTTGATTTGGTTTTATACAACGGAAGACTTAATACCCTTTGTTAATTTTAAACACATTTTTAACACTTGTTTTTAGCACTTGTTATTATCAGTAGGATTGTAATTTAACTTATCAGCAAATATAAATACATGCAAGAAAGTAAAGTAAAGTAAATGCCACAAGTAAATTTTATAGTGGTTCGAGGATGGGGTAATACCTCTAATCCACTCTTTTCCAACTCCTGGAGGAATCCAGTGAGTAACATATCAAGTTACAAAGTAGTTCTTCAATCTAGAGATAGCCTTGATCACACAAGCGGCTTCTCATGCGACTACTTCTTCACAAAAGGTTGCCTTATTACTCTTGGCTCCTTCAAGCCCTTGGAATTGATTATACGACTTTCCACCGAGCTCGAATTTCTCGGTTCGACCTTGAACCTTACTATAGTTCCTTCAAACTTGGAGAGTAGACCTCTTTTTATTCTTGAAACTTTTTCCTCTTCAACTAATTGAAGTATTTTTTCATTTACGATGTATGTGTTGCACAGAGGCGGAACTACTCTATGCCTCAGGGGGCCTTGTCCCCCTTAAACTTTTCATTTTTACACTATAGATATGTATGTATATATGTAAATGTATATGTATCAATATATGTATATGTATATATAATGTTTTAGTGTTTTTGTCTCAACCCAAATTATTAATCATTAAAATTTGTTGTAGGCCACCTAAACACATAATTATTATATTTAAGTTTGGATAAACTATTGTGCGGATCTTGGTATACATCATAATATTTAAAATTATGAAGTATATATCTTTGTTATAATTTTGTGACGTGTTTTGAAATACTTAATTTGATGATGAATAGGGATGTAATTTTGTGATGCTCAATGATAACATATTTAAGTATAACTATCACATATATATTTATAAATATTTGATAATTCATTCTTTAAGCGTGAGACTTAGCGCCGAAAGTATATCTACCAAAACCAGGCGGATTAGGTGGTGGGCCAACCTGGGCCCTAAACCACTTTTTTTTCTCTCGAAAAAAATTAGTGAGAATTTTAAAAAAATATATATATTTTTAGTGTTAATTTGTATGACTTTTCTTGGGTTTTCTATCCAGGCTCACCCTATTTTCATGTATCACTCACCTCGTCGGGTGTCCTGGCTTCTCCATTGACCAAAAGTCTATGATATTAATACTACTTGTAATCATCTCAAACCTTATTAAGAATTAATTATATCTATTACTCGTATCCCAAAACCCAAACAATTACTTATATTATCCCATTAGGATACGAATAGGTGTGGGTAACCAAGTCCACCAATCACTTTGTCACCCCAAGTTGGCCCCCCATTGTTTGTAAATCCCGGGTCCGCCCCTGTTGTGTTGGATTGATTTCCTTCAAGTTTTAGGCTTGAAGAGTTTTCTTGATAAGCTTTGAGAATGTTTGCGGGTTTTTTTGAAATAGTTTGTTAGATCGGTGTCATTCGTAACCTTTACTCAAATGATTCCTCAACCTTTTGTAGTGTTTATTTGAAAATTTGCCCCTTGAATAGATAGACTATTTTCAAATGACACTTTCTTGTTCGTTGGCTTGTCTTTTCTTGACTTGCAACATTGTGATGGTGACCATTCCTCGTATTAAATAACTCTGCAGCCTTTTCGGGGGCGACCCGAAGCTTTAGTGCTTCCCATTGGTTTATTCCTTTTGCACGCTTCTAGGATGAGCACTTTAAGACATGGAAGTATAGAAGTATAACTAAATTAAGAAATGTCCTTGACTTCCGTGTAACGGATTAATATCGATTGACTTGCTGGACAACTGTCTTTTCCCCTTTGACTTAAGTCAGCTCCAATCATTTGGGAATGACTTAACTGTCAATTCAACTTTAGACATGGGTCTACGCGATTTATTTTTCGATGGCACCTTTCCGTGAGTCACCGATCGATGCCCTAAAGGTGACGAAGTTGTTATTTGCATTTTACATGGTATTGTGTTTCGATGGCGTGAGACCATGATGAGCCAGTTGGCTATGGTTCTTGATCGAGGACATGCGCAGTGGGAGACTTTCCTTGGGGAAATACTCATTTGATTCTAATACATTATCTTCAAAATCTGAATGATGTTCTGTCGCTTGGTCGATATACTAAGGGGACTCTACCGCGATATCGCCCACCTAGTTATCACTTTTATGGTCCCACGTATGTCTTGGTACGTATATTTTTTTACTTTATTGTAATTGTAATTAGTTTTTTAAATATTTAAAAATCTTATTTTGATATTTATCAATGTTCGAAAGATTTGGCATTCGAGGTGATACCTCGTGCGGGTAATATTTGGGCGACTCGAGTATCCGACACCGGATGCCTAGGTGCCTCCGTTGGATTTTTGAGGAAGACCACGGTTGACATGGTTGATTTTTTCTTTGACCGTAGCATTCCAACATTGTTTACTTATTTATTTATTTATTTTATTTATTTACAGGATTTAGTGTCTTATGAGATATTGGATCCGAGTGAGAATGAGCTCTAGCAGAGATATATATATAGAGCATGTCGATGAGCTTGTTATTTTGTTAGGTCCTCTCGGTTCATCCCAAGGAGAACCGACTTTTGGGCGATGGTGTTGGGAGGGGCAAAGGCAAAGGTATAGTACAGATTCTATGGCCCCCTATTGGCGGGGAAGTGGTAGAGTGTTGGAGACGCAGAGGCGGGGGAGAGATAGAGTCGATTCGAGAGGTCCCCCTCATCGCTCCTATGATTGAGGCCGAAGAAGCGGCATAGGAAAGACGGCCCATCATCCCACCAGGCAGATAACTTATCGATTGGGCGAGATAGATAATGAGCGCATAGAGGACGGTGATGATCCGTCGGCCCATGGGGATACACGTGATGACGAGCCACCGGTGTGGGCGTATGTTGGTACTCTTTTGAAGGGGGTTATACGGGAGAAGATTGGCCTTTTGGGAGACGATAGACGATCGGTTCTCTCGATTAGAGTCATGTGTCGATCGATTTGTTTCTCGGTTTGAGAGTCTCATTTCAGAGGAAGGTTCTTGATTAGACAGGCGTCAGATCAAGAGAGAGGTTGGGTTTTGGACCTTATTCGGGAGGATATCGGCGTATGTTCCGTATATTAATCAAGTATGATGACTTCGTGCATGATCGTGGCGATCGAGAGATTTCCTGATCATCTCCAAGATACGCCATCGATGATGCCGCATCGACATCGACGATCACCCTCAAAGAGAGCGATTGCTCTTCCGGCGGTGTCGACTCCTCTTCCGTCGGTGTCAACTACTATTCCACCGGTGTTGACTACTCTTGATGAGTCTACTCCTCTTTTGCCATTGTCGACTCCTTCTCTATCCGTGTTGGTACATTCTCCACCTCCACGAGTGTTGGTCACTATTCTCGAGGCCAATTGTCCCTGGTATTCGAGCTCCTCTCCAAGGCCATTGGTCCCCTGGTCCACGAGCGACCTTTCGACACCATTGGTCCCCGGTCCACGAGTGCCCTCTCCCAAGCACCCTCTCCGCCCACTCCCTTCATCCAGGTTTGGGGTAGGCAATCGCATTTCATTCATAGCCCATTCAGCTCTTGATACTCACAAGCGACCGAGCGAAAAGGAGTATGCGCGCTTCTTAGAGTCGAATGGAGTGTAAGTATTAAATATTTTTGCATTTGTCTTGTCTTAGTATTAACATCTTATATTAGTGCAATATTTTAATATTTGAGTATCCAATTGCGGGGAGGAATATGGGGCTTATATCTTTGTGTTGGGCCTCAATTTTTAAGGAAATGGAGGATCCAACGATAGAGTTGGAGAATGATGTAAGTTTAATTTTTGTATTCATTAGTTGATTAATATTTTATTTATTTCATATTGATTAATATTGATTTCTTTCATTTATGTACAACATGTAAATGCATACCTGGCCATATTATAGTCCGAGCCCCGGTTTCTTGGTTTGTACCTAGTTCAAGCGGTGGGAACTTATAGGATTATATCTACGATATTCTCGTTTTGTTTATTTATTATGCGTCTCGCATTTTACTTTAAACTTAATAAATAGTACTTGTTAATTCATAATCATTTTCTATGTGTAGGATTTGATACATCTTATATGGAATCGTATGCATAGTTACGATCCTCTGCGGGCACAATATATAACACGTCGACCATGGAGGAGATTCCTCCCGGACGAGGAGTTGGATGAGTTGGCTAGTGTTATCCAAAGACGGGACTCCGAGGATGGGGTAATTCTAGTTCCTGGAGTGATGTTGTTCGGTACACTTGAATTTATTTATTTATCGGCTAATTTATTCATTTTTTCATTAAAATTGTTAGATTAATTAATGATTTATTTTTTTTCCGCAGTGTTCATGATCGGACATTTTGTCGTATGCGGAGTTGGATCTATGTAGAGCCGGAGTACTCATGTACGACTCTTTACGTGCCCGATACACACGAGATAGAGGTTGTAAGGGTTCGCCACACGCCCACTTCATCGCATCCTCCCAAAGCGGTATTGATGCCGCGGGCTTCTACGACGCCGTTCGGAGATCCAACCCGTCCGCCACGAGTGGGAGCATAGCTCGCACCCACAAAAGATTGCTATGAGCGAGAAAGACAACACCGGTTGTGGAGTATTTGCATTGTTTTGCGTCGTTAGTTATATCACAAAGAAGATTAGTCAAGCGAGGTGCGGGATACGATTCCCAGTGAGGAGGATGATGACTCGACAAATTTATTGATCTGATCAAAGAGATAGTAGACGCTTAGGTCATAGAACATGTTGTTTATTATATATCTTGTAAATATTTTGAATTATGTAAATATTCATTTTGCATGGTAAAATTCATATTATTACTAAATCAAAGGTTATTACACTTGAAATTGGTAAAAATTCAAGTAATCTTGTAACAAAACTAAGTAAAATAAATTGTGGCACGATATGACACTAGAGGCACGATATCTACAATAAATCGTGCCTCTTTGTGGCACGATATAGCACGATATAACAAATATAGCACAATATATGTTATATCGTGCAATATATCGTGCCTTTTTGTGACACGATATAGCACGATATATGTTGTATCATGCAATAAATCGTGCCTCTTTGTTGCACGATATATATCATATATTGTGCCTCTTTGTGGCACAATATAGACGATATATGTTGTATCGTGCTAGATATCGTGCCTATTATAAAACACATGTTTGAAGTACCTGATTAACATATGACTATTGGACTTTATGATCTTAGTGTTATTTGGTAACATAGTATTACAGTTGAAATAATTTGCCTAATATTCAGCATCTGGACGTCTCGGGCATTTTCTACGGGTATGATCATATGTTTGGCATATTCCATATTTTTTGTTACTACGCACTTGTCTTGAAGGACCCGATCGTGTCACCGAGGCACTTTTGTGCTCATCAGCGCCAATGACATAGTGCATTTGACGCCAATTGTGGCCGTACCCTAGCAACTTTTATGTTTTCAAAATACTTATCGTAATCTTCACAACGATATGAATATGTTGCATTCCTAAACATTGTTACTATATGTTGATTTGTATTGAGCCAAATTACTTTGCAAATAATAAGTGCAAAGCCCATGTGATGTTTCTGGGTATACTACTTTTATGGCATTGCTGATACTCTTGTCTTTGATCGAAATAATCGTAGATCACGAGGGCACGTATAAGCATCTCTCAACTGTCTCAAAAACCATGTCCAGGATTCGTTGTTTTCAACATCCCCAATTCCAACTGCAAGTGGGAAAATCTGTTCATTACCATATTTTGTTACGGAAAAAACAATATTCCCCGGTACTTGCCTTTAAGGTGTGTTCCATCAATCATAAAAATCGACTGAGCATGGTTTTGGAATCCAGTGATTGATGCATGCAAAGCAAAAAACACGTACTTGAATATATTAAAATTCTCCGACTTCCATTTAGTTACCGATTCGGGATTCGTTAAATTCAACATCTGTAAGTATGTCGGAAGTAGATTGAATAACTTGTTGCTATCTCCATATATCAACCCGAAAGCATGATGCTTAACACTCAATGCAACATTATAACTCATTTTAAGCCCATGTCGCAATTCCAACTCTGTTATCATGTCTCTTGGCATGAGCGCAGAATGTTTCACTAGTAATCTAGATACAAAATACGCACCTTCTACTTTAGAATGCACCAGCCTAGATGCATTGTCATTCAAATTTAACCCACATCCATGGTGCTTGTCAAACTTCCCTACTCTCCAAATATCATCCTTTCCATATGCACGCATTCGAAAAGGGCATCGTTCATACTTGCATATTGCATAATAAGGAGTTTTATCTGAGCGTTCAACTCGATACTCGACTTGATTTTCAAGGTGATACATGCCTAGTGTCATATCCAACTCGGTTTTGCTCATGTATGTTGCTCCTTGGCACAATGTCCCACCAGATGCTTCCAATCTAACAGGTTCTTTGGGAGGAAGTGAAACGTGCGAGAGTGCGCCGGGAATTACCAAACTTCGTCTGTGGGCACTATTGCTTCATCCCTATTGTCTTTATGGATATTTGATGTATGTTAGCATCTCGTTCTTCGATGCATCTTGGTTTTGGTTTTTGAAAATACTTCACTCCGTCACGTCTCCATTTACAAAATTCCTCAAATTGACATGTTTTTTGGTTATTTTCAAATTGATTATTAGCTTCAACATCGGCGAAGACCAACATCACTAAAGAGGGGGTGTAGTTCTCACCAAAATCATCTGCATTATTATCACAACCAACATCAAGACAAGTATTATCACGATTAGCATCGTACCGTGAGTATTATCACAACCCGTACAAAAATCGGGATAACAACCCATCTTCATTGCTTGGCCTTATCTTCAGGTCCCCGACAATTGATATTTAGAACATTAATTGTAGGTGAGAGTGGACGTGGATGATCGATAATTAGAACATTGTTCATATGCATAAAAGGTGCTCCACTAGGCTTTACTACATGACTTTATAGATTGATGTGGGGTACATGGTATTGTTGAAAACCAAGATGGTGCATGTAGTTGTAAGGCCCAATGATATTTGTTGAAAAATCATTCCGAGTAGCCATTAGTTGTATAAAACTTCCACCAACATGTTGACCTTCAACGTTCTCAACTAGATTATGCAGGACCGACTTCCCAATACATTATGCGAAGTTGTCTCGCCCATTTTTTTTCGGTGTTACAAAAAAAATGGTAACTCGGTGTTTTCAAATGCACTTTCAATGTCACGGTTGTTTTTTAACTTTAACTTCCCAAGTTTTTTCCGAAATATCTTCAATAGCATGCATTACGCAATCATATATGCCCCTATCGACTTTAACAACACCATAAACCTCCTCCAATATTTCACTATAATTCATTTTGCATGGTTCAACACGCACAACTTCTTCTTCACTATTTTTATATTCTAAATGTTCGGTGACCCCAAATCGAACAACAACAACCGAGAGGTCATCTATAGACGGAAATATAGAAAATATTAAAGATATGACACAATATGCAAGCATAAAAAAGGCACGATATGAAAATGACACTACAAAATGTGGCACGATAACATGGCACGACACGATCTTGCGCGATATGGTACGATACATCGTGCCAAAATTAGTGAGGCACGATATATCGTGCACAATAATGTGCTCATTAAATTTGGCGAGATATATCGTGCCTCATTAAATTTTGCACGATGTATCGTGCACTATATCGGGCATGATATATCGATATATCGTGCCTCATTAATATTTCGCACGATATATCGTGCACAATATGGGCGCGATATCGTGCCATAGTAAAATCGTGCCTCATTAAATTTGGCACAATATATCGTGCATCTATTAAACCTACGATGCACGATAATAATGGCACGAATGTTCATATCGTGCGATCTCGAGTACATATCGTACATATAATCATGTTTTTAGATTCGTAAATTTCACATATCGTGTAAGTATATTCTTGTACAATTTAAACAAGGTTAAGTAAATGAGAGGAGAAAAGCAACATTACCTTATTTTTTCCTTTGTCAGTGCGATTTTGGGTAGACAAAAAGCACAAAAAGAACTTCTTGCTATTTTGTGAAGAAGAAGGAGAAGAGAGAGAAAAAAAAAGTGGGGGAAAAGTATGTATGTATGTATGTATTTAACATGAGAGAGAAATACAACTTTACCTATTTTAAAGGCTTGCGTTTAAAGCAAAAGGGTATTGTGGTAAAAGAACCCCAAAAAAATGGGTAGAAAACATAGTTTTTTATCCTAAATATCAAAAGTCTCTCTCTATCTCAAGTGGGTAATTCCCACCATTTGCTCTATTTATTATTCATTTTTCTTTGTATTGAATTCATAATATGTGACTATATTAAAAATGTGATATTTTATTTAAAAAAAAAAGATATCTTTTACTCTTAAAACATGATATTTTGTCTCAAAAATATATATATATTTATTCATAAAGATGTTACTTTAACTCTTGATATATTTATTTTTCTTTCACTGTAAGGTAATCATAATCTGTAGTTATATTAAAAAAATATGATATTTTATCTTAAAAAACCGATATTTTTTCTCATAAAATTGTTACTTTAACTGAAAAAGAAAAAACAAGAAAACAAAAAAAAAAAAGGAGCGGTGGCTTTGATCCGCGGACTGATCGGGAGGATTCGCGGGTTAATAGGATCCGTCTTACAATTTAGACCCGTAAAATGCATGTGCATGATATATGGTTTGTGCGCTAAACGTGCATTGTTCCATATCTATCAAGAGTATAACATATGTACATTATTCTTTGCTGAAAGCACGCAATATATTTTACACATACATTGTTCTCGATATCAAAGGTGAGTGCACGACTTTGAGCTCCAAATAAGAGGAAAAGACATTACATTACATGTTAAGAAGCACACCTGTTCAGTAACACAACTTCACATTAAAACCTCTGAAAACAGAGATATGCTACGAGTGTTCCTAAACGAAAGGCGAGAATATACAGGCAGCTACATTTTCCTTCACATTATTGAAACCAGGCAAATTTATCCAGGATATAAGCAATCAAAGCTGATAAAGCGAATCAGCTGCGAATAAGTACACACAAATATATTAAATTAATAAATACTCCATATGCAAAACTTAGAAGCCATTCCCAAATTATAAATTCTTATATCAACTCAAGGATGTTAACACACAGTTGTAAGCTGAGTTTGTATACATACATATATTGGGAAATCCCAAGTAGAATACAAGCTGAAAACACTATAATCAAATAAAACAGAATAAAAATATTGTATCTTAGAGCATCAAACATTAAATTATGATACTGAGTTTAATTTAAGGCAAAAAAAAAAAAAAGAATCCATAATTTCTATATAAACCTCAGTTATTTTCTTGAGCATTCTTTCCCTGTGGCATCCTTTTTCATTCTCTGTCTCTTCCTTCCCTCCCCATTCACCAAGCGAGATTTCTCTTTCGAAACATTCCTCTTTCTAGGCTTCAAATCTTTAGCACTTATAGTAAACTCATTTCTTGCATCAGGAAAGCTGAAATCAGCTGGGTTTCGGTTGAGGGTGCAAACACCCAATGCTGAATTACTTTTTGCTGACCGAATCGCAAGGTTACTGGAGCCCTTCAAAGGATTGGTTTTTGAGTTCCTGAGCTCCAGAGGTACTTGACCTACAAAAAAATAAGAATAAAAAAAATAATGTTTTTCTGAATATATGTCAGTTAAGACAACAGGAAAATAATTATAACATTTTACCTTGTAAATAAGATGAAACTTTCTTTGAGCTTTCGGCAGAACTATAAGCACCAAAACGGAACCCAGAAAAGTCCTTAGAGTGATTATTTTGTGGAAAAAATGATCCACCAAGGAACTTATGGTTTTCCTTTCCATTTAGCCGTGCCTGGTGGGTGCAGGGAGAAATGGGTTTATCAAGAAACCTTTTTGTGCCTAATTCAAACGATGAACCTGATACAACTTGCTGATCCATCAAGGACAACAATTGCATTGCTGGAATTGTATCATTTGAGTAAGGATCCAAAGATCCAAGAGATGTAGAGCCAGAAACAATTCTCCCCTTTTTGTGCACAGCTCTTTTATCCTGATTATCCTTTATATTACAGATGATTTTTCCTTTGTTTCGCTGGTCAGAGAATAAATTCACTCCCATGCTATTTTGCTGACTGGAATGATTCTGGGGAATGCTAAAACGAAAGGGTGGTGCATTCTCTCTCGTAGGAGACCATAGTATTTCTGCCCCTGCGCTATTTCTTGCCCCTGTCATGATGGAACTCGATGCTTGAAACTGTGTTTTCCTATGTTGACCCGGTGTAGATGAAGTGAAGAGTCTGAATTGGCTCTCCTCTGGTTTTCTCATGTCCAGTTGACAGTTGTTTAACGGCGGGAAATTTGCAGAAATATTATTTTGTCCAAATCCCATATTTCTATTTGCCACAGTTAAACCATTTCTTCTGTTGACCGGAGGAAAGTTAACCACGTCAGGATGTCCATCAACATAGAGTGCACCGTACCCTCTCGGAGAATTATTGATATGTCTCCTTGAATTCCCAAGTGCTCTTTCGTGTTGGTTTTTGGCCAGTAATTCAACTATTTCCATTGGTATATCATCTGATGCTCCAAGCTCCATATGGCTGTCTTTGTTTTGCGGCTTGGCAACTCCCAATTGTTTTTTGCTTTCTCTAGCTTTCTCTTTACTGCTGGAGGCAGATACATCGTGGAAAAACTGATAGAAAATTCCATTTACCCACACTAAATCAATGACGGAGGTTACCCGAATAAAATAGGAAAAAGAAAGTAACCAAAAAAATTATATGCCATTTGGACAGTCCGCAATCAATGTGGGATACAACTCAGGAAAGAGTACCACAATTGGTGGAGAAATCTTATTATCTTCTTTTTTTTTTTCTTTTCTTTTTGTGTATTTTTGGCCTTTCAGATGAGAAAACCAAACAGAAACAATATACGTACAAGTATGTCAAGATATGAAAAGCTTTATTGAGTGACATTCACATATTTCAATGGAAACATTCTTCAGTGAAGAAACAAACAGCTAGCATCAGCAAGATTGAAAATGAATATAATTTCTCAATAATAAAAACTAATGTCATTATGATAAGGCGCTAAAAATGGAGACATAACATATGATCCCAACCAGCAGTCAAGAATGAAATGACCGTTGAATATTTTGGAGAAGACTTGCACCAACTCGATTAAATGAACAAAACGCAGTTCCCAATATAGAAAGAAATTTTTGGTTCAATAAAAGTTGCAAATCTCACAGAAAAGAAGGATATGAGATTAGTGGTTTCCATATCTAATTTCAAGTCAAATACTCATAAAAGGAAATTATATAGTCCTAGTCAGTGTATACCAGTTTTACAGATCATGGTCCACAAGTTATGACTCAATCATCTACTAATAAGTAACTCGATTAAAACCGATGAAAAAAAAAAAAAAAAGTAACTAGATGAATAGCATAACAATCATGCAATTTATGAGCAATAAATTCTGTGTATAGTGCAATTTACCAATTGTAATTCAATAAACACAGAATTACACATATCACGTGATGCATCAACCTTGATGTCATTTTGTTGTGAAAACCACAGGAAGACACCAATGCTAAAGAGAGCAATGCGTACCAAAGTTTTGTGCAGAGGCAAACTTCTCTTCTCAAAAAATGCAGACAATTGCTTCCCGTGCGTCATAGCAGTCTTTTGGTGAAATTCCTCATTCAAATCAGGAATGTCCCTATGCTGCCTACACGACACTTCACTGTTGGAATTTCTTTCAGCATCCCTGAAGCTGTTGATTGAAAGATCCAACGCCACTTTTCCTTTGATATTGCAATCTCCTAAGGTGCTCTTGCTGGGACGCATCAGAGGGTCATGATAAGCTTCATCCCCAGGCATCTTATTGAAAATATTTGATTTTCTCTGTATTTGTTGTCCGGATTGAATAGTCCTAAAACACGGTCCCATATCTCCCAGTATCGAAGGAGCACGTTCCAGCTTATCATAACTAGTCTCCGACAAACAACATGTTTCTGTAAATTTGCACTTATCTTGCACAACTCTCTCTTTGGGGTTGTCCCATCTCCAGTATGAGTCTGCTTCATCTTTTTGCTGATATCGAGAGCTTTGTCTCTTTTGGGCTTTGTCCGATGAGTCCTTGCACCAAGTTGCAAATCAAATCTCATAGTAGCATTCCCTTCTGATTCCGAGTTGGAAGATTCAACTCTCCTACATTTTCTTTTAGCCACAGCACTCGGACAAATCAACCCCAAAGGTCCTCTGTCTTCTTCCAGAGCAATCTTTCTTTTCCTCTCAGGACTCCTAGAAGCTTTTGCAACATCAGCAGGGACATCTAACTCGATGTGAGGACCTAAAACTGTTTCCGTCTCAGTAGATGTAATTTGCATTCCACTAGACGAGGCAGATTTTGTTCTAGGATTATCACCAATTGGATTCTTTTCTTCCACCATTATATCAGCCAGAGAACGCAACTTTGGTTTCCTCCTATGCGGCAATTCACTATAAGTGCCATCTCTTCCCAGTGATGCATTTTCTCGCTCATCAACTATGCACGAAGGATGCTGAGCTAAACATACCATATCAGAAGCATCTGTGATAGAAGCGAAAAGCTCTTTCATCTTTGCTAGAACAAAAAATTGTAAGCAGTTTCAGACATGTCCGCAAATGCTGCCAAATATCAACATACCTGCAGTATTGTTAAGTCTATCCCTAATCGGGAGGGGATTAGCTTCTGGCATGGCACTTGGACTTGTAGCTTCTTTATCCCTGACATCTGTTTTCTCTTTGCTGCCTGCACAGATATTCTGGAATTTACAGATCTCTAAACATGAGAAAATTGTAGAGCTGTGCATTATGATGACCAAAAGAAATGACATTCATGGTACCAAGATTTTCATGTGAATCAGTGAATGGCTACAATTGAAATTACACAACTGGTAGTCTTTAATCACTATTGCTCTATGTAATAAAACTTACATGTGGTAGCTTTATGTCCATCAATCAAGAAAATTTTACCTGGATGGTTCTCTTCCTCATCTGCATTGTCTCTCAAACCAAGCATATTACCTGGAAAAGTAGTGAGGAAAATACACAAAAATAAACATCAAGATTTATACTAGCTAGACTGTCAACCATATTTATGTCATTCTGGGTGCACAAATTATGCACAAAAATGATACTAGACATGCACAATGTCATCAACATTTATGTTTGTCTATGGCGCTAAAGTTATGCGCAAAGCACATACAGTTGATAATTTTCTCTCTAATTTCATCACTTACCTATGTTCTCCCTACTGTCTAAGAACAAATAAGCTTTTCCTCCGACATCCCGACAAGAACTTGTACCAACATTATCTCGGTCTGCCACCACCATTTCTTCGGTACTCTTCTTGGCACTATCCGGAAGGCAGTTTGAACACTGCCACCACCTAAATCGAGGAACAAGTAATGGAGGTAGATCAACATCATTGCCTTTAGATGCAAAAGGCAAACACGTCTTCCGATCCTTTTTCCTCATCCCAGCAACGAACCCACTGCATCCACACAGGATAATTGAATATCTCCATTTGTTGTTTTCCACAATCTCTCACAAATATATGAAACTTAGTTTTCACTTATTAATAATCTCCGATAAAAGATTATTTTGATAAAAAGAAAATGTAAATGAATGGTCTGGTTCAGCAAGCACCAATAATAAGAATATTGATTACTCAGATTGATTATCTATCATTGTTTGAAGCAGTGGATATGCAATACGTACGATTGTTCCAAGATATTGAATAACCGAAAACATACATTAAGCAGAAAGTCATCAAATTAGCCCATCCCTCAATGCCAGTAACAAAGAACTTGCAAAACGATATAAGAAGTTTAGCGAAGAAACACTTACCGTATCGAAAAATGCTCGTGTGTTGGTGACTCGTCGCACATCTCTTCAATAGCACTAGTACTAATGTCTATAGCTATCGAATTAATCTGAACGAGTGATCCTAACTTCGATGCAGAAGCTACAGAATCACTTATCCGGTGAATTTCTTCCGTTGCCACAATACAATTGTCCATTTCAGAAACAAAAACCTAAAACCAGTGAATCAAAATTTTAGTACAAACCCCAAAATAGTACATAAAATCATGGTATAAAGACCAGCAAAAGTTGTCAATATATGGTCGAAGAACAACATATACAATCAAAATAGAGCTAAAGGCACCAAACTGCAAGCAAATGAATCACTAAAAGATGAGCAAATAAGGTATATAAAATTTAGGGTTTCCTTTATGGGGAGAAATTGCTATTATACCTTTTTAACGAGGCCACTGAAAAATTAAAGATGCATCAACGGCCGATAAAATTAACTCAAAACCCATAGTGTTCATACAACCGTAACTGGAAAGATAAAACCAAATATGCTAATTTTAATTAACTCAAATTAGGGTTTATTGAATCAAGACAGTTATTTCAATGGACTAATTAACATCCCAGCTAGGCAGCTACATATGAAAAAACAGTAAATAATAAGTAAAAAAAGTACCATAAAATGATAAGAACGTCAAAAGAAATACACAAAAAAAAGGACATCAAATAAATTGAATAACTAAAAGAAATATAAAACCCACTTCAGATAAAGATAAAATAGGGTAAACAAATCAGCTGAAAGTCAGCTAAAACCTAGTGCAGATTTCCCAAAGAAAAAACTCATATATACATCAAATACACTAAAACAGTAAACAGTAAAAAAGAGTAAGATTAAAAAACCAACCTATATTTGAATCGAGGAATCAGATCAAAAACTCTCTACGGGCTCACTGAAAAACATTAATCTTCATTTGATTAAAGAGAAGCTGGAAAATCCATATGTGTGGTTTCCTTTTAGTCTCGAGCACCAAATAATAGAGGACCCTTCAGTGTTAGCTTTGAAATTCGTTAGTGAGAGAATGAAAAAATGTTTTAGAGAGAGAAACATGGAAATGAAAACAACAAAAAAGAGAGAGAAAGATGGGTTTTTTCTTTATGTGAGTTTACTGTCTGATTTTACTCGAGAGTATTTTTGCCTGTATACATACATGCATGTGTATGTAATGTAAGAGAGAGAAACTGCGATCCAATCAGATCTCGCCAGCGAGGCACTGAGGTGCGATGCTTATCACCACCCACTATACGTTCCCTGAAACCCTAGTCACGCGAAACTTATAGACATGGCGTTCACGCGCTGGTCTTTGAAGGGTAGTTAAAGGGTCACTGTCTGGTCCAGGCACTAATCTAGGATCTGATTGGTGCGTGGTTTGCACAGAGTAGGGTTTGGGAGTGGTGTGATTTTGGGGGAATGGAAAAGGAGAACCCTAATTGTGTGGTAATAAAGAAAGAAGGTAAAGGTGGGGGCAACCCTAAAACCTGAGGCCAATACATATATTGGAGTTATTAACTTGCCAAAAAAGATTGGCACAATTTATTTTTTTAAATGTGGTTAGGTTGGAATAAATTGTGTTAGGGTTTTTTTTGGCTGTATTTTGCATTTAGCAAATCAGGTTAGGTTAGCCCAACATCATTAAACATGTCTTACCTTGTATTTCTTTCTTTTCCCTTTTTTTTAGTTAATCGAGGGAATAACAAATGAAACACATGGACCCATAGGATCGATCTCTGGTCGGTCTTCGACTTTGTGTGCCTTTCTACCACTAAAGATGAGCGATCAAAAAATACCTTGTATTTCATGTGTATGGGTTGGAATGCTTTAATGATTCACAGTATTATCAATTTAGGTGTGGCATTAGACGTTTGAATCCAACGTTTAAAGGATATCGTTTTATTGTTATGTGAATGTGATTTCTAAAACTCAAATTTGTTGTCAAACAAATTATATAATGACATAATGAGCGGAAATGTATATGAAAATTGTAGATAAGTTCGAAATTTATTTTCCTTCTATATATATCATATATTTTGACAAAGAAAATTTACAATATGAAATTATGTATCTCCCAATTAGCTAGGGAGGACATATAATTTATATTCTTAATAAATTGGGACATGACCAATCTACTGGTGTAACACACGTTTTTTTTCTTACTACCATAACATAGAGAAAGGCGTACTCTTTTACTAGGGTAAAATGCCATGATTGAAAACCTAGCTAGCTCTTCTAAAATGAACTTGCACATAGTAGTGATGATTGTTAATTAATGGTTCCAAAATATTGTTCTGTTTCTCCAACAAATCTTTTTTCATTATGGACCAAAATTTTATGGAAAGTATATCAAAAATATAAATATTGGAAAACAATTGTTCTTTATTTTCAATTTTTAACAAAGATATATACTAGATTTATTTGATGAGTTTCATAAATCATACATGTTGCTTATTCTTTTGAATAGATTTTCCTACTTGATGAAATAGATATGTATTTTCCTTAATATAAAGAATTTTTTTTTTTTTTTTTTTGGTTACATAAATTGACTTCGTACGGAATGTGTCTCAGTCACAAAATAATTGTCCACAAAAACGCTACCTTCTAAATTCTATGTCTAGCTAAATTCTAGGCATGGGTGATGGATAAGAAAAATTCTCTTTTTGCGTTAATTATTAAGTGGCAATAGTATTTAGTGACAATTCAGTTTACCCACATGCATGTGCATTCATGCCTGCCAAATACATACAGGTTTTAGTATTTATTTTGCATATACATTTTAAACTGGTGGTTTTTTTATGATAAAATTTTAAACGGTTTAGACAAGCAATAAAAAAAAAGTTCCATTTATCATTTGCATCGTGTATATTCCAAGGACTCGTTTGGCAAAATTGATGGAATTATATAAATAATATTGGATATGTGATGATTTGATTATTTATCATTATCCTTTGTACAGATCTTTTTGTTTGGGGTGTTGGATATTATGTCTTTATTGGATCCAATATATTTGGTCGATATTGGTGTTTGACAACATTGATAATAAGTGATTACAATGGAAATGACCAATGTGCCCTTTGTTTTAAAGAACCCAAACAAAACTCTTCTGATCATCATATTCAGATTTCCTCTTCTTCCCTCTGCAACCCTAAAATCAAAAATTGTTGCTGTCATTTCGAAAAATCGAGAACTGCCTGCTACCCCGGTTGATTGGCCACATCAACCAAATAGTTTGTTTAGTGTTTTGGCACTAATTTTTACTTTTCTTGTTAAGTTTAAAAATTAAAAAGCTCAATAAAATATCATTTTAATTCATGTGCATATCAAGTGCAATTCATTGTTTGTTTTTTTTTTTTTTTGAGAACAATTCATTGTTTTAACCATGTGTCGATTGAGAATTTGAATTAAAAATATCAGAACCTAATTTATCTGAATACCATTGATTGAGCAAATATATTTTTGTGTTTTATTTACTAAATTTGAGAGACCAAAAATTCCCCAAATAAAAAAATTAAAAAGTCGAATAAATAAAATGAAAATGGAGAATATACTCACTCCCGCGGTACATATATACATATAAATAATAAAAGCATTTGGGGTTAAGGATTTCGAAACCAGAAGCCAAGGTAATATATAAGCTTTTCGTGAAAAATTTAAATGTTTTGACTGATTGTTTGGAAAAATTACAGAGGTCTGTTGAAGAAGAAGATTGGAAGATATGGAAACATATTTCGTTCTTTCACAGCGGCTAGGGCAGGACCAAGTTCAGACTTGACTATTTATTTGATGGCATATATGTTGTAATTCTCCACATATAACGGGTTAAAATAGGAATACCGTGTATTATTTTGAGGATAAAAAGGTAATTTCAGCTGTAAGGATAACCTGTTACTGTTTAATAACACCTCACAGGTATGATGTAGTTTCAATTGAAGGTGATTAATTCATGGATCCATCCCTATCACGCGGGCCGCCATCATAAACCCCAAATGTTGTGAAAAGATGTGATAACGATATTATCTTGGCTTTTCACAGGATCACAAACACATCCCAAGGGTACAGAAAAAATGTACAATATGCAAGAATACCATTTTAGTACTACAATCTAGATGTGTTAAGTATATGTGTATATGCACTACAATCAATTATACCAAGAGAAAATTTTTAAATTAGTATTAAGATAATTGTAAAATATGGGTGAACTAATTTAGGTAAATATATTTACCAATATAATCTAAAACCATTGATACCTACAATATTTTTGTCGGTAAATTTAAAAATTATCAGTGATTTGTTGGTAATCGGTCGGTATAGTTGGAGGAAAAATTATTCTTAAGATAATGTGGATAGCTGTAAAATTTAGTGATAAAATTATTTATGTCGGTAAACTGAAATTTTCTTATAGTGATGGTCGATTAAGCTGCAGTACGAAGGGTATAGTGTCCCTTATTATTTTTTTTTTTTATGTACTGATGCCAACTAAAAAGTTTGTAGGGGAAAAATATACCATAAATTAGGTACATGAGTGTTGATGATCCATTTCGCTCAACAAGGATTTAAATGCCTAAATGTTGGCTGAAAAAAAATGAAATATATAATAAAGTGCTTTTTTATTGAATAACCGAGCAGGATCTCTGGTCGGTCTTTGGTTTTGCAGAGTTTTAAATACAAAGCTTTTTACATAAGGATTTTATGTTGTCTTTTTCCTCGTAAATGAGTTCTATTTATACTTTTACATTGAATAGGCTAACAATTATTATAGCTACAATTTGGGTGGGACACTTGTCTTCCCCTTGTTGTGCATGAGTGTCATGTGTCAAATAGTGCTTATTGAGTTGTCCAACTACTATCTTGCCAGGTGGCAGAGCGGTCTACCACTGAGATTCCAACTCGGTCATCGTTGATCACTTTTTGGGATGGGGTTCCCTTTATCTTAAAATGTCTTCCTGGCTGGGCTCTGGTCAGCATGATATTCTTCTCGATGCTGATAGCTTGGTCGGTCCACGTCAGCATGTCTTAGATCACCATGTGTGTATGTCTGTCTAGCTCTTCTCGGGTATCATCAATGAGGTGCACATTTATTCGGAAATCAATTAAACCAAGCTAGAAATACCACATAATTTAGTCTTAATTAACTAGAATTAAAGTTTTACTTTTGGTGTACTTGTTGTGTGTGGGTGTATATATATTTATAACTACGTGATAAAAAATTGTCTCACATGCATTTCACTTGATACGTACATTTTGAGTCACAATAAATATATAACGAACTACATGCATAATTAGTATATTTGTTTATCCAAGAAATGACTAATTAATCTTGAATGGGTCCAAAACAAACTTAACTAAGTAGTGGACATTATTAAGCTTTTAAAAAAATTCATGTATTAATGGATCATTGTGTAGCTTCTTATGTGGATGTATAAGAGTATTAGTTTGGTGGGATTTTTAGTAATTTGTCGGACTTCTTATGGTAAAATTGTTTTTTTGGTCCGTTAAGTTAGCTCGATTTCGCTTTTAGTCCTTTAATTTTTACGGGTTGCGTTTGGCAAACACTAACTTTTCTAAACCTGCACATTTAGTCCGATTTCAAAATTTCAGGGATATCTTATCCCTAAAATACTGAGTTGGGCCACTTTTCCATGAAATAACTATTTTGCCCCCTTTTTTTGGAGGGAAACCTTGGGAAAAGCCAAAAGAAAAGGGAAATAATGTACTTTTTTGTTTTTTCTAGTTTTTCTTAAGTTTTATTTAAAGTTGAAAAATATAAAATATATTTTTGACAAATTTTGTTCAAGTTAATTTAAAGAAAATAATATGAACATATATTTATAATTTTCAACTGTAAATAAAATTATAAAAAATAAACAGAATAAATATGTATTTATAATTTTGAATTATATATAAAAATTAAAAAAATTTAGAAAAAAAACATATATATCTATAATTTTCAAATGTAAATCAAATTCAACGAAAAATAGAAAACAAAAACAAAAAAAAATATAGACTTACAATTTTCTACTGTAAATTAAAATTAAAGAAAAAATAGAAAATAACAAAACATGAAACAAAAAATATTTACAATTTTCTACTGTAAATAAAAATTTAAAAAAATAGAAAACAAAAAAAACGGAAAACCAAAAAAAGAAAGAAAATAAATTTCTTTTATTATTTTTATTTAATGTTGAAAAATATAAAAATATATGTTCGACTTCGCGGGAGACTCCTCTTTTTCATTAGGTTATTGCCTCGTGGATGTTTCAACATCATTTTGAGCTGCGGCATATTTGCCCATCACATGACTTGAATCAATTTGGTCAACTTTGTCTATCAACTTCATGATTTAGGAGTCTCGCTCTTGAACATGTTTGGTAAGTCCTTCAATGACCTTCGTCAAATTTGCAAGTTGCTCTTCGAGTGAAGTAGCTTGAACCACCATGGATGCTACAGTTTCAAATCTTGAGCTTGTAGAATATGCAAGCATGTCTAGCGGACCCAATGATTCTTTATTTGAAGCTCCATTTTTGCCGCCTTGTTTCCATGCTCTTTCGTTTGTTAGAGGAGTGAATGGTTCGATGACTTGCCATCTTTCCTTGCCCCTTATGCTTGTATAACATAGTTCGAATTGAATGATTAACATTTTGGATTTGGAATGGTTGACCATCTTCATTGATATATATATATAAAATATTATATATATAAAATAGGGAGGAAACTCTCAAAAAAAAACCATCCAAATAGTAAACCAATGGCCAAGACTACAAAAAAAGAAAGTAACTATACAATAGTAAGGGTAAAATTGGAATCCAGAAAATTATTAATTGTAACCTTACATTATAGGAACGTGATTTTATTGAAATAAATCACGCAGATAACCATATACGATCAAAACTATGTGTCTCTTCTCAACGCCAACACTACAACGCCATTATCAAAATCTCTCGCAATCACCATTGTCACCCAAACTCGTCCCCGCAATTCATCCACGTAAATAGTATACTAAAGGATATCTAACAATCGGCAATGAATCATCATCCGTTTGATTGGATAAAATTATACAATGGAAAAAAGTGTTGATTACAACGCAACGGGAATGTCCTCCAGGTAATTTCGAGAGATAGAAGTTATAATATTCATACGCTTGTGAAACCGCTGGCGATGGCTAAACTATATGCACTTCTATTATTGTTGCTTTGTATGTTTAATATGTTAATGTTGTATAAATAGTGTGTCACTATTGTATATCTATTTTTATGTCTTTGCATGTTACCCACTTGTACTGAATTAATAGTTTGAATGTTCGTAACATATAATTTGCCCGTTTAGAATATAAGTGAATAATTTTGCTTTGTATGCAAAAATAGATACATGTATTCTTGTTGCATTGTATGTTTAGTGTATGAATCTTTTCTATTTAGTGTGTCAACATTGTATATATAGTCTTTATATGTCCGCATACTACCCAATTGTATGAATATTGAATCTCAATTAGTAGTTTGTATGTTTATAACGGATAATTTGCGAATGTAGGGTATAAGTCTAAATTATTGCTTTGTATGAAAAAATATAGTTCTCAGTATTATTGTTGCTTTGTATATTTGTGTGAATCTTGTTTACTTACTTTGTCAATATTATATATATATAGTTTTATATGTTTGCATATTACCCATTGTATGAAGGTTGCATCTCAATCTAATTTGTATGTTTCACAGATAATTTTCCGTTTAGAATATAAGTCTTGTGTATATAGCATTATGTATATGCATACTTACGCCTTATCTCGCTTATAGGACATTAGTTCAAATTCGTTGCATGTTTGATCAACAATTACAACGTTATATATTTATTTATCAGTTGTATATATATAAGACAACAGTTGTATATGTACATCTGTAAGTTGTTCAAGTAGGAGCTGTCATAATAAATTAATAAGTTTGTATACTTATAAATCAAAACGTGCTTGTATAGACTATTAAAAATGTATGAATGATATCATAAAATGTATATATAATTTACATATTTTGTATTATTGACTAATATCCTTTGTGATGTCAAAAACAACGTAGGACAACGGCTCGAAATCTCGTCGGGATCAACAAAATATTGGATACGAGAGATGGAACACGAAAAGACAAGTGGGAATGCATTTTTACATTGGAAACCTTGCCCGAGAAGTAGAATTGTGAGCCAAATAGAGAAAGCCATTAAAGCAAGTACAAAGCTCAAAAGAAAATGTGGAACATGTGGTGAGGTGGAGAACGGCTTAACGTGTCCAAAACGCGACGACACGCCCTAGTGCAATGTTTCTATTTTTTGCAAAAAAAACAATTGTTTATTTGGTATGGAAACTTTTTTTTTTTTTTTTGGATACATTGAGTGATTTGTTGATTTATCTTTAAAGTTATTTTTTTTTGACATTTATGCATATACAATAACATTCATCTAAATATGCAAGTAAAAACACTAAGCAAAATGTAATTGTTTTACTACGTAAACAATATATATAATAAGTACCTTAATATTTATACAAAATACCTTAATCTCCTTATCCAACATATAATACAATTCAACTACTATAAAATAGACGATGCACTACATTAAATATACAATTTATGTATCTATTTATACAAGTACATAGCAACTCGATAAACAATTCAACCGAACTAAAATCAAAAACCACCCATTTAACTAAATATACAAATCCACCGTACAAAATAAACAATTCAAGATAACTAATTAAACATATATATTAATCTACTTATACAACGATTAATACATTCAATTAATAAAAATAAACAAATGCTACACATTACATATACAATCCGATATGTCTATTTATACATGTTGAACTATACAAATCGAACTAGAATAGTTAATAGCCCATACCATTAAATCAATTCCACCACATAAAAATACAAATCCTCTTAACTAATCAAGCAATTATATTAACCTCGATTTATACAACAAAATATACAACCCAAAATAATTATAAGCAAATGAAACATATTAAATATACAATTCGATACAACTATCTATACAATTTTCTCGCATCCGGTATTAACAACACCATACAAGATAAAAAAATGAGATGACACAAACACAATAAGCAAAACAACTTAATAAATTGTACCAAAGTTTCAATTACCAACATTCCAAAATAAAAAGATCCAATGTCATTTAAAACAACCAAAACAAAACAGAACCAATGTCATTCCAAAACAAAACAGATCCAACACCATTTAAAACAACCACTATTAGTTACTAGATATTAACAAAAAACTAGAGTATTCCACTATTCACAAATAAAACCAACTTCTAATGGCTTTTGACCCAATGTTTCTTGCAACCAAATTCTTCCCCTTAACTCGTTCATGTCGCCTAAGAAAATAGCGCCAACGTACTTGAACGGAAGGTACACATGAGATTTGCATCGCTTCTCGAACCAGGTGTCCAACCCCTCATACCTCCACCCATATACGTTTCCATATGCCGCATTGCAAATATTGATCGACCTTGTTTCGTGCATCTCTCCACGTCATTGAAATTCTGGTTGGAGTGAGCTTCCATCCGCACGCAACCTTTGCTTGTCAAGATCGAGAAAAGGCGCGAACTCCGCCACGATAGATACAAACAATTAAAAAAAAACAACTCTAGTATACTAACTATACATGTATATGTACAAAATAAATTGACAAATGTGAAAACATTAAAAGTAAACATGTGCATCTAACTAACTATACAATTAAATATTGATAAACATACATAAACATTAAAACATTACAGGCTTAAATGATTTAATTAACCTTCCTAATTGTACAAATTCACTAAATATTACTAAGTATGCATAATCATTTCACAATAAATATAAAATGAGCTAATTATACATATACAATCCATTTGAAAATAAACATTAATCGACCAACTTGTATGCCTCGATTATGTCTCATGAACTAAATAAACAAATCAACATAAGAAACTATTTGATAACTATACAAACATACATTTACATGCACTTGCATACCAAACATGCCCTTACATTTATTTTCTTAATACATGCCTCGAATGGTAAAAAAATCGTACTCTAAACCCACCAAAAATTACTTGATGATACAAAAACAAACTTAAATTTGACGGATTTGGGCCAAATAAAGAGAAAAGAGACTCACCTTTGCACACGCAGTGAACGAGCTCTACAATGGCACTTCTCTGGTTCTTCTTCGCAAACACAACCGCCTACCAACAATTTGTTTTGAGCGCTACTCGATTGGAAGTGAGGGATTATTTGGGGGAGAAAAAAAATGTTGGGGTTGGGCGCTGCTGCTCGACGGGAAGAAGATAGGGATTATTTAGGGGAAGGAAGAAAGAGAGAGGGTAGGGTTTGGGGTGCAAGCAAGACGTGAAGAAAAGAGAGATTATTTTGGGGAAGGAAGAAAGAGAGAGTGTTTTTTTCTTGTCAAAAATCATAGAGTGGAGGAAGCAAAAGGATCGTTTTCGAAAATGTATGGTTATTTCTCCCTAAAAACGGAAACCCATAAAGGAAAGATCCTATTTTCCTATTAATTAGCAATTAACTTTATCTCTAAAAAAATCGTAAAAAATAGTGAAAATACAATCATACCCTTAATAACCCAAAAATAACTAAATAGATCTCACCATTAAAATATCAAATCAATGGTCTATATGTGGTCTTATGGACTAACCTCAAGATTTGGTCTCATTTGAACCAATCTCTCTCTCTCTCTCTCTCTCTCTCTCTCTATATATATATATATATATATATATATATATATATATATATATATGAACTTGGTTTGAAGAGAAGAGATGAGAGGTAGAGATTGTCCCACCCAAAAAATTGTAATATAAATTTTTATTGTCTCGAAATAAACAAACAAGAAAAATAGTGCAAATTGAATTTACATAAATCAAATGAAAAATATAGGTTACAATCTTTATTTCTTCCTCTGATTCTCCTCTTAAAAATATGATATCTGAAAAATGAGAATTTAGAGATGAACTCTTCAACTAGATCTTCTCCAAACTTGAATTTGAATTTGAATAACGTTGATCCGAGGGCTTGAAAGCTTAATCTCGAATCAAACGTGATACATTTGATGATATTTGACTTTTCAACTTGAGGCCTTCTTGGTGGATTTGATTTTTCGATCTTCCTCCAAGAAGGATTTGACTTCAATAACGTTAACTCGAGGGCTTGAAATCTTATTTCCCAAATCAAACGTGATATATTTGATGATATTTGATTTGAATATATGAACTTCTAGGTGAAATTGACCTTTTGATCTTCCTCCAAAATGATTTTGACTTCAATAACGTTAACTCAAGGGCCTGGAAGCTTATTCCCGAATCAAACGCCGTGATTTGAGTGGACACCGCGATGAACGCCTTGAATTTCGTCTTGAACACCGTGGATCTCCTTGAAATATTATTTTGAGATATTTGCTTAGATTTCTTCTCTTTAAATTGTGAATTAATTCCTTCAGAATGACCCCTATTTATACTTGTAGGAGACGGATTATTGGATAACTCATATGGTGAATGCTTTGATTTGATTGGCTAGTCAATATTTGATATTTTTCCATCTCTTCAATCACAAGATGTGATAAATATGAAAAGAGATAATGATCAATTCAATATCTTATCAAGATAAGTCTCAATCTCCAAAGATTTGAGATATCTGTCAAGACATGTCTTGGTCTCCAAGGATTTGAGATTTAACACTTGACAATTATCGATTGACCATAATTTTTATATGTTATAGTCTCATACCCGTATCAGTGCTTCATCTGTTATTTTTTACTTCCACTGCATGTATTAACATGACTTTCACTCTGCCCACTCCGCGCGTGGGTTATTACCGAGCATTTTTGTCAAGCAAAACTTTCATAATTCTAATGTTAATTTGATTATGTAATCAAGAAAAATAATATTAATTATATATTTTATTCAAATGATTGAGAGTAGCAATAAAATTTATAATTATATGACCGTAATATATTTATAAATAAATTGATGATAATTGAATAATAAAAACGTACAATACTTATTTGGTTAAAATAATATTAATTATATATTTTATTCAAATGATCGAGTAGTAATAAAATTTATAATTGTATAATTGTTGTATATATTTATATTTTGTTGTTGTATATAATTGTTATATTTATAAATAAATTGATGTTAATTGAAATATAAAAAAGTAAAATAATCATTTAGCTCAAATTTGATATAATAAGTTGGAGATACATCGAATTACACCAAAACATTAAGTTTGATAGAAAATTTATTTGATATTATAGATTAAAAATGCCTTGTTCACTTCGAAACCATTTTTTGCTAATTTCAATTTTTTGTCACATTGCAATATTGCATTTCGAATTCAAAAATTTGAAATCCTCTCACAGGGTCCCACCTTTTGTTCAGCTGGGAGTACAAAAATCATCATCATTACTCAACCGTGGATAACCAATCACAGCCGTCCACGTGTACCTCCTCTTTAGCGCCAAAACTCGGGGCCTCTTTTGTAATTTTTCTCCTTTGGACTGCCCTTTGGCCTTTGCCCTCTTTTGACTCAGCTTTTACATAACTCCTCTCTCCGGTGCCCTTTCGTCCAATCTCATGCAATTTCCCTCTGCTACAACAAAACAAAGTAGGTTTTTGGATGGATAACACCTATGCATTTAATAAATTGATAAATTCCATGTCTGCAGAAATATTAAAACCATCCAAGTAAGCATCACGTGTGACTTGAATAGTTTAATTGACCTTCATTTCGGTTTTCCCTTTTTCAAGCACCTAATGTAATAATATTCTTATTTTTAGTAAATTTAATAAACATAATTACTACCATTTTTATTAAAAACATATTATATATGTCTTGAATTTATATAATATAATTTACAATGCAATTTAAATATCTCGCTTTCTTATCAAAATGTAATGATTACCATCATTCTTTTTCACAATCTAAAATTATTCAAATTAATAATATAGAGTTCGTAACTATATTTTTTTCCTTTTATATATAGCACGACATTATGTACAAATAAATAAGTCGAACATAATTGTTTCTTTACTGAGAGATGATTTGGTTATATATATATACGCCAAACCCCCGCAATAAGTCAATAACATTTGGTCAACGCGCGCATATCCCGCGTTTTTTTTGGTGGTGGCGATCTAAGTAAAGTTGTTGTCTCGGACATAATCAAACGTAAACCTAAAAGTTGGCTGACAAAATAAAACTAAAAAATAGTGAACCACAAACTAAAACGCTTTAGATTATATCCTATTTAAAATAAGAGATGTTTTAGGAATGTTAAAATACCCAATCACCCTTAATTAATCATAAATATTGCTTTGGAAAATCGATGATGTATTAAGGGTAATTTGGGAAAATCTTTTCTCACAAGCCTTAAAAATGTCAAAACATCATTATTTTTGAAGAATTTTTTAGATGCCAAAACGTCACTTATTTTAAAATGGGAAAGAGTAGTTATTTTCTTAAACAAAATTATAAATGATACTCTTAAATAGTTGTAATTAAGACAATATGGCTTTTAGACAAATTACACGATGAACGTATTCCAAATATTTAAATAAAAATTTTAGTGGACTAACAAAAAAATCCTCAACGAAACAGATGGAAAAAAAAATGTAGTGAAAAATCTATTTTTGTTTGTTCATGGCTTCATGCTCATCGATCTTGAATTTTTATGCGGAAAAAAATAAAATCTTTATTTAAGCTAAATACTATATATAATTCTGATTTCTTTATTTTATTTTTCCTTAATAACATACAAGATTTAATGTTAAAAACTGACACCGGCACGGAATTGGATAACTATTCAAAGGAGAAAAGCCTTCTTAATCCCTACCGTTGAACAAAACCCTACCTTTAATCTGGACCATCAATTTTGCGCAAAATTTAAATTTCGAAAAATTTGAAGAGAATGGTAATACAGTACACAGACTACACTCAAAATACTCCATTAGACCACCTCTACTTTCTCTCTCTAGAATTTCCCCAACCCCATTTTCAAACTTTTAACCTATCAATTACTTCTTTTCCGGAAAAAAGATTCAATTTTTACGGGCATTGGTACAGAAAACAAATCTGTATCCGTGTCTGAAAACGAGATTTTTGACTCCGCGAGTTGATGAAATCAATACCCGTCAATTTTTCTTTTGTTGGAAAAAGAAAGATTTGATTTTTATTTTTGATTTTTTGGGACGAGCCTGAACTGGAATCCCAGAAAATCGAGCCCATTAGTTTTTTTTTTTTTGATGTTCATTGCATGAAATTCGAAGCCCGTAGTAATTTTTCCTAGGAATTTTTGAGTGATGGAGAAGGGTGAACCAGCGGCGGGAGCCATGGCGGCGGCGCCGGTGGTGAGGCAGCTGGATTTCACGGTTAATTTCAAAAGCGCGTCAAATGCTAATGCCAGGGGGAATTTGATTTTGCCAGAGCATCCGCAGGCTCAGCTACAGTCCAAGTTGCTGGCGTTAGCGCAGCAATCGCAACAAGTGCATGCACGTTCAAGGCCTCAATCGCCTCCGCTAATGGTGGCGCAAACAAAATTGCCGCCTCGGAAAATGGTAATGCCGCCCAAATCTCCTCAACGAGAACTTCCTCAAATGGTGGCGCCAGCAAAATCGCCTGCCGTAGCGCCACGTTTGGCTCACCCGGTGAAACCAGCGTCCTTGCCTAAGCCTGCGTTTCAGCCATTGCTGTAAGGCCTTTTTGTTTATGTGTTTAGAAAATTTTGTGTTGTTTTTATTTTTATCTTCGTGTTGGAATTTGGACTAGAAATGTAAAAAAAGTGATTTTTTTTTTTCTTTTTTTTTTTTGTGATTATTTAAGTTCTATTGAAGTGTTGAATCTACATGACATGTTGGGGCTTATAATTCGACTGCTTGTTAGTATAAGAAACGATAATTATTAACAAAAATGTGTTTTTCAGGAAGATGGAGTCCCCAAAATCACGAGAAAAGTGTAATCTTGAGCAGAATGATGGCACTCCGAAGAAGCAGAAACAATGCAATTGTAAGAATTCTAGATGCTTGAAGTTGTAAGTAAAATCCCTCCAATTGATTCAACATTTTTATTTCAGTTGGCTGAAAATGCATGAGAAATCCCATCAACTAGGTTTTGACAAATTTTCCTTATAGAGTTTTCGGATAAATGATCTGAGCATACATATCATATTCGTTTTGTAGTTGGACTGGTTTCACATTTGGGGTAAACTGGTTGTAACCAACAGGTACTGTGAGTGCTTTGCCTCTGGGATTTACTGTGATGGATGTAACTGCATCAATTGTCTCAATAAAATGGAACATGAGGCTGATAGGAAGGGATCGATCGATGCAATTTTGGAGAGAAATCCCAATGCCTTTAGACCAAAGATAGCTAGCAGTCCACGTGGAGCCACAGATGGTGGGGTATGTGACATGAATTTCTGATGTTTTTTAAGTAACATTTAGATATAGTTCCTTATTTATTCTTTCCCTGAGCTTTGTTGGATCAATTGTCTTGTTTTGTATAGTGTATTTTGTGGTTATTTATAGGGATAATTGCAAAATGCCCCCTAAGGTTTGGGCTAATGACAATATTTGAAAATTACAAACAAAACCCTTGAGGTTTGATTGTGTATTAAATCTAAGGGGGTAACTGTAATGTTTTGATAAACGTAAGGAGAGCTTTTGAAATGTTTTTTTTTGCATATGAAGGGGGAAAATGTAAGACGGATCCAACCTAAAGATTTTTTTTTTTTTTTTTGTAATTCCTGAAAATCTCTTGGTTTTCTTGTAATTAGCCTGAACCTCAGTTTTTTTTCGTAATTATCCCTTATTTATATATTATCTTCTGTGTCTTACGGAAATAAGGAAAATTCTTCGGGCAAAAACTCTCCTTCAACAACTTTGCTTTTTAGATGAGGTAGACATTCAATATTTAATCAAAATTTAGCAAAAGTCATAAAATCAAGCACTTGTCTCGCTGCCACCAACATTAATATTTTTTTGTCTGGCTAGGATTTCGAAAAAATGAATCAGTTTGCACATGAAGAAGCATGCTGAAATATTCGAAAAATATTCTGATTTCAGAACTTGATATGATTTGCAAAGGAGTTGCTGCTGCAGGAAGTCTAAATCCACACAAGAAAGAGTTTTTGTCCCAAAAAATCTTCACAAGTATTGACATGTAAATTTGTAAATTATGGTTTTGCTTCACCAAAAGTAGAAAGAAAAACAAAAGTTCAAAAAGATGTCTGTCCTTGTTGGTATTCTAAAAGTTTTACAGTTTAATAACTAATATTAACCTCTGTATTTTACTACAATTATATTGTGGATTCAATTATTTGGAATTGCCATGATTCAACCGATCCATGGAATTCAGGTAGAGCACAATAAAGGATGCCATTGTAAAAAATCTGGGTGTCTGAAGAGGTACTGTGAGTGCTTCCAGGCCAATATTCTATGCTCCGATAAATGCAAATGTATGGACTGCAAAAACTTTGAAGGAAGCGAGGAGAGGAAAGCTCATTTTCATCAATATCCAGCAAATTCTATGACATTCATCCAACAGGCAGCCAATGCGGCCATCAATGGAGCTATTGGAACTCCAAGCAAGAAGAGTAAAAATCAACAAATTGTTTTTGGTGTGGCTCCTAATAAACAATTGACTAGCTGGCCTCCACAATTTCATCAGGTGAATGGTTAATACAAAATCTGTGCTTATTATTAGGGATGATTACAAAAACACCCCTGAGGTTTGGGGTAATTATAAAAAAACCCAGAGATGTTTCAAAATTACAAAAAACCCCATTATATTTGATTATGTGGTAAATTTAAGGGGTAACTGTAGTATTTTTATAAGTATCAGGGGGTTTTTGATATGTTTTTTGCTTATGAAGGAGGGAATGTAAGATGGAATCAAACCTCAAGGTTTTTTTTTTGTAATTTTCAAAAATCTCTGGGTTTTTTTGTAAAACCTCAGGGGTGTTTTTGTAATTATCCCTTATTATTATTGTTATTTTGTTGTTGTTGTTGTTGTTGTTGTTGTTGTTATTTTCAGTTCTGTTTCTGATCTTTCTTTCCGCACTCTTAAATTTTTGAAGCAGTGATTTCGAGTTTCCTACATTGCAAAACCTCTTTTAACACTGCTAAGACAACTTAAGAGCAAAACCTCTGTTCACACTGCTAAGACAACTTCACATGCATGTTGCAGAAATTCGAACTTTTATTACATGACCTTGCATTACATGCTAAAGGTGTGAATAAATACATACATCTCTTCTTTATCCCAATTCTGGAGGGACATAGGATATCACTCTCAACGATTCAAGTCCTAACAACCTAGTCAATGTCAAGTCGTACAAGTGTTCAATGACAGATCTGCAATGCACTTCGATGCCCATGAAAACAAAATTTCCATTACTATGTTTATATAACTAACCTCCTACTATTCAATTGCGATAAATCACTACTACCATTCCTAAAAAAATATTTCAGTGGGTGTGTGGATATATTCTTACAAGTTACAAATGACTTCTCTTTCTTTTTTTTTTAAAGAAAAGCTTTTGGAATGAGTTTTAGCGGTGGGTGCATGATAATGATTATTTCTATGACTTGAAAGCATGTCTTGGTAGAAGATTTGGTGGCATTGTCCTTGCATTGAAAAATATTTCTAGTGTGTCAGTACACAAATTCAACCAGCTCAAGCCTCAAGATGATTATTAACCACATTTAATGGTCAAAACCATTCAGATTTGATTATGAAAATTTGTAAACCTTCCATCTCGGCCTTGAAAACACTCTATTACCACTTTGTTCCAAGAAGAGGTATGTGTAAGGATTAACGAAATTGGAGATGAATTCTTGAAAAGACCTCCTGGGCTGCTTTGGAGAACAGTGAATTATGACGTTGAGGGTCAATGTTGATGTATGACAAAATCTTGCTTCCCTTTTCATCAGGAAACTTGCTCGACATCTGATGCCTCGTATTCCCCATTACCTGTTCAACCGTCTAAACCAGATGCTGCAGTGTTAGGACTTTCTAAATCCTCCTACAGGTAAATTTTTGTACTTTATGGTAATATATTTACTTTTGAGTTTTAGTAATTTCAGTATTCAACTACTCTTGTTACTTCTTTAGATCGTTTCGCGTTTCCTATGATTGTAGGTCTCCTTTAGAAGGCATCCTCCAATTACAACATGTGAAGGACTTCTGCACACTTTTGGTTGAAGTTTCGGCAGAAGCAGCTCAGAATCTTTCAAGTAGGTTTCTTTTTAGCTGTCGTGTTCTTCTCTCTAAATTAAGATTCACTTATCTAATATTTGTATTTGCGTTTTCAGAAGAAAAGAAAACGAGCAACAAGACGGATGTGATTGAGGCTGAACTTCCACCAGTTGCTTCGTCCCATGAAGACAGTAAAGATCGTCAAAACCAAGAGAATGAAGATAGAACTTCATTGTCTGAATCTGATGGCTGTAGTATTCAGAATAGAAGACCGTTGTCTCCAGCAACACTTGCATTAATGTGTGATGAACAAGACACCACATTTATGGCGACTAAGGCTCCATCTATGATCACAGAATCTAATCCGAGGGCAGATGTGAAGCCAATGTCCATGCATGTCCTCAATGAGTTATATGTCGAACAAGAAAGGCTTGTGTTGACCAGGTTTCGCAATATACTCAACAGAATTATCACTTGCGGCTCGATAGAAGGTGATGCCTTGTCTTATTTCTTAACTACTGCTTCTATTTGTGGTGAATATTGAGATGTTCTAGATGTTTGATTGCAGCATCGTTTTTTTTTTTTTTTTTTTTTGTTCTGTAATGAAGTTCAACTTGGCCATGAAGCCTCTTAAGTTCCTGGAATTACGATATAATACTGGTCTGAAAGTTAAAATGCTAACTTCCTTTTCTTACAATTTATGGATAATTACAAAAACTACCCTTGAGATGTAACCTAATTACAAAAAACTCCAGTTATCTTTAAAAAATTACAAATATCCCCTAAAAATGTTACAAACAAATCCTAAGGTTTGTATTTACGTAACAAATACCGTCCTCATGAGACTGCAATTCGTAAAAGATAAATAAATGTCAAGGGAGTATTTGTAATTTTGTAGGATAACTGAGTCTTTTTTGTAAGGTAATATTTTACCCTAAAATTTATCAAGTCGATTTTATGTCACTTTTGTCGTTGAATGATGATTTTATACGACAAAACGGTGGTTACTTGAAAGTTGCACATTTATTTCAGTTGTACTTTCTTTACGCTTTACATATGGTCAAACTTGAGCATGCCCTGGTAGACATTGATTTCTATATCTTACAGTATTGCGGGAGTTGTTACTCATACATACTCGCGTGTTTTGATTATCCTGTTTTTATACATTGCAGAAACGAAAATAGAACATGAATCGAACTAGGACCTGTGGTGCAAGGTATCTTCAGATTGACTGACAAGTAAAGGTTGTAAGGTATTCTACCATTTTGTTTCAGTGTAGTTTAAATGTTTTTAAGACTATGGGTCCTAAAGTTAGGACCTGGTTAGAAGTTCTTGTTTTATTACTGTTGCTAATTGTTAGACAGAGTTGTATGTTAATATATATTCTTCCAGTTTGGTGTGTAAAGGTTATAAAACCCTTTTGCCTATCTAATTTGTTGCATCCAGAGATTCAATATTTCTCACCGAGGGATGAAAGCGTGTTATTAACACTTTGTTTGGTATTTATTGGTTAGCAACTATGAGAAGCCAATGGAAACTTGTGGTTGATCAGATTCTCAAGAATTGTACCATGCTATATTAATACCTTAGAAGTTTTATTGTTAATTAATTAATAGATGAATCACCAATGGAAGCCACATTTTTTTGTTTTCTATGTATAGTTGAAGAATATTTCGGAACTCGAGAATTGGAGATCTATTTTTATTTTTAGGGATAATACAAAAACATCCTTGAGGTTAACTTAATTACAAAAAGTTCCAGTTTTTTCCCCTTCCAAATTACAATTTACAAATATCCTTTATACTCTTACAGTGATGCAAACACCTCTTTGAAATTTATATTTATAAAACAAATACCCCTACCCCCACTTGAGGGGTGATTTGTAAAAAGAAAATAAACGCCACGGAAGTATTTGTTAGATTAGTGCAAACTTCAAAGAGGTGTCCCTAACACTATAGGGTATATTTGTAATTTTGAATGATATTTTTTTTGTAATTAGGCTAAACTTCAGGGGTGTTTTTGTAAGGCTAATTTATTAAATTAAAGCACTTTTAAGATGTATTTAATTAATTAATGCAAAAAAAGAAAAATTAATGATTAGGTGAAAACAGAGTTCCTACCTCTGTTTTCTCACTTTTTCCTTTATTTTTCTGAAATTTAGAAAACAGAGAATTTAATTTTTTTAATTATATTTTTTTGAGAAAATTTATTTTATTTTTTTATTATTTTCTTAAAATTAATTTTCAGAAATTGTTTTATAGTTAAAAAAAATCGAACCGATGGTTCGGTTCGATTTGGTTCATTTTTTTTTGGTTAAACGGTTTAGTTCGGTTTTCAAACTAATAAACCGAATTAATTTTCGATTCGGTTCGATTTTGATCCATAAAATATCGATTTGCATCGAACCGAACCAAATATATTGATCTCTATATTTTTTATATTATTATTTAATTTATTTACTTTATTTTATTGTTAAGTTGTCATATAAATATAAAATATATATATTTTTAGTAAAAAAAGTAAAGGCAATAAAGCCTTTAGGTGGTGGCTCCTCATTTTGAGGAACTGAATCTGTTGCCTCACGGTTCGATTCAAACCGAAACCGACAGATTGATTCCGGTCCGATTCAAACCCGATTCCTCCAGTTCGAGTTCGGTTTTAACCGAAATCGTTTGTTTATCTTTTGATAATTTTTTGATTTCTTTAAATTATTTATCAATTTGAGTTAAAAAAATCAAGAAAAGACTTAGACTTAATATCCAATAAAGTTTTATATTTACTATTAATAATAATATTAAACTATCTATATATACTATTAGAGTATAGAAAAATCAAAGTTCACATAGTTCGCTTACAATATTTGGTCTAAAATGTGTCTCATATAATTACGAAAATAAAACATCATAATAAACATTTAACATTTCTTCTAGCATGTATTTACCAAAACAAGATTGTTGATTTTAACCTTAAAAAAAAAAGGTTCCATCACGGTTCCACTGACGGTTCTAACCGACGGTTTCACGATTTTTGAGGCCTAGGAACCAGAATCGGAACCGGTATACACGGTTCCGGTTCTGATTTTGGAACCGTTGACCACGGTTCCGGTTCCAGTTTGGAACCCGATTTCGGTTCCATTTGGCCACCCCTAATAAAGCCCAAACCGAACCGAACCAAAACCGAAATAATTCGGTTTGGTTTGGTTCGATTTTTCTAGCATTGCAGTTCGGTTTCAGTTTGAAAAATATATAAATTCGGTTTTCAGTTTTTTGCGGTTCGGTTCAATTTTGCACCGAACCGATCGTTTACTCACCCCTAATTCCAGTTGTGTTTTAAATTCATTCCAAATTCAAACATTTTTTCAAATTTTGAGCAAAACACAGTTACACTTATCCGAAAAATTGTATATATATTTTCAAATTTGTAAAATAAAAATTTAGTTAAACTAATTTTTTTAAATACAAAATTATTCCTGAAAATTAATTCAATTAAAAAATCTGTTTCTCAAAATTTTATTAAAAAAAATTAAAAATTGAGAAAACAGAGGTGTAACCTGACAACCTCTGTTTTCACCTAATATATTAATTTTATGATTTTGGCATTATTTGGTTAATTAGATTTTTAAATAGCATTAGTTTAATAAATTAGCCGTTTTTGTAATCATCCTTTATTTTTATAGGTTTGATACTGTCTAAAAACGTCCTGCAATAATGAACTTCCGTATTAAAGTTCTTTTTTTTATATTATTAAAAAATAAATAGGGAGGTCTTTCTTCAATTTTTTGAAAAAAGAAAGTCTGTCTTCAATTTTTTTCCCGAAATAATAGTATATTTTAAACTCAAGGCAAAAGTGTGTTGTCAACTGGTAAGAGGGCCATCTTGAACAAACATATATGTCAAGGGAAAGGCTCCGCACCTAGAGGAAAATAATCATTCATTGAAGGAGAAGAACTGTAAGTCCAAGCGGCTACGATAATCTAGAGGGGGGTGAATAGATTATCTCCATTTCCTTGATTACGCCATCTTTTTCGAATGATCAATCAAATACAAGAATAAAGTTGCGAAAATTAAACAACACGCGTCGATTTATAGAGGTTCAACCTACCTAGGGCCTAATCATCTACCACCCCAGTATCTCCGGGATGTATTTCAAAAAGAAAAAAAGATTTTATTAATACAACATCACTTTACAACATCACCTTGAAGAGCACCACACTCTTCTTCAACACCACCTTGGAGATTACCACAATCTCCCTTGAAGATTACCACAATCTCCAACGGCACCTTGTGAAGATTACCACAACCTTCAACCTTGAAGAACACCAAATTCTTCAACACCTCAAAGAGCACCAACCTCTTTAATAAGAAGATTACCACAATCTTCTTACAGCTAACACCTTGATCACCCAAGTGTGTTCTTACCACAAGAACACTCACAAGGATATCTTGTGTTGAATGATGAACCCAAAAATTCAAGATTACAACTCGATAATGAATAATACAATTTTGAGTACAAGTGTAATCAAGAAATAAGCATAGACCTCAAGATGTGAAAGTGAAACTTAGGCTATTACAACAAGAATGTTGACAACAAGAACTTAGACAAATTTGCAGATTTCTTATTGTGTTGTGTTGTATATTCTCTTATTGTGCTTCAAATATTCCTCCACTTATAGGAGATGATTGATCATGCATAGGCTTCTCCTGGGGACTGAAAATCTACAGAAAATTGCAATTAAAATCAAGATTATAGCTGTTAGAAATCAACCCCACAATTTAAGGAAAAGTTGTCTGCTACACAACGGTTAGAATTTGCAGTTAAAAGGATATGGCGACCGGTAGCGTAGAAATAGACGTTGAAAAGTAAAATCTTATTTTTACACAGGGCGACCGGTCGACGGGGGTCCGACTGGTCGACCCTGTGTTGGACCGGTCGAGGTCCTCCAAAAGATAGTTCAGGGAGTTCTGTTCTTCAGACACGCTCCCAGGTCGACCTGCTCAATTTTACTTCCATCGCGTTTTTGTTTTAAAGCACATCTTTAGGTACGGGTTGCCGTATAGGGCGACCGGTCCAACACGATACAGAAGCGTTGTCTAATTTTTGTCGAAAATAAACTTCAAGAAATACTCCGAAAAATTAGTAAAAACATTTTAAATCGATCGAGAGTATTTGAACAATATTTAGAAATATTGTTTTGGTATAAAAACTCATTTAAACAAAATAATCAAAATCATGATAAAAACATCTAACAAGAACAAGACTCAAAAGACAAACAAATGAAATTCAGTTAACTCAATTTGGGTAATACCTACCGTTATGATGTTGACAAGTGTCTCATTTCATATATTTATCTCCAGATAAAAGTACATAGTGTTTTGTTAATGAGACACATGTCAAAATCTCACGGGATGTGAGCATTACCTACATGGATATCGTCAAAAGCCAATATTCAATTTCATTTTACTATTTTAATATCTAGCACGTGTATTTTAATAACGTGCACATAAACATCACCAGAAATATAATCACAAGTATATTAGTGAGATAAAATGAGAGATGTAAATTTTATTAAGAGATCTGATGTAGCAAAATAGTATTTTTTAGTGTAAATTCAAATCAGGGGCGTAGCTAGCCCGACTGGTTACCCCTAACCCAAATTTTTTTTTTTCTAACTCAAATATTTTTTCTCCATAAAAAATATATATAATATTTTTTTAATTTTTTCCATAGAATAAAAAAAATTTGGGGTGCGTGGGGGCTAGGGTAGCCCCACTAACTGCGCTCCTGATTCAAACCATTACAAATGGTCATCTTCTTTTTTTTTTTTTTTTTGAGAATAATATAGTATTAGGATTTAGGTGGTCTCAAATTCGTTATCTTCGCCCACCTCCTACTGCCAATAGCTATTATAGGAGAATAATTTAATTTCATTACATTGTATAAATATCAAATTAAAATGCTTAAGCAACGTCAATAAAAACATCACCAGTTGACAAGAATTGACACTTGAACTAAAAAAACATAGAGAAATCATAGGGAAAATAAAAACCATAAAAACATTAGTCACACAAAAGATAAACAAAAGCATCTCTCCTTTTCGTTTTTCACTTTATCCCATAAAACAAGTAAAGGAAAAAATATAAAAAACTAAATAAACAAATAAAACGGCAAAAGGAAGAAGAAGGATTCACAATCACTGTTACCATTATATTTTCTTATCCATACTTGCGCCAATCATGATGGCGATATCGCACGTGCCAAACACCATCTCGCACGTGCGAGCCCATGCACTGTCACCTGCCAACTATAAATTCTCCATAAACGCGAAGACCACCAACTCCTCCACAACTACTCCTCGTTTCATCTCCGCTGATCGGAAAATGGAATATTCCGGCGACGCCGTGAAGATTCGCTCCGAGTTTCTGCAACTCCTCCGCACTCGTCGAACTGCTGAAGGTCATCATCATCGTCTATATGTCCTCTCCCACTCTACTGTGTGTGTCTATAGTTATGCTCTTTTGTGAATGTCTTTTTGTTTTTGGAATAATTAATGACATTGTTCTGTGGTATTCGTTCAGCGTGAGTGCTGAATTGGTTTGTAATTTGGCTTGATCTGTATATTTTGAGTAGGGCGTTGACTATTACGAGGGGTACAAGAATTGAATCGGATGGTACAACATTGGTTTATAGTTATTGTGATTCGATAATGACAGATTAAATATTTATTTGGGAGCTTCAGTTTGTATTGGATCACAGGGGAAGGAGAAAGAAACTTTATGCTTGAACATAATTGTTGTATTTGTGCCAATTATTGTCGGTGGCCATAGGTATTTGTGAACGAATATTTGTTTAATTCGTATGAGGCATTCTACGTTGATGCTGTTAATCAATTTTTTTAGAGTACTTGGTATTAGTCGGAAGATACAGAAACTTCTTGTTGATCCGTGTGTGCAAATGATTAATTCGTGATCTTTGAATGTGTTACTTGATTTTGAAGGACCATAGAAGATGCATTTCGAATGTATTGAAGGATGAATAAGGAAAATTAACAGATTAAGCAGCAATCACCTCTAGAACACTATGCATCATGTGGAATAGCTATAGAGATGAAAGTATTTATTAGCCAAAATGACGCGATGCTCCAGATTGGATTAATCTTGTATACTTGTGAACGGTGCTAAATGTGTGAGACACTTGAATGTTTAAGTAGGATATGAGCATAGCATTATTCTTGTTTTTGGTCAAAAGCCTGTTGGAATTTTGTCAGAAATCGAAGACGAGGCATTAAGTCTATTTAGGACAGAATTCAAGGAACCCTTTTTTCAAATTATTTTTTCTGTTCCTTCTAATTGGTTATATTAGATGATTTAGAATTACCGATATTTCAGGTTCCAATTGAAATCAACGAGTAAAGGGGGGGTAATAATGGTCTTATTTTTGTGTTTCCTGACAATGCTTCAACATTTTGATTGTATTAATCTAGAATGGTGATTTACTGGGAAATCCAGTCTTCAAATATTATTCTGGTGTTCTGCTGTAATTTTACGTGTTCCTGGTTAAGAGCTGAATCTGCCATTTTTCTTCTTAAACATTACATACCAATATATATATATGTTCATTTAATTTCTGCAGTTCCTCTTTCTGTTGAACATGCGCAACCTGTACAAGATCCACTGTATCAAGAAACTCCTAGGCCAACCTTCAGTGAGGTTGAAAACTGCTTCAGAATTTCTTTTTTTCATTAGGTTTGTTTTAGAACCTATCATTCTTATACAACAGCCTATGGTGAACTATACAGGCGATGGAGTCTTGTCCGAAGAAAGAGATACCCAACTTTAAGGAACTGCTTCAAGAGGAAAACTTTTACCTGACAACTGAGGTATTATAACTGTTTCTCTTCCTTTTTGTGTTTCTTATTACTTGTTAGCACCCCGAATACCTTGGAACGGGAAAGCTGGACATCGTGTATGTAGGTTCTAGCCCTTTGTCTTACGGAGACTATTTTCCGAAGTTTAATCTGATAAGAAAATGTGAGTTTTTGTGGGTTTTGAAAATATATACAGACCTTGTCGATATAAATGTGACCTATTGCTAAAGTTCCCTGGTAATTGACATTTTTGATGGCCATAACATTACATAATGTTACTTCCCTCAAATATTAGTTCATCATGTGAGATTGTTCTGGTCCAATCCTTTAATGTACAGATCACTAAAGTTATGCACGTGATACATTGATAATTATCTTTCGACACTTAAAATGAGTTTGCCAAAAAAAAAATCTCACTAGGCAGGGGAGCAAGGACGCTTGCCTGTTCTTCTATTGAAACTGAAAGCAAACAGTCAGAAGAGAAGGCCAGCAGTTGTTTTCTTACACAGTACACATAAATGCAAAGAGTGGTTGCGACCTTTACTTGAGGTAACAGATGGTTTTATTGTTAGATGCTTAGGCCTTAGACCAGTTTTCTTTCAAGATAAGAGCTTGATCCATGCATTTTATAATGGCTTCAGGCGTATGCTTCAAGGGATTACATTGCTATAGCCATCGATTCACGTTATCATGGAGAGCGTGCCAGAAACCTGACAACTTACCGAGATGTGTGCCTGCTGAATCTTTTTTTTTTTTGCTTTGTTTCACATTGATAAATTAAATTTAAAATTTACAGAATATGTGCTGTGGATTCATCTGTGTTGCACTGCAGGCTCTGGTGTCGTCATGGAAAAACGGCGATACAATGCCTTTCATCTTTGATACGGTATTATTGCACTTTCTGAAATTTGTTATAGAAAACTGATTGATGTGTTTTCGAGACTGATTGACCAGATTGTATTTTTCTGAACTGAGACATGTTCACGAATATAATTTATCAGGCATGGGACTTAATAAAATTGGCGGATCATCTTACAGAAAGGGAGGATGTGGATCCTTCTAGGATAGGAATTACCGGTGAATCCCTTGGAGGTCAGGCGAACTCACTCTAATATTATGTTCTAAAAAAACTTTCTTCAACTTGCAATTCTCATTACGATACTCCATCCATCATTCAGGAATGCATGCATGGTTTGGTGCTGCTGCTGATACTCGGTATTCAGTGGTTGTCCCTATAATTGGCGTTCAGGTAGGTGTTTTGATATGAATTGATTAGGTAAAATGAATATCTGCAGTTTCACATTTGTGCAATACTCTTAGGGGTTTCGATGGGCAATCGACCATGACAAGTGGCAAGCTCGAGTTGACAGCATTAAGGCTGTATTTGAAGGTGAGACATCAATTTGACTAGATTCTCTCTTAATTACATGCATGTGGTTTATCGCTGCCCAATTCATATATTGTATATTCGGTTCTTGAAAGAAAAATGTCGGAGACTTAATAAATGTGGGGATGATTCTTTTCTTCTTGGTTTTCAGAAGCAAGAATCGATTTAGGAAAAAGTGCAATCGATAAAGAAGTGGTGGAGAAGGTGAGTCTTAGTGTTGCCCTCATCTCTGTTTGATGTTGCTTGGTTTATTATCTTGATAAAAGCCCAATGATTGCTACCAAGCCACTAAATGCTTACAACATCCGTCTTCTCAACTCATATCTTGTAAATATCTATTGATATGTCACACAAGAATGGTAATAGACTCCTATCATCTGGCTGTGTGTGCTGGATTAGAAGCTAAATACAGGTTTACATTTTTTTACAGGTGTGGGATAGGATAGCTCCTGGTTTGGCCTCTCAGTTTGATTCACCTTATACAGTACCTGCGATTGCACCACGTCCTCTGCTGATTTTGAATGGTGTGTGCACTATTCACACTTCAATGTCGAGCTTTGTGCGCATTAACATATATTTTCTCTGAAGAAAGTAATATACTTAACTGAAACTGGCACATTCAAATTTAGGCAAAGAAGATCCTCGTTGCCCCCTGGATGGATTAGAACTTCCACAATCAAAATCAAGAAAGGTTTATGAAGAAGCAAATTCGGTCGACAACTTCAAGGTATGAAACAATACAGCTCCTCCTCTACCCCAATTCTCACCAACACCCACAATAATAATAATAATAATAATAATAATAATAATAATAATAATAATAATAATAATAATAATAAATTTATTGTTATTATCATTATTACAAAAAACAGGTTTAGGTTAATTACAAAAAAACCCAGAAATATTTGAATATTACAAAAAAAAACCTAACGGGATAATTGCAATATTTTACAAATGTAAGGGGAGTGTTTGAAATGTTTTACTTATGATGAGGGTAAAGTACTACAAAATCAAACCTCAAGGGGTTTTTTCTAACTTTTAGAAAACTGTTGTTTTTTTGTAGCTAACCCAAACCTAGTTTTTATAATTATCCCAAAAAAAGGAGAAGACAAATGCATGTGCTCGAATGCTCTCCTTCCCCCTTGTTTTTCCTTAGATTTCTCTGTAAATGCATAAGTTCAGCAAATGCAAAGTTGTAATAGCTTTCTTTATGAGAACCAGTAACTATTTGTTGCTTCTGACAAATTGCTTCTTTTCAGCTGGTAGCTGAAGAGGGGATCGGGCATAAGATGACAACTTTGATGGTCAAACAAGCTAGCGATTGGTTTGATCAACACTTGAATCCATGAGAGTAACTCATTTCGATCAACAATATCGTTCCGTTTACTACCAGTTCGTGCTGTAGGGCTTAAATTGCATGGTGTCTGTAAATTGTACTGTTGGAAAGGAATAAGAATTGCCATTTAAGTTAACAACCACATTTGAATTCAATTTGCTGATCACAAATCAGTTTCACCATTTGCTATGTCAATTTTTAATTTGCAATTGGCAGTGTGTCTTAATTTTGACATGAATTCTATTTCTGAATTACATAAGATTGATTTCCCAAGTTTTCATTCGTTGGCCCTCTACCAATAGTTTCAAACTGAAATCATTCGTCATCCCCTGAAATGGTTAGTCACAAGTGAACAAACAAAAAGCAAACCAGTGAAAAATTTACTGCAAATAGCCGTCGAATACAGTTCATAATCATACCAGCCAAAAAACATATTATTCAAGAAATTCAGAACGTATCTAATCCCACTGTATTGCAGTGCATTGCTAGAACACATTTGGGTGACAGTTCTACCCTTATGCTAGTTTCGGTAAATGAGGAATATGCAAAGTAACAGCTGATTACATACATTCAAGAGCGAAAAGGAGACATGAAGATCCCACTACATGCAAACTTTGCGAGCAAAAGAATCCATTGCTTTACCCCTTCTTGGGCATGGCCGCAAGTCTGGTATACATCCTGGCCATGGACTGGTATCCCCTGATATCGCCAGAACGGAGAAGGTTGCCTAGGCAAAAACAGGGGAAGCGTCAAGTCACTCAGAACACACAAGATAAACTAAAGTTCACCTCAGAAAAATGAAATCACGTGAATGCAAGCAGCAGAGACGTGTGAAATGCCTGGTTGGTGTGACATTGCATGAAAAACTGAATGTCTGTCTTATGGTTATTAGACTTTTACTTTTAGTATATAATAATATCATTGACATCTATTCAAATCATTCCCACATGGGAAATGAGAACGGTGTTTGACAAATTAACATCCTCACTACACTTTGCCTTTTTTCCCTAAGCAATTGTCCAAAATGTTCATTAGTCCGAGAAATCATTGTTTGAGAAAGAAACCACAAATTACAATACCTGAATCACAGTTCAGTGGGCTGTCAGGCTCTGGATGAGCCATCAATGCGATTATAGCCCTACAGACTGATTGCAGGGTCCAAGCCGGACTCCAAGCATTCTTCAAGATATCAAGGCAAATTTCACCCGTCTGCATAATATGGAAAGCACAACATCGATAATTAATATCATGAAACAAACTACCTCACGATCTCAACAGAAGTTGTTCTTAATTCAAGTAATGAAAAAAATTAACAGACACACATTGCAGAGCCATAAATGGAACACAGAAGCCCCAATAAATAAATTATAAAATACGCAACCAGACCTTAAACATGGCTTACTCCATAACTTAGAAAAGGATGCTATGAGCTGAATGTTTGTCTTGAGACAGGTGAAATGTATCCCTACCACTTTATAGAACCAGCATGCAGAAGGGAAATGCAAAAATGTATGCCTAGAACATCAAGTTCAAAGTACTTTCAGGGCCAATCCTATCAATTTTTTGGCCTGAGTCAAACTTTCAAATTGGGCCCCTTTTTTAAATACAAAGTTAAAGATAACATAAAACAATAAAAAAAGAATAATGTGCAATATATAAAACAGTTCTATTTATCTATTATAGTTAAAATAATGTGACATCTCCCTAAAAAAAATGGCATCCATGTTAAAAAATCCAAATAACTATTTAAATATAACTCGTTTTACAGTTTTGGCGGCAAAAATATTAATCAAGTAAGTATAATCAAGTTGTGCAATATAAATTTTTTTAATTCTTTTTGTCTTTTTAATTTGAGAAATTTTAATTTAAGACCTCAAGAAAAATTAAATGATAGTTTTGTTCTTTTTTCTTTCTTTTTTTTTTTTTTGAGGAAGATAGTTTTGTTCTTGAAAGGCTACAAAGCCCAAAGAATATGGACCCTTCATTCATGTGGGACAATGGGAGGAGTTTAATTGTTTTTATTTAAATCACAAAATTATAAAAAAAAAATGTGCAACCGGGAAGAATCGAACCAATGTCCTTGTCCTTTCAACACTTTAATGTGGTTGGTCGGACCACCAGGCTAAACTAGATTTTTGATCAAAATCTGACTTATTAGCTATATAATAACAAATAGAAGGTATACAATAAATACGGGCCTCTAAATTTTGTAATTTTTTCCGGGCCCGAGTCGACCGACTCCTCCGCCTTACATAAGGAGCGGCCCTGAGTACTTTATACCTTAAAATACTGGACATAATGGTATGTCACATATATGTCACATGCGAATGTTAACGTAGCTCTAGTCACATGCACTTACTAATGTCATTAGCTTGATCATTTAACAAGTTACGACATCAATTGGCCTTAGCTTGACCATCAACAGCATACAAATTAGTGAGCATTCAAAATATATTGCCATTGCCATAAAGCCAAGATTTAGATTACTATTTCAAATGCAAAATTCACAGCACATAAGTTTTAGCATTAAAAGATGGGGTAATTACAAAAAAAAATCCCTGAGGTTTGGGCTAATTACAAGAAAATACAAAGATTCTTGAAATTGCAAAAAACCCCTTGAGGTTTGAATCTGTATTACATTTTTCCCTTCATAATGAAAAAAACATTTCAAAAACACCCCTAATATTTCTAGAAATATTAGGGTTACCCTTTTAAATTTAAGACATAATCAAACTTGAGGGGCTTTTTGTAATTTTGAAACATTCTGGATTTTTTGTAATTAGCCCCAACCTCAGGGAGCCTTTTGTAATTATCCCTTAAAAGATTGCATAAAGAAAATAGCGAGTTCATTAGTATCTAAAACCATTAGGGATAATTACAAATACACCCCTGAGGTTCGTGCTAATTACAAAAAAAAACCAGATATTTTTGAAAATTACAAAAAAAGCCTTGAGGTTTGATTCCATATTACATTTTCCCTTTCATAACCGAAAATATTTCAAAAACCCCCTTGACATCTATAAAAATATTACAAGTACCCCCTTAAATTTTAGACATAATCAAACCTGATGGGTTTTTTTCTTAATTGTAAAACATCTTTGGGTTTTTTTGTAATTAGCCAAAACCTCAGGGGTGTTTTTGTAATTATCCCAAACCATTATGATATGTTAGATAAAAATATCACCCATTTCAAATTCTAATCAAAGAATTACTACAAATAGAATCCTGGTGCCCAGTAACGGTAGCTGAAATGACGGCTCATTGTTCAAAAACAAGCTCATCCTCGAGTAAATTTCACTTCAGTTCTCATCACGCGCTCCACTTTAGCTATCCTCATGACTCATTTAGTTCCAACAATAGTTTGTGCACATAGAACATTAATGTTTGACTGACGTTCAGCGAACAAATAACTTGTCTACTATATGAATTCTCACATATTTCATTGTCTGCTCTTTTAGAGTGCTTGCTGTTGGGACTTCGGATAATATAAGGAAAAGAACAATTTGGGGTGAAGATAATATAACAACAGTTCCAGAAAGACACCAATTACCTTGAAATGTACATTTGGATGGAATATTTTGGTTAAGAACCGAACTTGAGGGGGCTGCAACGGATACTGCTCGGGGACAGAAAAAGCAAGCTGGAAAACTCCACCATCAAAAGGAGTTTCTGAGGGCCCCTACACAGCATAGAATCAAGCATCTCATAAATTAAGTGCTTCGCTCAAAAAATATCTCAAACAATAGGGTGAAGCACAAGAAACAATGAAACCTGCCTTTATAAGAGCTGTCCATTTAAATATGTTTGAGTCGTCACAAACAAGTTGAATATCAGGATCAGCTACTTTCTCTCTCTGCACTTCTTTGTATTCCTTGAACAGCCTTGCCCTTGAAGCCTATTTATGAAACACGTGTTCGATTTAAAGCATCCCACAAATAGAAACTCCATAACAGATATTTCAGTAACATAGAAGCCTTTTTCACAAGCTACCACATGGCCGCACATTTGATACAAGATTTCACTTTTTTAATTAACGAGTACAATTTTAAGTCTATCCGTAATTAGTTCAACGAATCCACTTCTTGAACTATCACCACCACATATTCATTGCTGCATATTCCCTTCCATTTATTCTCAGTAGCCATGTGTTACATTTTACAATCCCATGAATCTATAAATATCTGTTCGGATTAAGGGTGCATCAATTTCCAAATCTTAAGATGCTATGAAATTGGCTTTTCACATATAGTTAGCACTTGATCTCAGATTATGCTAGTACTGACTGACAAGTCATTTATGTATCTAATGAAATTCCTTTCAGTTCAGAACGCATAAACTTTTCCCTTCCTATACCATCGAATGACAGCAATTTTCATGAATTATTTATTGTATAACTCCAGTTTGACGGTACAATAAGATTCCAAGTGACAACATGAAATTACGGCAGAAGCTTCGTTCAATCAAGCAGAATGCAAATTTAATAATGGTATACGGCATGATTTCACACTAAAGCGAGCAAAAGATATCATCTCTCAAAAACAATAAATTCCAAGAAGTCCTTTCATGAAATAAATAATAAATTTCAAGAATTATTTTACTTCCACCAACAAAAATGAGAATAATTTACAGTCAGATAAAGAAATTGACAATCAAGATTCCAAAACAAAATCACGACAGACCTACTGAGTGAAAGAAAACAATTAAATCCAGAAAACCGATACTAACCTGCATTTTCTGCGCTGATTTTTGCGATTAAATTCGATCAATGCTCAGAAAGGAGCTGCATCAATTGACCAAAAGTGTATCTTTAAACAATAAGCAATAAAATTTACTACCACCGTCAAAACTCCCCCAAAACCGTGAACTAAAAATGTAAATTGAAAATTCAGAATTTTCTACTCTGATTTTTCAAAGAGAACAAAAGAAAAAGAAACAACAAAACGCAAATTCCTGAATCCATACAGTTATTTAAAAATCCAAAAAAAAAAAGGGGTATTTACAGCGTTCAGAATTGGTTGGTGATCGAAGAATAGAACCTCACCTAAAATTAGTTGCGAACTTCAGATGTGAGACGATGGAGAGGGGTGAAAATTGGCATCAGATTTTAAATAATCCGATGCATGGCGGTGCACGATATTTTGGTGTTACGCAGCTTTGTTGACCGAAGATCTACCTGTGTGAGTGTGACGGCTGGCTATTTGGTAGCAGAAAGCCAGAAAATGGGATAGTTTGATTATTAATTAATTTTTCTTTTTGAAGCTCACACACCCATATGAGATCGAATTGAGGTCGGACGATAACACAAATTTATACAACTGAAGCATAAAATTGATACCAATTATTAGTTAATTGTTTTTATATATTATGTAAAGGGCGGCAATTCTGGTCATTTTCGTATTCAATTTTCAGGTTATGTTCAAAATACATTAAAATCAAGTAAAATATAATTATATTATAAGACAAATTGGTAATATCATGTTAAATTCGTGTACGTGTCAGGTTTATACTTTTCTCAATAACTTCAAGTCGGAGATTCGTGTTATCCGTATTCGTGTTTCTCTTAGTAACTTCAAATTAAGTCTATTAATTTTTACTCCTCTCCGTTTAAATATTCCGATGCATGGCGGTGCACCATAATCAAACTAATCCCATTTTCTGCTACCAAAATAACTTCAAGTCGGGATTCATGGTTATGCTTCTCTCAATAACTTCAAGTTGGGAATAAAAAGTGCATCTCTTTTAACACTCAGAATGCAGTTCATATCTGAAGAGAGTTTCCATAAAACTGTAACAAATCTAGTAAAAACAGGTCTCTGGGTTCAGGGTCGAATCGATTGGTTGAAAAAGCTTAAAGAGAACATTATTTCGACGTTAGCATCTCCAAAACCTAAATAAATTAAATAAATAGTACATTAAGTTAAGTAATCGCAAAGGAAAAGAAATAGTACAGGCATATTCTGCAATGTAGTTTTTCGTCGTTATGTACCAAGTACACAGAGAGCAACGGCCATCAAATACATAAGAGATGCTCACCGAATGTTTAAATTTGTTACTGCAGTACGACAGCATCACTAATGCCTTTTTATTCACACCAACCAAAACATATAAGAAAATGTTTCTTTCCCTTCTTTTATACTGAGTTCTCCTTTCTACATGAAATGTACATGATTCTAATAAGAAGAAACCCAAAACAAATCAAACAAAAACCAAATGGAAAAAAGAAAGGAAGAAATGCAGGCAACACAATCGAGTGAAAGTGAAGATTATACGACACAGAAATATATCCAAAAAAAAACTACAGTAGTCAAGCAAGTTAGCAAACAAAATAACAAAGACCAAAGTCAAAACAAGCCATCTATCTTCACATGCTCCCAGCTCTACCTGGGGTTGTTTTTCCCGGTTTGAATTTAGAAATGTCAACAAGGTCGCCGAATAGCTTGTCCTCTGGCTTAGAGGGTTTTCCAGACGGCACATTGGAGGACGTGGAAACTGAATACAATGAATTTCTCAAGGCACTATCGTCCCTCATAGATAATCCAGACATGCCTTGCTGAAGGAACTGGGTATTTTGCTGTTGGCCGTAACCATAGCCGTAGCCATAACCAGCCATCTGGTTGCCATACATCTGTTGAGGATACATATAACCCATCTGGCCAGATTGCATTGGCTGAGGATACATAACCATTGTTTGCGGACTCTGGATGGGATAAGGATAACTCTGGTTGTTCATTGCTGTGAGATGGCCACCATTTGCGGCAGTTTGTGGTATTGGAAGATATGTGCCACTTGGTGATGGCTGGGTGTGACCAACAACTCCTTGAGGGATTTGCATTTGTTGAGGCGGCAGACTGTTGTCTAATTGTGCTTCCCATGGTGGAGGGGGCGAGCTGCTTTCAGCGCCTAGCAAACAAAAATGAAAAACAGACACAGCTCAGATATCAATTGCTTGACCACTCACATGGTTGGTTCATGAATAATTCTTTCCAAAAATCTTACGCTACGCAAAAGAAGACTTCCCAATTTGTTTTAGAGTGTAAAACTCATTTCATCTCTATCTTCCTTTGCGTTTTCCTTCTATTTCTCTCTTTCTATTTAGGGATTGTTACAAAACTACCCGAGGTTTAGCCAAATTACCCACAAAAAAAACAGTGATCTTTCAAAATTTGAGATCCCCTATGACATTTGTTTCTATTTTACAAATCGCATCATCAAAGAGAGGTAGTTATTGACTTGTTGGGTACATACAAAACTCAAGGCAGTGTTTGGAACACCTTAAGGGGATATTTGTAATTTGAAAGATAACTGGAATTTTTGTAATTAGGCTAAACCTCAGGGGTAGTTTTTATAATTATCCCTTTTATTTATTTAATTCTTATGTGTTCCATTTTTTTTTTTGGTTTTCTTTTCTTTTTTTAGGGGGGGGATGCTAATTCAATGAATACCATAACTGATATGTGATACCACAAAATTGTAACAAATGAAAATTCAAGTGGAGATGCACCATAAACGGGTGAATGTGGCTGCTGTTGCTGGGTTATCTGACCATTCCAGGCAGAAGCAGAGCCTTGCGAGTAAAGTGATTGATCTTGTTGAGGTAGTATAGGACCCGAAATAGTGCCATTGGAATATATCGAAGACTGTGGAGAGTGGAAATTCGGTTGTTGCTGAAATTGAGGAGATGAAGGATATGCCTGTCCAACGGAATTGGAAGGTTGATTGTTATTACTCTCCGAAAACATGTCAACCAGAGCAAGAGCATTCTGCTGAGATGCAACGGGGCTTGCTGGCTGAGGCTGTCCCACAGGAACAAGAGCCAGTGAGCTTGCCGTTGGTGAATTGAAGTCATCTCCACTCAAAAGATCTATTTTAGGATCAGCCTTTGCTGGAGTTGTCAACTGACCATTAGTTGCCGGAGGAGCAGGGAGAGCTAACTGGGTCCCTAAGCTAGTACTGGATGTAGACCTGCAAATTAAAGTTGTATCTAAGATGACAACATATGACTCATCTCTTAATTTTCAAGATCATATATAAAAGCCAGAAATTGTGTATCGTCTGAAGCACAAAGGAAGAACTAGCCTAAAGTGAGAAAGAAAATCAAGATATATCAATAAAAGAAAATGTGAATGGGCATCACTTTTTAAAACCGAGTCAGCAAAATATTCACTCACAGAACATAATCAGGTCATACTAAGATGGTTAGCACACTTGGCAATCAGCCAGCAACCCCAAGTTTCCCAACTTTTTCACTTCTGAGAAGGGAATAAGTAGAGTTTATTAACAATTTATCCTAAAATTCTATAAATCCTGAACTAATCAGTCAAACAAGCTACACAAATCTATGTTGGCTCTTGAAAAGGAAATAAATATTTTTGAAATATATTTTTCCCCACAGAGTGAAGCTTGATGCAGTTAATATATTCTCTACAATATCAATTGTTTTTTTCAGTCCCTCCCGTCAAGGTTACATGACCAAAGCTCATTGAGGAACACTTCAGCACTTCGTGGTCAAGTAGCACCAAGTTATATTACTAAATATGAGTAGGTAATAGAAAACAATATAAAACAAGGAGGGAAAATCTAATACTAATCCATTCAAACTTAAATAGCAGAATCAAAATTTACCCTTGGTCTGCTTGCTTGCTATCACCAGTGTCGATAAGAGGAGCATCAACAGGGACCAACGCTTGAGAAGGTTCATGTTTTGGCTTCTCTAATTGAACAGGGGTAGCTCCAGACGAAATTGATTCGTGCTTAGCCAGTACACGCTGTAAGTCATCATTCAGAGCTAGCCCTTGGCATAATAGTGATTCATCCCTACATTAGGAAACAGAGATCATGATAGTTAAAATGCAATTGTGCTTTGATCAAGTCATTCAAATCACACTGCAAAGCGAATAGTACAGCTACAGGAATACACAATGTGATCAAGGGGTTTATAGTCAAAAGCTGCAAAACATTCTCGAATTCACCATCATTAAGTATCTCTATAATTCATCAATTTAAGATCACATCAATGCTTCGTAGGATAGAAACTAGATACTGTCCACATCAGTAATATAGATGCCACTCAGTAGAAAAGATCAGCGAGTCAGTAAATATCATACAACTAGATGCAGCAAAGCTAAAATCCACCTTCCCAGAAAATAAATTCTGCATTCACAAAGCATTACTTTTCCCCAAAAAAGACCAATCTAACTTTAGATCTTCTCCTTCAAACAGTAGAATTTCCATTAGAAATTAAAATTTCAAATACATGCAATAATAATCTTGAAAATATAAGAACGTTCACCCCAACCCACGATGAGTAGGACAAAGCCTCATACCCTAATAAAACACTAGCAGATGTACAGCAGTGACAATTGACAGCCCAAAAGTGCTTCAGACAGCTGAAGAAGAACACTTGCAAAATAAACAGATAAACCAGAAAGGAGGAATATCCTTTGACCAAACTTCAGAGGCCATGTCATCCATCAGATAGATCTATTTGAGGTTCACAATATTTATCTGTAGCCTATATTATAAGTCTAATCTATAAATAAATAAGGACAGTAAACAGGCAAAGGTGGAATGTGGAGAAGATCCAACTCACAACTAAACAAAAACACATGATAAGTAGGAGTGGAAGGTCTTACGAAGTCGAGTTAACAAGGTGTACCACTCTTTGCTTGTAAGTACGACACTGTTCCACCAGATCTACAATGACCTCCTGCTTGATTCCCTGCTACGCATAAACAAACAAATTCAGTATTCCATATTATAACACTGAAGATTTTGCAGAGTAATTCATAGACAACATAATAATGCTATGAGATAGTTTTGTTTCCATAAAGAGCAGAAGGAAGTACAAGCCAATCTTATAAATAAAAATATTCCAATGCTGCAAATTGTTCATAGTCACTTCCATAATGGGAAATAAAAAAAATGATCCCTTGAACTACTTTGTTGCTCAAATACTATCCAAGCAGAAATGACTGATAGTCAAAAGTTGTCCATTTTAACATGACCATACCTCTTTGTTGCCGGGATCTAAAGCATTCAGCATTTCTGCAAGGACATCCATGATACCACGTGCATTTTGAAGTTCTGTCAAGCTGAAATGAAAAGCAGCAAGCAGAAACAAGGATCACGTAACTACAATCAATAACATAAAACCTCAAAATAAAGTTATAGGTCTACTTATCAAGGCAAGAGCTCAAGCAGCTCCTAATTTCATATTCACCAACTGCAATCAATGAGATGCCCAAGGTTCCCATAACATATCTCAAGAGGGACTCGTGCATTCATTGCTTGAATGCACCAGATGTAACGGACACATAGCTTCAAAAGTTCAACGCAAACACCTCTGAAACATCATAACAATGTAAAGGTAGGAAAACCAACAAATGTCTCACTAGTCTTACACATCGCACTATAACTTTCTCCTACTGAGAGTTATCTTCATTAAACAAGACATTAAGACACCAGGCCTTCGACTATCAGTTATAACTTTGTCATTAGGACAAGACACTCAAATCTCCATTCACCGATTCATTCAAGAACTTTTGACATATAGGTTAAACGGTGTGGCTTCTCCACCCAGTGGAAGATCAATAAACTAAATTATCCACTGAAGCCATCAAGGCCAAAAGATCAAATCACAACTTTCCTTGTAGTCATTTACATACCTTTTTACACAATGTGAAGCAATAAAGAGAAGTCAAGAAGCAAGAAGTATTCTAAAGACCAAAATTTCTCTTTCCACTACATGACAAAACATATCATTTAAGCTAAAATGGAAACAGCCCTTTTCATATTTCCAGTCAAAATACATTGCCATGTTCAATTATGCTATACAACAAAGAAAGAAATTGAAATGTGCCCAATCCAGAATAATGCACCTTAATGATGGAAATTCAGCTTCTGCAGAAGATTCAGCTGCATCTGGTCCAGCTTCAGGATTACGAAGGTTTTGTGGATAAGATGTCAACGGATGTGTTTGCGGTGGTGTGAAAACAGGAGCTGAACTCTCAGATCTCTGAGGGAAAACTGCCCCAAGACGCTGATAAAAAGCCAAAAATTGCAGAAGTATGAAGGAATAAACATTACATTGCATAACAGCACAGAAAATGAAAATCAAAGTAATAAGACAAGAAGATCCTAAAATTGCATACCAATAAATCCTGGTATGCTACAAAATACTGGGGATATCTTGCCCTTGGTCCTCCAAAAGCTTCTTGCCAAGTATCTATTAGAATCAATATCTTCTCTTTCACATGAAAGTCTGGCTGCAGCAACAAATTTTGTGCCACTAAAAATGGAGGCAAACAATCAAGACAAAGACACACAGTCAACAAACTATAAATTAGATTACCTTCTTTCTTACAATTTTCACCATCTCATGAGGTAAATCTTTCTCAGCAACATGCATATGGACAATATCACCACAATTCTTCACAATCGTCTCCAATAGCTACAACATGCACCAAAAACATTCCCAATCGACTGAGTGATTTACAAACGTCTTCAATTACAAGGATATGTGGCCCTTACAAGAAAGGAGATAATAAGAACATTTAAAGGGGGGAAAAAAGTCATTCCAAGACTATTACGCATTCCATTTCTAATTGACTGGGTGATTTACAAAGTGCATGTTTGGGAGCACTTGTGCAAAACTCCATGCAGAAAATGAACTTAATAAGTGACTTTTCTCTCCAATTCTGACTTCTCTAGAATGAACTTTTTGGAGGAATGACTTATCCAAAAGTCCATTCTAAATTATCCACCAAATATCAATTATTATTGAAATGGACTTTTAGATCCAAATGTCCATCTCAAAAGTGCTTCTAAACAAGCACAAAATGTCTTCCATAAGAGCACTTAACGGAAGATAGTTCATTCCAAGACATATATGCATTAATACCTTCATTTATGTTATATGTCCAATATTACCGAGTAAGATACAAACACCCTCTATTTTCGGTCATTGAGAACCCTATGAAATCTGAACAAAATAATCATTCCATCACTTTCCCATTGTCCTTACACAGTTACACTTCCATCTCAAAGAGTATGCATCCGATCTAACTGCTTATTATGCTAGGGTCCATAATAATCTAAAAGCCAGAACTTGAAAGCACAATCCTCAGTAGTCTCTTGAGAACTCTTGTAAAAACCAAAAAGACATGCATAGATGTAATATGAAATATACTATGCTTAATCGCGTGACCAAACATGTTCAGTTTGGGCATGTCCATCATGATTCGTGAATTTAGGCTATTTCCTTTTACCCTCTTCAGCTATTGGAAAACATCAAACTACATACACAACCAGTCTCGACCAACATTAAGAGTTCAACAACTTCAATCATTTCTACAGTGGATAAACACCACTTCTTATCAACAACAAATGCATTGAACGAGAACTGGAATTTGTCTCTCTTTTACTTGCACTAAAGCTTCCATCTTTCTCATATTGATGCTGGACGTAGTAGCTTCTAGCTTTTTAATTAATAAATGTACCTCTCAATGCACAAGTAATACACCACAGCGTCCTTATATTAACTCCTTCGTGCCTTTATTTATTCTTAGTACTTACATCATAGCAGACTTTTACAAACTTAGATTTCATTAATTAACCCAGTGGTTTGTGAATAACATATATTATCCTTCTTTGGTTTAACAATTTACATTTTATCCCTTTAGTTCTACAGAATGCATACAATTTATTCCGTCTCTCGTTCCACTGTCATCCAAATAAGCCTCCTCCAAAATCAGCAAAAATGGTGTAGTTCCACCCAGTTCGCATAGTTCATGCTTTACATTAATAAGACAAATCAGGTGATGCTTCCTTGAACCAGCTCTCTCTTTATATAGACCAAATCAGGTGCACTGGAACTCCAAAACTAAACTTGCCTTTTCAGCTACAACACCAAAAACATGGAATACAACCATAGTTGTCAAAGGCGCGCCTCAGGCGCTGGTCCCTGCGTCTCCCAGGCGATGCATTTTGCTCAGGCGCGTGACAGGAGCCGGGCATCTGCTGAGGCGCGCCTGAGTAAAGCGTAGGATTTTTTAGATTGGGCTACTTAAAGTTGGGCCTAAAGTGAGTTTTTAAATGGGCTTTGTATTTACTAAGTTTCCTAGGGTTTCTTAAATTAGGCCCTAATTAAACATAAGACCAACTGCCCAACCGGGTTTTTTTTATGGATTTATGCATGTTTATGTTATAAATTTGTTTGTTATATATGTTTTTTTTTGCGCCTCACTTCAAAAAGGCGCGCATCTCGTTTTGCGCCTTGAGCCTTTGACAACTACGAGTACAACAAGAAGTTGATAAGTTGGGAGAGCGATGCCTAGTTTTAAGTTTTGCCAGCGAAAAAAGCACACTAAAATATGCAGAGGCAAATCTATTACCAACCACCATAGTTGTCAAAGGCTCAAAGCGCAAGGGCTCCCGGAACCTGAGGCGCAAGGCGCAAATCGAGGCGCGCGCCTTTTTGAAGTGAGGCTCAAAAAGAAAAAAACATGTATAACATAGAAAATCAAATTTGTAACATGAATATGCATAAATTCATAAAAGAAAACCCAGTAGGGCAGTTGTCTAATTAGGGACTAACTTACGAAACCCTAAGAAAACTTAGTAAATACTAAACAGAAAGCCTATTTAAAACCCAGTTTAAAAAACCCACTTTAGGCCTAACTTAAAGTAGCCTAGTCTCAAAAAATCCTACATTTTACTTAGGCGCACCTGATCAGGCGCACGGCACCTATGCGCCTGAGCAAACTGGCGTGCGCCCGAGTAAAACTCCTTGTCTGGGAGGCTATGAGGCACAGGGACAAGCGCCTCGCGTCTGGGGCGCGCCTGACAGCTATTTCAGCCACAAGTGTTATCGGCCCCAAAACTACAAGTAATAAGAAAAAGTTTTCATGGAAGCAAGTGTAATGCACCTTGAATAATTATTAAATTATCATAGCTTTAGATTTGCGACACCCAATCACTATGGAGCATTGGTGATCAAAATTTGTGACCCAATTAGGACACATTTGTTTGATTATCAGAACAGAGTCAAAGCCTGTATTCATGATAAGGAAGAGCAAAAAAGGTTTAGTAAAAGGAAATTAAGCTTACCGTTAAAGCAAGAAGCTGAACTTTTGGATTTTTGCTACCAAGACGCTTCTTTATACCTCTTACAACATCTTTTGCTTGTCTGATACAAATGAAAAGTAAACATAATCTCACAAAAGGCATTATGGCAAAGAGCATCTACTAAATGCATATTAAAGTTAGGCAACAAGTGCACTAAGTGACAGCATTCATCGTGAAGAAAGAAACAAAGTTATTTAAAAGGAGTCAACGAATATTTCTAAACACACGGAACAATGCTGCCAATCACCTCCCTACCATGGTGCTGAAATGGTTTTTTGTTCCCTCAATTTTCCATAGAAATTATAAAAACCACACTGAACTGTCGTAAATTCTAGTCACTCAACGATAAGCAGTAAAAGGATAATATCCTCTTGAGAAAATCTGGTTTATTAGTAGGATAACATGTAACACTACATTCCATCATATTGGTCAAAGTGGATACATACTAATGATTAAAATTACAATCAATGCAAAAAAGTATTTAATCATTTTTTCATATAATAGAACCTCAAAGCAGTAGTTCAAGTAAAAGCCAGTGATACAAAGATTTCACATAGGAAGCAGCTACCTCGGAAATTCTCAAGTAAAATTCAGCAATAAAAGATTACTCCACATATAAGTTGCTAAATCAAAATTCTAATTACTCCACAAGCTCCTTTTTAAAAAAAAAAATTAAAGAGGTAAAAGAAGCAATTACAAATAAATAAAATCCGCACAATTGCACAACTAGAACCTAAAAACAAAACAAAAAACAAAAAAAAAAAAATACGAAAAGCAACACTATAAATCCAAAGCCTGCAGTAAACATTCATCTCTTATTCTCTGCCGCAATAAACTCTACACCTACTAAATAAGAAAAAAAAAAAGAAGAAGAAGAAGAATAAAAGGAAATTACGCAGGATCGCGATTGCACATATCACAGATCTCAATGTTCATAGCCCAATCTGGACCGATTAGCATATCGCTGGTCGCTCTTTCCACCATAGAATTCACCATATTTTCCTCCCTAAATCCACAAAACCCTCTCCAGAGACAAATCGGAAACCAACTATTAGGGGGGGTCGAGCCTCACCGCCGGCGAGAAATTATCCAACAATAGCACAAAGACCCCCCAAGAATTAAATTTCTCAAGATGAGACAAAAGTTAATATCTCGGGAGGATCCGATCGCTGGTTTCTGGGAGTTTTGTTGAGATTTTTACTGAATCGGGGAAGGGGGAAAATGTTTTTCGGGATGAATTATAGAATTGGGGAAAAGCCAATAGGAACAGGACGCGTGGACTTCTATTGTGTCGTTTATTCTCTGTTCTATTAGCGATTGACGCCGCCGACTATAATGATCGGACGGTGGAGGTTGTGTTGAAAAAAACCAGTGTTTTAGTGGGTTGGGTGGGCCACGTCAGCTTATGAGGTGCTTTTCAATTATTGGTGTCTTGTGGGCTAATAATAATAATTGTTTTATTCCGTTATTTTTGCCCTTTGGCTCAATCAAAATATGGGCATTTGAAATTAAATTATCATTTATGTGTGGGGCTATTTCAGTTTTTCTTTCCATTCATGAACCATGCAAGCAATGACGAAGCCAAAAATTTTGGGTAGGGGGCCTAAGTACTAATATTAATATTAATATAACAAGAGTCCGTCGAATTTTTGGTCACTTCTACATAATAAAAATAGTTTTAACCATGTTTTTTAGCTATTTTTCAGTTCAAAATTTCCCTTTGTCTTTTTTTTTTCATTTCTAGGGACCGGTCCACGACTCGGTACTGGAAAATGTACTGCAATAGTTTTTTGAAATATAATTAAGTATCTTATCTGAGAACACAATAAGAGTATGGTCATGTCAAAATGACTAAAAAACATGTTTTCGGAAAATATGACTATTTTTCATTTTTACAAAATATTAGTGGACAATTGTCTACTACCACATATAAAAATGAAAAATAATACATTAAATTTAAAATAAGTAGAAGTTTTGATTAAGACATTGTATTAATTCAATCACATCTCAATATTCAACAATAAATAACAAAATACTATTATATCAATATACCAAAAAGGACAAACAGAGGCACAAGAAAATAATGCAAAAATCAAATTAATGTTTATGGCGGAGCTTAAATAATGTACAAAAGTTTAAGAAAAGGGAAAAATGATCAAGACTCATATTTTTCAAGATTAAAAAATGAAAGTAGGAAAGAAGAATGCAATATAATTGAAAACTTTTTTTCTCATTTTTCTATTTTTTTATTTTTTTAAAATTAAAATGTGAAAAAACCAAAATATCCCTATTTTTTTAAATTTGAGGTGGCCCAGTGCCTCCTTAGCCCTCACATGGCTTCGTCCTAAATTGAATTTAAATTAAATCAAGCTGCATATGATTTATGCCATTCTAGTGGATATATCATATATGCGGCTGCAATTGTTTCGTCATTGTTTGTGAGTTTTTTAAATTCATTATAGTATTAATAAAATAATGATGTCTAACAGAATCAATTTTATGCTTTGTTGATAGAGGCTTGTGATATCAGAGTGACTGACCCAGATTCGAATTTTGATATCATATGAGTGTGTACATTCCCCTACTATATTCATTGTACTCTAAAACACAAAAAAGTGTCTAACGCTCCAACTGTTGTGTTAATTAAAAAATATATTTAAATCAAATCATTCACAATCTAAACTTGAAATCCATAGTTGTATCAACTATCAAGCTTCAGTTTAACAACTTTCAGACTTCATTTGGATTAATGAATTTAAAGTTAAGAGTGTCAAACTCATAATAACAAATCTATTGAAATTGTGTGGACAAGTTCATCCTACAACGCATTTCTAGTTCTCAATTAGAGGTGTCAAAACCAATCTGGTTCAATGATACAGAAAGAAGTTAGGCCCATTTGTCCAAAAAAAAAAAAAAAAAAAAAAAGTCGGTTTGACCATATACAATTTACTTGTATTTCTTAAAGAAAGGGTCATGATGGGCTCACTCGTCCCAATGAATTCAACCCGACTCAGCTCATTTGACAGTTATGTTCTCGAGTTTTTATTTTAAGCTATTCTGAAATCCTTTTTTCAAATCATTTCCTCAAATCTAGATCCTACCACCCAAGGCAATGCAACCTAAAAGCTCACTAGTGAATTTAGTTCAAACTTCCAACCAATTTTGAGTCAATGATTTTGTTGTACAACTACAAAATTTGGTTGGAATTCACTATTCGGCTTGTGTTGTCTAATTCGCATCCTAGTGGTCACTCTTAGGTGCTAGGCCCTAAAAAAAAGGGGGGTTGGGGATTGAGATTGGGACTTGGGACTGGGAGGCAGCCAGAAATGTCAATTTTATTTTTAATGATTTTTTTTTAAAAAAATGTTTTCTTTTAATTAATTTAATATTTATTTGATGAGTTTCATTTAAACGTCGTTTAGTCTTAATACAATTTTTTATTTAAAAATTAAATTCTAACCCATGGTATAATCAAATGTAGTTCAATTTGCAAACAAATGAGCTTTTGCTTTTGAAACTAAATTAATTAATTTCCTCCTTTCATAAAGTTTGCATGGCTAAAGTATTTCTTCATAGCTCAAAAATCAATGGAATCTATTCCTTCCTATATAAAGCAATGGCTTTAGTAAACATCTACACACAAAGAATGAATTTAACAATATTCCTGTACTGATTTATTGACCACACCCAACTAACCAGACAACAATTGCATCATAGTATATTTTAAAGTGTCTTATAATTGTTAATTGATCCTTCATATAATTATTGATAAATTTTACACATCCTGCTCAAATCGAATTTATATGCCAAAGTCCTTTTCTTGTCCACATATATTCTCTTTTCCTCTTTTTTCTTACAAACTAAAAGCTTAATTACAAAAAATACCCTTGAGGTTCAGTCTAATTACAGAAATCCCTACTATCTTCCAAAATTACAAATACCCCCTTAACATTTGTTTCTGTATTACAAATGACACCCTTAGTATTTTGTTACGAAAATGCAAACCTCAATGGGGTGGGATATTTGTAATATAAAAGAAAGTTGAGGTTTTTTTTTGTATTCTGCCAAACCTCAAGGATAGTTTTTGTAATTATGTCAAAAGTAAAAGATGAAATTCGCATAGCACTCAATTATAGTTCTTTACAGTTTTGGTGGTTCACAAATGAATTTCCTAAAAGAACTGGGCGCCCCTAAAACTTCATCATCTTAAACCACTGTCATTATGCAGTGAAAAACACATGAAATGTGGTTAATAAGCAACTTGAACTCTTACAGTAGCTGGCCCAGATTTCATGTCCTCCAAAATAAGATTTAGAAGAGACTGAGTAATTGGACCTTCATTCCCTGCCAAAAAAAACAAAGCATTTCACATCACCAACAAATCAAGCATAAGCAATATGTGGTGCTTGAAACGAAACGATCGTCACCCATCATATGGATAAAATCTGCCTACCCATCATATGGATAAAATCTGTCTACTAAAACATGGAGGAAGAAAATCGACAATCACTTTACCGTATATGATTGCTCTATGCACATATATGGTTAAGGCGAAGCCACAACACTATATATATAGGTATGCATATCAATCACCATTTGGATTCATATAAGAGCCAAGTACAAAGAGTACCCCTGAGATTTAGCCTAATTACAAAAAGATACATGTATTTTTCAAAATTACTAATACCCCCTTGCTTCTGTTTTACAAATTGCACCCTCAAGAGGGTAAATAAACCTCAAGGGGCTGTTTGTAATTTTGATAGATAATTGGAGTTTTTTGTATTGAGCATCAAGTGATATCAGACCAGCACGAAAGATAAAAATAATTCAACTGAAATCAACACTAACTTTATTTTCATGATCATAACAAGACTAACCAACACCTCTACTCGGGAGTAAATTGTCATGCCAAAATCATCAAATATAAAAGGATAATTACAAAATTACCCTTGAGGTTTAGCCTAATCACAAAAAAAACAGTTATATTTGACATTTGTTTCTCTTTTAAACGTTGCACACTCAAGAGGGAGGTATTTATTAGGAAAAACAAACCTTAAGGGGTGTTTGCAACCTTTAAGGGGCTATTTGTAATTCTGAAAGATAATTGTGTTGTATTTTTTCATAATTAGGCTATACTTCAAGGGTAATTTTGTAATTATCCCCAAATACAAATACATAATAAAATCTTACCGTCACCAATGACTTGATCATCCCATTGCACCACTGCACGAACAAGAACTCCACTACCAATAAGCATCATCTCATCCGCGTTTTTGCCTTCCTCCACAGTGACATCACCTACTCGTATTCCTCGAATTTTTCCCTCCTCCACCAAACCTTCTGCAAGCACTAACACCCTCTTTGCCGTACACCCACTAAGAATTTTATCAAAACTCGGCATCAAAAGCTCCTTTTCCTTCGTAACAAAAGCCACATTCATATTAGGCCCTTCGGCTATGTACCCACCCTCGTCCAGCCAAATTGCTGCATACGCATCGTTTTCTTCAGCTTCCATTTTTGACAGCACATTTGGAAGATAATTCACACTCTTCATGGTGGCGAATTGTGGAGGTTTTATTGGGATTGACGAAGTTATTACTTTTATGCCCTTGTGATCGGAGGGTGACAGATCTTGGATTACGATGGCGTAAAGAGACGATTGGTGGCAGCCAGATGGAGATAACTGGAAATCACCGGGTCCCGATGAGAGCCAGTATCTTAATGATCCTTTCTTGCACTTGGAAGCACTCACAGTTTGTATGAGTATTCTTCTGATGTTTTCTCTATCGAACGGAAGCTTTATCCTGGCCATTGCTGCTGAGCCTAGGAAACGGTCAAGGTGTTGATCCAACTCATAGAGATATCTGATATGCAAGAAGAAAAAAGATATTACCTCCTTTTAGAAAATTTGCTCTTGTGGAAATTCCATTTTCTCTAAGATTAAAATCATGTGTAGAAGGCAAGAATAAAAAGATAGTAAAATATCAGAATTTACGATCAATTAATTCAATATTTCCCTTAGGACAATTTTTCACATTTAAATTTTGTGTTAGATATACTAATACCCCACTCTGTCCATGTGGAAATCTTGGTTTAAACTCTTCGCAATTGGTTATAAGATGCTTCTTCTTTGCATTTATTATGACGAATTGGAATAGTCTTACTACTCCAAAGAAAACCAGTTCCTCTTTTAAAAAAAGAAATCAAAGATTATTCTTATTCTTATATAATTCCCATGTATGTGAATACGACTCCATTTTCATATGCTAACACAAAACTAAGGAGATGCCGCGTGAAATCTAAAAGTTGATATAATGATAGTAAGCTCAGAAGATATAAATTGTCTCCACTTGTGGTTGTGCTTAAATTAAGTTTTAATAAAAAAACAAATTAAGTGGAAAAAGGTGGTTATGTTAATACAAAACATGTTTATCAACATGCACAAGAAGGGTATATGATTCAGACGATCGAATTCAGGTATAACTCTATTTGCAGGCATAGTGAAAATTTAAGTACACAAAAATGCAAGCAAAATTACCAGATGTGCTTTTTTATAACTTAAGCAAATATGTTGATCAAATGCACTTTCATACAGATTAGCGCACACAGTGTAATTTTGAGTCGTCTCTATCATCGTATAAGCGCAAAATATACTTGACCACATGGAAAGTAACAAGTACTTTCAGGCAAGCAAAGCGCAAAAACCATAATAACATATCAAAAGGCATTAAATTTACAATTGCCACAAAGTCAACGGTTATACTGACCCGTCCATAATTGCTGCAGTATCGAAAACTCCATGCCCTCTATGAACCATGTGATCATCCATGGGGATCACCATTGCTGCTGGATCAGTTGTTATTCCCCCATAAATACTAGAGTACATAGCCATATATTGCTGCTTGCTCTCGTAACTTGCTCGACTTGTTCTTAATCTTTCGATTGCCTTCAAAAGCAAAGAAAATGTACACCGCTCGTCAAGGCTTCATCGACTATTTTTGACAATCTTAAATATTAATAGTCCTATGAACTCCATTTACAATAGTTCCTCCCTCCTAATGACTGTGTAGCACAGTGTCATACTTAGTTTTCAAAGGGATAATTAAAAAAAAAAAAAAAAAAAAAAAAACTCAGGTTTAGACTAATTACAAAAACACTCAGAGGTTTTTGAAAATTGCAAAAACACCCTTGAGGCTTGATAATGTCTTAACTCTTACATTTTTCCTCCTCCATGAGCAAAAAAAACACATTTCAAACCTCCATGAAATTTATAGAAATATTATTTAAGACAGACTCAAACCTATGGTGGCTTTTTGTAATTTTGAAACATCTCTGGATTTTTTTGTCATTAGCCGAAACCTCAGGGTCTTTTTGCAATTCTTTCTTAAACTTTGCAAATTCAATTAAAGAAAAATTCCCCTGGTAATCAATCCACTAATGCATCAATGAATAGATTGTTATGGTTCAGTAACATGTATAATGACTCCTAGCTTTAATACAAACAAAGATGTTAAAATAAGACAAACCTCTGAGCTAGAAAGAAGTGGAACATCAGAAATTTGAGTGGACTCAGTTTCTGAAACACCAGAAAATAACATCAGAACCCATAATCATACAAACACAAATAGAAACAATAATATTACATCATAATCAAGAATCGTCACAATTCCGGGCATAAAAACCTGAGTCATTCTTGAAATTCCATGAACAAATAAGTGTTGGATAAACTTACCAGAAGAAAGCTGGGTTTGGCTTGAATTGCTGACAGCATTTGATTGGAAATAGGAGGATTGAAGTGTCCTCCAAGATAGTAAATACAGAGACCCATTTCTTGAAAATGAGAGATTTTTTTTCGGGGCAGAAGATGAATTGAGTGAAAAAACAGTAAACTTTGATTGGAGAAATGAGGTTTCCGATGTGGGATTAAGGGGAGTTGCTAGAGACGCCATCAGAATAACGTTGACTGTGTGTGCTGTGTGAAATTAGAGATCGTAGCATCTGCAACATTCAAAAGTTGATGAATTGTACGATGTTTTATTACTGTTTTGTTTATTATATTGATTTTGGATTTCATTATTTAATGGAGATGGAGGACCAGACAATTCCAGCCGGCTTGTAGTGTCTCTAAGTGCGTCGTTTTTACTAGGGTTATGCACGGGACATGGAGATCACCGAAACTGAACCGATATCAGGACCAAAAGATCTTCGAACCGAAAATATCCGTTGAATTTGACTTTTCCCGAACCGTACCGTACCAAAAATATTTATGGTACGGTTCTGGAGATTTTTTAAATACCCGTACCGAACCACTCCGATTCGAGGACCCGAAGCTAGAACCGATTTTAAAGATTTTATATAAATACATATACATTATTTCTATGTTGTTTTTTGATATTGAATTAACTACAAACTATTTGAAATTAAATTGAATATAAAGCATATTTCTGGAAAAACTATAATACTACAACTATTATGAATTTTAAAAAACTTTGATATTAATAATAGAGTAAATCATTTGAAATTGAAATTAGTTACATAATTAGTAAATTACACTTAAAAGAGAAACATGTAATAGTACCATATTATAACAATATAAAAAAGATCATATTTTATTTTTTTACCACATCATATAGTTTATAAATATTATTTTATTGATTATGTTAAGTTGTTAAGTAGGAGACATTGAGATTATAAATTTATACAAGTTTTTATTTTATGTTAATTTATAAAAAATATTAGTTAATTATAATTGTTCTATGTCAATAGAAGAACAATTGCCCAAATAATTGGCTATTATCGTATTACAGAGGTTATTAAGTTTAGAATTTTGGATTGTGTTACCTATTATAGTTTTAGTTTTTATTTTGAAACTACACTAGAAAGAGACTAGAACTCTATAAGTATATCCATTTGATGATTTTTATATTGATTTTTTTTTTTTTTTTTTTTCCCAAATTTGTATGTTTTATTTATGACGAATCTCCGAATCTCCGTTCCAACCGAATCGACCGTCTCGTTCCATTAGAACCGAATCTCCGTACCGAACTTTTGGTACGGTCTGGGACAGATATTTTTTTCTATGCATGGTTCGGTTCTGGAGATTTATTTTCAGAATCTCCGAACTTTGGGACGGTTCTGGAGATTTCCAAATCTTCGAACCGTCTCGTACCGTGCATACCCCTAGTTTTTACTAATTCATTAAATAATGAAGAAAAATTAATAAACCCCCCAAACAATACGCAATTTTCTACATTCCCCCCTAGACTTTTTTTTTTCTACGTAACCCCCTCAACTACACGAAAAATTCTACGGTCTCATCTCTCCTCCCCGTCGGTGGTATATTCCGATCAGATCCGCCGACGGGTGGAAGAGATGAGACCGTAGAATTTTTTCGTAGCTCGAGGGTTAAGTAGAAAAAAATAGTTTAAGTAATGTGAAAATCATGCGTAGTTAGGGAGTATATTAAAATTTCCTCTAGTAGTTAAATCAACTTTAAAATTTCATTTAATTCTTCCTCAATTTTAATTTACTAGCTTATCGATTCGACTTTTTTTCCTCGTATGCACATCAAATTGAAAATTATGTGTGCCCATAAATATGTATGCATGCTTATATAATATGTTATAATTTCATTGATTTTGTCAAAATGGTGTTTTAGTTTGTTGGGTTCTTAATTACGGATAGCCCGACCCGTCGCGAGGCACGGGCGAGTCAGGTCGGCTCCTCCTACCCTACATTAAATAAATTCAAATAGGAAAATGAATAAATTTTTTTATTTTTAATATATTTGATGGCTCAAAAGCTACCTTTAAAACCGTAGTCAAGTGCACCTATCGTTTTATAGTATAGATTATTAGTCGAAGTGTCATTCCCACGAGGATTGTAAGTACTAATAATTACCGTCTTTTTGTTATTTAATCTAACAATTTTCGAGTTTTTGTTTGATGAAAAAGAAAATAAATTATAAATTGTAAAAATGAAGGAAGATTTGTAAAATAAGAAATCAAGAGATAGAAATGTGTTTGAATGTAAATCCTTCAGAATGTTTTTGTGATTTGACAAGTTAAAAATACAATCGTAAGCTCCTTAAGCAAAAAACAACATCTTTTAATAAAATCTCATGTCTTGTGGACCGTAGAAATTCCCAATTTAAGTTAAACCCTTTCTCAAGGCGAAAAACTTCTAATCTCAAGTTGATTAATCAAATCTCTTTCTAGTTAAAACCCCCAAGACAAAGATTATAACGATTTGTGAATTCTCATATTAGGTTTGACCCTAATCCGGAAGATTTATGTCGTCATATCTAGGATTGCATGCAACTCTTTTCACTTATATAGGTTCTATTTCACCATGAATCTCTCGATTTCCGGATGAAAAATAAACTTCAAATCAATATGCGCATATATCAATTCGAATGAACGAAGCATAATATAAGTGAATCACACAAAATATGAAGATTTTATTAAAAAACATACACACCTTAATCACAAATCCATTCTAGAGTTCATTACATTCAAACACTAGGAGTTTAGCTACACATGATTTTGACCAAAGAATAAATTACACAAGAAGATTTTAGTATTGTAAACATGGTGTACTTATCTTTCTCAAAAATCTCAATTGACTTCTTTTCGGATTGATGATGTTGCTCAAGCCTTCTTCTCCATATTGCCCCAAGCTTTCTCCTCCAAGACCCCCCTTGATCCCAATTCTACTTAATGAAATGAATACAATGAATATTTCTGAGTATCTAATGAATGGATCTCCCAATTTCAACACTTGGCTTTTATAGCAACCAATACATTGATAGTACTCTCTTTTATTAAACAATCACCCTCATTTTCCTTGTTGGTTGGTGAATTCTTGTATTCAAGTGATGAGGAGGGGACATGGAGACATGTTTCAAAGAAAATAGGGTGTTAAAAGTGTACAAAAGTGGCCAAAATGGGTTGGTTGGTGAGTTTTCCCAAATTCCGCAAAGAAAAGTTGCAAAAAGAGGTCCGGACACGCCGTGTCGCCCCGAAGCCGGCCGGCGTCTTTGTTTTTATCACACAGGACTCGGCTGACATGGCGTGCTTCCCAACACGGCCAGGCCGTGTTCTGGACACGACCATCAGATTGGGGAACACGGCCAGGCCGTGTTGAAGGCTGTTTTGTGCAAAAATTTCGAGTTTTTGGCTCCGTGAAACGGCCGTGTTGCGGGCACACCCACACCGCCCGTGTTGGACCAAAAGGCCCCGAAATGACGCGTTTGGCTTGGAATTTCGAGCGTTTTTGCATCCTTAAACTCCGGTATGTTTTGACATGAATCCATGGTCCGAAATTCACCAAAATTAGCCCCAGAATGGTCAATCTACATCAATAAAATCACATCGGAGTAATATGAACTATGTATAATAAAAAATTTACAAAACTAACAATAAAATAACTCGAATTCTACTCAAATATACACATAAAACATGCATAAAAAGACCCTTATCAATATTTATAAAATATTCTTTACAAAAATTATTAAATATATTAAAAAAACATAAATTTAAAGCGGCGGGGCGGGCGGGGCGGGCGGTACTCATGGTCGTGTTGAAATTGTCATCCCTATTCTTGGCCATTCTATTGCTTATGCATCGAATAAAAACATTCATTTAGTGGAGATGAATGTCATTTCTATATTTGATTGGATTTTCAAAGCTTGTATTCTTTATTTTGCTTTGAAAAACTGTTTATTTTAGTATCTAAATATTTTTCAGTCAAAGTAATTCATTTGGAAATCATGCATAATAACTTGTGAAATTATAAAACTATAATTTAATTTAATACTTTATTTGTATACAAATGCACAATAAGTATAAATATAAAAATCTATGAAAATTTAATGTACCCCCCAAACTATGTACAATTTTTGAAACCAACCACTAAACTATTTTCTTCTATTTAACCCCCTAAACTACATAAAGTTTTTACGGTGCCCTCTTCTCCTCCCCGCCAACGAAATATTCACATCAGATTCGTCGGCGAGGAGGATGGGATGGGACCGTATAAATTTTCGTGTAGTTAAGGGGGTTATGTAGAAAAAAAATTAATTTAGGGGGCAATATAGAAAATCGCGTATAGTTTGGGGGGTTTATTAATTTTTTCTCTTAAATAATAGATACTAAAACCATAATAGATAATATAGAATCTTAAATTCTAAAACCATAATAAAAAAATACGTCCTCAGTTTCTAAAAACATAACAGATAATACAATTTACTAATTATTTAACTAATTTTATTTTTAATTAGTATTCTTGATTAGAGCATGAGTTTAGTTTTATAATATTTACGAAGTCAAATATCATCAGATTAAAACATTTATCACAAATCAAATATAAGTTTTCAATTTAATTCATTGAGTACATTTAAATTAATTAATTAATATAATATAACAATTGATGAATTAAATTCATAATCAAGTATTCTTTGATAATTGATAAAATATGCTAAAATTTTCATGTGATGTTTTTTAGTTATATATTTTATATAGTATTGAGTTTCAAAAAACATGTAACTTATTCAATATCAAAATATAAATAAGATAAAAATAATATATATAAATATAAAAAATATTTTAAAATCGGTTATAGTCTCGGAATTTCGATTCGGTACAGTTCTTAGTTCGGGTATTTGAAAATCACCAGAACCATACCATAAAAAAAACTGGACGGTTCGATTCGGGGAAAGTCAATAAGTCAACGGGTATTTTTTGCTCGGGTATCTGTTCGATTAGGGTAATCTCAAGTCTCATGCACACCCCTAGTTACTACATGCCATTATGCCAATTATGTTGTTAGTGATTTCACAATGTTATCATACGTACAGATGTTAAACGGGCTGGCCCTAGCGGGCTTCGGGCTAAACGATCTTCGGACTAAACGGGCTGGCAATATTGGAACCTAACCCTAACCCTAGCGGGCCTCGGGCTAAACGGGCCACTATCGGGCTATAAGTCAAAAACTTAAAAAATATATATTTAAATCTAAAATTTTAAACTCGAATATATATAACATTTAAGTTTACCATTTTAAGTTAAACTATTCGTCATAAATAAAATTCATGCAAAGTTTCTAATTACATTCTATTAACAAACTTATAAAATTAAATATTTTATGATCTAAATTTCGAAGATACAATAAGAGCAATTAAAGCTACCTAGAATTAACATTTTTTTTTGTAATTACTCATATGACTATAAGTTAAAATATTCAAATTCATATATTTAATTATCTAAAATTTTAAACTTGAGCACATACAACATTTAAGTTTAACATTTAAAGTTCATATATTTATTATAAAAAAAGGCATGCATAGTTTATAATTACATTGCATTAACAAAATTATAAAATTAACTTTAACACCATTTATATAATTTATATCCTAACTAGTCTAATAAAACTACGTGAAATTTTCTTATTCAGAATAAAAATTGGAAAACTAAAATAAGTAATAAATAAAACAAATAAAAAAAAAGTTTGTCAAGAAATATAGTTTGTTTAATAAAGCTAAAGTTAAAGATGAGGGATATGTGAATTTGAAAAATAAATTTACTAGTAATAAGTAATAAAAGTAGATATAAAATATTAGAATTATATTTATTTTTTTAAAAATTGGAAGAGACGAGCTAGCTCGGTTAACTTTTGGGCTAGCCCTAACGGGCTTTAGTTCAAACGGTCCGATTCAAAATAATTAGGCCCCTAACCCTCTTTTTTCGGTTTAAACGATTCGGGCCAACAAACTGCGACCCTTTTAACATCTCTAATCATACGTGGGCAACAATGTCAAACAAAAAAATGCATAAAATCTTAAAAAACCCGACTCAGTCTCAAATCTCAAACACCGGATTATTCTCCCTTCGTCCCAATAAGATGGACAAGTAGAGTTTTCATACACATTAAGAAAACGTAATAAATAATTAAATATAATTATGATTATAATATTTTTTCCATATTATTTCTACTTTGTCCTTGCATTAAATGAAAGTATATCATTGTTAGTCTCAAACAAAGTAAATTAAATAGGTATAGTTAGTCTATTGTTGTGTAATTAATAATTTTAATAAGAAAACAAACTTATAATTTGGGATGGACGAAAAGGAAGAGGTGACATATCTTATTGGAACGGAGGGAGAGGGAGTACTAAATTACACAATTAATTAACAATGTAATAATATTCAATCCTAAAAATTTATCCAATCACATTAACAAAAGCAAGCCATCTAGATTCTAGAGTATAATGCAGTTATAATAATCAGACTAATGTAAAGTAACTATCAAACAATCAAATCTAAGCAAAAATAAAAAATAAAAGAAGAAAAAGTATACTTGGAAAAATGAAAAAATAAAAGAATAAAAACAATACTTGGAAAAAATGAAAACCGAAAACATGATAATGATGAATTTCCAAACTGCAAGCAAGCTAAATCTCCATTGCCTTCAACAGCAATAACAACAGCTCATACTTAAAACCCATATCCCATTTTTCATTCATTTCAAGTTCCCCAACCCTACCTCTGCTTCTGAAAACAACAAAACAAAAATCATTGTATATATGCGAAATATATTACTCATTTGGAAATGGCGTTTCTAGGTGACGCCTTGCGGCAGGCGTTCATGCCGAAGCACGAGTACGAGAGCCTCCGCGACGAGGAAAAGGCCTGGCAAAGGCTGCACAAGCCCTTGATTTCCCTCACGCTAACCCTAATTTCACTCGCCGTTTTGATTTCCACTGTGATCAGCTTGAAAATAGTGTTTCCAGATGACAATTTGCGGCGGCCGTTCTGCCGTGATCTTAGGATTCAGCCTCTGTCAATTAATTTTACCACGCAGGCAGCCAGCGGTGTAGGCGGCGGCGAGTCGGATCTTCTGCCTGGTGCGTTTGTTTTGACGGATCAGGAGACGGTTGATTATTACTGGATGGTGGTGTTTGTTCCTTCGGCTATGGTTTTTGCGGCTTCTGTGGTTTACTTGATTGCAGGTGAGGAAATGTGAATCTGAAGTCTTATCGGAATTTTCTTGTTTGTATTTGGATTTTTTTTTTAATTTCTATAGTTCTTTTATGTTCATTTTTAAGGAATTGAACTTGATTTCTAATGCCGCTGGCATTTGCGATTTTGAGTAGTGGCGGTGGTTAATTTTACATACTCCTACTGAGTTTTTTAATCTGTGACTATAGATGGCTACCTAATTTGTAATGTATAAGTCATATCGAATAAGGATGAGGATTTGAAATGTAACTGGTTTTTATCGTCAATGTTTAGATTTGAGGATGTATTTTAATTCGTGGAAATGTAAGTGCATATTTGGCATTTTTGCCTTATACCATGTCCACTGGAATGCATATGCCATCCTGCTTTGCTTGACATCTTACAACCTTCTTAGGTGTCAAATCTGGCAGTTACTCTGACAAGTCTAGCTTAGATAACGCAATAATGTCGACTGTCATGCAGGAATTACAGTTTCTTATACTGCTCCTGCACGACATGGATGCTTGAAAGTGGTTGAGAACAATTACTGCGCTTCTAGAAGAGGTACGTTCCTTTTTCTGTTTTTGCTTGTACATATTGTTTCTGTGCATGGTATTTATTTCTGAAGTAGTAAAGGATAACTGAGAATTTCTTTTTGGACTACTAAAGCTATACTGGTAAAATGATCTCAATAAATGGTCTGGTGCCCTTCTGATGGAGATATTGATAAAGATATCATATCGTGTTTTATTATCTTTTAAGATTTTAGAATATCTTATGTTATATTTTAGGAAGTGATTTATATGTTTAGGATTCTATTTAGTTTATCTTTTAAATTTCCTAGTCAGGTTAGGAGTTTTATTGTGTTAGGATTTTAATCCTATAAATAGTTGTTATTTTATTATTTTTAGGGAGGTTGAATATTATTAAGATTTGAGATTTATTCTCTTGTTCATTGCAATTTACGTTTCTTTGAGAAGATTCGTGTTGCTTTTGTTCGTTGCTCGTTTATTTGTGCTTCCGTCTGCATCAGTTGGTATTCAGAGACCAGACTACGCTCCTGAACCATGTTGTCCAGACAGGATCCACAACGCATGAACGACATTGCACAGATCCGTCAACAGATCGACTTGTTGACACAACGGATAATCACGTTTCGCATCCATCAGCAGGAAATTTTTGACATCATTACCGCTCATCTCACGACTGATCGAGATCGAGCGTGTGAGGTAGGCAATGGTCAAAATTATCGCGATGGATGTGGTTTCGATTGTTATCCATCCCCACATATCATATCAAATGAGGAGGATGGTGGTTACGATGGACCACCAATTTTTTATGAAGAAGATAGAGACCACATTAGGAGATTGGTTACGAGAAACCTCTCGCAATTTGATGAGGAGAATTGTGGCTATGATGGTCCGCCAATTTTCGATGAGGAGGAAAATAGTGGTCATGAAAAACCCACCAATTTTTGGTAACGAAATTAAAACTGTTGATTCGTTGATGGGAAATGGTTATTCTCTTTCTCCACCAGAGATCGAAAATATTGTTGATGTCTCAAATCTTTCAACAATTTTAATCTCTTATCATAGGGATAAAAAATTGTTCATTAAGAGTAGATTTTTGTCTCATTTGACAAAATTTACAAAATCTGCGGAGAAGTTTGTTGGTATCCCAATAGATGGAAAATATAATTCGCAGAGTCGCATGCCATCCTATAATGGTATTGGAGTCTACAAGATAATGATTGATGGTTTTCTAAGACTCAAGCGAGGTTATTTTGTTTTTGATCCAGTTCAAAAACATATTGCTATTCACCTTATTTTTCCATTTCGTCCTCCTCGCGCTCCTCCATGGTTTGACAATTCTTTGCTCTCCCTTCCGATTCGAGGACGAATCGTTTCGACCCCGGAGAGAATGATGGAGATATTGATAAAGATATCATATCGTGTTTTATTATCTTTTAAGATTTTAGAATATCTTATGTTATATTTTAGGAAGTGATTTATATGTTTAGGATTCTATTTAGTTTATCTTTTAAATTTCCTAGTCAGGTTAGGAGTTTTATTGTGTTAGGATTTTAATCCTATAAATAGTTGTTATTTTATTATTTTTAGGGAGGTTGAATATTATTAAGATTTGAGATTTATTCTCTTGTTCATTGCAATTTACGTTTCTTTGAGAAGATTCGTGTTGCTTTTGTTCGTTGCTCGTTTATTTGTGCTTCCGTCTGCATCACCTTCTTCTATCAATGTCGGTGTGCTGATCTGCAACCCTAAATCAAACAACATAAGTATCCCTGGCCATATAATCTTGTGAATTGGAACTTAAACTGCATTAATGGTTGTAGAATGCTTGGTGCTGTAGGAATTCATTATTACTTTTGTAGTTGTTGGGTAGAACCTTTTTTATGAAATAGCACGGATTTGAAATTTGGTGTGGTATGATGAATGTGTGCCTGGAGAAGCCAAAACATGAAGCAAATGAAAGTTCTATGAGCTATGGTTATGCTTGATATAAGAGAAGAAAAAAAAAATTGAAGGGAATTTTCATGGATGCTTTGTTCATACATGTTCTAGGGATGAGAAGCACCAGATTCTGATGTAGGTTGCATCCATTTGTTTCCCATGTGATGGCTCTGTGAGTGCCAGACCTTGTAGTTTCCGTATTGTTTGTTTATTTATGTACATCTCTGTTTATTGTGTCTAGTTTCTGGGTTATAAGAAAGGTTCCCCCAAGAGTCGCTTTTTTAGATTTTAGAAAAAGGAATAAGTTGTTTGTGGTCAAGTTTTGTCGGTTCTTCTTTCTGGGAAGCAACTCAAGCATGTCCAAGGATATTTGCACGGATACATTTCAGCTGTTTGGTGTTTCTGAGGCTTATCATGATGATTCACAATTGTTAAAATCTGTTATAAACATTGTACAATGCCATCTTCTTTATTCAGCATGAAATTGTATTGACTTCGAAATTTTTTTTGAATGTCATTTTATAGGTGGTGTACGCTGTCTGTCTATACTGAACGTTGTTTTTGCCATCACATTTGGTCTTCTTGCGCTATTTCTTGGTTCAACCCTCCTCACACTTGGTAGCAGCTGCTCCTTGCCTCTATTTTGGTGCTATGAAATTGCATCATGGGGTTTGGTCATTCTTCACGGAGGAGCCGCCTTTTTCCTTAGAAGAAAAGCAGCGGTTATACTTGATGAGAGTGACTTTGCCGGTCGGAATATTGGGCTAGAGATGCTTGAAACAAGCCCAACAGAAGTGACACCAGACGTGGAAAGACGTGTCAATGAAGGTTTTAAAGCATGGATGGGTCCGTCTTTCCTATCCTCTGATGAGGAGGATGAACCTGACGATTATCTAGAAGTGCCAAATGTAACACGTTCAAACTCCGCTCGACAAAGAGTATGAAGTTATTGACTCTGTGATATATGGTGAGCTTATTGCTTTGAAGAGCTATTTGGATGAGTTTTTTTGGCTGATGATGAGCCTGGACTTAGATCCTGGGATTTGGTGGAATGGCTGTTAGGTGATAATTGATAAATATACATGCACTGGGATCAGAGCTGGTAATATGGCATGAATCTCTATACCACACCGAAACTTTTGCATTTAGTTTAGTAGTAGTCTAAAATGTAGAAATTCTATTGAGAAATCTTTGGGAATCTTGTTACTAGTGAAGTTGTGCAAATTTATGGAAAGGTTCGAGTTCTCACCGCATAAAATATTTGAATGCGTATGCTAAAAAAAAACATATATATATTTGAATGCATTTCTACTCCCAATCCGTTTATTTAGGCATCATCCTTGGAGTCTGTCTGAGGTTTTGAAATGTGATTATTTTCTGTTGGTGTTGAATTGAAATTGGTGGCTTCTTTAGTAGATGTAGAACACTTGTAGGATTTTTGGTAGAATTGGTGGGCTGTTGGCTGTTCACCAATTTGTAGGATTTTTGGTAGAATTTATCCCACTGGAAGTTGCTTGGGGCCCAGGGTGGTTGCAAAGTAAGCGAAAAATTCAATTTTTGGAGTTATATATATATATATATTGCAAATTGTGTGTAATTTCAGGATTCTTCAAGTTGACTATTCTCAAATTTAATGTTGATAATTGATGTGATGTGTTTTGAACATAAATATATGTTTATAGAATCATATCAGATGATGGGTACAACTGTACAAGTATAATGAAATCAACTGAAGAAATATAATTCTTTTCATGAATATTGGTTGAATATTTTGGAAGATTTGTTGGGAGAAATCCACACACAAATATATTGTTTTTAGATTAAAAGAGAAAAAAAGATTTGGACTACAGATGTACATGGCTTTAAATAGTGATTAAAGCTTTTAAATGCAGGTTCTTGAAAGTTTGGTTTCAGATTGTTTTTAGATGACTTGGGGCTTTAAATGATGATTGAATTGAAGCCTTTAGCTTCCATATGTTGACTAATTGTCTACTTACTATATAATTACTCTTATTAATTATGGTATGTAAAACCATAAATTTTAGTTTGAGAGAGAGAGAGAGAGAGAGAGAGAGAGAGAGAGAGAGAGAGAGAGAGAGAGAGAGAGAGAGATGTGTGCACAGAATTCACGAGAGTTGGAGCACGCGAACAACGCGAGCAAAAGTTCAATTATAATAATACTTCAAAAAACAATTGAATGCCCTTTTTCGTCTTTTCCGAATTCACTCTAATAACCCCCATATCTCAGCAGATTGCTACAGATTTCTTGTCTTATCAATTATCATGGTTACTCCATGACAACCATTTATATTTAAATATCCTAAATCACACATTATTACACCTATCACAAAATAATAACCAATAAATAAATTAATTTAAAGCTAAAAAAAACAAAGGATATTTTTCGTACATAGCTACTATTTGTTTTTTTTTTCGTGTGTGTATATATAGGAGTTCAAATTTAGAGGTGAACGTACCTTCAAAACTCTTATTGAAACCTATTATTAGCTCACATAGCATTTTTGCATAGATAGAAAACAGGCACCATGACTAACAGCACCACCCCTGGAGTCATAACATGCAAAGGTGTTTTTATTCATCAGTTTAATTTCCAATATATATATTTTCATTTTATTCACCATAAAGTCATAATATTTAAGTTAGCATAATCTAAATGCAGATGAAGACTATCAAATAGTAGTTAAAAAAGTTGTGTATGGGCCATTGATCATAAAATATTCACTTCTAGTAAAGAACACGTGCGTTGCAGCAAGCGAAAAATTTATGAGCTTATGAATTGTTGTGCAATATTTTTGCAGCTGCCGTGCTACGAAAATCGGGGGAGCCACTACAAGTGGAGGAGATTCAAGTGGATCCACCAAAATCATCTGAAATTAGGATTAAGATGCTTTGTGCAAGTATGTGCCACACAGATATCCTGTGTTGCAATGGCCTCCCTGTTGTGAGTAAACTTTGATTTGCATCAATATATGTATATAAGTTTCATGGTTTTTGTTTAAATGATTATTTTTATCTCTTTTTTGATTTCCTCTTATTTTCTTGTTATCCTCTCAGCCTTTGTTCCCTCGGATTCCTGGACATGAAGGTGTAGGGTAAGTGTTTTTGAACCACTCTCTTGCTTCCCTCATATGATGTCTATTTGCAGTTAACAAGCATCTGAGAATAATAAGTTCTAGGGATATTTTTTTTCCATAACCGAGAGTCTATGTTTCCACATGACTAGGGATAATTACAAATACATTCCATGAAGTTTAGTCGAATTACAAAAAAGAAAATTCAGTTATCTTTCAAAATTACATATGTTTCTAAATTACAAATTGCAGCTATTGAGAAGGTGTGTGTGTGGTGGTTTGGGGGGGGGGTGTAATTTGTATAACAAATACAAACCTCTAGGGTGAATTTGTAGTTACAAAAACACCCATGAGGTTTGGGTACTTACAAAAAAAAACAGAGATGTTTCAAAATTACAAAAAAAATCCCCGTCATGTTTGATTATTTGTTAATTTAAGGGAGTAAATTTTTATAAATATCAGAGGGTTTTTGATGTGTTTTTTTTGCTTATGAAGGGGGAAAATATAAGACGGAATCAAACCTCAAGGGTCGTTTTGTAATTTTCAAAAATATCTGGCTTTTTTGTAATAAGCCCAAACCTCAGGGATGTTTTTGTAATTATCCCTTGGATTTATTTGTAATTAGACTATTTCTGTAATTATCCCTAAGTTCTATCGACAAACAATACTATCAGAATGGTAGAATTATTTTCCATGGACCAGATAACTACACAGAGATAATTTTCAGTAAATATGGCGTTCACTAGTAATGCCACAGGTTTTATTATTCTGACACGATTTGACATTCTTTCAATATACACATACTCCATATTTGTCTAATCATCTTTATATAGTAGTTGATGATGTTGATATGATATATCAACATGAGCCAAGAACCTTATGATTAATTCTTGGGATAATTACAAAACCTCCCTGTTGTTCGGGTTAATTACAAAAAATCCAAGAGTGTTTTGAAATTGCAAATACATTTTCCCACAAAAAATATTTCAAAAATTCCCTGATATTTCCAGAAATATTACACTTACCCCTGAAATCTAAGATAGAATCAAACTAGGGGTCTTTTTGCAAATTTGAAACATCTCTGGTTTTTTTTGTAATTAGTCCAAACCTCAGGGGGTCTTTTGTAATTATCCCTTAATTGTATTCCACTGAAACATCTCCACATTCTGAAACTACAGTGTGATCGAAAGTGTTGGGGACAACGTCGCAAACCTGAAAGCAGGGGACACCGTTATGCCTCTCTACCTCGGAGAATGTGGAGAATGTCTGAATTGCAGTTCAGGGAAGACAAACTTATGCCACAAATATCCCCTTAGTTTCAGTGGTGTAATGGCTGATGGCACATCAAGAATGTCTGTTGGAGGGGAAAAAATCTACCACCATTTTAGCTGCTCTACTTGGTCCGAATATGTCGTTATAGAAGCCAATTATGCGGTCAAGATCGATTCGAGGGTGTCTCTTCCCCATGCTAGTTTTCTTTGCTGTGGTTTCACAACAGGTTTTGGATCAACATTTAGAGAAGTCAATATTGATAAGGGCTCAACTGTTGCTGTTATTGGCCTTGGTGCTGTTGGACTTGGGGTAAGTACATATTTAGAGTTGTGAGATAGATATTGAGATTGTGAGTTAAAGAGGTGGATATTGAGATTGGGATAATTATAAAAATTACCCCTGAGGTTTAGGGTAATTACAAAAAGACCAAGAGAAGTTTTAGAATTACAAAAATCCCCCTGATGTTTGATTATGTCTTAAATGTAAAGGGGCAACTGTAATATTTTTACAAATATAAAGGCAGTGTTTGAAATGTTTTTGCTTATTGAAGGGGCAAAGTATATACATAATCAAACCTCAAGGGATTTTAGTAATTTTCAAAAAACATGTGGGTTTTTTTGTTATTAGCTCAAACCTTGGGGGTAGATTTTGTAATTGTCCCTATTGAGATTTTACAAACTTGAAATTAGTAAAAATGACAGTCTCATGAGGAATGCGAAGTGCACCTTAGGGAGTGTTCGCAAAAAACTTTTGCTTTAGATTTATTGAGCAGAAGCGAGAAGTAGTTGAAAATCAAAAGTTAGTAGTGCTTGCAAGTAGAAGCTAAAAATTGAATTAGTTAAAAGAGAGTGTTTGGTTAATAAGTTGTAAAAGTGTTATATTTGTGTGTTACGCAGAATCACTCCTCAGTCTCCTCCCCTACTTTTAGATTTTGATTAAGTCATGCAAAATCAGAATCAGAAGTTAACATTTGAAAACAATAAAAAAACTACTACTTTTTTTCAGCTTAAAACTGACAATCACTTTCTTTTTTCAATGTTTGCAAACACTCCCTTAAGACTGATGCCAGTTCTTCCAAACTCAAGTGCACTAATCTCCTATGGAGTCATCTTTTTTGGCTCTCATTTGCCTAATTTAGTGTTTCTAATGTCATTTTTTCTCCGTGAACACAATGCAGGCTGTAAAAGGAGCACACATGCTAGGGGCCTCGAAAATAATCGGGATCGACATAAACGAGATGAAGCATGAGAAAGCAAAAACATTTGGAATCACAGACTTCATAAATCCTAAGCTTTCCGATAAGTCTGTATCAGAATTGATCAAAGAGGCCACCGGAGGACTTGGTGTTGATTTCTGTTTCGAGTGCACGGGTGTGCCGGCCCTCCTCAACGAAGCCATTGAAGGCTCAAAAGTGGTATGAGCCCTTTCATTTTTTCTTGATTTTTAGTATTTGATAGACATTTTTTTTCTTCTACTGATCACATGATAATTACATATAATGAGGCTAACTTTTTTTTTTTTTTTTAACATGATGGCTATAACAAACAGGGACTTGGGACAGTAGTGTTTATTGGTGCAGGACTTGAGAAAAGTGGGGAGCTCAATTATATTCCTCTCTTGTGTGGTAGAACTGTGAGGGGTTCTATCTATGGTGGTGTGAGAACTCAGTCAGATCTACCTCAAATTGTTGAGAAATGTGTTAACAAGGTATTGGAATTCTACAGTCCAAATGAATATTTATTTAGAGATAATTACAAAAACTACCCCTAAAGTTTAGTTTGATTACAAAAAATTCCAGTTATCGTTCTAAATAACAAATACCCTCTTGATATTTGTTTCTCTTTTACAAATTACACCCTCAAGAGTGGGATATTTGTAATTTTGAAAAATAACTGAATTGTTTTGTAATTAGGCTAATCTTTAGTGAATTTATTTATTCAAGATTTTCAAGAGGGACAAGAAAAAGTTTCAATATTTTGTGATGTCTTTTACACATGAACTGAGAGGAATTGTGCAATATTGAGCAGGAAATTGATCTTGATCAGCTGATCACTCATGAGGTTTCACTTGCTGAAATTAACAAGGGGTTTGAGTACATGAAGGAGCCCAACAGTGTCAAGGTTGTCATCAAGTTTTAAGGGAAATTCAGCAAATTCAATGCTATTTAATTTCTTCTTCTTCTTCTCCATTTTCCTTTTTCCTTTTTCTTTTTTCAGATTTATTTTTAATGTGTGATATGAGGCTGTGTAATGTCAGTTTGTATATCAACATATCTAGAATAAAGGACTGGTTTTTGCCTCAAGGTTATGGGAATTTTAATTCTGATTGGCCACCAAAAGTATGGACTAGTGAAATAAATGTAGCTTTTCATGGATGCAGATTATATAATTATCGCTCTCACAAAAATAAAATTAGTGTCTTACTTGAAAATCATCTCATTTGAAAATGCAAAATTATTATTAATGAACTTGAATATAATGAAATTTAAGCACATAAATCGACCCACCCCCACCAATGTTCAAAATTACTGTAGGGGTTGATATGGACAGTCCACATAATAAGATCCACATTCCGTTTTGACTCTATCCGAGACAATTGACAAGATTTTTGAATAGAACTTTCCTTAAGTTTTTTATAAAAAGAAATATGCCCTTCAATTATATATTATTTGGATTTTGGTGGAAAAATATTGATTGAGAATTTCTTCTTTGGATTTAAATACAAAAATCTTCCTCAATTTTAACCTTTTATTCCTTTTTAATTTCCGTAGTAAATTATTATATTGTCAAAATATTCCTCTAAGGATTAACGACTCGTTCTCCCTAAAATAAGAGATAAATGAAAATACACAAAAATAGACTCCATTGGAGGTGGCAAACTGGCTTGCCTATAAATGAAAGATATTAAAAACACTATAAAAACTAAACTCCATAGGGGTGGCGCCATGAAGATTCTACGGCAAGGTTTTTGACTTTTTGTAGTTGACTTTATGAATAATTAATCTCAATACGACTGTAGCAGCTGTGTAGCCATTAAAAGTATGAATGGAACACTAAATATTAAAGATTTGAAGTTGATAAGGAACAGTTTTAACACAAAGCTGTAGTTTTTGGGAAACTATAGATTAGGGATAGTTACAAAAACACCCCTAAGGTTTGGGAACCTAGACATGTTTCAAAATTACAAAAACCCTTCAAGTTTCGTTTTGTCTTAAATTTAAGGGGGTAACTATGATATTTTTGTAAATGTCAGGGGTTTTTTTTGAAATATTTTCGAAAATCACCGGGAAAAATGTAAGACGGAATCAAACCTCAAGGTTTTTTTTGTAATTTTCAAAGAACTCTGGTTTTTTTTTTTTTGTAATTAGCCCAAACCTTAGGGGTATTTTTGTAATTATCCCTATAGATTATTAGAAATTCGAAGGAAAAACCAATAGCATTATGCAAAATAAAGAAATTAGCAATCAACCCTATATACTTAAAAAAAAAAAACAATTTGCCACGTCGTCACCTAATCAATTTGGTACACATGTCAAAATTTTAGTCTTCTAAATCCATGTGTCACCTTTATAGTTAGCCACATGTCAAACCATGTCACCAACTTATTTTGCCAATTATAAATTATAAAATTCATTTACTATACTACTTACAATCAAATCAAATATCAATATACTACTTACATTTCCTTATTTATCTAATCCGTAAATTTTAGCACATATATATTTGGCCAAAGGCTTATGGAAAAACCGCCTAGTAATGAGAAAGACTATTCAATTGGCAAGATTATAATCAATTAGGCAAAATCAAGTTTGTAATCAATTAGGCAAAGGCTTATCGACAATTTTAATCTAATTAATTTTTAATCCTATCAAATATTCAATTGGCAATATTGTAATCAATTAGGCAAAATTAAGTTTCTGTATTTCTTTAAATATAAATTCATTTACTATACTACTTAGTACTTACAATCAAAACAATCATATATACTAAAAGAGAAAACAAAGTTGACAATGACATCACCTCATTAATTTTGACATATGTCAACTCATCATTCTCCTAATTCCACATGTCTACTTTATAATTATCCATGTGGCATTGCTATCTACAAATTAAAGGTGAAATGATAATATATTTTTGAATTTTTGAATTTAAAAGATTACAAATTTAAAAGATAATACCAACTTTAAGAGATAAGAAATAATCTAAATATCAAGAATTTATCTATGCTATTATTTTAAAATTACTATCTTTCAAAAATATATTTGGTTTATATGCACCTTTTAATTCCCGATTTATGTTAACTTCAACGTATATTTCAGATTACTATTATTAAATTCAGGTTTGACCCACTAACCAATTATAAAAATAAATAATACAATCTAAATTTTAATCAAATTAAATGAGCTCATCATATGTATGAATGAGCCTATCCCAACAATTAAAATTAATTAGGACATGTGTCAACTCCTCATTCTCCCAATTCCACATGTCTACTTTATAATTATCCATGTGTCATTCATTGCTATCTACAAATTAAAGTTGAATCGATAATATATTTTAATATTTTTGAATTTAAAAGATTACAAATTTAAAAGATAATAACAACTTTAAGAGATAAGAAGTAATCTAAATATCAATAATTTATCTACGCTACTATTTTAAAATTACAATATCTCAAAAATATGTTTGGTTTATATGCACCTTTTAGTTCTCGATTTGTGCTAACTCCAACGTATATTCCAAATTACTATTATTAAATCTAGGATTGACCTACTAGTCAATTATATTCAAATTAAATTAACAATTCAATCCAAATTTTAATCAAATTAAATAAGCTCATCATAGATATAAATGAGCCTATCCCAACAATTAAAATAAAAATAAGCTAATTTATTCAATTATCGATCTGAGGCTGGATAATGATTATACTGCAGGATCCTATCAATTATCTTTAATTTTCTCAACAAATTCGAGAAACACGCCAAAGATTCTAACAACTAATATAAATTGGGGTTTGGCAGACATTTAAAAATATTATCTTTCAAAAACATATATGGTTTATATGCACCTTTTAGTTTCTGATTTTTTGCTATTATGAGATTAAAATCTCAACTCTAAAAGATAAAATATAAATACCAAAATAAAATGAATTTTTCACAATATCAACTCTAAATGAAAATTGGATAAATTTTAATCCCAAATATAAAGGATTTTATCACATCTCACGGTCAACTTTATGTGGTTATATTGAGAGTTAAGAAGAGATGGGTTTTGGAAATTTTTTGATGTGACAAAGACGACACACTTGCAAATAGAACAAATAGTGTAGTTTACAAAGAAGTTTTTTAGAATCTGAAGTAAACTATTTGTATGATACTCTTCTAATTATTGATTTTATTTTTTAATGATTCTAATTAGTATTTTGGATCTCCTATAATTATTATAAATACATTTGTGACACTAAAATTTTAATTTTGGATAAATCCCGTGTAACACACGGGTGTTATTCTAGTTTAAACTATAAGTCGAAACACACAGAAAATGTAATGAACAGATTTTCAAGACTGCAAATAACACTACTATCATTCTAACAGCAAATGACTTTTGACAACAAAAACAGACTATAAAATAATTAACTGAATCAAATTCATACACCTTAAAGACTGAACAAACATATATTGAATTCTGCATGATTAACAAGATCTTCCTTTTCTTTCTTTCTTTTTTTTTGGGGGGGTGTGTTTTTGGCTAAATTTTGGATGGAAGATATTAATATAAATGAAATTCGCATATAAAAAGATTAAACGGCACACTTTGTATTTAGTATAAACTACAGGATTCAAAGATATTCATAAAGGCATGCCTTCTACCTGCAGTTTTTCAGAAGATACGAAGAGGGACTCGAGAAACTAATGCTGCTTGAAGATTTTCCGGTTTCCTCTCCAGGCATTCCACATTCACTAAAATCAAGGGTGCGCCTCTCAGTCTGCAATGGAGTTAACTATAACATTTTCAATAAGAAACACAGGAAAACTAAGCAACGTCAGATTATGAATAAAGTTCGTGTAAATACACACCTCTGTAACAAAAGTCTAAACTTTTTGTTAAGTACCTTTTAAAATAAGTCCATTTACATTAATAACATATGCTTGGTGAAATTCATTTTAAAAGATTACTATAGAAAAGAGAAGTTACATAAATTTATTACGATGAGAATTAGTAATGGTAATATAAATAAATAGAGAATGAATAAAATAGGAAAATATCAATTTCTAGCAACGTCCAGCTAACAGTGCGAGAGTGGATTTTGAGAAGCCACCTTTTCTCACTTCTCTAGAATGAACTTTTTGGAATGTGACTTAATTCAAAAGTCCATCCAATATAAACCACCAAACACCTCAAAAAATATCAAATCGACTTTTAAGTCTAAAAGTCCATTTGAAAAGTGATTCCAAACATGCTCTAAGTATTTTAGAGGAAAAGAGTTCCACCCAAAGTATGAAATATCTCACAGAGAAAATGAGATTTAAAAACTAAGGCTGAAAGGGAATAATTCATATCAATGATACCATGTAATTCGAAGCTGAAAGGGAATGATGTTCTTTCTGAGAGTTTGGACTGCAAATGTTGTCCTTTTTTGCTTCCTGGTTTATGGAGCATTTCCCTTTAAGTAATGTTTCTGGAGTTTCATCTCCCAATATCTCCTGGGCATCGGCAAATGCACCAGCAGTTTGCTCTCCTAATTGCTTCATTAACCCAATAGCATCATAACTTCGGTCCCTTGGGCTCAAATAGTAACCAATATCCTACAAAACGCATATTATGGGATAGGATCACAGTAACGAAGAATGTGTTAGAACATATAACTTGATTACTAGGACTTTCCAGACCTCAATTGTTATATCTGTATCGACTCTGGGTCCCGGCACAAAATTGTTAATAAACCAAGGCGAATTCCATGCTGAAGGAGACTCTAGACTCCTCTTAAATGGTGTCTCCACATATCTGAACCTGAAGATCGAAAAATATAAATATAAATATGAATAAATAAAGAATGCAACCAGTAAAGAAGCATTAGGGATTCCAGTAAATCAACAATCTAAAATCTTAAGAACTAGAATATGCAGCTGCATTTATCTTACATGCTACTGTTATCAAAATCTATGACTTTGCCGGAACTTTCAACTTTCTTCACTGAAGGACTCGAGGATTGCAGAGATGTAGTTATGACCATATTATTAGTGCTGTCCTTCTTTGTACAGAATCGAGGAGAACAAACAACAGAAAAACATGAAGTCTCAGATGGAAATAAAATAGCTCCATGTTTTGATACAGAATCAATTCTACTAGAATACTGATTTCCAAGAGCTCTCCCACTCACACCAATTGATCTATCACCCTTAATTCCAAAGCGATCCGGAGAAAAGAATAGCAGGTCATTCATATCATGTTCGCCTAAGATCCCAGAAAACTCTTGTGCCTATCATTAAGGAACAGTAGCACAAGATCAGAATATAGAAACTTCACAATGTGAAAAAAACCAGAATGAATCATTTGATTCAGTCTTGTGAAAGTGTATAGCCAATTAAATTTTAAAATAAAAAATCTATATGGTCTCACAAATAATAAAATTAAAATATATTAACTCGTTATAAGAATGCAACATCTACATTATGAGATCTAAAGTGACAGCTTTTCTTTTCCGAAGGATATTGACAGCTAATAGACATTAGGCACAGTTCATAACACAATCTAGCTTTCAGTTTTTTCTTAAACATTGCCCTTTAACCAATCCAAATAGATAAGGAAATGAAAAAAGGACACACCATATCCATTGCATCTTTTCTCATAGCTTCAGATTTGACTTCTGCCGCAGCCGTCTGTTCTTTTATCTTTTCAGAACACTCACTGACATTGAACTCTTTCTGCGAGATTCTGCTTTCAGAAATGAGAATGCCTTCATTGCTCTCATTCTTTGCCTGTTCACAGGCAGGAGCAACATTTTCTTTTTCTGTACAATGCGCTTCACAGTTTCCTTTAGCGTTTGGTGATAATGGTAGCATTGCTCCTTGCTGGTCTATACATTCAGTAAACATAACCTCTAACCGAGAAATATCACTCCTCAAGTTGGAAAAACACTCTGGCTTAGAAATAACTTCAAGCCTCTTTTCAACTCTCTTGTCTGACAAAGGAGACACCAAATCACGGTGCCTTTTCTTCAGTATTGATGGTGTACCTGTAAAACTTTTGGCTGCACTTTTAGAACAGCCACAGGGCTATCATCTCTGGATGGTGAATCCCACAGTTTGAACGGAGTCATGGAAGATATCATCAATTGGCGAATACCAAGCGGACTGTAATCTTGATGCACATCACTGCCGGATTGTATAAGATCACAACTAAAAAAAGGTATATCCAAGCTTGGAAAACGAGGAGGCTCGTAGAATAAAGCTCCCGAGTCCTTCTGATCATCTGATTCAACTGGATTTTTGTCCTTGGAAGAACAACAATGAGAATCATTCAACGGTGCTAAGACAAAATCATTAGCTGAAACCAGTTTTGGCGATGTCTTTGCCTCATCGGAGTTGTCCTCAAAAGGAAAGCAACCCGATTCCTTAGCATAGATAAAGCCGTCATTCTCAGCATTCTCATGTGAAGAATAGTTATACCGATCTGGATTTATTCCGAATATAAGTGCACCATCATCAGGGGGAAGTTGAGTAGCAATGGGGAAAGGTTGAGTAAATGAAGTTCCCTGCGTATCAGACAGGACATAAGGCATCTGATAATTTGAACTGCTATGAAGTAATGAATCTGCCTGTCCATCACAGTCCCTAATAACATTTTCAGAGGGACATCCATCATGGCCATCTTCAGCATGTACCTTCTTACAAACTGAATTAGCTACGATATTAGGGGTATCAGAACACACATCCGTGTTTATCATGGAAGTAGTAGAAGCACCTAGTTCTATGTAAGTCTTTGTCGGAAAGGAAATTCTCTCATGGTTATCCCTGCCAGTTAAAGATGGCATGAATTGTCCAGATGATTCTTGCCCAAGATCCAGTAAAGACAAGTCAGGTAGCTCCTTTGTGTTTAGTTGCCAATCTTTCTCAGCAAGGGTCCCCCAATCTAGAGCAAAATCATGTCCAAGAAACTTGTCACCCATTTCACAAGATACTTCTGGTATGGCATATGCGACTTCTTGAAATGCAGGACGATAATCTTCAGAACAGGGGATTGAAATGGACTCTTCAGTTGCTCCGCATTCTTGACTGGGATGTTCAGTTCTATTGATTGCGTTGTTTGAACGTTGAGATAAACTGGCAATGTTTGAAGCTTGACTGCATTCAGAAGCTTCCTCCAGCTCTGTTCTGTCTCCATCATCTTCACTACTTTGTTGTGCCTTTGAAGAAGAAGATGCTGCCGAGTGATTTGAATGGCTAACAAGGGGTGGACCTTGTAACTGTGAAAGTAACCCTGACGCCAAATACATATCCAATTTCTTTTTGACAGAAGAATTCCAATGATTTTTTATTGCATTGTCGCTTCTGATGGCATACGTATGCAATGGAAATCAGAATGAATAAAAATGCCAGAAGATATACTTGGTATGTAGATGATAGACATGTGAAAGCTCATATTTTTTTTTGTATAATAATAGAGTTAATGTTCCCCTAATGAATTGTATTCCTGTACCTCCCAGGTAAGAACTTTGTTAACTCTGCCCACTTGTTTCCATACATCTGATGGGCGCGAATCAAAGCCAATTCCTCATCTTGTGTCCAAGCTTCTTTATTTATGCCAGGATTAAGATGATTGTGCCACCTGCAAAATAAAAAATATCAATGAATAAAGCGCACTAGAGAGTCAAAAATTCAAGAAATGAATTTTCTCATGCCAGAGCAAGTCATGAAAATTGGAGAAACACGTTTTTAAGATGGTTTGGATATGTACATAAGAGACTTTTAGATGCATGAGTACAATGTGTAGAAAGTAGGGAATCATCAGTCACTCAAATTAAAAAAGGACCAAAAAGAATTGGAAAGAAACTATTAGAAAAGACATGTTATATCTAGAAATAAACGAAAATATAGCCCTCAACCGTAAATAATGGCGTGATATAATCCATATAGCCGACCCCACTTAGTGGGGAAAAGGGTTAGTTTGTTGTTGTTGTTTAGAGCAAGTCATGAGAATTTACAAATTGAAGTTTTTACCAGTGGAAAGTTATACATGAACATCAAGGTAAGAACCACCGTACCAAGAATTCCGCAAGCTTACCTTTCCCGACATTGTTTTCCAATACGTCCAGGAAGATGCTGTGCAATGGTAGACCACTTCTTTGGCCCATATTTATTCACCATTTCGATTATCATTTCATCCTCCTAACTTATAAAAAAGATTAATTTACACTGTGAATTTGTAATTAATGGATGCCACATCCAAAAAAAAAAGTTGCCCAACCTCTTTTGACCATGGTCCTTTAACAAGATCTGGATTAAGAACTTTCTGCCACCTGTGTAAGCACTGCACATCTGTTCGATCCTTGAAACACTCAGCTACAAATAACATTACAGCCATAGAATCGAAAGCCACTCAAAGAGTTAGATGTTGGGTTACTGATGGTCAAAATGGATGCACGACGGAATAGAAATTCAAAAGACTAGAATAATATAATACAATCAAAATGTACTAATGATGAGTACATAACCCATTAAAAGCCATAGTTTACAACACAAAGCCATTTTTGCAGCATTAATATATGTTGAAAGAGAAATAAAAAGATGCTTAGCTTGTCACTACTTGGGATGCTTAATCCAATTTATTTAGCCTGAAATTATCCAAAAATATTTTCTTTGCCAATTCCCAGTGAAATATAGACCAAATGACAGGACTGAATAAATGCATGTAGAAACAATAGAAAATCATCAAAAAGAAGCTCTTAATGGAAAAGTCAAAGTAATATACAGGCTTTCAGTCACGTAATAAGCTGCTCTCGTGGAAGTCATATTAAGTTTCGTTGTGCAAAAGAGTTCCTTCACTTGACCAGTCTTTTGAGAAATATAGTTGGAGAAACTAGACAATACCCACAAACTATTTGTAGCTACACAAGCAATAAATGAAAAGGTTCATATTTATACCAATCTTTTTCCAGTTTTTTCCTTTGAAGCGCTGAACAGCAATGCGTAATATCTCATCCTGTCAGAAAATAGAAAAACAGTTTAAAATGAAAAATTAAGGTTCAATGTCCCCATATGCGTGATTATTTAATCTGGGTAGAAAATATAAATGTGGTAAAGTAAAAACTAGCCCACGCTATTTCAATACTATACATTCACATTGCAAATGGAACACAAATGAACTTTTTACCAAGAAAAGCAGTATTCAGATACACTCCAAATTTAGGGTATTTTAATGTATTTCTTTATCAGCAGCAAAACAATCTACATCATACTTAAACTCAGGTTTATCACGCTGATTAAGTTTTACAACTGAAAAACATCCATAACTTTTAAGAAATTGTATTCAACTCTTGCCTTATTGATGGTGGCAGATTTTGTGCGTTTATGGAATCCTGTTTCAAATTTGGAAAGTGATTGGACATTCAAAACCATGATAAAATTGCAGTCCATCACACCTTTCAACTTAAAATCACAAATAGTCAAATAACACGGTATCACTATTCATCGACTTTGCTCTTCAAATATAAGGAAAATCACAATATTAACGGCCAAACAAGAGTTAGTAGCTTTTCAGAAATCTAAACCAACAGGTTAAAAACAGTGATTTAAAGAAAGTTCTCACAGAAAATTCCTACAAAATGATTCCTGACAAGAAGATAAGATAAAAGATATTAGTGTATTTGCTTTTCTATAGGAGCGAAGGTTCTAAAATATCCTTAAACATGCCAATGCATCCAAATGCGCAGGTTCAAAAAACTAAAATGCATTCATATAGTACTACATCTGGTATTCGTGCAGGAAAAAATTAAATATAGGAAAGGAAGAACAAAATAACAAGTTGCAGAAAATTTGCAATTGCAGAAAAGATTCCCAGTTAACCTCTTCGAGAGTCCACTGCCCTTTTGTGGAACGTCTTGTGGGGCCACTTGCCCTCCTGCACAAAATGCAAAATGTCACGTATAATAGTTTCCCAACTAAATGCTATTTTTTTTGTACAAACGAGAAAAATATTCAATTTTCTCGCATATTTAATACGGTAGTAATTTGTCTGCATTGTATGATTTAAAGGAAGGAAAAGAGGACATTCAGTTTCCAATCTAATAAAAGTCCAGTATCCCAATGCTTTGTGAAGCCAATGCCTACATTAGCAAAAGTACAAAATTTCCCTCAAAATGTAACTAGTTGATAAACACTACTACGATTAAAATACCCTGAAGGAACCACAAACATGTATTGCTTTTACCTCCTCAATGCAATCATCAACATCTCACATACTAAAGCAGAACCATAAAAGAACAATTAATAATCAGCATTCTACGTGCTTAAGAAGACACTTACCCATGTAAAGGTCGAGCTCTTTGTACACCATCTGGAAGCGTGTTCCTATTCCTATCACTTTCCATAATTACTTGAAAAACAGGCAAATCCGAATATGCCAAATCCCACAGGTTGGCAGTTTTCTCCAGAATATCTTCTCCAAATCATTATTTGCTACCCTAAAAAGAGGTTGGTGCTGTTCCAATCCAGAGTGAACTCAAAGGCTAAGAATGTAGGAATGAAAAGTCAGGATATATACAAGTATTATAATTGATATAGGAATGAAAAGTCAAGATAAAGATTAGTAAGCACTTCAGAAAACATCACTGTCTTCCTAATTCAGCATCTTATCAAGAATATCAAAGTTGGTAAATTCTTAAATATTTCAACGTCAGGGTATTGGGAGTTCGGGTAATTAATTATCCATTAGAATAAATTAAATAGCAACACATCCTTCTTTCAGTGACAGCTGTGTTCGCCTCTAGGAAATTGAACTTTATAACAACCTAATGACACTCACGATTTTATAAGCTAGAATTAGAAATTGAAATGAAAAGTTCAAATTTTCAAATACTACCTGCATGATTCTGACAACCAAGCACCCAATAAAATTCAAACTCCCAAAACTAAAAAGTTAGCAATGCATTATTTCCAAATAGGGGACGGCCTAAGTTTGCAGGGGGAAGCCACCTAAAATCAAAATTTGCTATCACATGCCCACAATTTTAACTTGATTGATGATGTATGATATACTGTTGTTCGGGTGGTACTGTTTAATAAGAAATGGCTAAGTGTATAGAAAACGAAAACAGGACAAAGTTTAAAGTTGAGGCTAGTATTTGATACTATATCTGCAAGATGCAATTGTACCGTTACAAAGTGCTTATGGTTCTGACAATCGCCTCTAAGATACAACGACTTTACAAGTTCGACTTAGGATTTGATAATACCCACTCAACATAACTCTTTCAAACTCAGAGAAAGTGACTGGTTCTGAAGCAAAAGAAAAGAAACAACTGGATAATCTCAATTCCCAAAAACTCAACTGAAGCAAAAATAGATGCAACAACAAAGCTACAGCCCAAGAAAAAAAGATTAAACAGTACAATTTTCATTGATAAAAATATGGAAAACAATCTCCAATTTCAAATTAAAATGTTATGCCTAATTAGGGTTCCGATCGTGAAATTCTCGAGTCTCCTAATAAAAACCCAGCTATAACATTCAATAGAAAAACAAAAAAGGAAATTCAAGAAATCTGAAAAAAAATAATTTACGTCACTGCCAATAGGAATTCAGAAACCTACCGAACTCAGCTTGACGAATTTCAATCCATCAACAGAACTACTCTAATCCAACCCGATCGCTTCGACGGTCATTTGCAGATCCTTAAGCGAACTTCTTCGTATCTTTATGCTAATTCATACAGCAAACAGGAAAAGAAAAAGAGAAAAAGGATCTGCAATTGCAATTTCAGGTTGAAATTTGAAGAAGAACCGAAAGGGGGAATTTCAGAGCGGATGCTAGAGTGTTTTGAGTGAGAATTAATGCGTGAACTGTGTGTTTCTAGAGAGAAGAGTAAAATTGAAAAAAACGGTCCGAGAAATTCAAATAAGGAAGAGGGAGGAGAATTTCCAAACCCTGACGGTAAAGATCGAACAACTTTTTTTCGTATCAACGGCTGAGATAGTGCCACGAATCAGTATCCGCCTTCTACGTGGAGTCTTTTTCAAATGTTTAATCGGTATAATTTTCACCCAATAGCATTTACAAATTACAATCAACTAATTTCTATATGGAACAAAAGAGAACTTAACTTAGGTGTAATATATAACATTGGTTTTAAAAAAGAAAGTATAATATAACATTAACTAACATATCGGTTTATATATTTTAACTTGGGAAATTTTTAACTTTGTGTCTCATGAAAAATGCACACTATTGACCGATATTCATCAACACAAGCATTTACATGGAAACAGAATAAGTATACTCAATTTACCCAATATTTTCTCATTATAAAATAAGTATACTTGTAATTTATATATTTTTTATTACTAATTAATAATTGATATTAAACTTAAATTTTATTTTAATTCAAATAGCATGGTTATTTTTTAATTAACAATCTCCTATGAAAATTTACATTTATGATATTATTATTAATATATAGTTTATTTTACTTATATTGTTTTAAAGATTTTTTTTTTAAAAATACAAATTATGGGAGGGAAGGGAGCTAGGTAGGAATCAACATAAGCACATACCTAAGTGTTACAAACTTCTTACCATTAGGCCATCAAGCGATTCCAATTTACTTATAATTTTTACTAAATTTAAATATCAAGTATTAGAAAGATATTTCTATTAGTATTTTGTTAAATATATACTAGTACATTATATTTCATTATAAAAATATTATAAGTGAGTTATGATTTAGGCATAGGTGTTCGGGTCAAAATCGTGTGTACAAACAAGCAGATAGGTTCAAGGCAACATGAAATGACGCGGTTAAATTGTTTGACTTTTTGTGTTGTTATTGTTAGAGTTGTTAAAATTAGCTTATCCGGTTAGATCGGATCGCCTAACCAATTTTAAAACTGGACTGAACCTTAATTTCACAAGCCTAAAAAAGATCTAGCGCCTAGATGGCCCACCCGTTCGATCAAGTAATGCATAATTTATTTTATAATATTATGTATGATTTGAATAGTAATAATTTTTATTTAAATATGCTTCATAAAGTATTTTTTTGTTTTTAATAATTTGAAATTATGGCCAATTTAACCCGATAGCATAGACGGGTCCACACTCCCCATTATGGGGCACGTGCCCCCATAGTTTTATTTTTTTAATTTTTTCTTATAGCTTTTTTTTCTTTTTTTAATAGTTTTATTAAATTTTATTTTTAAGAAATATATATTAATTAGGTCAAAAGAAAGCAAAATGTGCCCCCATTAATTATTTTTGATGTAGTTTACTATCGTATTAATTTTGTGCCCCCCTCGTAGAAAATTTCTGGATCCGTCCCTGCTCGATAGCCCGTGATGGTATGATCGATTACATTCGTTTGTCTATTGGGTTGTCCAATCATTTTGATATCTCTAGTTATTGAGTTGCTTTTTGTGATATTTTTTAGCATGATGATTGACTTTTAGAAAATTATATGTGTAAATATAATTTTCAGGTGAAAATTAACTTATACTACCTATGTAACCAATGTTATAAAAATTATTCAAAATTTGAAAATACACAGGTTAGTACGAGTCGAATGCAGGTTACATGTGAATAAATAGATCGAGTTTGATTTGTTAAATTTGACACAAATAATTAAATATGACGAGTTCAACTTGACAAATTTATTTTAGGATTGTGCATCACTCCCCGAATCCAAACCCACACTCAAGCTGGACCTGAATTAGGAGCCATAGCTAAACATCAATACATGCCAAAGACATTTGTTGGTTTTAATTAGTTCCACACTTTTTGGTAAGAGATTAATGTATCCAATAGAGTTTCACAATATAAGTTTTCATTCTTTTGAAAAACCGCTACAAATTGCTGATGAAAATTTAATAAAAGAATTACAAATATTTATACCCTCAAAAAATTCACTTCTGGCATGGTTTGGTCAGGACGCCCATTTTAAATTTAAGTAGCAACAAAGCCCAATGGGGAACTCAAAAGTAAACCATATAAACTATAAATTGTTTTTTATAAAAAATAAATCTTAATAAAAAGAAATTAGGGCCCAGGTTGACCCTCTTGTCTCGGATCTTGATATCCTTCAACTCTATCCATCATGCATGTTGGGGATTGTAATTTCCTCAAAACAGCCCCCATGGGCTTAGCCGAGTTGATACTCGGGTGGTAGATTTGCTACAAAAATTCGTTCTCTTAAAATATTGGAATAAGTTTCTTCTCCATTTTAAAGTTAGAACACTCTTGAAGATGCTCTTATTGCAACTATATTTAAGAGGTGTAAAGTGATTTAATAAAACTCAGGAAAAAATAGTCCGTTGAAAGTAATTGGAAAATTTTTGTTCACTAGAAATAAAAATAAGAACTAGTTCTAAACCAAACTAGGTCATATGGCTTCAAGTATTCATTGATCGGCAAAAACCATTATATGAAGTACAATAAACACTTTTAACATTTATAAATGCAATAAAAATCAAGCATAAATATTTCATTTTTTGAAAATCAAGTAAGTCAATTACAAAATTTACAACAAAAATAACATAATAAATGCTCTAAATCTTCCTCTGCGTAACTACCTTCGGATCTTCCTCGAATCTTCTTACGGATTTTTTTTAGGGTCTTCTTTTGGGTCTTCCTTTGAGTCTTCTTCTGGGTCTTCCTTTGAGTTTTCCTCTGAATTTTCATTGGGTCGGGTTATTCTTTCAGATCTTACTTTGGATCTTCCTCCGAATTTTCTACTACATCTTCTTCTGAGTCTTCCGGATCTTCTTCTGGGTCTTCCTCGGGTTTTCTTTGGTCCTCTTAGGATCTTCCTGGGTTCTTAGGTCTTCCTCCTGATCTTCCTCTAGGTCTTCCTTACAGATTTTCTTCTAGACTCTCCGGATCCTCCTCGGCCCTCTTCCTGTCGGATTCTGATTTTACGACTCACTAACAACTATATTACTTGATAAAAGATCAATATTTACGCATAAAACACCGATTTCCTTACATAAAGCATCAATGTTTACAACATAAAACATCGACTTCCTTACATAAAGGATCAATATTCTTGCATAAACTATTGAAGCTCCATACGTACATCTCTCTCGTCATTTTTATACAAAGAAACGGCGGTCGACAACACCTTCAACCAAATACCAAACCTACCAACTCCTTAAACCTCCCAATCTTCACAAAAAATCTATAACTTGGCAAACAGAACATATCCATATCTCGGTTAATTTTCCTTCACAAATAGCTTCCAGATAAACGATCGATAACAACTATGTATGATGCAAAAGCATATATATTAGTCGGATCAGCGCCTACACACAAAAATCATAGATTGGATTATCAACAAAAGCGTAGGTCAATTGATTTTGTGAATTTGAGATTCGAAGAAACAGAAAAAAAGAGCAGAATTAAGAGATAACATTAGAAAGCAGAGCAAAATTCATACCTATATATTTCAGTTTGTGAAGTATCGGTCTTCTCTCTAGAAGATCTGAATGGATGGAGGCGTTAGAGATAAGACTGTATATATAGATGAATGACGTGTTTTAGGGTTACGTCCGATAAAACCTAAATAAAATAGGATATTAGTTGAGCCGATGTGGCGCTGACAAAGGACCTGTAAAAAGGTTCTGTTCTGGAAAATTCTTACGCTCCCATTAGATTTTTACCTTTTTTTTTTTTACCATAACAGGGGCACGTTGTCCTTTTGTGTTTTCGAAGCATCTGAATTTATAGTCACTGATTTTATACCATAAGGAAAATTATTTAAAAAGAAATCATAAATTGTCATCCTTATAAAAGTTGTACATTTTATTACGACTAATATCATAATCAATACATGGTAAATTTGGAAAAATAATGGGTATAAAGGTAATGAATTTTCACCTAAAGGTAATGAATTTTCACCTAAATCAATATCAAAATCTAAACAAAAGAACGAGCACGGAATTATGATTCTATTTCTGATACAAAGTCAAAGGTGACGTGTTACTTTTTAATGTAAAAATTTAACTATTTTCTAAACCAATCTGTGGAAATTATTAATGAAAATAATCTTTCCATAATACGAAATCTATATATATATATATATATAATAGCAGAAGTCCGAAACAATAATTTTCCCGCTTTTTTACTTCTTATATTAGGAAATAATTGAAACATTACAAATGGTAATTATTATAAATGCTTAGATTAGAAAAATATCATAAGAAAATTATTGTAATTAGATAAATTAGGAAAATATTTTAAGAAAAGATTGCAAATGGTATTCCTACTTTATATGTATATAAATTAGGAAAATTTCATTAATGGTATTCTTATTTTTGTATGTATAAAAATTAGGAAAATTTTATAAATTGTATTCTTATTTTATACCAAAAATGAGTCTATACTATCAATTCTATCTATATATAATATATAAATATATAAAAGTTATAAATAGTTTTCACTATAATAATATTATATCATTGTACGTCAGTTCTGTTCATATATATACAATGATTATTTTGATTGTATACATCATATCTTCATCAAGTATATTATTATTTGTTTCAATGGTGTCATTACTTTTTTGTACAATGTAATATTAAGTAATCAAGTTTTAAATACTAATGACTATTCAAGTTTTCTTAAATTATTTAATAATAGTTAAAATAGACGAATTGTGATTTTATATATCTTTCACCATTGAATTAACAATTGATTTTGTATTCAAAAAATTTTTGGCAGCTTATTATTTATGCAACATCCTCTTATAGTTATACAACTTAAATTGCACATAGAGAGACACTTTGATATTGTTGATCGTAAATTCCTAGCATAACCACCAAATATGGCTTCATCTTACGTTCCCCTCTATTTCCGTATTCATCAAATGTCTTATTATTAAAATAAAGTAATAAACACCAGCTCATGTTAATAGATAGTTTCAGTATAAACCAATAAAATAAAATAATAATACACGTGAATAATAAAAAATATGATTCATGTGAATAATAAAAATAATAATACACGTGCAACGCACGTGCGGGATTACTAGTAATATTAAAGCTCAAAGTAAACTTTGATTAGGTCTCCATCTTAAGGATGGTCTTTCTTATGTTGTTGTTGCTTCGTCTCTCCTCTCATTCTTTTTCTCTCCCTTGTATCCTTTATCTCTTTCTTCTACCCCACCAGATCTCTATTGTTTTCAATTCCCCACGCTAACAAAAATGATACTTTTCAACAAAAAAAATGATGATACTTTTGAGATATGAATAATATGATACTTTTGTGATGGACATCAATACTTAAATATTTCAAATTATGTGAAATAAAAAGTGATACTTATTTCCGAGAACATACCTTTGAGTGTTAAATAACAACTAATAATTATACTTTTCATGTAAAATGTAATATGAGGAAATATATAATACTTTTCAAGTAAAAATATTACTAAATTATGATAAAATGTAAATGGATACTATGACATTTTTGTACATTGCCATTACATACTTAAGTAGAGATGTCAATTTGAGTCATCGGTAGAATGACAATTTCCTCTAAACACGATAGATGGGTATGGGTATTTTTGGGTATGGATACTCTATCCAATACTCGATTAAATAATATTATATAATATATACATATATTTATTTACCTATCTATTTATTTATATTTAAAAACAATTTTTTTTCCAAAGTTCCAATCAAAAATCCACTAACCCACGTGCTTTGAATTTTCTAATATTTTGTTATTATTCTATAATATTTAGTCGCTAATCCTTATTTTTATTATTTTTTCTTATTTTTCTCTTAATAATATAGTAAATATCCATTACTTTATTGAAATAACTCAAATTTGAGAAAATACTGATAATAGGTTATGGATAAGAAATGGATACCAATCATCCGCTGGGTGTAAGTATGGGTATAAAAATTAAGTACCCAATGGGGATGCAGATGGTGGAGAGAATCCTATTCGAACCATACCATCCCTAGTCATCAAGTTGATAAATGCCACCACGCCCATGTAATGCCCTAGTGAACTGGCGAGAACTCAGCGAATCAAATATTATCAAATATTTGATTCGTCGAGTCCCCCATTGTCTCGTAAAAGAGATCAGAATTCAAACACACATCATCTACTGGGAAGGATCGAACCATGGGAACGAATATACAGGGCTGTCACCTTCTTTATCAGATCTTCCAATCTTTTCGCAATTACAGTTCAATACTTGAGAAAAAAAAATCTTGCCCAATTCCCAAACCAGGTTTTATTAAATCTAATTATGTTTGATACAAACGTCCAATTTAACTTGTGCACCAACCATATCACATGACGAACAAATTTACCCTGCCCAGTGATTAAGTTAGCCAGGTTAATAAGATTTCCCAGTCTGTGAGTCTGCTAACAAAATGTGTTACTGCCACCAACTTATCCATTGGTTAATATGAACTACAATACCAATTCCATTTTCAATCTCTCCCCTCGAACAAATATGCGCTCGTAAACAAACCAAAACCCATTCAAAAACAGGCAGTAAATAGATATAATGCTAGATTTTAAAGATCTCCAGAATAAACAGGGCCCGAAAATTATGTTAGGATTGCTGTAAATAAAATATTAAGTTTAACACTAATCGCAACAATATAGATAGAGCACAAAATTGATTGTGTTGGACAAAAAGGTGAGCAGGTCTCATGCTGCCCCGACTTTCTGAACCTTATTAGAGCGATTGGCGGAGTCATTTTCCCTAGAACGAGAATGCTTCCCACCAAAATGCCTACCACCTCTGTTGTGCCTTCCTCCCCTATAAAACATTATCCGTTAGGCAATCAAAACAAAATAAAAAAGGGATATTAACAACAAAACCCTTCAGGATTGGGCTACTTACAGAAAACACGGAGATGTTTCAAAATTACAAAAACACTCAGGTCCTAAATTTAAGGAGGTAAATATAATATTTCTATAACTATTGGGGAGTTTAGTCAAACCACTCTTTCGCAATTTTCAAAAACCTCTTGGTCTTTTTGTAAATCTAAAAAAATTACTGCATTTAAAAAGTGTGGCTGATATTCATACCTTCCGCGGTTGCTCTTGTAATTATCACGATACTTTTCCTGACTATTACGAAGTAAACTCCAGTATTCCTTCTCCGCTTCACCTGAATTCCAACAATTTTTGACAAGGGTGAGATTTGACAATTATATGTTACAGCAACCAAATAGCACATGTTGGTAAAAATTATAGACCAAATCATAATCAAAACATAGATTTAAACATAAGCTGATCACTACATACAAAATCAATATATATATATATATATATGTATATATATGTATAGGATTTGGTTCAAATGAGACCACCATCCCTAGGTGAGACAATGTGGACTTATCTTATCCATTGATCTTAAAAAATGAAGGGATGTGATTAATTCAGTTTTTTTAATTATTTCCTAATTTTCGCTGGTTTTAAGGATAAGATTGTAATTTTGTAATTCAAATTAGTGGTCCAAGCGAATTTTATGGGTTGAAATTGACACTGCCGGATTTTGTGGCGGAATTTAAAAACCTGTTTTCTTTCCAAATATTTTTATTTTACAGCATAGTTAGGGTTCTTCTACTGCATAATTAGACATCAAATAATGCATATTTAGTTATTTTGTTGGCACTTTGTTTTACGAAAACAAGACATAATTGAATATAACGTCTTTGCATATGTAGTTATACTACACTGCATAAATAGGTTCAATATAATGTATATTTAGTTATGAAAATGGGATGTTGCTTTTGGAAATTATAAAAATGGGATGTTACATAATGTATTGCATATTTAGTTATTCTACAATACATAGATAGTTTCTAGATAATACATAGTTAGTTGATTTTGTTGCATAGTTTATGACGTCTTGCATAGTTGGATATATTGTACTACATATTAGTTTTTTTACGCTGCATAGATAGTTTTCAAATAATGCATATTTAGTTGAGTTTTGTTGCATATTTAGTTTTCGAACTCACTTTCGTTATTTCTCTGTAATATTGCACCGATTTTTCTTGTTTTTTCTCTCGTAATTTTCATGAACTGTAATTTTTGAGTTCTTCACGTTTTTTTTTTTTTCTTTATTTGGGGTAATGGAGGAATGAGAGAGAGAGAGAGACGTGAGATTGGGGAAATTGGGAGATGTATGAGAGAGAGAGAGATTTGATTCCATTTTTGTAACTAACTTGTTATGTTATTTTACCCTACTACCATTATATTGATTAAATTTAATATTTTAATATATTTTTTATCCATTAAATCATACCCATTGATTAATAGTGGGGGATGGTTGAGATTAGTCCATTGTGTCTCACCTAGAGACATGGTCTCACTTGATCCCTCTCTCTCTCTCTCTCTCTATATATATATATATATATATATATATATATATCAAGCAATATGTCACTGATAGTAAGCACACAACTCGACATCTCCACTGAAAACATTGTTAAGTGGGACGGGCTGAAATAAGATTCATTGTATTAAATGATACCAAGGTAACAAATCAATTTCTTAAGTATACATTTTAAATCAAATAAAAGGGGATAATTATGTTAAACCCCTTCAGGTTTGGACTAAATACAAAAAAAAAAAGAGATTTTTTGAAGTTTTAAAAAAAAAAAAAATTCCTTGAGGTTTATTTTGTCTTAAGTTTAAGGGGTTAATTGTTAGAGGTATCAATTTAAGACCCGACACGCAAACCCGACACGAACCTAACACAAAATTAATGGGTATGGGTCCAGGCTTCGTGGGTTTGGGTCGAAATTGGGTCGGACCCGACTAACCTGTCAATTAAATAGGTCGGGTCCGGGTCAACCTACTATGACCCGTTTAACCCGTTTGTGAATTAAAAAAAAAAAGTAAATAACTAATTGTAAGAAAAAACAACAAACAATACATATCTTTAAAACTCAAATGATAAAATCTCCTTAATTATGTATTTGTTATTATTATGCATGTCTTTTTGAATACTGTCCTCAAAATATGATTAGTATGTTATGTTATTTATGCAATTATGTTATTTCTTTTTGTATGTTGTGAATTGTAATATTGTTTATTGATCGAATAGTGTATGATAGTGATTGATTTTGAAAAAAATAAATTTATTCAGTTAAAACTATTAAATGTATATTAAAATAATTTTATTAGACGGGTTAAATGGGTCGGGCGGCTCAGGCCCGGGTTACCTGTGAAATAAGCAGGTCAGGTCCGGGTTCAAGATTCTGACACGAATAATTAAACAGGTCGGGTCCGGTCGATCATTTGTTTTACACGCGAACCTGCGAACCCGGACCCAACCCAAATTGACACCCCTAGTAATTGTAATACTTCTATGAATGTTATGGGGATCTATGAAATGTTTTTTGCATATAAATGGGGAGATGTAAGATGGAATCAAACTTCAATGGGGTTTCTGTAATTTTCAAAAAAACTCTGGATTTTACTGTAATTAGCCCAAACCTCAGGAGTTTTATTGTAATTATCCCAACAAAAAAAAATAGAGATCAGGCAAGGGAATGTTACAAACCAGTCACAGGATCCAGAGCGGCAATGAAATTTTTCACAATCAGACCACCCTCCTCAGCAAGCACAGCAGCAGCACGAGCTTTCTGAGCAGCTCCAGCATCTTCAAACCTTACATAACCAGAGTCTGATCCAAAGTTGAAATCAATGAACTACACAGAAGACACAAGAAAACCATCCAAAAATATTAGAGGAATGTTTACGAAGTAGATGCACAAAACAAGAAAAATTAATTTCCAGACTGCCCTTACAGAGAGGATTCAATAACAAATTCAAGTATATAATAATATTACACCATGACCCTCTCGCCCAACACCAATAGTTTAAACATAGATGCAATAAAGGACTGAAAGAAAAGCATTAAAAACATCGAAAAACTATAGTTGTGATATTTGGTGTATTTTCTTTTGGTGGAAAGCCTCATTTTTTTCGTCCACAACAGGTTAACAAATAACATTAGTGCACCAATAAGCTCTCCACTTTGGACTAGAATATATGGCATAAGATTGATAATATATTTAGCCTGTCCTTGAAACTGCCCAAAGTTTTTATTTGGCTCCACTGAAAAATTACAATGCATGGAGAAAAAAATTGTGATTGATATACCTTAACAGTGCCAAACTTCTGGAAAATACTTTTTAGGTCCTCTCTTAAAACAACATCTTTGTTGTCTTTGTAGGCCTCAATAGTTCTTTTTTGTTCACCGGGTCCTTGGTCATCCTTCTCATTCGGGATGTCTGGAGATTTCTCTGTATCTCCAGATTCCTTAGCTTCACTTTCTGCACCAGCCTTATCTGATTCCTTTTCTTCACTCTCCTCAGCATTCTCCACATGACTCTTCGTGTCTGTACCATCTTCCGAAACCTCTAGTTTGGTTTCTTCAGAACTAACTTGCATTTTATCTTGTTCTCCATCTTTCTTAGAGACGTTAGCATTATCACTCATTGACTCCTTATTAACATTTTGTTCGGAAGAATCTTCAGCAGAGATTTTCTTCAATTTGAATGCAACAATTAAGCCTTTGGGATATCTGCCACAATCATAGCTACCAGATTAATCCAAAAAGATTTGAGTAACACAAGGAATATTACTGTAAATGATTATATATAACACTCACTCAGGTTCAGCATTAGTCTTTTCTTTGCGGTTTGAACCTACTTGGGGCGCGTCTTCGTAGCTTCTTCCTCTTGCTTAGCTCTTTCTGCATCAAACTCCACCCTGGATCGAGGAGGCAAAAAAAAAGGCATAATTGAAGAGCTATCATAAATCAAGAGTTGCACATTTGCAATTAGGAGATAATTCAAGCTTAATAAAATTGGAGACCCAACAATGTTAAAGGAAATCACAACTACAGAAGTGAAACAGAAAATAATAACCAGTTAATTTTTCGTTGAAATGTGATGGAAATGATCATTATATAATCATTTACACTATCCATTACATAACATAGTGTGACTCATTTTTAAATTAGCATAGCACGTATACACAAATCAAGTCAGTCCAACCCTTTAGGTCGTGTATAAGTTTTTGGAGTACAACAAATTTACTACAAAAGCATGAAAACACCGAATACCATGTTCTGAAAAGGATAACCACAAAAAGAATGGCATTCATATATGCAGTGCATTTCCTTGGAATACTTAGGTCTGAACACAACATGTTACTGATCCTGAAACCACATATTACTGAAGAAAATGAGGAAACTGATGAACAGTATAAAACAGTAAGTTATGCACGTCATGCAACCCCCCTATAACATATAACATAAGGAAAATCTTACTTGAGGAAAGTTTTTCTCCCTCCCATCAAAAGAAACAGGAAATAAATGTTTATTGTCCACACATTATATGGAAATGTCACGCCAAATCTAAATCTGACAATGCAGGGACACTTTCCAAACATAGAAACAGAGTTCAAGAAGGTGAACATATGCAGAAAACAACACCAAAGAAGAAGCATATGCTTAGACATTCGTGTACTTACTTTGGTTTCAGTTCTAAGTCAACTCCTGAATAACTCAAGGTTTGCTTCAAAACATTTGCAGCATCCTCCTCACTGGAAAACTCAATCAGGGCTGTGCCACAAAACACCCTGTTGTCAGCTGCATGTCGAGGCAGCCTCACACTATTAACCTAGCATAAAAAATAGAAGCTAAGTTATGATAATTCGTGAAAGGTTATATGCTTACTAAGCCAAAATTTCAAGACCTTGAGTTGCAATGCTACAAAATAATTTCGAAGTTCTATTGAAGCTTTATAAACGCTATGCTAATGGCATGTTAAACTGTCAATTTACATGTAGCATGGAATCCTACTCCCCGAACAAAAAAAAAAACAAAGTCTCCTTTTCCTTCATCCAAATCATAGCCTGATTGCACAGGGTTAACATTGTATAAGCGTTTACATGATTCTCTACAGATTTCATGTAGATATATTAGCAACCATGTTTTGAGCAAACCAAAGCACTCTGAGCTGCAAATTAGCAACATAGCCAATGAGTCAGTCACGAGGTATACCTTAGCGTACTGGCTAAAAAAGGATTCTACATCTTCAAGCTTGACATCATATTCCAGGGGCGAGGCAGCAATTGTTCTGTCATCGCATTGCTTAATGGCCTCCTCTGGCTTTGGAAGCTCAGTAACTCTACCAACCTTCTTCCCTTAGAAAAGAAGAAAAAGAAGAGGCAACTATTTAGTAAACAAAAATTTTATGTCAAAGCAATAACCATTCTCGATTTTTGACACTCACCATCTTCAGAAATCCTAAGAAAAGTAGAAGTCCTCAGAGTTTCAGCCACAGCCTCAATGGTGTCCTCTGGTACATCTTCTGGTTTCACATCTCCCAAACCCAAGTGACCCCTCATCCGAGAAAATGAGGATATCAACCCCAAACTTACCACTAGAGTCTAGTTAAGAAAGCAATTTTATGAGACACTTAACCATAGAAACCACATTAATTTTTCAAGTTTTAGACCAAAAGTTAAAACAGAGGTTGTTTAACTTGATATCAAAGTTCAAAATAAATTTCTCATGTTCTTTAAACTTTTAGCTTCTAATCTAAAAAGCAAAAAGCAAAAAGCAAAAGAGAACAAAAATCAAGAAAAAAACAAAAAAAAAAAAAAACAAGCAAACACAAAGTTCTACCATGAAACCAAAAAATTCAAGGTATGGGCACTGAGCATGCTACGAGCGCAATTTAACGGCAGAAATAACACTTGCATTCGTTTGGCAAACAAAACAAAGTAAAAGAAGAAAACTCATGCCTCTTTAAGATCACCAAATAGAATAAACATGCAAAATCAACTGTACGCGCGTGTGACTAAGCAACATAAATGTTAAAAAAGGATACTTCCATCATCACTTTCGCTGATGGTGTTCTTCAGGAATTTATCTCTCGGAAGATTGCTGTCACTAAAATAGAACTCCACCTGAAAAAGTACATATTTGGCATTAAAACTCGAACATAACGGAAAACAACTCAAATCTCTTTCACCACCGATTTAAAGTTACTGAAAAAGAGATCTTATTATTATTACCTGGCGAATGACTTTCTTTGCTGTTTCTTCGTCCAATGATGGTGCCATGGTTGCAGCAGTCAGTTTAGGGAGACAAGGAAACTAGTATTCGTGAGTTTGAAAGAGACAAAGAATAGCGGTTTAGGGTTTTTGGAATTTGGGGGGTGGATGGTGATTTTAAAGGTCTTTTCAATTTTCCGGTAAAAAGACCAAATAACCACTGGCATCGCCCACTTCCCTTCTCACGTGGGTATAGTGGGTTAGTGGGCTTGAATATTGTGGTTCACTATTTTTATTTGTAATTTAGTAAAAACTTGTGAGGAAATTGCATTTTTGGTCCATAAGAAAGGGGTTCAAATACTTCTAGTCTCGTGCTAGCTTTTTTGGTCCCAACAAATTTATTTAATAATTTAATCTCATATGAATCATAAATTTACAATTTTATCTCAAAACTAACGGAAAACTCAACTGTCGTTAATTCATTTCTACGTGACGAAAAATGCATTTATCCCAAAGTTAATCAAATAAAAGAAAAATAAATTGAAAAATTTGAAAGCATTGTCTAACAATTTATTAAAAAAAAGTTATGAAAAATCCAAAATTATGAAAAAATATAATCTAAAACTTAAAAAGTACAAAATCTGATAATTTGTTTAAAAAACCAGAAAATCTTTTTAGAATTTTGAATTTGTTTTTAAACATTCTGGAAATTTACTATATTCAGATTTTAATATCTCAATTTTCTCAAATAATTTTATTTTTGTAAGATTTTATATTTTTTTACCCTTTTTTGGATTTTATAAAAAATCAGAATTTTTGGTAAATTTTTTTCAAAAGTCTTCAACATTTTTTAGGTTTTTATACCAATTTTCATAATATAAACAATTTTCCAGATTTTGAATATTTGAAGTAATTTTCAAATTTTTAAAGCAAGTTTTAGTTTTGTAAACAAAATTTCAATTTTTTATAAAATCATTTAGTATTGTACAAAATAACTTTTTGAAAATAATTTTGAGTTTTTTATTTTATAATTTTAAAATATTTTAAATAAATTTCAAATGTTTAAAAAAAGTGTATAGTTTTTTTTATAATAAGTTTCATACTTATTTTTTTGTAATTTTGGGATTTTAGAATAACATCATTTGTTTTTTGTTAAAAAATTATCGTGTTTTTTATATTTTAATTTTTTGATTTTTTAAATAATTTTGTGAATTTTTTATAAGTTTTTAATAAATTACAAATAATTTTAAATTTTATTGAAATAATTTTCAAAATTATTAGACAATTTTTCAGATTTTTCAAATAATTGTTTTCTTTTGTTTTTTTAATTAATTTTTGGATATATGCACTTTTGGTCCCGTAAGAATAGTATCAACGGTCGGTTATGTTTCCGCTAGTTTTGGGATTAAAATTGCAATCTTTGGAATCGTATGGGACTAAATGTACTAAACAAAATGAGTTGGGATGAAATAAAAAAATTGGGGGACTAAAAGTGCTTAATCCCTTTTCATATGGGATCAAAAGTGCAATTTCCTCAAAACTTGTTTAATTATATTTTATGTTTCATGTTTTATTATTAAACTAGAGTAACACCCTTGTGTTACATAGGATTTGTCTAAAGATAAAATTTTAGTATCACGTACAAATTTTAAATATAGTATTGATAAAATTATTGTTTTTTGTATTATGTGTTATCTCTTAAATTTGTGGTCTTTTAAATTCAAAAAATATATATTGTGAATAAGGTGGTTACTGCGGTTCCAAACCGCTTGCCAGGTTCCTCATTTTGAGGAATCGAACCGAACCATTGCCTCTGCGGTTCGGTTTCAAAATCGGGAATCGCGGTTCTGGGCGGAACCCAGGTTGCCTCCATAGTTACAGTTCCGGTTTTAACCGAACCGATTTGTTTATATTTTGATAATTTTTTTTTTTTAAATAGTTTATCAATTTCGTTAAAATAAAGAAAAAAACTTGCACTTAATATTCAATAAAGTTTTATACTTAATATTAATAATAATATTAAACTATCTATATATATTATTAGAGTATAGAAGAATCAAAGTTCACGTAGTTCGAATACAACATTTGGTCTAAAACGTGTCTCATGTAGTTACGAAAATAAAACATCATAATAAATATTTAACATTTCTCCTAACATGCATTTACCAAAACAAGATTATTGGTTTTAACCTTAAAATAAACGGTTCCATCGCGGTTCCACCTACGGTTCTAACCGACGATTAAAACTGCCGGTTCCACGGTTTTTGAGACCTAGGAACCGGAATCGGTCTACACGGTTCCAGTTCCGGTTTTGAAACCGTTGACCACGGTTCCGGTTCCGATTTGGAACCCGGTTTCGGTTCCATTTGGCCAACCCTAATTGTGAACTAACAGAGTATTTTTCAATAAAAATATCTTCGGATTGAATTAATCAACATCAATTTTTCTAAACTAATTGTGAGGATTTTTTTTGCTTTTGGGATTATATTTTATCTTCTACAATCTTGATTAAATTTGTTATCGCTTAAATTTATTATCTTTTAATTTTGTAAATAGGTTTACTACATAAATAAATGTGAAGCCACCATATGGAATTGGTCGGATGAGAAGTTGACAAATGTCCAAAGATTAATGAGTTGATGACATGCGTCAACTTTCTTTTTTCTTTTTGTATATAGGGTAGATTTAAACTTTTTAAATTCATATTTCATACTTTTAGGGTTCCATCTATTGAAATAAATTCCTAGGATTTTCGTAAGAGGCTTATATTATGCGAATACACATATTATTATATTCTATTTGAATAATAGAATATTCGAATAATATTATATAATTATATTTATACAAATCATCCATGCATAATATGTATACAGGTATATATTTATTCATGTAAATCAATATATAATAAACATGTTGGGATAAAATTTAATTTGATCCAAATAATATTAGGCTTGAAGAATATTTTGAGTAGAAAATTAAAAAAACCCGTTAAATTTTAGATCCCAAGAAGCACAATTTGTTGAAGTTCTCTAGAAATGTTTTGAGAAAAGTATATATCTAGATACTTATTAGAAAAGAAAAGTTCTAGATTGATAAGGGTCTTTTTATGCATGTTTTATGTGTATATTTGAGTAGAATTCGAGTTATTTTATTGTTAGTTTTGTAAATTTTTGATTGTACATAGTTCATATTACTCCCGAGGTGATTTTATTGATGTAGATTGACCATTCGGGGCTAATTTTGGTGAATTTGGACCATGGATTCATGTCAAAACATACCGGGAGTTTAAGGATGCAAAAACGCTCGAAATTCCAAGCCAAACGCGTCATTTCGGGGCCTTTTTGGTCCAACACGGGCGGGGTGGGGTGTCGGGCAACACGGCGTGTTCACGGAGCCAAAAACTCGAATTTTTGCACAAAATGACCTCCAACACGGCCTGGCCGTGTTCATTTCCAACACGTGTCCAGAACACGCCTGGCCGTGTTGGGAAGCACGACCATGTCAGCCGAGTCCCCTGTGTGATAAAAACAAGACGGCCCCGGCCGTTCGGGCGACACGGGCGTGTCCAGGGACCTCTTTTGCAACTTTTCTTTGCGGAATTTGGGGAAAACTCACCAACCAACCCATTTTGGCCACTTTTGTATACTTTTAACACCCTATTTTTCTTGAAACATGTCTCCATGTCCCCTCCTCATCACTTGAATACAAGAATTCACCAACCAACAAGGAAAATGGGGTGATTGTTTAATAAAATAGAGTACTATCAATGTATTGGTTGCCTATAAAAGCAAGGGTTGAAATGGGAGATTCATTCATTAGATACTCAGTGAAATATTCATTGTATTCATTTCATTAAGTAGAATTGGGATCAAGGGGTCTTGGAGAAGAAAGATTGGGGCAATATTGGAGAAGAGGGCTTGGAGCAACATCATCAATCAAGAAAGAAGTCAATTGAGATTTTGAGAAAGATAAGTACACCATGTCCGCAATACTTAAATCTTCTTGTGTAATTTATTATTTGGTCAAAATCATGTGTAGCTAAACTCCTAGTGTTTGAATGTAATGAACTCTAGAATGGATTTGTGATTAAGGTGTGTATGTTTTTAATAAAATCTTCATATTTTTGTGTGATTCACTTATATTATGCTTCGTTCATTCGAATTGATATATGCGCAATATTGATTTGAAGTTTATTTTTCATCCGGGAAATCGAGAGATTCATGGTGAAATAGAACTATATAAGTGAAAAGAGTTGCATGCAATCCTAGATATAGACGACATAAATCTTCCGGATTAGGGTCAAACCTAATATGGGAATTCACAAATCGTTATAATGATGTCTTGGGGTTTTAACTAGAAAGAGATTTCAGTTAATCAACTTGAGATTAGAAGTTTTTCGCCTTGAGAAAGGGTTTAACTTAAATTGGGAATTTCTACGGTCCACAAGACATGAGATTTTATTAAAAGAGGTTGGTTTTTGCTTAAGGGCTTACGGTTGTATTTTTAACTTGTCAAATCACAAAAACATTCTAGAGGGATTTACATTCAAACACATTTCTATCTCTTGATTTCTTATTTTACAAATCTTCCTTCATTTTTACAATTTATAATTTGTTTTCCTTTTTCATCAAACAAAAAACTCTGAAAATTGTTAGATTAAATAACCAAAAGACGGTAATTATTAATACTTACAATCCTCGTGGGAATGACACTCGGTACTCAATAATCTATACTATAAAACGATAGGTGTACTTGCCTATGATTTTCTAAAGTAGCTTTTGAGCCATCATAGATAATTATAGTGTAGTAGATGTTTTGTTAGACTATTATGAATTGTAATCATTAGATCAAATTAAATCATATTATATGGTCTGAGAGTTTTCTTAATATGAATAGGGGTTGATACTAAGCCAAAATCTGGAAGAATCAAGAAGTTGTTTCTCATATCCCTCTAAAGAATATGTTTTTTATTCCAAATATCTAATCTTATATATTTGAATATATGTCCAAAAAGAATATATGTCAAAATACGAATACAATTAGAATAGATATCTGATTCAATTCGTTGAATTATATTGTTTTCAAATAATTAATTGGACAAGATTTATTTATGAATATATGTTTTTATATATATTAAATTAAATAACCAAAATTCCATTTTTTCTTATGAAAATCCGAATTCGACTATATAGATGATATTCAATTTGGCCACCTTTAATGCATCTGATGGTTAATGGCGAAATGCTCCATCAATAAAGTTGCGTTTGAAATCTGTCATCTTCAATTTCGGTCCCGATAATGGCGACGAAATAGTCCAGAGACGGGTGGGTCATGCTCCGTCGATGGGTCAAATGTCGACGACCGAAATGATAATCCCGTCACTAATATGTACTCGTACTTTGAGAACAGAATAAAGTGATCTCTAATACGATACCAATGCTCATCTGGGCTATGTTTGACCCTATTCAACTCATGCATGAAAATAACGTGTAAAGCGACATTAGTGCTGACTCCTTGTGTGTCTAGCCGCATCAAAAATCTAAAACAACAATTCAAGAACTACTAAAACACAACAATATCAACAACAAACAACTCATTGGGTATCGTGCCAATAATAGACCTCTTACTATATAAATTAATTTCGGCCTTCGTAGTTTGTAAAACCTCTCTCTTCCAAGACAACTAAAACACGATAAACATAATATGTATATATATAATGGGCACAATCGTGCCCCATAATAAACAAGCACGATCTTGCAGCACTATAAGGCAGTGCACAATCGTGCAGTTCTTAAAAGCACGGCACGATCGTGCAACATATTAAAGCAGCACGATTGTGCCCTCCCTTTAGGTGTTGCACAATCGTGCCCTGCAGAAAGTAAGGGCACGATCGTGCTACGTAGAATTGTATCCTTGATTATTCAAAGCAACACAATTGTGCCACCAGGAAATTCAACAGAGCACTATCGTGCCATATGGAACACATAGAAGAAAAATGAGAAAAATCCCAAACAAAGCCCTAAAAGTTCACAAAACTTCAAAATTATACAACAGTACCCACAACATACATGCTCACAACAACAAGAATATACCATACACATAATAATCAATACAAAAATACACAACAAGTGTTCAACCAAAAAATCCCTAAATTTTCAACTAAAAATTGCATATAAAATAGAAAAAAATATAAATTAACCAACCTGTGATGATGAAGCCGTGTTGCCGTCGTCAGATATGAAGTCGTCGTCGCTGTCATTGGATCTAAAGCTACCGCCACCGTCCTCGTCGAATCTACAGTTGTCGTCCTCATCCCATCCACCGTCAGTGGATCTGCCATTTCATCTCATTCTTCGTCTCGTAAAATTAATCTCTTTTATGTCATGGTGTATCGTGTGGGGTAAGAGTAGAGAGAATGATAGGCATATAGGGGCATAATTTGAAATATGAATGGGAAATGGGAAAAGGACAACTTATATGTATAGGACGCGATCATGCTCGTCTATTTGAATTCCAAGGACACGATTGTGCCATCTATTTGTATTTGAGAAAAACGATCATGTCCGTCTATTTGTACTCCAAGGGCACGATCATACCGTTTCTTCGTATCCCATGTCCGTCATTTTCCATTCCATTTTAATAAGGGTATGTTAGTCTTTGTGGGTAAAAATGTTATTGTTTATAAAATTGGGTATAAAAGTTGTTCTACTATCCATATTGGGTATAAAAAATGACTAATATGCAAGCATACATTCCATGCTACATTGCAATACCTCGCTCCTTATATAGAAGGATGAATCATCAGAATATGTTGAAAGAAAGGATGAGAAGGCAATTTCCCTTTTAATAAAGTTAGACGTGTCCAACGGTTCCGAACCACCGGTTATGGTTCGGAACCACCGGTTACGGTTCGCCCAAAGGGTGGAACCGGAACCTAACCGTCCTATAGACGGTTTCGGTTTCGGTTCCGGTTCCGAACAGCCGGTTCCGGCGGTTCCGGTTTCGATTTGGCCGGGTTTTTTTTTTTTGAATTTTTGAATTTTTAAGTTTTTAATATTAATAAATTTAACACCATTGATAAATTCACACAATTGATGAAGGAAATAAAATTGAGTAACACAAAAAATAATTTAATTGATTTAAAAGTAAAATTACAACTTACAATTTACAAAATGAAAAATTCTAATATATTACAATTCCAAAGTACAATTTAAAAATAAAATTACAAGTTAATACAATTTCGTATAAAATTTAAATTACAAAGTACAAACCACAAAGAAAGGAAAAAAAAAATGGGTTTGAGTTTTATTTTAATATTCTAAGTTAAAATTTTGAAATTTAACTTTGAATGTTGAAATAAAATTGCCTATGTATCCTCATAGAGGAATCAAAACCCTACATAGTTCTCTTACCTTTTACTTACCTTAGGGAGGGTGGCAAGTGGCAACGTGATTCTTCAATTATTTTGTGACCCGTTGCTTGAATCGGTATCAAGATTATCGCTTTCTTGAAATCATCAAAATCGACGTGTTGCTCACGCACCTGGCGTTTGTCCAATCGTGGAGCAATACTTGAGCCTCTAGACTTTCTACTGTTAATCTAGATCGTCTAGGATCCAGAATATAACCTCCCTCACTGAATGCTTGCTCTACGGAGACGGTTGAGGCAGGAACGGCTAATATTTTCCTCGCAATTAAAGTTACTATAGGAAAAGAGGAAGACCTCTTTGACCACCACTTTAACAAATCGAACTTTGAATTCCCTACTACAAATTCAGTATAATCAAAAGGAGATGTTAAATATGTATCAAGTTCAAGATAAGGGGTCGCGCCTCCTCTCGAACGTTTTGGTATCCTCGCATCATAAAAATTATCTAATGGTGCAAATACCGACGCCTCCTTAAACGTACCAATATCACTAGTATGTTCAATATCGGGTGTAGAAATAGTAGAACTAGATGAGCCTCTAAAACTATCACCAAATTTTATTGAATATTCTTTAAAAATATCATATAAACATTGTTTAGCATTCTCTACTACAACACTTGGAATGGGAGTGTCATGTTCTTTAATAGGAAACAAAGCATCATAATATATTCCTAACAATTCTTCTAAACCATCTAATCTTACTCTAGAATCTAATATTTTTGCAACTAAAAATACATTAGGAATATAAGCGAAATATTTTAACAATTTTAATCCCATTTGGGCAATAGTTGGTCCTTGTAGACACAAAAAAAGATCCTAGAGAAGAAGTCTAAGCAAGAGGCGAATTCTCTCAAATCAAGAAGTCCCAAATCCGAGGAAGTCCACGGTGTTCAAAGCGCGATTCAAGGCGTTCATTGCGGATTCGACTCAAATCCAACGTTTAATTCGGGATTAAGCTGTCAAGCCCTCGAATTAACGTTATTCTGGCTCAAATTCAAGCTCGAAGGAGATCAAGTGACGAATCCACCTTCGAATATTCAAATATCATCTTGAAGAGAAGAATCAGAGGATCATTAGGAATTGTAATCCTTTTATTTCATTTGATTCAAATATATTTTATTTGTATTACTTTTTCTTGTTTATAATATTCTGACGAGAAATTTGTGTTACAAATTTTGGCACGCCTGATGGGACAATTTCTACCTCTCATCTCTTCTCTTCATTAAAATCCTCATAGTATCATGGTCAATCGCAAGGTGACAATAGTCAAAGCTGCTACATCAAACTCCTCAAACGCCACAAGTGGAAGTCTTGGCGTCATATCCAAGAAATTGCAAGCACCTTCGGAGATCACTCTCTTGCTCGGAATTGCTGAGGATGAATCACTTCAGGGCAATGCAAACAAAGATGTTGGAGGTCTGAAGGATACGTCTGCTTCATCAACTCTTCGCTCGGCGCCAAGTTACTCATTCACTTCAAACGTGGCGTCCGTCATGGTGATAAATGCTACAACTCTGGGGGAGCAAATTGCAAGCTTGACAAGGGCTATAGAGGGACTCACAAAGCATGTTCAAGATCGAGACTCCCAAATTATGAAGTTGATGGACAAAGTAGATAATGTTGATACAAGTCGTGTGATGGGCCAACAAGTTGAAACACATGATGAAGTCGAGACATCCATGAGGCAACAACCAAATGAAAAAGAGGAGTCTCCGAAAGGAGTTGCAAATCTCGTCGATGGCCGACTCAGAGTTGATCAACTCAAGGAGTTCATTATGGGACTATTAAAGACAAATTTGATGGAAGCTCCAAGTCAACTTCAACTTATGCCAAACCATACACTTCGAGAATTGATAATTTGAAGATGCCTATTGGCTATCAACCCCTGAAGTTTCAACAATTTGATGGTAAGGGCAATCAAAGCAACATATGGCTCACTTCATTGAGACGTGCAATGATCTTTGCCGAACTTATGGAGATCACTTAGTGAAGCAATTTGTCCGATCTTTGAAGGGCCATGCATTTGATTGGTATACCGACACGGGGCAAATTCAATTGTGATTGGGAAAAGCTAACGAGAGTTTCTTAACGTTTTATAGCACACGCGGCGAACCGTTAGCTATTGAACTCACAAATTCACGCCGTTGAATGAAGAAATGTCATCGACTACATCAATCGTTGGAGAAACTTAGCTCAATCGCAAATATCAACGTCTTAAGCTTCGCAATTGAGATGTGCATCCAAGGAATGAATTGGGGTCTATGCTACATACTTCAAGGATCAAGCCAAAAACTTTTGAAGAATTAGCCACGCGTGCATATGTCATCGAGATAAGCATGAACGCCGATGATCAAGAATACCCAAGTAATATCAACGACGATGAAGGTGAAGAAGTGAGCATGGGGCAATGAAAGTTGACTCTTAAAATTTCGCAAATAAAGCTCCTTGATAAGAGCTAAAACGGTCCATATGGCTCCTAGATACGAGCATAAACTATCTAAATATGTTAAATAAATTCTTCTCAAATGCTCCTTGATAAGAGCCTAAACTATCAACAACACTCATTGACATGAGTATAAAAGGTCTATATCCCAAGTTCAATTGAATACTCCTTGATACGAGTATAAACTATCAATATATCTCAAATCCGAATGAACACTCCTTGATACGAGTATAAACTATCAACATATATTAAACTCAAGTGAATACTCCTTGATACAAGTATAAACTATCAATATATCTCAAATTCAAATGATCACTCCTTGATACGAGTATAAACTATCAATATGTCTACAAATTCAAGAACTCCTTAACACGAGTATAAACTGTTTATAAATCTCAAATTCAAACGAATACTCCTTGACACGAGTATAAACTGTTTACAAATCCAAGTTCAAGTGAAGACTCCTTGATACGAGTATAAACTATCAATATATGTCAAGTTTAAATGAAGACTCCTTGACATGAGTATAAACTGTTTGCAAATTCAAGTTCAAGAACTCCTTGATATGAGTATAAACTATCTACAAATTCAAGAGCTCCTTGATATGAGTATAAACTATCTACAAATTCAAGAGCTCCTTGATATGAGTATAAACTATCTATATCCTTCAAACTGAAATGACTTCGCGATTCATTCACTCTATGACATGTTGTCCGTGAACAAATCGCGAGGGGGCATTTGTAGACACAAAAAAAGATCCTAGAGAAGAAGTCTAAGCAAGAGGCGAATTCTCTCAAATCAAGAAGTCCCAAATCCGAGGAAGTCCACGGTGTTCAAAGCGCGATTCAAGGCGTTCATTGCGGATTCGACTCAAATCCAACGTTTAATTCGGGATTAAGCTGTCAAGCCCTTTAACGATATTCTGGCTCAAAATTCAAGCTCGAAGGAGATCAAGTGACGAATCCACCTTCGAATATTCAAATATCATCTTGAAGAGAAGAATCAGAGGATCATTAGGAATTGTAATCCTTTTATTTCATTTGATTCAAATATATTTTATTTGTATTACTTTTTCTTGTTTATAATATTTACAGACGAGAAATTTGTGTTACAGTCCTATAGTAGCACAAGGCATGAGAGATCTAAAAAGTAGTGCAATTTTAACACAACGATCTACAACTAAAATTGATGTAGGATAATAAACACGGGATAATTCTTCGGTAGCATCTTTAAAAACCTTTAAAAGTTGACATAAATTAGAGCATGCATCCCATTGATTGGGAAATAAAACTATGCCATATTGTTGATCGGCAAAAAATGAACATAAAGCTTCTCTATATGCATAACTATCATTTATCATTTTATATGTAGAATTCCAACGAGTTGGCACATCGGGCGAGAATTTTCTTGGGTATAAATTATTTTCTTTACAATATCTCGCCCATTTTTTCAAAACAGAAGAAAATCTTGATAAATATAAAAACGCATCTCTAATAGGTGCAATTTCTTCTTTTAAAGTAGCTAAACCATCTTGAATCGCCAGTTGTAGGATCCGGAATTTTTTTAAAATGAACCGAAAAAAAATATCGGATCTAAGTGGCGGAGCTCGGCGACTTTGAGTTTGAGTTGGCGATTGCGATTCCGGTTGAGCCTCACCTTCTTGTTGCAAACTAGCAAAACAAGCTTCGATTTCATCTTCGTTCAAATCGAAAGCTTCATCAAAACGTGGTGGTGGTGGTGGTTGTTGTTTCTGAGCCGGACGCCAAACCTTTGCCCTTAGATTGATGGGAAGATCCTCCACGACTCGACATTTTTTAAAATAGCTAATGAAATTAAAAGTATGAAACTACTAAAAATTAAATTGAAACTTGGAATTTAAACTTGAACAAGTTGAATATAGAGAATGTAGAGAATTGGAGGATTAGAAATTTGGTGTGAGGAAAAATGGATGAATTGGAAGGGGTATTTATAGGAAAAAATATGAAATTCAAAAAAAAAAAAAAAAATGGAAAACCTCCGGTTTTAACCAAAACCTGCGGTTTCGGTTAGACCGGCGGTTTTCAATGGTCAAATGATCTTGATCGTTGATCATCAACGGTCAAATGATCTTGATCGTTAATTTTTTCAAATTTTGAATTTTCAAAAAAAAACAAACATAAAACCGACCGGTTTTAACCGAAACCGCCAGTTTACGGTTAAAACCGGCCACAAACGGTCACTTTCGTTTGAAATTTGAATTTTGAAAATTCAAATTTCAAATTCAATTAGTTTTTAAAAAAAAATAAAAAAATAGAAAAACCGCCGGTTTAACCGGCGGTTTACGGTTTGGAAATTTTGGAACCGTAACTAACCTTAAAATTAAGGTTTACGATTCAACCGAAACGAACCGAAATCGGGGTAAACGGTTCGAAAAACGTTGACCATGGTTCGAAACCGCCAGTTCGCCGGTTCGGTTCGAACCGTTGGACACGTCTAAATAAAGTGATAGTGGTCCACCCATCTGCATAAATTAGGACTTTTCGTACAATTTGACAAAATAAACATTAACTTTTCTACCATAACTAGTGTACAACACCAACAATTACTAATAATTAAACTAAGTCATAGAATGTATACGCAGACAATCTTACGGTACACAAGAGGTGGCAAATCGACGTGGAGTTTGTTGCAACAAAATTCCATCTCGAAAAATGCTTCTTGATAATCGGATGACAAAGCCAAACTTGCAATTTTCAACTCTACAATGTCTTATCGTGCTTTTTTCTTCTGAGAATTGATCGTGTTGTTAGTATTAATGGATTTAGTGCTACAAACGAATGGTTGTGGTTTGCTACTTAGGGCTAGAAACGAACATGTATCAAATATTTTTCCTCCAAAATTATGTTGAAGTGGCGGCATTGAAATAACTATTTAGTCCAATCAATGTTGTAAAAAACGCTAGACACTCGATATGCGGCAAACTAGGGCCTAGTGCTTAGGCGGAGCCTAGGCGGGGTTAGACGGGACCTGAGCAGGATTATGTGGGTCTAATTGGAAAAAAAATCGTAGGTAGACAAGGGGGCATAACACTTAAGCGGGGATTAATCGGAGCTAGACGGAAATTCTTACAACAGAGAGTCCAGTTGGGTGACTTATGTCAGCAAAATCACAAGTTTTGTTTGGAGACCCAAATTAATTTTGTCACGTGTGGAGATCACGCAAATTTCCAGGCAAATTTTCAATTCTGACAGACTAAATCGCACATTCATTTAAGTTCTGAGGATCATTTTGCCAAACATAGTTTTAAAAAGGACCAATTTTGCCACCTCCTTATAGTTACGAAACTAAAATTGTAATTTTCCCCAAAATCGAGAGTACAATGTATAAAGAAAATAGTAGTGTATCTACTAGTACAATTTGGAACTACAAAATGAAAAATAGAATTGCAGAAACACAGTATAAAATTAGCCCGAATTGTGTGAAGAACATACTATCCTTAAAATATATTTGTCCCGTATTTTTGGGTTTCTGTTTCTCAGGATAAGATGAGAAAATCGGATTACTTCAATTTCAGCAAACTAACCAAAGTTCTTAAATTATAGCACCAAGTACTAGAAGCCAAATATTCAAACTAGGAGAATGAAACAAACAAAAGGAAAACAAAACTTTTGGATTGGAGTTATGTATTGTGTGTAGATTGTGAAAAAAAATGGACCACATTTTTCAAGATCAACCCACATTAATTCCCAACTAATTTATGATTTGGAGCATTCACTCTTCCACTTCTCTATGATTATGGAGTTTTGAGTGCATTCACTCTCTATGACTTGGGAGTTTATGTGTTTAAAAATTAAATAGCATGAAGTTTCACGAAGATGAGAATCGAAGTTAAATATTTTATTCGTTATTGAAAAAATAGGTCCAAGAAAATTATGCCAAAATACACAATTTCCATGCAATGTTTTCCGACAATCCTTCATATGAATGAAAATTGATATATACACGGAGGACTTGGTGACAAAGTTCAACAATTGAAACTTGCATATGATAGGTATGTGTTATCCTTTGGACCTTCTATTGTGAATAAAATAATTACTTTATTAGCTGGTCAATAGAGACGATATCCTTAAACTATTCTGCCTTTTGTTTAAATTGATATACTTTTCACACAGAATTCTTCCTAATACATTTCAGTTCTCATGATTATGTTGTTTCGAATATAATTATGAAAATTATATTAATTATATGTATTACTTTATTATTTAAAATTATACACAAAAGTTAAAAAAAAAATACATATTAAAACGACATGATTTGACAAGAGACCCATTTTGAATCATGAACTTAATAAACCATTAGGGATAGGGACAAAAATCGTATGTAGCACTTTTGGACCCACAAATATATACGAATTTGAGCAAACAAAAAATATGAATGTGAGCACACCATTGAGTATTGTGCTCTAATGAAGATAAGCTGCAAATAAGGGCATTTTAGTGATCGTCGAATGATATATCAAATTAACATCAATCAAATTACAGAGTCAAAATGAGTCTGGCCCATCGAGTTAGTCCACTCCACCTAATAAATGGATTGGACTGAACTGAATGAGAATATGATGGCCAACTTTGAAGCGGGATCAACGGGTCAGCCCGTTTATTTTTCCCCTAAGAAAACATATATTTTTCCCCATAGAAAAGAAGGGATAAAAAATGAGTTAGACGGATCCCAAAATCGATCCGATGACACTTTTGTAATATTAGCAGTGGCTTTTGAAATATTCGGGACCTAGACTAGCGATTTATCTCGCAAAAAAATTAGTGTCCTATGTAGTTCACTTGAAAGTATTATTTTTGTAATATTAGACAGTGTATAGTATCACGAGTATTTGGAAAGTATTGTGTTTTGATGTGAAAAGTATTTTTTTTTTTGAAGATTTCACATGAGAAGTATTAATAATTCATTTGAACAATATTAGTACGTAGTTCACTTTAAATTTTTAATAATCTCTCGAAAAAATATTAGTTTTTTTCTGTTAAAAGTGATAGTAGTCTATCCGAAAAGTGTTCAAAAAAAATTCAATTTTGGTCCTATTAAACTTACCCCTGACGATTTTAGTCCCATGGCTTGAAAATAGTTCCATAAGATTGTTCTTGTCAGACAAATAGTCCCGTTGTTAGTAAAATTAACGGTCAAACCTGACAAATTGAAAGTCAAACTTGAGATTTGAGACTAAAAGTGAGAACAATGAGACTAAAACCATCATGTGATCAGTCTAATTGGACCAAAAGTGAATTTTTCCCTTAAAACTAGATATACTTAATATCTATTTCAAAGAATATATTATCATTAAAGTTACTATTTTTTTATTTATCATAATTAAAAAATTGACAAGTAAATAAAATGATAAAATTTATAGTTCAACTTATATAAAATAAATTTGGAAAATAATTTTGAAAAATAGATGCTACTTAATTTTTTCCATTGTGAATGTGTAAAGTTTGATTTTTTTTTGGTCCCTATGTTCTTGTTCCAGGATACTGGTCTCATATAACCCAGTGCATATGTGTGTACATATGTAAAGTTCGATTTTTTTTTAGGAAATGTAAAGTTTGATTTAAAACATAAAAAATAAAAATATAATATTTGAAAATGGAAACAATAAAGAAAATGTGAGCTAGGTAGCATTACTAAAATATTTTTAATAGTATTTATAATTTAACTATACTAAAATATTTTTAATAGTTCACTTGAAAATATTTAATAGCCTCTCTAAAAAATATTTAGGTTTTTCCGTCTAAAGTGTTAGTGCCCCCTTGAAACGTATTAGTAGTTCCCTGAAAAATATTAGTACTTCTCCTAAAAGATTTTTAGTAATTCCCCGAAAAGTATTAATTTTTCCAATAAAAAGTATTATTAGTCCCACATAAACGTATTAATAGTTATCTAAAAATATTAGATTTTTCTAACAAATAAAATAATAATCTTCAAATCCCAACTTTTAAAGGAGCAGAGAAAGAAGAAAAAATATCTTTATATGCTTGACGAACAAATTTATCAATAAAATATTTACTTTAAAAAAAGTACTGCAATCACAAGAGGAGAACAAACTAGCAATTATTGGACAATCACCGCAATATCGTTTGGATCAGTGCAGAAGTTACCATGAGATGGCATAAGCCCCTTAATATTTTTTTTTTTATTTCTTCTCATAGACTCTTGGGCATGGAATAATTTGAGTTATCTCCATGATTTAGCCAAGAAATTCAGTTGCGTTGTTTCCAGTACACCTCTTCGTGATAGGCTAGATTTTCCCCTGAGGAATTTCAAGCTCCCAGATTGTTTTTCATTGTGTCCCCAATCTCCTTGATTCCGTAGGGCTGCGAGTTTTTTTCCTTGGGCAACAAGTAATTTTGGTCTACGAAATCTTTCACTCATGTTGTAGGATCCATAGTAATGGGCTTCAAAACCGGACATGGGTTTTAGGTTTGATCCGTCTAACGGGTTAGATTCATTAGACCGTCTCATTGGAGAGCTAATATGAACAGCTAAATGTGAGCGCTTGGCCTGTTTTAATTTTTATTACAAGTTGTTCCAATTAGCTGTAGTTTTCTTTTTGTGCATGGTTGACAATTGTCTTTGTTGAATGTTGATATAGTGAATCAATGATATGCATTGAATATTGAATATGGTATATAGCATAAAGACGCGCGCAAGCCACTCGAGATTTTCTATTCCAAATTGTGTATCATCTCGTGTTCCAAATATCACCCCTACACACCAAGTGTATTGATGACACTATTAATTTACACTTGGCGTGTATTTAAAATACTTGGAATACGAGATGAAACACAGTTTGGAATAGAGGATCTTATCTACGCGCAGGCAGAAAAATTCCTAAGACATGCAGATTTTCTCTCAAGTACTATATTTAAAGTTTTATTTTCCTTATCAAAATAAAATGAAACTAATTGGGCCAAATTTATGTCACATGCTAATTAAATTCCCAAAACAATCCAAACACGGTTTTCTTGGACATTAATCCATCAATTCTACTTTCTACTTTAGCAGCTTTGAAGAATATACATTCTTCCGTATTCAGAAAATGTTGTCCCCCCATTCATTAAGTCAACAACTAGGCTTAAATGTTGCATAATGAAGTCCACTTACGAACATGAATATAATCAATTAAATCATAGCCAAGTAAGCAAATACCCATTCATTTAGCAACATAAAATCTTGAATTCCCTAGCAAAACCCATTCAAATCAAGCTAGGAGATTACAAGGGATACAGTCCAAAATTATAAAGAAAATGCACGTTGTGATTAAGATCGACTCGATAAAAAGAAATGAATACAACGAATTTCTCATTTCATATTTCATGTTGGAGATAAAATTGGCTTTCCCCTATTTTATTATTTATGCATTTATGAAATTCGAAATTATTTCATTATTGCCCAAATACATATTAATTATTGTCGGGTCATATTAGAAGGGCTATGGGGTTGTCTTAAGAAGGTCCCTGAGCTTAAGTCAGTAACTGTATTAGAATACATTCAGAACAAATGCCGCTAATAACTAAGAATAATTAATTTAGAATAGTTACAAATGATTAGTGTGAGACCATGTATACAATGGGATGATGAGCCTCATTGACTTAGTGTAATAAAGTGGGCAATAATGGATGACTTGAGCCTCATGGGCTCCGTCTATGTGTTGTAGGGTAGATCTCACTTAGAGATTTCCTCAGCTCCTAGAGTGCCTCAATTCCTGGACTAGCTCAATTTATGAACAAATGAGTGAGATTTGGACTGTCAGACTCAACTTTCTCAACTTGGACCCTTGGAGTGATATGCACTTTTTTGCAGCATCAAACCGAAAAAAGAAAATGAATATATTATTAAAAAATGGCTGTTTAATCATATGAATATGACTCCTTGAAATTGAATAGGTATCTTCTTGAAGTATATATTATTGCACGGTTATTATTTAAAAAGTCAATCCTATATGGAAGCAAGATATGTAATTGGAATTATAAGTACCTAGAAGGATCCCACATCGATCCAGCAACAGCAAATGGGCCAAGTTCCTCTTATATGTTGACAAGGCACTCCAATCGAAATGTACGCAGCCATGCACTGAGCACATAGCGAACTATTCTTTCGCCTTTTACTAAAGAATACCGTGTGCTCGTTGCATTCAAGTGGCATACGCCTATTTTTGGAGGGCCTTAACTCATTGTAGTTAGGCCCCTACAATTTAGTTATAAGATGCTTCAGTCATTCACTTGCTTGTAATAAATAACAAATATGACTTAGTTTGACAGGAAGCTGTTTAAGACAGAAAGTACTTCTACATTTTGATTTAACTTTTAAGCACTTGCAGGCATTTATTAATATTGCATAATGACTAAGACGAGATTATAGAAAAATAAAGGCTCATCATCAACACATTATTAACAGTTATAAGAATAAAACTTCCACATGAACAAATTGACAGTGAGAAACACGAAGTTGCATTAAGTTGGATGCTCTGTCAAGAATGCACAAATAACCTTAGTTTTGCTTGGTAAATGGTTGTAAGTTTAACAATTAGATGGAAAATATTCTAGATCTAATGACAAAATATGCAACCGGAGTGCTGCGAAACAATTCTGACAACCAGAATGGGTTCTTTTTCGACACTCCAAGTTGGTGGTCGTTGAATCTTTAGGACGAAAGACAAACCTTAGTCCCACATGGAAATGGGTAAGGAAATGTCACCAGGGTTTTCTATAAATAGAGAAGTCTAGCATTCAAGTGTAGTATCTGTTCTTATCAGTTTAATATCTGATACTTGAGCCATCGGCTCACATGATATTAATTTAATTTTTTGAGGAGGAGAGCCCATCACGGTAGCTTGCTGCTGGGGCTCTCGAGTGTTGCCTTGGTGTTGCACTATTACCTTGGCCCGGCGCACCCCACCCAAATCTAGTCACTATTGCCTTGTTTGATAACTTGCTAGAATGTAATTTGTTTGCTGTGATTTTGCATAAATGTTTCATCTAAATATTTCTTTTTCCCATTGCTGGTATTGAGGTTTTGGTTCCCTACCACTCAGTCAACATTATGATCTTGATCACGTAATCAATCCTTAGTTTTAGATATGCAGGAAGTACTTATGGATGAACTTTTGATAGAAATGAAGGAATATAGAATGAATTTTTAGTTGGGGATTTCTTGATTTATTCCTACGACTCGTTATAATAGATTTACCGTCCATTATTAAAGATGCCTTCCTACAAATAGTTCATTCTCAAAATTTTAGTCATAAATGGAAGCAAAAAGATGTTTAATCAGTCAACAAATGATAAATGCCTGGAACCTCGATCCCACATCGCTACAGCAATAACATGAGAACAAAAACTCTCATATAAGTACGTAAACTATAACCCTTTTACTCTTACGCAGCCACGCAGTGAGCACATAGCGAACTATTCTTTCGCCTTTTACTAAAGAATACCGTGTGCTCGCTGCACTTAAGCGGCATACGCCTTTTTTTGGAGGGGACTTAACTCATCTGAGTTAAACCCCATAATGTAGTTTCAAGATTATTACTGTCTAGAGTTAAAAGGCAACTCTTCTTTCTTTGTTGGCTAATACGAATTTATGCATGTTAATAATGTAATTTAACATGAGATTTATTGATTCTACATAAATTAAATTAACTAAATAACCTCATAAAAAAAATGAGTCTGGAAATGGTCAATCATTAGATAACTCCACCTTTTGTGCTGAGGGCAGAAGAAGGCACCAGCTTCCAGAATAAGGTTCAAGCATATTTGCAATCATATTATTCCATTAATCACTAAGAAATCATAGTTCAAAGTCTTTTGCCTGTCTTTTGATCTTTTTCCTAATTTTGATATGTATGTCAACATTATTTTAATAGTATAACAACATACTAAATCTTTTTCGGCAATATGGATTATACCACAACATCAATTATACTATATGGATAATGGATTATATCACGCCAGCATTTATAGTCAAGGCAAAGGCCATATTTTTGTTTATTTCTAGATATAAACAACACTTTAGCCACAAAAAAGAAAAAAAAAACTCAAGTTCTTGCTGTGGTCATAACCCAAAAAATACAGCAAAATTTAATTGCTCATAATTTGTACGACTGCATTGATTTTGATAATGAGATACAGAGACAACAAATAAATTAAGACCCTCAGATCGAAAAAACCATCCCCAGAGATGGCAGTATGGCACCAAATAAATTCAAACAAGTTCTATGATGATCATCTAACTCAGACTAGTAGACTTCTAACATTAGTCACTACATTTTGCTCAAGCTGGTGTGAAATGTGCAAAATGCAACAATAAAACATATTGAAACATGATTAAAGAAACTATGCAAAACCAGCCAGTTTCATTTCATTCACCAACATGTCTAATTTTTCTAATAAACCTGCCCGTCGATAGCCAGCGCCCAATAAATCATAAGTAGATCTCTTGAGTTCGTAAAAATTTTTATACACTCCAAAAACAAGTCTAACCTATCATAAGCTTCCTTCCTGAAATAAGAACAAATTACCTTTTCAACATCATCTTCGCAGCTAAACGAGATCCCATGCTTTAGCATTCGCCCTACCGAGTACTCAACATCGTCTAATCTATCTTTGTCTGCATACAGTCTTATCATTGAACAGTAAACCAGTGAAAGAACTTCTGACGTTTGATCGGATTCGGATAAAATCACTAGTAATTCTTCCAGCTCTTCGACCAATCCCAGTTCAAAGTATAAATTCCCAACCTGTTTGGCCATTTTTCGATCCATTCGCCATTTACCATTCGGTAAAAACTTCAAAATCTCTTTGACCCTATTGCAATTTCTCTGCTGACAATACATTATGAGCATGTTTTGAAAAATGGTTTCGTTAGGCATTAGACCGGCTAAAATCATTTCGTCGAAGTATATTTGAGCATCCTCGAAAGTTTTTGATCTGATACAACACTGTATGAGAAAACCATACGTTTGAGCATCGGCAGAAAATCCAGAGGCCTTTTTAGCTGTTAACCAAGCTTCAGTTGCGCTCTTGTTTCCCAAGTTTGCATATGCCGAAATGAAAGCACTATAAGTGTCAGAATTGGGTCTGCAGCCCTCGGAACACTCCATTATTTCGAATAAGCTTAATGCTGTTAGCAAATTACCTAAAGATAAGCTTGTCGATATAAGTGCATTGAAGACCGAAGATGTAGGTTTAATTCCCTGAGCCTCCATTGACGTAAATACTAGCAATGCGATAGGTAGATTTCTTATGTTTCCACATAAAGATATCAACTGAGCATAACAATCTTGATTTTTCCTGTCATCTTTTGTCAATTTCTCTAATTTCCATTCGATAACCTGGCTATAACAAGCAAAGAATAATGTATCAGTGATAATTCATGATGCAATATGCAGCCCATCACATCTACTGTAAAAATATCCTACTTTAAATCATAAAATTCTTAGAAAAATAAAAATGGAAAAAGAGACATACGTAACGACTAAGACACTCAACGAAATCACATCGAAAAATTGCAGACCGGAAATCCTTAATCATCACTAGACACACCCACAGAAGAAGAAAAAATAACATCAACTCATAATCACACACAGCACAATAGTATAACATACTTAAACGGAATAAATGGATTTCGGGTTCAAAGATTGTGCATGTTGTGTTGGTTTAAGCTTGTTAGACCTTATTACTACGATTGTGTTGACAATCAAACTGAGCATGAATCAGAATTTGGGCATTTATTCTTGCAGACTGGAAGCCCTAACATTGTTTTTCCTTTAATCAACAAATAGCTCACTTAGTTTCTAAAATAACAACAAAATTTGTTTTCCGAATACAATCAGCAATAAACAATCTCAGATTAATGAGGTCTTAGAATTCTGCCACAACTCCACCTTACATTGCAATGCCCAGTTTTCTACAGCATATAATCAGATGGTCTGATCTTTTGACAAAATTATATCAACTGAGATTTATTAACAATCTTGATATAGAGTCCTATTTATTAACTTCTATAGTATCAATCCAAATATTCTTCAACTATATGATCCAAATAGGAGCAGTTATTAACTCGCGCAATGCTGAATTTATCAATTATGCCTTTTGCATATTTGATAAAAAAAAATGATGGTTAATTCGATTAGGAAAAAAAAAACAACAAAAAAGAGAGCAATATAATTACCAAATTAGCTTTCTGCGGAGCAGAGGTATTGAGAGAAGATAGGAGAGCAGCCCAGGGAAACTCTGTTGATCCGTAGCTGAACTCAGAGTCGAGGGTTGATTTGATTCTCGAAACCGGCGCTTTCAGAAGCTTCTGAAGCAGAGGGATATCAGTTGATGCCGACGAAGATTCGTGATTCTGGATGACGAAAAGTCGTGCAAATCGGCGCCAGCTATCAGTTATAAGTGAAGAATTTTTGGCTCGAAAAATCGGTAGCGAAACTCTACTGCGAGGCTGCGAGCTGCCGCCATTGATGTGAATTCGCTGAGCTTGCGGGCTTTCCTTCTTCTGGCCTTGGTCAGGCTTAACAGTTTTCGATTTAATTGAAATCGTGTCCCTTGCGACTTATGGAACAATTAAACAACGCTTTTGGATTGTTGGATTTCTATTAATAGCATTTAGGTCCCCAGTTAGTTACATAAAAAGTGAAAAGTTAAGGTTAAATCTTTTTAACAAAATATTTTATACAAAAATGAAATTTATTTACAGAATACCATAAAATGAAATGAGTTACCAAATATAGTAAGAAGTTGGATCAATAACTTCTTTTTTTTTTAAATAGTGAAGGGGACAATTTAGGTTAATCCGGGGCGGAAAAGCTAATTGACATACCAAAGGGGTGCTCGTAATATAATCTCAAAGTCAGGGGGGTTAAATGCTAATTTTCCCAAAATCCATTCCCAATAATCCATCCTTCCCCTCCTCCAAAACTCAGTTACTTCACACACTGAAATAAACCATAGCAAGAAATGTTTCTAACTCAAAAATTCCCAAGAATCCATTCCCACTTTCTCATATCCACACTCAAATCCCCCAAACCCCCAAAATTCTTCCTAATCACCTCAACACTCTTATCCAAATCCCAGCCTGAAACCAACTCCGTACCCTTAGCCTCACCCCTCTCCCATTTCTCTTCACTCGCCGCCACCCCCACCACCACCGTAGCTCCATCACCGCCCCTAGAGCAAGAAAGTTTACAACTCTCTCTCGAAACCCTTTTCGTGCCGCCAGAAACTGACGTCTCTTCGCTTAAAAACGCGCCTTTGAGCGCAAGAATCTTGAAGGGCTCCAACATTGTGCTGAGCAAGTACGCTGGAGATGGCGTGGACGTTGTGAATGCGGATTTTGTGAAGAGCAGTGTTAAAACTGAGGATTGCCCCTCTGATGGTATCCCGGAGTTTGCGCTCGTGGGGCGGTCTAATGTGGGGAAATCATCGCTTCTTAACTCGCTCGTTAGGCGCAAGCGCCTCGCTCTTACTTCTAAGAAGCCTGGTATCAAACACTTTCTGTGCGTGTGTGTGGGTGTTATGTCAATTGTCATATGTGTGTTGGATTTTGAGTATTGTGATAAAAGTGGTTAATTTGGTGGTGGATAGTTAGTTGTATGGAGAAGTATTTAGTTCTGGATTATCATTTTTGGTCATAAAAAGGTTGCATTTTTTTGTTTCAATTTTTGGTGAATTCCAGGACCTTGTAAAAGAAATAGATGAAAAAGTATGTTAGAATTCAAATGTATGAGTAGTCCATTCTTTGGGATTTGGTTATTTAATTTTGGATTAATTTGAAGGAGTTTTGGATTACAAGTATACCGCCTTGTTCAATTTTTATTGAACTAGGCCGAAAACAGAGGATCTTTTGTTTTGATAAAAGGGGTGAAGACTTTTATGAATAAGAAGACATTGAGTGTGAGTTAGATCATGAATATGCTAATGTTGAGTGGGAAGGGCTTTTTAGTATCTATTAAGTGGTTTTTCGTATTTGCATTTGTGGGTGTTTGTGTGGTTTGAAGAAAAACTCCATCTTTGGAGACTGTCATGAATCAACGAGCAGCATTAATTTGTTACACACATCGGCTAGTTGTCAAATAGAGCTTTATTTGTTTTAGGTTGGGAGGAATGAGTCATGTAGATGGAGATAATGCAAGTAACAAATATGACAGGAATTATGGATAAGTTTTAGTTCAAGTTATACATGAGTCTTTTGCATTTTTGGTCATCATTGACGCAACATAGAAACTGCTTCACCATAGCAAATTTAAACTTGGATTTGAAATGTCCACATTTAGAACTTCTCTTTGTCTTGTAAGTGAAGGGACTAAAGTTCTGTTTACTCTGAGATGCAAAAAGAAAGGTGTGGAGTGTCATAAATTTGTTTAACCATGTCGTAATGTAGGAGAAAGCATTTGATTGAATCAACTCAAATCAGAAGTCATTGTGTCATTGTACCCTTCATTTAGTAAAATTATTTAATTAAAATAATGTTACTATTTGTTACCTTTGCAGGGAAAACGCAATGCATCAACCATTTTCGCATTAATGATAGCTGGTACCTGGTGGATTTGCCGGGCTACGGGTATCAAATTGACTCTGGAAATACTTGCACTTTGTTTCTTTTCTTATTGAGCTCATGTATATGGATAGGAGTTACTAGTAAAACCTGCAAATGTGACAACAGCTGTGTTAGATTATAATCTGAATGGAATTGCAAATAAGAGTCTTGTTTGTTTAATTGAATTTTATTGCCACTGGTGCTTAATTTTCTATATCATGCCAAAATTTTGATTTGATGTTGGAGCAAGAACATGATTGTATGCATATAACAGTTTACCTGTTTGATCGTGTTAATGAACCTCATCACCTAAATCTCCAATTGATTTTAAGTTTATGCGAGTAACTATAATTTTTGAAGATAAAGCTATATCAGCGGGAGGCATCTTGAATACAACAACAACAACAACAAACTAAGCCTTAATCCCACTACGTGGGGTCGGCTATACGGATCATATCGCGCCATCGTTTACGGGAGGCATCTTGAATATCTTCTGGAAAATGTTTAATGCTCTTTTCTTGCTTATTAGACTATCAGTGTAGATGAAAAAAGTTATTGATATTTGGTATATGATTATTCATTGTTTGTTTGTGTTCAATAGGTATGCAGCTGCACCACATGAGGTTCGGACGGACTGGGCCAAATTCACAAAGGACTACTTCCTCAATCGCCCAAATCTCGTCTCAGTATTCCTTCTGATTGATGCCAGCATTCCTGCCAAAAAGATTGATCTCGAGTACGCTAGTTGGCTGGGACAAAATCAGGTTAGTTTTTTCTACCTTCCGACACATTGATCGAATCATGTCCACCTTTTTAAAAAATATAAATTATTGTTTTTCTCTGCAAAGCTCCCAGTAGTATCCGATCTCAGGAGCTTGAGACTCTATAAGCTTAAGGTTGAATAACACACTGATGGAATCATGAGATTGGTTGTTAAAAAAAAAATTGTAAAAGTTTCCTTAAAAATATTTTTTGCCCCAATATAGAATTGTTTGTGGAATTTTTTAAAAAATAAATTATTCACTCATTCTCACTTTTTCAATCATCAATCACATCAAATATCATCATTACACAGTCGTATCATAAATACATTATTCACTCTTAGTTTTCAATCACCAATCACATCCGTTACTGTTTTACGAAAATAAATCATCACATCAACTATCATCATCACATTTTCACCCTACATCCAATCACACTCCCAAAAAATTTCACAACTTTTCAAAAACAACTTTTCACCACTATTCACTTAAAAATTGAAAGTGGACGGAATGAAAGGCCATCCAATCGCAGCCTAATTAATCATGCTCAGAACTTTCATTTGTTTTCATGGTCAAAATAAAGTAAATCATGCACATAAAAAAAAAAAAATTGTGGCAATATCATGCATTGATTCAATTATTGCTTTAGATAAGGTCTTTAATTGGCTCGAATGTAATCTCTACTTGATTTTCAGATTCCTATGACTTTGGTATTCACCAAATGCGACAAACGGAAAAAGAAAAAGAACGGAGGAAAAAGACCTGAAGAAAACGTGCAAGATTTTCAGGAGTTGATACGCGGTTTCTTCCAGACAGCGCCACCTTGGATTATGACCAGTAGTGTCACAAATCAAGGTCGAGATGAAATATTATTGCACATGTCCCAATTACGGAACTACTGGCTAAAGCATTAAGTTATTGTGATCCACCGAACTAATCACCTCCACGGTGGTGTTGCTTTAAACACTATATTCTATACCATGATAATGGCGGAGAGTTTTCCTAAAGGTTTGTATTCATATGTTTCCGTTTTGTAGAGTTCTATGTCGGGTGTCTTCTAATAGTTAATGAAAGCTTGTTTCGAAGAAGGCTCTAGCGAGATTGGACTTTTGAAAAAAAGCAGAAGCCAGTGCATTTTATGTAAATCAAGCACCTTTTAGCAGTTTGAGTGTATGCTTTGAATAGATCAAGTTGCCTGTAAGCTCTTGTTTCTTGTGGAAAAGTCACACTTTAATATATATTTTTACTTGAAAAAACTCTTTGGTAGATGTATCTGTCCTTGGTAGTCCATTAGATGTTATTAACAAGATAAGATGTTTTTATAAGTTGTTTGAGAGCTTAAGCTCCTAATATTTGTTTGGTAATTTTTTTTTATTTTGAAAGAGCTTATAAGATACTAAAACAATCTGTTCAAGAGCTTAAAAGCTGTTTTTTAACAATCTTTCTTAAAAGCTGTGTTTTAACAATCTTTCTTACATTGAAAAAAGTGAGCTGATCCATCTTTCTTTCAAAAAAAATTATTTCTAGCAATCCCTTTAATTTTGACTCAATAATCTGATACTTACATCTTATAATATAGGGATATTACAAAAACACCCTTGAGGTTTGGACTAGTTTTTTTTTTTTTTTTTTTTTTGTCGAACGATAGAATTATATTAAAACAACTCAAAAACTAAAATTACAACTACAATCGTAGCCAACGGGCTAAGAGCGACAAGACTAACTAAGAGCGGGGAATTGGTAAAACCAATTGATTCACATGTACTAAAAAAACTACCCACCCCAAAACTACCCACTCCACCGGAGAGACAAAGACTTAAAGGAGATCGTAATACACCAAAAAAAACTAAAATCGGGCACGAGCAACCACTAAATACTGCAGAACAGAAAAAACTGATCCGCCTACGAGTTTCGCAAATCAACCGAGAAAAGAAAACACAAACAAAATAAGAAAACAACATAAATACTAACAAACTAGAGAAAAAAGCAAAAAATTGCCTCTCCCTCTCCCAAATCTCATCATGACCCATCGTCTTCTCCGCTCCAAGACACCTCCGTGAAGCTCCGACCCGCTTTCGCCCTGGACCAAAAATTCCGGCCACCTTCAAACACCCAAGGGACCGCCATTTGGTATCCCTCCAATAGAAACCATGGAGATGGAGGGGGAGGGGGAGGGGGAAGGAGAGGGAGGAGGGGGAGGGGAAGGGGGAAGGGCGCAGCTGCAAAGGGAGAGGGAGGGGGAAACTTAGGGTTTTTTGGGGGAGTTAGAGAAGAAGGAGAGAAGAAGAGAGTTAGAGAGAAGGGGAGAGTTGTTTTTTATTGTTATTTCTTCAATTCTGAGGTTTGGACTAGTTACAAAATAATTCAGAGATACAAATACTTTGAAAATACAAAAGAAATCCTCATAATCAATTTGAATTTGCCTTTAATTTAAGGGAGTAAAATATTTTTATAAATAACAGGGGTTTGTCTGAAATGTTTTACTTCATTAAGAAAATGTAAGATGAAATTAAATCTCAATGGGTTTTTTGCAATTTTCAAAAATTTCTGATTTTTTTTTGTAATTAGCCCAAACCCAAGGGGGCTTTTTGTAATTATCCCTATATGTTATTTTATTCAATTGCTAAATATATATTATATGCTCTAAAAACGTCTACTAAAATGTAAGATCTTGTAAAAGAGACCATGAGTTGTAAGGTGATGCTACTAGCAAATGGAACATGTAAAGCCAATTATATCCATGATTAAACTCTACATTATTTTGGTACTTGAATTTGCACACAAATTCAATATAATTAACTTCCAAAGTCCATCAATGCTTTTTTTTTTTTGAAACGAAGATTTATATATAAACTCGGGAAAGAAAATACGAGAACGTGGATCGATCGACCAATGATTATTTTGGAAACAATTGAATATTCCAAATATAATCAAGGAGAACCAAATAAATTGGCTAGAAACAAAGCGAACAACCAAAACAGAACATGGTGATGGGCTCGCTATTAGCGGTCTGAAAGGAAGCAAGACAATCTAATAGCCTTAAAGCATCGATCAAGAGCGTGCAACAAAGACAAGAAAAACCACAACATGGCAAAAAAACAAAAAACAAACAACCTAAAAATGCTCCACTGAAAGAAATTCCTAGAGCACTAAAACATAAAGTAAAATGAAAAGCATGAAAAAGGGGAAACACCGAGACAACCGAGAGGATTAATCAAAGGACGCTTGATCGGTTTGTTAGCTTCCTCGAATTCACGCCATTCGGATACGGCGCTCTCCATAGTTGACACTTCGGGCTTCCATACACCCTCAAAAATCCAAAGATTCCTTGTTTTCCATAACCACCAAAGCAAGTAGGTGGTGAGTTGGATCCGATCCTTCGCGCAGGCCCCCTCCCTAAAGCAAGAAATATTGCTCCACCATGCCGGAAATTATCGTGTCCTTTTCAAACCCCTCCCAACCGATGGGAGCACATTTCCAAATCAAAACCGCTCTCTTGCATCGAAAGAAAATGTGTTCGATAGTTTCAATCTCATCACCGCAACACTTACAAAAAGGATCGATCTCAACACTTTTTTTCCTCAAGTTGAATCCCGTAGGTAAGATGCGAGAAAAACATTTCCATAAGAAATGTTTGATCTTGCTCTTGATATTGATTTCGGCTCAATTTACGGACCAACTTCAATCGATGGGCGGTGGAACTTCCTTCAAAGAATATCCAGGCACTCGATTTTTGACACCGGTGAGAGTACGTGGATTTGAGGAGAAAGAGCCTTTCTTATCGAGGTGCCAACGAAGACGATCATTCTTATCCGGATTCATACCTCTAATCTTCAAGATCTTTGTCGCAATCTTTTTTGGTTGAAGGTCTTTTTTACCACGTCAAGTCCCAATCCAAACCATTCGCCTCAGAAGGTCGCACACCCCGATCGCCCGTGATTAAGATGCGGTGGTAAGATGGCGGAAGCCAGGGATCCAGGGATCGGGTATGCCAAATATTCGTTGATTTCCCATCTCCAATCTCCATATGCAAACCTTTCTTCAAAACATCTCTAACCCCGAGCCAACTCCTCCACAACCAAGAGGCATTTTGACCAATTTTTGCATTTAAAAGATCAGGAAGGAAAATACTTAGCTTTGAGAACTTTCGAAACAAGAAGGTTTGGAGAGGTGATGATTCTCCAAAGATTCTTAGTTAATAGAGCCTCGTTGAAGGAATGAGATCATGGAAGTCCAGTCCACCATTTTCTTTAGGAGTAGTAAGAAGTTTCCAAGCTTCCCAATGAATACAATTGTCTTGTTCTTTGTTGGAGTTCCACCAAAAATGAGCCACAATCGAGAAATTTTCGAACAAATGCCCACCGGGAGTTTGAAATGTGCCATAACATAAATCGGAAGAGCATCGAGCACACGGCTCGAATAAGGACTTCCTTCCCGGTTGGGAAAGGAATTTATTATTCACCTACCAATCGAGCTTGAACCTTTTCGATGACAAAGTTAAAAACTTCTTTTTTGACCGCCTATATAGCAAGTGGGCGACCCCAGTATTGGCTCGATTGATGTTTTTCGATCCCACAAAATGCATGATGATTTACGCTTGGGACTCCAAAGTAGAGTTTTTGCTAAAAAAAGATCGAAGATTTCGCCCAATTAACTTTTTGGCGGATAGAGCAAGATAATTCTCCAAAATTTCTTTGATGACATTAGCACAATAGAGTTAGCTTCACTGAGAAAATTAAGGAATCACAATCGACCAAAAGAAGGTGCGAAATAAAGGGGACCATTTTTCAAATTCTCGACCCATTGAAATGTTTCTCCACCACAGTAGTTTTAATAAGAATGGAAAAAATTAGGATCAAGAAGAAAGAGATAGGGTGAAATTGGGTCTCCTTGTCTAAGACCTCTAGAAGGAACAACCAAACCGCAAGTTTTGCCATTGAGATTGAAGGATAGAGAGGAAGAAGAAAGGCATTCAATGATCCATTTGACAAAAATTCCATTAAAACCCATTTTTAACATGACCATTTTCATTTGGTCCCATTCGACTCTGTAAAAGCTTTCATCATGTCGAGTTTAATAGCCATGAATGATTTTTGCACGATCTGTGTCTATTAAGGAAGTGAAAGGCTTTTGAGCAATAACAACGCTATCCGGATGAATCTATCGGAAAGAAAAGCGGATTGATTATCAGCGACACAAGACGGGAGACAAAGTTTAAGCCTTTATTCGCTAAGATTTTGGAAATTATTTTGTAGGAAACATTACATAAAGGCTAATCTGTCTAAACCGGGTGATGAAAGAAGGATTAGACACTGGGGGGATAAAGTAACAAGTGGCGTTATTCATTTTTTTAAGGATTTTTCAAGGCAGAAGAATGCGAGAACGGCATTACAAAGATCTTTTTGATAACAAGCGAAAAGTGTTGAAAGAAAAGAGGAGACATACCGTCTGGACCGGGGGAGCTTTGGAGGATTCATTTCGAAAAGTGCTTTTTGATTTCCTTTTCCGTGATTGGGGCAATCGGACCTTCATTAAGCTCGACCGTGATTGAGTGTGGGATTCCATTAATGGCCGAAAATCCCCGTTGCAACCTCCAAGTGAAGAGGTTTTGAAAGAAATCGAGATGTGGTTTTCGATATCTTCCTTTGTCACTGACACTAGAATCCTCCTTCACCAACCTAAAAATGCAATTTTGCTTTCTTCTTTGCAAACAAAAGGCGTGAAAGAATTTTGTATTTTTGTCGCTTCGAGCTTCAAGTGAGCCAAGTTACCTCGACTTTTGTTTCAATGCATTTTTCGGACTTATATTCAGCGTCAAGTTTGATTTTGGTAGCGTTCCAAATGGTCCAATTACGGCTTCCCCCCTGATTCCTAAGCATTTCCAACTCGGCCGAAAAAGTTGAGATGTTCTTGGCGGACTCAGTTTTGAACGAGCTGCTCCATTTAAGGAGATTAATGCGGCAGTTCTTGATTTTATTTTGCAATTGAAACATGTACGAGCCATCTTGGGGTTGGTTCCAAGATTCAGAAATAACACTTGTAATATCTTTCTTATGGAGCCATCGTTTTTGTCGAAAAAAAACCTTTTTTTTGGAGGCTTAAGAGAAGGGTCAGTTTGGAGGAATAAGAGGTTATGGTCAGACGCGCTTTTGAATATGTTGTTCACCAAGGCCGAAGGGAATTTTTCATGCCACCCAAAAGAACCAAAAAATCTGTCGAGCTTTTCTTCAACGAAGCCTTCTTCATCGCGATTATTCCCCCAAGTAAAAACCCTTCCTTTCATGGGAATCTCAAGCATGCACAGATCATGAATAAGGGAATTAAAATCCGTAAAACCGCTGGCCCTTCTAGCTCGACCACCTTTCTTTTCATCCGGCTTGCAAATATCATTAAAATCCCCTCCAATACACCACACATCGCCCCAATGATTTTTAGCATTTCTCAGGTAGTCCCACTGCGTGCGTCTAGTAAGAGAGTTTGTACTAGCATACACAAAAATAATCCAAAGATGATCATCGCCCTCGTGGTAACAAAATTCAATTTCAATGCAGAAATTGTTGGAGAGAATGTTCTTTATGATCACATTGTCTCTCCAACAAGCAAACAGACCTCCACCAATGCCAATGGGCTCAACATAGTGCCAACGCTCATCCATAGCCAATTTCCTAGTAACCGTTTTCACAAAAGCCAGCTTTTTTTTAATTTCACTAATAAACAAAAAATCCGGGAAGTAGGATCTCCAAGATTCCTTCATCTGGGAAATTGTAGAGGGTCCTCCCAGACCTCTACAATTCCACACACATATCTTCATTGATCACTTTGGGGCCACTTATGGTTGGCTACCTCCACCAAAAATGAGTCACATTCAGATTTTTTCCCTTTCTTGCCCGATTTTTGTACCCCATCAGTAGGATTTCCAAGGTTTTCCTTGTTCTCATTACAGAGCTGCTTCCTTTTCAAATCTCTTTTGGCAGCTTGGGTCAAATTGCTGCTGTTTTTTTTGGCTTTTAAGCTGTCAGGGAGCCTTCTTCTGCTCCATGTTTTGGCCTCATTATTTTTTGTTGTTTCAGAGGGGGTGTTGGAGATGTCAATTAGAATCATTAATGGTTTTTCAGGTTGGTTTTGGATGGTTTTAAAATTAGAGAGAACTGCCTCATCAATAATCATAAATGAGGGGTAATTCTCCTCTAGGTTTGCACAAAGGTAAAGGGGCTTTGGGGGAGGGATTGGGATAGGGAGGAGTGTAGGTAGAGATGGTCCATCAAAAGTTTGAACTGTAACTTTTGGCAAAGTTTAGAACATGACCGAGTTTTGCGGAAAACCTGCTTTACAAAGATCAAGAGGCCACAGCACCAACTTCTCCCTTGCAGCTTTAGTGCATATCAACAACAAACAACCATAAACTAAGCTTTTTCTTCCACTACGTAGAACTCATACCACGCCATCATTTAATATCAAATATCATATTTCTTATGACTGTTTTATAAAATTTTCGAACCACCTTTATTGATTTCTCATTTGTCTGTTTTATAAATTTTCCAACCTACTTAGTTTCATTTTATTCAATGATAGATCCTAAATATTTAAAACTTTCCGATACATCAATTCGCCATTATCAATTATCTCATTGTTACTTTTACTTCTATAAAATGGCACTGCATGTCCTCATTTTAAACCCTGGTAAAACCTTTTAATTCTAATGTCTCCAAAAATTTCTAATTTCGTATTAACTCCTCCCATCTCAACCATTAAAGCAGCATCATCTGCAAACAATCCATTCCGGAATGATTTTTTTTGTAATTATTTAGTGACCTCATTACTTATTATGACAAAAAAGTATGATCTTAAAACTGATCCCCAACGTAAAAAACTTATAATATTTGAAAATTCGTGAGACATCCACACTAGTGTCCTTATTCATGTTACATCATTATAAAAGTATTCGACATTCATGTTACACCCACACTAGTGTCATTGTTCAAGGTCAATGAAAACCATATGAAATCTAGTTCTCTCGTTATAATGCTCACATTGATATCATGAAATGTGGAGTTTCATTTGTAAACCTTCCAGCCATAAAACCAAATCGATTATGAGGTATATTAGTTACTTTTCTCAACCTTGTTTGAGACACGAAATCCACAAAAAGAATAATCAATGGTGAACTTAATATTTTTATCTTCTGTAAGCTGATTCTGAAGCTAACAACACCATCACCAAGAGCCTCTTTTGCTGTGTTCCAGTGGTAGTTCTTCCAATTGCCTTGAAACTCTGGTTATCCATGCTTCAACCACAAAACAACCATCACTTTAAAACTAGGGTGGCAAAACATATTATCCTGTCATATATGTTCGTGTCCCAAGTGTTGTCTATTTATTTGATCTTATATATATGAATAATTGTGATTTTAACTTAATTTATAAGTTCTTATTCATATCGTAATTATCGTATCTATGTCATTTATTGTCAGCCCTACATCAAACTACTAAAACTCTGATTCTGAGAAGACAATAAAACATGATAAAAGTAACAAGTTCCACAAAGAACAACCATATCAAGGAAAATATTTGAAATATAAGAAAAATAACATGGGAGTGACAGCAATAACAACTCAGTCCCTTAGATGTTCATTAAATTTTGCGATCATATTCGCAAATCATTACAGGTCTGTATTACTCATCATCGTTGTTTTGCACACTCCCAAGAAAACACCAAACCAAAAATTAAATTTAAAAAAAAAAGATCCAAATAAAACATATTGTTCAAAAGTATAGCTGCCCTAAATGTTCTCCAGAACAACTCAAGAGGTTGATAACGAAGAAAATCTAGTATAGAACAACACACTCAATTTTGCTTCAGGGAACGAGTCATTCAGATATGGGTAGAACCTGATGACCATCTGAAGAAGCATCACATAAAAATGGATTCAAATTAAATATGTTATTCAAATGGAAACAAAATTATAGCTGCCCAATTTGTTCTCCAGAAAAAAACTCAAAAGGGTTTATAAAGAAGAAATCTAAAACAAGAGCAACACACTCACTTTTGCTTCAAGGGAACGAGTCAATCAGATACGCGTGAATCTGACGACCAGATAGTGAAGCATTACAGATAAATTCTCAGATATTCACAATTCAATATTCCACACATTCACATAGAAATTCTAATCGATTTTTATCTCAAGTATATATCACACACACTGTACGTGCTTGGCATCTCCTCTTTCCAAAATCCCCTATAAAGTAAATAAATATTAGCAAAAAAACTGAAAATTCACCATTAAAACTTTGCGTACAGATGATTTGTAAGTCTAATTAACGAAGAAGGAAACTAGAAGAGAAAGAGATAACCATGAGTAATGCGAGGAATGGTGACCGAGTTATATATACAGAGAAATTAGAGTTTATCAGTGGCTTTATATTGTTGGCCGAGTTATATACAGAGGAATTAGGGTTTATCAGTGGCTTTATTTTGTTGGGCTTTACCTTCGGGTCTTCAATTAGAGGCCCATTACTACACTGGTTTTCGGTCAATTTACGTTATTCATTGCAACATTTTCGGTAAAAATAACCAACTTTTTATTATGTACTTTTACACACACAAAAAAAAAAAAAAGTAAAAAGTAATTACTGTTAAGTAATTGGTAGAAGTCATTTTATTGCCTATCCAAAAAAATCACAACTTGACATTGTTTGGAAATAGACTTTGAAGTAATTGGTTTGTAGCCTAGTAGTGGGAAGACATTTGTAAAATTGAGGCACATGTTTGGATTCAATACCTCCAAATTATTTCCCCTACTACGATTTGTACTAAAAAAAAGTAGACTTTTAGAAAAGTAACTTATTTTCTCTAAAATCACCCACCTATATGTTCCATAAAATAGAGATCCTATATCAAAATTTCAGTTCTTTCTTAGTTCACTTGATTATTTAATTATTTTACTATGAGTGGGATTTTAATAGAACCATGTCACAATCTCTAATCCGTGAGACGCATCATCCGATCGGATCCATCAAATCTAAAAGAATTATTGCACAGATATTTACCAAAAGTTTTGCAGAGTAAGGATGTGATTGCAGATGTGGTCACATTCACAATCACATGTAGCGAAATTTTGAAAACAATAACAAGACACACGAAATAAAAATTGTCTTACAAGCCAACAAGTTTGCAGACGTGCCAATATGGCAAAAATTTTCACTAGTAAAAATTGTTTAATCCCGTATACAAAAATTACTAAAATCCTATCTAGAGTATATATGATATATGTAATTCAACTCATCCAACAATAGACATGTGTGGACTTTGTTAATCACAAGACTAAAAACAATGGATAAAAAGCTAACAAACACAATCTGCATGGCTGAATGTGGTCTCAGATGTAGTCACATTCGAGATCTCATCCAGGGCAGTTCTGACTCCTTGTGCTTGAATGACTCTTAATTCTCTCAAGACTTTTGTATCTCTGGTGCATTTCTTGTCTATTGATTATGCATGTCCTCTTCCCTTTATATAGCCGTTCAAACCCTTCAAGAGATCTAATACACAAGGAAAGAAGATATATACAAATATGTGACAAGTAAATCACTTATGTTAGGAAACAAGATAACTATCCAAGAGTCCTAATATATCAATACCATAACAATATGATTTCTTTCTAAATCTAAAAAGTCCTAATCATACCATTAGTCTAGAAAGGCAAAACAAATCAAAATCTAATCTTTATAATTTTGGAAATTATTTTAGGCGATAAAAATCGCCCTAACAAAATTCGTGGATCCTTACCCTGTTCTCAATTCAAAAAAAAAGAAAGAAAAGAAAAACATCTGGAGCTGATGGGAAGGAAACGCATAACACAGTTTGCAACTTTAAGTAAATATAATTGGCACTCCTCCATCACATAGGTGCAAATCAACCACATTAATTTCAAAATTTTCGACCTTTCTCACTTTGTCTCTAAAAGAACACACATTATTATGTGAAAAATTTAAATTCTCCATTGATATAGCTTGCCAATTTCTCGTGCAATTATTAAGATTATACCCACAATGTGATTGATGATTTGACTATGTGAAGAAATGATTATAAAAATTGTTGCAACTCTTATATTAATACAATACTTGAAAATATCATACTTATAATCCACAAATACAACTTTGCACTGTTCATCTGTAGTGGATAATCAAGTTCAAAAACAATGTATTGATGAATGGAGGTGAAAAATTGGATACATTCGTTGTTGTTTCTAGTGATGAAGATAATATAGAAATCATTAAAGGTAATATTAATAACTTATCCAAATAAAATTACTATTTTCTTGTGTTTTAATGATACTTATTGGTGTATATTAGAGCTGTCAATTTTGGCCAGGCCCATTGGGCTGGCCCGACCAGCCAGATAAAATGGTCGGATTGGGTTGCGTTTTCTTAGGCCCGAAATGAGCCGGATTTTTGGCCCGACCCATTAGACTTGAAAAACCAGGCCGGCCCGGTTGGCCCGATTTTTTCTTTGTATTTTCGTGGGCTAGGCTGCACTGGGCTCCAAAAATAGTGGCTCATTCACTGTTTGGCCCGACTCGGCCCGACCCAATTTTTTGTTTTGGCGATGTCAGTCCGTTTGGCACCTCTAGTTTATATATACAACAAAGAACTTGTCTTCGTGAATCGGTTGATCCAGTGGCAATTACTGAACAAAATACAATGGCAACAACAGAAGGTATTACATTTTACTGCAAAAGTCTTTTTTTTACCCGAAAAGTATTACCTTTTATAATATTAATAACTTATTCGAATAAAATTATTATTTTTTTATATTTTTATAATACTTATTGGTTTATATTCAGCGGCGAACGCAATATTTTAATATTGGAGGAACAAAAAATGGATCGAGTTTATAAATTTAAACAATGAAAAAAAATACTCATATATTAACCATAATCAGTGGGGTTTTATATTGTAAGAGACAACTATTTGAAGTTTTTATCAAAATTTGGGGGAGGGGGGGCAAAGTCATCTATTTTAACTTTTTTTTTTTTTTTTTGAAAACTTTAGGGAGGGAAAATGAAATTTTGAAAAACTTTGAGGGGGCAATAGCCCACCCTTGTCCCCCTAGGTCCGCCACTGTTTATATGTACAACAATGAACTTCTGCTAGGTGAACCAGGCGCTCCAGTGGCCATTACTGAACAGAATACAATAGAAACAACTAGAGATATTACATTTTACTGCAAAAGTATTATTTCTTACCATAAAAGTATTGCCTTTTATAATATATTATTTTTCTGGTTTAATATTGCATAACACTATGAAGGTAATATCAATAACTTATCCGAATAAACTTACTACTTTCATATGTTTTTATGATACTTATTGGTTTATACATACAACAAATGAACTTTTGCTAGGTGAACAAGTCGCTGCAATGTCCATTACTGAACATAATACAATGGAAACAACTGAAGGTATTGAATTTTACTGCAAAAGTATCATTTTTTTACCGGAAAAGTATTACTTGTGATAATATGTCATTTTTCTGGTTTAAATTATTGCAGAATATCCTGGGGATACTCTAAATATAATTAGTTCTCTTATTGGTGTAAAAAATAGAATAATTGAAGATATGTATAAGTTTTATCATGACCATAGTCGTGCACTTGGATTTAGTGTACGTATATCGACTGGCATATTTAGGGACAATAGAGTTGTGACAAAAAAGTACTTTGTATGCTCATGTGAAGGAACAAATAGAACAACATTTGGAAAAAAAAAACTTTCCTCATACATGCATCATTCATAGTGAAATTAAATGATGATGGTGTTTATGAAGTCATTAATCACGTTGAGGTACATAATCATTCATTCACGAGAACAAAGTGGAGTCACCTTTATCGTTCAAAAAGAAAACTTATAGAAGATATGATATCTTCCGGCATGAGACTGATCTCTTTATCGCCATATGGCACATGAAGTGGTGGAGACCATAATGTTGGCCATACCATAAAAGATTATTTGAAATTGAAAGCAATAGAAGGTGGAGATGCACAAACATCAGTAGAAATATTGTACAAATAGCAAACGAGGAATATGACTTTTATTTTAGAGTCAAGTTGGATGATATGGCAAATTGAGTAATGTATTATAGAGAGATTCAATGATGAAGGAGGATTATGAACTATTTGGAGATGTCGTAATCTTTGATACAACATATCACACAAATAAATACAATTTGATTTGTGCTCTAATAGTTGGCGTCAACCATCACTGGAAAAATGTAATGTTTGGATGTGCATTCTTATCTAATGGAAGACTGAGTCATTTGAGTGGCTCTTTGAAGTTTTTAAGAAAGTAATAGGAGGCAAACATCCAATCACATTATTCACTGATCAAGATCAGACGATTGCTAGAGCGATAGAAAATGTATACATTCTGAAAAATTGTCATATTCATTTTATACAACTGTATTAAAATTAATAATACTTTATGAGTATAAAGTGATACTTTTTGTGAAAAACTTGATATTTTTTTGAAAGTTGTCACTGCACGTATTAAAATTAATAATACATTATATGTGAAAATTTATACTTTTACTGAAAAAAGGTACTTTTCCTAAATAAATTATGTAGGTTTTCCCTGGAACAAAACACAGACTATGCCAATGACACCTTTACCAAAATATTGTGAGCAGATTTGGACTGTTGAAGAGCAACACTTTCTTTAATGATACTTTTAGCAAATGCTTGTGAGGTTGTGCAAATGAAAATAAATTTGAAGACTGTCGGAGTACTATGATTTTTAAGTATGGTTTGGAAGATCAAACTTGGTTTCTACGTACGTATAATCTAAAAGACCAATGGTGCACAACCATGAGCAAAGACTTATTTTTAGCTGGAACAATGCAATGAGATTCAATGCAAAAAAAAAAAAAAAAATACAAGCCTGACCGAGTTTTATGGTATTTTCAAGGAACTAGTGAAGAATTAGAGAATGAAAGAAGAATATGATGAATTTAATCCTCAAGATCAATTCCAGCGACTATACTATAATTGACTTTAATGTTAAAACACGCTTCTGAGTCTATATACATTGATGCTTTTCAAAGACTTTGAGACTGAGCTTAAAATCACTCTCTTAAATAGTTTTTAAGAATGCTAATTTGCTAAAGAATATGGTAAATTCCAATCCTCAAGATCAAATCCAAAATCTCTCTCTTAAATAAAAACTTAAGTTGCTAAGTTGTTGATTCAAGATAGGAAAACCACTTAAGCAATTTGAAGGGCTGGTAGTGGTAATGGGAAGTCATTTATGGGCCAAAAATACTTTTATGAAATGAAGGTTGAGAGTCAAAAGCCCAGAGTTACCTTCATTCCTACGCTGACCAGCAAGATTATTAGTGGACCAATTTGGACAGGGGGCAGGCCCACTATTGTACTTATTACTTTATTAGCAAAACCATTTGTTGTTTAATGAACTAATCAATCTTAACCTTTCAAAAAAAAAACTAACTCAATCTTAAAGTAGTTCCTTTTCCTACCAACTAGCATCATTTTCTCTCAAATTCTCTCGATTTACTTCTCTTTTTTGCCATTATTAAGGGGTGATTTTTGGCCATTTTTAACTTAAATCAATAATTTTAAAACCAGAGTAGATCGGCCAATTCGGCCGGTTTAACTGGGAACCGGTCACTAGACCGGTCCGATTATGAATTTATCCCAGGTCACAAAAGACTCGTTCTCAACCGGACAAAATCGGAATAAACTAAACCGCCACCTATATTTGACCCGGGTTAGTTGCCATCATTTTCAAAATTTTGAAGGAACAATAGCCAATAGGAATATAGGATGAAAAAAGGAAGTTTACTTGATGTCTTAGTCTGTAATTAAGGATCCAACTTTTGATTCTATTTTCTTTCCGAGAAAGTATTAGCAATTTGTGTACTATCTTGCTTGTATTTTTCACGTATATGTAACTTTATCAGTTTTAATTTTGTGGGACTATGTTGATCAGTTGATGTTGATGAATGGAACTATTTTGGCCATTGGGTTTGGTTCCACATGAAATTTTGAATTTTTTTTATCTTTACTAAAAGAAAAATATATTTTTTGTATTTTGAATTTGTGTATGTATGTATATATGTATGTTGTATGTGTCTACGGGTCAACCGATTTTTTAAAAACGGTTCAACTGATCAAAACCAGTGTCCCATTGACCAGTTATTAGTCGGCTCAATGTCCAATTCGGGTTTAAAAATATTGCCTAAAACCACCCCATCTATATATTTTTATTTTTATTTCATTTTTCCATGTTGATCTGGGGCTTTTCTTTTTCTTTTTTCTAGTTTGTGATTTCGCCAATGCAGTGCGGCGTTTTTAGTTTGTGTCATGTTGGTGTGGTGTTTTCTTGTGTGGGCGATTCGAGAAAATCAAGTTTTTGATACGACATAGATAAAATCGATTGTTGTTTTCATAGGTTGCGGATCCTGGATTCATATATATTTTACACATTATAGATTTTTCAAAGTCGTAAGCTTTAAGCGATTTTGTTATTAACCTAGATGTTATGAATCTTTTCATAGTTTCATCCTTTATATTTTTAACAGACTTGCTTCTGTCTTGGATGTATATATTGCTAATTTGAATTAATATTGAAATTATTTTTCCTGTAAAAAAATACAAATTAAAAAAACAACTCTTTACTGATCAGATTACTAACTTGATAAGTTAAAAAAAAAAAGCACTGATATTATTCTCTCTTATTTCCGGACATATCTTGAATAGAAAACTGTAGGAACAATTAACAGTATATGTAAAACAAAAAGTATATCATAAAGAAAAAAAACGATTATATTAACTAAAATAAATAATTTTAAATAAATAATTTTATTGACAATATATTAATATGATTACTAATGTTTCCAAGGATAAATTGGTTGATACATAATTTTTATGCTATCATTTTGGGATATAATATACGATATATTGTTGGCCAATACGGAGATTGATCAATCACAAAAATCAATTTAATATGATCCGAGCAATCGGTAGTAGGATCTAATTAAATCATAATGTGTATTGAACATGAACCGATTAATTTGTATAGCAAGAAAGAAAAAGGGATTACATCTTGTTGCGTGCTTTCAAAAATCTTTTGCAGAAGTTTCACGCTCCAAACCTTCAAGCCTTCTTCGATTCTCTAAGAACTCAAGAATCCAGTATTTCTTTATCTTGTGTGTACGGGCACAAAAATGAAAGATGGATAGTAATTAAATAGGATTGAATTAAATATTGAATAAATTAATTATGGAAACATTTGCCAAAAGGAAAGTATTAATTTAGATAATACTTGGATTGGTTGATTAAATCATATGATTTTTCTTCTTTTCAAAATTATCCCAGTTAGTCAACTTAATTAAATATACTGCACTAATAAATTATAACTCTTATAATTTATTCCAGTTCTTTTTCTAGAGTCACCAAAGGGACCTGATCGAACTCAATTAGACTAAGTTCCAATAAATTGATTTTGATCAAATCCACTATTGATCAATTAAAATAATTTATTAATTTTCTCCTCCAATTTTCTTCAATGTGATTGCATGGAGCATTACCCATCCAGAAAATGATAGTTCGAATTGAAATTTTTGGTGAAGACAAAAATGACACCCATAAAAACAAATTTTTGAAATTCAAAACCAAAACCCTTAGTATCTTGGCAGATTATACTAGACTTTAGCAGCAAAACGACATATAATAATTTCAAATTTATTTGGTAAATAATAATTTGAAATTCTAATGACGTAATATGATGTGATTAGTGTAAAATTGATATAATAAAATAAAACACAATTATTTTTATAATTAAATTCAAAGTGGGATTTGGGTTTTATGTGAGATGAATAAGTACATTATGTAGAAGACAAAAATGACCCAAATTCTATGAGGCTGTATCACATATATCACCATAAGTCAAATGCTTAGGGATGAAAAATTAAGAAAAAATTATTATGGCATCAATCTGACAATCAAAAAGTGGATTACAGAGAGCCATTATTATTTTATATGATTTAGGATTGTCCAAGAAGAAGGCTGAAACAACTAGTTTGTTTGATAGCTTTTGTTGGGATATTGGGGAAAAAGTTTGAAAATTGAAATGCACAACGTTACAAGTTTCATGTGCATTATTGTATTTGTTACATAAACAAATTAGACACACATGCATAACAGTAGAAGAACAAATAATATTCCAATTTTTTTGTAAATAAATCATCTCAAAACTGAAAGAATAACACACGTGTGTTACACAATATTTGTCCAAGGATGAAATTTTAATCTCACAAACTTGTCGATTTTTATCTTATTTTCTTTCTTGCTAGTTTTCCGCATTTTATTTTATACGTAAAATACAATAATAATTCAAAAGATAACAAATTTAAAAGATAGTGTAGATAGAATACTTGATTTTTGAATTATTTGTTATCTCTTTCATTCGTCCAACATCAATTTTTTACGTAGATAGAACCCTTGATTTTTGGGTTATTTGTTATCTTTTAAATTTGTTATCATTTCAATATAGATAGGATTGCCAGTTGCCACGTAGATAATTGTGAAACCGCCATGTAGAATTGGGATGATGAAAAGTTGACAAATGTCCAAAATTAATTAAGTGATGACACATGTCAACTTTATTTTTTTCTTTTAGTGTATGTAGGGTAGATACTCCATTAATCTCACTTAAGCTATATATTATTTACTTATTCTAGCTAATTTAATTGTTACTATCTTAGAACCAGTGCTTACTAAAAGTATTGCAAAGGTCTATCTTAAAAGCACTCGAATACTTCCTAATAGTTTGTTCGTATCACAGGCAGAGACCCATTAGGTTGCATTTGGATTGAAGAAATTTGATTTGAGTGGGATTTGTGGAAAATATTTCTAGTGCATGAATTTGAAACCCACCACAATGACTCAAAAATATTAATTTAACTCTAAATAGGAGCTAAATATTTGGAACTGACCCATTGAGTTATGAGATTACTCAAATTCATGAATAAATATGGATTCGAAAATCGTTATTTTGAAATGCTTCATCCAAACATCATTAGAGAATTGAAGAATGAGTAGCTACGAAGAAATTCACTTTGGAGCATAGCTTACCTTGATAATTGATTCGAGTTTGACCTCATATGATTGTGTGTGTTCACTACTTCACTCCCCTGTTTTACCCATAAAAATAATAATAATTTGATAAAATGGAAAAAGAAATTAGTTTATGCTAATTTCAATGTAAAATGCATTATACAAGTCTACGTACGTATATACATCTCAGTTCTCACCAACTATATATATATAATATATATTCACTTGAAATACACAAATTAAACGGTGCATATTGTTACATTAATTTTGTATCAATTTGATTGACTTGTCATTGAATCTTGCATGGAAAGCTGATACCAAACTGTCCGTTAGCTTTTGGTGGACTTCAACTTCAACTTTGAAAAAAACACACCAAATTAAATTTCTGCTACTCTTTTATGTTTTTTTGTTGTTTGGAAGCTTCTCAATAACTGAAGATCCCATTTTATTCATGTCATACAAGATTATTATTTTTTGGTAGAGAGAGAGAGGGAGAGAAAAGAGTTAGCCTATATTTCAATAATATTTAACTTGTTGTTTTTTGTTTTATTAATTTGGGGCATATGAAAAAGACAGAAGCTCATTGACATTCCTGGTACAGAGAAAATGCGCCGCTGCATACGGAGAAATTTTCCACTTTTACTTAAACATACGCAGTGCTGTAATGAATATTGTACAGTATGGGCAAAATATTATTCTTGCTCTCGAGATTAGGCACCCAAATTCGTTTGCTTTTGTACGGGCGGACGAGATTTTTTATTGCAAAATGGTGTTTCATTTTTTGTTTCAATACCGCACGAATAATTGATATGTGTATGAAAATTACCATATTAATTTTGAAGCATAAATATTTAAACTTAAATTGTGGGTTTTTCAAATAATAATTTTTATACATGTGTCGATCATCCGTATAGTAGAATAAGAGATGAAACACCGTTTTACAATAGAAGATATCATCCAAAAATATATCAAGTAGGAACCTCTACTGCAAATAGTATTTCGCACGTATTTCAACATCATCACCATTACATATCATGTATATAATAAAATATTCACATAGGTCATGGACATTTTGGGAGATGAAAACAATATGTGCAATTCATATTAGTATAAAATTGATAATTAGATTTATATTATTTGATATGGAGTATTTATATATCTGTGAGTTATATGATAAATTTACGCATAAAAGAAAGTCGGAATATGACTATATGAGTGCTTTTATGTGGTTTTGAGCAATTTGCTCAATCACGTGGTGGACTCATTATAACAACTTGTATGCCATGATTTCAAACGGAATGCCATGCATACTCTAAAAAAAATGTTCGATCATAATTGAAAATGGATGCAAATTGTGTATTTTCTTGCGCGCGTAATAAAGAAAACATATTTTATTTAGACATTGAAGAAATATAAAAGATAACTTGTAATGAATTTCGATTATCTCTCATTGTAATATCAAAGATAACTGATATGTGGCACAGCGTAGCGTCATTTCAAGGAGTATTAATGTCCATTTAGAGAGCTTCAAAAGTTTGTATTGGAAGAGACAACTAGCTAATGGGGATTAGGGGAAAATGTTTGATCCTTATAAGTCACAGTCTATTGCGTGCTTAGTTGATGTGCGGTGTTATTTCTGAGACCGACACTTGCAATTAATCGTATTATTCACATTAATCACAATAAGATATATAGACAAATTACTAAAACATCCCTTTATATGAAATAATTGTTACTTCATTATAATTATAGGTATCAATTCGTAAGTCAATCCACACAATCAAATAAGGGGATCCTTTTTGTTTATAAAAAAAATAAACTTATTTGTACTTTTATTAATAATATGACACCAATTATAATAAGATAAATTAATTCACTCGTTATCTAATTGAATATATGCATTTTCTTAATTATATATCAATAAATATTATTTATTCGTCATCTACTGACATTCAATTTATGCATCAAACACGTGTTAATAATATGTCCGGTGAAATAGAAGATGAAACACACGACTCATGCATGCGGAATTGCGAAAACAAACGTATACTTGTATATCCACGTAAGCACCCCCAAAATCGTGTTAGAAAAGCAATTCCCAAAGTAGTCTCTCGCTATATAAAAACCAGGCACATCCAAATTCTTTTGAAACACGAACTGAAAATTAACCATGGAAAACCATCACTTCATACTCAAAAAAGTCTCTAGCCTTTTTCCTTCTTCTTTTACTTCTTGCCAGTTTCGAACTCTACCCGATGTTGCAGATAGCTCCATTACAATCACCAAAACCCAAAAAATTCCCCATAATGAAAATGACCATTCTTCTCTAATTTTAAACAAATCCTGCAAAAAAAACCAGCTGTTTTTGAATCATCATTCTTCTGATGCGGAAGGACGAAAATGCCCTCCTGCAACACCACTTTCAACGCTAAACCCAAAGAAAAAGGAGAAAATAATTAGAAACAGAGGTATGGTTTCTGTTAACCATAGTTCATCATCAAACTGCAGCGGCCGGTGGTTTACCACTAGCAGCGATGAGAAAACACGCGCCGCCGCCGATGACTTCGAGACCGATACTTTTTTCAGCTTATCGTCGAACTCCGGCGACTCATTTCGCCTGAAAACTACTAGCCGGAGATTCAAAAAATGCGAAGAGATGAAAAGCATTGACGAAACGGGGAGATGCTCGTTTTCGTCGCTCGCTTCGATCGACACGGATCCGAGCAAATGCAGCAGGAAAACGGCGACAAGCACCACCGCCGCCGCCAAAACCACCGCGAAAGGCGGCGAGAAAAAATCGAGCGTAACCTTCGCGGAGTACGAACCAGGATCAGATCATTTATCAACTCGGATTTATTACGAGAGCAGTTTTCGACGCCGTAAAACTGGTAAAAACCGCCGGAAAATTAGGAGAAATCGATCGAGAAGGAGTTTTTGTTACGGTTCGACGATCGACGAGAGCTATGCGGTGGAGAAAAGCTCGAGTGATCCTCGCAGCGATTTCAGGGCATCAATGGTGGAGATGATAGTGGAGAAACAGATTTTTGGGGCAGAGGATTTGGAGAGGCTGCTGCTTTGTTTCTTGTCTTTGAATGCGGCGTCGTACCATGGGATAATATTCGATGTTTTTTCTGAGATTTGCCAAACTTTGTTCAGTAATTGAATTAATTACTTTGTTTAATTTTAGGATTTGGTTCTTGATTTGTACATTGTATTATGTTCTTTTGATTGGAACGTTCAAGCTGAAATTAAATTTTCATGTTTTATTTTTCCAGTCTTACACTATAACAACACCCGTGATAAAATTTTGGTGTCACAAAATTTGTTGTGACATATGAGACTCAAAATACTAATTAGAAATACTAAAAAGGAAATTCAAAATTTAGAAGAGTACGATGAAAATTGATTTACTTTAAATTCTAAAATACTTATGTATAAATTATATTATTTGTTCTATTTTCAAATGTACCGTCATTTTAGTTTGACATTTAAAGAATCACTTAGTTAATTATGATAATTCTTGTTATTATGTGGCCCAATTTATTTTGTGAGCTCATTTATCATTTGTCCAGGCCCAATGAGATCGAAGCCCAAAGCAACCTACCCTCAATTGACCCGGTTCAACTTCACCCGAGTTCAAGTCCGCGGATCTTTGTTTTTATATCGTGCCCGTCCATTTTGTGGATTCTATCTGGACCGTCGATCCTTTAATTTAAAACCCTCTTTCTCCAAACCCTAACTTACACTCTTAGATTTTGAACCCTCATATCTCTCTCGACTTCTCCAGCGGTGCTACTGTGCTCCTTCATCAAAACACATTCATCTCTCTCTCGACTTTTTGTAAATCTCTCGTGAGCTTTGAGTGTTTAGTGAAGTTTTTCTCCGATTCCTACACTTTGTGTGTTCGATTTAGCTTGTTGGTGTTCGTCCGTTTCGGAGTTTAAAGGAAAAAGGGTTCGAGACTGTCTTTTCCAGTGGATTCTTCGGCGTTTTGAGGGTTTTGGATGGCATTGGTGCTTCGGGGGTCTCTTTGCGGTCAACCTTGGCGCGCCGGTTTTGAAGTCAGCGGTAAAAGGTTCCTTACTCGCGCCCTGAGCCTACAGTCCGTTTCAACCTCAAGCTTCGAAGAAGCCCATCCATCTTAGGCTTACCTCAGTCCGTTTTCAGTTTGATTCGGTGGTTTCGAAGGATTTGGTATATTCTGTAATTTTCCGGCACATTCCTTTCTTTGCTTTGATTCGAATGGGAAAATGCATTCCTCAGACGCGTTTGCATCGAAACGACTTTGTTTTCTAATTTATTGCTTTATTAGAAAATAGGTTGTAATCCCTAATCCCTATCCCGTAGGCTAGCTATTGTATTATCTCACCTATGGCGAGATTTGACAGCACGGTCGATACCTAACTGTGGTATCAGAGCATCTCCCGCTGTGGCGGTACGAATCCCTTACCGTAGGGTTTCGCTCTGGTAAAGCGGCTTATAGCTCCCTTTTACTGCTTTTCTTAGCGTAACCGATTGCCGCAGGTTTATTATTTTCGTAGAGTAAATACCGTTTGACGCGGTTTGTGTGTTGGGTTTTGTTACTGTTGTATAGAAGGATTTTGTGTGATCCTTATATCTGCCTTTACTTGCTCGTTTTAATCTATTTGGTAGTTGCTCATATTTCAGTTTTTTTATTTCGTGTAAAAGGAACTCCGAGCTAAAAAGCCATTTGACCCTACATTCTGTGTAGAAGCATTCTGTTTGAATCTGTGGTGCGATGGATTTCTTGTCTGTGGTCCTTTATTTTGTGCTTATGACGTATTCTCTAATTTATGTGTGAATTTGCTTCTTTTGTGCTTATAACATGCTTTGTGTGTTTTTTGCTTTCTAAAAACTGTTATGTTTATGAAAATAGCTATGCCGAGTTATAATCTTGAACCATTTAATGGAAAAACTGATTTTTTTGATGTGACAGCCGAACATGAAAAGAATTTTAATTCAACAAAAAGTTTATAAAGATGTGACATGTTCTTATTGTGAAAAAGATACTACGTACTGAAAAGAAAGTTGAAATTAATGAGTATGTTTATTCTTCTATAATTTTAAATCTTTCTGACTCTGTGCTTAAAAAAGTTGGTAAGATTGATTCTACAAAAGCTTTATGGGATAAGTTAGAAGAATTGTATACTGAAACTTCTTTGCATAGTAAGTTGTTTTTGCTGATTTTTTTTTCCAGATTTAAACTTGACTTGAACATAGACATTGCGGAAAATTTGGATGTGTTTACCAAATTGATTCGGGATATTAATCTGGCCGGTTATAAAATATTGATGATTACACTCCTATTGCGTTTTCAATGCAATTCCTGAATTTTACAGTGATGTTAAATCTGCTATTAAGTATGATAGAGATTATATTACTGTTGACACTGTGGTTAATGACTTAAAAGGCAATGAACTTGATTTAAAAGTCAACAAGGGGGTAGGCAGAACATTGGGGAGGTTTTGCATGTTCGGGGTAGGTCCCAACTTAGGTTTGGTAACCACCAGAAATGTGATATTTACCAAAATCAGAATTTTCACAAGAAAATGGGTAAAAACAAGACTTGGTCTAAAGAAAGAAAATATTATAAATATGGTGAGGTAGGTCATTATATTAGGGCGTGCCTTAATAAGAAAGGAAACCAAAATTTAAAACTCATTCTAATGATCAAGCAAATTTGGCTTCCTAGTAGTGAAAACGTTGGTGATGTTTTTATGGTGCCTGATTATGTGAAAGCATTTTGCTAGTTCCGTGAATTCAAACTCTGTGCTTGATAATGAATGACTTAATGATTATGTCTGCACTTTTCACATGTCACCATTTAAAAATATGTTTGCGAGCTATAATAAAATGAAAAAATGTTCTGTTTTTATGGCCATGAGAAAAAAATGTCAAGTTCTTGAATTTGTGATATTTGTTTGAAATTTGATTCTGGCTATGCTTATACTTTGAAAAATGTTAGACATATGTCTGATTTGTGCAATAAGTAGATATCATGTGCTGCATTAGAACATAATGGATTGGAAGGTAGATTTGAAATGGTTTTATGAAAATTTTGAAAGGTTCTTTAGTGATTTTCAAAGCTGTCAAAATGAATAACTTGTATGTTTGTATTGTTGAACTTACGTCTCTTGATGTGAATTCTGTGAATGTTGTTCAAGGTGTTAAAACTGATTTATATCATAAAAGGCTGGTCACATGAGTGGTAAAGGTCTTGAAATTCTGCATAAAGCTGGTTATTTTGGTAGTGATGTCATATCATGTTTACCCTTTTGTGACATATGTGTGTTAGGTAAACAACATAAAATGAACTTTCATGTTTCTCCTTTTCCTAATCAATCTGTTTGCACTGATATACTTGAGTATTTGCATGCTGATGTGTGGGATTCGTCTAGTGAACCCATTCAAGGTTGAAATAGGTATTTTTGTCGATCCTTGATGATTTTATCAAGAAAAGTATGAGTTTTCTTAATGAAAAACAAATTTAATGTATTTGAGAAATTCAAAAACTGGAAAACGTTGATTGAGAATCAAACTGGAAAAAGGATTACAACCCTTAGGACCGATAATGGACTTGAATAATTTGCAATAACTTGTTTGACAACTTATGTGCTGATTATTATATTCAAAGGCATAGAACTGTGCCTTATACGCCGCATTAAAATGGTGTTGTCGAGCATATGAATAGAACCTTACTTGAAAGGGTTATGAGCATGCTTGCTTCCTCGGGTCTTTCAAAAAGGTTATGGAGTGAAGCCGTTCATGCGGGCTGCTTATTTGATCAATAGGTCTCCTTTTGTGCCTTTGAAAGGAAAATGTCCTGAAATTGTGTTTTCTGGTAAAGAAATTGGTTTTTCAAACTGGAAAGTTATTGGTTGTGTTGCATTTATTCATCAAAAAGGTGATAAGCCAATGTCTAAAAAATGTGTTTTTTTAGGATATCCTGAAGGTGTGCAAGGTTATAGATTGTGGCTTATGGGTGAACCTGCTTTTAAGACTTTAATTAGTAGAGATGTCATTTTTGATGAATCTGAATTTCTTTGTTTATCTACCTCTTTGCCTTTGCCTAAATCTGAACCTGCTCCAAATAAGGTGAAGCAATTGCCTGTTTCGGGTCATTTTGATGAAACAGAAAATTTGCATGCTGAAACTGAAATTATGCCTAAACATATTTCTGAAAATCAACCTGATTTTGTGAATTTACCTGAAAATGCTGATAATGATGAAATGCATGACGATTTGGTTGATTTGCATGATAATGAATCTGATGAATTTGGTAATTTTCAACTTGCTAGGGAGAGAACTAGAAGGAATATTAGGCAGCTCGCCAGATTTGATGATTGATACGTGTAGAATATACGCATTAGGGGCTTATTATGATACATATTCGATGCATTTGCATGTATATTTAGTGTGTTTTAGTTGGTTTCCTTTGTTGAGCGTGATACTGTGTATTCTTGTGATTTTTACAGGAAATGGAGCTTAATTTGCAAAGATATCAATAGGATGACCCGGACAAATATGCTGAATGTGAAGATACGATCAAATACGTGAAGAAACCGACGAAAAACAAAGAACACGGTCATACCATGTATTATTAGATGACCGTGTAATATGTGTCCATGTGATTTTACACGCCCATGCGACTTGTTTGAGGGAAGAATTTCAGAGACGGAATACTCGACCCAACCGTGTATTATGATCCGGATCAAAATAGAGACAAAAATGCATTGCACGACCTGCTCTTGTAGAAATAGACGGTCGTGTATTTTGCTTGGCGGTGGATTTTGTTTCCTAATTTCATCGGGACTCTACCAATGATCTCTCAAAGCATCTATAAAAGAAAGACCAAGCCAGAGAAGATGAGACACGAATTTTACACTTGGAATACACAATTTAACATACTTCTGAGAGAGAAACACAATTTAACGAAGAACGCCACAAGCCCTTTCGCATCTACGGATGCACAAGCGTTTAAGACTTCGAAGAAGGATCCATCCTGACAAGAATGGTTCTATCCTCTTAGTTTAGATCTCTTGTTTGTACTTAATTCAATGTCCAATTATTTGATTTCAAGTTTGTCTATGGATTTTTTATCAAATATGTTGGGCTAAACTTTTTTTTATCCTAGGGCATAATCAAAACCGTGGATTCAGGTTAATTCTAATTTGTTTTTCTTAGTTAGTTTCTTGTGTTCTATTTATGAATCCGAGTGCTTGTTTCTTGTAGATTATCTGGCCAATAGTTTGCATGTCTTATTTGTTAGTTCAAAATTTGGGAGATGAGATCTAACTTACGAAAAATGAGTTCATAACATAAGAGGGGATTGAGTCGGGAGACCTATAACTATTTGTGGAGAATACTTCAAAATAACACACTTTAAGTTGTAAATTAAAGAGATACTTATATAATTCGACAAAATTAATTTTTTGTTTTCCATATTTGCAACAATGTGGGTGTTTGAAAATCTGGGGTTTACAGAAAAAAAGTTTCAGTTTTTCGCAGGAATGTGGGTGAATGTGATGAAGATGAGGTGTACTTAGAACTTTTTTATGTGAGTAATGTTATCATAGTCTTTTAAATTAATGACATTTTTAAAATTATATGGAGGTGGATATATTTATCAATTTTGGCAGTGTGAGCGCCACCCTTTTTTTAAACCATCAAAGAACAACTGTTTTTTCAGCATTTTCCTTTTTTCTATTTTGTTAATTTTAAAATCCAAACAAAGCATTATGGTGGAATTTTGATGGCCCCTAGGTCCATGTGCTTGGGCCCATTTTTATAACAAAATGGCCCAAAATATTTGGAGACCGAGTCGAGCTCCTCTAGTCGACGGCCTTTATAAACATTACAAAAGTGATAGGGAGAAGGCTTTAGCCTATTGGGTTTTTCCCAGAAGCAGACTTAACCCAAGTTTTAGCAAAAAATGGGTAAGGATGTTAATATAACAATTTTCATTGGGCTGAGATTAAAGAACAACCCTGAAAAGAAGCCCATTTTTTAAGAATAAATCTTGAGAGGGGAAGGAGATAGGCACAATCGAACTCACACACTTGCCTGAGTTTTACCAACACTTTATTATTAGGCTACCAAGCGATTCCCAAAAAAAGCCGATTATAAATTTGCGAAGATTTGATTCTTTTTTTAAGGGTAAAATACTTTACCCCTCATATTATTCATTTTGCATCAAATGTCATCTTCTATTATTAAAACCTTCAAATACCTCCTAAACCAAATAAAAATATATTGATGGACTTAAATACCCTTGAACTATATGCTTGTTAAATTTTACATGTAGTCTTTGCTAATATTAGTTTCAAATATTATTTAATACTATATATTATTTAACTCTATCTTTTTCGCTTCCTAGCTCCGAAAGCTCTGGAAAAGGGTTTAAATTAAACAAATAAATCTATCATTCAACATTGATGTAATATTGCAATGTTCTATTTTTAAATATTTATTTTTTATTTAATATATTCTGATTATTTAATAGTCCATGAGAATTAATATTGGGTCAACTTACAAAAAAGGCCTATAAGGCCCAGTTCACTACCACAACCCGCTTGGCCAAGGTTTTAGGTATAAATAGCCTATCCCTAGTTAATTTCACATTAAGTACAACTTAACTGTTGATTATTTCACGTGCTCTTGATTTTTATCCTACGATTTACTGATTTAAGCATCAGAGGGGTTTTCCTTGAAAAACTCCTTGGGCCTTCTAACATGTTTGCGTATTGCAAGACAGTTCCTAACAAGGATTGATCATTAGACCGGATTTAGATACGATCACTCAGAGTACCTCGACTTGAAGTGAGCTGCATAACTTTTAGCAGCATCAAATATAGACCGCACAATGAAAAACATGACTTAAAAATTTATAGAGAAATGACATTAGTTTTTCAAAATATATTAATTTATATTAATATCATTATGTGCGTTAAATATACATTTTGATCTTTAATAATAAGTATTAAATTTAAGGTCATTTTAGTTGATATTAATTAGCTTATATTTGTAAGTATTTCCAAAATCTAAAATGCACTTATGTAGGTCAAACACATTAACTACTTTAGGAATTAATTTGTAAAACACAAAAGAATTATTAAAATTATAGAAAAATATCTTATAAATATATTAGAAACATATTAAAAAATTTGAGTTACTTTTCATTTAAGACTAGTTTTTGAAAGAAACTAATCATAATTCAATTTAAAATGAAGAATAGCTAAATAAATTGATAATAATATTAAATCAAAAAATTAGTCATAGAAATTTATATTGTATTATTTTAAACAACATGGTTTTGATTTTTATCTTTTTTTTATTTCATCATTTATTACAATATTATTGTACAATATCTCTTTTTATCACCTATATCGTTTTCATTTCATACGTAACAAAAAAACTACACATTGTGATTTGACCGATTAATATATTATATTGGACGCCCGCACCATAACAAAATTATAAACATAATCAAATAATATATAGTAATTTGAGTCTAAATTCATTATTAGTTATTAAATTCATACATTTAAAGTAATAGTAATGAAGATCTGTGTAAAAAAATTGAAAAATTAAAATTATATTTAGCTATATATTAATTTGAAAATTAAACTATGATTATTTTTATTTAATAAATTAATATTGCGTAAAATTCGAGATCAAATTAATTAATAGTTAATTACCCAGGGTGTAAGGTAAAGTTATTATTTTATTTAAATCAAGCTTTTTGTCCATCTACATGAATTTTATAGTTTTACGGGGTATTTGAAGATTTTAATAGTAGATGAGGGTATTTAATACAATATTGATACAACTTATTTTTTTTTTAATTGATTGTGACAACAATAGATTGTTGGTATGAATTGATTTATTCACTCTTTCCCAATTGTTCGCAGTATGCTTAAGCTATTTGAGCTTAAAACCATAATTTATTCATGATTAAATGCCTTTGTCTCTATCTTTTTAGTTGTTTATGTATTTGTTTTAACACTCGATTTGCATGTACCAAACCAGAATGTTGTGTTTGAATGTAATTAAATACCGTTAGATTTTTCCTTAAAAATACCGTTAGATTTCTTTTCTACTAATCAAACATTTTGGCTTGTTTTGATTAATAACAGAAAAGTAGTTCACATATAACAACAGCGGGGATAGTTCAGTTGGGAGAGCGTCAGACTGAAGATCTGAAGGTCACGTGTTCGATCCACGTTCACCGCATATAATAAATTTTTTTCTTTTTTTTTTATCTTTTTTTCCCATGGAAAATGTTTGTACTATTTATACATCTGTTGCCGACTATCTTCAAACCGTAAGCACGCCCAGAAATCACTTTTCATCTGTACCTTTTATCTCCTTTCTTTGCGTGCAAACCCACCTCCCTTTCCATTCCATTGTATGACAGAAAAAATGTTTATCTTTTCCACTGTTATTTTTGTACAAATATTTAATAACATAATAATTATTTAATATTCTCATTAAAACTATATCTTATTTGAATTTTGATCGAAGTGTTCAAAACTATTTGATGTTTCATTTTCTTACTATGAAAATATAGTTACGATGCGCTTGGTGATTATCATCAAGACGCATCATTTAATTACCCAAATAATTAACTTGGAAGCTAGTGAAGTGAGAATAATTTAGGGTAACTTCTTAATGGACCATATGATACAGGCAGAAACGTTTACAAAGATAAAACTCACCTCAAAACGTTGATTCAACTATGAATGCATAAAGAGAGACAAGAATTGAGATAATGCTCTCGATTTTAAATTAACAATCAACCACCTTAAAAATAATAATAAAACGAATATTTATAGGATTAAATTACTCTTGGAACTCCCAACTATTGAAAACTCCTAAAGATAATAACACAATCCACTAAAACTAATCTAAATAGATAATAATTATCTCTAAATCTTATCTCCATCATTCTATCTGAGGTCGAGACGATTCATCCTCAAATCAAAAGAGGGTCGTCACTAGAAAAATTGCCAAACCATAGTGGGGACGAGGAAGACGAGACGAGCAGACAAGATGAATATCAAAATATATTTGATTTAGATAAAAAATCAAATAATTTAGATTGAACTTTAGAAAACCATGACCAAGTTGCCAAATCAATGGCTGAATTCTAGTGCATCCATCAGACGAATCCGGAACATGCCATTCATTTTAGAATTTAGGGACAACACTAGATAACACATACATCATGAATTTTGTTCTTTATATATGATGTTAGTCTTTTACTTTAGTTTTACCAATATTCTCAATTCCTTTATCGAAAATTGGGGGTCCGTATTAACCCATATTATCCTCATTCAATTTCGGCAGTTTTTCGTAGTTAAACATCGAAACTGTGTCGTCACCTTTCTTAACATAAGATAAGTGGCCATCATAATCATCAATCTCTCATCAAAGTTTAGAGGTTTTTCGTAGTCAATCTTCGTTATAGTGTCATCGTTTTCCTCATAAAAATTGGTGGTCTATTATAGCTACCATCTTTAACGTTACCAAAGAATAAATCATCTATGCCCATGTAATAGGTTTCCAATGGGATGAATTGGATAGGTACAACATTGTAGGCAAACTCACAATCACCAAGAAATCGTTTTTCAACTACCCTCTTGATTTCTTGATACTATTGGATGTGCACGATCAAAGGTGTTTTGTGAAGTTGATCTGTTCGTGACGACGAACGAAGTGTCTTTGAATACCAACTGATGTTAGAAGAATCGTAAACAAAGATAAAAGTCAACTCAAAACATTGATTCAATTATGATATTGTAAGAGAGACAATATTTCCTACAACTCGTATAATCTATAACTATTGAAAACTCTTAAAAAATAATAACATAATCCATTGAAACTAATGTACATAGATAATAATTTATAATTATCTCTAAATCACCATATTTCCCCAACAAAAAAAAATTTTCTCCTGACCGTAGAGAATGCACATATATATGGAGTATTACAATTTGTATCTTTGCATGATGTTCCTATCTGATGTGACCTGTCTGTGAATAAATTCAAAACAAAAGAAATACACACTGCCTAAAAACAGAAAAAGAATAAAAGAACCAAAAAATCCAAAACTGGAAAAATACAAAACAGAAAGTGGTTGTGTATTATTAATGATAGGAAAAAATTAACGGTCAAAAAAGAAAGAGAGGAAGAATCAGTGAGTCTTCTGAGCCTATAATTAGGAATTTGTAACACGTACTACTACACTAACTGCAAGCTAGCCTTGTCAATCTAATGATGCAGACAAGCACAAAAAATAATTTTCCTTTAATTAGCACCATTTTCTGGGAAAAACCAAAAAGATATGAGCAAGTCTCTTGTGAGACGGCCTCACTGGGATCTAAATCAGTGAGACGGACCTCTAAGCTCCGTCTTGAGAAACGAACAATGAAAATAAATTTAAAAATAATAATGAACCATGAAGAAACAAAATGAACTCTAAAAAAACATGAACCATGAAGAATAAAACCCAAAAACAAAAATAAACCCAAAAATAAAAAATAAACCCTAAAAAACTAAAAATCCTAAAAACCCAAATCAATTAAAAGTAAACCCAAAAAACAAAATAAACCCTAAAAAAAAATATAAACCCTAATAAAAATAAAATCTGAAAAAAAAAACCTTTAAAACTTTGTGTATGGGCTTCGTCTCACGAATCTAAATCCGTGAGACCGTCTCACGCAAGTTTTTGCCAAAAGATATACGATATAAACTTTGTCAGAGATGAATTATTAATTCCCCCAATTAAACTACATATGATCTTGATAGAAAGAATCCAGAGAAGATTTTGTACATGTACCCTTTGTATAGCTAAACAACCCTGTAGACAAATTAAATTTGCACCAATCAAATGGTGACACGTGTGAAATTTTATATTAAATATCAATTATATATTTTCTATTTATATTTGGGAATTTAATTAAATTTAATTTCTAATTTAAATAGTTAATTTATTGATATTTCAATATATATTTTATTGGCCAATTAAAGATTTACAAATGTCAAATTCTTATAAGTCAAGATTTATCTTGATTTATTATTATTTCTTTTGATAATTATCACAATTTGTGATTAAAGAAATAATATTAAATCTTGAAGGACCAATCAAATTAGAGTCCTCACCATATGAGTTTTCCTGAGACCCCTCTCCTACAAGTATAAATAGGAGTCATTCTCAAGGAATTAAAACACAATTCGGAGAGAACAAATCCAAGCAAGAAGTCAGTGGAAAACGGTGTTCAAGGCGAAATTCAAGGCGTTCATCGCGGAGTCCACTCAAATCACGGCGTTTGATTCGGGAATAAGCTTTCAAGCCCTCGAATTAACGTTATTGAAGTCAAATCCATCTTGGAGGAAGATTGAAGAGTCAAATCCACCAAGAAGTTCTCATATCCAAGTCAAACATCACAGAATATATCACGTTTGATTCGGGATTGTATCAAAGCCCTCGGATTAACGTTATTCAAATTCAAGTCCAAGTTTGGAGAAGAGCAAATGAAGAGTTCATCTCCAAATTCCCAAATTCCAGATATTATATTCTTGAAGAGAAGAATCAGAGGATTTTTTAGAGATTGTAATGTTTGATACATGTTTTTATCTTAATTTTGATGATTTTATTTTGTCACCAAAACAATGCTTTTAAAGGTTGTCCAAATACTCCTATATGATTTAAAATGGTTTTTAATATTTTTAGGAGTATTTCCTCAAGTTTATTTTTGATAATAATGGACAACACTTTTAATGATTTTATTTCAATGGATTTTTCACTCCTCAACAAGGTTCTAAATGTTGTCTAAATACTCTCGATTGGTTTAAAATGTTTTTACTAAATTTTGGAGTATTTCTTGGGTTTTATTTTTGACAAAAATTGGACAACATTTGTCTCGTGGTCGGCCGAGTCATCCATATAGGGCAACCCGTGACTGAAGATGTTTTAGAAAAAGAAAATGAGACGGAAGGAAAAACAAGCGGTCGGCCGGCCGCATCAAGGCGTCGGCCGATCGGTCGCCTTCATCAATGGCCGATCGGCCAGTGCACTGCAAGTTTCGTTTTGAAACAGAACTAAAACTTGCATTTTTGAAACGAGAGGGACCGGTTGAATTAGGGTCGGGGTCAGCGAAGCTCACGTCGGCCGACCGCCCTTTTGTAATTTTCAAAGTGTTCTTATTTTCTCTTATTTCGTGCGGCCTGGTGCCGCCCATGTATGTATGACAAACAAAAATATGACCGTTTGACAATGAGACACATTTCCTAAAATTGTGGGATTGATTTCTAATGACTATATTCTTGATTTTAATTGTATTTTTTAGTAGATTTTCAATCCCCAAGAGGAGCCTATGCTTGATCAATCATTTCCTATAAATAGAGGAAGTTTTGGAGCAACCAATACAACAATTGAGATACAACACAACAAGATACACTTCAAGCAAACACTTGGTCTTTCATTGTTATTATTCTTGTTGTAAAATTGCCTAGCTTATCACTTTCACATCTTTGAGGTCTAGGCTATTCTTGATTACACTTTGCACTCAAATTGTATTATTCATTATTGAGTTGTAATCTTGATTTTTGGTTATCATTCAAACACAAGATATCCTTGTGAGTGTTCTTGTGGTAAGAGCACACTTGGATGATCTAGGTGATAGGTACAAGAAGATTGTGGTAATCTTCTTATTGAGGTGTTAAAGAATTTGGTATTCTTTCAAGGTTGAAGATTGTGGTAATCTTCACAAGGTGCGTTGAAGGAAGATTGTGGTAATCTTCAAAGGGAGATTGTGGTAATCTCAAAGGTGGTGTTGAAGAAGAGTGTGGTGCTCTTCAAGGTGTTGTAAGTTGAATTTGTATTAATTTTGATAATTAATAAAATTCTTTTTCTTTCGAAATCCATCCGGATATCTTGGGGTGGTAGAGGATTAGGCCCTAGGTGGGTTGAACCTCTTTAAATCGACATGTGTTGTTTATATTCCGCACCTTTATTATTGTATTTGAGCATTCGGTTTTAAAAAGAGGGCGAAATCGAAAAGATGGAGATAATCTATTCACCCCCCCTCTAGATTATCGTAGCCGCTTGGACTTACAAGTGGTATCAGAGCCAAACTCTTTGGCAAGCTCGTTTCACATCGCGAGTGAAGAGAAACGATCGACGGCTACGAACGAAGCTCATCTATCCAAGCACTCCACCACCAAGCCACCACTATTTGATTCCAAGAATTTTAATTTTTGGAAAGAAAGAATGGAATGCTATCTACAAGGTTGCGGGTTCGACATTTGGAACACCGTCATTAATGGAGAATCCATTCCGACGAAAGATACACCATACACCTCAAAAGGCTTCAAAAAGCTCAATGATGAAGAAAAGAAAATCATCTCCTTAAACGGTAAGGCTTTAAATATTTTGTATTGTTCATTTACTAATTTAGAAAATGAACATATTGTAGGAATAAAGTCCGCACATGAAGTATGGCAAAAATTAGAAGTCATCTATGGAGTATTTGCAAATGAAAGGAGTCAAACAAAAGCATCTACTTCTCAAGATCATACAAGCTCAAATCTAAGGAATAAGCCTCCTACAACCTCCAATTATGAAGAAGTTGAATATTGTTTTATGGGCATCAATGAAGAAAATGAGGTATGTCTTAAACCCTCTACTTCCTATGATATTGTCATTCAAAATGATTATAGTGATTTACAAAATGATTATGATGAACTTCAAAATGAATTCCAAAGCTTACTTGTTAGATACAAATATTTGAAAAAGGAATTCAATATTTTGAAAAATGATAAGGATAGTTTATTTACTTCTTATGAATCACTATCATGTGCTCACACCACCACACTTGACAAGGTTAGAAACCTTGAAAAAGAAAATAGTACTCTTGTTGAGAATATTGATTGCATGAAAAAGGATTTATTAAAATCCAACTTGAGTACCAATAAAGTGTCCAATATTGTTGATATTCATAATTGTGATAAGGAACTTGATCATAAGCCTAATGTTGTTAATCATATGAAAAAGGATCAAGTCACTATGCATATCGGTCATTATGCTCCTAAAATTATTACTTGTTTTTATTGTGGCAAAAAGGGTCATACGGCTAATTCTTGTCGGGCCAGAAATAGCTCTAAATATTGTTGGAGACCTAAAAGTCTCAAAGCTAATCTTAAAGGACCCAAACACATGAGGGTACCACAAAACAATGTGCTATTAGGTACCCGACAAAGCAAAAATCGGAGAAAATTCATGCCACCAAGAAAACATCAAATGAACGTTTCATTTGATCAAGAAGAAGAGAAACTACTCTCAACAAAGCCAATTTCAAGAAGAGCGTATAATCAAAAATGGGAAGAACACAATCCTTGGAAATGGCAAAGACATCATCAACAAGATGATTTTCAAAGAAGAAGAAACCATCAACCATGGGAAGGTAACCAAACTTGGAAATGGAGAAGTCATCATCAACAAAGTGACTTCTCAATGGGAAGATATCATCAACAATGGGAAAGACACAACCCATGGAAAGCAGGTAATTGGTAAACCGTATCTCCCCATTTGTATATGCATTTTTTTCTATGCATACTTTTAATTGTGTCTTAATTGCAAAATGAATTTTCAAGTATTTATTTTTAAAATAGGTCTCTTATATATTTATGAGTTTCAATTTTTTTAAAAAGGGACGTGCATGATTTTCTAAAACTCTTGAGCATTTTATTAGACTTATGTGGCTTATTATCTCTTATGAAATCTTATAGCATAAGCTCTTTTTGTTATCTCATATTAATTGCCTACACTTGAATTTTCTATGAAAATGTTGTCTAAGAATTGTGTAGGATACATATTTCATACTCATTGGCTATTACGTCATCAAGTTTCTTAAACCATCGAGGTATGTCTACTCGTATTTTTCTTTAAACTCGATATTATGCTTATGCACATATCTTTCAAGATATTTCATTTTGACCCCTTAAGTGCCCCAAATTGATCTTGCAAATATTTTCTTTTAAAAAGGCACTACGTGTTTAGTCTCGATTTTAGCGTTTATATGTTTTCCCATAACCCATATTTGTTGGATATAGTCCAAACTTATATTTTTGCAAAGTTTTAAAACTTTTGGGGTGAAAAATCGAATTTTGGAAAACGGGAAATAGAAAAATCCTGGGGACGGTCATAGCGAGGGACGACCGGTCGCCACTGCACCTCGACCGTCGCCCATACCTCACGCAGGTCGTGCCAATTTTTTCGAGTTAAAAACTGTTTGATAAATGGTTTATCATGATTTTGATGATTTTGATTTTACACCAAAACAATGGTTTTAAAGGTTGTCCAAATACTCCTAAATGATTTAAAATGGTTTTAATATTTTTAGGAGTATTTCCTCAAGTTTATTTTCGATATAAAATTGGACAACACATTTAATGTTTTTAAGTCAATGGGTTTTCACATTGAAACTATATTTCTAATATTGTCCTAAATACTCCCGATTAGTTTAAAATGTTTTTACGAATTTTTTGGAGTATTTCTTGAGGTTATTTTTCGATAAAAATTGGACAATATTTGTCTTGGTTGGGCCGTCCCATAGGGCAACCCGTGCACCAAGATGTTTTTTTTGAAACAGAAAATGAGACGGAAGAAAATTCAAGCGGTCGCCGGCCGCATTCAAGGCGTCGTCGACCGTCCGGTCGGCCGGTCGCCCAGGGGTCGACCTGGCACTGCAAGTGTGCAAAATCTCCTGTTCTATTTTTGGAGAGGTCGGCCAGGCTAGGGGGTGATGTCGACCGGTCGAGCACCCCTCGACCGGCCGCCCCGTGTAATTTTCAAGATACTATTTCAAACGCCCTTTTGTGCGCAACCTAGCCCTTTAGTTTGACAAAGACAAAATTATAACAGTTGTGCGGCGAGACCATTCTTCCTTAAAATGTGGGATTGTTCTATAATCTGATTTTTGTATCCTTATGAGACAACCATATTTATTTTAATCTCTTTGTCTTATTTGTAGACAAAAGAAAACATGGAGGAGCCCATGAAGGAGCACATGTTGGAGGAGCCTTTGGAGGAGCCTATGTTGGAATTCAAATTTGAAGGCTCTCCTATAAATAGATGAAGGCTTGAGGGATCAAATACAAGACTTGATAAAAACAACAAGAGATATCACAAGCACATAATCTTTGTTATTCATTTCAACATTCTTGTTGTAATAGCCTGCAAAAATACTATCACTTTCACATCTTGAGGTCTAGGCTTTCATTCTTGATTACACTTGCACTTTTGAGTTGTAATATTTTTTTCAAAGTGTAATCTTGATTGTAATTCATCAACCAAACACAAGATATCCTTGTGAGTGTTCTTGTGGTAAGAACACACTTGGGTGAGCTAGGTGTTAGGTGTAAGAAGATTGTGGTAATCTTCTTGTTGAGGTGTTGAAGAGTGTGGTGCTCTTGAGGTGAAGATTGTGGTAATCTTCACAAGGTGCCGTTGAAGATTGTGGTAATCTTCAAGTGAGATTGTGGTAATCTCAAAAGTGGTGTTGAAGAAGAGTGTGATGCTCTTCAAGGTGTTGTTGTAAGTTGGTGTTGTATTAATTTGTGGTAAATTAATAAAATCTTTTTCTTTTTGAAATCCATCCGGATATCTTTGGGGTGGTAGAGGATTAGGCCCTAGGTGGGTTGAACCTCTTTAAATCGACGTGTGTTGTTTACATTCCGCACCTTTATTATTGTCTTTGAGCATTCGGTTCGAAAAAGAGGGCGAAATCGAAAAGATGGAGATAATCTATTCACCCCCTCAGATTATCGTAGCGCTTTTGGACTTACAAGTGGTATCAGAGCCAAACTCTTTGGCAAGCTCGTTTCACATCGCGAGTGAAGAGAAACGATCGTCGGCTACAAACGAAGCTCATCTATCCGGCACCTCCACCACCAAGCCACCTCGGTTTGATTCCAAAAATTTTATATTTTGGAAAGAAAGAATGGAATGCTATTTACAAAGTTGCGGGTTCGATATTTGGAACAATGTCATCAATGGAGAATCCATTAGATGGAAGATACACCACACACCTCCAAAGGCTTCAAAGAGCTCAATGATGAAGAAAAGAAAATCATCTCTTTAAACGGTAAGGCTCTAAATATCTTGTATTGTTCATTTACTAATTTGGAATATGAACATATTGTAGGAATTCGATCGGCACATGAAGTATGGCAAAAATTAGAAGCCATCTATGAAGTGTATGCAAATGAAAGGAGCAACTCAAAAGCATCTACTTCACAAATGGATACAACATCAAATCCAACAACATGGGATGAGTCTTCTACAACCTCCCATGATGAAGAAGTTGAACAATGCCTCATAGGCATCGAAGAAGAAAACGAGGTAAGTTCTAAACCTCTACTTCTTATGATAATAATTATAGTGATTTGCAAAATGATTTTGATGAACTACAAGATGAATTCCAAAACTTACTTGTTAAATACAAAAATTTGAAAAAGGAATTCAAAGTTTTAAAAAATGATAAGGATAGTTTATGTACTTCCTATGAATCACTATCATGTGCTCACACCACCACTCTTGACAAGGTTAGAAACCTTGAGAAAGAAAATAGTACTCTTGTTGAGGATATAAATTGCTTGAAAAATGATTTATCCAAATCCAACTTGAGTGCCGATAGAATGACCAATATTGTTGATTGTTGTGATAATTCAAAACTAGAACTTGACCATAAGCCTGGCGGTGTCAATCACATGAAAAAGAATCAAGTCTCTAAACACGTTGGTCATTATGCTCCTAGAATTATTACTTGTTTTTATTGCGGTAAAAAGGGTCATACGGTAAATACTTGTCGAGCTAGAAATAGCTCCAATTATTGTTGGAGACCTAAAAGTCTCAAGACTAATCCCAAAGGACCCAAACACATAAGGGTACCACAAAACAATGTCATATTAGGTACGTGAAATAATAATCGAAGAAAATTCATACCGCCAAGAAGGCATCAAATGACCGTTTCATTTTATCAAAGAAGGAGAAATTATTCTCAACAAAGCCAATTTCCAAGAAGAGGGTATAATCAAAAAGGGAAGAACACAATCCTTGAAATGGCAAAGACATCATCAACAAGATGATTTTCAAAGAAGAAGAGACTTTCAACAATGGGAAAGCAACAAACCTTTGAAATGGAGCAATCAAAGAAGTCATCATCAACAAAGTGACTTCTCAAGGGGAAGATATCATCAACAATGGGAACGACACAACCCATGGAAATGGCGTAATTGGTAACCCGTATCTCCCTATTTAAATATGCATTTTATCTAGTTAGTATGCATGTTTTTATTTGTGCCTATATTGCAAATGAGTTTTCAAGTATTTATTTTTTAATTAAGGTCTTCAATATATATTTGTGCTTTTAAAATATTTTTAAAAAAAGACCTTATATGATGTTTTTTAAAACTCTTGTGCATTTTTGTAGACTAGAGTGTGTTATCATCTCCTATGGATTTTTATGGCATGAGCTTACTTGCGATATCTCTTAGCCTACACTTTTATCATTATGATTTGTGCTAGATTTGTTTTAAGTATTGTGTAGGATTTACATATTTTCACAAATGGCCATTTACGTCATTATTTGTCAAGAAAGGCATAAATTATCGAGGTACGTTTACTTGTGTTATTCTTACTCTTATAGACTCGATATATGTATTGTCATGTGCCTATGTGCTTGTTTTTCATAGTATTTCATACAAATGCCATTAAGAGGATTTTTTAGATTTTTTGAAAGGCATTATTCGATATTTGATTGCACATATTTGCTTTGTCAACTTTTGTTCAAATACTTCTTTTAAATGAGGTCTCAATTATATGCTATCGGATTCTCAAATTTCAAAAGAGACCTTTTGTAGCTTTCTTAAGCTTATTTGAACTTGCATGATTTATTAGACTCTTGATGATATTCTAAATGCATAGTATGTGTTTCTTGCTTCATGATCTATATATATATATATATATATAGTGTCTATTCCTACTATGCTCTTTTGCAAGAAATTTTGTGATTGATGATTGAAGCATGTTTTTACACTTGGGCTTTTTTTCTTGTATAAGCGATGCCGTTAATGAGTTTGTTAAGTTGTGTAGATGAGAAATGAAGTACTCCAAATATTTGGATGTAAATGTTCTATTATGAACACCTTAGATCAATTGGATGCCCTATGATGATAGTGATGAAGAAGATAAAAAGGGTATTCGGAACAAACTCGATGACCAAGGCAACATTGGTCGAACTAAGGCGAGGTTAGTAGCTCGAAGGTATTTTCAAGAAGAAGGTAATCGATTTTGATGTAACATTTGCACTCATAGCACATTTTGTAGATATTTGCATTTTACTTGCCCATTCTTGTTTTAAGAAAATTTCAAGCTTTACCAAATGGATGTTAAATCCAAATTTCTAAATGGTTTTATTCAAGAAGATGTCTATGTAAAACAACCTCCGGGGTTTAAAATTTTTCTAGGCCAAATGATTGTTTTTAAGGCCTTGTATGGTTTAAAACAAGTACCGTGTATGGTATGATAGACTTAGCTATTTTTGCTAAATGATTCTACAAAAGGTAAAGTTGATACTACTCTCTTTGTTTGTGAAAAAGGGCAATATTGTTTAAACTTGTGCATATTTATGAGAATATTTTTGGTGCTACTAATGAATATTTGTGCAAGATATGGTTTTCTAAGTTGATGCAAGGTGTACTTGAAATGAGCATGATTTCTTGCTTGGACTTCAAATCATTCAATGCCAAGTAGATGGTTACATTTCAAAAGAACTCTTGAAGGAGTTAGGCATTGAAGAAGGAAGAATCATTCCAACCTCTATGGCTATCAATGAAGAGATTGACAAAGGTTGAGAAAGGCATGTCGGTTGACAAACAAATTCGAGGTATGTCTTCTTGTATTATTCCTATAGAATCGACATTCCATATACCTTATGTCTATATGCTCGACTTCAAAAATTATCCCAACGAATCTCATTAAAGTGCCATTAAAAGAAATTTTCAAATATTTGAAAAGCACTTCTTCTTATGACTTGTTGTATCCAAAGCTTTAAAACGTTCTTATTTTTTTCGGGATAACAAGTTCGGTATCTATTATACGGTTATTCGTATTCAAAATTTGGTTCGTCATAATCGAACTAAACATATTGAGATTCGATATATTTTTAAGGGATTGTGATTTTTAACAAAAACTTGAGATGTGTTTAATTCCGTCTCAAGGATAACTCGCGGACTTTTTGATCGTTAACCGCCGAGTATTTTATCTCATTTCGAGCTTGATTATGACATAATGTATATTGAATGAGGTCTACGTTTGCATTTTGCACGTTTTAAAAAGGGGCGAAAAATCGGATTTTTGGATCAAATTTCGGATTTTCAAAACGAGAAAAAAAGAACCACTGGCGAGGGTAAGGCCGACCCGGTCGCCTGCCGTCGACCGTCGCCCATGCCCTGGACCGGTCTCCTGGATGATTTTTTTGGCTAAAAATAGTTACATTTCAGGACTTCGCCATTTTGGCTTATTTTGTCCATTTTTCGTCCCCTTCGCAAATTGCACACAAATTTCACTCCAAATTTGTTTTATTGCATACATTTTATATTTTGGGGATTATCTAGCTCGGTTATCATCATCATTGCTCGACTTTACCGATTGAATGGTAAGAATTTCACTATCTTTAGCTCAATTGGGTTGAACCTGAGTTTGTGGCTTATATGTATTTTTCTTGATGTAATTCATATATGTTTGTGATGAGCTTATTGATTGTTGATGAATGATATTTGTTATATTGTATTTGGTGATGAAAAACTTGGCTTGATTTCATTTACAAGGGCTATATATAACTTTTTCTATTTTTGACGCCCGCTAAGTGTTTGATAAAACGTTTCAATGAAAAATTCATCACCTACACGACTCTCTCGATTTCAAAAGTCTCATATATTTATAGAGATCATGTTTTCTCGCAAATCAAATGATTTTTCATAAGCTTCTACAAGTCGTATGATTCGACTCTTCTATTTGGTTTAAAAGCTTCAATGTTCAAATGGCTCGATACATCGGTTTACTTTGCGCACTTTGATAAGAATATATGATGTATTTATCGTGCTAACATTCTTTTGATGATTCCAAAGGGGAGAAACAGGTTATAAGCTCATTAGCTCATAAAAGCTAAGATAAGCTTAACGAAAAGAAGTTTATAAGCTATGGCTTCATAAATCCATAAGTTGTGGATCATATTTAGTCCACTTGGTGCATTATGGTTATGTATGAATCATGGTCCATTGGTTGTAGTATGGACTTATATACGGTTCTAATGATGTATCTTTGACAGGGGAGCTTTTAAGTTATTGATACTTAAGCTCAATATCGAAAAGCTAATATTTTAGCTTATGTTTAAGTTTCTTCTATATAACTCTTGTTGTGCATGTTGATAGGGGAGCATTTGCTATATGTGTTTGAATATCTCTACTCCCATCCATGTGTTTTTATTGCATGAAATGTTGTCGCTCACAACGGATAGTTCTCTTTAACTTAGGTAAAATTGTTTTGTTTTCAAAATCGACCTCGTTAAAATTGTTTTGGTTTGTAATCATCAAAAAGGGGAGATTGTTTGATAAATGGTTTATCATGATTTTGATGATTTTGATTTTACACCAAAACAATGGTTTTAAAGGTTGTCCAAATACTCCTAAATGATTTAAAATGGTTTTAATATTTTTAGGAGTATTTCCTCAAGTTTATTTTCGATATAAAATTGGACAACACATTTAATGTTTTTAAGTCAATGGGTTTTTCACATTGAAACTATATTTCTAATATTGTCCTAAATACTCCCGATTAGTTTAAAATGTTTTTACGAATTTTTGGAGTATTTCTTGAGGTTATTTTTCGATAAAAATTGGACAATATTTTGCCTCTCTTGGTCGACCGGCCGCCTCCTATAGGGCAACCCGCCTGAAGATGTTTTTTTGAAACAGAAAATGAGACGGAAGAAAATTCAAGCGGTCGACCGGTCCGCAGGCGTCGACCGGTCGGTCGACCGGTCGCCTGAGGGGTCGAGAGGCACTGCAAGTGTGCAAAATCTCCTGTTCTATTTTTGGAGAGGTCGACCGGCTAGGGGTGATGTCGACCGGCCGAGCACCCCCGACCGGCCGCTGCGTGTAATTTTTCGAAGACTATTTCAAACGCCTTTTGTGCGCAACCGTCGCCCTTTAGTTTGACAAAGAAAATTATAACCGTTGTGTGCAGCAGACCATTCTTCCTTAAAATGTGGGATTGTTCTATAATCTGATTTTTGTATCCTTATGAGACAACCATATTTATTTTAATCTCTTTGTCTTATTTGTAGACAAAAGAAAACATGGAGGAGCCCATGAAGAGAGCACATGTTGGAGGAGCCTTTGGAGGAGCCTATGTTGGAATTCAAATTTGAAGGCTCTCCTATAAATAGATGAAGGCTTGAGGGATCAAATACAAGACTTGATAAAAACAACAAGAGATATCACAAGCACATAATCTTTGTTATTCATTTCAACATTCTTGTTGTAATAGCCTAAGTACTATCACTTTCACATCTTGAGGTCTAGGCTTTCATTCTTGATTACACTTGCACTTTTGAGTTGTAATATTTTTTTCAAAGTGTAATCTTGATTGTAATTCATCAACCAAACACAAGATATCCTTGTGAGTGTTCTTGTGGTAAGAACACACTTGGGTGAGCTAGGTGTTAGGTGTAAGAAGATTGTGGTAATCTTCTTGTTGAGGTGTTGAAGAGTGTGGTGCTCTTCAAGGTGAAGATTGTGGTAATCTTCACAAGGTGCCGTTTGAAGATTGTGGTAATCTTCAAGTGAGATTGTGGTAATCTCAAAAGTGGTGTTGAAGAAGAGTGTGATGCTCTTCAAGGTGTTGTTGTAAGTTGGTGTTGTATTAATTTGTGGTAAATTAATAAAATCTTTTTCTTTTTGAAATCCATCCAGGATATCTTTGGGGTGGTAGAGGATTAGGCCCTAGGTGGGTTGAACCTCTTTAAATCGGCGTGTGTTGTTTACATTCCGCACCTTTATTATTGTCTTTGAGCATTCGGTTCGAAAAAGAGGGCGAAATCGAAAAGATGGAGATAATCTATTCACCCCCCCTCTAGATTATCGTAGCCGCTTGGACTTACAAGTGGTATCAAAGCCAAACTCTTTGGCAAGCTCGTTTCACATCGCGAGTGAAGAGAAACGATCGTCGGCTAAACGAAGCTCATCTATCCAAGCACCTCCACCACCAAGCCACCTCGGTTTGATTCCAAAAATTTTATATTTTGGAAAGAAAGAATGGAATGCTATTTACAAAGTTGCGGGTTCGATATTTGGAACAATGTCATCAATGGAGAATCCATTCCGATGGAAGATACACCACACACCTCCAAAGGCTTCAAAGAGCTCAATGATGAAGAAAAGAAAATCATCTCTTTAAACGGTAAGGCTCTAAATATCTTGTATTGTTCATTTACTAATTTGGAATATGAACATATTGTAGGAATTCGATCGGCACATGAAGTATGGCAAAAATTAGAAGCCATCTATGAAGTGTATGCAAATGAAAGGAGCAACTCAAAAGCATCTACTTCACAAATGGATATTGTTCCGCACCTTTATTATTGTCTTTGAGCATTCGGTTCGAAAAAGAGGGCGAAATCGAAAAGATGGAGATAATCTATTCACCCCCCCTCTAGATTATCGTAGCCGCTTGGACTTACAAAAACTTTCTGTCTTCAGCTCTTAAAACAGACGCAGACATTTTCTCAAACCCTATAACAAGCGATTTTTTTTCCCCTCTTCTTCAAAATCTTCAATTCTTCATCATTTTTCACGATTCTTGTTGCTAATCTTCTTATTTTCACAAGAATCTTACATATATGGCTCCTCCAAGAAATTCCACGATCAAAATCCCACTTCTAAGAAGAAAAGGGCGGAGAGGGTACTTCGAGAAATCGGCGAGACGAAGCCGAACAAAGGGATATTCGAGCCGCTCAAAGAAACGTGGCTCAAGAAGGTGATGATGTTCAAAATCCCATTCTCTCTCGGGCCCAAATTACCGAGCTTCGCGGAACAATTTCGCTCGAAAATTGCCGTTGGGCGAAAGGTAAAAAATCTCTTGTTACTCAAGCTCCTAATTCCCGCAATGCTATTAATTTCATCAATAAGTATGCGGAATGGTACTATGAGGATTCGGGGATGGGAGGTAAATCTATTGCTTCGGACTAAAATGTGTCGTTTTAGCTCATTTACAAATGAGTATCCCACCATTAGGGATTTTTTGAGAACAAGGTTGGATGTATCTATGAGAGCATGCTTATGTTTTGTATGATGATGATATTATCCAACATTTTTATGCTAATATGTGGGTGCAATATGATAATGAAAGAAAGCCGATTGCCGTTAATTCGCTTATAAAGGGTCGTCATTTTAGATGGACTCCCAATGATATTTGCCGGCTTTTACATGTTAGAGAAGGTGGTTGGGATTATTTCTCTTGTGGGACTTGGAATGATGAAATGTTGGGGGTGTCGATGAAAGAAGTTAAGACATATTTGGGAGTATGGCCAAAGTATTCTTTGTTGGCAATGACACTTGAGCATCGTATTTTATCGGTCATTGTCGATATTGCATTTGTGGTAAGTCGGGAAAGATGCCTAGCAATATGGATTATTTTTTGACTTATAAGATTGCTAGGAGGGAACCACTTAACTTTGGTGCCATACTTATTCAATGTCTTATCGAGTCCATTACTCAAGGTAATAAGAAGTTGGTTATGGGAAATGGATTTGTAAACTTCTTATTCAATCGGGACTACCTTCGCGTCGGAGTGTAACTCGGAGGTATTTCAAAACGACTTCGACATTGATAATATCTCCCAAATAGTCACGATCGCAAGAATATGGACATCCGACCAACAAAATGGCGAGAGGAAGAGGTCAAGAGTCTCCGATCCTAATGACTTCTTTGATGACGCTGGGCCGCAAGATTGGTGGAAGAGGGCGAACCGAGCAATCCGGAGGGTAATAGGTGCTCAACCGCCTAGGAGGTATACTCAAGCCGAATTTGATGAGATGAGGGCTTTTCATGAGACGAGGTATGAGGCTTTGGAGCAAAAGACCTCCAAAATGCAAAAGTCTATCGCAAGTTAAAGAAATTCATCAAGGACTTAATTCCCGGATCTTGCTTTCCTCGGATGAGGAATGATGTTACCCACCCCTTTACTTTCTAAAGCATTTTCATTTAAGTTGCTTTTGTACTTTTATGAACTTTTGTAAAACTCATTTGTACTAATGATATTTGCTTGTTTTTCTTAAAAGGGTTAATATTGCAAGTTGATAATGACTTGTGGATGATCATGATTTTGATGGAGTATTTGATGGTAAAAATACTCTAATTCAAGCATTGTTTGATAATGGTGTGAAGTACTTGATGGTAAAAGTGCTTCTCTTAATGCTTTGTTCATTTTGCTTAGTTGGGACATTTGATACATGTATTGTTGAAAGCATGACTTATTACTTGATGGATGCTCTAATTTTTGGCATTTGTAATACCTTGATCATTCTTAGCTTATCTCAATTGGGTTGAACCCTTGAGAATCTACTTTGAGCTTCTCAATTGATGAACTAATTATTGCATATGGTGCATATGATTTTTTTGAGCTTTGTAATGAGGTTGATTGATGATATGAAAATTTTTTTTTGGCTTGAACCATTTACAAAGGTTATATACAACCTCTTCTATTTTTTCACGCACACAAGGTGTTTGTTAAAATGTCGCAATGAAACCTTCAACTTCTACATGATTCTCTTGCTTCAAAATTTTTTTGAAACCATGTTTTTAGCATACTAATGAGCTTATGGATCTTTTATGTTTCAATTCTCTCACTTTCCTTGGATGATTATGCTTTAAATTGCTCAAACGGTTTTTACCGCCCTTTTGGCATGCTTTGATATTATTGTATGGTGTTTTCACCATCCTAACATTCTTTTGATGATTCCAAAGGGGAGAAAAACAGGATATCGCTCATTAGCTCAAAGAAGCTAATAAAAGCTTGTCATAAAAGCTATAAGCTATGGCTCATTAAAGCCATTAGTTGAATTTGTATTAATTTTGATAATTAATAAAATTCTTTTTCTTTTCGAAATCCATCCCGGATATACTGGGGTGGTAGAGGATTAGGCCCTAGGTGGGTTGAACCTCTTTAAATCGACGTGTGTTGTTTATATTCCACACCTTTATTATTGTATTTGAGCATTCGGTTTTAAAAAGAGGGCGAAATCGAAAAGATGGAGATAATCTATTCACCCCCCTCTAGATTATCGTAGCCGCTTGGACTTACATGTAATCCATATTTAATATTTCGATTTATATAAATTCAATTTGTTCTATTTTTCTTGTTTGTTAATTTGCAAACAATAAAAATTTGTGTTACAAATTTTTGGCACGCCCAGTGGGACAATCTCTACCTCTCATCTCTTCTCTTCAAACCAAGTTCATATATCAACGAAGATGGACAACCATTCGAAGTCTACAAATGTTAACTATTCAATGTCGAACTACGAAGCCACTGCTCCAATATACAATCATGAGGGGGCAAGGGAAGATGGCGAGTCATCGAACCATGAAGTTACTCCTCCAACAGACGAAGGGGCATGGAAACAAGGTGGCAAATATGGAGCTGCAAATAAAGAATCGCTAGACCCGCTCGACGTGCACGCATATTCCACAAGCCCACGATTTGAAACTGCTGCAGCCATGGTGGTCCAAGCTACTTCACTCGAAGAGCAACTTGCAAATTTGATGAAGGCCATTGAAGGACTTACAAAACATCTTCAAGAGCGAGACTCCCAAATCATGAAGTTGATAGACAAAGTTAACCAAGTTGATTCAAGTCGTGTGATGGGCAAAGAAGTCGAAACTCAAGATGATGTTGAAACATCCACAAGGCAACAACCAAACGAAAAAGAGGAGTCTCCCGCAAAGGAGTTGCAAGTCTCATCCGATGGCCTGATTCTGATTGACCAAGTGAATGAATTTATTAAAGGGACTATCAAAAAGTTCGATGAAAACCCCAAGTCAACTTCAGCTTATGTCAAGCCATATACTTTGAGAATTGATAATTTGAAGATGCCTGATGGTTATCAACCTCCAAAGTTCCAACAATTTGATGGCATTGGCAATCCAAAGCAGCATGTGGCTCACTTTATTGAAACGTGCAACGATGCCGGGACTTATGGTGATCACTTAGTGAAGCAATTTGTCCGATCCTTGAGAGGGAGTGTGTTTGATTGGTACACCGACCTGGGGGCAAATTCAATTGACACTTGGGAGCAGTTGAAACGAGAATTTCTTAACCGTTTCTATAGCACACGACGAATTGTTAGCATGATTGAACTCACAAACTCACGCCAGTGGAATGGAGAGTTTGTCATCGACTACATAAATCGTTGGAGGGACTTGAGCCTTAACTACAAAGATCAATTATCCGAGGCTTCAGCAATTGATATGTGCATCCAAGGAATGCATTGGAGCCTGTGCTACATACTTCAAGGAATAAAGCCAAAAACTTTTGAAGAATTAGCAACTCGAGCACATACCATAGAGATAAGTTTGAACTTTGACCAACAAGAATGCCCAAGTAATTTCAGTAATGATGATGAAGTGGAACCATCTTTAACTTCTCAATGCTCCTAGATACGAGCATAAACTATCTAAATATGTCAAATAAATTCTTCTCAAACGCTCCTTGATAAGAGCCTAAACTATCAATAACACTCATTGACATGAGTATAAAAGGCCCACATCTCAAACTCAAATGTTTACTCCTTGATACGAGTATAAACTATCAACATGTCTCAAATTCAAATGATTACTCCTTGATACGAGTATAAACTATCAGCATGTCTCATATTCAAATGATTACTCCTTGATACGAGTATAAACTACCAATATATCTCACATTCAAATCAAGACTCCTTGATACGAGTTTAAACTATCAACATATCTCAAGTTCAAATGTCTACTCCTTGATACGAGTATAAACTATCAATAAATCTCAAATTTAAATGAAGCCTCCTTGATACGAGTATAAACTATCATCATATCTCAAATTTAAATGAATGCTCTATGACGCACGAGTCTAAATTGCATGTTACTCCTGGCCCACATGAGTATAAACTGTTTATGGCACTCCAAAAAAATATATATGTTTTATGAACTACGTTTTGACTTGATCTCTTTGTTAGGGTACGTAGGCAGCTTAGAATTTTCTAAGTTCAGTCATGATATTGTGATGAAATATGTTCATTGCAGAAAAGAAAAGGGAGTTAAGAAACAACCTCTTCAACAATATTCTCTGTTTGTTGTGATATGCAACATCATCTACATGAGCTCCGAAGACTTTGGACTCTTTTCAATCTCTTTTAATAACGCTTCACTGGGGGCATCGCCTCCCCGCCTGGCGAGCATATTGTTGGTGACGAGTTGCTTGCTAAATCCACGCCCTTGATGGCATCTCTCCGTTGACGAGTCTATTGTTGGCAACGAGTTGCACACCCTTGATAATGCCTCCCCGCTTGGCGAGCCTATTGTTGATGGCCAGTTGCATGATGATGTTTCCCCACTTGGCAAGTTTGTCATTGGCAACGAGTTGCTTGTGATATCTCCATGGCATCTTTTCATTTAGATTGATCTTGGATGATGTTTGCTTAATGTATCCACATCCTTGATGGTTGCAAAATCCACGTCCTAGATGGCTTTCTCCCGCATGGCGAGTCCGTCGGTGGCGATGAGTTATTTGCAAATCTACATCCTCGATGGCATTTCAACATTTGGAAAGATCGTCGGTGGCGGCGAGTCATTTGCAAAATTCATATCCTTCATGGTGTTTCTCCACTTGGCAAGTCCGTTGATGGCGGCGATGGCATTTCTCCATTTGGCAAGTCCGTTGGCAAGTTTGTTGATGGCGACGATGGCGTTTCTCCACTTGGCAAGTCCGTTGATGGCGATGATGGCGTTTCTCCACCTGGCAAGTCTATCGGTGGCGACGAGTCATTTGCATCCATACTCTTCATGACATTTCTCCAATTGGCGAATTCGTCGATGGCAACAAGTTATTTGCAAAATCCACATCCTTGATGGCATTTCTCCACTTGGGTGAGTCCGTCGGTGGCGGCAAGTTCTTTGCGAAATTCACATCCTTGATGGCGTTCTCCACTTGACGAGTTGCTTATGGGATCTACATTGATCATGAATGATGCTCGCTTGCGAAATCCATATCCTTTTGATTGCTTCATCCACTTGGCGAGTCTATTGTTGATGGCGAGTCGTTTGCAATATCCACACCTTGATAACATCTCCCTACATGGCTTTGCGTATCGACCGACAAGTGGATCATGAAGTGCCAAGATGGTACATCTTTCAGTGAATTAACTCTCGTCGTCAAGAATAACCAGGTGTTGCACACTAGGCGAAGAAGAAATATCCTTGAAATATACCATGGTTGATCTGGAAAAAAAGGGGGGGGACAACTACGGACTAAGATATACTTAAAAAAAAAACAACAGAAAATAAAACCACAAAAGATACCTGCTGCAAATAGAGAGTTCTTTCTCTCGTCTCAAGCATGAAGAAAAACAAAGTACGAGGGGGGCCCTTCAGAAACTTAATGACTATTTAGGCAATACCAGGAGTTTTATTATCTTTAGATTCATGAGCTAATCAGAAAGCAACCAGTTAACTTAGAAGAAGAATTGCTAAGTTAAAGAATTTTATTGGCTGGAAGAAATTTAAGTTGCTGTGAAACTGTGCATTTGAAGATATATGGTTCAGTCAGCGATTTAATGTGGACACAAATATGGCCTTCGAATTTCACTGGTTCGTGAAATCAAATATTTGAGAATCGTGAATGAGATTTTTTACGATTCGCCTGTCCATGAAGTATGAAGGTCAATTAAAAGAGATGGTGAATATTTCGCGACTTATTCACTCTAAGACACATTGTCCGTGAACAAGTCTCGAGGGGGCATTTGTAGACAAATTAAATTTGCACCAATCAAATGGTGACACGTGTGAAATTTTATATTAAATATCAATTATATATTTTCTATTTATATTTGGGAATTTAATTAAATTTAATTTCTAATTTAAATAGTTAATTTATTGATATTTTAATATATATTTTATTGGCCAATTAAAGATTTACAAATGTCAAATTCTTATAAGTCAAGATTTATCTTGATTTATTATTATTTCTTTTGATAATTATCACAATTTGTGATTAAAGAAATAATATTAAATCTTGAAGGACCAATCAAATTAGAGTCCTCACCATATGAGTTTTCCTGAGACCCCTCTCCTACAAGTATAAATAGGAGTCATTCTCAAGGAATTAAAACACAATTCGGAGAGAACAAATCCAAGCAAGAAGGCAGTGGAGGAAATTCTCTCAAGGCAAGAAGAATATATTCAAGGAGTTCCACGGTGTTCAAGGCGAAATTCAAGGCGTTCATCGCGAAGTCCACTCAAATCACGGCGTTTGATTCGGGAATAAGCTTTCAAGCCCTCGAATTAACGTTATTGAAGTCAAATCCATCTTGGAGGAAGATTGAAGAGTCAAATCCACCAAGAAGTTCTCATATCCAAGTCAAACATCAGCAAATATATCACGTTTGATTCGGGATTAAGCTATCAAGCCCTCGGATTAACGTTATTCAAATTCAAGTCCAAGTTTGGAGAAGAGCAAACTGAAGAGTTCATCTCCAAATTCCCAAATTCCAGATATTATATTCTTGAAGAGAAGAATCAGAGGATTTTTTAGAGATTGTAATCCATATTTAATATTTCGATTTATATAAATTCAATTTGTTCTATTTTTCTTGTTTGTTAATTTGCAAACAATAAAAATTTGTGTTACAAACCCCTAAAAAAGTGAATTAGTCTTTTGATATTTAAATGGAATGTTTTCATCAAATTAGAAAAATCTGTGTTATCATGTAATCTATTTAATTACTAAAAGAAAAAACAAAGTTGACACATTTATCGCCTCATTAATCTTGAACATTTGTTAACTTCTCATCCCCTCAATTACACATGGCGGATTCATATTTATCTATCTGTCAATCCTATGTACAAACTTAAAAGATAAAAAAATTAAAAGATAACAAATTTAATCAAGATTTTAAAAGATAAAATATAATCCCAAAGTTAAAGATTTGCTCGCAATTAGTTTGGAAAAGTTGATGCTGATCAAATCTATATGAAGATATTTTTATTGAGAAATACCTTATTGGTTTAGAATATATATTTTTGAATTTAAATTATAACAAATAATCAAAAAATCAAAGATTCTATCTACACTATCTTTTTAATTTGTTATCTTTTGAATTTATGACACTAAAATTTTATATTTGGACAAATCTCGTGTAACACACGAATGTTATTATATTCTTGTTAATTTCTAAAAGCACATACACTTATAAATCCTTGGGAATCAACTTTAAATTTTGGTCCAATATCATTAAAAAAATTGGACATTTTTTTGACCAGAATTGTATAATTTTACTATAATTGTAATTAGAACCGATGAGTGCTAATGTGTCTAAAAAATTTAGGAATGTTGATGATTTGGGGCAAAATTGACATACAAAATTTGAGGATTTCAAAGTTTTGGTGGCACATTTTGAGCCAAATCACTAAAATCTCCAATTTTTAACATGTTCGCATCTGGCTGGTCATAGTCATTAATTTTCGGAAAAATTACATAATTTCAATAAAAATAGGACTAAATGTCTAAATTCTATTGAAATAAAATTTGAAGTGACTGTCTAGAGGACTAAATTTTAAATAGTGTTAGTTACATTACCAAAGTAATTGTTTTCTCTAACGGCATGATTGGTATGAATGAATGGAATTAGGTTGGAATAAAATGAATTTAGAAATGGAATAACATTAGGAATGGAATGATGTAGTATTGTTATTCCTATGATTGGTATGTACAAGGAATGGAGAAATGAATGGATGACGATTTTTTACTTGATTGGTAATTATAAATGAATGATAGTAATTGGGGAAAATAATTTTAAAGTATCAAATTATCTTAAATAAAATTTTATTAAATATGTTATTCGTAAATTGGTATAAGATTATTTTTAATGTGTGCTAAATAATATATATATATATGATATCAAAAATATTTTATATAATATTCTTTTGGGATAATTACAAAAATACCCCTGAGATTTGGGCTAATTACAAAATAATCCAGAGATGTTTTAAAACTACAAAAAATCCCATCAGGTTTGATTATGTGTTAAATTTAAGGAGGTAGCTATAGTATTTTTATAAATATCAGGAGGGTTTTGATATTTTTTTTGCTTATGAAGGGGGACAATGTAAGGCAGAATCAAACCTCAACGTTTTTTTTTATAATTTTAAAAATTCTCTGGGTTTTTATGTAACTATCCCAAACCTCAGGGGTATTTTGTAATTATCTCTATTTTTTATAAAAAAAAATATGGAAAATCAACAAAAGAATTCTATATCAAAATTTTGATTTAACTATTGAATATTGATAGAAATTGAATATGATTTATTAAAATATTAAATATAACTCATATTTAAATTATAAATATCTTTTCATTAATAATACTACTTTTCGAAAATATAGATTATATCCAACATTTTTAGTCATTTATAGAAAGATAATTTTATTAAAAATAAAATTTTGAGTCATTTTTAATGATTGAGAATAGCTAAACCCATGGGGGAGAGGATAAATGATCATTCCTTACTTTTGGGAATAGGGATTCCATGGGAATGAGTATTCCCATTACTAAAGCATACCAAGCTGTGAATGAGAATGAAATAAGGAATGATCGTTCCAATCCTACCACATTCTCACATACCAATCATGCCGTATATTCCACATCCCTTATTGAAATAAATGTTGTTTATTTTTTTTTTCTTGATGATCAGCAAATACTTTCCCAAAACATGAAGAAGATTCAATAGGTTTGTTTTGGCAAATTCGCACATTGGTTTTCGACAGATACTCAGATTCCATGTTTTATTTTCTTTCCAGTGAGCTGTCCCAATCAAAGATATTAAAACATTTCGAAAAAAATTTGCAAAATTTCCATTGGCTATTTGCTAGGGAAGGGAAAAAGGAGCCCAGTAAAAAGGCAAGATATTTAGAGATTGGAATCTTCAAGATTGAGAAAATAAAGATAAGAAAAAAAAGTTCACTCCAAAAAAGATAAATAGATACTCCACCATTTTAGCAAACATGGCTTTTACCACTTCCCTGATCATGGCTCACACACAAAAAACACACACAGTGATGGTTTCTTGTAGGTGTAACTTGTCACACAAACATATAACTCATCAAGTACCCTTTTGCACTTTAATGAATCTAGTGGAGGAATTATGATTGAGAATGGACATGTTTTTTTGAAATTAATAAGAAAAAAATTAAAAAAAGGTGGCTGGTCCCTAGAATTTTTTTTTTTTTTAATTTGCACGAACAAACACACAGTGGGAGCAAGGCCGCTCTGAACATTAGTCGAGCGAGTCGGTCGACTCGACCCCGGAAAAATTACAAAATTTAGGGGCACAAATTTTTTGGTATACCTTTTCTATATTTAGTACATAGTGTAGTTAATGCTTGCCACCTTGGAACTTTGCATCTCCAAATGGCTTGGATAGTTGGATTCAAATCTCTTTGGCTGTAGTTTTTTCTTCTTTTGTGACTTAGGTAAAAAGAAAAATTAAAAGCTCACCAAGAATGATGGGTCCATTTTTTCTTGGGCCTTGTGGCCTTGAGCCTTGTTTTTTTTTTTTTTGAGTAGAACCTTGAGCCTTGTTAGATTCAAACAAATTATCAATTTAATTTTTCTTAAGGGCCTAACATTAAATTTTCTCAATTTAAATAATTATTTAGAGTTTTAACATAGATGTTATATTAGTTTAATAATATTCGACTTGTTCTATATATTGCACATTGTTCTTTAATTATTGTATTATTTTATGTTGTCTTTTAGTTTGTAAAAAAATAGCGGTCCAATTTTAAAATTCGACCCACTGAAAAATTGATAGGATCTGCCTTGAGTGGGAGGTGTAGAAGTGGTGACATGATATTTTTCTGATTATTTCAGAGGTGACTGATGATATGATACCATGGTGAAGATGATGATGAGTCATTTTCATCCATTGCTCTTTTCTTGCATGTTACTTACAAAGCTTTTCTCCACCCCAAATATACTGGAAAACTTTGTGGGCCATTATGTAATGTTTTAATAATTTGGTCAGAGGCTAGAAAAGATAATAATCTTGACCTATAAGAAAATTTCTGTCCCATATTTGATGGGATGGACATATTCTCGTTTTTGGGTGTTTTTCAAACTTTAATCCCATAAATGGGGAAACCTAGTGATGAAGAAAGTAGAATTTAATTAGTGGGCTTGGGTCTTAATTTTCTTGATTTGATGTAATGATCTGATGTGAGTTAGACAAAACCAGAGTCCACTTTCTAGCATTATAAGTACTCGTGTCCTACTAATAAGCTAGCTTTCTTTTTCTTTTTTCATCCCAAATTATAATGTTATAATTACACAATAATAGACTAAAATATTTCTATTTAATTCACTTTATTTTCAACATATTTCACTAATGCAATTTACCTAATGCAAGGACAAAATAGAAATGATATGAAAAAAATTATAATCTCAATTACATTTATTATATTTTCTTAATCTGTGTGAATTATTCTGTTTGTCTATCTTAGTGAGACGGATATTGAAAAATGGTTTCAAGACATAATTATATTCTTTATTAATTGGTTGCAAAAAATAATTTGCCAGATCAAAATGAAAGACCACATGTAAATTAAAAAAAAAATCCAAATTTTATTCTTGGTATATATTCTTTAATTAGTACGTTTTACCCGTGCGATGCACGGGGTGTGTTGTGTTGGACCATATTAAGTTTATCGTGTCGAACCATATAAATTGGATGTAAAAAAAAATTATTATTTGAGATATTATTAATGACTATTTGTGATATTACCAGTCAAGTTATTCACGAATTTTCTTTTTGCTGGGCCTTGCAAATTAATTATTTTTGAGAAATTACTGGAAATACCTCAACTTTTGAAAAAATACCACCAAATACACTCTTATCACTTTTGTACCTATTTGTTTCCTTTTTTACGCTCCTGCATATTTTTACGTTTTTTTTTTTGTTTTTTCTTCATATATTGTTTTATATGCCATATATGTTATTTCGATGATGTTTAAATTTGTTTCTTTGTTATTTCTTTGTTGTTTCGATGTTTTAAAATAACTTTTACCTATTTTTTATGCTGCTTTTTGTTCATTTATTGTTTGGTACATTATTTATATTGTTTCTGTGTTGTTTTATAATATTTTTAATATTGTTCGAATAATTCTTTTGTTGTTTCATGTAGTTTTCAATGTGTAGATATAGTTTTTATCTATTTTTAAGATCTTTTTATACATGTGGTATTGTTAATATTTTTTACGTTGTTTCTGGATTGTTTCCATACCGTTTTTAATGTTGTTCTTATGTTTCTTTGTTGTTTAACGTAGTTTTCGATGTTTAAATACAATTTTTACATATTTTTAACTCTTTTTGCTCATATGGTGATTTATATATTATTTCTGGTTTATTTCTATATTATTTCTTGGTTGTTTCCATGTTTTTATGTTTTTATGTATTTGATAAAAAAATGAATTGTGTTTTTGGTTTTAATATGTGTTGTTCTATGTGTATATTTCTTTTTTTTTTTATAAAATTTCGAGTATAAAATGGATTATTTAACGGGGGAAAAATTTATTTTTTCACTGAAATTTGATTAGAAGAAACATGTCCAAAAAAAGGGCAGGAGCGTAATTTTGTCCAAAAATTACCGAAAAGCATAAAAGCTTGTCTTTTTTCCAGAAAAGTGGGGCAAAAGTGCTCATGACATGATCCATTATTTTTTGCATCCAACTTTTGACATGTCATTTTCGTAGGATTCAAAATTTTGCAAATATTTGAATTAAATAAGATAAAAATAAATAAATAAACTGAATGTAGTAACCTTGAATCTCAATTTAATGCCAAGATATAAAGTGTGTTCTTTGCAGTGGGGTATCAAAATATTTTATAAATAAAAAATCATATATTTTTTTAATTTGATTTAAATATATAAATTTAACAAAAATACTGATATATGTATTAATTTACTATGACATATTATCTATTGCCTGAATTGGATTAAATAATTCTATTGGAGTTATATAAATTATAGAATAATATAATCATATGAAATTTATTTTTAATATCTTTTGCATTTGACAATGAATTGGATGTGGCCCGATCCGATTGATAATGGGATTCTTGGCTAGATTGTTTCAATGTATTGATTACCCAGTTAACCAGGAAAACGACTAATCCAGGGTTCGAGTTCTGATCCTGACTTATACATTTTAAATTATGTTTTCCTATTTTACTTCAACAATTATTCTGACAAAAGCCGGTATGACTTATGTGGCATTTTATGTCATCAATAAAACATAATAAATGTAATAATGACACTAATTTATTATTTATTTAAATCAAATTTTCAACACAATAACTGAAATGATATAGGTCTTCACTTAGCACAAAAAACATTAAATAATGACAGTGAGTTGAACATGTTTGGTATTTTGATTCAACAAAAAAATCTACGGCGACAATTGAAAGCTTAAGAACTCGAATACGCTGAGCATAAATAAATCTCAATTTTTTTGTTGTCTCGTGTGATTTGCTCTTGAAAGTCGTGAGTTATTCTCTCCAAATACATACCTACCAATGCATATGTCTGAAAATAATTAGTTCTAGCCCCTTAAGAGTCTTGGTGTAATTGGCTTTTCAACAAAATAAATGTCTATCTGACAAGCAAGAATACAACTTCAACAAAACATGTAAAATATTCAAAAAGAATTTTTTTCTGAGAGGAACCAAGTATCGGGGAGAATGAATGAGATAAAAAATGACATCTCACATTTATAGGAGGACTATTGAGAATAATTAGGAAAAATATTTTCTTTAATGATTTGATTCGTAATGCAATTACAAGATTTGACTTTGCGATATTAATTGCCCATGTGTATTTATTTTGTTTTATTTATCTAAAGATTTTTCGCAGTTAATAAAAATAAGATCTCCATATGATATAAATTTATCTTGTTTGAAAAGAATTGTATAATTTATATTTGGAAGATCTGTATATTGGTCATCTATAGTTATACATGTTGTATACTAAATATAATATAAAAATAGATTTGCAGAAATAGAAAATCGATTTACAATCAATTAAATAATCAAACTTTCAAAAAAATCAATGTGACATTTACCTTAATAAATTATTTTTTCCATATGATGTGATTAATGACTAATATCTTGTCCAAAATAAATTGATTTATATCTTTATTAATGCGATTAGATTTATAATAATATACTTACCGGATATAATTTATTAATAAGTAATTTAATTTTTAATGCATAAATCGTGTTTTACTAATTTTAGAAGGGTAGTTTAGGCGAGAAAATTTTTAGATTACTGTTTATAAGTGACTCGGGTGTTATTATATATACAGATTTTAGATACATTTTATTTGTGGGTTCTTTTATTGTGGGTTCTTTTTAATTTTATTTGTGGGATAAATTTCGTTTGATTTTATCTAAGATTGAAAAAGATAATGTGTCAAATTTATATATAATATTCTTCAAAACCGTCTTATATGTTAGAAACATAAGTATAATGATCTTCTTCAAGAATACAACTTACCTAATTTATTTTGACTCATTAAAGGAATGACAAACCATTTGGTTAACTTTTAAATTCAACTTTCCAAGTCTCGATCCATTTTAAATTGAAGGACAAATGATAAATTAGAAAGATATCAAGCATCAATGCTAATCCATTTTTTCTTTTAATAAGAAAACATTAATTTTTATTTTTAGCAAGTGCAAAAAGGCGGGAAAGCAAATTTGGAATAGGTTTGTTATTATTATATATATATATATATTTAAGCATTTCCGATTTTAAATCATGCTCTATAGAAAAAGATTCAACATTTATTTGTGATTGCAATCAAGATTTAGCCTTAATTTCGACATTTTTTTTATAGTCATTTAGTCAATTTAAAACATATTTAACTAAATTGAATATGATATATTATTGAATGGTATCACCAAAATTAATCTTCCCTATTTGTTTTCTCCTTAATTTCAGTATACATACCAAAATTTAAAAGTCAACCATATTAATTTGCATTCCAAAATTCGAAAAAAAAAAAAAAATAAGAAAAAGTTTTTAGAAAGTATCATTTAGGCGGTAAAATACTTTTTGAAACCATTTTGCTTTTATATATATATAGATATACGAGAAACAGATTGTTCAAGGAAAAAAAACGATATGCTTATAAGTTATAACTGAGTTTTTCGAAAGTTGTGTTTGTATCTCGTTGATGGGACTAAACTAGGCCGAGCTAGCTGATTGTCCTTAGAAAGACCGAGCTGCCCCTCCTAAGGTAAATATTCCCAATCTTACAAGGTGAAAGACCAACTAAATCAAATGGTCGACGAATATGACTCATTAAACAAAATTATGTTTGGAAAAGATTCCATAACAAATTAATGCAGGATTTGTCAAAAATCCTAATTCTTAAGCACTTAAAAATACCCAATGTTTAGGGTTAGACTTTAATGTATACTGCACTTATATTGTTTCCGTACTTTTTCTCCTAGAATACTTGTTCTATTTAAGCGTCAGAAATGGTACGCTGAAAAAATCCCCGACCCCCTTCTACAATTGTTTTGTGAGTTAATGGCAATTCCAAATAATACGTTTTTGCAGTGATATTTCCTATCAAATTTTATTATTATATATATATATATATATATATACATCCTCAAGTTTACTAACAAAATTACCAATAGAAATGATTTCATCACTATATTTTATAATTATCTACAAAACAGATATAAAAAAATATTATTGTTCCCCAAATTATACTGACAAATCACCAATTTTTTTAAATTTACCGACACGAATATTTTGTAGTTATTTATCAATAGTTTTAGATTTTGTTGGTAAATATTTACTTACGATAATTTTACCTACACTTTGCAATTATCTTAATATTTACCTACAAAAAAAAATAATTTTTTCTTGTACTGACAATTTAATAAATGTTCAGTAAAATTTAGGTAAAAATTGTATGAAACAGTCTCATGGGCATTATCCATGAGATGGATCTTACATGCATGTGAATGAGTTTCAACCTGAACCCATAAAAAATCCCATATTTTTTTGTTTTGTATGATCCGTCTCATGAATCCATGAGGTGTCAATGATACAGTCTCATATAAGATTATATCTAAAATTTATTATAAAAAATTATATCCGTATATACACTTTGTTTTCTTTTCATATGTATACATAGTAGGCTCACATGCAAATACACTTCATTTAATTCAGACATTCTGAATTTCTCAAATAAACCATGATGACAAGAATTAATCCCAATCATTAATTTTGTACTCTTTACACCAAAGAATATTCATCATTGACAAATAACACGCCCCAGCCATCGGATCTGATGTTGACCCTCTGCACCCAATACTAAATTACATGGTCCATACCCACCCCCACCCCCCAATTTTTTTTAACATACGTATATGAATACAGTTCAGAGATAATAAATTCCTCTAGGACCACAATAAATAAATCAAATAAAAAGAGTTTAATTTGAAATTTAAAAAATAAAAAGAAAAAAGTTCCCCACATCATATCAAAATTGGATGGTCTGATGAGGTTGCATGTGCAGCATGTGTACGTACGTAAAAGGGTCTATGAAGAGTGCATGCCCAATTATGAGTTTGTGGATCAAATTCGCGCATATATACAGTACTAGGACCACTATTTGTGGTTTGCATAATTTTTTGTAAATGTACTAACTACATCTTGATCATCCCTAAATTTTATTTTTAATGCTAGTTAGAATATTTGGTAAATGGGACTCAAGTAATTTGGTTAGGTTCTATTTTATCCCCTTGATTAAATCGATTGTAAAACTCATGAATTCTTTCTAAAAATCTCCGCATAGTTTTAATTACACATTGTCTAGGTGTTAGACTCATTTTTATCTGCTTACATTTTTTTTTTCTGATTTGGCCCCACCTAACGCCGTCTAGCGTTATGCCCGAGTTTGTCGTCTGCCTAATGCTTTTTAGAACACTGCTCGTAATAGGTCAAATGTTACATTTGATGTATCATGAATATGATAACATAATGATGATACATAACATAATATACCAAGAAATTAAACCACATTATTAAAGATGGTGATTACCCTCAATCTATTCACTTGTAAATAAAAGTGGGCACACAACAATGTTAACTTGTTGGGGAAGTGCAAGCAAGTATGCATGTTCTTTTCACTATTGCAATGTACTAGTTTTCCAGTTAGGAACTAAAAAGCAGATATGCATGTGGCTCAAAAGTGTTCATACACAAGCTAGCACTTTGCCAACTCCGAGATTGGGCCTATATACATAGCAAGCCCATCATATTTAATCTCAATATGCTCTTAAATTAAACACCTATAATTAATGTGAATAGGACATAGGCTTAGTGTTAGAATGAAACTATTTTTGATTTTGATGATTTCACCTTAAACTATTTTTGATTATTTAAACAAGTATTTTCGGGCGATATAAAAATCGATTTTCTTGTTTCAAAGTGATTTTTATGTTTTAAAATGTGTTTCACAAATTCCAAACACTATCAAGGTAAAACGGCGCTCGAAAAACGAAGTCAAAATTTTTTTCCAACACATTTTTCCAGGGATAGGTCGACCAACCCGTCAACCTATGAACAATACTCAGCCCAAAATTATTTTCTTTCGATTTTTACACAGGGAAGGGACGACCATTTGATCGACCGGTCAACTACATGGGTTGACCTAAGTGTTCGAGCCTCCCCTGCCTCTTTGTCCTTCGTCCTTCATTGTTTTATTCTTAGCAGATACATGTCGACCGTTTGGTCGACCAATTGACCCCCTGGTCGACCTGTGTGGGTTCTAATGCAACGTTCTTTTATTTCAAATCTTTTCTATTGGTCGACCGGTCGACCAGTTCAAAATCAGCTGATTTTGAACTATTAGGAGACAACAAAATTTACCTTAATCACTTTATCATTTTTATACACTATTTGTGTCTCTTGTAACCCCTCTTGTGTAGACAAAAGAGAACATGGAGGAGCCTATGTTAGAATTCAAATTTGAAAGCTCTCCTATAAATAGAGGAAGAATTTGGAGGATCAATTACAACACTTACAACAATACAAGCAAATTATACACAAAGCTCTTGTTCTTCATTTTCAGAATATTGTTGTAATAGCCTAAGTCTTTTACTTTCACATCTTGAGGTCTAGGCTTTCATTCTTGATTACACTTGCACTTTTGAGTTGTAATATTTTTCAAAGTGTAATCTTGATTGTAATTCAATCACCCAAGACAAGACATCCTTGTTAGTATTCTTGTGGTAAAAATACACTTGAGTGATCTAGGTGTTGAAGATTGTGGTACTCTTCATAGATGAAGGAAGATTGTGGTAATCTTCAAAGATGTGTTGTAAGAAGAGTGTGGTATATACTCTTCAAAGGTGAAGGTGTAATAATTTTGGTAATTATTAATAAAATTCTTTTTCTTTTCCGAAACCCATCCCGGATACACTGGGGTGGTAGAGCACGTAGTCCCTAGGTGGGATGAAGCTCTTTAAATCAATGTGTGTTGTTTATTTTCCGCATTTATAGTTTTTATCTTAGCTTGTTCACGTTAAAAAGAGGGCAAAATCCGGAAAATCGAGATAATCTATTCACCCCCTCTAAATTATCGTAGCCACTTGAACTAACACTTAGTAGTTAGAATTTTAATTTTCCCTCCAAAAAGCTCACCTATTCAGATTAACTAATATTCTCCTTGAGGACTTTGGAACTTTTTTTATTCATAACCAAAAATAAAATCTTATTTTTTGATTTAGCAAAGTATATTTTATGATAATAAATGATGTATGCACCAGAGTTCACTACTAGAAATTAATACTTGAAATTAATTCAATTAGTTGTCACTCCTATTTATATACCGACTGAACACTTGGCAATTAGATTATGCCATTTAAGAGCCCTGCAATCAGAGAAAGCATATTAAGTTGAATTTGACTTGAACCGAAAAGAGGACCTCCGTTTGCACCTTCAGTCTAATTAAAAAGTGCACAACCTTAACTCTGGCTAAAGAAAACCTATTACAATAGAATTCAAAGATGTTCATATAGTTGGATTTTTCTTTACAAATACATACTAACAAGTTTTTTTATCCTACAAAGATAACAAATCAGATTATGGTCTTCATCAGATTGCAGATATGGAATTATATGTATTCTAGACACTATACAAATTTCAAAATTGTAGGTTTTAGGCTGATTTTTTATTATTCACCTAGCTAGGTGCTATAATATTTTCATAGTTCATTATTTTTTTTTATAGTTTTTAACAGATTTATTTTGCCTTCTATCAATGATTCAATGTATTGCTAGTTTGAATTATTTATAAAATTATTTTCTTTTAAAAAAATAGTATGATTTAATTTAAAAATATTAATTGTATTTCATAATTTTTATAACAACCACCATCAGTATTTGGCTTACATATTTAATATTTAGTAAAATAGATAGATAGATACCACCATTTTTACGCTGCCGATGGCAGTGGATTCACATCAAACTCGTACCTGTTTTAACAACATAAACAGATTCGGGTGGGGTTTTGGATTTTTTTAGACTCATCCTAACTCGAAATCGATCTATTTAATTTAAAGTAAATAATATATGTAGTTGGATCTAGTGAGACCTGTGTCTGTGGTAGGAAGGGAGGGATCTCTGTCATTCCCATAAAGTAATTTATGGTTGCGACTGAATGGACCAAATTAAATTTAATATTTAATTTTATATGATAAAGCGTAATAGTGTAAAATCACAATTAATTGTAAACAAGCCATAACACAAATGGTTACAAAACATGGAAAGAATTCAGGCGCACGATCTGCCACTTTCCTTAGTGATCTCAATCCCTAAAAAAATGTTATCCATTACATAATAGATAATTATCTCACATTTCACATCATTAACGTCACTAACACAAAAAGAAGAAAATATTATAGAAAAAACTGTAAAGAAGAAGATGAATATTGTTCAAAGCGAAGAAATATTAATTAATCATTCCACAAGAAAATTCCATGGACAACATAGTAGATGGTGATAATCATGGAGAACTCAAAACTGATATATTCAATCCAAACTCTATATACTATAAATTTTCGCGTTGGAGATCGATGATACATAAATACTTTGAGAATACTACAGAAGTAAATATATGATGTCATAGTTGAAACTATCCAGAAAATTCACATAATTATGCATTGTCTAGAAGTTATCGATGTAGAGTAAAAAAACTAAAGAGGAAACTGACCAACAATCGCAACAAATTGGACGAGAGAAAAAAATACAAAATATATGATTTCAAAACGCTAACATCTCAAAAACAATAACTACAACTTAGGCCATTTATAAAAACAAAAAAGCATAAAAATCTAGAAAAATTATTCATATCCAAAAATTCCAATCAATGGTTAAGATTAACACATACTGTCACCTAAAAAGTTGGTTTCATTTGAACTAATCCATATAAATGTATATTTTTATGTTACTTTGCTCAGAATTTTCTTTAAAATACTTTAATAGTATTTTTTATGCAAAATAGATATTTTATTTTTAAAGTATAAAATGTGTCTAGAGGGTCTATCCATCTAGTCTTGGTATAGGATGGGTCTAGGACTGAGTCCTTAAAAGACTTAGTTGGTTAGGTTTAGTCCATACAAATCCAATTCATTGTCATCTTTACTTGTTCACTAACAACTAGTAATTCACCCCGTGCGTTGCACGTATATTTTTATTTTAATATTATTAGTTTATAATATCAATTAACATGAACTGGTATTTATTACTTTATTTTAATAGTAATATTCGTATAAGGTTATTAAAAAAATTGTCAATTTTATATTTTCAACTATAAACTTAAATGTCTAATTCAACTCGTAAGGGATTATCCCTCAATTTATACATGTCTCTAAATTATTGTTATATATATCCCATTCTTTCTCACACACCTCACTATAAATAATTATTTATAATTTGTGAGACATGTATTTTTATATTGTACTTGTACTGTTGAAAAAAAATGAATACTTCACATTGTTAATCAAAAATATAAATTGAGATATTATTCAAAATAATATGGTAGAAAAAATCGTGAATAAAACCTAAAATGAATAATAAATATGTATTTTAAAAATACGGAATAATATATTTATTACCATTTTGAGTTTTATAAATCTTTCAATCAATTGTTTTTCTTAAGTTGATATGTTGTTGTCCAATTATACAATTATACTCCCTTGTAAATGGAAAATAAATACTCCATTGGCCAATTATTGTATTTTTTTATTAAAAAGTAACACATTATAAATTTTCTAGATTAATAAATCTCTAATTTTAAAGTACGATTTTCTCATATATTTTTCTTAAACATCTTGTCAATTATCCGCTCACATAGTATTGTCAAATTCAATTAATAAAATATTAATAGATATTATCTATGAGTAAAAGTACAATTAGAACCGCCAATTGTTTTACCAAGGCTCAATTTTAAATTGTTCCAATCAATAGTTCATTGTATCTATAAGATTGATTAGAAAAATAATAAATACTTATTGTATCTATAGGGTTAAATATCATCAATTTATTAATTGTATACAACAATTATAATTTTGGCAACCACGTTGCATGAAAATTTTTGATTGCTCTTGCTTTAATCCGACTAGGGCTGAAAAACAAACCAAGCTACTCGATACTCGATTCGAGATAGATCATTAAAAGCTCGTTTGAGCTCGATTCGTTAAAGTAATGAACCAAGCTTGAACATATTTTTCGGTTCGATAAGATTTAAAGCTCGGCTCGAGCTCGACTCGATTAGTAAAAAAGAATAAAATATGTGTAAACATATCAAGCTACTCGAGCTCGATTGGTTCGGCTCGAAAAGCTCGCTCGAGCTCGATTCGATTAATAATCAAACAAGCTCAAACACAATTTTTAAAGCTCGATTAAAATTCAAACAAGCTCGAACAATATGATGTTCGGCTCGACTCGACTCGTTCACACCCCTAAATCCGACAAAATATTGTCTTCTATTATGCCTTATAATTACATCATTTTGTTCTTTGTGTATACCCTTGATAAAATCGTTCCAAAACCTCATAGGTATAGTCTGTTGATAAAAAAATATTATCAAAAAAATCTCACCACTAAATAAACATAAGATATCACGAACTTACACACACACACATTAGTAAATACTTACCAAGCGAGGTTTTTTTATATGTGACTTTGAGAGAACCAATTGAAAAATCGGATTTTCAACAGCATTCACCTTATTGTCATCATCGTCAGAATCATTGCTGCATGTTGCACACATATTAATTAAATCAATCAATTAATTTATAATTAAATAAAAATATCATATATATATATATATATGATTTAAATTATAATATATTACCTGAACTAATATCAAAAACATGTATAGTCGGGTACACATCGATTCTCTCACATGAATCATCATTAGAAAATATTGACACGTCAAAAACGTGGTTGGCACGATAAGAGAAAATCAACACTTCACTATCTGAAATTTCGTTATCATGGACGAATTTGCTCCATCCATCTGTAAAATAGAACGCGTCATAGGGGCTGACCATTTTGACCGCCCAAGTGTGTCCGTTCACATTATGCATGTCACAATTTAATGGTGTAAGACCATTAAATTGACTGCCGAATTTGCATGGAAGACGCTGACACAAAAAATTTAACGTAATTACAATTTGTAATGAATTTCTAATTGAACAATATAAGAAGTCATTACAATAAGTAGATAGAAGTTTATTGTCAAATCAAAACTGTAAAACTAATAACAAAAAAATATTGCCGAATGAAAACAAAACAATAATTGCCGAATCAAAACTATAAAACTAATAACCAAAAAAATATTTTCGGGGATAAAAGTTTATATATATGAACAGAAAATGTATGTTGACACAAAAAATATTGACAGAAAATATGTTAGTATGAGGAATAATAAATAAATAAATAAATTATACAAAAAACAACTTAAAAAAATATAACAAAACTATCAAGAATAATCAAAAGAAACTCGCCAAATATTGTCCATACAAATCTACAATATAATTTATATAAAAACTCTAGTTTATTAGACCAATTCAATCAACGATCGATGTTCGGGACACTTGATGAAAACGTAAATATAGGGGAACATGAAGATGAAGCCATATTTGGTGGTTATGCTACTAATTTAGGATCAACAATATCAAAATGGTTCTCTAATGCAATTTAAGTAGTATAAATATAAGAGTATTTAACATAAATAATAAGCTGCCAAAAAAATATATTTACACAAAATCAATTGTTAATCCAATGGTGAAAGATACATAAAATCATAATTCGTCTATTTTAACTATTATTAAACAATTTAGGAAAATTTGAATAGTCATCAGTATTTAAAACTTGATTAATTAATATTATATTGTATAAAAGTGCATCGACACCATTGAAACAAATAAACAATACATTTGATGAAGATGTGATGTATAGAATCAACACATCATTGTAATATATATTTAAGAAGAACTGACATACACTAATATCAATTATGGTGAACTACTCTTTATAATTTTTTAAATCTATATATTATATATAGATAGAATTGATACTATACACTCACTTTTGGTATAAAGTAGGAATACCAGTAAATAAAATTTTCCTAATCTTTATACATATAAAATAGGAATACCATTTATGATATTTTCCTAATTTATATACATATAAAGTAGGAATACCATTTACAATCTTTTCTTATAATATTTTCCTAATTTATATTATTACAACGATTTTCTTATAATATTTTCCTAATATAAGAATTTATAATAATTATCATTTATAATGTTACAATTGTTTCCTAATATAATAAGCAAAAAGAGCGGGAAAATAAAAGTTCCGGACTTCTGCTATTATATATATATATATAGATTGTAGACCACGGTTGATAATTAGAAAATAAAAACGAAATTTACAAGTGATTTAAGCAATGCATCCCTAAATCATAGAACACGAGCCACAATAATGTTGCAAAAATATTTCGCAGTACAGTTTATAAAATCGAGAAAACCGAAAAATTGAATCGAAAAATTACAGAAAATATGGCCTGAATCGTGTGTTTGACACACTATCCTTAAAACAGATTCGTCCCCTATTCTGGGGGCGTTTGTTTCCCAGGATAAGACGGAAAACCGAACTACCTTTTTTTTGTCCGGCGAACTGAATTTACGCCTGGAAATTATCACCAAAATATACAGGAGGCCAAAGGAATTTCTAAGAACAATATGCAGAGAAATATCAAAGTGTAGATATTGAGAGTGTGTTTTTAGACTGCTGGAATTTCAGCTTTTATAAGCTGATACATGACCTGAAAAATTAAAGCAAATTGCTGTTACATAGCAATTACCTTTGCTGTTACAACATATACAACAACAATTACATTTGCTGTTACAACAAATATCAATTCAAAATTGAATTTGCTGTTACAAGTTGGAGTTGTTATAGATTAATTTAAATTTTCGAAAATAAAATTCTGGAAAAAGGTTTAATTTCGAAAATAAAAAATCTGTAAAACATAGGCTAGACTATGTGGCTCGATTTCGGTCGACATTAGGTACGCAGTCGCGCCGCACACAAGTCGTGTTTTTGAGCTCGAACCGGAACGTGATTTGCACCCCCTGCGGGCGCGCGTGTAGAGAGAGTCTCTATGCAATATAATCTTACACCTTACTAAAAGATGACATTATATATACTAGTCAAAATTGCCTTTGTTTTCCCATGTGGGACAAACCCACCTTTAAAAGAAGACTAACCCACATGGTTTTCTTCTTTTAAATTAATTTCAATACTCCACTTTAAGCTTTAATTTCTCCTTCATCCAAACACCATTTTGGACAAACAAATATTCGATTTCAATGTTCTCACAGAGTAGAACAAGAATCGACTTTTACTTTTGTCATTAGACAATCGAGGTCTCAAGAAAATCGCACCCCAAAAGTGCAATTTCCTTCACAACTATTCCAACAAATAATAACTATAGGTTTCTTGAATTTAGTTAACCACCCACTACAAGAGATTAAGCAATAATTGATCTAGATTAATATTATCCTATAATTTTTGTGATAATCAACCGTAGCTTTTCATCAAAGGGCACTTTTGTTTCACGACTTGCTAAAAGTTGCATTAGAAATGCAATTGAAGGACATGTTAGTTTACCTTACGGAAAGCCTCCTGTTTCTTGTACCCTATGCATGGGATTGGTATTTTCAGGTTCAATGTATTCTTTCTATATACCTTAAGAAGAAACAATCATATATTTGAAGGATAACTTGAGTTTTTTGTAATTAGGGTAGGATGGTGATCGATCCCAAAAATTATTCCGCTCCTTCGGATTCATGCTCCGACTAAACTCCTTCGTTGACCTGCACAAAAAGGGGGGTCGGAGGGTTGCTCCGGCGTACCCTCTCCGACGCTCAAGTCAGAACTCTATCAAAAGAAAATAATTAGATAATTCATGTGTAAAGGTAATGTAGAAGATAAGAGAATAGAATACTCCCTTTATATAGGAATCTACCAAGTAGAGTCCTAATAGAGTCCATATTCGTATTCGGGCCCATTTTTAACATTGAAGCCCAAATAATATTGATCCAATTTAATATGACAAATCTAGGTTGTATCAGATGGTGATACTTCTTTTAAGGGCAGATCACTCCAAAACTAAAGTTTCTGACAAAGTTTTTCCAAATAGGGAAATCTTCATGTCTTCTTTTCGGAAGCTAGAAGTTCTTCAGACGGGAACTTGCATGTACAAACACAAACGTTAGCGAGCCCTGCGGTTGTCCCAAGAAGGCTCCTCCGATGCTCAAGTCAACACAGTGATCGAGAGAGAATCCGACAGTAATCGAATACTGAATTAAATGTGTCAAAGTAATCATGAGTAATTGTACTTAAAAATAAAGATGAGGGATCTTTTTATACCTGAGACGTAGGCATCATGGGCCATGTAGGAAAAATCGGCCTATTGGTGGTCTTGGATTTCTTTGGGCCGAGTTATTCAATTAATAGTTCATTGGACTATTGATATGAAATCAATATATAAACTGAATTATATATTTAATTATTAAACTGGGATGGGGAGGGAGGGGGAAGAGTTAAAAGTTTTAGGGTTTTTTAGAGAGTGGGAGGAAAAAAGAGAGGTAGTGAGAGAAAGAGAGAACTGAAATCATTTAAGAGTTTGTAGTACGTGCTTCTGATGAGCTCTAATTTAATATTTCATATTTTGCGTAGGAATTAATGGCAATTTCGACCCGATCCACCGCACCCGCTTCGTTTGGGTCACCCCGCCTCACGACCCGAGGTGGGATTGGTCTGGGTATCACTTTCGATCTGTGGGTATCCGCCCCGTCCCATCTAGTATTTTTATTTTTATAATATATTTTAATATATATTTTGCATATATAACATATATTATAATATAATTTTTTTTTTGTATTCTTATATTATATCTAATATTTAGAAATTGATAATACGAAATTGTATAAATAATATATTAAAAATAAATTTTTATTTTATTTATTTATTTAATTTAATTTAAATGGAGTAAAACGGATTGGCCCACCCCACCCCACGACCCACAATAGGTTGACCCACCCCATCTCGTTCTAAGCACAGAACGGTCTGTGTCGTGGCCGATCTGCTCCATTGCCATCCCTAATTTTGAGAATGATGGGATGATACTTATCTGTTTGGATCAATCACCAACTATTCCCATTCTCTCCCACTTTGATCATAATTAATACCTAATATTTTAACTTTTATATACCTTATTATAATATATCCATCTTATTAAATTATTCAAAATAATGGGCACGCTGATATTTTGTGGACTTTCCATGGTATGACACTTTGAATTATTTTTAAGATATGAAGATCAAGGGCACTGCAATCATTAGACAAAGTATTATGTATATATATTTATGTATTATATATATATGTAGGTATGAATACTTTTTCTCCAGTAATAAAAGTCAAGTGTACCAGTTTTTTTTGGGTACAATCTCTTCATCAATATGGCGCATTCTTATAATTAATTATAGTGGTCCTATCTACTACTTGGGATTGTAATGATTTCCCCATCTGAATTGGCAGAAGTCTTTAAAAATGCACTAAATGAGCTAGTGATGATATACAATTTTGGTACCAAAACTTCACCATCACATTTTAATTATTCTTTCTGTATTGTTCCAAGTCAATTTCCATACATTCCCCAAATTGCCTAGAGAACCATCAATCTTAAATACCTAACAATCACATATCACAAACACACATTTAATTTTATCTCTCAAACTTGGTTAACTCTAAAATACCTATTCTTTTCAACTAATGAAAACTGAATAGAAACAATACACAATTAAGTACATTAATGAAGTGATGACCTGGCTGTATTCAAGAATTCACCTAGGCAACTAAAAAGTCTAAACCTAAATAAATTAGAGAAAATTGTCATGAATTTACAAAATGTATTGAGGCTCATCAACACATAACCTAGCTACCAACCCATTTTTCGGTGTAATACATGCTACACTCAATGTATTGTCCACCAGGTGTCCAACGGATAAAACAAAATGTCTCGTTTTATGTAAAACCAGACAGTACCAGATATATCGTCCATCAGATGTAGCATCGGTCCAAGTAACCAAAAAATCCTCCTTTGTCCAAGTTCTTAATTGGGAGCTCAGTAATGACTTTTTCTTCCTCATTTCATCCACAATATCTTCCCTAATTGTTGGAGCTTCCTTTGTTACCAAAAATTTCTCCAATATTAGTCGGTTTTCGCGGTTCAAGTCAATCCTACAAATATATATGAAATCGTACGGTTGCTACCACAAATTAATAATCAGAAAGTATATGTTTTTGCATTGAATATGGCCATGAAATGGCTGATAAATGCTTTGATTCTGTCCTCCAACAGCTCTCAATGTCAGCTGCAATGTTCTTAGCATCCATGGATGCCCCAAGAAGGCCGCGTTTGGTGAACCCCACCGCGTATAGCCCACATTGCCCTTTCCAGCCATTTGGAAATGGCCTTTTTGGGAGGCCATCTTTCTCAGAGAACATCTCATTTTCCTGAAGGGAAAAAAAAATTGCAGTAAGCCAAACATGCCTTTCTTTTTTTCTTTTTCCCCTTAATTACTGTATTATATAAAGGGACCTAAATATATAAAAGTAGCAGTACCTTTAGCCAACGTGGTACATTGCTTTTGTAACCAGTTGCTAGGATTATTGCATCAAAATTTTCTATCCTTCCGTCCGTAAATTCAACTGATTGATGTCTTAATCTCTTGATGCCAGGGCATATCTATAAATAAGAAAACAGATATTTTTAATATTTCAAAATAAATGATTCAATTCAAGAAACTAACAAGCATTACTATTAACTATAGAATAACATCAAAATCTTTAAAATGTGTCACTTAATGATACATAGCAAAACAACAAGAAAAATAATTCACAATGGTAATTAATGAAACATTTTCCAGAAAAGACCAAACAAAGATGCTGAAAAAGCAATTAAGTAATTTCGTAGAATCTTTTGTAACTTAATCTCAACCAGAAAAAGAATATTCTCTTTTATCCCGGTGGACTGTTTGGACAAAACTGGTGAGCTTTGTCACACTGGAAAATGGAAAATTGCAATTTAGCAAATCAAATCAAATGATTGATAAAGGCCATATACAATTGGAGATCATGGGATACATAAAAAAAAAAAAACAGTACTACAAAAAAATAAATGTTTGAAGTGATATATTAGGAATGAGGAGTTGTACCTTGATGTCTCCACTTTTGATTTTGTCAAGTGTTCCAACGTCCAATACCGGAGTTTTACCCGAGAGGTTCTTTAGTTCGAGAGGACCTAGTTGAGGGCGGTCGAGGCCGAACCGGCCCGTATCACCGAGGATTAGCCGTGATACGATTAATAAAAACCGGTCGACAAGGCGCATGGGCAGCCACTTGAGCAACCACATGGACAACCCGAAAGTTGATCTTCCCAGCATCTCTCGTGGTAGAATGTGCACCTAAATTCATCATCAGATTCAAAGCAATCAAAAAGGGGCTATGTGAAAAAGGAATACCTAAAAGATGGGTACTTTGAAAAATAAAAATAAATTAAACAAATTATTTATTAATCATAAGGTCCACTTATAATTTGATTGGAAAAAGAAAAAAAAAACATTAATCATGTAATCTCTAACTTGGCCATTCCCCCCACCAAAACAAAAAGGTTTGGTTTGTGAACAAAATCTTGGTACTTTTTTTGTGGCCATTAATGTTGCGCGCATGCTCGAGTATCCCAAGAAAAGTGAAAAAAAACATTAAGGATGTTTCTTTTCTGTAGCTAACGAGAGTAATTAACTGTTGTTGGTGTGGATAGTTAAAATACTATAATATTTAATTCACTATTTATAATAAATAAAACCTTTGGAACTTGAAGTAACATCCCAAAAACAGTTTAAAGGAAGGAGATCTTTCTTCCTTTTTTGAAAATCTCCACCCATTTTGAATAAAATAACATATCAACATGCTTTCTTGGGTAAATTCAACCCAAAATGAAAACCTTTCAAAACAAAAAAAAAAAAATCAAAGATAAAAAAAAGGGATAGACAAAGGAGCATAGCTTCTATTTGAAGTTATATCCATAAAATAGTCATAATCTTCCCATGCACAAGCATATATGATATAAACTTTTTTTTTTTTGAACTCCTTAAAGAAAAGAAAAATAAATCTTGGAAAATTCTAGTTGGGTTTATTTTTTTTGTCATTTCAAAAATTAGAAAAACAAAAAACACACACAATAACACAAAGTAGAAGGTGTAAAAAAAAAAGAGGGCTTACAGTATCCCTGACAACAAGCGAAGGAGTAGCATTATGATTGCAGAGATCCAAACAAACCTCCATACCCGAATTACCACACCCAACCACAACAACTTTCTTCCCTTTATATACACTCCCACTCTTATACAAACACGTGTGTATCACCTCCCCTCCAAACTCCTCCATCCCTTCTATCGCCGGCACCACCGCCTCCGCATTCTCCCCCGTCGCCGCTATCACCCACCGGCAAACATACTCCGTCGTCTCCCCTTCTCCCGCCTCCGGCGCCGTCCTCACCCTCCAAAACCCTAGAACCTTATCAAACTCGGCGCTCACAACCCTCTGATTAAAAACCGGCCGGATTTCGAACCGGTCCGCGTAGTCCTCCAGGTATTTGATAAACTGCTGTTTGGTCGGGTACGTCGGGAAATCTTGAGGAAACGACATTAATGGCAGCTCGCAGAACTGTTTGGGCAAATGGAGTTTTAGCCGATCGTAGGTTTTCAGCTGCCATAGCGAAGCTATGCAGTTAGATCTCTCTATGATTAGCGACGGTACGCCTTTTTCTTTCAGGCAGGCCGCGGCGGCGAGGCCCGATGGGCCGGCTCCGACGATGACAGGGCCCGGGACCCAAACGCAGCGTTTTGACGATGAGCCGCAGAAATTGATGTTGCAGTAAGGATCGTTGGCGGTTTTCCCTTCTATTTCCCTCAAGTAATAATCATCCATGACAAAATTAATCAAGAATATAGGTGATAGAGTGAGTGATTGAGTGTGATAATTAACTGCTCTATCTATCTATCTATCCAACTGTATTGTCAGTCTTTGTATATATTCTTGAATCTTGAACTAGTTTGAGATTCAGATGATGATAAACAAGAGTGGAAATCGGGGAAACATGTGGTGACAAAAAATGAATTTCAGAAATTTTAGGGATGACTTTATCCGGTATAATAATAATTCTGAATTAGAAGATGAGGATAGATTGAGTGTGATACGGAGTCCTGAGAAGGTGGATTGGATTATGAGTAATTCTTATCCATTTGTGAAGAATGGGTTTTTTGTTCTGATTGAATCTCTCTATGTTTCAATCTGAGGTAGAATAGGTGAGCGAAGGGAATGGGGCTCATCTATCAGCATTCAATGATCTTTCACTCAAATTTATGAGTTAAAAACTAAATAAATGAGGAATTAATTAAGGTAGAGATAATAATGGATATGTATGTGGTGATATTTTGGATTTCACTATCTACATGGGATATATATGAGAGGATTTTAGGTAGTTAAAATGAGAATTGAAAAACCAACAGAGTTGTAGCGGTAAACACAAAGTAATGGCAGTGGGGTTTATATATAGTGTATGTTGTGTGTGTGTGTGCGGGCGCGCCTAGATACCTAGTGGGGGCGTGCAAAAAATTTAACTAATTAACTACGTATATGATTTTAAATTAAAGTTGTTTTTTAAGTGTTAATTTAATTAGCTAGCTATATGAAACGTGGTATATGCAATTGCAATCACATCACTACTTCCATTGGGCATATGAAAGTGAGAGTGAACTAATACATGAAAATTAGAGCTGTCAAACAGACTGGACAGGACCAAATAGTCCCGCTTATTCAACCTCTGAAAGTGAATCTTGGTTCAGTTGTTTTTATCGGGCCGAACTCCTTTTGACAACTCTAATGAAAATGGGTGAGCCAAATGGAAAATGAAAATATATGATATAAATTATAACTTAATTTTTTTTGGTTTCTTAAGGATATTAGATGGGGGAAGGGGCGACAGTGTGGCCCTCCTATCTCCACTATTAACTACTTGAATTGTGTTATTTATACTACACTAGATGTATGTTACTATAACATTATGACGGTTAGAAAGTTTTAATGCTTTGCATTAGTTAATTTTTCTATTCCATAACTACTTGATATTATACAACAGCAAACCCGAGAATTTTGTTTTAGATGAAGTGAATGGTTGTTTTTGAAGCGTAGGATGTAAAAAGTCGAGTGGAGTTGATTAGGTAAATGTTCAAACTTAATTGAAATTTTATCTAGTTTTAAAAGTTGATTCGAGTTTGGTTTGCTTAATCAACGAATCAATTGAGCTTTTAGTAATCGATTTCGAGTCAAATATCAAGTACGTTCGTTGATTTTAAAAAAAAATATTAAAATCTAAGTTAATTAAAAATTATATACACACGCATAACCATTGGCTTGTCATACTACAACGTGGATAATCAACTTTTCATTATTTTCCCCGATTAATTACATTATAATTGGATAAAACAAGACTAACTACCGTCACTATATCCGTCATAGACGAAACTTAGGAGAAGTAATTGGATGACATCTTAATAAATCCTTAAAGAAGTTGATCAGTGTCCAGTTTCTCACAAATAATAATATTAATTAATCAAGATTAATTAAGATAACAAGTCAATTAGAGTAGTCCATTTTTGAGATGTTGATGGCTTTGTGATCGGCTAAAAGGGGTTGTACGTGGGTGGCATTTGGGTTGGACTTTTCTGGATTGGGCTGGGCAGGTATGCATTGTTCTCATTCCCTTTTATCTTCCACTACTATTACTATTACCTAAAACCTAATTAAAAGCCGTTTGGCATAATACTAATTAAAGTCATTAAAAATTATTTTAAGTGATCTTTAAAAAAACATTATAAATACTTTTTTTTGTGTGTCTATACAGAATTGGAGGGTAGTAATATTTAATTTTTTAAACTCATCAAATCATTAGATTTCAATTAGTATGTATAGTAGTACTTTTGGTTCTAAGTTTTTCAATTAAACTAGTATTCCACCCGTGCGATGCACGGATTATATATATAAAAATAAATTGTTAGTAATAAATAATTAAAAAGTAAATATATATAAAGATGGATAAAGCAATATGACAATAAATAATTATGGATAAAGCAATAGATTAGGTGGCAATGGCTAGAAGTAAATACAGGTTTTGTAATTTTTAAGCTAAATAAATGGATTGACACTTCAAGTACTATGAAATTTTTAACCAATTAAAATTGAATAACCGAAGGATTTAAATATAAAATTTATTTTTAATAAATATATTCATTTCATAATTCATATGATCATGTTCTATATTTATTTATTTATTCAAAATTAATATGTCATTGTATCGTTATTAATGTACATAAAATTAATCTATCATTTATTTGTTTGTTTGCTTATCATTATTATTCTTTTTTTTGGGGTGGGGGCTGGGATTGAGGGTTCTGGTGGAGTTAGTATTACGTGTAACCTAATAAATGTTGGTATGATTTTATACATAAAATGAGTCACTGTATCTATCTAGAAAGGTCATTCCAAATTCACAATTCCTAGTTGTCTCCTATATTTATTTTCCATTAGGCCTCTTGTGAATCCCATGGGGCAATAAAAACCACTTTGTCCTTCGATAAAATTGATTTGTCCAATCCCAATTGTGTTAAGTTGTTGAATACTACTGTTCTCTTTACTACATAAATAGCATAAATATATTTTTGTATCCATTGTTGGATGACACATTATTCCACAAATTGGTACCCAATTATGAAAAAAGACAGATATACTTTCAATTCATTGGGTTAATTTCCTTGAAACCAATTATAACAAGACCATTCCCTTTAATAAGCATTATGTAAAGTTCTTGAAACTTATAATGTCACTGGATCGATCTTTTTGTGTGGACTCTCTAGGATGTTAACAAATTTTAAGAAACTAAATAGTAAATAAATACTCAAATTTTAAGAAACTAAATAGTAAATAAATACTCTAAATCTTACTATGTGTTACGTTTAATTTGTCCACATTGCACTCAGTGTACGTGCAATTATTTATATATATCAAATATTTGTTTCATTTAATAAATAATATTTACAAAAAACACTTAACAAAACTTTCGGTGAAGCAATACATGAATTAATTTCGATTACATATATATTATTGAACATTTATTATTTGAGGAGTACAACTTTTAGCATGTTTTCTTTCATTGACTAGTTCTCTTTCAACTATACATATATTTATGTTAAGTATATGTCCCAACTCCCATGCATTTGTCTTATTCAGTGTGAGGATTCAGCCGCCAAATTTTACATAATTAATATTCAAAATTCTTTGAAAATCAAATTTAAAATATGGAATTTGCCACAGGTTTTGCTATTCAAATAGAACAAATTGAAAAAGACTAATCGGATAACCCAAAAAAAATGTTTAATGATAATTTATTTTCTTTTCATAGGGTCCCTAGATAAAAAGATTGAGAAAATGGGTCTCGAATGGGTTTGGCCAAACCAAAAATCTATCCCGCAAAAATATTCGACTCGAGATCCGATCCCGCCCTGATAGAGGACCCTCCCTCTTCGCCCTAGATCCAACCCGCTAGAATCGTAAAAATTGTTTGTATTATTTTATATGTATATATGGCAATAATAATAGATTTCACATATATTAAAACAACAAACTTAAAATATCAACAAATCATGTTATATTTTTGTTATTTGGTATACTAAAATAAAAGTTGTATATAGCAGGGGTTCAGGGAGGGTTCATTAGAACTCGTCACCCACCCACCCCAAACCCGATGAGTTTTAAAAATGTGGACCTTAGACCCCATTTATTGGGTTTAGAACTATCCCAATGGGGACTCAATTACTCATTGTAAGTTCAGATTTGAACTCGTCCCATTGTTATCCCTATTTAAAAAATAACCCTCTTTTCATAAAATTAACTACAAAATACCTCCACAAATAACGAATAGTCATGTACTAGAACTGGCGATTTAAGCCCAAGCCGATGATAAGGCTAGACTAGACTGGACTGGACCATGAATTTGCAGGCCTGAAAAGGAATGGGACCATTTGGCCCGACCTAACGGGTCCAATGACTCGGTCGGCCCGAAGCAAAATACACTGTATGGACAGGCTGAGCCATGTAAATTTTGGCCCAGTAAAATTTTGATTCGACCAGATTTTGCTTGCTGGCCCGACGGGCAAGTACCAACTCAGCCCGACCCACCCTAATTTGCCAGCTCTATGTGTTTCCAGTTGTATGTAATTTTTTGAACTAGAAATATTCTAGGGGTGTGCACGGTACAGGACGGTTCGGAGATTTCCAGAAGTTCGAAGATTCTGAAAATAAATCTCTAGAACCGAACCATAGAAAAAAATCTTCGCCCCGAACCGTACCAAAGTTCATAATGGTTCGGGTCAGAGATTCAGTTCTAATGGGACGGGACGAGACAATACGGTTCGGTTCGAGATGGAGATTCGGAGATTCGCCATAAATAATGCATACAAATTTGAAAAAAAAAACAATATAAAAATCACCAAACGGATATACTTCTAGAGTTATATTCTATTTTTAGCATGGTCTTAAAATAAAAACTAAAACTATAATAAGTAACGCAATCCAAAATTCTAAACTTAATAACCTCTATAATACAATAATAGTCTATTATTTGGGCAATTGTCCTTCTATTGACATAGAACATATATAATTAACTAATAATTTTTATAATCTCAATGTCTCAAACTTAACAACTTAACATAATCAATAAAATTATATTTATAATTTATGTGATGTGGTAAAAAAATTAAAATTTGATTTTTTTATATTGTTATAATATGATACTATTATTTGTTTCTCTTTTAAGTGAAATTACTAATCATTTAACTAATTTCAATTCAAATTATTTACTATAATATTAATATCAAAGTATTTTAAAATTCATAATAGTTGCAGTATTATGGTTTTTTCAGAAATATACTTTATATTCAATTTAATTTCAAATAGTTGTAATTAACTCAATATTAAAATAAAAATAACATAGAAATAATATTTTTATATTTATATAAAATCTTTAAAATCGGTTCTAGCTTCGGGTCCTCGGTTCGGAGTAGTTTGGTACGGTTGATACGGTTCTCGTCTGGTACTTGAAAAATCTCTTTAATCGCACCATAAATATTTTGATGCAGTGCGGTTCGGGAAAGTCAAAAAGTCACGGATATTCGGTTCGGAGATCTTTCGGTCTGGATATCGGTTCGGTTTTGGTAATCTTTAAGTCTCGTGCACAGCCCTAGTTATTAGCATGGAACCGATACTTTTTTTTGAGAGGGCACAGAACCCAATACTTAGACATATAAGTTGATAAAAAAAACTGAAAATGAAAAAGCAGATGAAATTAAACTGCATTATTTGATGCCAACTAATTAAGTAATCATTTGAAGTATTAATTAATTCGAATAATTTATTTTCATTTTATGTTTTAATTATTATATTGCTTCACAAATACGCATAAAGTACATGCTTAACGAGTTGTTTCCTAATTATGGAATAAAACTATAGTGGGATGAATTAAGGTCAAAAAAGCTGTTACTAAATGTAGACATATATACAAATTTATTCCTTGTTCCTCTCAATTGGGAACTAGGTTTGAGGAGAATCTAGCCAGCCTAGGGTCTATAGGCCTATAGGGCTACTATGCATATTGTATGTATAAATGTGCATATATATGTGTATATCATCTCTAAGTGTGTGTAATTGGAAATGAGGAGTTGTCAAGGTAAAAGTCAGTTTTTGTGTGTGTTTTTTTGAGGCCCACAAATTGGTGTTGGGCACTCCATTGATGGTTTAACAAATTAAAAAATAAGTAGCTAAAAGGTATTTGGTTGATAGGGGCTATATTTGAAGGCTCCTTTCATCCTGCCCAACTCAAATTTAAGGAGATGGTCTCCCCTTAACTCTTGAGTGCCATAGGAATGTTTTTTTTTTTTTGAAAGGAAAAGCAGTTGCATTTAAGTATCTTTGGAAATCGCCCAAAGAACGATTGACAGAGAGGGTCAGGAGATAATCCCGGGAATGATCGTTTTCTAACATATTTTTAGCATAAAACGCTAGTCTATGAGCAACATAATTTGAGTCGCTACTGAGCCAAAAAATGCCAAGAGGTGAAATTGAAGACTTGAGGTGGTGGATATCGTCAAGAATCCCCAGGCAGCAGATGGGGCGGAAGACTCTTCGTTTCTTTGCAAGGATAATCGTAGCCGCATCACCAAAAATAGAGAAATTTGACACGCGGTTGCGGTTGGCAAAAATTAAGGCCAGCAAGAGCATAAAACTCAACAATTTCCGGTGTAAAAATCCCCGATCTTTTTAGATAGTCCTTTGATAAAATTACAGAGGGGTTTAGGAGGGCAACGCCGAGTCCCCGCGCATGAGGCCTGTGGTGAAACGGCTCCGTCAAAGAAAATCCGATAACATGCAAAGTAGGGCGGGAGAAGAGTGGTGAATCAAGAAGCGGGAAGGAATCTCTGGTCCGCCTTCAACTCGATCAAGTCCTCAAGAATAGAGTTTGCCGCCGCCACGATCGAGAAAGGCTCGGTGTTATGTTGTCGAATTTTTCCTATTCCTGTAGAACCATAGAAGAGTGCAGATCACCACAAACAAGCCGCATAAACGAGGGGGTGAATGAAGGAGGACTTCTCTAATCCAAAATGAGAAAGAAAGGCCGCACAAAATCGAGATATGTTCAATAAGCCCCGAAAGACGCCACACCGAGCGAGAAAAATGGCAATGGAGAAAGATGTGCATTGAATCACAAATCAGCCTTAGAGCAAAAAGAGCACGGCTCGAGCTTATAATATGGTGTCGAGCAAGAAACTCATTCGTGGGGATTCTGCGGAGACACATCGCCATATGAAGAATTTGAAACGAGGGGGGGCGCAAATTTTCCATATGGCCTTCCAAATTGGATTCGGCGAAGAGTTCAAGTTCCGCCAATTGCAAATGTGGAAACAGGTAGTGATGAAGCGGCTAGATGATATGCGGATTTGATTGTGAATTTTCCATTGCGTGAGAAGTGCCAACACCATAAGTCATCAAATTGACAATCACCAATAGGAATAGAGAAAATAAGTGAAGCTTCAATCGAACGAATATGGAATGCACTAATTCTTCTTTCCAACATGAATTATGTGAATCAATGAGTTCAGAGACCTGGGTGATATCCGTCAAGTAGGTCGATGAGAATGCACCATAAAACTGGAGGCCGAGGTAGCCAGGGGTCATGCCAAATATTAGTTCGACGACCCGAGCGAATAAGCTTTCGAGCTCCCATAAGAACAACTTCTCTGCTTTCAAAATACTTCTCCAACTCCATGAAGGTCAGACCTATATTAGCATTCCAGAAATTCCCCAAGGGGTAGTATTTCGCCCGCATGAATCTCGAGAGTAGTGATGAAGGTTGGGTAAGGAGTCGCCATGCTTGTTTTGCGAGAAGCGCAAGGTTAAATGCGCGAAGATGTCGAAATCCCAGGCCTCCACAAACTTTTGAGCGAGCAAGCTTATTCCAAGCTAGCCAGTGTATTTTTTTCTGATCCACCGAACCACTCCAAAGATAATTCGCAATCATAGATTGTATTTTTTCAAGGATAGCATCCGGAAGTTTAAAACATGTCATAGCATATGTCGGAATGGATTGAATAACGGACTTGATCAGGATTTCACGGCCGGCTTGAGATAATGTTTTTTCTTTCCACCCTTGAATTCGTTTCCAAACTCGATCTTGAATTGACGAGAAAATCTCTTGTTTATTTCGCCCAATAACCGAGGGCAGCCCCAGATATTTTCCATGAGATTGCACTGTGGGGATACCAAGAATCTGAGAGATTTGTTGGGCTATGGCAGCAGGCGTATTTGGACTGAAAAGTACGCCGGATTTTTCAAAGTTTATCCTTTGGCCGGAAGCTCGCTCGAATAGTTGAATGCCATATTTGAGATTTCTTGCTTCAGCTACTGTAGCTTTCCCAAATAACAATGTATCATCGGCAAAAAAGAGGTGTGAGATACTCGGCGCCGATTTAGTCACTTTTATGCCTGTAATTTTCCCGGCGGCCTGTAAGTCCTGCAAAATCAAAGAGAATACTTCCGCACAAAGGATGAAAATATAGGGGGATAGGGGATCTCCTTGACGGATACCACGCTGGGGTAAGACCCTGCCGACTTGGGCACCATTTATAAGAAACGAAAAGGACGAAGAAGTGATGCATGATCGAATAAGTTCAGTAAAAGAATTTGGAAAACCCATGGATTTTAAAACAGCAAAAACAAAAGACCATTCGACTCGATCAAAAGCTTTACTCATATCGAGCTTGATAGACATGAGACCCATTTTTCCAGTTTTCCGAATTTTCATAGAGTGATGAATTTCATAGGCGATTAAAATATTATCAGTTATGAGACGGCCTGGAATAAAAGATGACTGAGTTTCGGAAATAATATCATTTAGTAAGGGTCTAACTCTATTGGTGATAGCCTTAGACGCAATTCTGTAGATGACATTACACAAACTGATCGGGCGAAAATGGGAGACAAGGTCCGGGTCTTTAATTTTAGGAATAAGAACAATGTGAGTGGCATTCAAATCAGTGAGACTCTGTCTATTATTAAGAAATTTAAGAACAGAACGTGTAACATCCTTACCCACAATGGACCAATATTTTTGGAAGAAAATCGGGCTCATACCATCGGGGCCGGGGGACTTGAAAGGGTGCATGTGTTTTACGGCTTTGACGATCTCAGCTTCTGTGAACGGGCCCGTCAGGCTATCCCTCATTTTGTCGTTTAATTTAGGCCGTACTCTAGTTAACGCCTGCGAGATATCATGTAGTGATGGTGCGACCGTAGAGAAGATATCTTGGAAATACTCAGTGATAATTTTTCCAATCTTGGTGATGTCCGTGTGTGTATGCCCCATGCAATCTTTAAGGGATGAAATATGATTTGTCTTCTGTCTCTTTGATGCATGAGCATGGAAATAAGATGTGTTTCGATCACCATTCTTGTACCAGTGCGCTTTTGCTCGTTGTTTCCACTTTATATCATTAAGCTCAAGAAGAGAATCGAGCGAGCTATGGAGTTCTTGGAGGCGGAGTTTTTTGGTTTCAGTTATGGTGCCGGATTCCAAGGAGGTGATTTCACGTTTAAGTTCATCGATTTTCCCGGTCAGATTACCATAGATAGATTTGTTCCAAGTAACCAAACTCGATAGACATGTGTGCATCTTACTGTCGACATCACCCAATGTAGATTGCCATTGTTTCCGAATAATTTTTTCACAATCCGTCGACTTAACCCAAAAAGATTCGAAACGGCGAGGCCGTTGTTTGTTCATGTGTCGATGGGGGTTGTTGAGTGGGGAGAATTGAGTGAGTAGAAAAGCATGATCAGAAGTGTACGTAGGGAAGGTGTGAACTTTGTGTTGAGGAAATAGGCGGAGAAAACTTGGGTTGCAAAGACACCGGTCTAGACGACCTCTTTGAGTGAATGGATGAACATTTAAACGATGCCACGTGAATTTTTGGCCACAATACCCCATATCCATAAGGTCACAAGCAGCGATAGCGTCCCGAAATAAGTTTATTTGCCAAGGCGCCCGCGGTCTAATCCCCGAGAATTCATTTTGTTTAAGGACTTCATTGAAATCTCCTACGCAAATCCACGGAGTATTCAACGGGGAATATAGATTCTGAAAATTCCTCCAGAAGTTTTGCCGCAAGGAAACATTTGGTTGGCCGTAAATACCTGTGAGACGGAACTGGGAAGAAGCAAAACTGACATCGACATCGATAGTTCTGTCATTGTAGCCCCGCAAAGAGACCGTGATATGTTTTTGCCATAATAAAGCAAGTCCGCCCGAGCGTCCTGTAGACTCGACGGAAAAACCAAAATAACCAAGAGAATTCTTCAAGCGTTCAAAATCGAAATTGTTGCTCTTTGTTTCACAGAGGAAGACCAAGTTTGGGGATTTTGCGCGAATAATATCGCGTAGTTCTTGAACTGTTCGAGGGTTCCCCAACCCTCGACAGTTCCAGCTTATGAGATTCATTGGGATTGGTGGGGCTGGCGTGTGTGCGCAGCCTCCACCGGACTTTTTTCGAGCTCAACTATTTCCTCCATTGGGTCGCAGGAGGGCAAAGGATCGGTATCTATTAGTTTTGCTTTTTTTCCAACAAACTCGGCAGGGGTAGGATCGAGATCTTGATTAGGGAGATGGAACAATTGGAGTTTCCGTTTGGCAGAGGTGGGGGGAGTGGAGCAAGATGTGCTGGGTTTGCGAGAAAGGCGTTTTTTTGCGTTAGTGAAAATGCGAGCAAGTTTTTTAGCTGGGGTATCCATGTGCATGGGAACCGTAACCAGAAACGGGCTAGGCGGAAGGATGGCTTCGTTTGGAGAAGGGGATAGGGTATGGCTAGTGGGGCTGGAGGGGGGGGTTATAATGGATGGTGTCTCATTGGAGAAAGTTTTCTGAGGGGCGTTGATTTTGTTAGAGAAAGACTCTTGAGTGGAGGGGGTTAGGTGAGGGGTAAAAAATGGGGGTGGAGGTATGTTATAGTGATGGATTTTTAGGGGAGGGGGTTAGCAGGAGTTGGGGATGGGTTACTGAGTGGTAGCGTAGGTGATCGAGGTCCGGCGAGAAAAGAGTTTGTAGAGTGGGCGAGCGATAATGATGGAGGAAGGGTGGTGGCTGTAATAGGAAGGTGATATGGGATGTTTATGCCTCCATTTGGATCGATGAAAGCGTTTATGTTTGTGTTGTATGTAATATTTGATGTGTAGGGATTGGAAGGGGGAGCCGGTGTGTGAATATGGGTTTCGGTGGTTGGGAGATTTTGGCTTGTATTGCTATTAGTGGCGATCGAGATTATGGAGGGAGGGGGATTTGGTTCGGATATGTTCGGGGGAATATTATGGGGATTCTCAGGAGTGTTCGCAGTGTTGGAGAGTCGATTTGACGCGAATGGGTTGATGATAGTTGAAGCACGGAGCCAATTACCAAATTGCAACTGAGACTCATCTGTTTTTGATGTGGTAATGTAGTCGTCGCAGTCTTTGAGTATATGTCCTAGAATGCCGCAGTGGAAACAGAAATCGGGAAGGCGCTCGTATTTTAGATATACCATAGCATCATTGAATTTGTTATCCAGTTGAATAGCACGGCATAATGGTTTATGAATATCAATATCAACTTTAATCCGCAAGAATTTCCCGACCACCGAACCCGTGTTATCAGTCTGAACTTCCAAGAAAGAGCCAATATAATTTCCCGCGCGTTCCGCAAAGCCTTTTGTGAATAAACCCAGTGGCAACCCATGAAGTTGTATCCAAAACGGGCACTTCGAAAAAACCAGATTCGTCGATATCATATCCTCTGCTGCTTCTTTTAGGAGTAACAAGTATTTGTCAAAAAGCCATGGGGTCCCTAGAAGAACTCGTTTTTTATCCGCTACGTTGTCGAAAGTAAAGAGAACAACGTTGTCATGTAGGGGTTTGCATAAGAGTGTGCCTTTAGCATTCCATAGGCGGCGGAAGAGGCCAACAATTTGATCGAAACTAATGACCCGGGGCGCCATAAGTTTTCCAACCAAACTAAGGTCGGGGTTAAAATGATCCGAAATGCCATCTGTGGAGAGGGGGGCAGTTTCTTTTCCTCCAAGAGAAAGTCGGGCGTAGAGCTTGTCTAGGTCGCAGTCCATTTGTACAAGATAATACGAGGCTTTCCAGTACGGACTAAAAAAACCAGACGGGATTTGAAGAATAGCCAGACGTATCCGATACACACAAGTATGAGACCTGCAAACGTAAAACAGAGGATGAGATAGAGAAGAAAACAGGTGAGTAAATGCAAATACGGAAAGAAAAAAAAAAAAAAAAAATCGAAAGAAAAAACAGAGAAAAAGAAAGACAAAAGACGAACAGAAAACAGAAAAAAAGGGGGGTGGGGGAAAATGCAGAAGAGACTAAGGGAATGAGAAAACAAGAAAGAAAAACGGGGAGGGGGGACGTGGGGAGCAGCGTGCAGAAAGGGGAACTCTTTGGTGGTTGCCAACTCTATGACCAATGAGATGCTTGTGAGGTGTCCAAGGCTTGTAGTGCCACATAAAGGACAAGGCCTGACAAAGACAGGATGTGGTGGGAATAAACTCAAAAAAAGAGGAAAGTATGTCAGGAGAAGGACAAGGATCGGAGGGAAGAAGACGGTGAACAGTGGCTTGGGGTACCCAAGACGGCGCTCTAAGGGAAAACTCCAGAGGAGAGAACCCTAGGACATCATGATTTCCGTATCGATTTAGTACTACTAATCTTACCAATTTTTGAGTGCCATAGGAATGTTAGATAGGTTGCTTTAATACAAATTGAATTCAAAAACAAAATTATACTTTTAAGAAATACAAATCCCAAATTTCTTATTTAGGTTATAATAATTTAAGATGTATTTTTATGCCGTCGTCTATCTATATTTTTGTAATACAGATTTACTATACACTATAGGTGGATCGTGTATATGCAGATCAGTTTGATTGTTTCATACATGCATACTATTCGAGCTTATTCATTTAACAAATTTTCAAAATTTAAATATGTAACAAATATTTTTTTTCTTCTTTAAGCTATCTTTGGGCTTTCCATCTATTGAAAAGCTAATACTTTTAATCATGAAAAGCTAATTTATAGAATAATTTTGAGTCTCTGTCTTAGTTATAGATCATTTAATTTAAAGCCTTTAAATTAATTAAAATCCACCCACTCATTAATTAGGATACTTTCTCACCACTTGTTTTATTTATCCCCATTAAAATCCTCTCTAGCTTTGTGTATAACCCACAAAATCTCGCAATGCCAATAGGCATGATTACATGGCTCCCAAAACCTAATTTGGGTACACTAGTTAATTGATTTTTAGGGTTTTAAGTCAAGAAAATGATTAAAGAACATTTAAGCATGATATTTATGAGTATTATTAGTAGGGCCTAGAGATCAATCTCACCATTTAAGCATGAAATGGAGATTTAAAAAATAAAGTTACCATGAGGCATAGAATCTTAATTGAAGTAATAAAATAGACAAAGAATCATTAACTGGCCCACACTAATTATGTGGCTTTTCATGCAGAAGCACCAGTTAAGGCTGTTGCACAAACTTGTCCTTCGCTTTGCATTTTTTCATGTCCAACTAGCTTTTTTCAAGTTGGTCCTTTCACTAGACATGTTGTAAAAAATTACTAATTATTATGTTTGTTGAATATAGTCTTTAACTAATTATACTATTTATGTTGTAAGTTAATTTGTCAACAAGAATTGTATGAGTTGCAAGTTAAATTGTCAACAATAATTGTAAAATGAGACGTAGATTTGCATAAAATTTGCGTGGTTCGACTAGCTGAACGAGCACATTTATATACTCTCTTCGTCCCAAATATATAGTCTTGTTTGACTTTTAACACATATTAAGAAAAGTATTAGAAACTACAAATATGTTGCATATTTACTTGATTTATTCTTATTTAATGAATAGTATAAATTATAAAATACATATTAAATAGAGTTATAATAGTAAAAGAATGGAAACAATACTATTAAATATAGAAAGTGGACTATATATTTGGGGCATCCCAAAAAGGAATAGTGAACTATATATTTGGGACGAATGGAGTAAAATTTGTATGGTTCGACTAGCTAAATGTGCACACTAATTTAAAAAAATGACAATTGAAGTTGGTTACCCCATTTTTTTCTGTATGTACAGTATAACCTCGATAATTTAATACTCAATTTAATTAAACCTCATTTAGATAATACTTTTGGTCGGTCCTAATTTAGGGACAACTAGCAAAATTAATAGTTCGCTAATTTAATATCTCGCTAAATTAATAAGTATTAACAGTCTCAATGTTATTAAGTTATAGAGGTTTAACTATATATAATTATTCTAAATTTCCATATATATGTTGTGAAGATTATGCATCATTTATATATACATGCCCACCGATTTTGAGCCAAGATTTTTTTTAATATTTAATATAAATTTTGTGTATAAAAGTATTAAACTATAAAAAAAATTCCCTTTAAAACAATAACAAAAATACCTCTACATGCCTAATTGCATGGCAAAATGGTAAAAGAAAAATAATAATAATAATAATAATAATAATAATAATAATAATAATAATAATAATAATAATAATAATAATGCAAATTGCAATTTTCTCAACCACCTCCCTAACCCCACCCCCACCCTACCAGCATAAAGAAAAATAAAAAGAAGAAAAAATCTATCTTAATGATCTTGTGGCCATAGATATATGAACACAACCACTAGCAATTATAAGTGCAGGTCATTAATGTGCACTGAGGCATGTGTTATGCCCTACTATGAATATATGGCTTTATATACATACATATATATGTATATAATTACATCCACAGTATTAAAATTACAGGGGTAAAAACTAACTATATCACCATTTAATCCTAAATATTTGCAGTGGTAAAAAAATTAAAAAAATAAAGAAGTTTAGATTACATAATTAGTGACTACATTCCAATAATTACTTTACCTAATCATTTTTACAACTTTGACTATATTAATGAAAAGTAACGTTGACTTTTGAGTTGACAATAAATCTTTGGTTGTTTATTATTTGGCGGAATTAATAATGCCGAAAGTATTTTGAGTATAATCACATAACATGATCTTCCTAATTATTGTCATAATTAGTTCATATGGTCGGTACCGCGGCCTATAGAAAATTGATAGATTAATTAAAATAATGGGATAATAATTAGAAGAGAGAAAATATTGGTAGCTTACTTTGGAAGTACTTAAACAAAGGTTTTTGAGCAATTAATAAAGCATGTATAATTAAATAATACAAGGAAATAAAGGAAGTGTACCAACGATCATTAAAGGTACAAATTATTTATGCTAACTTCATCATGAAGCCTTTCATACTTGGATCAAAAGATGGAGCATGGTAAAAAGCCAATAGAGAGTTGGATTAATTGTGATTATAACTAAGTATATATGTTACAATTTCTTGTTTAATTTCCTTAAGTTACTTTCTGAATCACTATAACTCTTTCATCGACTTGGGGAGTAGCCTTTCACATTGAACTAAGTCGCCGGGCCAGAGAGAATATTTGGGTTAGACTGGGCTGACCCAAAATTCCTTCGGTCCAATTTCTTGATCTAACCTGATTCATGTAGTGTATTTTGGCTCAGACAATTTGGCCCATTAGATCAAGCCAAATAAGTCCTTTTCGGGCCACCAAATTCAAGATCCTGTCTGGCCTTATTGTTGGGCTGACCAAACTGGCCCACTAGACAGGGCCCAAATTGCGAGCTCTAGCAAAATGATAAAGAAATGATGCTTTATCATTTTCAATCAAGTCAATGTGCACAAATTTGTATCTATTTGATGGAGACATGTTACTTTATGAAACAGGAAAAACCTTGAACAAAATGAAAAGTGGCAACCAGTTGACCTAAATGATATACTAATTGAATGGAAATACTTTGGAATAGTTGGAATTATATGGATTACTAATTTATTAATGTTATCCTAAAGACTAAGAAAATATGCCTAATGAATGGAGAAAAAGTTTGTTGATACCTATATAAAAATAAATGAGGCATTCAAAATTGTGCAAATTATACGGGCATTAAATTAATAGGTCATACTATGAAACTATGGGAAAGAGTAATAAAGGCAAGAATAAGAAATGAATCTGGTATATTAGATAATCAATTTGGTTTCATGACAGGAAGGTCCACGATTGAAGTTGTACACTTAATTAGATGATTATGTGAACAATACAAAGAGAGGAAACAAGATTTACATATGATTATTATTGACCTTGAAAAAGCATATGATAGAGTCAATTAAGATATAATGTAGCACCATATTGGGAAGTAGAGGAACGAAAATAGCTCACGTAGACGGCATAAATGATATGTATAATGATATAACAATATATATAAAGACACCAACAGAAATATCTAGTGAATTCTCAAATACTATAAGTTTACCTCAGAGATCAGCTTTAAGCTCTTACTTTTTTATTCTCATAATTGATGAAATCACTAAACACTTACAAAAAAATATTATTGAATGCATGTTTTTCGCGGATGATAAGTTTTATATGATGATACGAGAGAAGGAGTAAGTACGAATTAGAAGCTTGAAGAGAAGCGTTAGAATAAAAAGGTTTTACCATAAGTAGGGTTAAAACAAAGTACATAGAATGCCATTTTATTAACAACAAATGTAATAATAAGACAAGAGTGAAAATTAGCGGTCATGAAGTGAGTGTAGAAAAGAGTTTTAAATATTTAGGGTCTATAATTGAAGAGAACGGAAAAATCAATAATGATGTTACACATAGGATCCAAGTGGATAAGAATAAAGGGAGGAGCGCATCGTCTATCATTGTAACTGTAAAATACTATTAAAATTTAAAGAAAATTTTTATAAAACGGTCATAAGACTCGCAATGCTTTACGGAGCAGAATGTTGGGCGACTAAATAGAACACAAACTAAAAATGAGGTTAGCATAAATGAGAATAATAAGATGAATGTGCGGACACACTAGATTAGATAGAATAAGAAATAAACACATTAGAAATAAAGTGGAGTAGCGCACCAATAGCTAGATGAGAAAATTTGAGAAATGCGATTAAGATGGTTTAATTTGGACATGTCTATAGAAGACTTTTAAATGCACCCGTGCGGTGTGTGGAAGACAGGGAATCATTCACCTAAATTAAAAAAGGCAGAAGTAGAAGACCTAAAAAGACTTGGAATGAAATATTGAAAAAGATATGTTATATTTAGAAATAGATAAAAATATGATTTTTGATGATGACATGATATGAGTCATATAACCAACGTCATGTAGTGAGATAAGACTTAGTTTGTTGTATTGTTGTTGATGGAGACATGTTCATTGGGGAAGAATGCTAGCAATCTATCAAAAGATTGAGAATGAAAATATGAACTTTATGGCCAATAAGATTGGCTTAAATGTGACCCGAAACAAATTGTCACTAGCTATGAAATAAATGTTTGGCATTAATCTAATTTAATTGTCGCTTTATCCTTACATGCATACTTTCAATATTCAATCAGTTGTTTATTGATATTATAAATTAAAATTCATAATGTATTTGATCTTTTTACTCAAAAACAAAGGCAATATATTCTTCCCACTTTGCCAAACTATATGTATAAGACAGAAAAATCAGAGTGAGCATCATGTTTTCCACTCTAAAGTCTGCTCATTTCCTCTATTTTTAATGCCCATTTTAAACTTGATTGTGCTCTTGATCACTTCCCTTAGAAGATTGATTAGACAGGAGTAGGGTCTTTACTTTGTTGTGATATAAAGCACTTTTCACAGCCTTTTTAGTTTTTACATATTAATTAAACTTTCTTTTTGATTAATAATATCCAAATTAAGAAGGGGAATGAATAATTTTGTTCTTGTTATATAATTATTTGTTTTTTCTTGCTACTTGCTTGTGTGCACTCACATTAAAATGTTAACCTTCTCTACTTAATTTATTGACATTACATTTTTGCAATTTTGGTAATATTAACATCACAGTGATAAACCAATATAGATGATAAATAAACCAATCATCTTTGGAATCCTACATCTAAATGGATACCAGCCAACCAATTCTTGATACATCATCTAATCTCATTGTATTATTATCAAAAAAATAAAGATATATTATAGTTAATTAATAAGATAAGTCTAGCTAGTTTAAGATAATGTTCCCTCCTCAGTCACTACAATAAGAAATCATAGTAAACAAAATATTTAAGTTGCCACTAAATTTAATAATCAGTGGTTTTAATATTTTTTTTGTCCAGATAAAGTTGATAGTACTGATAAATAGGGTAAATTGCAATTTTAGTCCTATAACTTTGGGGTAGTTGCAATTTTAGTCCTTTATCTTTAAAAGTTGCAGTTTTGGTCCTGTATAATTTTGCCCTTATGGCTACATAGCATTTTTGGTCCTTTATCTTTCTAAAATTAGAAACTTTATAGAGATGGCAATGGGACAGGTCGGGGCGGGTTGGCTAGGGCCCAAACCCACCCCATCCAGATCCATTTTCTCGGAGAAATTCTCCTCACCAATTGTTAATTATATAAAATAACAAATATAACTTAAAGTTCTTAATAAACCTGGGCTCTGATACCATTTTAAGCAAAACACTTAGTCAAATAAAGCCAATTATGTACATAAGGGTATTCTTGGTATTTTGAAAATATGAAATAACCCCAGGGGACCAATTTCGCAACAACTTGAAAATTATAGGACCGAAATTGCTTAGGTATAAAACATATAGGACCAATTTTGCAAAAACTTTCAAACTTACAGGACCAATTTTGCAAACTCAATAGTTACATGACCGAAATTGCAAACTGCTTATAGTTATAGGACCAATTTTGCAATTTTCCCCTGATAAATATTATGTTGAAATTATCGTTGTAAACAATTAGGAACACATATTTGAAGACTATAAAACTTGTCAATGAAACACCATACCAACAATTTAATTCAATGAGTTTCTTTGAAATAAATCCTGACAGGTGAGGGAGCTAGGTGGAAATCGAACCCGAAACTTCTGGTCTGGACTTGAGGGTCTTTAACTACTGGATCACTATATATCCGATTCTCTTCAATGCAGTTTTTATTGTTGTTGATTTTATAAAAATTGTCAGTATTAGTGTAATACTTAATGGGCACTGTTACCATGGACATCAATATGCAACGTATTATTACAAACATAGACGAAGGCAGCTTAGGGCCAAGGGGCAACTGGGCCCCCTGAAATTTTGAAAAAAATTAGAGGTAATTTGGTAATTATATTTTTTAAGTTTAAAAAAATGTAGAAAAGAGGTAAAAATGGAACAAAGCTTTCAATTTTTTTATTTTTGTTGTTCCCTTCTCATTTGTGAATCTTGAAAAATATTTGAGTCTTGATAATTTTTTCTCCTTTCTCAAAATTTTGTACATTTTCTTTTGCTCCACGATAATATTGTATTGAATTTTGTCATTATTCTCTTGTACCTCTATTCATTTCTTTTGAGATTATTTAATGTTCATTATCAAATTCTTACTATATAAAGAATTCAACATTGGTGATGGGTCATTGAATGATTATTTGGTAACATACACTAAAAAATACGTATATTACCAATGAAGATATTATGCAACGAGTTCAAAATATGAGAATAGAAGGTGAATGTTATGATATATTGATGTAACTGTGTTATGTTATTTAGTTTTGAATATTAAGATGTAATTGTGGTAATACATTTATTATCAAAATTAGTATTTATTTATAGAATTGATGTATTGTATTTTATTTTTATATTAATGTTAATTGGGCCCCCCACACAAAATTTCGGTTTCACACGATTACAAATGCTTTTTTTTTTTCCTTCCTTTTTCCAATTGTAGTGAGTTTTTTTGGTAAAATTATTTTTTTAGTCCTCTAAGTTGATATACTTAGAGATTTGGTCCTATTTTTTTTGGGCTTTGAATTTAGTCCTTTAAGTGGACAAAATTCAGATTTTTGGTCCTGTTACTTGTTACAAACAAGTCAAAGTGACATGTTAGGCTTATTTGGGATATCTTTTTTCAAAAAAGTAATAATTCAATTATAATGGATGATATGGATGCTTATTTGGCAATATACTCGGCAAAAATAGAGGAAAAAATAAGAACAAATCCAACTTGGTATTATAATTAAATTAAAATTCAAATAAAATAAAAAAAATTAAATTATATAATATATTTAAATTATCTCTTAATCTTAAAAAACATAAATAATGTAATAAAATTCAAAATATTTTAATTATTTAAATACATTTGAAATTCAATAATAAAAAATAGATTTTACATCATTAGTTTAAATTACTTTTTATTTTTTTAACAAAATAAATAAAATAAAATAAATTCATATTTATAAATAACTTTCAGACTAAATAAATCAACATGTAAATGTTTATAAATAATTTTCGTACAAAATTTTAAAGTATTCAGTAATCATTGCACAGATAATTAGTACATTTTCGCGCATATATTTTTGTTATATTGCATTGAGTACTAAATATTTTACATTTTTGTGATACAGCTAACTTTTAAAAAATTTACTAAATATTTATAAATTATTTTAATGATGTAAAATCTATTTTTTATTATTGAATTTCAAATATATTAATCTTATTAAAATATTTTGAATTTTACTGCATTATTTAAGTTTTTTAAATTTAAGAGATAATTTAAGTATATTATATAATTATATTATTTTTATTTAATTTAAATTTTTATTTAATTATAATACCAAGTTGGATTTGTTCTTATTTTCCCTCCATTTTTTCCATGTGTATTGCTAAATAAGCATCCATTCATCCATTATAATTTAATTATTATTTTTTTGAAAAAAGATATTTAAAAATAAGCCTAACAGGTCACTTTGACCTGTTGTAGCAGGTAACAGGACCAAAAATTTGAATTTTGTCTACTTAAGGGACTAAATTCAAAGTTCAAAAAAAATAAGTACCAAATCTCTAAGTATGTCCACTTAGAGGACTAAAAAAATAATTTTGCCGAGTTTTTTTTTTATTTATTTTTGTCAATGAAACTTATATACATATTAAAATATATAGAAAATGACCCTCTTACTTATAAATTGGTTTCATAATTTCTTCGTGTCAACTGTTGGATTTCTCGTACACTATATTTACCTACTTCAAAGTGAAGTAATTGAAATCAAACAAAAGCATAGTCCACTCAAATTACAAGGCACCCCCACCCTTTTTGTGTTCATATTTGCTTTGAGATCGGAAGTTAATTTAAATATTTTAGAATTAATTAAACAATCATATTATTAAATAAACCAATATTTAATTAGTGGATGACACATATCCCAATTATTAGAAAATGGAGTCTTATGCATATTATCGAAGAAAAACGAACATTTAGTGGGAAAAAGTAATTTTTTAGCTCCACCTGAGATTGCATTTTCAGATGTGAGTGAAGTGCGCCTTTGCTATTAAAATATTTTAGTTTTTGGGAATGAACGAGGGATTTTCCAAAAGTGTAAAGAGGGACCAAACTTTATTTTTAATCCTCAACTAAGACGGTTGCTTTTTTTTGTTAAAAAATTAAATAATTAAATAAATAATATCTTATTGACATGGATTGATAGTAATATTTACTCTAGGAATAACATATCGATGACTAATGTAATGCATTTAAATGTTTGTCAATTTTCATTGAAAAGCGCTTGTGTGATATCTGAAGGCAATTGGCCCGTGTCTGATCACATATGATTGAGTGTGTTTTTTCCCCTATTATACACCCCTAAAAAAAGTTGTCTTATCTCTATATTTATTGATTGATATACATAGAAAGAATTGGGAAAACAATGATTTAATATAAATCTTCTATCATCTTTATTATTTACTTTATGTTAGATGATTCTATGGAAGCAAGTTAAAATTATCAAACTGGATAAATGTAATAGCACCTAAGTATAATATGTGTAAATAAAAATAGCAGTTATGCTATAAATATATGAATATTGGACTTTTGGGCTGTGAATCATGATAGAATCTGTGTTATTTGTATATTCAAAGTTGTGGAAGCATTCATCGTGGATTGGGCTCATTAGCCCAGTCCAGAAAGGCCACCAGCAAATGTGGAATCCAGCTCATTTATTGTTATGAACGGGCTGAAACCTTTGTCTATTGGTCTCTTTTTTATAGTTGCACCTTTGTCTTTTGGGCCACCCAATGACTTTCAACATCCTTTTTATTATTTTTGGGCTCTAAATAATTTGTATTATATGAAAACATATTAAGAAATCAGTTTCCCATTAATTATAGAGGAAATTACACAAAATACCCCAATTTTTTAAAAAAAAGACAAAAATACCACCCTATCACTAATCTACCCAACTCGGTCCTGAACTTCCCAAATATACCCACCCTGTTACTTTTCTTATCAATTTTTACCCTCCTCCAGTTTCTCTTACATTTCCATACCTAGGTTAAAGCAATTTCTTACTGATTTTTGGAACTCGAATTCGCTCGCATTTTTGGGCTGAAATCTAGCGCGTCGTGTCCATACGGTTTGAGTTTGATGATTTTTGCCATTTGTGGTGCTGTTGCAACTCGCCGGCGAATTTCACCGTCGATGACTCACAGATCATGCGCAGCCGATATTTTTGTTAATTCCGCCTTCTCGGTGCACGGGATCGAGAAACTTCTCGATACTTCCGTCTATGGCGGTGGTACCCTCCCTTCGCTGCCGGACGAAAACAACGAGTCGCCGGAATTCACCCCCGTGCCGCCAAGAGAACCCATGTTTTTCCGGGTGAGATCACTTTTGGGATGAAATCTAGTGCGTCGTGTCCGTATGGTTTGATTTTGATGATTTTTGCCATTTGTGGTGCTATTGTTGTGATACTCTTCTGTGAAATCTTACGTGATGTTGTTGTTTGGATACTCTTCATTGAAACCTTACAGAGGTTAAACCCAGTTTTCTATGTTCTTTTATTATTTTGTGATTTGAAGTTTTTCGTTTGTTTCGATGTTGTTTCGAAGTTGTTTCTTTTATGTTTCTGTATTTCCATTTATTTGTTCTTTTTTATTGTTTTTGATTTGTTATGTTATCTATCTGACTATGTATCTTTTTTATATCTTTTATAGTGAATGTGGGATTTTTTATTGCTTATTATGCCGAGCACTTTATTGGTGGGAAGGCTATGGACGTCGAAGCGTTTGAGATAGAGAATGAACAAGCAAGACTCAGTCATTTGCTTCACAATCATGCTAAGTTGAAGCTGCAAAATGGTGATGACGATGACAACCACATTGAGTTTCTACATCCACTTCCTAATGGCTTTATAGAATTGTTGTTTATGTAAATCTTAATGATGGTGTAATCAGTTGAAACATGTAAGAAACATAAATGAAACATGTAAGAAACAATTGTGAAACAGAGGATCATGTGATAAAAGTTTGTAGTAAATTGCTTTTAAATTTAGAGAAATAGTGTAGTTTTTCCCCATATACTCTTCATTTTTTTTGTCATCCTTGTAAATGTTGATCTTTGCTTCATTTCGATGTCTGCATGCCTAATCTTGAACTAAAGATCTCACGTATTCTAGCAAAGTTGTTACTAGTAGGTCTTTCCCCGCTAGAGTTGATGCATTCAATAATTCTACGATGTTGGAAGTCAATACAAAGTATTTTTTGGTCTGACAGTGGAGTCGTGTCCATTTCTCGTAGGTGATGATGGACAAGTAAGCTCAAATTTTCTGAATTGAATTTGTTGTTCCAAGATTTTGTTTATGGTGCTGAATGTGCAGTCCATTGGAATCAGTATTCTTGTTATTTCAAAGTTGGTATACTCCCTATTTTCTTCTCATTGTCCATTGTGGCATACCACAACTGAGATTTTCTCCATGCAACTGTGGAATTCAATGAAAAGTTGGCTAAGTGAAACATATAAGAAACCTAAATGAAACAGATATGAAACAACAAAGAAACAAGAAACATGTTTGAAACAACAAAGAAACCAACACAAAAAAATCAGCGGAAAATGGGTATTTTTGTCAAAAATCAGCGGAAAATGGTATTTTTGTCCAAAATCAGCGGAAAATGGACATTATGCAGGGATTGGGTATGGAAAATGGGGTATTCATGTCCTTTTCCCTTAATAAATGACATGTCACCCCCCTAATTTTATAGTTTTTGGCACATAACCCCCCAGAATTAACATAAGCATCACTTCACCGCCTAAATTTAAACTAATGATAGCACTTTGCCCCCCAGAATTAACATAACACCACTTCACCCCCTAAATTTAAACTAATGATAGCACTTTGCCCCCCAAAAGCCCATTCGGGCCAATATATTAAATATAAAATTGAGCGGGCCTTTCTAATGGGTATTCTTGACATGCCAAAATTCACAAAAGAAAATTTTAAAATTATTTGCAATTTATTAAAAAAAAGTTATAAAAATTCCAAACTTATTCAAAAATCTAAAAATTGAAAATATTATATCCCAATAATTTGTTTGAAAAACTGAAAATAATAAAAAAAATATTTTAAAATTCTAAATTATAAAAATAAAATATGGAAATTGTTGAGAAAACTATAAATCATATATAAAAAATTTGTCATTTATTTAAAATATTTTAATACCAAAAAAAATTCAAAACTCTTTCTAAAATTTTCTAAAAACTCAAAAGCGATTTTGGAATAATTTTAAAACATTTTAGAAATATAGGATATCAGAATCGGGATAATAAAATCAGAAAATTTTACAAAGAGTTTTGAGTTTTTTTATTTTATTTTGGAATTTAAAATATATTAAATAAATGCCAAATTGTTTTATAAATGATTTATAGTTTATCAACAACATCCATATTTTATTTTTATAATTTTAGGGTTTTAAAATAATTTCAATTTGTTTTTACTATTTTTAGTTTTTTATCAGATTATCTTTTTTTTTAAAAAAAAAATAGACTTTTGAATAAGTTTGGATTTTTTATAATGTTTTTTAATAAATTACAAATAATTTTAAATTTTTCTTTTGTGAATTTTGGCATTTTGGCATGTCAAGAATACCCATTAGAAAGGCCCGCTCAACTTTATATTTAATATCTTGGCCCGAATGGGCTTCTGGGGGGCAAAGTGCTATCATTAGTTTAAATTTAGGGGGTGAAGTGGTGTTATGTTAATTTTGGGGGCAAAGTGCTATCATTAGTTTAAATTTAGGGGTGAAGTGGTGTTATGTTAATTCTGGGGGGTTATGTGCCAAAAACTATAAAATTAGGGGGTTGACATGCCATTTACCCTTATAATTATTTATTATAATTAAGTACCACAAACAATAGTCTCATGTGGGTGAGGGCATTATAATTTCTCTTAATTTTTCAAGTTAAAAATTATTTTAAGAAAACAATAAATATATTAATTATTTGTTATGTATAAAAACCAATTATTATAAATAATAATAATTAAAATAAATGTTGAACAAACACTCATAACTTCAATGACACTCCAACCAAATACCTTTTATTGTTTATCTTCTCATTAGCAAACAGATTAACTTTTTCATTCCTTATTTTCTACATTCACCGAGTTTATTTGCTTTAATTGCTATTGAAAGATTATGTTCAGAAATTTCATGCAATTAAAATATTTAAAAAAATTAATTACTTATAATGTTTATGCATGCAATTACTTTAAGCATATAAAAGAAAATGTAGTGAATACTCTCCTCAACTCATCAATCATATCAAAACTTTATTTTAAATAGGAACGTTACTTATTAATATAGTAAATCACATTTTGTGATAGCTGTTGGACTTTGTTAAACAGAAGGCAAATTCCATGACACTATCAGCATACGTCATAACTAGCAGAATCGCCTTTTTTTTTTTGATGAAAATGTGAAAATTCATTAAAAAAGATAAAGAAATACAAATTAAAAGGGGCATACCCCTGTTATTCTCTAATAAGTTGTCTGTTATATTTACATATGAGTAGTCAAGTGAGCACCTGAATATTTTTTCTTAAAAAAATAAATAGAAAATATCAATGCCAATACATACTAATAAGAACCACTTGATTTAAACCTAAAATCATTATTTTACAGGGTTTAAACCTAAAATCTTATAATATCACGTAGGGCTGCAATCGAAACGAGCTGAGCCGAGCTTTTAAAAGTTTGAGCTTGGCTCATTTAATTTATTATCGAATCGAACTTGAGCCTGAATTTATCGAATATATTAATGGCTTGCTAACGTTTTCGAGCTTAAAACGAATTTTAGTAAATATAAATTATAAAATACAATTATTCTTCAATTTATTACAAAATAAAATTTTATATATATCTAAATACAATGCCTTACTTTTAACTATTTGTGCAAAGATAAATAAATTAAAAAACTTAATATTTTTTAAAGTATTTGGACAAAATCAAGTTGATAATTTAAATAAGGGTCATATGATGAAAAAGTCTACACTTGGCAAATATTTCCTTAATTATTGGAATCATTAAATGTGGCAACTACTTTCCAGTGGGGTACGTGTCCAATTTTAGTCAAAGCAGGTTACTCTAACAATAAATTAAGCTGCATTCATTGGGTGCACCAGCTCAGCTTCGGCACTCAATCTCCAATTTTATTTTTACCCACTATTTCAAATTTTTGATGTACACTGCTCATCCCCCAACCTTATTTTATTACACTAGGCTTTATAATTAGAGTGAGAACCATGTTATTGTTCATATTTGTTTTAGATTCTGTCCATTTTCAAAAAATTATATTTGAGGTTTGATTTGATAATTCATTAGATTTAAGTGAATTTTAGTCGGACCTCGCACACTGAATAGCTTAGTTAAGTTCGAGCCGAGCTTATAAATCTTATCCAATGAAAAATATTTTCAAATTTAACGCTATTATAGTGTCGAGTACCGTAATTTAATTTGTCTTTCAGTTCTACTTATATCCTACAAATAATCATCATAACAACACCTAATAACAATAAATATCTTATTCAGATAATATATAGAATTTCATTCTTTTGTCAATTTCATGTTTAAAAAAAAAAGGATGTTTACAATTGTAATTTCTTCACAACTATGAAACTAAGAGTTGATGATTCACCAATCACATTCTAATTGTGGTTGATCTGCATATATTATATATTAAAAGTGTTAATTAAATGTCACTTTAATTTTACATGATATTTCATGTTCTTAATTACATAATCACCGTTAAACAAAGATCAAAAGTATAACCACTCCATAATAAAAACAACTCATCTCAAGCCCCTCCCCTGCCGGAGACGCCCGGTTCACCAGGATTCCCTGGTATGAATAATTACAAAAATACCCATGGGGTTTGGGCTAGCTAGTTTCGAAAAAGCCCCAGAGATCCTTCAACATTACAAAAAAAAAAAAAAACTCAACTTTGATTCTGTCTTAAATTAAGAGGGTAACTGTAATATTTTTAAAAATGCCATAAAAATTTTTGAAAAAAAAAATTACTTATGAAGGGGGGAAATTATGTAATACCAAATCAAACATTAAAAGGATGTTAGCAATTTTCAAAAACTCTGGATTTTGTTGCAATTAGCTCGGGAGTTTTTTTAATTATCCCAAATAACAAGTAAAGAAAATCATAAAATCCATCAAATTGAAAATATAAGTTCATGCAAGTGCAAAAAGCAAAAAATTATAAATATCATTTCATTTCACCACGTGTATTATTGGCAAAAATGTTAGTAAAATGGAAGGATTGATGAGCACAAAATCCGTATCAACGCTCAACTTCCCTCTAATATAATAAAGTTTGGTGGTTGTTTGTTTAGGGTTGCTCCATCAATCCATTTATTGCTGAGTTTGGATTTCGCTATAGTTCCTTTTAGTAGAGTTTTTTTTTTTTTTTTTTTTTTTTTTTTTTTTTTTTTTTGAGAAGACTTTTAGTAAGAGTTCACATCATGAACCATTGGGATATATGGCCACCCCCTATACCCATTCATGCCCAACTGCTTTATTTTCCTTCCCTCATTAATTCACATCCCCCAGGCCCCACTGCTCCCTACCCTAGCTAGTTGAAATCTTCTATTTTCTTTTTAATATTATTTGATATATCGCAAGAATCAATTCAATCTAAAAAAATAAAAATGGTGTTACTCACAAAGCCAAATAGTTAGCTAAAGTACCAAAGTAATAAATGTCCACAAGCCAATCACACAGCTAAATTGGAGTCTCGTTAGAATCCAAACAAAAAAAAAAGGGAAAAACCTTTGCTTGGGAAAAAGGGTACTAAAATTAAAGATGAAATAACAACTATTAATGACCAAAACGGTCATGATTTAAAGCGTATACAATCTCAATATGAGCCACAAACGATCACGCAATGACCAAAAATAACTTAAAGAGACAATTTAAATAGAGGATGTCTATTTTTAGAGGATTTTCGATGACACCTTAATTTGCTTGTTTATCGATCAATTGTAAGCTAAAAACAAATGTCATGAATTATTTGTAATTTTAGAAGATATAATAATTGAGTTTTTCTTAATTAGGCTAAACATGATATACTGTAACTAGGCTTATAATTATATATAGTTAAATAAATATTAATTAAAGAATTGGAGGCAAATGCAGTTGGAGTGAATAAGTAGTCATAAATGTAGGTGATGTGTTGCTTTTCTCATACAATCAAGAGTTACGTACCTAAATCACACTAACACACACATGTTAGTGTGTGTGATATATCCACTTATAAATAACGCTGCAACTCATTTCACTACCTCCCAACTAAAAAGCCAAGAGGAAAAAAAGAAAACCCTTTATTGTTTTCAGTACCAACTCCACATTTTCTGCTGCCTGTTATGGAATTCATCAAGTTTCACCACATTTTAGCATTTCTTTCTGTGAGTCATAATAGATTAACAATTTGTATTTCGTTTATTAATTGGGCCAATTACTGATCTTTTTTCTTTTAAACTAATTAATTTTTTTTCAGGTGGCAATAGTAGTTGTGGGATGCCATGCAGCTTTGGCTTCAGAGGCAGAGGATTACTGGAAATCTGTGCTGCCAAATTCTCCAATGCCTAAAGCTTTAAAAGATCTCTTGCACGCATCATCACCTGGTACTCTACGCTTCACTGGTTTTTCACTTTTTCTTGATAGTATATATAGTCGTCTTTGTCATCATCTTCAAGGAGAAGTGCTTCCAGCATGGCTTTCTCAGTTTTTACCAGGAAAAATAGTTATATTTTTCAAGTAGAAGCTAAAAAACAGTAACGTTTGATGAACTTAAAACAGTAACATTTGCTTAAACAGTAACAATTTTGTACATTTTTAATTCTAACTCTATGAGACTTATTATACACACACCTGATGTAATATCATGTCCAACACCAAATGAGATAAATATCCGAGTCTATTTTAAGGGTGTAAAAGAGTTAACTTTAGCTTCTATAAATTTGGTTTAGTTATTTCAAGAACCTATGGAAGTTTTCCTACTCATTGTTTTGTACGTTGGGATTGTGTTTATACGAATAAATAAGTTTCGTAGGACCAAACATAACCTACTAGGTCAAATGCATTCTAATTACCTCAACGATACAACTTTTTCAACACAGCAAATTTAAGATTAGACTAACAAATATTTACATAATACAACCCAACTTATTTCTCTCTCTAGGTTCAAACTCAAATTTTTGCCAAACCACTGTACCGCACACGCTTTCCAATTTTTGTTGTAATCTCTAAAATATTATAACAATTTAATCATTTCCGACTCTCTATGCGTGCAAGATCAGTACCATAAAAGCAAAAATATATAGCAAATGCAAAAATATATAGCAAATGGCCCTTAAAAAGTCAATTTCCTTATAAATAATCTATGTTCATCCAACTTAAATTTTTGTTACACAAAGTATGTATTATATGTATACATGTATATTTCCCCCCATTATGGCCTTACAACATTTCTCCTCACTTGTCCCTCCAGAATGGCTGGACGACAAAAGCACCAACGTCGGAGTAACCAAGGGCGGAGTCAACGTCAACACAGGGCGGGGCAAGCCCGGTGGCACCGCCGTGAACGTCGGCCACGGCAGCGTCGGGGTCCACACCGGAAAACCCGGCCGCCGCACCAATGTAGGCGTCGGCAAAGGCGGCGTAACTGTCGGAACCGGCACCCGAAAGGGCAAACCCGTTTACGTTCGGGTCAAGCCCGGCCCGAACCCCTTCAACTACCTATATGCAGCCACCGAAACTCAGCTACATGAAAACCCGAACGTCGCCCTCTTCTTCTTACCAAAAGACTTGCGCGCAGGCAAAAAAATGAACTTGCAATTCACCAAAACCACAAACGAGGCCACATTTTTGCCTCGCCGGGTTGCTGACTCAATACCCTTTTCCTCAAATAAGTTGCCAGAGATTCTAGACACGTTTTCATTAAAGCCCACTTCAGATGAAGCTGAGGCAATGAAGAAAACCATTAAAGAATGCGAGGAAAAAGGCATAAAAGGAGAAGAGAAATTATGTGCAACTTCTTTGGAGTCCATGGTTGATTTTAGCACCTCCATGATGGGAAAAGATGTGAAAGCTTTATCTACAAATGCAGAAAATGGAGAGAAAAAGGATTACACCATAGTGGGAGTTACGAAAATGTCGAGCGAGAAAGCACTGGTTGTTTGTCACAGGCAGGAATATGCGTATGCGGTGTTTTATTGCCACAAGACAGATGCCACGGTGGCGTACGAGGTTGCGATGGCGGCCGCTGATGGAGCGAAGGCGGCGGCTGTGGCGGTGTGCCATCGGGACACGGCGGCATGGAACCCTAAGCACTTGGCTTTTCAGGTGCTTAAGGTGAAACCAGGGGCTGTCCCAGTTTGTCATTTTCTGCCTGAGGATCACATTGTGTGGGTTCCTAAGTATTAGGAAAATTGATTTTGCTTGTTAGCATGATGTTTGTGTATTTTGATTGTGTTTTTTAGTATATAAGTTGCATGGATGTCTACTTATATATGTATGTATGATGTATGGATACGCATAAGTGAATGAAATGGTGGATTTCTTTCACATAGTGAATGAATGGGTCAAAGTTGAATTTTCATTCTTCCAAATGCATGGAAGGCAATAAACATTGAAGTTGACAACATTTGGGAGGGAGGAATCATGTTATATTTAAAAGAACGGAATTTACAAAAATTACTTTAAAAAAAAAAAGCAATTATCTTTTCAAATCACAAATACCCACTCGAGATTTGAGTTTGTATTACAAATTACCCCCTCAACAATTGCATTTTGGAAAAGAGAAAATAGGTTTTTTGGTAATTGGGTAGCATTTGTAACTGGTAATTGTAATTTTGAAAGGTAACTTGGTCATTTTGTAACTAGGTAGCATTTGTAATTATCCCATAGGAAAAAGGAATATGCACCATTTTCTCACCATGCTAGACTGTCGATCCCTTTCCCGTGTCATCCAACAAGAAGCTTGAAGTTTTGCCAAAAGCTTCGGGTTAAAACCACACATCGCAAAGGCCATATTTTCACCAGCAACAGAGCCAAAAAATACCACTGCAAGAAACCAAACGAGGCAAGTTAGGTGGGCAAAGTAGAATGAGGGGAGAATATCAATGAAGCCAGATTTTTCACCATGACAAATACTACAAACTTGATAAATACGGATAACAAGCCACCTGTGCCATCATACGTGGTAAATTATCAGATTGTAAAGAAGGGTATAAACAACCTCCAGAGAAAAATTCCAAACAAACTCTGTCTGCAATCTATGTTGATCAAATATATGCATTTGCATCCACTCTTCTGTCAGTTCCATCTCAATCAAAGTCCACATTTTTGTATTTCTATGACCTCCAGATACCACAAAAACTCTAAAGCTCTGTAGTAATAAAAAATTGATGTAACTTGTAACTGGAAGGACAAGCAACAACAAATAATTGCTTGGCTATGTCTTTCACAATAGAAGAAAAGAAGTATCTTGGTGTGACATTTCGATATATATCGACCAATGAAGATGATTCCTACAAACAATTCAAGGTCAATGGACATTTCTAGAGGATCATGACAGCATATGCGTCACAAAATCAAACTTAGTCTAACCTCTACAATTTCATCAAAAAGAAATAATTGGATATTTTGATTGACATAACTATTGGCGCACTTACAAGAAGGCCAATACACCAAACTTGGCTACTGTTGTAGGAGTTATCTTTCTTGTTCCTACTTCCCACTGAAGGCGAAACTGGATATCTGTTTAACCACAATACATATCCTTAAACGAAGATATATATATATATATATGAGTCATATATATTTGGTATAGGTGTAACAACATATTTAACACATTACCTTTAGACTGAAACATGGCCAGCGTAACCAGGTTTCCTTCCATAAGTGCTATTAGGCTCATGGCTATTTAAGAATTAGGCTCAAACGGTTCCAAAGATCCCCAAGTTTTCCCAACTTTCAGTTTGACAGGCAAAGGAACTGCAAGAGAAGTAAATGAAGAAACATTGCTAAGACTAAAATACGTAGCCCCAAAAAATCCTATATACTATTTGCTTGAGAAGATAACAATAATATATAGAGGAAACATGTGGAAAATCAAACTTTGATCAATTTCTCAATAAACTTCTGTGGGATATGCCATGAGCATATATGATAAAAAAAAAAGTATGTTTCATTTTTCTCGGACGGTGAGAAAATTCTTCACCACTCACGTATTACAGTGTTAGTGAGTTCAGAGTGATAGCTTAAATGGTAGGCAGAGGAATAAAGAAAATCAATCTAGTTTCTCTTAAGGCAACAGCAAACGAAAAGAAGCCCCAAACAAGAAAGATTAGGTAGGAAAATCTAATGTATAGCCAAGCTTGGTTGGTATTCCAAGGATTAAATTGCTATAATACACATTTTTAGCTTTTTCAACACATTACCAAGAAGTGACACAGAGTTTTCCATGCATGTTCGCAGCAACAACCCAGCTTCGTTTACAACCAAAGGATCAGCTTCCAGGACAAGTTCATCATGTACCTAATGAGCAAAGGTTGAAGACCAACACATCACATAGAAAAAAAGCACAAGTACCAAAGAACAAATTATTTAGAAATTAAAAAAAAAAAAAACCATTGCAAAAAGTCGTAACCCACGCAGTCTAACAAATAATTATGGTATTCAAAATAAACTGACATTTGTTCAAGTCATGGGCAGCAACGATGCACACATATCTACTACGTACATGGAAGGCGCCTAGTTTACTTTCCACACAGGACCTTGTTACCGCAAAGAATGAACACTAGTAACCATATTTTACTTCAATAAGAGCAAGTCATCTTAAAAGAACAAATATTATATAAAGCCCATCTGCAGCTTAGTATTTACTTCAACGGAAATGTAGCCATGAAAAATCCATCAACTACTTTTCAACCGATTACCTGTAGAAGGACTCGACAGCGACCTTTAAGCTTTTGAAAATTTTCAGCATCTATGAAAGCAGGACAAGATGCCTCAGTATCCTCACCAATCACATTGTGCAAGCATATCATCGCGATTTTTATTATGTCGGCAGCAGATCCCTAGAAACGAAACATTCAGTACAGTTGAGAAAACTACTTCATGAAACATCCATTAACAAATGAGTAAGACTTCACATCCATATCTCTCTCTTCCCACGCCAGACCCCCCTCTTAAAAAAAAAGAGCCTCAAAATATTAACAAAGATAAAAATTAAAGTCATTAATCACTACAACAATAATGATGTGAGCGGAACAAAAAACAACCTGACATATAGAATTCACAGCTTGTCTCTGAGCTTTGGATTTTTCTTTACTGTTCCCAAATTTGATCTTTGCCAAGAAACGCTTTCGCCCCTTATAGGTCTCTACATAACTGCAAAACAGGGGTTTGTTCATTCCTAGAGGGGAAAATATGACAACAAAAGATGTAACTGAAAAAAGGATGATATGGTGCATCTGTCAGTATAAGTTATGGAATGTAAAATTTTATAAAGTGAGAAATTTCTCTGGTAAGTGAGTAACTATTGCAAAAAGCTAATAAACACGCCATCCTTTGCTTCGAAATGTAAAATATTTATTAATTGAATCTTGCCTCGCAGTTATCACAATAGTGAGCTCTGCAGTAACTTGCATAGCTATTTTGAACAATTTTTCTTTTGTAAAGAGACTAATTTCAGGTACAAGCATAAATATAACATTATAAAATAGGCAGAGATATACACTAACAGGAAGATTACAAGGCATTGCCAAATTGTGATCCACCTATGGAACTGTATTTTTCTCAGTTTACTAATAAAATTCCATCTTTCTTCTCAGGACCATCCCACCAATATAGAGTAACTTCCAAGAAAATCATTTATGCATTGGATATGGAGAATAGTCAGATATTCTATAATGGCAAACTTGGAAAGTCGTTCTCTGATGAACGTAGATCTGCTGGCCCCACTTAAAGTTAAGGTTCCCAGAAGGGACTGGCAAAAGAAACTGAAAGCTGTGAACTGCAGCCAACTGAACAAATTTAAAAGAAGGCACGAAAAGTTGACCTACTTCTCAACATTTAATTTAGCAGTATTCATGGACTATGAGACTCTAAAGCAAACACTTCGAGCATTTGGACTACACTGACTCACCCTTTTCTATGACAAGATTTAACTGCTTCCTGAAGCCAAGAAGCAACACCAGGGAAAGATTTCTTGAAGTTTCGAATTCTTTCTGCAGCTTCATCTGGACTGCAGTCCAACTGTTCTGCCAGTGTGTTAGGTCCCATCCCATAGAGAATTCCATAAACCAGTCTCTTTGTTTGATCTCGCTCTTGCGAGCTCACACTGGACTCATGTTTCTCACTCCATTTTGCAGCAATCATGGTAAAAACATCAGCCTGGGGACTAGTCAGGAGCTTAATCAATGAATCATCTTTAGAGAAATGGGCCATAAGTCTCAGTTCTATCTGAGAATAATCTGCAGTTAGAAGCAGCCAATCATCCTGCAACAAGTAAATGAAGTAGATGATACAAATGAATTTACACCAAAACACCTCTTGACTCACAGAAAGATTGAAATTTTTAGTTTGAAAAAAAAAAATTGAGTTAGAAATCTAAAGCATCATCACCTGAGTAGGGACGAAGAAATCACGGGCATTAATCTTATAGTGACTATCACCTGATTCCCCATCATCTTCGTTTATTTTGAACTCAACCATATGCTCGACACACTATGTCCAGCTCATTCCAGAAATAGGACACCATTTAGTCTTACGTGAAAGAAAATACAGAAGGAAAGAATCAAAACAAACAAGCAAACCAAATATCAAAATTAATGGAGAGGGGACCTGGAGATTAGGCTCTTCCATGGAAAGTCGGCCAGTTGCTGTTGATGTCTGGAGCCAATGACCATGCAGAGTATATTTCTGGGCCCTCATAGAAAGCCTGGCAAGTGAACAAATTGATCCCAAAGTAGAATTCAAGAGTTTAGCCAGTGCCCGATGCTCTTTAATTACTGGAACAATAGGGTGCTCATTTCTGAAATAAAGCAAAGTTCCGTTAGTCCAATAAACTCTGAAGCAAGCAAGATCAGTGACTGGACATCGTTGATGCACCCTAACAGTGAGATATTACTTGAGACAGATTTAAAGCTTGAAAGCATCTCCACTTCATCAATTTCTTGAATGAAATAAATAAACACTAATGTGAACTATTTCCCTTTGTTGAATGGAACAGCAGGCTGAAATAATGATCCATGTCTAAGAAATGCAATCCCAAAATAATGAAAACAATTTTAGCATCAATATGAAGCAGAGGTACAGAAACAGGAGAAAAGATTTGCCCATGACGGGCCAGCACTTTTTTAAGGGAAAATGATAACTATTTCAAGCCATAGTGCTTAAAAATATATCACAAATGAGCATGTATAAATCTGTTAAACGAGAAAGCCTTCGAATACAATTTATGACATTCAAAGACTGAAATCAAGACCATTGAGAGAGAGAGAGAGAGAGGCCCTACTTCAAGTTGTATGGAAAAAGCCTGGAAACTTCAGAACTTTTTTAAGATTATTCGACTCTGATGTCATAGACCAGGAAACATGTATCAAATGCATAGAAATTAAAAGAGACATTAGAGGTCGGCCTTTTCGCTAAATATGCAATGCCTTATTGTTTCAAACAACTATCTACAAGTCAACCTTTTGAATTGTATGCATAAATTGATGTGGATAACTGTTCCCCACATGCCCTCTCATATTTTGGTAAATTTATTATAGACATTGGGTGACAGAGAAACTTGACTACGAAGCCCTGTTGACTTTGATTTCCTAGGATCCCCAACTAAGTCAGAAGATAATATTGTCAGATATGAAAGATATTTGTACATTATTGTCAGCCAAAGGGACATTCTGCCTAGTTGAAATCAAACAAGACGAAAGCAAGAAACTTATGCAAGTAAGGTTAGGAGTCGTTACTTACAGTGTACTTTTTTAACCATATTATTGAACGAAAAACTTATGGAAAATAAAACAAATATATTTTCACTTTCCGAAAACGAAAACAAAAGCGTTCAAACTTGGAAGGGTATGTGTATGTACACAGAGTATGCTGAAAGCATAACCACCTTCATTTGAACGAACATGATTTCATTCATCTTCTTTTCCTTTGTTAGGAAAAAAAAATAGAAAGAGAGAAAGGAAAAACAGGAATAATGATGAACATAGGAGATACGCAAAATTTCAGGATAGAATTTGCTAAAAATTACTCAATCTATTCATTAAGGATATTTCAGACTGTACTTTTACTTAAAAGTAAAAGGTAGTATAGAAATGCAATTGTGGGAGGTATACACCAAAAGGTTTACAATATATTAGCTATCTCTTTTAGTACCTGAGCACATCCAGACAATGCTTGTCAGTGCTAGGATGTTGCTTCCCTCTAATCCCTTCTGGCATTGGCAGCTTCAAGTGTTCATAGAGGATATTTGCTATGTCCGCAGGCATGGATAATGAGAATTTCCTGCCAGCTAACCTGTAAGCTTCCTTCTCAAGACACCTGAGTTTTCTTCCGAGGATATGCCGCGCTTTAAGGCATCCTTCCATGTCAACACCTATTCCCCAGATCTCCATATCAGCAAGAATATTGGCCTATAAAACAACTGTGACTTCAGTCTTCACATTTAACCTCCGAATCAGGGAAAAATTAAGAAGGAAAGTGAACTAACCAAAAGAAAGAATTTAATGAATGCTAGATTACAATCAGATATTCATAATGTAGACTGAGCTAAATCAAACAACTCTCGTATCAAATAATAAGACATCCAAAACCAGCTTTATTTTCTGTGTTCTCCCTATTATTTGAATAAAAACAAAAATAATAAAGCCATTATTTACCATTTTGATTAAAAGAAATGAATGACACTTAGACTTGAGATGCAAGTCGTCATGTCAAAAAAATTGTTAATACGATATATGATCCAGAGCTTTCCAGTCTATAAAAGCTTTGCAAACATAATTTGTTTATGTTCTATTAAAAAAGACAAAAACAGTAAAACACTCTAGAGGGAGATGGTTAAGTTTTCCATTTGACGGATGAAATAAGATTCCTCACCAATTGAATTTCGACAGTCATAAGTGGTTCAACAAGTTCTTCAGACTCTAGTAATTTCCATAGGACTGAAAATAAAGCTCGAGTTTGTGCAACTCTGCGACAGCAGCCATTATGTGCAGCTCTTCTCATTTGATCCTTCCATCTACCAGTCCGGTTAGCCGATGCAGCAGCATCACTAGATAACCTCCTTTTTACTTCCTGTCAAGACTGTAACTTAAGGGACCACTTTTGAAACTAAAACTTTTTAAGAGATAAATCAGATAGAGTAATCCTTGGCCAAAAAGATAAACATATATGTATAGTTTGTGTTTTGAGATCATTCATTTCTGTCTAAAGACTATTTTTTGCTGAACGGTGATGATGGGTTTCATTTAAAGTGCATTCTTGCGGAAGATAGCCAGCAACAGAACATCAAAGAATTTTAATTAGGAAAAGGAACAGGAATTATATTGATATTCTTTGTATGGTTCTACTTTTATGGATGGAAATTCAAATCCCAACAGTAAAAAAATGGGTTTAGGAGTTCTCACGCCATTTTTGGTTACATTCTTTGAAATCCTGATTCGTTCCCATAATAGTTTTTGCCGATACACCCTCCCTCTTTCTTTCCATTTTTTCTCTTTCTTCATAAGTACTGACCACAAAGTATCTCAATCTACCTCTAAATAAGAACATACAAACTATTGAAACACAAATAAATAAAATTATTTGAAATCACCATTCACATAATTATATCAATTGTAATATTTTATGTTCTGGACTGGACTGAATTAACATCACCAAACCCATTTGAATTAACACATAACATAAAATTTGACACGATTTGAAAATTAAAACAAACAATGTTTCACCAACTCGTCCCAACTCCTAAGAATTCTTCAGAAAAAATTCAAAAAGTAGAACTAGATAGAATTACCTTTTCCAGATTAGGATAAGAACTTCTCTCCTCGTCAGGCGAAAGGATCCATGCTACAACACACATATCAATTGCAATCCTCACATGAACAGGAGAAAACATAAAATAAGAATTGTCGATAAGATCCAGGCCCAAACTTTTGATTCCACCGTGCAGGTTGCTAAATTTGTGAACAGAAACAGCAGGACTCTTAAGCACCTGAATCTGAACTTTTAAGTTCCAAGTAAACTTTTTGACATCCTTTCTCCCCATTATAATCCCAATCCTAGTCCATCGCTTCTCGGCCATCTCCAGCAGCAGCTTGGGTAGTAAAACTTCCTTGCTGTCCATAGATTGATCTTTTCCTTGGCTACTGTAGCGGAATAAGTCCTTTGGAATATTCAAGTAATATACAGGAGAATTTTCCCAGCAAATGGCTATGCCATGTATTTCAAATGGAGCAATAGAGTTCAATTCAGATTTTTAGTAAAATGGATATCAAAAAGAACTCTGTAGTTGCATCCCACAGATCCAAGAAAGAATCGAGTCCACCAGGAATACTAACAGCATTGACAGGACTTTTTTCCAATGTATTTTCTTTGCTTCCCATACAAACGTTTTCATTTTCGGGCTGCTGTTGGCGAACATGATCAAAATGCAAGTTTGATTGACTTCTAGTATTGCCGACATCGGTTAATGGATGAGAGGTGGATCCATTTGTATGACTGATGTAATTGTTAGTAAGATTCAGCTTGTAGTTTAGGGTATTAGAACATTCTTCATGTAAAACAGGCTTTTCATCTGAAGTCTCACCTTGTGCGCCTCCTGCTGACTTTTCCTTTACTAAAGATTCAAAGTCAACTGCTGGAGGTTCAACATCTGAAATTACTCCAGCAGTCTCATGCCTGTCCCCAAACAATGGTGGATCCAAAGTGTGCTTAGAATGCTGAAGAAGAATGTAGCTACTTGTAGTCTCCTCCCCTGAAGACGATCTTGACTCTTTTTGAAGGGCATTTCCAGTAGCAATGGGTAATAGTGGATGAGAGAACTGTGCAATGTCAAGCCCAAGAGATTTGAAGGCTGAGAATGCGGCAACTCTTGCCTCTTCAGCTTTTTCAAGAACAATTTTGCGAGCGCCGTTTTTTATCTTCTTGGCAACTCCCACTTGCATTTTCCTCTGTGCCTCTTTCATGATCATGAAGGAAAATTCATCCATATCAGAGATTATGAATCAAATATATTGCCATTCTTGTATCTCAAACATTCACAAACTTCAGAGAAGCCCAAAAAAAGAGGAAAGAAGAAAAAAAAAAAAATCTTACCATGCGCATTCCATGAAGAAGATTCAAAAAGCGCTTTGACAATTTCAGGAATTGATGCTTCAGCAATAGCTTGAGGTGTTCGCAAACCAGCCTTATAAAGCGCTCTAGCTCGTGAAGCCTAAACATCCAAATTGCTATTAGGACATTTCACCTAAATCTATAGGAAGTCACAATAAACAACAATTCACACCTTAATAAAAGGAATGGCAGTAAGTTCTACGATTTCTGCTCTAACTCCAAATGAAACGCGATTTTGGAATTTGGCAACTAAACCTTCAAGATCATGCCAACCAAGCCTCTCACAGAATACTGAAACCATAGATGCAAACCTTCCAGCATTTTCTTGTAAGGCCTGAACCATGCCTCTAGCAACTTTAAAACCTTCGCATACTTCACCCACTGGTACTTCCTGTATTCCAGGATTACAGAATTCTCTCACGAGGGTGAAATCAAACATAGCAAAAAGAACTTATCGATGCGAATAAAACATACTCACTTACTTGAGGTAAAGCAACTCAATAAATGAACTATTCTGGTAAAGTTTAAAAAGAATTTAAGACTAATAATGGAAGCTATCTTCCATAGCAGTCGGATGGGAAAAGAGAGGGAGAGAGGGAGAGGACAATGTAAGTACATGTAAAATGAAAATGCATGTATCCAATATCAGATAACGACACACGTTCACCACATCATACACCTAAACTTTCAAGGAAATTTCAAAAAGCATAAGAGAGAGTGGGTTCAATCCAAACACTGAAGGGCGGGTTTTTTTTTCTTTTGGTGAGTAAAGGAGGTTGATATCACTACGACATGAAAGTTTTACCTGCACAAGTCTTGACAAGATAAGAGCAACATAGAACCGTTTACAAACTCTAAGCATTTGATCATCTGAGAGCATGCCATTGGTTGACATCCCATGTCTGTGATCATATTTTCCCTGAAAGCCTTTGGCATTATCCCTTGATCTGTGCAATGCTCGAGGAGGAGCACCATGAGCCATGCGCATCAGAAAGGGTTCTTGCACTCCAACTCGATTGCCAACAGACTGCACTCATGACAAAGGTTATAGCAACATAGTCGTATAATTCAAGTTACAGAAATAATCTTTTCAACGCTATAGTTTTCTAGTTCCAAATCCTGGTCATTCAGTTTTGCAGCTTGAAATAAAACAATAAAACATAGTCCAGTGGAATTTTCTATTACTTTCAATGAAATCAATAAATAGGACTTCATAATATTGACTAACATTGCATGGTAGATATGCAAAACAAAACAACCCTCCACACATCCATCTCTGCAGACACAGTTATTTCAAGAATAATTTAACTTCTATAATTAAAAGTTTAATGATGCTAAAACTTATTATAACCCTCCACTGATAGTAGTTGGTTTCAACTGAAAAAAATATGAATCATTATTGTCTTAATCAAAGTTGCATATAAGAATATGATAAAAATAAAAGAACAATGAAAAGGTATTAACTACATGAACAGTTCTAATAACAATAGCATACATATAATTTATATGAGTTCTCAGCAGAAAAAATTGGTAAACAACAACAACAAACCAAAAAAAAAAAATGATGCATATAAAGCAGAGCTCTAAAATGTCGCATACATTTGTCACAAGCATTCAACAACTAACTAAAATATCATGATGGAACATCTTAATCAGAGAAAAGAGGTAACTAAAGGTAAGTACCTGGTCTAGAGAAGATAACTGCATGTATCTCTCATAATATAGTTCCCAATCTGGTTCCACATCAACATTAATTGGAGTTACCAAGTACACCAAATGCAACTCTGACGCTAGGACAAAACCTTCTCTTGCCCTTACGAGATCATCCAGCACAATCTACACATTATTTTAAGTTCAATTTATTACCTAAATCATCTCCTGTAAAATAAGCTAAATTTCATAAATGTTGAGGTACACAAAATATATATATATATATATATATGCATTGTACAGTGACCTGGGGCCAAAGCAAGTGGTCAACAACTTATAGATACAAACCTATCGTGGTGCAGTGTGTATATAAAAGGGAGGAACAGTGAGATATTTACAAGTGATTCCTCTGGACACAGAGAACTGCCAAAAGACGCACGGCCAAGAGGGGTAGTGGTGTACAACTTAGTTGCTTCACTCCATTCCAAGAATTTTTTATGACATAACCATCGAAGGGAATCTTGAGCTGATTTCACAACATCTTCAAAGGGTTTCATTGAATTGAGAAGAGTACACCTTACATATCGATGAATATCACTAGCTGTTTGAACAATTCCTCCAGCAACTACCTCAAGTATTGCATGGGTCATACCATTCCTATCTTCTGACAAGCAAGAATTAAGCGGAGGACAACTGTCATTAAGGAGTGCCAGTATTTTCTTGGTTTCCTCTGGCTTGCAAATTATAACCTGTTGGATCATTTAAAAATTGTTAATTGTTAATTTCATGTACTTAAAAGAAGAAAGATTGTATTTATTGGCAATTCTAAAAAAACAAAAGCAACAGCGTAGACAATGGCCGACTTTTTGAAATAAAAAAATAGTAAACTTAATTAGGCATGAATAACAGCAAGAGAAAAATGGTACAAAAACAAAAAAACTAGGCATACACTCTCTCCCTTTGTGTCTATGCCAGTCCGACCTGCCCGTCCAGCCATCTGCTTGTACCTTGTCCCATCTATAAAGTCACGACCAATGCGTGGTTGTCTGAATATCACTCTCCGAGCAGGCAGATTAACCCCAGCTGCCAGAGTTGATGTAGCAGTCAAGACACGTACAAGTCCTTTTCGGTAACATGTTTCAACAGTCTCCCTTTCCTCGACCTTTTCAAGAAATGTAATACTTTTAAGGGTTGGATATAATAGATAAGCATAACTTAGAGTTCAACATATAATACTGAACTATAAGTAATCCAGTAAGACACATACCGTGAGCCCAGCATGATGGTAGGCAACTCCAAGAGGAAGAGTTTCTTCTAGTATAGGGTCCAACCCAGCAGGGGATCTTCGCAATGAATCAATAGCAAAAGAAACATCGAAGGAGTCTCCTTGCTCACTGCGAGGGCTTACAGAAAATCTTTTGAGATACTTGGCAATATGCCTAGCAGTCGATTCACACCCTTTCCGACTGGAACAAAATATTAGAACCGAGTGACCCTCTTGGACAACCTAATATGATTCAAAGTCTCATAATTATTTGACCCAACAGCAACACAAAACTTGATGAGAAACAAAGAGAAGACTAAACCTCATTGCAGAGCTCAACTACATGATCTGGATCTTTACCACCAAGGTCAGCCACTTTAGGGATTGTCCTTACAATTTCCATTTCTTTGTTATAAATTGTGCTACCAACTTTAATGTATTCCTCCAATGGAACAGGCCGAAAGTCTGTCTCATAAAGAGCTGCCTACAGAAATAAATTAAATGGCATATATTAAATCGACTGGAACTCACATATTGCATGACTGAGAATAAACTAACTTAAACAGAGTATGAATCATTTAACTCAAACTTTCAAGAAAGCTTGAAAGGCAAGATTAAAGGGTTATGTTTTCCATAGAAATTTCCGAGAAAAAACGTGAAATTAGAACATACTTTTCAAATAGCATGTCATTAAAACCCATTTTTGAACTAGACAGATCACAGAGTCGCTACTCCAGTTACAAACTCACGATACACTTTTCACCAACAAAAGACATAAAATTTCACTTATCTCAATATTTCTACATTATAGGCCAAAAAAAGGGATTGTTTATGTGTATTCTTTAACAAATAGAGCCAACTTCCTCTATATCTATAAAGCAACTTATTATATTGGTGTTTTAACTCTCTAATCTTAGTTTTGCGGCAACATTGCACATTTGATTGCATGCAATGGCAAGGTATGATTCCACTTGCAAACATGGAGTTAACTACCACGTAATTTAGGCCGTCCAAAAGTTCATATAACTTTCTGGATTAAAAGTGCTGAGCTTTTTATTAATCTGACTAAATTCAAATTCTAATAATCAAGGAACTAAAATTGCTGCAATGAATACAATTCTCCCCTAATTTATAAAACCCAGTTTTTCTCATTTATGAAAACAAAGCTTATTAACATTACCAACAAAACAACAACAAACTAAGCCTTAATCCCACTACGTGGGGTCGGCTATACGGATCATATCGCGCCATCGTTTACGGTCATAAGCCATATTTTCATTGATTTCTAGGTATAGCATATCTATGCTTGTTTAATAGCTTCTTTCCAAGTCTTTTTAGGCCTACCTCTCCCTCTTTTGATTTGTGTGAGTGATTCTCTACCTTCTAAACGTCGCACAGTGCATCTAAAGGTCTCCTATAAACATGTCCAAACCATCTTAATCGTGTTTCTCTAATTTTCTCATCTATTGGTGCTACTCCCACTTTGTTTCTAATGTGTTCATTTCTTATTCTATCTAATCTAGTGTGTCCGCACATCCATCTTAACATTCTCATCTCTCTACCCTCGTTTTTTTTGTTCGTGTTCATATTTAGCGCCAACATTCCGCTCCATAAAGCATCGGGCCTTATGGCCGTTTTATAAAATTGCCATAAGTGCCCGCAATGCTTTATGGAGCGTAATGTTGTCAGCTTACTAAATATGAACACTAACAAAATTCCATGAACCTTTTGGAATGCAAAGATAAATGGCATCATTATTATACCCCCTTTTAATTTGCGCAAAAGAAAATTCATTGGTCCATGTCATCGGGGTCGCTTTTTTTAATCGAGGAAAACTATTCAAGAATCTTGCAAGGTCGCTCAAGCCTCAAACCCAAATTAAAATAGATGGCTGGAACATTTAAAGCAAAACAAACCATCTTGTATCTTCAACAAGCTCATAAAAGCTTCAACAAACATAAAAACTTACTTGAAGCCAATCAAAGAATGCAGCCACATTTGGCGGCGTTGCACTCATTCCAACAATTTGGAGACCACGAGCAGGATCGATCTCCCACTACTCGTCCCCGAACTTTCTCCACTAGAAGAGTCTACATTGCCTTCACCACCGTGACACCGAAGCTTCACAATACGAGTTCCAAAAGATAACCTCTACTCGATCACCAACCTGTCATTATCCATAACACCGTTCCGGATGCAAGAATGAGAATTGGGTAAAAATATGTAAGATGACATTTCAAAGAAAACCTAAATCAAGTTGGGGTACCATGTGCGTTCATCGATTACAATGGTACCAAGTTACGATAAACGACCCTCTTCTAGTAACCTGCGTTAATCAAAGAATTTGCTTTTCGATGGTGCAGATACCAGATGTGTCCTCGGGAAGAGTGCCACCACCTTGATTTCCATAAAAACTACGAACGTGCTTACCGACAGGTTCTAAAAGAACTTCAAGGTGTTCTCGCTACATGTTTTTGGACAGAGATCAAGCATAAGACATGAGCCAAAAGGTGTCAAACTCGTCCACTAAAAGCAAAGAAACCACCGCACCTTTTCTCGCGCAGATAGACACATATGGAAGTACAAGAAGTGCAATTTTTCCACCGCTAAAACCCTTCGTAGCATTAATATTTCAGCAACGAAACTTTTTCCAAAGATTGTGAACCATAGGAAAAGATTTAAGTGCAACTCCAGCATACATGAAAGTAGCAAGCTACTAATGGATGACAAAGGAAACAAAGCAGCCAACCCAAGTAAACATAGAAAGCCTTTTAATTGATCAGTCACCATAATCATGGGAACAATGGTATGCGCCTAATTTCAGAAAGAACTTATTTGAGCTTGCAAAAGCTAAAACCCGCTCCTGCAGATCCAAAGGTGTATATAAAGCAAAGACAGTGCATGAAGACAAAATTCAGGTTTTATGCATGTTCTGTTCATTCTAGAGATGAAAAAGATGCACGCGCAATGGACACGTCCAAAAGTACTGCAATGAACCACCACATTTAACTAGACTTTGCAGAACCTGATTCATTGGAAACTGAAATAATATTCTCCAGCAAGCCTGAAACCTCTCTAAGGTAGGTTAACCATCTGGCATCTGCTCTTCAAAATCTCAAGTTGTCATTTATTCCTAAGTCAATTAAGCTCTGAAATTGCTATTATAAAAAGGAAATAAGGTTGATGGAAGTGCCTTTGCAACAACATCCAGCACCTGGCAGAACTAGCTTGCCAGTTTTCTTTTAAAAGGATTTCCCTTTGGAATCTCCTTGAATGTTTTCCAAATTTGACTAAATACTATAAAGAATAGAAATCTGAAGCAACTAAAATTCAAAATCTATTCATGTTAGGGAAATATGTTTCAAACGGTTTGACATGCAAGAGAGAGCGATATTTTGTATTTTGCCTCAAATAATCCATGTCTACGTTTTATCAAGCTCTAGTACAAAATGTGAAAGCAAGGTCCATTCTTTATAAGCATAAGCCAGACATCACAACCGAGGTAACACCACTTGATTGTGCAATGACCATAATTAAATTTACACTTTCAAATTAATAACAATGTTGAAAACTGTTATTCCAAATCAATTAGTCCTTCAAGACCTGACCAACTGACCTTGCACCACTTCCAACTCTGAACTGAGATGTGTCTGAGTATTGTTTCTCATATTTCTCAAAGACATCAATTACTCTGAAACTTACGATGAAAATATATGACATGAAGTATATTCTAAATTTCTTATGTAGACTTAATATGCATTGTAAAATGCATCGCTCAAATAACTTCCACGGATACTTTATGCACATGTGAATCTTAGCAGTATATATTTGATTGATTATGGCAGTAAACAAAATAACCACATCAATGAAAATCCTGAAAGAGATAAAAAAAAAATGTTGTCTCTGGGCTTAATTCGATAAATTTACTTATTTTGCAGGCAAAGTTTCTGACTAAGAACTTCAGGAATTACTTTATGCACAAGTGAAACTTAGTGATACCAATATAATCAGCAGTCAAGCTTAACAAAATAATAAATGCAAAAATTTACATAAATTTTAAATCACAATTTAAATTACCTTGTAGATGCACAGTAGACAAGATTTCGTGTATGCAAGACACCTTCCACCTGAAGGCAGTCAACCTGAAGAATGCGAAAACTATATTGATTAAATAAGAAAACAATTCAGACACACTTCCACAAAAGTTTAAGCTACAACTTCCTTGACCACTTTCACATATTATAACAAAGTGCTTCTTTCAACCTATCGTTTCATCCTAGATCACATAATCCTCCAGCTAGGATTTGTGCTCTGGTGCTCTGAGCTCATTCTAGAACGAGAACTTGGCTTTACTGCGTTTTAAAAAATGCATGCTGATAACTGATAATCACTCTTCAATAACGACGAAAATTATTAATTCATAGCTGTCATTAATGAACAAATTTTATAGAGAGAGCTAAGTAATTTATCATCAGGAAATATAATGATAATAACAAAAATAAAGCTTACTCAAAAAAATAATTATCTTATTGAGCAATTTTCAATGCCCATGCAGGAATAACAATCATTTCAACACTCTCAGGCACCCACTTTCGTTCTTGATCCCACCGTCGCCCACTCTATGTGACTTAGATTCATCTCTACTTTTCTTTCAGTATGTCCCTTGATCTTTTATAAAAGGACGCAACAAAATGAAAAGGCCCATAAATTAAATATAAAGGGAAGAAAAGGTGATGGCATGCTACATTCAGAAACTTATAAAAAATCTCTTGCAAGTTTTAGGAATTTTTTATGTGCAAATTCCCTTCCATTGTGCCTAGAATAAATGATGTCCAGTTAATACTTCTCAAAAGTCATTGGCCTGTGCTAAATACATAGATTATAAAAGAAGTCAAAAATTTAACTAGTACTACAAAAGGCAACATTCATATATAAAAAACAAGAATCAGCATAGCATTACATATTTGAATTCAAAAAAGATCTAGTGGCTTCTACACTTTCTAGATAGAAATTATAAGAATGACACAGACCAGATGGGAGGAACAATACATCAGAAAAATCATGTAACTCTAGAAGCAACATTAAATGTAGCAAATGTAAAACCTAGTTTGCCACCAAACCGAACTTCAAGATTAAAGTATAAAGCACATACAGAAAGATCCTAGACAACAAACAACAATAATAATTAATTGGTGAGTTAGAAAAGGAACTCCGCAGATATATGTCAGAGGAGCAAGAGGAAGTGAACTTAGAGGAGGAGGAGACTAGCCACAAAATCACCCACTAAAGAACTGTCCTACAGGAATTGAAGAAGCAAACCAGCAAGTTTTGATTGCAGATGCAATTAACATATTATGCACACATAAGAATACGATGCATCTCTGTCACATTTGCAAGTTCCAGTTGCTCATGTATATACATTGTCCATCAGTTATCTTCTTAACCTTTTGCACTTATTAACCTCATTGGATGAGTCCTAACTATCTGCATCATGTAGTAAACTTAAGCCTGACCTCCAGTCAAAATTCCTGGACTGCCTCTGTCAACTCTAATAAAAAGACACTCAACGCTCTCTGAACCACATAGTGCAGAACTCAGTATCCATCCAAGTACTATTATAACTCAACCTTCCAGCATTATAAAAATCAGGAAACAAAAAATGGTTGCCTCAAAACTATAATGAAACATGGCAATCACAGAAAACAATGATTTACTTATAAAAATCAAAGTTGAGGGAAGTCAGATGTGAAAATATAAGTAAAAAAATCTCCCAACTTCATACGTGTGAGACAAACTAATTGTAAAAACTGATCTAAGCAGAATTTATCTAAAAGGTGAAAGATATACCTGCCAAGGATACAGTTTTGATATTCCCTTTTTGTTGTATATGTTGCATATTTCAAGAGGAAGCCAATTAGTGAGATCCAAACAATCCTTTCTTGAAGAACTTGCTGGAGTACAGTTGCTTTTGGATTCATGATTTACAGCAACCTTACTATATTCTCGGTCCGGTGTATTAGATGTAAGATGGTGGCTATTTTGATTTAAATGCTCCTCACTTCTTATTTTATTAACACATTGAAAGGCTGTTTCTGAGCATCGAAGGAACTTCATCTGTTTGATCTTTGGGGCACATTTGCATGTGATTAAAGCTTTGTGGATTATGATCAGTAGAGACAAATGTATTCTGTTTGATCGTTAAAATGCCAGGTTTAATATTATTATTAGCATCACCTGATGTCCCCTTGTCAAAAAAATTTGCCTCAAGACTGAAGTCAAAGTGTTTCACAGGTAACGGTGACACTTCTTTCTCCAAATTTTTCCCATGAACCCCTGGTAAGCCTACAGCTGAACCAGTCCCAACATCACAAAGTGTATCAGTAACTCCATCCGGAGATCTGTTTAACAGATTGACACGACCTCCATTTTTCACATTGTGTGAACAATGAGTCCCATAATCAACCTTCACAACTTCACGGTTTTCGGCAACATGAGAAGAAAAACCATCACTTGGACCTAATAAACCATCAGCAACTACAATTGCTTCATTCCAAAATGCTTCCCCAGGGGAAAACAAGGAGCTTCCTCGTGTAGACTGAGGAGTTTCTCGAGCTCCAGGCCTGGTAGTGAAAGAACCAGGTGTTTCACATTCAGCCTTACATATGGTAGATGTGTAACTGCATTTTCTCAAACCTGCCTGTGATTCAAAGGGATTGTTGCACATGATAACCTGTCAACACGTAAGAGCAAATTTCAAAGATGTGATCTGACAAAAGATACTTATGACTGTCAGAGGATGATTACCTTTTGCAAACAATTTAAATCACTATCCCTGGATTCATTGACAATTTTAGACTGGATGCCCTTGGGAGAGGAACTGGATTCATTCAGAACGTTGGACTGATTCCCATCATTCCCACAATGCCTTTCCTTGGATGATTTCTCCTGTAGCTGGACAGATGAGCTACTATGTCTTTTATCTGTAGTTTCCTTTGTTTCTGATGGCAAACTTGCACTGCACATAAGGACTTTTCAGAAAGTAACACAGAAAGAACAGAGCTCATTCATCCATGTAGACAATGATAAGTCCATTAACGAATAAATACACCCATAAACTGTCAATCAAATGTGGGGATGCAAATATTCTTTGGGAAATAAGTTGGCCCACTAATGTGTAAAAAGAGGAGAAAGAGTACCTGCAATACAATGACAAGAAGCCAGTGGCAAATTCCTTAAGTTCAGAGTTCACCGCAACAGCCCCAGTTATGGAAGAATCCTTCTGAATACCTTTTGCAGCAACACTACCAGTATCAGACAACAGTTCAGGTCTCAATATCTGAGCAACTCCGGAAGCTTCAGGACTTTGTCGCTGCCCTTGGCAAGAATCCCCATTTTCATCTCTAGATGATAACCCAGTTTCCAAAGTCAAATTTCTCTTAATGGGAACCTGCCCAGTCTTTTGATCACAAAAGGAGTTCAAGGACTTAACAGGTGAATTACTATCCTTTGAAGTCTCCAAATAGATTTCTAAAGAAGCTTTTGCACTGGGTGAGCCTTCTGTTTGCTTTTTGGCTTCTTTTTCTAGTCTCCCAGATGATTTTGAAGCTGGTGACACAATCTTTCTCTTCTTTTTAGAGGAAAAGAACTGCACACAGCAATATTTTTAAATATATAAATCAATCTTTAGCAAGACTTCTAACTGCTTCACCCAAATCCAAGCCCCCTACCCACACACAACTCCTCTCAAATCTCAATCAATCAAAAAAGAAACAAGGAGACAAAGAAAAAATGGAAAAAAAAAAATCTAGAAAGAAATAATTAGTGGGGAGAGGGAGTGAGAAGAAAAGGCAACTGATAAAATCTTGAACTTCCACAGTCACACTACATCTTGCTAATTTCATTCTGGGAAGGCTCTCGAATAACAAATTCAGAATAATGATTTTATTTGTTCAAAATAAACACAGCCAAATGCAAATGTACGAAAATGTACTCTTATGAGATTTTGCAACAGAACTCAATTAAGAAAGAAATCAACAGTGATGAGAGCCGGGATCAGATAAGCAACTGATAAAATCTAGAACTTCCACATTCACAATGCATATTGCTATTTTCGTTTTTTTGGGGAAAAAAAATAGAAAACGAAACTAATTTTTCGCAGCCCACGTCAAATACAAATGCCCTCGAATAAAACATTCCTGAATAATGATTTTATTCGTTCAAAATAACACAACCAACGCACATGTGCGCAAACACGAGCAGGTAATGAGATTTTACAACAGGGGGGTTTAGAAAAAGGGTAAAACCTGATCAATGCGGGCACGAGGAGAATCAGAAGCCATGGCCGTCTCCTTCGTCCCTTGAGACGATTTTATGAAGACTCAGTCTTCTTTATTTCGACTGTTGAATTGAGAGTGAAATTTTGAAAGGCAGCCTTATAGTGATGTACTGTGTAAAATATGGCGCAGGGGAGGGAGCGCTTGGGGGCATTCAAAATTTTGTTGTCGCATTTGCTAAGGAGCCCCTGAAACTTTCTTTTATCTAAATTTGCTCGCTGGCCTTCATCCCCAGCTCCACCTCATAGGCATTTATAAGGGCATCTACAATAGTTTTGAGGTTCAAAGTTCTTAGATAAAATAAAAAAAAACCACTTTTCTCAACGTTATAAAAAAAAAAAAAAAATTCACAACTACTTTTTTATTGGTCCATACTCAAATCAAATTTTTTAAAAAAATCCTACAACAATCTTATTTTTTTGTTTTTATTTTTTAAAAAGAACTTGGTTTGTAGGTACAAAACTCAAACCTATGCCACACAATGGAGTTTTTTTGCAAAAGTTTCTTCCCCATCAAACCTCCCAAAAAAGCACCACTAGTGATGCCCTCAGGGATATAAAAAGAGAAGATATTCTTTCCAAAAAAAAAAAGAGGAAAATATATGAGGTTTTTTTAACTAACGTTATCATTTTTTTGAAAAGTAGGTAAAATCAATTTTTAGTTATGCTCTTACTTGAAAGTTGAAACTATATTATGTAGAAACTTAATAAAACAATGTTAATGTTATAACATCGAGATAAATAATGATTTAAGTAGCATGTTTTAGATTTTGGTGATAGAAAGCTCAAATCAAATATATTTGCACCATGATTGGTATGAATGAATAGAATTAGGTTGAAATAGAATGAGTTTAGGAAAGAAATAACATTGGGAATGGAATGATGTAGTATTACTATTCTTACGATTGGTATGTACAAGGAATGAAGAAATGAATGGATGACGATTTTTTACTTGATTTAAATATCTTGATTGGTAATTATAAATTAATGATAGTAATTGAGAAAAATAATTTTAAAGTATCAAATTCTCTTAAATAAGATTTTTGAAATAAATTTTATTAAATATGTTATTCGTAAATTGATATAAGATTATTTTAATATATGCTAAATAATATATATATATATATATGTATATAGATTTATATCTACGATATCAAAAATATTTTATATAATATTTTTAGGGATAATTACAAAAACACCCTGAGATTTGGGCCAATTACAAAAAAATCCAAAGATATTTTAAAATTACAAAAAAACCCACTCAGATTTTATTTTGTGTTAAATTTAAGGGGATAACTATAGTATTTTTATAAATATCAAGGGGATTTTGATATTTTTTTGCTTATGAAGGGGGGAAATGTAAGATAGAATCAAACTTCAAGGGTTTTTTTGTAATTTTAAAAACAATTGGGTTTTTATGTAATTATCCCAAATCTCAGGGGTATTTTTGTAATTTTCTCTATTTTTTATAAGAAAATATAGAAAATCAAAAAAAGAATTCTATGTCAAAATTTTGATTTAACTATTAAATATTGATAAAAATTGACTATGATTTATTAAAATATTAAATATAACTTATATTTAAATTATAAATAATATTTTTATTTATAACACTACTTTTCGAAAATATAGATTATATCCAACATTTTTAGTCATTTATAGAAATACAATTTTATTAAAAATAAAATTTGAGTCATTCTTGATGATTGGGAATAGCTAAACCCATGGGGGAGATGAGGAATGATCATTCCCTTTGTGACGCCCCGAAATTTTAAACTATAAAATGTGTGCAAATATTTATTTTACCGTATATTATTTTTTTTTCCATAAGAAACATGAGAAAGACAACTCGTTATAGCGAGCCATTAAATTTTTAAAAGAGCAATAATTACAGTGGAAGTAATCGCATAAAATAATTTGAATAAATTTGATATCATATAATTCTAAAAGACCATTTGACAGTGAGACTTTGAAAAATCGCGTACATATTTTTATTTATAAGAGAAAATAGGCTTGTAAATATATATCATTCAAAATCAATAGAACCAGCGGAAGCAAATTTTAAAGTGTAGAAAATTTGTATATTCATTTATTTCTAAGTAATTCGCACATTTACTAATTTATAAAAGAAGTATCCATTTTCGTCTATTTATATAAATAAACTTAGAAAATCATAATAATTCATCATTTATTATCTCAATTCGAAAATTTCTTAGAAACTGAACATTTGTTCTCAACACAAATTAATTATCACACAAAGTCTAGCATCGTAGGTAAATACTTTGAAAATAATATTTTTTTAACAATTTCTTACTCATTGAAAATTTACATTTAGAAAAAGACATCATTCTAGCAGTTTCATAGGGAAATCATAAATCGTATAATAATTTCCTACTCAATTGAAAACAACATTTAAAAATAAAAGACATTACTCCAGTAGTTTTATAGGCCACCCATTATCCACCGCCAATAACAATCGCCGACTCCTTAACCTGAAAATTTTGATTATATATGGGGTGAGCGACACAGTTCAGTGGAGTATAAATTGTCCAAGCTAAATACACAAATATCTCACATAGGCATGCAAATACAATCCAATAGGACATAGCATAGATCTTTTGAAAAATCGTAGACATAGACAATAGGTAGCACTGCAGGGGTTCCACACGGGGATACATCGACCGGACCTCTTGAGTCCCCGGCTCAATAGGGCCAAGCAATCTTCTGGCTACACATTCATGCAAAATAATCTAAGATTTAACAAGCGACAATAAAGTTTAGAAAACAAACCCCACCTCGAAACGTAGCTTGAAAATAAGTAGAACTTAAAAGTATTGGATCAAGACGCCTTATCATTTCGATAAGTCGCATAATCATAGAAGTAGGAAAACACTAATCAAAACCTCGAGATATTCTAAACTTAAAAACTTAAAAGTAATAATCTAAAATCCTAATTTAGGGGCTTTTTAGAAAATAATATTTTATAAAGTTGAAGAGTTGAATGCAGTTTAAAAGATTATGGTCAAATCTGGAAATAAACTGAAATTTAGGACTGAACTGGAATTTTGATAAAAGCTTAAAAAATAATACTGTAAATCTTCATTTGGGGCTTTAGAAGAATATTTAATAAAGTGAGAGGTTAAATAGAAGCTTTGGTAATTATAGAGATCATGTCAGTCAACTATTGTAGCTATAAGATATGGGAGGGGTAGAATTGAAATTTTGGAAGTTTAGTCTTATATCCCCAAATCAACTGAAAGTAAAATTAGATTCCAACTCACAATCTCCCATCTTCTTTACCTTTTCTTTTTCCTTTTCCCGTTAACCTCCCCTGCTCCCCCTTCCTCCATTTTTTTTTCCTCTCTTCTTTCTTATTTCTTTTCCTCCTCTGTTTCCCAGCAACAACGTCCTCCAATCCCCTTTTCTTTCTTCTTCCCCTCGGTCAACAGCCATCTCTCTCAATTTTCTTTTTTTTTTTTTCTTATGTAATTCCCGTCAATAGCAGCGCCAGTCCGGGCAGCACGGCGCGGCGGCACCGCAAGCTGGTTCGGGCGGAACTTGGTTAGTTTCTGGCTGATTTGGGGCAAGTTTTGGTTTCGGATTTTGGGCAGTGGCGTATTTGGATTTCTGGTAATTGGGTTTGGGTGTTCGATGGGTTCCGATGTTCTGGTTTTTCGGCGAATTTCGTGGGTGGTGGCTCGATTTGTGATTGTTTGGGCTGGTTAAAATTTCGGATTTTTCCGGTGGTATTGACCGTCTATGGTTCGGGTTGGATTTCTCCGGGTTGTCGGCGGTGGCCGACGACGGCTCCTTTGAGATGAGTTTTTTTTTTTGGGCTGACAAAAATTTGTGAAGGGATTGAAATATTTTACCTCTTCTATTTTTTTTCCTTCTGAAGTATGATGCTGATTGCTGCGTAAAACCCTATATTTTTTTGATGAAAAAGGCTTTGTTAAATAGGCTTGGTTTAGTCGAGTAACTGGGTACTATTAGGAGTCTAGGAACCCAATTAGAGATATATACTTGAATTTAAAATTTGATATATTGGGGTCTAATGAAACATAAGGCTGGAAAAAAGAGAATCCACGTGTTGAAAAGCACCGAAAAGAGGGAAAACGAAAAAAATTCTCTCTCTTAAATCTTTCTATTCAAAACCCTAACCCCTCCCTCTCCACTTCCCACCTCCCCGCCTCCTCACCTCCCCACCTTGGCCGGCGTCGGCTGGCGCCGGCCACCCACCCTCCCCATATTTTTTTGCAGATCTTGACTCTTTCCCTCCAACAAGATGATAGTGTTCTCGTTTTCCTTTTGTTTGGGCTCGTTTTTCGAGAGGTGGGTGTAGATCTCGTATCTTGATTTCTTCAAAGGAGTGGGTGGTGCGGGCGCAGACCGGAGGTTTGGAGCAGATGGGCGGTGTTGGGATGGTTTGGAGAGGGAGAGGCTTTTAGCTTTTAATTTTTCTTGATGTTTGATTCTGTTTTTTCATGTCTTTTTTTAGTTTTTTTTGGCTATATTTTTGTTGTCTTTTTCATTCACGGATGAGGGGCGAAATCGTAGACAGTCGATTTGTCCGATTTGTAGTGCGTGATAGTTGTTCGTGGGTGTTGTGTGTGGTATTCAGTTTGTTTAGTGTTTCTGATCTCCATTAAGTCTTAAGTCTCAAATGGGGTGGTCTAGTTTTGGGTGTGAAATTTGTAGTTTGTGAAGTGGATCGAATTGGTCTTGCCAATTCCCGCCGCTTTTGTTTAGTCAAGTCGACTCTTGGAGTTAGCTACGTTTATAGTTGTAATTCCAGTTTTTTGAGTTGTTCTAATAAAATACTATCGTTCGGAAAAAAAAAAAAAAGAAACATAAGGCTGGAGTTTTAAAGTGTATATTAAAAGAAAAAGCTTGTGTGGAAAAGTCAATTGCAGTAGGACTTTTAGGCTTCATTTGGATGAAAGGATTTGAACTATGAATTTCAAATCCATAATAACAAATTCATTGAGATTGTTTGGATGGAATCATTTTATAATGAATTTCAAATTTTTTGAAGCTATTTTAGAGTTATTTTGGAGGATTTCAAATCCTTCCTATTTGGAGTCATTTGAAATCCTCCCCCAAATTCTCTCCCCAAATACAAATCCTCCGATCCAAATGCAACCTTAGAGTTTGATTCGAGATAACTAAATGATAAGCCTGGTCTTTTGAGTTCTAGTTGGTGTAGGATTGTTAATGGGATTAAACTTAAATAAATGGGCTAGACTCAAGTTTGGGATTAAATGATCATGGGTTTGCCTGAAATTGGGCCTGGTTTAAAAATTAGACTGGAAGAATGGGCTTTAATTTATAATATAGCCCCTAAATAAAAATTAACTAAAATCTAAAAATTCACAATCCTAAAATCTAAATTTCGGGTATTATACCCTTACTTTTGGGAATAGGGATTCTCATGGGAATGAGTATTCCCATTACTAAAGCATATCAAACATGTGAATGGAATGAAACAAGGAATGCTCATTCCATTCCTACCACATTCCCACATACGAATCATGTTGTTAGTATCATTGCATATAAAATTTGGTATTGAACGGTCTCAATTCCACTCTTGTTCGTTTTTAAGTTTGAAAACTGTCATTTGGCTAACATCGTATTTCCATTTTCATCATTCCAATTGATTTTTTTGTCGTATCCAAACATCTAAGTTTTAGATTTAGAAACCACTAACTTATCACTTTTTGTTTGATAAATAGTTTTATCATGATTTTGATGATTTTGTTTTTACACTAAAACAATATTTTTAAATGTTGTCCAAATACTCCTAAATGATTTAAATTGTTTCTATTAATTTTCCGGAGTATTTCTTCAAGTTTATTTTCGACAAAATTGGACAACACTTTTGATGATTTTGTGTTAATGTGTTTTACACCAAAATAATGTTTCTAAATGTTGTCCTAATACTCTCGATCGGTCTAAAATGTTTTTACTATTTTTCGGAGTATTTCTTGTAGTTTATTTTCGATATAAAATTGGACAACACTTTTGTTTTGAGGTCAACCGGTCGCCCTATAGGGCAACTCGTACCTGAAAGTTGTGAAAAACAGAGAATAAGCTATTTGCTAAAAAACGGTTGGTTGGTCAGGGTGTGGTTGGCCGGTCGGGGGTTGGTGCCATCGACGAGGTGGCCGACCCCTTGGTCGACCGGTGTCTGGGAGCCTATTTCTCAAAGTAACTCCTGTACTCATTTTTGGCATAGCTCATTGGTGGGCACAGTGGTCGACGGTCGGACCGCCGCCGTCGCCGCCTGTAAAGTTGTATTCTTATTTTCAAACGTCTATTTCTGCGCGACCGGTTGCCCTATGGTTTGACAGCAAAATTCTAACCGTTGTGCAGCAGACAACTTTTCCCTAATTTGTGGGATTGATTCCTAACAACTATATTCTTCATTTGTCTTGCAATTTTTTTACAGATTTCAATCTCCTAGGAGGTGTCTATCATGTTCAAGACATCTTCTATAAATAGAGGAAGAATTGAAGCAACACAACAAGAGAGAATACTACAACACAACAAGATACACTCAAACAAACATATTTGTTCTTCATTGTTATTATTCTTGTTGTAATAGCCTAAGGTCTTTCACTTTCACATCTTGAGGTCTAGACTTATTTCTTGATTACACTTGCACTCAAATTTGTATCATTCATTATCGAGTTGTAATATTGAATTTTTGGGTTATCATTCAACACAAGATATCCTTGTGAGTGTTCTTGTGGTAAGAACACACTTGGGTGATCTAGGTGATAGGAGCAAGAAGGTTGTGGTGATCTTCTTATTGAGGTGTTGAAGAATTTGGTATTCTTCAAGGTTGAAGATTGTGGTAATCTTCACAAGGTGCCGTTGGAGATTGTGGTAATCTTCAAGAGAGATTGTGATAATCTCAAAGGTGGTGTTGAAGAAGAGTGTGGTGCTCTTCAAGGTGATGTTGTAAGGTGTTGTATTAATTTTGGTAATTAATAAAATCTTTTTTCTTTTTGAAATCCATCCCGGATATACTGGGGTGGTAGAGGATTAGGCCCTAGGTGGGCTGAACCTCTATAAATCGACGCGTGTTGTTTACTTCTCGCTCTTTTATTATTGTCTTGGCTTATTTTGTTTAAAAAAGAGGGTGAAATCGAACAAATGGAGATAATCTATTCACCCCCCTCTAGATTATCGTAGCCGCTTGGACTTACACTTTTCTGGGGGTGGGGGACATTTTTTTAAACGAAGATTCAATAAATAATTCATATTGATGTTGGCTTTGGGATTTGTTTGGGGAGAAAGAAATGGTGTTGGGTTTTATTTGGGAGATATACAAGGAAGTAGGAGAAAAAAAAGGGACAAGAAAATTAGTTATAAAGACAAATGAGAATAAAAGATAAATAATATTTAAAATTTCTATAACAAATTAATTATTTGCATCATCATATTGACATATGCAAACTATGTTGGATTAGGTGTTAGTTTTCTTGAAATTTGGTATAACGACGGGACAGGATAATAAAGTCGATGTTAGTATTAATATCTATATAAGACGAAATTATCTCAAGTGATAACGATTCGATGCATCATCTCGAGTATCGTTCTCTATTCAATAATCGTGATTTGTGGTCTATATTGTACTCCTTGCGAAGGTCCACACCTATTGCCAACTCTGTGTCAACTAAACATTTGTGTCCTGTCACTTGTGCCCCGTCAAAGACTTAAGACCAATTCGCGACCTTTCGGTCATGCCCTCGCGACCATATGAACATACACGTCCATTAGAGCCAATTAATCACCACACATACGCTATTTTGTCGAACTTTTCATGTCATTAACATGTGAGTTGCCCTACTGTCACTGAGCCATCCCCGAGCCACTATAGCAACCCTTAATCCATCAACGATAACTTCTCGCCACTACAAACACCATTTGGACGAATCGACCATGTCATTGATATGTGAGTTGTCCTGCCATGTCACCGAGCTATCGTCGAGCCACTAAACCAGACCCTGAGTCAATTAGCGTCATATGTTCACCATGCGGGTGCGATTTGGACGAATATGGTATGTCATTGCCACGTCACCAAGCCAGCACCGAGCCATTAAACCGGACTTTGGTTTAATTTTTGAAAATTTTTTAGGCTCATCGATGCAAAATATAAAGCATGCATATAAAACTATGGGTGCGAATGAGATGGAAGAGAACAAAAATTTTAAATCTTCAGAACCGTCTCGAAGTTTAGAGATCCCAAAATCTAATCTCCAGAACCAAACCGGAGAGAAAATATCTTCGTCTTGAACCATCTATAAAGTTTGGGACAGAGATTCGGTTCTAATGAGATGGTACGAGATGCAATGATGGATCCATAAATTTTGTATAGGGGGCACAAAATTCATCAAAAATAAATTCTTTATTACTTTAACAATCCAACATTTACAATTCAAATTTACGAGTTTTCATAGACTGGAAAATAGACTCATTATCAACACTATCAAAACTATCTTTCTTAATGTACACAATCAAATTATCATTCATCCATTGATCTCCTATTCGAATGCGTAGGTGATTCATGATGATATTTATTGCAGAAAAATACTTTTTCAACTGTAGCAATTGCAACTGGAAGAACTAATGCAAGTGTTATAAGCAAATAGACTCATGGATACACCACATGCTTTTTGGTCTCTACCATCTTCTGTGCAATAGTTCTGATGCCTTTTATGCCTTCAAACTCTTTTGTATAGTGCATATCAAGAATATAAGTTTCAAGTTAATCATCAAGTGCCTGAATCTTCCTATCAAAGAAGTCTTGAGGGTAAAATCTTGCAAGATGAATCATTTTATCCTTATCAAATGCCAATAATGAATTATAGAAACATAAGCAAGCTACACAAAGTAACAATCATGTATTTGTCTTAGTGAAATGGTCATTTAACTCATGGAGTTGCATATCTATAATAGAATAAAATAAGTTAACACGGAAATAATGTGAGTTTGTCACTTCTTGAACTTTATGTCTTGACCTATATCAAGCTACGAATACATATTCCATCTTCGGGATATCAATATTTTCTTTATCACAAAAGTAAGAAACTTGACCGTAAAAAGAATCTCATTCTTCATCTCTCATCTTTTGAAGTCTCTGCTTGGATACCTTCACTAAAGCCATGGCATTTACAATATCTTTAACTTTCCTCTGCCTTTGATAATTCATTTGTAATTCCGAAAAGGTGTAAAACTTCCACCGTAAAATCAAGAAAACTAATTTTCTATAGGTTAAACTTCATTCAGTTGGGTTACTCTATCAACAGCTCTCTGAGAGTCTGTTGAGGGGTTAAATCTTCTGCTGAAACTTAACACAACTGTGTTTCAAAAGATTCAATTGTTTTCTTATTAACTCCGATTTTAAAAGAATTCGAAAAATTGGGTAAAGTCTATTCGACCCATCTTCTAGACTTTACTATGCACCACTTGCGACATACATTATCTTTTAAGGAACAATGATTATTGTTTGAGCAAGTCTCTTGTGAGACGGTCTCACGGATCTAAATCCGTGAGACGGATCTCCTAAGGGCTCCGTCTTGAAAACATGAACCATGAAAATAAATTTAAAAGTAATAATGAACCATGAAGAAACATGAACCATGAAGAATAAACCCGAAAAACAAAAATAAACCAAAAAAAAAACTAAAAATCTTAAAAACCCAAATCAATTAAAAATAAACCCAAGAAACAAAATAAACCCTAAAACAATAAATATAAACCCTAAGAAAAATAAAATTTAAAAAAAAACTTTTAAAACTTTGTGTAAGGGCTCCGTCTCACGCAAGTTTTTGCCTTATTGTTTTAGAAGTGTGAATTTTTCTAGAAATTCAAAAAAATCACATCAGTTTCATCTACTACTTATTAATTCTTCACAAAAAAATGTTAACACTGTAAAATGACTCAAATTGGTGACATTATTTTATCCAAGCCATAAAAAAATGGTTTCACTAATGGAATAACTAAATATTCAATTAAAAAATATATTTTGAAAATGTTTCCAATAACTTCATCCACTGAGGAGGTTTCCAATGATTGTATTTTCTTCTGATTTTGAAATTTATAAATTTCTGGTTTTATAGGATTCCAGTTATTCGCAAGGATGATGGATTGGAAAATGGGTGTTGTAAGAATTAATTAAGGAAATGCATACAATTCGAAGATAAAATGTGGACACAATTAAACAAATTAGTGCTTCATGTGGGAGAATTGGGGAAATTTAGGGGGAGGATAGTTGAATTAAAGGTAGGTTGTGTTGTTCACAGGCTAATTAGGGTTTCCAATCCCTTAACTTGCTGTAACAGGTCACATAATAACAAAATGACGGTTTGTGGTACATTTGATAAAAACAGAAAACATTAGTTACTGTTCTTGATTTTCTTACCGCAAGCGTACAGTGTCTAGTTTTAGTATAAAATGAAGAGTAGGATTATCGTCTACACAAGGATTGACATCAAATTTTAGACTAAGTACTGTAATTATAATAGCTTAATTCTATCTAGATAATCGAATAAAGATTATTTTTTATTAGACTAGAAATAAACTAAAAAGTTCGTTCAGACAAATTATCAAATACTTGGTGGATGTGAGTTCTAGAGGGTTGATTCACATAGTTTTCCCCTATATTATCAATCCAATTTATCAATCACATGTTATTAATCTATAAGTCCAATATTCCTATTGTTTATCACTTCCTCTCTCGAGTGTCAAGTGATTCTAGGTTTCAATCCTAATTTCAATATCTCTATAAAAAATCATAAATTAAACCCTAATATGCTCAATGAATATTCATTCAAGGACTTCGAAAAATTCATAATTTCTCAGTTCTATAAAACCCTAAGTTATGCTATTCTATGGCCAAGTATTCAATTACCTCTTTCGAGTGTGAAATCAAACACGAAAAACAATCTAAATTATTGATCAGATAATTCATATACAATAAATCCAAATAGCATAAATAGATTTAATAACATGCAAATCAATAAACTGAAATATCAAAACATTGGTTCAAATGTTGGTTACATCAATCACCTATAAAATAAAGTTTAGTTCATGATGGGTGTACAAAAACTCATGAAAAATTAGTAATACATCTCAATGGTTCAACAAAGATCGATAACGGAAAAATAAATTCAGAAGATCAAAGTGTTTGATACATGTTTTTATCTTAATTTTGATGATTCTATTTTTACACCAAAACAATGTTTTTAATTATTGTCCAAATACTCCTAAATGATTTAAAATGGTTTTAATATTTTTCGGAGTATTTCTTCAAGTTTTATTTTAGATAAAATTGGACAACACTTTTAATGATTTTATGTTTATAAGTTTTTACTTCAAAACAAGATTCCTAAATGTTGTCTAAATACTCCCGATTGGTTTAAAATATTTATACTGAATTTTCGGAGTATTTCTTGAGTTTTATTTTCGACATAAATCGGACAACATTTCTGTCTTGAGGTCAACCGGTCGCCGTAGAGGGCAACCCGTACCTAAAGATGAATTTTGGAACAAAAAATGAGACGGAAGGGAAATTGGCCAGGTCGACGGGCGTCGCCGATGGCGTCGCCGACGGTCGACCCCCGTCAACCGTGCACAGGAGCAAAAATTGAAACAGAACAATTGCTCTTTGAAAATCCATGAGGGGGACCGGTTGGGGTGGACGTCGACCGGTCGAGGTGTACGTTGACCGGTCGCCCTGTGTTATTTTGTTGTGTATTTTTCAAACGTCTATTTCGTGCGACGGCCGCTCTATCTTTTGACAAATGAAAATTCGACCGTTTGATGTGAGACAAACTTTCCTTAATATGTGGGATTGATTTCTAACAGCTATATTCTTGATTTTAATGGTATTTTTCTGTAGATTTTCAACCCCCAAGAGGAGCCTATGCTTGATCAATCATCTCCTATAAATAGAGAAGGTTTTGGAGCAACCAAGATAACAATTGAGATATAATACAACAAGATACACTTCAAGCAAATATTTGTTCTTCATAGTTATTATTTTTGTTGTAATTTTGCCTAGCTTATCGCTTTCACATTCTTGAGGTCTAGGCTATTCTTGATTACACTTTGCACTCATATTGTAATATTCATTATTGAGTTGTAATCTTGATTTTTGGTCATCATTCAACACAAGACATCCTTGTAAGTATTCTTGTGGTAAGAATACACTTGGGTGATCTAGGTGATAGGAGTTTCAAGAGTGTGGTGCTCTTGAGGTGTTGAAGAATTTGGTATTCTTCAAAATTGAAGATTGTGGTGATCTTCAAAGGTGCCGTTGAAGGTAGATTGTGGTAATCTTCAAAGGAAGATTGTGGTAATCTCCAAAGGTGGTATTGAAGAAGAGTATGGTGCTCTTCAAGGTGTTGTAAGTTGAGTTTGTATTAATTTTGGTAATTAATAAAATTCTTTTTCTTTTTGAAATCCATCCCAGGATATCTTTGGGGTGGTAGAGGATTAGGCCCTAGGTGGGTTGAACCTCTATAAATCGACGTGTGTTGTTTACATTCCGTACCTTTATTTTTGTCTTGGCTTGTTTTGTTCGAAAAATAGGGTAAAATTGAAAAGATGGAGATAATCTATTCACCCCCCTCTAGATTATCGTAGCCGCTTGGACTTACAAGTGGTATCAGAGCCAAACTCTTTGGCAAGCTCGTTTCAAATCGCGAGTGAAGAGAAACGATCGTCGGCTACGAATGAAGCTCATCTATCCCAAGCACTCCACCACCAAGCCACCACTATTTGATTCCAAAAATTTTATATTTTGGAAAGAAAGAATGGAATGTTATTTACAAGGTTGCGGATTCGACATTTGGAACACCGTCATAAATAGAGAATCCATTCCAATGAAAGACACACCACACACCTCCAAAGGCCTCAAAGAGCTAAATGATGAAGAGAAGAAAATCATCTCCTTAAATGGTAAAGCTCTCAATATTTTGTATTATTCACTTAATAATTTGGAATATGAACATATTGTAGGAATTCGATCGGCACATGAAGTATGACAAAAATTAGAAGCCATCTATGGAGTATATGCAAATGAAAGAAGTCAAACAAAAGCATCTACTTCTCAAAGGGATACAATGTCACATCTAAGGAACAAACCTCTTACAACTTCCAACTATGAAGAAGTTGAACATTGTCTTATGGGCATCGAAGAACAAAACGAGGTATGTCTTAAACCCTCTACTTCTTATGATATTGTTATTCAAAATTGTAGGTCCCAAGGGGTGTAAGTGTAAGGTTTAGAAGGGGGGGTTGAATAAACCTTACCAAATTTTCGATTTAGTCCTTTTAAATCTACAGAGTTAATTCTACACAAATTTGTGTCCTTGATGGATGGTCGAATTAGTCACTCAAGAGAGTTAATCTCTCAAACATGATTTCGGTGAAATTTTCATTGATGGAGTAACTCATTTGCTGGCTACAATTTAACTCAATTTGTGGTTTTATTTTATTGGAAGACTTAACACCCTTAAGTTTGATTAAGCAAAATATTAGAGCTTGATTTAGTACTTATAAGTTATCAATTGGATAGCAAATTTATCACAGAGATATAAGCGATTAAAAGTCTTTGGAATTTAAATCTTTGAAATGTAAATGACACGAAGAAAGTTTTTATAGAGGTTCGAAGATGGGGTAATTCTTCTACTCCTCTCTTCTCCAACTCCTGGAGGAATTGATAAGTGTATTTTTATGCATGTTTTATGTGTGTATTTGAGTAGAAATTGAGTTATTTTGTTGTTAGTTTCATTAGTTTTTGATTGTACATTGTTTATACTCTTTTGTGGGGTGCTTTTATTGGTGTAGGTTGACCATTCGGGCTAATTTTGGTGAATTTCGGACCATGGATTCATGTCAAAACATACCGGGAGTTTAAGGATGCAAAAACGCCGAAATTCCAAGCCAAACGCGTCATTTCGGGGTTTTTGGTCCAACACGGGCAGGGGGTGTCGGGCAACACGGCCATGTTGAAGGGGATCAAAAGAGGAGGAAAAATCGCACAAAACAGACCCGAACACGGCCTGGCCGTGTCGCATAACACGGCCGTGCCGCACAACACTGGCCGTGTTGCACGCCGACACCGTGTCGGGCGATCTCGGCCAAATTTTGTGCAAAGACGGCCTGGCGTCTTTGCCCGACACGGGCGTGTCCGGACCCTTTTGCAACTTTTCCATGTGAAAATTATGGAAAACTCACCTACCAAGCCTTTTGACCACTTTTATACACCTTTAACACCCAATTTTGCTGCAACATGTCCCCATATTCCCTCAATCATCATGTGTATACAATGATTCAACCAACTCAACAATGAATGTGCACACAATGATTCAACTAACAAGCATGGAAATGGGGCATCCGTTAATATGGTATTTCACAAGATGGTGCTTATAAAAGCCAAGAGTTTGAGTTGGAAAAGGATTCATGTAATATTCATTCATTGATATACATAGAAATCAGATTATAGGGATGAAAGTTCATATTTTGAGAGGAGAAACATATATTGTAGTGAGGAAGAGAGTTAGAAGGCTTGGATCACCATGAGAGGCGCTAAGGCACAAGGATTGAAGATCGCTCGGAGAAGAAGATGAACTCCACCACTTCATCATCATACTTCCAACAGGGGAGTCTTATGTTGGTTTTGGAAGTTTTAACTTCAAGTATTCATGTTGATTTCGAAAGAAACTTCTTGTTTAATTGTTGTTTTCATTCTCAAATCCATCATGAGTTAAATCGCTAGTGTATGAATGTGATGAACCCTAGAACTTATTTGTGATCATTGGTTTGAATGTTTTAATATATTTTCTTATGTTTTTATGCGAGTCACTTATGTTATGCTTGTTTATTCAATTGGTATATGCGCAATATTGATTTGAAGTTTATTTTTCACCGAAATCGAGAGATTCATGGTGAAATAGAACCAACATAAGTGAAAGGAGTTGCATGCAATCCTAGATATAGACGACATAAATCTTCCGGATTAGGGTCAAACCTAATATGGGAATTCACAAATCGTTAATGCAATCTTGGGGGTTTTAACTAGAAAGAGATTTCAGTTAATCAACTTGAGGTTAGGAGTTTTTCGCCTTGAGAAAGGGTTTAACTTAATTTAGGAATGCCTACGGTCCATGAAGATGAAAATATGTTAAGGGATGGTTAAAACTTAAGGGTTATGGTTGTATTTATTTTGGTAAAATCACAAAGACGTTCTAGAGGGATTCACATTCAAGCACATTTATATCCAACATCTTCCAATCCGAAAGTGTATCCGATATCTTTCGTGTTCTTAGTTGCCTCTTCCACTTTTATTTGATTTTGTTTTATTTTATTTTGCAACAAACTATTTGACGAATTTGTAGGCTAGATAATAAAAAAGACGGTAATTACTAGTAATCATAGTCCTCGTGGGAATGACACTCGATACTCGCTTAGCTTTACTATAAACGATAGGTGCACTTGCCTACGGTTTTAAAGGTAGCTTTTGAGCCATCAAGTTTTGGCGCCGTTTTCGGGATTGTGATATTAGGAACGCCTTATTTTTATTAATCTAGTCAATTTTTTTTTTATTATTATTTTTCTATTTTTTTCTTCTTATTTGGGCATTGATTGAGAAACTTCGTGAACCGGGAACTTTACTTGGTAATATTGTGACCAATTCGTGCGACAAACTTCCACAATAAGGTGATGTAGTCCAGCTATACGACTATAAAAAAAGCTGATCGGGAGGCAACCCGATAGTTCATTGTTTTCTATTTTTTTATTGAGTCATAAGTTGTTAGGAGTCAAGAGTCAATAATTGGATATTTTGGTGGGTGTTGGTATCACCTCTATCTTACTTGAGAAAATTTGAGCTTTCATGGTATTCGAGTTTTTGTTGCAAATTCTTATTAGGTATGCATATGCCCGTGAAGACCCAAGATTGCACAACCCAATGATCTCTCCAAATCGATTTCACTCTCATGAAGAAGGTCGCTTTTTTTTTTTTTTTCTTTTCTTTTTAGTTTGTTGTTTTTGTGTGTTTTTGTTTGTATGTTCATCTCTTTCTTTCACATTGAGGACAATGTGAATCTTTAAGTTGGAGATGGATGTGATTGCATGCTTGTTAGAATTTTTCTTTGGAATGCTTGTGTGTTTGCTATTTATTTTGAATTTTTTTATGGAAGATATGATTTTTCAAGGAAACAAATTGAATATTTGTTAGTCAATAACTTGGCCCCATTACGCATAAATTAGCTTTATAATTTGTATTTTTTAAATGCAAAGCAATTGATTGTCTTGAATAGATTGACATGGATGTGGGTTGAATTTAGACGAGACTTCTAACACTACGATACTTGATTTGTTAAGACATATGTGACGATTCTTAGCGCTATAAAAGTCCGAGAACTCATGATTTAGTAGTGGTTAACTAGTTGTTAAACCAAACTTGTAAAAAAAAAAAAAAAAAAAAAAAAATGGACCAATCGAGGTTATACTCTCTATTTGTTGTTGCTTAGTAACTAGGAGCATTCATGAGCCCCATGTTTGTCTTTTACGTAAAACGGCGACACTAATATGAGTATGGGAAACCACCCTAGGAGTGTTTGAACAGAAATTCAAAATATAAACCTAGTGGAAGCATGCCTCGGGTGGTCCCAAAAAAAAAAAAAAAAAAAAAAGTGGAGAATGAATACTCCTTGACTTCTCATTCCAATAAAGTTCAAGAAGCTTGGTTATATGACTAGTAGGCTAACTACAATGATCTATTGAATTCTTATATTTTCATGGTGTTCTTCAATTGAAATTATTCATAACTATCAAGATCGTGGAGTGATGATTTCAAGTCCGGATAATGCCTCGATATTACGGTCTTTCTTGTGATGCTCGCTTTGCAAAATTATGTTTTTACTTAATGGCTAATTTGTGTTGAGAAGGCTTAATTTGACTACTTATATTCAAAGTGTTGAGAAAAATATATTCATTGTGTGTTGTGATGTATTGAATCCCTCATTATGGTTTTATGTTTTGCTTGAGGACAAGCAAAGTTCAAAGTTGGAGGTGGTTTGATAAGTGTATTTTTATGCATGTTTTATGTGTGTATTTGAGTAGAAATTGAGTTATTTTGTTGTTAGTTTCATTAGTTTTTGATTGTACATTGTTTATACTACTCTGTGGGGTGCTTTTATTGGTGTAGGTTGACCATTCGGGGCTAATTTTGGTGAATTTCGGACCATGGATTCATGTCAAAACATACGGGAGTTTAAGGATGCAAAAACGCTCGAAATTCCAAGCCAAACGCGCGTCATTTCGGGGCCTTTTTGGTCCAACACGGGCGGGGTGTGCAACATGGCCATGTTGAAGGGGATCAAAAGAGGAGGAAAAATCGCACAAACACACCCGAACACGGCCTGGGCGGTCGCATAACACGGCCAGTGTCGCACAACACGGCCTGGCCGTGTTGCTCGACACGGCCGCCGTGGCGTATCTCCAAAGAAATTTTGTGCAAGACGGCCTGGCCGTGCTGCCCGACACGGGCGTGTCCGGGACCCCTTTTTGCAACTTTTCCATGTGAAAATTATGGAAAACTCACCTACCAAGCCTTTTGACCACTTTTATACACCTTTAACACCCAATTTTGCTCGCAACATGTCCCCATATTCCTCAATCATCATGTGTATACAATGATTCAACCAACTCAACCATGAATGTGCACACAATGATTCAACTAACAAGCATGGAAATGGGGCATTTGTTAATATGGTATTTCACAAGATGGTGCTTATAAAAGCCAAGAGTTTGAGTTGGAAAAGGATTCATGTAATATTCATTCATTGATATACATAGAAATCAGATTATAGGGATGAAAGTTCATATTTTGGAGAGGAGAAACATATATTGTAGTGAGGAAGAGAGTTAGAAGGCTTGGATCACCATGGAGAGGCGCTAAGGCACAAGGATTGAAGATCGCTCGGAGAAGAAGATGAACTCCACCACTTCATCATCATACTTCCAACAGGGGAGTCTTATGTTGGTTTTGGAAGTTTTAACTTCAAGTATTCATGTTGATTTCGAAAGGAACTTCTTGTTTAATTGTTGTTTTCATTCTCAAATCCATCATGAGTTAAATCGCTAGTGTATGAATGTGATGAACCCTAGAACTTATTTGTGATCATTGGTTTGAATGTTTTAATATATTTTCTTATGTTTTTATGCGAGTCACTTATGTTATGCTTGTTTATTCAATTGGTATATGCGCAATATTGATTTGAAGTTTATTTTTCACCGGAAATCGAGATTCATGGTGAAATAGAACCAACATAAGTGAAAGGAGTTGCATGCAATCCTAGATATAGGACGACATAAATCTTCCGGATTAGGGTCAAACCTAATATGGGAATTCACAAATCGTTAATGCAATCTTGGGGGTTTTAACTAGAAAGAGATTTCAGTTAATCAACTTGAGGTTAGGAGTTTTTCGCCTTGAGAAAGGGTTTAACTTAATTTAGGAATGCCTACGGTCCATGAAGCATGAAAATATGTTAAGGGATGGTTAAAACTTAAGGGTTATGGTTGTATTTATTTTGGTAAAATCACAAAGACGTTCTAGAGGGATTCACATTCAAGCACATTTATATCCAACATCTTCCAATCCGAGTGTATCTGATATCTTTCGTGTTCTTAGTTGCCTCTTCCACTTTTATTTGATTTTGTTTTATTTTATTTTGCAACAAACTATTTGACGAATTTGTAGGCTAGATAATAAAAAGACGGTAATTACTAGTAATCATAGTCCTCGTGGGAATGACACTCGATACTCGCTTAGCTTTACTATAAAACGATAGGTGCACTTGCCTACGGTTTTAAAGGTAGCTTTTGAGCCATCAGGAATCCACTAAGTAATGATCAGTTTACAAAGTGGTAACAGATACAAGTCTTGATCACAACAAAGCGGCCCGACTTGATCCTTTGGGACTCGATGAGACGCCTTGATCACTCGGTGGCTTCTCGTGACGACTCGAACTTCTTCTTCACAGGCATTTGCTTTGCTACTACTGACTCACTTGCTCAAGCTCTTTGGATTTGATCACGAAGCCCTCCAAGAGCTTAAGACTTAGTTCAACCTTGAACCTTTCTACAATCCTTCCCGGAATGTAGACCCCTTGTTTTCAAAGGGTTTTCCTCTTCAATCGGTTGAAGTTCTCTTTCCTTCACAAAGGTAAGTGTTGGATTGATGTACTTTGAAATGTAGGCTTGAGGATTGAGATTGTTTTGATTTTTCTAATGTGCTTGTCTATCTCACGTATGTGTCATTCATGCATCCTCTTTTCTCAAACAAACTCCTCCGGCCTTTTATAGTGAACTTTCAAAAATTTGCCCGTTGAAGAGATAGCTTATTTTTGAAAGTCACTTTGCGATCGTTGGCTTGCGATTCTTGGAATTCTTTGTTTCCTCGTATGAATTGTTGTTTCACCTTTTCGAGTTCGACACGGTGTAGTGCTTCCCATTGGTTCATTCTATTTGCACGCTTCCGGGATCGAGCACTCGAGAAAGGTGGTATGGAGATATTACTTGTTTAAGTAAATCTCTTGATTTTCGCAGGCAACGGTTCTTTTACGATTATCTCGACTTGACCGCATTTCCTTGCTTTCCCAGGTGACTTAGAGTCGCCTTCCAATCATTGGATGACTCTGTCACTTCAACTTGAGACTTGGCTTTTCTTGAGTTGACTTGATCGATGCTCTACTCACCGCATCTCACCGCTTCTCCAAGAGAGTTCCCTGTCTACTTTTCTTGCCATACTCACCGCCTCGTAGCTTGAGTCTTCCTTCAGTCTTGATTGTCTTCTTGCATGTTGGGACGTAGCCGTCTTGACTCACTTGGCCAGCTCTATTCATTACAATGCATTTTACAACAAAAATTGGGTGCCAACTTTCTATTCTAAGTTTTACATGGCATTCATCAAAATCTAAACAATAAAATTCCTAACAATTTCCCCTTTTTGATGATGCCAAAACTTAAATCATACAAAGATGCAAATAACAATGATACATACAGATAGTGTATTGACATAGAATGTATGCGCAGAATCAATCTTTTTATTGATCATATCATTCTTGTACTTTACACAATCACAAGGTGTGTATTAGTACATTTTGTCTCAGATCAAAATAAAGAATTTATAGCTTTATTACGAAGACTTACATTATATGTATTTACATGATAAAATACACGAAGGGTTGACAAAGAACACTTCATCTCCTTCATTTGTCTCCTTCTTTCATCTTGATCAAGATCTTCTTTCTCTTCTCCTCTTTTTCTCGTCGTCACCGCCTTCTTTTTCTTCTCATATGCCTTCCTGGCAGCTTCATCTTTCCTTGTTCTTTCCTCGTCTCTCCGCCATAGCCGAGTTTGTCTTTTGTTTTCTTCTTCTATTCTCTTTACATACTCAGCGTTAGTTTTAGCCACTCGCAAATTCGCCACTTGGTCAAGCTTCCACCAAGAGATCCCTCCTTTCTTTCCCCGGATCTACGTATTCAATATTCTTGCGGCAGAGGCCTAGGTCTCAAGCTTCTTCCTCCATCGCCGCTTCTTCCTCTACCTCTGGGCGTATCATTGTCTTGGGGCCTTCTTCTTCCTGGTGAGTGGCAGCAGTGTGACCAAGCAGAGTGACCGGAAGTCTCGCCGCTGTCGCCTTCTTCACATAATGTGAGACCCTTTTCCCAAGACAGTCCCAAGCTTGAGCCATGGACATATTTGCAAAATATCCTTCGATTCGAGCGTTTTGAATTCGTCAATCGATCTTCGCTCTTGTCCCGACATCCGAAATGGCATACGTGTCTCTCGCCAACCGGAATGCCTCCATGTTCTTTCAAGATGTTCATCACCCTGGCATCCATTCTTCCTTCCACTTCCTTCATCCCTCGCTTCAATTGCTTTTCTCTTCTCACCATAGATACATCGAGTGTTGGAGTGGCGAGTCACGGGAGTTTGCCGCTTATAATGTCACCGTGATGAGGACCTGTTGGGGGTTTGTGCAATCATCAAGGTCATATCTTTTGATCCTTCCCCTCAAAGCCAGATTTTCCTTTCTTGATTTCAAAATTTCCTCACCGATTTTCCTTCTCGCTTGTTCCCTTCTCACCGCTTCCTTTCTTTTCGGCCTTGATTTTGTCGCTTTAAGGTATTCCTCTTCCCTTTTTGGCATCATCAAAGGATAGAGGAACCCAGGGGGAACATCTTTGGCAAGCATGAAGTCGTCGAAGTCTTCTCGATGGTTGAATTCTCGCTTCAAGTCTGCGTTGTATGCAAAGACGAATTCAGATCGAGTAGCGTTGGATTCTCACAAATCGCTTCATCTCAGCCCATGAGAAGGCTGAATTTTCTTGTCATGTGTTCTTCCAAACGTCGTATATCATTTGCATTCTCGCTCACGCAGCAGCCTTGATCTCGCAGCGATGTGAGCTTCATGTATATGCTCAATGTGTTCCTCGCCGTTTCGCATCAACATTTTCGACTCTCCACACCGCCACTTGTTGAACAAGGTTCAAGTATCTCACCTGTTCCACACGCATTGATTCTTCTTTGTTGCCACCATTCCCTTATCCTCGACCGTGATGCCTCTCAAGTCACCGGTGTAGGTTGGCATCTCTCGTTGTCCAGCGCATGTCCAAAGAGGGCCGATGCCTCTCCATCCGTTCAACCTCAGCAAAGAGTGCCTTGAACACTTCTCGAACTTCGTTGATTCTTCATGTTGCGGTGATGGCCATACAAACGTCGAAATCAAAATCTACTGAACAATGGTGCCCGAGTGAAAACAGGAGGTGGTCGTGATAGCGTGCTTGCTCATTTTCGACTCTTCGTGGAGTTCGTATCTCCAAAGGAGAAAGGAAAGATTCCACAAAAGATTCATCACCGCCAACCGGGATTTGTTCGATGATAAGCGGTGCGGCGTGAAGTTCTTTTGGGAATCGATCCAGTATGAGCGTGAGCGGAGGAGCCGAGTGGTTTCGGTTCAAATTGGTTTGGTTGTGAAATAGACTCGAAACTTGTCGAGCCTCAATTATCTTAACAAATGCCTTCGTTGGTCTCAAATTTGATTTTTCCTTTTCATGAGACTTGTCCTCGGCCTTATCAGCGGCGTCATCGGGACGATGATGAGATTTCTAGTGGTGGCTCATCATCAAAGTTAAAAGTTTGACGAGTAGTCTTGGGATCGACTTGCTCGTGCCTGGAACATCCATGGTGAGTCTCTTGGATTTGTCATGGGGTTGACTCGGCTTCTTCTTCGCCTTCCGATCCCGGAAAAGTGACATCGGGGTTGTCCGGGAATCATGAAGTGCGCTGATCTCCTTCTCGGATGGGTCGATGATTGCAGGAGGGATGTTCTCTACTTGACCTCTTTACCCCGGAAGTCTCAACCTCCCGTGGCCTTCATTTCCTCCCGTGAGTCTCTCTCGGCCGTGAGGCTTGGTCCTCCTTTCGACAAAGTGTCACTGTCTCAGGGTCTTCTACAAATGGCATCCATTCGAGTCTCAACCCCATGGATTGCACTTTCATCGCCATGAGTGTTAACTCCCTGTGGTCATTCCTTCCTCGTGCCTCGATCGCATCGGCGGCGTCATTAGCCTTCGAGCGCTTGGTTGGCACCTCGGTGAGACAGTCTCAATCGCCCCGAGCTTCGTTGATGGCAACTTCGTGTTCTCCTTGTGATTGTAATTTCTCTTCTTCGCCTCCTTGCTTCTTTGTGGAGTCATCTCGCAACATCCTCCGACCTTGTCGAGCGAGGAGGAGTTTCTCCCTCGGGCGCACCGGTGAGTGACTTGGAGTGGGGTCACTCGTCTCCAAACTCCCATTTGTTTCAATTGATGGTTCACCGTTGGGGCAGGTGGTAGCACACCTTCAACAGGGGTTGGCTCGACCGGGGTCCCCACTAGCCCGATTTCATCGCCATTTCCTTATGCCTTCTTCCGAGTGAGGAAGTGGTAAAGAAGAACATCGGTGGCTATTTGCCGAACCACTCCCATTGGATCGATTTCACCGTGTTCGAGGACTCTCCTGGTCCCTCCATCGGTCTTTGCTCGTGAAGGATTCTTGATTCGTGCAATGCTTGCTGCATTTGCAACTCTTACGGGCAAAGAAAGATTCTCTCGGGTTCCTCGTCACTTTCGGAGAAGACATCAAGGAGAGGATGTGTGTGTTCGTGGTGCCTGGGAGATAGGGCGGATGCTTGCCTTCTCACGTGCTTCGGCTTCTTGCCTTGCTTTGCTCTCTCGTCCTTGTAGATTTGCAGGATGTCTAGCAGATGTCCTCATCAAGTCTTTGGGAGCACGTATTTAGTCAAGGACATTTAGCGATTCCTCTTCTTCTTCTATGAACTCGGGCCGTTGGAACTTTCCTTGACTTGCTCAACTTCCATTTTCTCCACTCACGCAGACGATTTTGGATGTCCGGGTAAGGTGGAGATAGGATCATTACATCACTATCCGCTGGTTCTTTTGAGTTTTTTGTGTGAGCTACTACAGTGTGTCTTCGGGTTGCCTCTGCTCTGTTTCCGTCGCCTCCAAAGAGACTTGGTCGTTTCATCAACTACATCCGAGACTCTACTACTCCAAAAGAGTCTCCTCGTATTTGTGCTAGTTAGCCGAGTAATCGACTCACCAATTTGGTTTCTCTGCTCGACCGCTTGACGAGTCTTCTTCGTCTCCTGGTTTGTACTGGGGAATTTCTGTTAGTCCAAGTGGCTACGATAATCTAGAGGGGGTGAATAGATTATCTCGGTTTTTGATTTTGCCCTCTTTTTCGAATAATCAACCAAAGACGAGAATGTAAATGCGGAAATAAAACAACACTCGCCGATTTAAAGAGGTTCAACCCACCCAGGGCCTAATCCTCTACCACCCCAAAGATATCCGGGATGGATTTCAAAAGAAAAAGATTTTATTAATTTACCAAAAATTAATACAACACCTTGAGGATTACCACAACCCTCTTACACCACCTTGAGGATTACCACAATCCTTTTACAACACCTTTGAAGATTACCACAACCTTCAAACACCTATCACCTAGATCACCCAAGTGTATTCTTACCACAAGAATACTCACAAGGATGTCTTGTGTTGAATGATGACCAAAATCAAGATTACAACTCAATAATGATTGATACAATATGAGTACAAGTGTAATCAAGAATTGAAAGCCTAGACCTCAAATTTGTGCAAGTGAAAGTGCTAAGGCTAATACAACAAGATATATGAAAGTGTTTGCTTTGTTTGCTCTTTTTGCTTGTATGGAGTGTTGTATCTTGTTGCTTGAATGAAGCCTCTATTTATAGGAGAGGTCTTGACTTTGATTTCAGACATTGGCTCCTCCGGGGAGTGATTTGATGCAAAAGAAACCATTTAAAATCATCAATATAGTCTGTTAGAAATCAATCCCACAAAATAGGGAAAAGTTGTCTCAAAACGCAACGGATAGTTTCTTCGTCAAACATGGGGTTCGACCGGGTCACAAGCAGAGATAAGATAGAAATTGAATTCTCGCGAATTTTTACACAGGGGGACCGGTCGAAGGGGGTGCGACCCGGTCGCCGCTCTCACCGTGACCGGTTGCCTCGACGTTTTTTTAAACAGAGAAGTCCTGGAACAAAATCCAACTTGCAGTGCAATGTCGCACGGCCGATCGTCGACCACACCTTGCCGCCCACCTGGTCGACCGGCCGCTTCGCTCTTTTTTTTTTCTTACGCCCCATTTTCTGTTTCAAAACTCAACTCAGTACGGGTTGCCTATATAGGCGACTCTGGTCGAACTGAAACAAAAGTGTTGTCCAATTTTAAATCGAATATTAACTTCAAGAAATACTTCAAAAAATAGTAAAAACATTTTAGATCGATCGGAAGTGTTGGGACAACATTTAGGGACATTGTTTTGGTATAAAAACTCATTTGAACAAAATCATCAAAATCATGATAAAAACATTTATCTTAACAAACTCCCCTTTTTGATGATTACAAACCAAAACAATTTTCAAGAGGACGATTTCGAAAAACAAAATAATTTTCCGGTTTATGAGTAAACTATCCGTTTAAAAACATTTTACAAAAGCTCCCCTATCAACAAGCACATTAAGAAGAAATATTGCATAAGCTAGAAGACAAGCTTTTACAAAATAAACAATAACTCCATGAGCTTAGAAGCTCCCCTGTTACAAATACTTATTATCCATGCAAACAAGTTCATAAAACAAGTCATTGGATCGAGTTTTCTTCACAACTTATGGCCTTAATAAGCCATAGCTTGTAGCTTCTATCATGAGCTTTTATTAGCTTCTTTGAGCTAACGAGCCAATTTCTGTTTTCCCCTTTGGAATCATCAAAAAGAATGTTAGGATGATAGAAACATCATAGAAGTATATCAAAGTGCGCCAAAGAAATGGTTTATCAACCATTGAGCAATTTAGGCTTAAAAACCAAGGTAAATGGGAGAAATGTATCATGAAGAGTTCATACGCTCGTTTTATTTCCCAAAACATGATCTCAATGAGTATAGAAGACTTTTGGAAGCGAGAGAATCATGTAGAAGTTGAAATTTTCATTGAAACATTTCATCGAACACATTGTGGGCGTGAAAATAAAAAGAGTTGTATATAGCCCTTGTAAATGATCCAAGCCAAAAATTTCATCACCAATCCACATCAAACATCGACAATACAACATAATAACTAATCTCAACAAGATCATAAGCAAAATTATCAAGAAATATACAAGAAAGCCATAAACTCAAGGGTTCAACCCAATTGAGCAAAGTAAGGAAAATTCTTACCATTTGATCGGAAAAGATGAGCAATGATGATGATAAACATGCTATATAAGGTCCAAGATATAAATGGAATGCATAAAAATCAATTTTGAGTGACAATAGTGTGCATTTGGCAAAGGGGACGAATAATGGCAAAAGAAGTGAAATCACAAATGTCAAGACAGAACGAACTTAAACCAAAATATAGCCTAGTATGCGACGGTCGTGGTTGAGGGCGACGGTCGACGTTGAGGGCGACCGGTTGCCTCAACCTCTTCACCATTGTTTGACAAATTTTTCAAAATCCGAATTTTCAACCAAAAATCCGATTTTTCACCCTAAGTTTTAAAAACATGCAAAATGCAAACGTAGACCTCATTCAATATGCATTATGCCTAACCGAGCTCGTATTGACGCAAAAAGTCTCGGAAGTTAGCGGTTTTGTAAAAATGTCCGCTAATTGATCTTGAGATGGCACAAACGATATCTCAATTTTTCGTTTTGAAATACAATCCCTTAGAAAATGATGTCGAATCTCAATATGTTTAGTACGGTTATGATGAACCGGGTTTTGAGCAATATTTATAGCGGATACATTATCACAAAAGATAGGTACGTTTTCAAAAGAGCATTTGTAATCCGCTAAGGTTTGTTTCATCCAAAGAAGTTGAGTACAACAAAATGCGGCGGAAATATATTCGTCTTTGGTGTTTGTTTCGAGGAGCCGGCCGCCTGGGCTTGTCGGGTTCTCCTCCTTTTGACGATCGGAGAAGGTATTTGTGAGTCCTTCTCGATCGCCGCAAAAAGGTGTGACACGGCTGGGGCAGCGGTGACTCTGCTGCAGGGGCGGGAGCATGTTTGGTTTTCTTTTTTGCAGGGCAGCGATCTTTTGGGCACGGCAGGGGCGCCTTTTTCTGGCTGGAGAGGAAAGCAACAGATCTTCTGGGTCACTGATTCCCCCTCACCGTGTCGACTCTCTTGGCATAAGCTCGCTTCCGAGCACCAGAGGTTAGCTCAACATTCTCTTGTTGACATGGAAAGCCTTCCCATGTCTAAGAGGTACTCCTTTCACCTCCAATAGCCGCCAATCACTAGGCCATATCCTGGGATCCTCCAAATGTGCCATCTTCTTTGAAGGACTTGTTCCCAACGTTTTGGCAGAGTCTGCTTTGAGATAAATAAACTCAGCCTTTATCTTCTTTTCTTCGATGATTGCAGACCATCACAACCACTTTGCCTTTGATAGTTGGTCAAAGCCGCCAAATTTGATGTCGATACATTTGGCAACTATGTCCAACAATTTGTGATAATCCTCCTTCGCCAGTCTCTTGTTTGTCTTTGTGTATATAATTTTTCAAAGAAGGTCGGACTTGGCTATCTCTTTCCATGCGTCACCCAAGTTTACATCGCCTTCCTTAATCTCGGTTGCTCCTTCCGGTAGTGAGCAATATTTAGCCAAATCCTTGGCGGTGATAGTCACCGCGCTTCCCGTGAACAGATGACTTGATTCCTTCGTCGTGAATCTCAGCATTCACGTAGAATTGTGCGACCTCCTCCACATAGGTCATCGGATATTCCAGCGTTAGAAACGGTTTTAGTCCGGACGTTTCCAACTTCTCAGCAATTTTCTTTACCAGGGTGTCGTCGGACCCTTGCTTCACCATTCCGTCGAAATCCACGGTCGAACCGGTGTGGATTTGCTTTCCTAGCTTAGTAAAGTCATAAGTTGGTGCCATTTCTCAGAAGTATTTCAAGGAAAAATCTCAGATATTGATTTGAAGGTTGATAGGGTTTCGAGAGTATTTGCCTTTGCCTTTTGAGAGAAAGATATGAACAGTTTTAGAAATGTGAGAGAGAAACGGACGAAAATGGTTTAAATATGGTTTATGAAAGGACGCAGACGTTTTTTGAATTGTGATCGAAATCAACGGCTTGATTTCGCGACGCTTATTGAGCATTTCACGCCTCGTATTTAATGCGGCAAAGATTTATATCCAATCATAAGTTTAGTGTGCGGCTTTATGTCTCAGACACATCATCATCATCCGACGTGTTCCTTAAAACATTCCCGCTAAGTCAAAACGACCGCGTTTTTGTCACTTTGCTCATAAGTTATTCAACTTATCTCTTAGCCGATTTAACTCTACTCCTCGCAGTTCTCTTGGTGACAAAACTATCACCGACTCGGTGTAGTTGTCTTTTCCGATATTAATCGATTTATCGAGGTGATTCATTTTGGCTCTTTTTCACTCCTTTTTCTGCTCTAATTTCTTCTTTGATTCGCCCGAGTGTCACCACCAATTAACCCCAACTCATGCTTGAGTTCTTCAAATCTTGACTCACATAATGGTTTTGTGAAGATGTCACTAGTTGTTTATCGTTGAGATGTATTCCAAGATAATGTCCTTCTTTTCAACATGATCTCTTATGAAATGATATCGACATCTATATGTTTTGTTCTTGAGTGCAACACAGATTTTTGAGTGATTGCAATGGCACTTGTGTTATCACACATGATTGGAATTTCTTTTTCTTCAACTTCATAGTCTCTCATTTTGTTGTCTCATCCATAGGACTTGGGCATAACATTTGCCCCGCAGCCTATGTATTTCGCTCATTTTGTAGAGGTGGCTATTGAGTTTTTTTCTTGCTAAACCAGAAATTAGTCTGTTTCCTAGCATTTGACAGTGCCTCAAGTGCTCTTCTTCCGTCCACTCGTGCATCCAGCGTAGTCGAGTCCGAATAGCCAATTAGTCTCAATCCACCTTCCTTTGGATACCATAGGCCTACTTCTTGGCTTCCTTTCAAGTATCTCAAGATTCTTTTAGCTTTGTCATATGGCTCTCTTTTGGAGCAGATTGAAATCTTGCACATACACCTACAAAGAAAGGTGATGTCCGCCTCGCTTTCTTTGTGAGAGAGCAGTTGATCCAATAAGTGCTCAGATCTTGTTTGATCTACGTGCTTGCCATCTGCATCCATGTCCATTTTAATCGATGTGTTCATTGGTATTTTTACTGAAGACTTCTCTTCCATACCAAACTTCTTCATTAAATCTCTGGTATATTTTGTTTGACTTATGAAGGTTCCATCCTTCAGCTGTTTCACTTGAAGTCCAAGGAAGAATGTCAGTTCTCCCATCATGCTCATTTCAAATTTACTTTGCATGAGGTTTGAGAATTTTTCACACAGCTCTTTGTTAGTGGATCCAAAAATGATGTCATCCACATATATTTGAACAAGCAGTATACTCTTTTCTTGTCTTGAATTCGAAAAGTGTTCTATCTACTTTTCCTTTTGTGAATCCATTTTCGTTAGGAATTGTGACAGGGTATCATACCATGCTCTCGGTGCCTGTTTCAATCCATACAGGCTTTCTTGAGTTTGTATACCTTGTCTCCAAGAGTCTTCTGCTCAAATCCTGGAGGTTGTTCAACATATACTTCTTCTTCCAATAAACCGTTTAGGAATGCACTTTTTACATCCATCTGATATACAATGAAATTCTTGTGAGCTGCATAGGCAAGAAACATCCTTATAGCTTCCAAACTCTGCTACAGGGGCAAATGTTTCATCAAAATCTATCCCTTCTTCTTGGCAATATCCTTTGGCTACCAGTCTTGCTTTGTTTCTTACCACGTAACCTTCCTCGTTCATCTTATTTCGAATACCCATTTGGTTCCAATAACATTTTGATGTATGGGTCTTTGCACTAATTCCCATACTTTATTTCTCTCAAACTCGATTCACTCTTCTTCTTGCATAGCTTGAATCCAATGTGTGTCGTCCAATGCTTGTGACACATCTTTTGGCTCTATTTGCGAGATGAAGCATGTGAACATAGCTTCTTGTTGAGTTCTCGATCTTGTTTTGACACCTTCTCTTATATCTCCAATGACAAGTTCTCGTGAATGGTCTCTTAGCCATCTTACGTCAAAGGTTGGAGTAAGTTAGCTGGATTTAGTCGACTTACCGTTTGTGTTCTTTGGGTCGCCTCTCTCGTGGTCACTCACCGCAGATTTTCCACCGCTTTTGAGATTCAACTATCTCATCTTCTTGAATTGATAATTCCGGCTTCAACCTTCAAAGATAGGGACTCTTCGTATGGTTGGATGATTGATTTTATCAGTTGACTCTTCAATGTCTTCTCCATTTACATTTGGCTCATCGAATACTACATGAATGGATTCTTCTCAGAACCATAGTTCTTTTATTGAGTATTCTCAGAGGCTTTGCTTTTGGTGAGTATCCTAAGAAGATACCTTCATCGCCTTTAGCATCAAAAGCCTTTAGGTTGTCTTTGCCATTGTTGTGGATGAAGCATTTACATCCAAATATTCTCAAATATGCAACATTTGGTTTTCTTCCAGTCCAGGATCTCATAGGAGTCTTTGTCATTTTGTCTATTTATCATACATCTGTTTTGGGTGTAGCAAGTCGTGTTGATTGCTTGACCCAAAATCTTTTTGGTAACCTTGCTTCACTAACATGGTCCTGCCGCTTCTTTGAGGGTTCTTTTCTTCTTTCTCGCAACTCCATTCTCTTTGTGGAGTCCTTGGTGATAGTTCATGACCAATACCATTCTCAATACAAGATCGAGTTATTATTCCATTGACAAACTCAGTTCTCTATCCGATCTTATATTGATAATGGTTTGACTCTTCTCATTTTGAATCCTCTTCATCAATTTGGGTAGTTTTTGTAGAGTTTCTTTCTTCTTGCACATGAATATTGTCCATGTATATCTTGAGTAGTCATCTACTACCACCAAGGTGTATTTCTTTCCACTTATGTCGGCTTGGTTCCATTGGGCCAAATAGATCCATATGAAGCGGTGCAATATTCTTGTTGAGGATGGGCATGTCTTTTCTTTGAACGACGACTTGATTTGTTTTCCTTCGACATGCATCACATATACTCTCCTTCAGATCATCGAGTCCGGAAGTCCTTCTACAAGATGACTTCTTGCTAGCTTGTTAATTGTTTTGAAATTCGGGTGACTCGACTTTTTGTGCCTGACCAACTAGATTCACAGGTTCTTTTGCTAGTAGACAGTCTTTGGGTGTTGCGGTTGACCAATCCACTACATACATATTCTTCTCGTCTACTTCCTTGCAAAGACAACTTCATTTGATTCAATATCCTTGATTTGGCATACACCCATGTTGAATCCAACATTGTAGCCCTTGTCACGAGCCGATCGATACTCGATAAGTTGAAGTTGAGTCCTTCAACAAATGCAACATCCGTGATTTCTAATCCATTCCTCTTGATGGATCCAATGCCTCTTATTTCACCAGGAGCTTCATTTCCTCCAAATATGACTTTGGCTCCTTTGACTTCCTTGAATTTTGACAGATTTCTCTTATTTCTGTCATATGTCCGGAACGACCACTATCCATGTACCAGGTTCCTTGGCACTCGGTTGTTCCTTGAACCCGCAATCAAGGAAATTAAGTTTTAGGTACCCATACTTGTCCGGGTCCCGAGGGGTTAGAATTGTACGATGATCCAACCAACCTATAGCCAAATGATTTGACTCTAAGGGTTGCCATCTATCGATTGCCATAATCATAATTAATCCTGGCAAATTGCTTGGGGATTCTGGTTCATACAAATTGTCTCTTTTGTCCGTATGCCGCATATGTGTTTTAGCAATTGCCTTCCTTGGGTAATTTTGGTGTTTTTGAGTGTAGTGCCTAGGTGCATATGTGTCCGATGAAAGCTCTTGTGCTTTTGGAATGGCCTTTCCGAGTTCTGGCCTTGCCACGTGGGCTTATATTCCATAAGTCTATCCGATAGTTCACATTGTTCCAATCACTTGGCTTGGATATTTTCTACCATTCCCATCATATGTATTTCTTTTATGGATTTTCTCGGAATTTTTGGTAGCTCTGCTTTCTTCTTTACTGAGTATTTTTCTGCATTTTTGGAGTTTCTTTGAGGACTTGGTCAATTTCTTCTCATTTGCCCTTCCAAAGACACTCAATCATGCTTTTCCTTTTTTCCTTTGTAACCAAGGCCGGTTTGCTTAGTATTGTGCTTTGGAGTGAAAGTGTGTGCAATATTTAGAGTTTTGGATTTTTTGGACTCTTCATGACTTGAAGATCCTTTTTCCAAAATTACTCTTGAGGTTTGACATGGCACAAAGGAATTAAATCCTAAGCCCTGTCTTGTCTCCACATTCTCTTTGACTCATAATAAGATCATCCAATGATTTAGATGCCTTAGTGAATGAGGCAATAACATTTTTGAGGTCATTCTCCCTCTTTTCTATAGCAGCAATTTTCGCTACTAATTTAGCATTTTGGCCTTTTATACTTTCATTTTCAACAGCTATTTGACTTAGAGTACTTAGCTCCTTAGTCACTTTGAGTTTTGACTTTTAAGTAGTTTGTTTTCCTCATTCAATAGTGTGTGTGAGGATTTAATGTGCTCAAAATCTTTCATCATTTTGCTTAATGAATCATAAAGATCAGTAGGTGATGAAGTGTGTGTGTCACGATCATTTGTCACTAGTGTCCGAGCTTGTTGAATTAGATTGTACCTCATCTTCTTGATCTTGTTCTTTGGCCATTAAGCGGATCAAGGCTTCTTCTTCGTGAGTCACTTGAATAGTCACTTCACTACTCTCGAATCATTTGTCTCTCTCTTGACTTGGTTGTCTCAGCATCTCTGCACCATCATTGCCTTTTTCTTTTCTTGTCTTCTTTCTCAAGACCTTTCTTTCTTCTTCATTCCTGTACTTGTTGACTACAGGATATGAGCGATCAATGGCATAGTGGCCTGGTTGTCTACAATTCCAACATAGATATTCAGCCTTTTGATCACTCTTTCTACTCTTGAGTTGTCAGCCCTTTGATGCTCCACTTGTTGATGATCTGTTCTCTTGGTTGGCCTATCATCCCTTGATTTGGAGGGAGCTGAGTGTCTTCGGAAGATTCACCCTTTCCTCTCTTGTAGTTCTTGTTAAAGAACTTGTTAAATCTTTTAACCATCGGGCTATTTCTTTTGGGTCAATTGCCTCTTTGACCTCACTCTCTTTCCATCTTTGACAATTAAAATTGTTTTGGGTACAACTGTCTCTTCCTGGTCTTTCCTTCTAAGCTCAAACTCGTAGGCTTTGAGGTCTGAGAATAACTCATGATTGGAAGTCTTTGATAGGTCCATGGAGTGTCTCGTGCCATGACCTTCATTTCCCATTTGGAAGACTTTTTAGGATCTTCATACACATTTCTTCTCGTGTATATTCATTTCCAAGTGTAGATGACTCATTTGTGATTTCGTAAACCGAGCGTCTAGTTGATCCGATTCTCTCCCGAGATCATTTTGAAATTTTCAAACTTCTCAGACCATTTGATAATTTGTTTTCTTTGATTTGCTCGAGCCTTCACAAATCAATGTCGGCTTGTCCCAGATTTCCTTAGCCGTTTTGCAAGATTTGACTTTGTTGAGCATGGCTTTATCCAAGGTTTTGTAAAGAATGTCCTTGGCTACATTGTCCAGGTTGTATCTTTTTTCGTCATCATTTGTCCACTCAGTTCTTGGTTTTTCAACCATGATGGTCTAGAGCAAGATCTTCTTCTCCTTCACCGCAACTCTTCGCATAACTGTGTTCACCTTTAATATTTGTAGAGGCCCATCTTCTATCACTATCCACATCTCATCATGTAATCCGATAGATGAGCACGCATACGAATTTTCCAATCATCAAATTCTTCAATAGTGAACATAGGGATGCGTGTCAAATTTGCTTCCATGATAATGAGTTTTAATAAAAAGAGTTTTGAAAGTTTAAGTACTAAAGCAGACTTTGAAAAGTTTGGAGATCTAGTTCAAGAATAACCGGTGCGGAGGGTTCAATGAACCAACCGCTCCGATACCACTTGTAGGTCCCAAGGGGTGTAAGTGTAAGGTTTAGAAGGGGGTTGAATAAACCTTACCAAATTTTCGATTTAGTCCTTTTAAATCTCTGAGTTAATTCTACAGTTGTGTCCTTGATGGACAAATCGAATTAGTCACTCAAGAGAGTTAATCTCTCAAATGAGACTCTGGTGAGTTGTTGATGGAGTAACTCAAATTTGGCTACAATTTAACTCATTTGTGGTTTTATTTTCAGTGGAAGACTTAACACCCTTAAGTTTGATTAAGCAAAATATTAGAGCTTGATTTAGTACTTATAAGTTATCAATTGGATAGCAAATTTATCGCCAGATATAAGCGAGTTAAAAGTGCGCAGGAATTTAAATCTTTGAAATGTAAATGACACAAATAAAGTTTTTATAGAGGTTCGAAGATGGGGTAATTCTTCTACTCCTCTCTTCTCCAACTCCTGGAGGAATCCACTAAGTAATGATCGGTTTACAAAGTGGTAAGTACCCGGATACAAGTCTTGATCACAACAGCCGACTTGATCTTTTGGGACTCGATCCGAGACGCCTTGATCACTCGGTGGCTTCTCGTACGACTCGCCTTCTTCTTCGGGCGTTTGCTACTTGCTACTACTGACTCACTTGCTCAAGCTCTTTGGATTTGATCACGAAGCCCTCCAAGAGCTTAAGACTTGGTTCAACCTTGAACCTTTCTACAATCCTTCCCGGAATGTAGACCCCTTGTTTTCAAAGGTTTCCTCTTCAATCTGGTTGAAGTTCTCTTTCCTTCACGGGTAAGTGTTGGATTGATGTACTTTGAAATGTAGGCTTGAGGATTGAGATTGTTTCGAGTTTTTCTAATGTGCTTGTCTATCTCACGTATGTGTCATTCATGCATCCTCTTTTCTCAAACAAACTCCTCGGCCTTTTATAGTGAACTTTCAAAAATTTGCCCGTTGAAGAGATAGCTTATTTTTTAAAGTCACTTTGCGATCGTTGGCTTGCGTTCTTGGAATTGTTTCTTTCCTCGTATGAATTGTTGTTTCACCTTTTCGAGTTCGACACGGTGTAGTGCTTCCCATTGGTTCATTCCATTTGCACGCTTTCGGGACCGAGCACTCGAGAAAGGTGGTATGGAGATATTACTTGTTTAAGTAAATCTCTTGATTTTTCGGCAACGGTTTTTTCTGATTATCTCGACTTGACCGCATTTCCTTGCTTTCCCAGGTGACTTAGAGTCGCCTTCCAATCATTGGATGACTCTTGTCACTTCAACTTGAGACTTGGCTTTTCTTGAGTTGACTTGATCGATGCTCTACTCACCATTTGCATCTCACCGCTTCTCCAAAGAGAGTTCCCTGTCTACTCTTCTTGCCATACTCATTGTCTCGCAATGAGTCGGAGTCTTCCTTCAGTCTTGATTGTCTTCTTGCATGTTGGGACGTAGCTGTCTTGACTCAGCTTGGCCAGCTCTATTCATTACAATGCATTTTACAACAAAAATTAGGGTGCCAACTTTCTATTCTAAGTTTTACATGGCATTCATCAAAATCTAAACAATAAAATTCCTAACAAAAATGATTATAGTGATTTGCAAAATGATTTTGATGATCTTCAAAATGAATTCCAAAATTTACTTGTTAAATACAAAAATTTGAAAAAGGAATTCATTGTTTTGAAAAATGAAAAGGATAGTTTATTTACTTCCTATGAATCACTATCATGTGTTCACACCACCACACTTGACAAGGTTAGAAACCTTGAAAAACAAAATAGTACTATTGTTGAGGATATGAATTGCATAAAAAATGATTTATCAAAATCAAACTTGAGTACCAATAAGTTGCCCAATATTGTGAATATTAATGGTTGTGATAATTTGAATAGTGAACTTGATCATGAGCCTAATATTGTCAAGTATATTAAAAAGAATCGAGTTCCTATGCATGTTAGTAATGTTACTTGCTTTTATTGTGGTAAGAAGGGACAAATTATTAAAAAGAATATTGTCAAGTATATTAAAAAGAATCGAGTTCCTATACATTAAAAAGAATCGAGTTCCTAGAAATAGCTCAAATTATTATTGGAGACCTAAAAGTCTCAAAGCTAATCCCAAAGGACCCAAGCACTTGAGGGTACCACAAAACAATGTTATATTAGGTACCCGGCGAAATAATAATCGAAGAAAATTCATACCGCCAAAAAGACATCAAATGACCATTTCATTTGATCAAAGGAGAAAACACCTTCAACAAAGTCATTTTCCAAGAAGAGGAAATAATCAAAAATGGGATGAACAAAATCCTTAGAAATGGCAAAGACATCATCAACAAGATGATCTTCCAAGAGAAAGACACTTTCAAAAATGGGAAGGCCACAATGCTTGGAAATGGAACAATTGGAGAAGCTATCATCAACAAGATGATTTTCAAAAGGGAAGATATCATCAACAATGGGAACGACACAACCCATGGAAATGGCGAAATTGGTAAACCGTATCTCCCCATTTAAATATGCCTTTTATTTAGTTAGTATGCATGTTTTTATTTGTGTCTAAATTGCAAATGAGTTTTCATAAATTAAGGTCCTCAATAAATATTTGTGTTTTTAAAATCATTTGAAAATGAGACCTTACATGTTGTTTTTAAACTCTTATGGATTTTTTTAGCATAAGCATTTTTATTGTGATATCTCTTATTACTTGACTACACTTGTGCTATTATATCTTGTGCAAAATTTGTTTAAAGTATTGTGTAGGTTATATATCTCATATTCATTGGCTATCGTCTATTAGAGTTTCTTAAACCATCGAGGTATGTTCACTCGTATTCGATATTATGTTCATATCATGGTTTTCAAAATATTTCATTTCAACCCCTTAAGTGCCCCTAAATGATTTTGTAAATTTTTCTTAAAAAGGGCACTACTCCTTAAAACTCGTTTTTCTCGTATATGTGTTTTCTTGAAACTCATATTTGTTGGATTTAGTCCACAATTATCATTTTGCAAAGTTTTAAAACTTTTGGGGTGAAAAATCGTATTTTGGAAAACTCTGAAGAATGAAAAATCGCACTGGGACGGTCAAGGTAGGGCCGACCGGCCGCCTCCTCAGACGTCGGCCGACTGGCCGCCTGTGCTTATTTTTGGGTTATATCTCGTCTATCTTCACTTTCAAAACAACAAGAAATCCTCAAACCTCGAACAAAGCAGCCGCAAAAACACCCCCTTTCTATAAAATCTTCAATTCTTCATCAATATTTGTGATTCTTGTTGATAATCCACTTCTTTTTGCAAGAATTTTACATATATGGCACCTCCAAGAAATTCTACCAGTCAAAATCCCACCTCAAAGCGTAGAAAGGGCGGAGAGGGTTCTTCGAGAAATCGGCAAGAAGAAGCCGAACAAAGGGACATTCGAGCTACCCAAAGGAATGTGGCTCAAGAACGTGATGATATTGAAAACCCGGTACTTTCCAATCCTCAAATTCTTTGAACTCATGGGCGGACGATTTCATTCAACAATTGTCGTTGGGCAAAAAGTAAGAAACCTTTTATACCTCAAGCTTCTCGCTCTAGTAATGTTTTAGATTTTATCAACAAATTTGCGGAGTGGTACTATGAAAATTTGAACATGGGTGCAAAAACGATAGCTCGTACGAAGATTTGTCGATTTAATTTGTTTACAAATGAATATCCTTCTATTAGAGGATTCTTTGAAGAGCAAGGGTGGATGTACTTATGGGAGCATCCTTATGTTTTATATGATGATGATATAATTTTTCATTTTTATGCCAATATGTGGGTTGAATATGATGCTCAAAGGAAGCCTCTTGCTTTGAATTCATTTGTAAGGGGTCGTCATTTTAGGTGGACTCCAAATGATATTTGTCGGCTTTTACATGTAAGAGAAGGTGGTTGGGACTATTTCTCTTGTGCTATTTGGAATGATGAGATGCTGGGGGTGTCTATGAGAGAAGTCAAGATTTATTTGAGCGTATGGCCAAAGTATTCATTGTTGGCGATGACTCTTGAGCACCGTATCATATCCGTTATTGTCGCCTATTGCATATGTGGAAAAACGGGAAAAATGCCTAGCAACATGGATTATTTTTTTACTTATAAGATTGCTAGAAGGGAACCGCTTAACTTTGGCGCTATTCTTATTCAATGTCTAATTGAGTCTATTACTCAAGGAAATAAGAAGTTTGTTATGGGCAATTGAATTTGTAAACTTCTTATACAATCGGGACTACCTTCGTCGGAGTGTAATTCAGAGGTATTTCAAAATGACTTTGACATTGATAACATCTCCCAAATGGTCACTATGCGCAAAAATATGGACATCCGGCCAACTAAAATGGCTAGAGGAAGAGGCCAAAATTCCCCAGATCCAAACGATTTCTTTGATGATGCCGAGGCCGTGAGATTGGCGGAGGAAGGCGAACCGAGCAATCCGGAGGATAATACCGGTGCTCAACCACCTAGGAGGTACACCCAAGCCGAGTATGATGAACTACGAACATATCATGAAGCTAGGTATGAGGCTTTGGAGCAAAAGACCTCCAAAATGCAAAAATCAATCGGCAAGTTGAAGAAATTCATCAAAGATCTTATTCCCGGAACTTGCTTCTCTTCGGACGAAGAATGATGTCCCCACCCCTTTATTATCTTAGCATTTTCTTTTGTTCATGTTGTTTTATATTTCTATGAACTATCTTGTAAAACTCTATTGCACTAATGAGATTTGCTTGTTTTCTTGAAAGAGTTAAAATAGCAAGTTGAAAATGGCTATTGGATGATCATGATATTGATGGAGTATTTGATGGTAAAAATACTCTAGTTTGGCATTGTTTGATAATTGGTATGAAGTATTTGATGGTAAAAGTGTTTCTTTTACTTTTTGCTTAAATGCACTTGAGATGTCTTGATCATTTTGTTTAGATGGATAATTTGGGACATTTGTAATGTCTAATATATATTGTTTGATGCTTGACATGTACTACTTGATGGCTCTTTAATTTTTGCTTGATGGCATTTGTAATGCCTTGATCTCTTCTTTGGCTATAAATTATCTCAATTGGGTTGAACCCTTGAGAATTTACTTTGTTTAGGCCTATTATTTGTTGGATATATGTTGAAAATTGCTTTTGGTGATGATATGAAAAACTTGGCTTAATTTCTTTTACAAGGGCTATATACATTTTCTTCAAACTTTGACGCCCGCCAAGTGTTCGATAAAATGTTTCAATGAAAGACTCATCACCTACATGATTCTCTTATTTTTAAATGTCTTAAAATCTTATTGGGATCATGTTTTTTTTAACAAGACGAGCTTATGGATTTCTTATGATACATCTCTCCCATTTTTTTTGGATTCTAAGCTTAATTCTTTCAATGGTTGATAAATCGTATTGTTGGCGCACTATGATAAACTTGTATGATGTTTTTATCATCATAACATTCTTTTTTATGATTCCAAAGGGGGAGAAACAGAAAATTGGCTCATTAGCTCAAAGAAGCTAATAAAAGCTTGTTATAAAAGCTATAAGCTATGGCTCTTAAAAGCCATAAGTCGTGAATTATTTTTAGTCCAATTGTTGCTTGATGGACTTATATACTTGTCTAATGACGATTTACTTGTCTTGTTGACAGGGGGCTTATAAGCTCTTGAACAAAATGTAAAAGCTAAGCTTTTAGCTTATGGTTAATTGCTTTTACATTATTCTTGATGTGCTTGTTGATAGGGGAATGATGATTTACTTGTCTTGTTGACAGGGGGAGCTTATAAGCTCTTGAACAAAATGTAAAAGCTAAGCTTTTAGCTTATGGTTAATTGCTTTTACATTATTCTTGATATGCTTGTTGATAGGGGGAGCTTGTGCTTATTATTGAATATATTTACTCCCTTACTTGGTTGCTTATGTATTTTGGAAATTTTGATTGCTTCTAAACGGTTAGATGTTTTTACCGGAAAATCGTTTTTAAAAAAATTGTCCTCTTAATATTTCTAAAAATTATTTTGGTTTGTAATCATCAAAAAGGGGGAGATTGTTTGATACATGTTTTTATCTTAATTTTGATGATTCTATTTTTACACCAAAACAATGTTTTTAATTATTGTCCAAATACTCCTAAATGATTTAAAATGGTTTTAATATTTTTCGGAGTATTTCTTCAAGTTTTATTTTAGATAAAATTGGACAACACTTTTAATGATTTTATGTTTATAAGTTTTTACTTCAAAACAAGATTCCTAAATGTTGTCTAAATACTCCCGATTGGTTTAAAATATTTTTACTAAATTTTTGGAGTATTTCTTGAGTTTTATTTTCGACATAAATCGGACAATATTTCTGTCTCGAGGTCAACCGGTCGCCGTAGAGGGCAACCCGTACCTGAAGATGAATTTTGGAACAAAAAATGAGATGGAAGGGAAATTGGCTAGGTCGACCGGTCGACCCCCCGTCGACCGGTACCTGGGAGCAAAAATTGAAACAGAACAATTGCTCTTTGAAAATCCACGAGGAGGACCGGTTGGGGTGGACGTCGACCGGTTGAGGTGTACATCGACCGGTCGCCCTGTGTTATTTTGCCGTGTATTTTTCAAACGTCTATTTCTGTGCGACCGGTCGCCCTATCTTTTGACAGCAAATTCTGACCGTTTGACAGCAGGCAAACTTTCCTTAATAAGTGGGATTGATTTCTAACAAGTATATTCTTGATTTTAATTGTATTTTCTGAAGATTTTCAACCCCCTAGAGAAGCCTATGCTTGATCAATCATCTCCTATAAATAGATGAGGTTTTGAAGCAACCAAGATAATAATTGAGATACAATACATCAAGATACACTTCAAGCAAATATTTGTTCTTCATAGTTATTATTCTTGTTGTAATTTTGCCTAACTTATCAGTTTCACATTCTTGAGGTCTAGGCTATTCTTGATTACACTTTGCACTCATATTGTAATATTCATTATTGAGTTGTAATCTTGATTTTTGGTCATCATTCAACACAAGACATCCGTGTGAGTATTCTTGTGGTAAGAATACACTTGGGTGATCTAGGTGATAGGAGTTTCAAGAGTGTGGTGCTCTTGAGGTGTTGAAGAATTTGGTATTCTTCAAAATTGAAGATTGTGGTGATCTTCAAAGGTGCCGTTGAAGGAAGATTGTGGTAATCTTCAAAGGGAGATTGTGGTAATCTCCAAAGGTGGTGTTGAATAAGAGTGTGGTGCTCTTCAAGGTGTTGTAAGTTGAGTTTGTATTAATTTTGGTAATTAATAAAATTCTTTTTCTTTTTGAAATCCATCCCGGATATACTGGGGTGGTAGAGGATTAGGCCCTAGGTGGGTTGAACCTCTATAAATCGACGTGTGTTTTTTACATTCCGCACCTTCATTTTTGTCTTGGCTTGTTTTGTTCAAAAATAGGGTAAAATCGAAAAGATGGAGATAATCTATTCACCCCCCTCTAGATTATCGTAGCCGCTCGGACTTACACAAAGAAAGAATCATTTCTGTGTCTAGAAGATAGATGTCTTTAATTCACATCCCGAACTCTTTCTCTGTATTCCTACTCGTCCTTTGTGCTCAATATATTGTCCAACCCATAGTTTGTACGACCCTTGTCTTATTTATATTCCAAAATCCATCAGAGGCTTGTTAAAATAAGTTTCCAAATTCATCAAGTCAACGCGTGCCGTAGCGCTCCTGATCGCGCGTCGCAACGCACATATGTTGCGTTCCGTGCCAGATTTGAGACCCCGCGCTGTGGCGCGGGGTTTAGGGCACTGCAGGCGCCCGACTAATTCCGTCCTTCCATGCATTTTCTCCTTTTCAAATGTGATTTCTTCCCTCCAAATATTTTTTTTCTCGTTTTGCATCGCCCTCGGCTACCATTATTTGTATTGACTCCCTAACGACACCTAATGATAGAAATTGGACTAAAATGCTCTAAAAACACCCCCAAAAAACGCAATATCCTCGTCTACAGAGTACGCGATTCATTGACATAAAATCAACTTAACTATTTACAAAAATTAAAAAATAAAATTATTCCTATTAGGAAATTAAATCACATTGGAAATGTGTCTTTTCTAGTAACAATTGCACTCTACTTAAGTAAAACATCAACAAGACATCAATGACAACATATATAGCTTTTTGAATATGTTACATATTGAACATCATCAAGACAACAACCTTTGCTTATTCATAGTACCTCCCATGAATACATACAAAAACAAAGAAATAAGGATATAATTGTCCAACTTAAGCATAAACATCTCTAATAATCATTAGTTAACTGGATAATAACTTTATTGTCTAATTTAAGCATAGACATAAAATTAATAACCTGAAAAATCAACATTCCATTATTATTCTTGCTAAAAAAATCACAAGTACTACATGGTCTTTTGTTGCTTTTGAAAGAGAAAACAAATTCAACAAAAAGTGAAGAAAAGAATGAAGAACAAAAAATTCACATGGAAATTGCTTATAAAAACAAAAGATACTGATTCCATTCAATTTGGATTAGTGTTTCAGATCTCCTTAATCAATCTTGGAGGCAAATAAGTGCCTCAGTTGTGATCCCCTAAAACAATTTAAGATGATCCCCCCGTACAAAATGTTGATAGAAATCTGACTAAATTCAAGTCAATACATCAAACTCATGAGTGACCTTTTCACATAACTCCTCCATATACCTCTCCAATTTTCCTTCGGTAGCTAGCTTATGCAAATTCTCATTTTCTAAGAAAAAAATTGATTAATATCTTCGTCTACTCTCATTATGGTATTATCCTCGTATTTTGAGATTGACTTGAAGTTTCTCTCCACCAACCTTTTCCTTGCGTATTATCATCAGTGCTTTCAAACTCTTTGTTATCTTATCTACCAAAGCATCTTCATCTTTTTCACTATAATAAAGCTTGTATTTAGTAATTAGATATTATATCTAGGGTCTAACACCAAAACGATGAAGAGTATCACATTCATTTTGTTAATGGAAACCCAATACTTGTCAAGTTTTTTGTTTCCCCATTTCCACCAAGCTCGAATCATTACTTTTTTCAAAAGATTCCAATTCCTTTAAGGCACGAATGATCTCAGGGAAATACATAGTGGAAGTAGAGTACAAAAACCAGACAACTTGTAAGTGACATCATAAAATTATTTTCAAAATTTAGTAAAATGAGTAACATAAGACAAATCAAGTGGACAAATCATGTGCAAATTCAACAGACATTTTCTCATCAACATCTTCTAACTTGTCAAAAGCCTTTTAAAAGATCAAAGTAGTTTCCAACATCAAATATATCGAGTTCCATCTAGTTGGATAATCTAACAACAAACATACCTTAGATTCAAGTTTATTATAAGTACAATATTTCTTAAATATTTCCGACCTTTATAGGCTTCCCCACACTGTATTCTTTTAATAGCACCATGAGCAATTTCAAGACCATCTTTAACAATTAACTGTAAAATGTGAGCAAAACACCTCATATGAAAGGCCTCCCCACCAAAAATAAATGCATTTTTTTCTACAATATATTTTTTAATTGTTGAATAGATGTGTCATTGAATTATGCATTGTCAACATTGATGCACATAACCTTTTTATGCATATTCATCAAAGCAAAAATCAACAATATTTCTAATGTTTATCCCTTTATATTAGAGGTGGGCATCAGGTCGGGTATGTCGGGTTTGGGTAGATCGGGTCGGGTACCCGAACAATTCGGGTACCCGGCCTATCGGGTATCGGGTATTCCATTAAAATGGAAAACAAATTAAATGGAAACAAAAATTAAAATGCAAAATGAAAATGAAAATAAAGACCAAATCTTCTAAAAAAAAATAAAGACCAAATGGATAAGGAAAAGAGATGAAAACAAACTGATAATGAAATCAAAATTGATTAATTGAAGACAAAAAATAGAAAACCAAATGAACTGAAATGAAAATAATCCACCATACCCCAATCGCATCTACCACTCTCTTTCTTTCATCCGGTTTGGCTTTCTCCTCTTATGTTTCTCTTTTTCTTTCTTTTATTGTTTGATAACAATAATGTCTTCAACCTTTCTTTTCGGGGGAAAAAAAGAAATGAAATTGGTGTCATTGTGTCAATATGTCATTGTCATACTACATTCTACTGACGCCATTGTAGTGCTGGAAGAGAAGAAGAAGGTATGCAGTGGAACAAATTTTGAGACTTGAGGTCGGTCGTTCACTCTTTGACTCCCAACTTCCAAGGCACAACATTATTTAATTCTTTTGTTAATTAGTTAATCGGGTACCCGATAATAAATCAGGTAGTTTTTCAACACCCGACACCCGACCCGAATTTTCACAATCGGGTAGCGGGTTACCCCGATACCCGATCGGGTCGGGTCGAGACCCGAAAACCCAACCCCGAATGCCCTTCCCTACTTTTATCACTCTTAATGTGGCAGAAATTCAAAATTATTTTATGCATATTCCAATTTGAGTCAATAAAGTGAGCAGTCAAGCGTATATAAATTTTATTTTTTGCAATCTTGTCTAAGTATCAGTAGGAAAAAGACATTATTTGTCTTTAATAAGTTGATCTTTTAATATATTTTTTTTACAAACGGAGAGAAACAATCTCTTGTAATGGTATATCGAATTTGAAACATTAGAATAACGACTTCAACAAAGTCCTGAAACATTTCCCCCACAATAAACCTAAAAGGAAGTTCATCTTTTATAATCATCTTAACCAAAACATTTCGTAAATTTTCCTAATCAAATTGCCAACTGGTTAATTTTCCTTTCCCAGAATTAGATCCACTTTGAAAAGTCAATATTTTTTGAGTTTTATCTTTACTTTTATATGCATCAATCAATTGTTATTTAATGGGACAATCTTTGCAAGTTTTCCTCAAATATTTCCATAACCCCTAGGTGCCTTGATCAATCCCACACCCATAAGTTATACACAATATACACTTTTACTTTTCCCATTTATATTCTATATGGTACCTTCGATATTAGAATCATTCCAGGTACTAATTATATGACAAATTCCACCTTTTTCTTTCTGGCGGAACGCCATGAAAATCCTCAGAAAATACATCAGGATATTCACAAACAATATATTTGGTCGAAGGGGGGGCATTCTTTTAAAACTTTAGTTATTGATGCTAGATAGGCTTCACAACCTTTGTTCAGGAGTTTACGGACCTTCATAGCTGAGATGATAGCAAATGTGAATGTGTTTGATAATATTGATTATTTGATACTCCCATAATATATTCCGTGTTGTATTATTGATTTAATCGTGAGTTTAATTGTGTCTTTAATGCTTTTGCTATATCGAATATGAAAGTTGTTATCACGCTTTAACATATTATGTTTCTTATATTTAACAAGTTTCGGGGACGAATTTTTTTTAAGGTGGGGAGAATATAACGACCCGGATTTTTATGCCTTAATAAGAATTTTATTCATCATGTTATTGTTTATTTTATAGAATAATATTGGTGAATTAGGATTTTATTAATGATTTTACTAGATCGTTAATTTGTTATATTACGGATAATAAAAGAGTCTTTATAATTAGACTGGGGGTTTATTTAATTTGAGCCTTATAATGAATAAATTGACCTTTAATTAGTTAAGAGTATTAAATCAGACTCATATTGTTAGTAAGTTAATAATAAGTTCATGTACCAAAAATCTAGTCTTATTGAGAGTAGGCTAAAACACATATATAAAATACGCAAAACACACACAGAAAACACAAAAGACACGACAGAAGAGGACAAAGATGTCATAGCTCAGTGACCCAAAAACCCACGTCTTTCATGATTTTCATGTCCGTTAGTTTTATTATTTATAATATTTGACTTATTAGTATATTTAACGTTGAATGTCGTTTTATTTTCAGTATGAATATTTTGTACTAGTAGTTATTAGTATTTAATTCCGTTGCAAAGTTTTCAAACGAAGTGAGATTTTATTATTCCGTATTTTTAAGAAGTCTATCAAAGTATTTCTATTTTAATTGTCTGTTTTCCGCATTAATATTCAAATAAGCTACAAAGAGCGCTACACCTGCAACCGTAAAAAGTTTTCTTGTTGAAAGAGTGCAAGTAGCAAGGATCAATAGAACGCTTGCAGATCTCTGGTGCAATTCAGGCACCTGCAGGTAGGGGTGGTAATGGGCCAAACCAAGCCGGACTTTGAGTTGGAAGACCTGGGCCTGCTTTGTTAAGTTTTGGCCCAAGCCTGACCTATTATATGTAATAGGCTTTTTTCATAGGCTCTGCTTGGCCTTTTTAAGTAAAAAGACCAAGCCTGAGCCTATTTAAAGTCTATTTAAGTCTGTCAAAGTCAATTTCAAAAAAAAATTATAAACTACAAAAAACAAAAAGTATCTCACGATAGTCAATACAAGATTCATAATGAAAACAACAAAATGCACATGACAATATAATCCATTACGATCTACCTCCAAAGACATAAATATGATAATAAGATATCCAATAACTTCATAACAATAACAAATCCAAATACAAATAAGTCTCATTAGTGTTCTAATATTATATTTATATATAAGATATCAACCCTATATACTAAAAGAAAAAACAAGCTGCCACATGTCTTCACCTGATCAATTTGGTACACGTGTCAACACCTTATTCTTCTAAATCCATGTGTCACCTTCATATTTAGCCACGTAGCACACCATGTCACCAACTTATTCTTACAATTATAAACTAATTTAATATATCAATTTACTATCAATTTATCATCAACTTAATAATTAAATTTCCTATTTCCGTATATAACTATTAAAATCCAATCAAACATTTAATCAACAAATTAAATAATGCCAAAAATCAAGGATATAAAATTAGGAAGTTATTTTTGAGTTTGCAAATTAATTCTGATTTAAATATTATTATGATACCAAGGATATAATTTTAATTATTATCTCTAATACTTATTATACTTTTAATTGTGATTTAAATTCATTTACGGGGGTATAACAATTATATTAAATATATTTTTTAAGCATGCCAAGGATTCATTATTTTTACCATAACTAATTTATTAGTTTTTGTGCAAAATCAAACTACGGCCAAGTATTTGAAATTAGCATAAACAAACAATTTTATAGAGATTTTTTCCTTTTTCAGAAAACATTCAAAGATTGAAATTGCACTCTTTCAACCATTTAAAACTATTACGGCTTGAAAGTTCGTTGTTGTGACGACGAGGATGTTACACTTTCAAATAGAACAAATAATGTAGTTTAAAAAGAAGTTTTTTAGAATTTGAAGTGAACGATTGTATGAAACTCTTCTAAATTTTGAATTTCTTTTTAGTATTTTTAATTATTATTTTTTATCTCTTATAACTATCAGAGTTTGCGACACAAATTTTATGTTTTGACAAATCCATGTAACACACAGTGTTGTTCTAGTATGTAATATTTTTATACAATCTATATCTTCAATATGTATATAAAATATAATACATACATGTATTTTATATAATACTATTTATCCTATATATTATATACATACTATATATAATATTGTATATATTTTATGCGTAGACCTTAAATAGGCCAACCTGTTGAGCTTAAAGGCTTTTTTAAAGGTCTAGGCTTGGCTCAACTATATAAATAGGCTTTGTAAAAAGCCTGAGCCCGACCCAATTGTTAAATAGGTCAAGCCAAGCCAAGCCCTTAGTAGGCCGAGACCGCCTGGCCTATTTCCACCCCTACCTGCAGGTAGTTAATACAAAGGTTATGTCAATATCAAAAGTTGCAGAACAAGACAAGCCAACGAAGAAGAAGTGAAGTTTGAATTTGGCTATCTCTTCAACAGATAAATTGCAAAATCTCACTAAGGCTGAGGAATTTTCAGAGAGAAGTACGTGACATATAAGAGAAATCTGAGCATTCAAGCAAGCATCTGCAATACTATCTTAAAGCAAAAATTCTCATATCCTCAGGCCTGAAACTCGAAGTGACTTTATCCAACACAACTCAGTACCTTTATCCAACACAACTCAGTGAAGGAAGGAATCGATACTTCAAAGTTGTAGAGGAAAACGGTTTTAAAAGAACAAAGGGTCCGCACATCCACGAAGTGAAGGAAGTGTAGTGAGGTTCAAGTTAGAACCTGGTTCAAATCCGACGGAGGGCTATGTTATCAAGTCCGATCGATTTGAAGAGCTGAAGTAGTGAGGCATCTGCCTTATGAAGAGCTCCAGCTGTGTGATTTAGCTTACTTGAATTGTATTTGTACTCTTGTAACAAAGTCAAGTTGCATTAGTATATTCCTCCTGGAGTAAGAGAAGAGTGGAGTAGAGGAATTACCCCATCCTTGAACCAGTATAAATTATTTATGTCATTTAGTTTCAACACATTTATTTTCTGCATATTTATTTACTTGTGCTTATATTTGCTATCCAACTGATAATAACTAATATATATATATATATATATAATCCTAAAAAAGATATATGCATATTTATAAATTTTTCTATACAAAAGTTGTTATTATCAATTTATAAATGCTAGATATAATATAAGAATATATAAGAATTATATTATAATATATATTATATATGCAAAATAATTTTAAAATATATTTTAAAAATAAAAATTGTAGGCGGGGCGAGTACCCGCATGGTGGAGTAGATACCAAGACCCTCCTCGCCACGGGTCCCGGGGCGAGGCGACTCAAACAGACAGGGCGAGCGGGTCGAAATTTTCATCCCTACCAAAGGTTAATTATATAAGTACAATAAATTTAACTTAAAAGTTCTTAGAGCAAATACTTTGTCAATTAAGTCATTTGTGTAACCAAGGGTATTTTAAGTATTATGAAATATGAAATAACCCCTAGGGACCATTATTGCAACAACTAGAAATTTATAGGACTAAATTGCTTGAGAACGAAATTTATAGGACCACTTTTGCAAAAAAATCAAATTTATAGGACTAATTTTATAAATTCAATACTCACAGGACCAAAATTGCAAGTTGATAATAATTATAGGACTAATTTTGCAATTTTCCCTTCGATTCGCCAAAAACGCGCTCAGACTTGGACGAAATCGATGTCATTATTTAGAAATTGATCCTCCATTTTCTTTATTATTCTTTTAAATCCAAGAAAAGAAAATGACACAGCTTCAGCTTCAGCAGCAGCAGGTTCTTCCACTGCTTAAATTTCATGGCGCTCGTCCCTTCAAGCTCATGCCCATGCCCATGGCCATGGCCATGGCGGCGTTGCCCTCTCCTCCATCCAAATTCAATCGTCTCTCTTTTAAATTATCCGCAAAACCCAACTCTCGACTGCTGCTCTGCAGAATGAACGGAAATTCAGGTCAATTCTCGCTTCCTCTTTGGGTATTTTACGCCTAAGCATGAGAGAAAAAGTGTTTATTATTTTGATTAGGGATTTTTACACATCTCTTTCTTGTTTTGGTTTGGGAATTTCCACAAACAGTTGATGTGCGTTTGTCAGTTTCTTTGAAAATATCGTTTGTTAGTTTTTTTTCTTCTTATTTTTATGTGTCCTTCTTTGAAGAGTGAGATTCGGATTAGGAATGAGTTTAAAACTTCAGCAGCTCAGGAATTTCTCAAGTACTTGATTTTTAACTGGTTAACCTTGTTTCTAGTACATCACTTGCCTGAATTTTGCGTGGTATATTGCAACTCATTAGAATTGTTGGTATTTCTATGGTATGCTATGGCTTATTATTATGTTTTAATATTTTATTGTAAGGTTTGCTAGTTCTTTATAAAAATAAGCTTATTATCAAATACAATGTAGGAGTTTTGATTTCCATTAAATTTTTGAATCAATTTGATGATGTTTCACTTAGACATGATATCACAGCTGGAACTTGGGAAGGCCGAAGGGCAAAGGAAGCCAGAGAAGCGTGTCAACGGCATATTCTGGATTCTGCTTATTAATCTTGGGATATATTTGGCAGATCATGTTTTCCAGGTTTCAAACAAATTCCTTCTTACAACTAATTCTTGCTTTTCTTTTACCAAACAAGAAAAAAGCATCTTCTTAGTTGTTATTGTACCAACCAACTCCACAAATGTATGATGCTGTAGATAAATATTCTGTTCCAATATTCTGTTCCTTTCTCTTTTTGTGTGTCCTCAGTGGAAAGTGGAAAGTTTCTTCTATTTCAAACAAAATTATAGCAATTTTGGTGTGTTGACTTAAAAAACAAAATGAACAGTGCATTTTAATTTGTGTTGGAAAGCTAATAAGGAATTATCTCTCTTTTCCAGGTTCCGTTGATTAAGGAACTGTATCTATACCATAACCAGCCTGCTTGGTATCAGTTTATAACTGCAACATTCTGTCATTTTAATTGGTAAGTCTGCTACTTCTCTATGGTGCATACACGTGGAATTTGGACTTTTACTGAGCATGTACCAACCTATGCAGGAACCATCTATCCAGCAATCTATTTTTCTTGTATATTTTCGGTGAGAGTTCGTGCACTAGTTTCTCCAAAAAGTTTTCACATATGGATATTGTTAACGGCTGGCTTGTACAAAAATTGTTTGTAATCCAGGAAAACTTGTTGAAGAAGAAGAAGGAAACTTTGCTCTATGGCTTTCCTATATCTTGACAGGTGCTGGAGCAAACCTCGTTTCTTGGTTAGTTCTCCCAAGAAATGCCGTTTCTATTGGAGCATCTGGTGCTGTATTTGGACTTTTTGCAGTTAGTGTCCTTGTGAAGGTATGATGACTACAGGTCAATTGAAGTTGATTAAGCAATTGATTTGTTTAAAGTGTAAATTACAAAAAATTACCCTTGAGGTTTAGCCTTAGTACAAAAATCCAATTATCTCTCAAAATTACAAATACCTCACAAGGTATTACAAACACCCCCTTTGAGGTTTCTATGTACTTAACAAATACCACCCTCTCGAGGTGTAACTTGTAAAATAGAAACAAATATCAAGGTGGTCTTTATAATTTTGAAAGGTATTTAGACTGAACCTCAAGGGTATATTTTTTAAATTAACCTTTGTTTAAATAATATCATGTATTGTTGAGCTGGGAAAGTGTTGTATAAACAGTAACTTGTCAACTTTCTTGTGCTCAGATGTCTTGGGACTGGAGAAAGATCCTTGAAGTTCTTATATTGGGACAGTTTGTTGTTGAAAAGGTAATATTACTGCCACTAAATTAAGGATGTGCCTTTTACAAACTTTTGAAACCTGTAAAATCTCAAGATAGTATATTTCTCAGCTTAACTAGGATGAAATTACTTTACTCGAGTCTGGTGAGATCATCTTCTCATTAAAAAGATTATAGACATCTGTCCTTTGAAAATGAATATGAGGGCACAAATATCACTCCCTTTGCCATAATTATATTGGCATTTACTTGGCAACAATAGTACTTTATCCAGGCTGTCATTTGATAGACTATTCGCAATATGAAAACTAATCTGTTGAACTATATTTTCTGCACACTGGTCTTCTAGAAGCTACACCAACTGTACATGCACTTGGTGGATGAATGTAACAATTGTCCCATTACTTATATGATTAAACACTTGTCATTCATCCATATAAATAGTGGGACACTTGTTATTCATCCATCCACCGAGTGTAGTACGCCGGGTGTAGCATGTATGTGCACACTTATATATAAGTACAGATTTAGATGGTATGAATGTGTAGGGAGTGCTTGGTTGTTAATTGTTTCCGCATAATTTTTGCTGATTTTTTATTTTATTTTTGCCCCATTGTGCAATTGCTTGAAGAAAAATACAAAATTCACTAAAAATACAAAAGTTCACTCATTCTCACTTTTCCAATATCAGTTGCATCGAATTATAAATTACCGAAAAAACATTACTTCGACTATCATCACTACACAATCATATCACAATCATACTATTATTCACTTTCACTTATTTTCAAATCACAGTCACTTATAATCTTTCTTCAAATCACCACTCACATATAACCTGAATTATTTTGAGCTTCATATCTCCTTGGTTTGGTCATATAACATATACTTCAGTGTTCAACAAGATAGCTAGAATTGTGTATTGAACTCTCAATGTTTCAAGAAGTCGAAAAGTTATTTTAAGAACATGTTTTGGTTAATAGTTTCTGGTACTCAGTACTCACCAGTCACCTAGCTTACATATCACCTAGCTTACATATCAGGTGATGGAAGCAGCCCAAGCTTCAGCAAGCTTAGGTGGAAGTTTTCGCGGAGGTTTAGCCTTACAGAATGTAAATCATATAGCACATCTCTCAGGTGCCCTTATCGGTGTTGTTTTAATATGGCTACTCAGTAGCGTTCCTTCACCAACGGATGAGAAATAGTGTTTGATTTGAATACGATCTGTTTTCGTTTTTTTACAGACAACATTAATCTTTTGAAATTTGTATATGACACTCTATTTTTACTACTGTTGTATATTTTAACCCTAGAATCTTCACAAGATGCGGACGTGGTTTCTAGTTCCATTTTCTGAATTCACTTCATATTCCACATCACCGAATGAATAACCAGTGTTGTTAGAGGCGAGAGGCGCACTGAGGCGCAAAGGGCCCCCTAGCGCCCGAGGCGAGAGGCGCGCGCCGAGGCGCCTCTTGAACATGAGGCGCATAAATTAAAAAAAAAAAAAATAATATAAGCTACTACTTTGACAAATAAGAAGCAAGATAAAATCACATAAAAGAAGCTGAACTTTTTTATAAAAAAATACACATTTAATTATAACTAGGAAGAATTACTACATGAATATTTTGTATAATATTTATTTACTAAAACTAAAACTTCAATGGAAAATAAGCAAAACAAAAGGGAAAAAAAAAAAGGTTAGGCGGCGGTAGAGCCGATCCGGAGTGTCGGTGGGGGGGTGGGCAACAAGACGGGGCGGGTATGGAGGCAATGAGTTGCTAAGGCTTCTATTTGTTTTCTCCAAAAGTGTAAAATAAAACCCTAATTTGAGTATTCTCGAGGTTTTGAAAAGTCAAAAAAAGCAAAAAGTGTTAAATATAAGTGGAAAGTGTGTTTAATTTTTTATTAAAGTAACAACTTTAAGTCTTTAACCAAAAAAACAAACAAAAAAACAGTTTATATGTGAGGCGCGCCCCGCGCCTCTAGAGGCGCCCAGGCGCACAAAGGCGCGCGCCTCCGGAACACGCGTCGCCTCGGAGTTCCGAGAGGCGTTTTTTATCGCCTCGCGCCTCTCAAGCGCCTCGGGCGCGGAGGAGGCGCGCTCTAACAACACTGTGAATAACACATGTCAATGAGAAATATGGTTGTTGATTGTTTTAGTGTATTTTGCACGTGTCATAGGAAGTGATACAGAAAATTGAAACATGAAATCTCTATCACACAAGATGAATGTAACTTGTCCGAAAATATAAACATATAGTGCACAGAAAAAACACGTATATTGGCAATGGTCCAATGAACTGAATTTATCGATTTTTTTTGGATTGATCCAACCCCGAAGGTTGGACTCGCTTATGATTTTAAAAGATTAAAATGTATGTTGTAAATGTTATTATCAATGAAGCTTTTGATAAGTATATATTTAAGAAACAATTGTTAGATAAAATCCCCATGAACCCACGTTTTGAGTTGGGGGTTTTAATTAGACACATGTCCTATTTTGGTGGTCCACATATTGGTGGTTATTTGATGGTTTTCTAAAAACTACTTTGATGTGGTAACTGCAGTAGAAGGTGGTTTTAAAACCACCCACTATCTCGATGGGAGGTTGTAATAAAGTTATTATAAATATAAACTAAAGGGTCCTTAATCTATTATAAATATAAACTAAAGGGTCCCTAATCTAGCCTACGAGAGATTTTTTTTGCCTGTGTTTTTCCATCAAGTGCTCTCAAAAGGAATAGATTAGAAGATCTTTGGTTTTTCACTTGGACAACAATGGCTGGAGGTAATTTAATTTTTATTCCAGATTTATCTTACATGTGGTATGAGAGCCACTTTCATCCTTGTTGTTTAGAATATAGATTGAAATTTTATTTTGAACGACATGTGCTTGAAATTGGAGAAAATCTTTATTTTCATACATACAACAGACACATGAATACTTGTACACCGTGAGCCTCACTTGAAAGCTATGCAAGTATAATTATAGGGGAGGATCCAATGAGACCACATTTTATGGTGAGACAGTGTGGACAAATCTCAACCCTACCCCATTTACATCAAAGGCTAGGAATAATTTGGGATAATAATACATTAACCATTTAATTAAATCCCAGAAAGGGTAAAATTGTCAAAATAAATATGTGGGGACCGTTCAAATATGGAATCAGTTATTGGGATAGAGAGAATCACGTGGGGAGAGAGAAAATCGCGAGACAATCACGTTGGAGGGAGAAAATCACGCATGTGTTCTGCCATGCAGTATGATGTACATTTATCATATATTTACTTTATACTTAACACTCATCACTACAAAAATGGCATTTGACCACGGGAATTTACAACAGTTATAATCGAACCGATGTAAATAATAACGCGGTGGTATAATTGTAAATATTTAGAAGTTAATTACATCGGTTTCCCAACAAACCGCTGTAAAATTCGACATTCTACATCTGTTATCATTGAAACCGCTGTAAATAAAAATTCGGTGGCTTATTTGTAAATTCTTAGAAATACTTTACATCGGCTGCTTTGGTAACAGATGTAAAATCTCCAATAATATTTTTTGGAGAACAAAATGTCTTCCCAGCCCGCATCTCTCTTAATCTTCTCCCCCAAATCGTATCTAAGTGAAGAACCCCAAATGAGAGGAAGAGAGCCCCGCCACTGCCGCTGACCTAAGAAGAAGAAGAAGAATCGTACAAGAGGAAGAAAGTCGCTCTCAGAGAAGCGTACAAGGTGAAGAAGTATACTCTGCCGTAAGAAGTGCATCTCCCGTCGCTTATTTGACAAGTTCAAACATCGAAAAGCTAGAAGGTAACCTTGAATTTGAAGCTTTATTTCTTGAATCTTAATTTTAGGGCTTTGTTGGCTTGATTCTTGAAACATTTAATGAATTTGGGGAAAATTGTATTTTCTGTGAAATACAATGGTGTATCTTTCACATTTGAATCAACGGTGTATTTTTCTGTAAAATCCCAGATATGGTTGCCTTAAAGGTATTTGTTCAAATGCTTGTGTGAAGTAAGGGTTGAACTAGAAGATCAATTTAAACGGCAGGGATGAGTTATTCTTCATTTTCAGGTTCACCTCGAACAATAATGGCATAGATAGCATATATAATCCCAGGAACATCGCCTAATAGGGTCAGCACCACACATGAAAAACTCGCACTGTAATAAGAAAGAATATCCTGATGCCATTTTTTTTTTCAAATTGAACCACCAGTGGAGAAGAATGAAAAATAATTAAGCTGATCAATCTATAAGTTCTTTAATTCTGTCAAGTTTTGTGAAACCTACCTTGAGTTATTCATCGTAACCTCAATGGAAACTGACCTGGTACCTCCATTTCTCAATCTGCATTTTTTTAATTTCGTTATAATTTTAATTCCAATGTGCTTTGGTTGTTGGTTAAGTGATTATTTGTCTTATGTTTATGAGGCTGGTAACATTGAATGTAATAGTAAAGTTGTACATGGAAGAGTGCAAGAGATGTTTTGTGGTCATATAGCTCGTTTTTTGAATTGGAAATTCATTGAAGATGAAGGGATTTTGTCCACTTTTGTTTTACTTTATGACTTTTCTCACTGAAAATATCTGTTCAATATAGTTGTCACCTTGTTTTGATGCATTCCTGTGTGTTTTTAGTACTATTCAGCTGATCTATATGAGATTATGTCTAATGCATTCACGAGATGTTATTCTCTTTCTTTTTAGGTTTGTATTCGTATGTGCATGTAAGTAAGAATTGTTGGATTTGCCTAATTGATAAATAGTATTTTGTAGAGCTAGAGATTTTCTTGAAATGGGCACTTTGACTGCTGCCCATCAAAGCTAAAACAAGCTTATCTTACAGAAAATAAACCCTCTGTTTTTCTGAACAGAGCAAGAAGGAGAACAAAAAAGGATCACTCCATAGTCCCTGTAAGTTCCTTTTTCTGTTTATTGTTTTAATGCATGACCTTAAATAGAGCTAGGTTCTCATGTAAGAAGAAACCCCCTTTTGATAATCGTTTAGCTTTTTTGAACAGTATAGTATCATTGAATTAATGCCTCATTTCCGTTCTTATGTTATTAATCTTGTTTTCGTGTGGTCATTTAATCAGAATCTCAATTTCCAAATTCATGGGCAATTGAATTATTTCATTTATTGAATTCGTTGTGATATATCATTAGTTATGAACATGACATTATAGCAGTTACTTGAGTTGTCTGATTAATGATTCTTTGTTTGTATGTGTGTCTTTTAGTAAATCTTCTTTCAGGATTTCATTAGCTAGTTTCTCATGGATAAATAGATGTATTATATCTTAGGTGATATTGAGCTTTACTGGCTAAGATTGATGTGTATAATATTATTAAATTTGCAAAATATTGAGCATTTGATATCAGCTTCATCCTGATGTAGGTATTTGTTAAATTGTTTGTTTATTTTGTTTATCACTTTATTGTTCTTGTTGGAGAAAGTCAATGGTGTTAAAAATTAGTCAACCAAACCTCTTGGACCCCATTTTCATTTGACCTTGGAAGAGGCTGATGGATAATTAGTCAAATGAAAATATTATTAATTGCTTCCAAGAACATGCACACTTATAGTGATATCGCCTCTAAGCTCACTCTTGGTATCTCTCAAACCATAAACAATTCTCAGGTAGAAGATCGTTCTCCATTTTCTTTTTCTTTTTTGAAGAAAATAAATAAAAGTGTTACAGGTAATATCATGTAGTGATCGCTTGTGTAACTACGCATAATAGCGATACTATTAGTGATGGTGAATGCTATTTTCAGCTGGTTTGTTGAACTTAATACCAACCGACGTCGAATCTATTTTCTACATCGGTTACCTAACCGATGTAGAAAAGTTTCACTTCTAACATCGCCTCATTCAACATCGGTTATAAAATGGATGTTGAAAGTCCCCCAGAACCGATGTTAAAGCCTTCTTACCTTTTAACATTGCCTCATTCAACATCGGTTAGAAAAGTTTCACTTTTAACATCGCCTCATTCACATAATTTTACCGCATATTAAAGCCTTCTTCACTTTTAACATCGCCTCATTCACATAATTTTACCGATATTAAAGCCTTCTTCACTTTTAACATCGCCTCATTCACATAATTTTACCGCATATTAAAATGGTCAAAACAAAAACATATGGGGACCGTAAAGTAAGGATTCAGCTATAGAGACAGAGAGAATCACGCTCATTAACTTGTGGGGACCGTGAATTAAGTAAATCAATTATATATAGAGAGAAAATCACGCTCATTATTGTATTGTATATTTAACACTAGTATACTGTATATTTAACATAATTGTACGGTATATTACAATTGTCAATCAAAAACATGCGGGGACCGTGAATTAAGGAATCAATTAACAAGATTATTCTGGGCAGACCATTCTGATTGGATATTTAGACTCGGATTTTGCCTGATGTACAGACACAAGAAACTCTACTTTGGGGTATGTCTTCCTTCTTGCTGGAGTAGCTATCTCTTGGAGAAGCACTAAGCATATGATAGTTGCTTTGTCTACTATGAGGCAGAATTCATTGGTTGCTATGAAGCTACATCACAAGCGTTATGGTTAAGGAACTTTATTACATACCTAAAAAATGTCGATTCTATAGCAAGGCCCATAAGATTTATTGTGATAACTCGGCTGCAATATTCTTTTCGAAGAATAACAAGAGTGGAAGTCGTAGCAAGCATATCGACATTAAGTATTTGGTTGTCAGAGATGACATTAAGAAGCAAGAAGTGGTCATTGATTATGTAAAGACTGAGCTCACGATAGCAGATCCCATGACTAAAGGATTGTCGGCTAAATTGTATAAGGATTATGTGGATAGAATGGGGCTCTTGGTCTAGACTAGTTTTCGTATTACTTTTATTCTCTGAATATGTACGTACATTTTAGATAGTTCTGTTAAAGCAATGTTTCTGTGCACATAAAGATCATTAATTAAATCCATTAAGATTAATTAAAGAGGACCCGAATGACTTATAGGAAGTTTATTCATAAAGCGATGATTACTCACTTAGAAATTTCATGCATGTAATACATGGAATGAAATGCCTGATTTTTCATGGACATAATCACCATGATTCATGCATTGAGATTTTCTTTTGAGTTAATAAAGATTATACTACTAATTCAGAAAGTTATCAATTTATGGCCATATTAAGTGTCAATGTGTCACCATTAAGATTAATATTTTTATATGTTGACCAAGTGGGAGAATGTTAGATAAAATCTCCATGAACCCACGTTTTGAGTTAGGGGTTTTAATTAGACACATGTCCTATTTTGGAGGTCCACATATTGGTTGTTATTTGGTGGTTTCCTAAAAACTACCCATTTGTTATGGTAACTCCAGTAGAAAGTGGTTTTAAAATCATCCACTACCTTGATGGGAGGTTGTGATAAAATTATTATAAATATAAACTAAAGGGTCCCTAATCTAGCATGCGAGAGATGTTTTTTGCCGGCGTTTTTCCATCAAGTGCTCTCAAAAGGAATAGAATAGAAGATATTTGGTTTTTCATTTGGACAACAATGGCTGGAGGTAATTTAATTTTTATTCCAGATTTATCTTACAATAATATCACATAAATACATATATGAAAGTGAAAAAAATAAAACGAAAACTTAAATGAGGCAAGTTTGGAAAGTGAGTTTTGATAACCAAAACCTCAAATTCAAAAAAAAAAAATGATGGTCAACTTTTGGCTTTAAAATAGTATTATTTTTTAATGTCAATTTCTACTTTTGATTATGCATAATTTCATGGGAAGAACCAGGATTCGACACAACCTATGCCCGATTTTTTTGCCGCATAGGCAAACGCCTAGGCCCAATTGTTTGCCGACTAGGCCGATTTTGGCCAAAACAATTTTTTGCACCGATTTTTGGCAAAACCAATTCTGCCTAGGGGTGCTTAAGCGGCCGAGTAGCCTAATTTTTACAAGACTCGTATCAAATAAAATGTCAATATTCATCATGAAATATTCCAAAATACATAATAACAACACAAAATTGACATAGTTTTTCTTTTTTTACAAGGGGGTGGAGGGGGGATGTAAATAATCCCAAATTTTATATATAAAAAATAAAATATTGGGGGGGAATGTAAATAGTCCCAACCTGCCCTCCTCCCCACCCAAGTAGGTTCGCCCCTACATAATTTAATCAGAATGCTTTAGATTTTCGATTCTCCTTGTAGTTTGAATATTAAACATAAATAAAGTAATTCTTCAACCTATTTACCAACATTCTCTTTCACTTATTCAACTTTTGGTTTTCATTTGCAAGCAATTTACGATTTTCAACTATTTTTCGTTGCTATTATAAACCATTTTTTCTAAAAGCATAAAATTTCTGCAAACTCCTTAAAAAAAAAAAAAAAAAAGATTTCCGCAAACTCTTCCTATGTATATGCGAGTAAACCATTAAATCATATGGGCTAAAACATTAAATCAATAGAAGGAAAAAAGGAATGTTACAAAATTAAATCATATTAGTGAAATTAATTTGAACTTATCGAGAACTTACATTAATGTTATAATAATATAAATGAATTGAGACAAGTTTTTACAAAATTAGGCCCATTGGCCGGGCTTAGTATGGGCCAAATTTGAGCTTACGCAAACAAGATCCATTTCAGTTCGAACCATTGACGAAGAAGCTTAAGTTGTGATTGGTTGTGAAATATTTTCTTAAATTTTCATTTTAGAGTGAAAAAATTTTAGGATGTGTGATTGTTTGTGAAAAATATAAAAAAATCTCATTTTTTTCTAAAATTAACTCATTTTTCTCTTTTTCTTTCACATTTCTCAGTATTCAATTATACTATTTAATTTTCTTTCATCTTCCTATTTATATAAAGAATTCCGATAATTTCTTTAATTTATATTGTATTATTATTATTTTTTAATCTTGTTAACAAAAGGTATAAAATGAGATTCATATTGCCTATTTTTGGATCAATTTTTTTATTTTTGTTCAATTTTCTTACATTTTATTTTACACTATTATTTTCACAAAATATTTCACAAACAATCAACATCTCTAAAAGATTTTCTACCACATCAATATAATCATCACTTTTTTATTTACACATCTAACTTTCACTTTTATAAAAAAAAATTCACCACTATCATCATTATCGCCAAAGACTTTGAGACTTTAAGAAGATGCTTACTGGAATAAGAGTTAAACCAAAAATATGTGAAAGTAAAACTCATTCCTAAAATGAAAATAGAAACCACAAACTTGAAACTACAATGCAGAATGATAAGCACATATATAATAAATATTTACTTAATATCTTTTGATTTTTGTCAAACAAATTAAATAAATGTAAAGAATGATAAAATGTGATTTGATGTTCAATATTTGTGCCTGAGAAAAGTTGGAATCTCAAAATGCAACGAATTCATCTTTATGATTATTTGAATAAAGTTTCAATTATTTGTCACTTTTTAAGTCATGAAATGTTTAAACTATTTAGACTATAGTGTTGTATTTATTAAAGAGATATAAATTATATAACATTTTAAGTCATCACAATTGATCATATTTTAAGTCACTATAAAAATATATTTTTAGGAAATATTTCGTAAATTTTGTTATCCCTTAATTCACCAACCCTCTATTTTGTAAAACAAAAATGAAAAAATGAAAATTCAAAAAAAAAAAAAAAAAAAAAAGAAAAAGAAAAAACTGGCCCGCAGGCTAGCACGGTTGGCCCGGCGGACTGGCCCATTTAGCTCGCGGTTTAACCAGTATAAACGGGCCAGAAAAACTGGCCCCAACCCTGCTAATTTTTTGGGCTAAACGAGCTGGCCCGTGGGTCCGAGCCTGTTTAACATATCTACACATGATGAGTATGCAGCTCGATACAATTTTTGGGTCGGCACGGACCATATGCTCAAATTTTGCACCTCTCACCTCTGATTTCGGGTAGAGATCAACTATTATTAGATTTGAGGTTGAACATAATTGTTCTCTTTACTAGAGAGATTTGGTTGTGCGTCTGCATATCCTACTATAATATTGGTCAATGCGTGCACATCTCGCGGTTTATCTTGGCGGCAACGATGAGGGGCCAGAGCTGTTGTCCCCATGCATAATCAAACGTAAGCCTAGGAGTGTCAATCATGTTGTGTTTCGTGTTTGTGGGTCGTTAACACAAGTATTATAGGTCTAACACGAAGACGAACACGACCCATTTAATTATTCGTGTCCAGATACACGACATGAACACGACTCATTTATGACACGAGTAACCCGATACGACACGAAATACCTATATATTAAAGTTGACACAAAGAAAAATAAAAAGAATTGGAGAAAAATCAAAAATAAAAAAAATATCAAATATTAAAAAATATTAAAAAAATACATTTAATAATTTTTCCATCATCATATAACAACCTAAAACATCATAAAATATTAAAACAATATGTCATTGTAAAATTAAATGGGTTACATAGGTCAATCGTGTCGACACGCAGATCGACTTGACATGACCTATTTATTTCTGTGTTAACCGTGTCCGGCCTAATTTTGACCCAAACATGTTAAGTGCTGTACCTATACCTGTTGAATTCGTGTTAGGTAAGACGATCGGTCACAAATTGATGCCCCCACACGTAAGCCTCTCTTTTCGAGGTTGTGCTTGGTTGTGAAAAAAATTCCAAAATTTTCATTTTGGAGTGAGGATGTGTGCTTGTTTGAGGAAAAAAAAATGAAAAACTTTCAAAAAAATCCTATTTCTCTCCAAAATTAACTCATTTTTCTCTTTCTCTTTCACATTTCTCAATACCCAATTATACACTATTTATTTCTTTCTCATCTCCCTATTTATATAAATAATTCTGATAATTTCTTTAATTTATCATTACTTTTATTATTTTTCTCTTAATTTTGTTAACAAAAAGGTAGAAAATGAAATTCATATTGCCTATTTTGGACCAATCATTTTTTATTTTTGTTCAATTTTCTTATATTATATTTTACACTATTATTTCCACAAATTTTTCCACAAACAATCAACATCTATAAAAGATTCTCTATCACATCAACATAATCATCTTTTTTTCTCTACACATGATGGCTCAGAAGCTACTCCTAAAAACAAAGCAGGCAAGTGCACCTATCGTTTATAGCAAAGCTAAGCAAGTATCGAGTGTCATTCCCACGAGGACTATGATTACTAGTAATTACATCTTTTTATTATCTAGCCTACAAATTTGCCAAATAGTTTGTTGCATAATAAAAATAAAATGAAAGCAAATAAAAATGGAAGAGGCAACTAAGAACACGAAGGATATCAGATACACTCGGACTGGAAGATGATGGATATAAATGTGCTTGAATGTGAATCCCTCTAGAACATCGTTGTGATTTTACCAAAAATAAATACACCCTAAACCCTAAACCCTTTAACCATCCCTTAACATATTTTCATGCTTCATAGACCGTAGTCATTCCTAAATTAAGTTAAACCCTCCGTCGAGGTGAATAACTCCTAACCCCAAGTTGATTAACTGAAATTTCTTTCTAGTTAAACCCCCCAAGAATTGCATTAACAATTTATGAATTCTCATATTAGCTTTGACTCTAATCCGGAAGATTTATGTCGTCCTATATCTAGAATTGTATGCAACTCCTTTCACTTATGTTGGTTCCATTTCACTATAAATCTCTCGATTTCCCGGTGAAAAATAAATTTCAAATCATTATTGTGCATATACCAATTAATCACAAATAAGTTCTCGGGTTCATCACATTCAAATACTAGCGATTTAACTCATGATGAATTTGAAAATGAAAACAACAATTAAACAAGAAGTTTCTCTCGAAATCAATATGAATATTTGAAGTTAAAATTTCCAAAACCAACATAAGACTCCTATGTTGGATGTATGATAATGAAGTGGTGGTGTTCATTTTCCTCTCTGAGCGATTTTCCATCCTTGTGCCTTAGCGCCTCTCTATGGTGATTCAAGCCTTCTAACTATTTTCCTCACCATAATATGTGTTTCTCCTCTCCAAAATATGAACTCTCATCTCAAAAATCTGATTTTCTATGTATGTGGATGAATTTCTTCTTTCAACCCACACCCTTGGCTTTTAGATATATTATTTTGGTGAAAGTATTCCTTAATAATGTCATCTTTTGATAGTTTAATGGTTCACTTTATGAGTTGGGTTATAAGAATCATTACTTTCATGTGATCATGTGGGAAAGTTAGGAATTAATGCAACATAACGAGGTGTAAATGTGCTCAAAAGTGGTCAAAAAGCTTGGTTAATGACTTTTTAACAAATTCCGCCAGAAATTGATGCTGGAAAGTAATCCGGACACCCCCATGTTGGCATGTTGCATAACACAGCCTGGCTGTGTTGTATTATGTTTTCCTTGTTCAGCGGAGCACGACCGTGTTGACCAACACGGCCTGGCCGTGTCGGAGTCTGTCCAAGCCCAAAAAATTGTGATTTTCATCCTGTTTGAACATGGTTGTGTTACCCAACACACCCTGGCCGTGTTCGGCCTAAAAGGCCCCAAAATGACGCGTTTAGCTTGGAATTTCGAGCGTTTTTGCATCCTTAAACCCAAGGTATATTTTGGCATGAAATGATGACCCGAAATTCACCAAAAAATAGCTCCGAATGATCAATCTACAAAAATTAAAGCACCTCGGAATAATATGAACTATGTACAATAAAAATTTACGAAACTAACAACAACATAACTCAAATTCTACTTAAATAAACACATAAAACATGCATAAAAAGACACTTATCAACACATCCAACTTTCACTTTTTTTTTAAAAAAAATCACCACTGTTCTTTTAGAAAATGAAAATGGATGACATGAAAGTACCCATCACAGCCTAAGTTGCCAAAAAAATTAAAAATTGCATAAAATCCCAAAGAATCCATATCTGATTGAGAGAGAGAGAGAGAGAGAGAGAGAGAGAGAGAGAGAGAGAGAGAGAGAGAGAGAGAGCTGAGGGAGTGATTGCTTGACCTTTAATTCCGCTATTTTCTATTTTTATAGAGAATAGTGTGAAAAAATTATTTTTAAAAAATGAGAATGGATTTTGAGAGTGTGATTGGGTATAAGATGAAAATGTGATGATGGTATTGATAGTTGATGTGGTAATCTTTTTAGTATAATAGTGATTAGATATGATTGATGATTTGAAAATAAGAGAGAGTGAATATTGTATTTGTGATATTATTGTATAGAGATAATTGTTAGAATTACCCACATAGGATAAGTCAAACTCTTTTTTGACCTAAAAGATAACAAACCATCTTTTCTACCCACTTTTTGTGTTCTTTTACCAATTTACCCTTCACTTCATTAAAAGTAGATCTAACTTTATCTTTTATCTCTTTCTTCTTCCACTCTCCCCACTTTATTCTCTCTCTAGTTCTTTTCTTCCTCACCATATCTCCAAACCAGTCAAAGATCACAAAATCAAGGTAATGTAGCTTATCTGTTTTATTGGTTATATTAGTTCATGTTGTTATATATGTAGATAAATGTTTTTGATTTAAGATTTTTCATTTCTTCTCAGTTCAGAAAATTTCCACTTTTTTTAGGTTCAGACTTATGATTCAGATTTAGAAGAATTATTCTCGTGTCACGTTATATATATAACGTGTTATATATATAACGTGATATATATAACACGTTATATAGCACATAACATGTTATATATATTACATTATATAGCATATAACGTGGTATATATATATAACGTGATATATATATATATATATCACGTTATATAGCATATATCACGTTATATAGCATATAACGTGATATATATCACGTTATATGCTATATATCACGTTATATGCTATATAACGTGATAAATATAACACGTTATATATATATATCACGTTATATACTATATAACATGTTATATTTATCACGTTATATGCTATATAACGTGTTATATTTATCATGTTATATGCTATATACCATGATATATAACACGTTAAACTATATAACGTGATATGTAATAAAAATGTGTTATAACCTTAAATTTTAATTTAATAACGTGATATTTTCCACAGATGAATTCTGGATATATTCTTGTTCGATTTGGGGGACATTGGGATGGTTTGAAATATAAAAATGGTGAAGAGGAGGCTATATATGTTGAACCGGGTAAAATTCATTATGATGATTTATTGGACGAGATCTATGGAATTGTTGAAGCTGATAGGACCATATACGACTGTATAATGTACTCTTTTGTAGATATTCCCGGAAATAAGATTGCAAAGTTAAAGCTGAAAAATGATCGTGACATTGATCGTGCTTTTGCAAATACCGATTTACCCGTTGTTTTCGTTACCGTAAAAAGAAAAAAATTTTGAGACAACCTCGCATGCTGTGGTGGGTAGTCAGTTTGGGCGTAATCAAGTTGGGAATGAGCAAGGCGCAGTTGGAGGTTTTATGCAGCTAATGGCTTCACAAAATATCATGTGTGGCCAAATGTTACCGGTTGGAACTTCCAACAATATACAATACTCAACCCCTGTCATGCAGAATCAGATTGGGGTCCAACCCTATTGTGTCCCTTCTACGCATACACCGAATGTTGAACATCCCGGCCCAAGCGCTCCAGAACCTAATATTGAACAAGTCCCCAATGGTATAGAGGATTGTTATCCTGATTTCGGTTGTGATTGGGGTGAAGATAGATCTAGATTTATAGAAACAGATCAGGTGGGCGATAATAATGATACTACTGATGATGAAGGTAATAATCATCTTGCAGATGATAATGTCGCCACTTATGGCGATGGTGGTGATGATAATGAGGGTAATAATCATTTTGAAGATGATCACCAACGTGCTGATTTTGAAGAATTTTGTGAGTGGAGACGTAGACGAAGAGAAATTTTTGCAGAGACTCCAATTGAAGAAAGAGTTGTTCAAAACAACACCGTATCAACAGAGTCTCAAAGTCAAATTCCAAACATCCACACAAATGTCCGGCTTGAGGATACTGAATGGGAATACAATAGGGAAACAACAACAACTCGTTTATCACAAGGTTGGGTAATCCCAGTTGCACCATTACACGTGTCACCCCAGCGTGATGAACCTGGCAGATTGGAAGCGTCAGGTGGCACACTGCGGCAAGGTGCAACATACATGAGCAAAGCTGATTTGGAGATGGCTGTTGGCATGTATCACCTTGAAAATCAAGTTGAGTAGTGAGCAACGCCGATATGTCTCGTTATAATGTGATTTGCAGGTATGAACATTGTCCTTTTAGAATGCGTGGACATGGAAAAAATGATATGTGGAGAGTAGGAAAATTTGACAAGCACATGGGATGTGGGGTGAATGTGAATGAAAATGCATCTAGACAGGTGCATTCTAAAGTAATCGGTCATTATTTTGCATCTAGATTGCTAGTGGAGCATTCTAGTCTCGTTCCAAGAGATATGATGGCGAGTTTGGAATCTCGACATGGACTAAAAGTGAGTTATAATGTTGCATTAAGTGCAAAACATCATGCTTTTGGAATGATATTTGGAGATAAAAACAAATCATTCAAAATGCTTCCGTCTTATACACACATGTTGGCTTTGACAAATCCTGGATCTATAGCAAGGTGGAAAGTAGATCATGCTAATAGATTTAAAGATGTATTCTTTGCTCGCATGCATCGATTCATCGGATTCCTGAACCATGGCCAACATGTTTTTGTTATTGATGGAACACACCTTAAAGGCAAGTATCGAGGAATATTGTTCGTTGCCGTAACAAAGATGGTAATGAACAAATATTCCCCCTCGATTGGGATTGGTGGCGTTGAGAATGACGAGTCGTGGACATGGTTTTTGAGGCGATTCGAGAAGTTTATGCTTGCCCCGTGATCTTTTGATTGTCTCGATCAACATAAGAGTATTAGTAATGCAATAAAAGCAAAGTGTATCGGAAGCGGTGCATGGTCTTTGCACTTATCATTTGAGCAAGAATTTGGCAAGATGCGGTGACATGTAGTAGCAATGTTCAAAAATGCAGCATATTCTTACCGCCAGGAAGACTATGAAAAATAACTTGCAAACATCAAAATTGCTAGTGAGAACGGTGCGTTTAAAAAATTAGAACGTGCAGAGGAGGAAAGATGGTCTCGATGTAAGTGTCATGTCTGGCGATATGGGTTCATGACATCCAACTCAGCTGAGAGCTTCAATAGTTGATTATTATGGGCCAGAAAGTTTCCAGTTTGTTCTGTGCTTGAGTGTGCACATACTACAATGGAAAAATGGTATTTTGAGCGACGCACTGCTGCTAATGAACGGGCTGAAGAGTTAACACAAGAAGCAACCAAAAGAATAGGTATTGCTGTCGAGGCAGGTCGTAAGATGGATGTCCAATGTCTTAGCAGTGTCAAGTACAAGGTGAAAGATGGAACGAAGAATTATTTGGTCAACTTGTCCCTCAGAACGTGCAGTTGTAGAGAGTTTGAATATGAGTTGATGTCTTGCTCTCATGCATCGCGCAATTAGGGAAGGCGAACCTCAATATTTATTCATTCGTTGCACATTATTATAAAACCGAAAACCTTAAACAAATGTGGGCGGATGAAGTGCTACCAGTTCCTGATCCGGGCAAGTGGGTTGTACCAGAAAACGTGAGAGAATCAGAATGCAATCCCCGAATGATCCTAGACAAGTCGGACGACCAAGACAAAATAGAGTTCAATCCGTTGTTGAGTCATCGAGCAACCGTTCACGTAAGTGTCAAGTATGCTCAAGATGTGGGGTTGCTGGCCACAATTCCGTTAAATGTAACATGTCAATTCCGCTTGAAGACGGTAGCGCCTCTGTAACAAAACCAGGTACTTCCGCAAAGGTGCGTAGTAAAAAAAATGCGGAATATGCCGATGTACTGATCATACTCGTAGAAAATGCCCCAGACGCCCGGATGATGAAAATTAGAAGAGATGTTAATCTTGCTTGTATGGCTTATAGGAACGTGTTGTAGTTCTTCTTCTGTTGCCCATTATCTTGTTGTCTGTTAAATTTTTAAGAATGAGGTAATCATTAACACGTTATACACATTATAGAGTATAAAGTGTTAATGTATAACACGTTATGTATATAACGTGTTATACATTAACACGTTATATATATTACGTGTCAAGTTATATATATAATGTGACACGTTATATATATATAACGTCTTAATGTTTAACACGTTATATATATAATGTATATAACGTGTTAAACATATATAACGTGACACGTTATATATATAACGTGTTAATGTTAAATACATTATTCACGTTATATATATATATATATATAACGTGTTAATATTTAACACGTTATATATATAACATGTTAATGTTTAACACGTTATAATTTGTAAAGAATGTACTACTACTGACTGCCTTACAACTAATCAAAAATATATACAAATGTACTACTTCTGTACTTCCATTGTACTACTATCCGTACTATACCTAAATATCGAAAATGCAATCCGTTGCCAAATTTTGGCAATCGTCTTATGAACAGTTGCCTTGTTCATTTTCCGGACAATGAGGGACTCAATCTGGACAAGCGCCAATGGCCCGCAACTGACACAACCTGCCTGCTCAAAACAATCCTTAATCGGGGGCTCGAGAATCTCAAACTCGGGATGAATAGTCTGACCCTTACTAAAAAAGCCTGCGTGCTGCAGCAATGCAGGGAGGATGCGACGTAGTGGTCGTGTCGCTTTGACCCTCGAGGCCCTAATCTCAGGGGTATATCTATAACGTACAATGTTGTGTAGATGTATCACCCCTCCCCGAGGATCCAACCGGCAGGCAACAAAATGTCTCTTAAAATTGCACACCATCAAAACCTAAAACAAAATATTGCAAATCAGTAAATAGAAAAAATAAAGAACCAAAAATTAAAAAAGTAATCAAAATTTTATTTTCATTACCTCCCTAACATTTTTCCAGTCTATCGGATTCCCCTAACCCCGAGGACCGCTTCTGATAATATGGACCATGTTGTCCAATTCTTCGGGTGGGACAATCTTCATCTTCAAAGGGTCATAAATGGTGTCCTCGGGGTCTTTGCCATGCAACTTGTCCCAAATGATGTCACAATAATCATACAAAACAAAAAAAACTGATTATTTAGACACAAAAAATTCTAAGATTTTTTTAAAATTAATTTACTCACCGGGAGGAACGTATCAATAATCGTGTATTTTCCAACCATTTGTGCATGAGGAACAAACCCAAGAAATTTGGGGTCAGACTGGAGAATAGACAAGTATGCATTGATATGTTGTTTCAGAAACTTACATGTTAAACATCCATTTCAATATATTGACACGTTATAATACATAACGTGTTATTATATAACACCTTATGTACATAACGTGTTATTATCGTCTTATATATTAACACGTTATAATACATAACGTGTTATTATATAACACCTTATGTACATAACGTGTTATTATCGTGTTATATATTAACACGTTATAATACATAACGTGTTATATATTAGCACATTATAATACATAACGTGTTATATATTAACACGTTATAATACATAACGTGCTATATGTAACACGTTATGTACATAACGTGTTATATGTATTATAACGTGTTAATATATAGCACGTTATGTAATAACACGTTATAAAAGACTTACATCATTTTCCATCTCTTTCGTGACATCCTCAAGCTCCCAAAACCAACCCGGCCCAACAGTATACATCAATCCCACATTCCTCCTGTCGTGCCATTCAAATTGCATTTGGTTAATTAACAGAAAAGAAAATAAAGAAAATAAAGAAAATGTTTGAAATTGACTTATTTACTCACTCCTCTCTGGAGTCCAAGAAACGACGATACTCATCCGCCGTAATAACGTCTCTAATACGCACATCCGGGCTTGAATAGGTGATAAGAAAATGGGATGGCCGCCTATCTCGAATAAGGCATTTCTTTGAATAGTCGCGTGGGGGAGGAGGAGTGATAGTCGCGGCGGGGAGGAGGGGGAGGAGTGATACCTGGTCAAGCGGTGGCTTTCGATCGGGCGTGCATGAACTCCTCGTCGACCCATGAATGGAAGCGGCACCTAATCTCGGACTCGATAAGGCTGCGGACGCACCAAGCTCATGAGCCACACGACCACCCAACTGAGTGAGGTGCTCCTCAGCCTCGTCAAATCGCCGCCGAACGAGCTCGTCAACATTATCAAACCGCCGCCCCAGTACACCAACATGCTCGTGAACACGGGTCTCCAAAAGTGTAATGCGATCACCAAACAATGAAAGGCGCTGATCCAAGCGAGTCATGTGATCATCCATACGTTTCCCTATCCCAGCAATACGCTCCTCTATCAATGTCCTCAACGAGGCCCCGACATCAGGGGCCTCATCCGCCTGCAACTGTTCAACAGTCCTAAAAATAATGGGAATGTGGTCCGAACGATGAGAAAAGAAAGGAATATTCTAAGGCCTCTGAACGGATGTGCCAGCGACATCCTCTATACGGATGCCCCTCCTCACACCCCGTGCGCCCCTACTCGCACCCCGCAGTATGCCTCTACTCGCGCCTCGGGTGCCCCAACTACCCCGAGTACCCCTACTTCCCGAGCCACCCCCCTGAACCTGCTCTATCTCGGGATGAATCGAGGAGGACCAGAGAGGATATCGTCAACGATGTCTGTCCAATACAGCTGACGCTCTTCTTCCTCACTCGGCGCCAATGTCTCGTGGCACAAAAATGATCCCTGAATGGTAAAACGATTTATAAATAATTATACAAGTTTACAAACAAACCAAAGAATTATACGAGTTATATACCTCCTCAAACAAAAAATCCGCCTCATCTGATAGTCTCTTTTTATACCTCCAACAAAGACATCAAGGTACTCGGACAGACGAGACTCTCGTACCACAGGCCTCACCCAAATAAGGTATAGCCTTGAATGCCCATATCTGTCAGAAAACAAGAGTGTCATGCGTATATAAAATACAGAAATTAGTCATAAATTGTGTACGTACCAAAAACGCAAATGTGGCCCCATAGAAGTGATACGAAGGTGTCCTCATCTCATCACCAGGAGTCGACAATGTATGAGGCAAACACCGTATATAGTGCATCAAGATCTGATAAGTATACTTCCCCCATGGGAAGCTCTCCCACTGCAAGGTGTCCTCTACTAGCACCCAAACCCACCGGTCCACTGCTATCGTCCGCTGATCTAAACCAATAAGCAGATAATAAAGAACTAATATCTTCGCCACCTTCAACAGATCGGTGACTCACGAAATCTACCTCGACAAAAAGATCATGCAGGCAGCCGCTTTGTGATGCATTTCGCTCACGAGTCAAACATCTCGATACACGCCCCCCTCTGGTATGTCGTGGTCCGCAGTAATATCAAACGATGTCGGGGCAAACCGTAGACCATTACAGAGAGCGTACTCGCGATGGGAGAACCTGATGTCGTGCTCTCCTATATGGAACCAACACTCGTCGTCGGAGAACTCCGGTCTACGTATCTCGTGGCATAAAAGGGCATGGGCAGCAGAATTACAACTGTATCTCGTGTCGAAATAAACAAAGTGCCCAAAACAGGAGTTTCTGAACTCCATATATACGTTATGCTCTCCCGAGAACCTCTTTAACTCCGCGACAATAGTAGTCAGGACTTTGGCTCTGGCGTGTCCAGTAATATTAGCTTGGGAATTACGATAAGCCTTCCGCCTCCACGAAGGTCCAACCTAAATAACATATAACATGATATATACCGTTACAAGCTATATCTTGAAAAATATATATAACACGATATAAAACGTAATGATATATATAACGTGACTGTCCGTATTCCATATCACGTCATAATTATAGCATTTCACGTTATAAACTATATCACGTTATAAACTATATCATGTTATAATTGTAACTATGTCACATTATATTGCATTTCACGGTATAATTATAACGTGATATAGCATTTCACGTTATAATTATGACGTGATATAGTATATCACGTTATAAACTATATCAGGTTATAATTATAACGTGATATAATTATATCACGATATATATTATAACGTGATATGGTATTCGTTAAACTTATGACGTGATATGACCATTTCACGTTATAATTATAGCGATACAATTATAGCACATTATAAGTATTAATATGACTGTTCGTGTTCCATATCACGTTATAATGATAACGTGATATGGCATATCACGTTATATATATAACGTGTTAACGACTGTTCCTTCGTCTTCCCCAAGTCCATTCGTCTTCCCCAATCGCCTCGCCACGATGCATCGGCCACTACTAAAACCCTAAAATCAAAATCTAATTTATCCTAAATCAAACTCGTATCATCCCTAAATCAACATAATCATCCCTAAATCAATATAAAAAACATAAATCAAAACTCGTATAATCCCCTAAATCAACAATGTATTCTTCAAACCTTTTACCTAAATAAAAAATTAACACAAAAGCCAATAAGAATAAAATCTAACCTCAAGGGCGGCATCGACGGCGGCGGAGGCGGCGATATCGTCACGGCGGGGAGAACTTAGGGGATCTTCGACGGAGGGGTTGTCTTCGATAGGTGGTCGGTCTTCGACACCGGCGGCGGCAGAGGGTGCATTTTCACTATCCACCTCACGCTTTGGCTTCTCACGATATGGGTAAGTCTTTTTTGCTATTTTTTTGGGATTGTTTTGCAAATGAAAGTGGGGGGGTGTTTTGGGTTACTATTTTTCACTGATTTTGAATTTTGGGGGGTATTTTGGTCATTTTGGGTAGAAAAATAGGTCTTTAAATGGGTGGGTAAAAAAGAGGTTTCCCTATCTTATGTGGCTAGTTAAATTTTTTTCCCTATTGTATAATAATGATGTTTGTGTGATATTTTTTTGTTTAAATTATAAATGGATGTGATTGATTATTTGAAAAATGAGAAAAATGAATAGTGTATTTTTTGAAAATCTTCGCAAACAACCATATAGTAATGTAAAATTTTGTTCAAAAAATGGAAAGGGCGAAAAAGATTTCACAAGGAAGCATTCCCTAAATATAGTCAACCATTTGTGAAAGCCAAAGTACCAAACTTTCACATCGGGAGTTTCTCACAGAAACCACAACATCGCTGCTAACCCTTTCCCCTGCGGATACCCCTCTCTCTCTCTCTCTCTCTCTCTCTCTAAATTACTACCATTGCACAATCAAGTTAGCAATAGAAAATAAACAATACTGATTGATATATGTTTATCGTTTTTTGAGCATGTTGAGGCTATGGAAATGGTACCAGAATTGTTTAGCCACCCATCCAGTTAAAACCCAGGTGGTTAGCTCAGGCTTAATTTGGGGAGTTGGTGATATTGCTGCTCAGACCGTCACGCACTCTTTTGCTAAACGCCATCATCTTCAAATCCATGTCCGTGATTATCTTTTATTTTACATTTTTTTACGTGGGATTTTATTTCAATTTATATAAATGGTGTGGATAGGCAGTCCGTACTTTTCGTTTATTTTGATTTTCGATTAAATGTATATCTGGAAAATCTTCGTGCCCTCTTGTTATTTACTATATTTCGTGCATCTGTTAGTGTGTGCTGTGAGAAATCACATGTTTTTGTGCAAGTGCAAATCAGTGAGTCGTGAAATTGGGCTCAATGCTATCAGAATAGTTTGGAAATGAATAGCCGAATGCACATCGAATAAAGCACAAAATAGGGAAATACAGATTGAGAATACCCAACTCATCCAGTTCTTTTTTGTTTCTTCATGTACTACTGGTTTGCAGCACAATACATAATATTCTTTATTCGATGTTATAATTTCTAAGAACTCTTTACTGCGGTAAAAATTTGGTTTCAAACATTGTTTCTCAGCAGAAATTGGTTAAACGAGGGTGTTTCAGTGTTTATCATAGGTTCATTTGGTATGTTCTGGTTAAGTGAATTTGGCAAAGGCTTTGCAAACAAAATTATATTGATTGATAGCCAATGTTTGTGAACTAATTTTATGCATTTCCTTTATTAGTAGGTTAGTTATCCTCTTCCTTTTATGTGATGAGGGGAGGCCTCTTGCAGTTGTCTAAGAGCTGGTGGGAACATCTTCTTGTTGTGGCTGCAATAGTTTGAAGCCATTCGGGAAATGCCTTTGAATTATCTTGCATTAATGCCTCAATGTATTGTGTGATTTTAGTGGGTTAAATGTTATTTATTTATTTATTAAACAATGTTTTTTGCTCTGCTCTCTGATTATATTTGGATCCTATCTGTTTTGGGGAATAGGCTGATTGGGAGGGGTAACAATTTCTGACTCGACCCTGAATTTCGACATGGAACTTGTGTCACAGCCCGACACGTGAACCTGAACCGCGGACCCGAAAGCAGCTTGAATTGCCACCCCTAGGAAATTGCAATTATGAATATATTGCAGAAAGTTTCCCTGAACCAATATAAACTTTGAAAGTGGAATGCCTGGAGATGCGTATGTGTTAACTGCTGGCCTAAGTGTTTGGTTTTGGAACTTTAACAGCTTTTTGTAACCAACAGATTCAACTTTTCTGGCAGGGTTGGTGATAATTAATATGGACGAGGAATGATAAATTTACTCTTAGGTCTGGTCTTCGATTAGTCATAACAGGGTATTTCCTTACATTGGAAGCAGCAGAATGGCTTTGTTTATCTATGTGCATCTAAGACGGCCATTTTTATATATGATTTACTGGTCCATTACAGTAATTGCAAATTGGCATTATAATAATTGCAAATTGGGGGATATGAACCATCTATTACTGTCTTTAATTTCTCCTTTTCGTCATTAAATATTATAGCTGCAATTTATTATGGTTATGTTGTTTTAAGTTTCACCTCTTGATTTTACTTCATTTAACAATGAATTGATGTAGGGTGAAGATAGAGAACTGCAAATCAATTGGAGACGAGTCGCTACCACGAGTTTGTTTGGCCTGGGATTTGTTGGTCCGGTTGGCCACTTCTGGTCAGTATTCCATTCTCAGCTATGATATTTTTGAGGTTTCTGCTTAATTTTCAAAGTATACTTTCTCATAAGTATTTTGGTCCAGCATGTTTATTTTAGATTCAAAATTTTTAAATCTTCATTATGGCAATGGTTTAAACATGCTGTACAATTACCCCTAATTACACTTCCACATTGCTTGGATCTTTGACTTGAACTCTATCTGATCATTGTTATTTTGTCAATCAAAAGTCAAAATGTTTAGATGCCATCAAATTCCGAACAGTGTAAAAAGCGAATGCTGTCTTAGAACTATAAACGCCTAAAGCTTTCTAATTGTACAAGCTTTCATAGAGTACACAGTTCTAGTCTTATAATTCTCTCTTCCATACAGGTATGAAGGGCTGGATCGAGTCATTAGGTCTCGGCTAAAGCTACGACCAAATTCCTTCCGTTTTGTCGGTGCAAAAGTAGCAGTTGATGGTTTAATCTTTGGGCCATTGGATTTACTTGTGTTCTTCACTTACATGGGATTTTCTACTGGGAAAAATGCTGCTCAGGTTAAGGAAGATGTCAAGAGAGATTTTCTCCCAGCCTTAGTTTTGGAAGGAGGCGTTTGGGCCAATCGTTCAGGTGGCCAATTTCCGATTCATTCCTGTTCGGTATCAACTTCTTTATGTCAATTTCTTTTGTTTGTTGGATAGTTGTTTTCTTTCGTGGGTCGAGCAACAGGAAGACGCTCCTTGGAAACAGTGGTTCAAATCATTTCTGTCTTCAGAGAAACGAAAAGGTCAAGGTGGGTAAATTTTTCCTATTATTTTTGTTTGAGCTTCTGTGAAAAAATTCAGCAAAACTTAAATTAGTTGCAACTTATACATTTGGAATGCCGATTTGGAATTTGAATTGGGGCATTCATGAAAGCACAATGCCCTGAGATTACAGTGTTCACTTCAGATGAACATCATGCTATGTATTCATTCTCCTATTTAGAGGCTCCAAAATTTGGTAGATCTTTATTCTTTTTTTTTTTTTCTTTTTTCAGAACTAATTATTAGTCGTTTTATCTTCCTTTACTCAATGTTTACTAGTAAAATGTGAACCACAAAAACTAGATTCAGTAGTTGTGATCACGTGTCGCGGCCCTCCAGGTTAGCCTTGGCTGATTTTCTCAGAATTTCATCTTTTACAATTAATGGAGTGTTTGCAAAAACTTCTGCTTTTCGAAGAAGTGGTTTATTGTAGCAGAAGTAATGTTGTTGAGAATCAAAAATTGATAGTGCTTGTAAAACGAATCAAAAGTTGAGAAATAGAAGTTGAAAGTGTTTGGTGAAAAGGTTGTAAAACTGCTTATTTGTTTGTAAAAAAGTCAAACTAGAAGCACAATTAGAAATCTAAATCGCCCATCTCTAGGGCTGCAATCAAACCAAATCGAGCCGAGCTTTTGAGAGTTTGGGCTTAGTTTATTAATTATCGAGTCGAACTCGAGTATGAATTTATCGAATATATTGATGGTTCACATATTTCTTTAAACCTATACGAGTTTAGTCAATATCAATTATATATTAAATTATTTTTCAATTTATTACAAAAATATAATTATGTATTTCGAAAATGTGTAATATATCTATTAAAACCTATGGTTTTATTCAAACAAATAAGTTTATTTAAAATAATTTTATACTTATCATAAGTAAATGTGTAAAAGTTAAATTTGAAGTCAAACTATTAGTTTAATTTATACGAGCTTATTAATGAGCTTGCTCATGAGTTTACAAACGACCTACTCACGAGCTAACGAGCCAAATATTTGTGAGCTTGAGTTTGGTTCATTTATTTTAATGTGTCCCATTAAACAAACTCAAACGAGCTTTTATCGAGTCGAACTCTGAATAGCTCACGAGGGGCTTGGTTTATTTTCATTCTCACGCATCTCCTTGTTTTCAAACTCTAATTAAATGAAGTGAAATTAGAAGCGGATGTTGACATTTACAAACACTAAAAAATAATTTTTTTTTTCAGCCAAAAGATAAAAATTATTTTTTTAGTGATTGCAACACTCCCTATGAAGCATCATACCCCACAACTCAAATAAAACATATTATCTTTTGTGGTTTATGCATAAATGTTTACGGAAATCTTCTTTTTTTTTTCTTTTACATTGTTCCAAAGTGGTTGTTATATTCTCCAAACTCAAAACTTCTTTGTCCAATAAGGAACCCTTATATTGTTTGGTTTTATTGATGAAAATTGGATAATTTTTGTAGGCAAAAACTTGCGTGAGACGGTCTCACGGATTTAGATCCGTGAGACGAAGCCCTTACACAAAGTTTTAAAGGTTTTTTTTTTCAGATTTTATTTTTCTTAGGGTTTATATTTATTTTTTAGGGTTTATTTTATTTTTTGGGTTTATTTTTAATTGATTTGGGATTTTAGGATTTTTAGTTTTTTTAGGGTTTATTTTTTATTTTTTGGGTTTATTTTTGTTTTTCGGGTTTATTCTTCATGGTTCATGTTTTTAGGGTTTATTTTTGTTTATTCATGGTTCATTATTATTTTTAAATCTATTTTCATGATTCATGTTCTCAAGACGAGCACTTAGGAGGTCCGTCTCACGGATTTAGATCCGTGAGACCGTCTCACAAGAGACTTGCTCATTTTTGTATTGGGTAAGATTGTATTGTTCACGACTTTATATATTACAGTTAAATTTCTATAAATTAATAATATTGGGATTGACAAAAAATAATAATTTAGCGAGATTAAATAATTGATAAATTAATACTCTATTAATTTGTAGAAATATGGCTTACATAAAAGTTTTTTAGCTCGTGGATAATTGCCATACTCGTCAAAAGAAACTATTGAAAATTTTTGTGTGGAAAAAATGAAGTTGGAGGGGGTCTTTCGGAAATAGCCGTTGGAACCCCAATTCCACGTTTCAGAACTGGCGGTCCCAATCACTAGTTCCATGGTTCCTCCCAAGGATGAACCATAATTGGAACCAGTAGAGACCAGTTTGGAACTGGGAATTGGTGAGGCAGTGACCACGGTTTCTGGTTCCGTATGGCCGGCCTACTCCACTGCCTATAAGTTGTACTAGACGAACATTGCACACACCATATGCCAATTCTGGAGTTCCATAACTCACTAGCATCTAATTTGAACCTTCAAATTTATTTCATTCCGATAAGTGATAATTGAACAAAAATGGAACTCACTAAAAATAACCACCATCCTTAGTTTGGGATTTGGCACTAAGAACAGGTTAAGGTTTATACAAGTAGCAGCATAGACAATAAGTATATGTTAATATTACAACATAAAATTCCAAATCTGGAATATGAGTGGGAGATTGCGAGATTGATGCTTGTGCTAACTGGTGGTATTATACGAAACAGTTGGGACAAGCCAGTTCTGGTTTTTGGTCGAAAGATATATTCACCATGCGGGATCAGTGCTGGAATTGTAACTTGAAACTGCTCAAGCTGCAAATTTCTTCCCTCAGCTCGTTAGTAAAGACGCGAAAGGATATGTTAAACATGGTCCCCAGCTATTAACAGGCTTCTCTCTAGCGTGCCGGGTTGTCGAATTTTTTGTGTGTATCAATCACCGAATGTTTGCGCTCACAATTTTTTTTGCTTTGTTTTTTGTAGCCCTCTCCACTTTGTATTGCAAGACCTTTTGGTTAATCATTAATACAAGTGGAAATAAGACAAAATGACTACTTCTTTAATAATAAAATAAAAACTAGCCATCCTTTGACAATAAATGTTTTTAGCCATTTTGACAAAACAAGTGACATTCATACCATTCTACATATTACTTTGAGTTGTTGAGTTGACCTCCCTCTCTTTCTTTTTTTCTTTTATTTAAAAAATTTGAATCTGTAGATCTCAGAAACTCACTAAAACTCTCTCCAAAACCTAAAAGCAATAGCAACCGTCCCTCCCCCTCCCTCTCCCACTGCCTCCTTCTCTACCCCACCTCAACCACTGCCTCCCATAACAATGACTGATAACTAGGTGTTCCTTGGGGTGGGATCTGGCTCCTTCAATCAACACGATACTCCATTTCTGGTCAACTCCGTCTTTGCGGGCTCGGGTGGTGATGCCACGTAGGTTTCCTGAGGCGCTTTTGTGGTGGTGATGGGTCTCAATGGTGGATCGGGAGAGGGAGAAGCTGAGTTCCAAATTCATGGTTCTTGTCTTTTTTCGTATTTTTAGTTGTTGTTTTTTTCCTGTTATTTTGGGTGTTTTTGTTGTATTTTTCCTGTTTGTGTTTTTTCTTTTCCCGGTTGATTTGCGAAACTCGTAGGCGATCAGTTTTATCTGTTATGTAGTATGTAGTGGTTGCTCGTGCCCGATTTTGATTTTTTGGTGTTTGACAGTCTCCATTAAGAAGTGCTGAAGTCTCCCAGCGTGGGAGTGTTCTTAATTTTGGGTGTGGAGTTTTTAGTTTGTGAAGTGGATCTGAATTGGTCTTGCCAATTCCCCGCTTGGCTTTTGTTTAGTCAAATCGGCCCTTAGCCAATTGGCTACGCTTGTAGTTGTAATTCCAGTTTTTGAGTTATTCTAATAAAAAACTATTGTTCGAGGAAAAAAAAGGAAACATGATTAATTTGATATATTATAAATGCAAAACGGATTTGAAACGAAAAAGTTATGTGCATTCAAATTTTTTTGAAGAAAAACAAAATAACTGGGTTATAATAAATAAGAGTAACTGAATGCCAAGTTATGGTAACCAAATGCCAAGTTATGGCAACTCGATGCCAAGTTACAATAACTCGATATCGAGTTATGCGATGAAAACTCATCATCTTCCACGTTCACCCAAAACCACCATTAACGACACATCAAGGTTTTCAACATCAACAATCTTTACCTAAAATATCTAAACCTAAACTAATTCAACAAAAAATTATGAAATTAATCGAATTAAAGTTCGTAAATGTTTTGCCCTTGCTTCAGTCGTCGGAGTCGAAATCATTAATCGGTGGGTGCTCGTTCAATGGTAGTCAATTCTTTCTATGAAGTTATGCTCATTGGAGTTGGGCCCCTACAATTTAGTCTTAAAATGGTTAGACCGAAGATTCACCCATGGAGATATCAACTCGTTAATATTTTTTTTGAGGGAAGATATCTACTTGTTGATTGACTGTTGATTAAAATGTAATCTTAATAAAGGAGAATTACAAAATACTTATCAGATTTTGGCTAATTATGAAAAAATCCATAAATTTTTGAAAATTATGCAAATGTATTGAAGTTTGATTTCATCTTATATTTTCTCATTTATAAGTTAAAAAACATTTCCAAACGCTCCTAGGGTTTATAGAAATATTATATTTATCCCTTAACTTTAAGAAAAAATCAAATCTCAAATGTATTTATGTAATGTTCAAAAATCTCTGGATATTTTTGTAATTAGCCCAAACCTTAGGTTTTTTTTTTGGGGGTAATTGCCACTTTTAATTATGCATGCTAAGTTTAACATGAGATCCTGAAGCCTTTTCTATTTCCGAATCTCTTTCCTCTATTTTTTCAGGTTTCTTTCAAATTTTTTTTAGCAAAATTGGGTGACAAGATTCTGCCGAGCAAGGAAAGAAGACAGTACTAAAGATCAAAGCCACCAGGTTTCTCAATTATGATACAACCAAATGCAATCAAGTGGTAGCAATTTAATATTCTCTAACCAATGTGTCTAGATTTATTTATTGTCCCTGATAAGAAAAGATGGAGGCTGGCAAAGTGGCAATAGATAAAACTACATTTGTGCTCAGGCCAGAATTCACAAGCTTCCACATTTTGGTTAAAAGTTTGGTATTAAGGTGGAAATTATTAAACTTAAAAGTCTTGGTCAAACTAAAAGTAAACGATATATGATATTACTTCAGCCAAGAATTGATTCCTGTCGTCTCTTCAAGATAGCCTGCTCTATGATTGTACAACAGAAGCACGAACTTGAGTCCCACATGGAGATGGAAAAGAAAGTGGGACGAAAGCTTGCTATAAAAGGAGAAGTGAGAGCACTAAAATAAGCATACCTTTCTCGGCCTTTTGGCTAAGATCAAGTGTAGTATCTGTTCTTATCAGTTTAATATCTGATACGTGGGCCATTGGCTCACACGATATTAAATTAATTTTTTGAGGGGGAGAGTCCATTACGGTAGCTTGCTGCTGGGGCTCTCGAGCATCGCCTTGGTGTAGCACTATTACCTTGGCCTGGCGCACCCCACCCAAATCTAGTCCTAACTGTTGTTTTTCGATTTATCTTTGTTTTCATTCTGTTTGTTTCCCTAGATAGACTTCTTATTTTGATGTCTGATATCATAGCCAAAATAAATGTTTCATCTAAATATTTTTTTTTCCAATTGCTGGTATTGAGGTTTTGAAATCCTCCAAGCTCATAACTTCATTTTCCAAAAGACGAACCAGTGTAAGGATTTGGTTCCCTACCACTCAGTCAACATTATGATCTTGATCACGTAATCAATCCTTAGTTTTAGAAATGCAAGAAGTACTTATGGATGAACTTTTGATAGAAATGAAGGAATATAGAATGAATTTTTAGTTGGGGATTTCTTGATTTATTCCTACGACTCGTTATAATAGATTTACCGTCCATTATTAAAGACGCCTTCCTAAAAAATAGTTCATTCTCAAAACTTTACTCCTAAATGGAAGCAAAAATGTTGTTTAATCAGCCACAAATGAATGCCTTGGAAACCTCGATCCCACATCGCTATAGCAATAACATGAGAACAAAAACTCTGTTATAAGTACGTAAACCATGATTTTTTTACTCTTACGCAGTTGAGCAGTGAGCTCGAGCTCAAAGCGAACTATTCTTTTGCCTTTTACTAAAGAGTACCCAATCTTAAATCATGATTCTTGAGTTGCTTCACTTTCTGCCTCTCTTTCTTTCCGTTTTAAATTAAATAACATAACCTGATAACAAAACATTTAGGAAATAATCAGGCTTCACCACATGTTAGTTCAAGCACTTTGCAAGCGTATTGATCGTGTTCCATTAATCAATAGAAAAGGATAATAATAACTGTTACTTATACAACTATTGCCAGCATTATCATCAAGATATCAATTACAGTAAAAACAATTAAAGTTCCATTTTTGAGTCGTAGTACGTAGGTTCCTTTGATGGATTTTCCTTTCTAGAACTTTTGTGGAGTTCTCGTGTAAATAGTGGAGTTCTATGATTAATTACAAAAAACACCCCAAGGTTTGGCCCAATTACAAAACAAAAACCTAGTTATTTTTTAAAATTACAATTTGTTGACGTGCGTTTTGGTCAACAATAAAAAATATACAGAAATGTAATGTGTGGGAATGAGAGTAGATTCTAATTTAGGGTTAATTCTGCCTTTTTATATAAAATACCGACTTAAAGTTTCTGGTCGGTTTTCTTTTACAGTTGTCCTTTTACAAGCGTTTTTCTCTAGTATTTCTCTTTTGTCTTTTTCCTCATAAATGAGGTCTATCTATACCCATTTCATTAGTGGGTTTTTAATAATTACTATTACACTTAATACAAAAATAATTCCAAACGGACACTTGTCCTTCCCTAAGCATGCACTTAACATTCCTTAACTGGATAGTTATTCTTTAAATTTCCCACCATAAATCTTCCGCCAAAGTTGAGCTCGGGTGGAGCCGAGCCCAACTCGTGCCACGTCATCAAGTCGGCTGCTGACATCATCAGCTTAGTATGTGCTGTCCCGTGGGTCCCACATGTACATGGGCTGAATTGCCACGTGGACTGATTTGCTTCCAGCTCAGCTCGGGTGTCATCAATGGCCCCCAAGTTTAATTTCGTGGAAAGAATTCCTGGAGTCAGATTTAAACTTTAATGCTAATCATGAATCTTTAATGGGGAAGCGGAAACCTCAAAAGTCACTCATTCCTGATACTTGTCGTCTAGCAATTAATGTCCAAAACGACGCATTAATTGGAATGTCATGATGATGGACACGTGGCGCCTTTTGGCTGGACCAACTCTGCGCAGGAACCGAAGAGGTGGGGGGACCTTGGCAACAGGGGATGTGCGTTTTCGACGAGTTTTGAAATTGAAAAGACACGCCTTTTGAGCTGGTGTCCCATTTTTCGAGGGAACTTAACTTATAAATACCCCTTCCACCTTTTATTTTACACTTTTGCATTCATAATCTTCCGAGCAAGATCCTCGAGAGCGAGCGAGTAAATTTTGGGTCGGCTCTTTGAGTTCAGAGATCCCAGAATCACTTAGGTATTTTTTCAAAACCTTTCTTCTCTTCTCCTTTTCAAACAATGTCTTTTTTTGAAGATAGTCAAAACCGCAACTATAGTGTTGAGGTTGAAATCGAGGATCCACCCTTTGACCCTTATATTTCTTCTTCTCCAGTTCGAAGAACTTCACTTCACAATCCCAATGTCATCAAGTTATCAAGTTTGAATCATACGCCCCCATTCAAGACTCCACTTGAGCAAACACATACCTGATGGCTCAAAAGCTACTCTAAAAAACCATAGGCAAGTGCACCTATCGTTTTGTAGTATAGATTATTGAGTACCGAGTGTCATTCACACGAGGATTGTAAGTGCTAATAATTACCGTCTTTTTGTTATTTAATCTAGCAATTTTTGAGTTTTGTTTGTTTAATGAAAATGAAAAATAGAGAATTTTAAAATAATTGCAACTTACAAAAGATCAAATAAAAATAGATTGTAGAATTAAGAAATCAAGAGCTAGAAATGTGTTTGAATGTAAATCCCTCTAGAATGTTTTTGTGATTTAACAAGATAAAAATACAACCATAATCCCTTAAGCAAAAACCAACCCCTTTTAGTAAAATCTCATGTTTCATGGATCGTAGAAATTTCGATTTAAGTTAAACCTCTATCGAGCGGATAACTTCTAATCTCAAGTTGATTAATCGAAATCTCTTTCTAGTTAAAACCCCCAAGACAAAGATTATAACGATTTGTGAATTCACATATTAGGTTTGACCCTAATCCAAAAGATTTATGTCGCCCTATATCTAGATTGCATGCAACTCTTTTCACTTATATAGGTTCTATTTCACCATGAATCTCTCGATTTCCGGATGAAAAATAAACTTCAAATCAATATTCGCATATACCAATTTGAATGAATAAAGCATAATATAAGTGAATCACACAAAACATGAAGATTTTATTAAAAACATACAAACCTTAATCACAAATTCATTCTAGAGTTCATTACATTCAAACACTAGAAATTTAGCTACACATGGCTTTGACAAAAGAGTATACTACACAAGAAGATATGAATAAAATGAACATGGTGTACTTAGCTCTTATTCAAGACCAATACAAGACTTCCTCCTTGGTTGATTGCAATGATGTTGAGCTCCAAGCCTTCTCCTCTATTGCTCTTCAACTTCCAACTCTACCTCTCTTTTATCCTCTCAATGTATTTTGCTTTGAAACTTAGAATATACAATGAGTATACAATGAATCTCTCTATCAATGACTACTACATGAATTCTGAATTTTTTTTCCCAACTCAAACTCTTGGCTTTTATAGGCACCATCTTTGTGAAAGAACACATCAATAATGCTAACAAATGCTCCACTTCCATGGTTGTTGGTTGAATCATTGTATTCACATGACAATACTCCACTTCCATTGGTTGAGTTGGTTGAATCATTGTGTCCACATGACAATTGAGGGAATAATAGAGTTTGGTGCAACAAAATGAGATGTAAAAGTTGCTCAAAGATTGTCAAAAAGCAAAAAGGGAAAGCTTCCATAATTTCCGCCAAAAGAACATCCAGACTGGACGAAAAACACGCCCGTGCTTTAAAAGCATGGGCAAAGCCGTGTTTTTGATTTTCCAACACGGGCGTGCTTGAAAAGCACGGCCTGGCCGTGTTTGGTACGTCAGGTCGAAAAATTGCTCGTTTTTTTGACTTCTAAAAGCATTTAACGTGCTTAAAAACACACCCTACCCGTGTTTGACTGAAAAGGCCCCGAAATGACGCGTTTAGCTTGGGATTTTGAGTGTTTTTGCATCCAGAAACCCCCGGGTATGTTTTGACATGAAACCATGACCCAAAATTCACCAAAAACAGCTCCAAATCATCAATCTACACCAATAAAAGCACCTCGGAGTAATGTGAACTATGTATAATAAAAAATTTATGAAACTAACAATAAAATAACTCAAATCATACTCAAATATACACATAAAACATGCATAAAAAGACCCTTATCAAACCACCTCCAACTTTGAACTTTGCTTGTCCTCAAGCAAAACATTAAATCAAAAAAAAAAAAAAAATGATTCAATAAATTACAACACACAAGGATTTTTTTCAACACATTGAACACAAGTCAAGTTCTTAGCCTTCTCAACCCGAATTAACCATTCAGTAAAAACACAGTTTTTGCAAAGCGATCGACTGTCAAGAAAAGACTGTAACATCACAAGCATTATTCAAACTTGAAATCATCACTCCACAAATATTGATAGTTATGAATAACTTCAATTCAATAATGTCATGAAAATACAAGAATTCAATGGATCATTGTAGTTAGCCTACTAGTCATATAACCAAGCTTCTTGAACTTTTATTGGAATGAGAATTCAAGGAATATACATTCTCCCTTTCGATTTTTTTTTCATAGGTCCTTTCGAGGCATTCTTCCACTAGGTTTATATTTTGAATTTTCGTTCAAACACTCCTAGGGTGGTTTCCCATACTCCTATTTGTGTCGCCGTTTTACGTAAAAGACAAACATGGGGCTCATGAATGCTCCTAGTTACTAAGCAACACCATAGAGGAGTATAACCTCGATTGGATTCCTTTTTTTTTTCTTCTTCTTCTTTTTTTTTCATTTGTTTTTTTTTACAAGCTTGGTATAACAACTAGTTAACCATCACTAAATCATGAATTCTCAAACGTTCATAATACTAAGCTTTGCCGTAAGTGCCTTAACAAATCAAATATTATGGAGTTGGAAATCTCGTCAAAATTTAGCCCGCATCCACGTCAATCTATCTTAGACAATCAATTGCTTCACATTAAAACACAAATTAACAGGTTAATAAATGTATAATTGGGCTAAGTTATTGACTAGCAAGCACTCAATTTGTTTAAAAAAAAATTATTTCTTGTCGACAAACTCAAAATAAAAACAAGCACACACATACTCAGAACAAGCACACAAGCATTCTAAGAATGTAATTGCACTCACCTCCAACTTTAAAGGTTCACATTGTCCTCAATGAGAAAGAAATAGATGAACGAAAATAAAACACTCAAAAATCAACCACACTAGAAGAAAATAAAAGAAGTGGAAAAGAAAAATACGACCTTACTAGAAGAGTGAAATCGATATTGAGCGACCATTGGGTTGTTTAGTACGAGACCTTCATCGGCATCTTCATACCTAATCAAGGATACACAACTCGAATACCGTGAAATCATCAAATATATTTTTTTTTTAGTTTTTTTTTTCTTGAATTTTTTTTATAATAAAAACACGGCCGTGCTTTTTAAGCACGGCCGGGGCGTGTTCGGTACGAATTTTTTTCGGCAAAAAAAATTAATTTTTTTTTTATTTTATTTAAAACACGGCCGTGCTTTTCAAGCACGGCCTGGGCGTGTTCGGTACAAATTTTTCCTATAAAACCTTGGATTTTTTGTACACGGTCAGGGTGTGTTCGCGAATTGGGTGACGAAAAAGCACGGCCAGACCGTTTTTTTTTTTAATTTTTTTTTCAATCCCCAAGCAATAAAAAAAAAATTAAGTAAACGAAAATGCACACAAAATGCCGGGTTGCCTCCCGGTTAGCGCTTCTTTAAAGTCGTATAGCTGGACCGTTTACCAAAATATGGAGATTAGTCGGGTGGAGCTTTGGACTTATAAAAATCCCTTAGGTATTTAGTAGTATTACCTCCAATTTTATGCTTCAAAATGTGGTCTTTGAACTTCCCGGTCCCCTTTTTGGGCATAAGCTTCCAACATGGACTTTGAACAACACTTTTCTCCAAGAGATTTTTAGATTTCTCATCGTGCAACGAAATTGAATCGGCAAAAGAACAAGTAGTATCCTTTTCAATATCAACATGAATTTTAAAAATTACTTGTTCATCCCCTACCCTCAAAGTTAATTTTCCCTCATGCACATCAATGATTGATTTTGCCGTAGCCAAGAAAGAACGCCCAAGAATTAGAGGAACCTCAATATCATCATGCATGTCAAGAATAACAAAATCAACTGGGAATATGAATTTATCGATCTTGACTAACACATCATTATTAATACCTCTAGGATGTTTAATCGATTTATCGGCTAAGTGTATGTCCATCCTATTAGGTTTTTTTTAAAAGCAAAATAACACCCCGGGGGGTGGGGGATTGAGGCGTGATCCCCTACCTGTATATCAAATAAACAAAATGTCATACAATGTCATGCCCGACAAGGCGGGAGAAAATCAAAGAACAAATAACCTATCACTAAGATATCTAGAAAGACTATCATAATGAGAATCTAAAAATACAAGGAGAACCAATTATCTATGAAAATCGAAGCTCGGATAACCCAACTGGTCCATGCGAATGAGTGCTAGGAGGTGGTGAGAAGTCGTGCCCTGATCAACAATATGATCGCAGGGCGCCCGCTCCCAACTCCGCTAGGTGATCTGCTGGTCGATTCCCCTCTCTCGTGTATGTGAGAAATCGAGTACCAAGGTCCTCAAAGATGTTCGAATGCGAGTCAATGTATGTTGAACTCCGCCAAGAGCAAGGCCACCTGATGTGATCGTGGTGACTACCGCTGCTGCGTCCAATTCGATCCAAATCTGAAGTGAGAACTGTCGGGCATGCCGCAATCCCATCTCAAGCGCTAGTAGCTCGGCATGAAAGCTAGACACCGCCTGGAAAGAACTGTGAAACGCCAACATAAGTCTGCCCAAATGATCCCGAATCAATCCTCCGCCGCCTATCGGTGTGCTCGGATCAAACGAACCATCCGTGTTCAGCTTGATCTGAGGAGACTGAGGGGCTTGCCAAATCACCAACCTAGGCCTGCGTGAAACATGTGGTGGAGCATTCCCCTGCAAAAAACTCATAGTAGGGAGGCATCCAGACCAATCCGAAGGGCTCAAACGCCGACCTGAAACAAGAATCCAGAGATATCGCTCCACCTGCCAAATAATGTGAGATGCCAAGAAAGGAATTTGTCGATGCTTGACACTATTCCTTTCCGTCCAGACAAACCATAAAATCAAGCAGGGAACCAAGAAACTCAAGTGCCTCGTGTGTGATCCGTGTGTGCGATTCCTCCAAAATGAAAGGAACAATATCATATCAGTGGTGTGTGGAAGTGTAGTGTCAAACCAAGGAAGAAAATGATTCCACACGGATTCGATCAAAAGATCATTCATCAAAAAGAGGTGAGGGATAGATTCGACTGAGGAGATGAATGTGGATTATTCAAGCAACACCAAAGAACGTGAGGCAAGGGAAGTGCCACGTGCTCGAAGCTTGATATCCACAGGAAGACGACACGGGGAGGCGCCAAAGGAAAATAGAGATAGTAGGTATAAGAGCATCGTTCCAAATGGCACCATACGAAGGTTCCGAGCATTTCTACCGGAGAGAATCCAAGCGAGAAGACATAGAGAACCCACCATGAGAGGTAAACATCCACCGCATGATATCCTCTCGACCCCGGAAGAATCGGAACCGGATATATCCTCAATGAGACTCTCGGAAGCCCACATCCGGAGACCAAGACTGATATAATCTATCTCTATCCCATATACCATCGCGAATGAACCAATCAACCGTCATATGACCCAACGGCCGATCCAAACAATGATCAAGCGGCCTATGCCCAAACCAAATATCATCCTTAAACCGACACGGCTACCACCGCTAATAGACCAAAAAATCCGCTCCGGGCTCGAATACCGATCCGCTCAACCGTCTCCACTCGATGACTATGATTATGTGTTACGAGGCTCTACAGGAGACCAAAGCCCATTCAGAATAAAGACATGCCGATCAAGAATTGAGCCCACAACGAATGGCCCTCGTAACCTCCACCACAACTTCAGAATCGGGGCGTCAACAATATCCGAAAGTCGGCGCAACCCCATCACCCCTCGTAAATAGGATGGCGAGATAATATCCCAATCGATCAATGAGTCTTCTTCGCCCCCATAGGATCCCCAGTAAGAATCTAGCCATGATATGCTCCAATCGGGCCGCAGAATCGTCTTTGGCGGCCGCATGACCACGAAGAATATGCAACGGGGTGGCCATTAGCGTGCTCGAATAAGAGCGAGCCTACCACCAAATGAGAGATGTCGATCGACCACCCAACAACTCTATCCAACATCATCCGAATCACCGGGAGGAAGAGCTCTTTTCGTCATTCGCCCCTTGAACAAAGGGACACCCAAATAAGTCATCGGCAAGTCATCGCGAACAAAGCCTCATTTCACCATGAACCATGTGCTCCCACCGCCAATGTAACGTGGGGCAGAAAGAATCTACTCTTCTCGACACCGACCACCGCCGTAAGAGCGAGAATAGTGCTCCGAGAAAGTGCCGCAACGTGACTGACCATCCTCGACGCCCCCTAGTGAAGATAACCACATCATCAAAGATAGGCCGATCGTCGTCACATCGAAAACTTCGTCGTGTTCGATAAATCATATCCCGGTGTCGTCTAATAATAGAATCCAATCCGGGATAAATACTCCGCCGCCAGAACAAACAAGGCAGGAGATAGGGGATCCCCCTACCGTAGTCCCCGAGTCGAAGGAAAATATCCAGAAGGGATACCATTAACCAGAACAGAGAAGCCGCAGTGCTCAATACAACTGCCAACCATATCAATCCACCGAACGGGGAAGCCCATGTGAATCATAGATGTATACAAGAAATCCCATTGCACCCTATCATAAGCTTTAGCCATATCCAGCTTCATCACCACATTAGGAAACTCCATGGCTAAGCTGATATCATGGATAAGCTCCTGCGCAAGCAATATGTTATCCGAGATGACACGACCGGGTGTGAAACCACTCTGATTCGGCGACACAATCAAAGGCAAAATCGAGACCAACCGCGCATTCATAATCTTATAGATGATCTTATTCGTCACGTTGCACAGGCTAATCGGCCTAAACTCCGTCCACTTCCGAGGGTGAGGAACCTTCGGAATGAGAACTATAGATGTAGCCGTGAACGTGGACGGCATGAGATTACCCGAGAAAAAGTCAACCACCGCATCCTCAACATCCGGCCCGATTTAAATCCCAACAAATCTTTGAAAGAACAACGATGAGAAACCATCGGCCCCAAACACTAGATGGATCAATCCCAAACACCGCATCGCAAACCTCCCCGAGCCGTCGGCATAAAGACAAAGTCCATCAAGATCAACGGAATCGGAAGCCGGGAAAGAACTCATCGACGGAGGAGTCGATACTTAAGTCGAAGTCAAGAAAGACCGAAAGAATCGAATCGCCGACTTCCGAATCTCGAATCTCTGTGTGATCGCACCCCATCATCAATCAATCGAGTGGATCCTAGCGTGACACCGCTTCGCTTAACAAAACCGTGGAAAAACTTAGTGTTGCGCTCCTCGATCGCCCACTTAATGTTTGTTTTGGCGCCAAAATCCTCCTCCATTTTCAAACGTAGCTCGACTCCACCACACAACGATGTAGCTCACCGATGAGTCGGAGACGGATCACTATCATATACGACTTGAGCCACTAAAACCGCCTCATCACCTACCAAACCCGATCAAAAACATTACCAAACGCGTCGGTGATTCCAAATCTTGAGTCTGCGCTTGACCCTATTCAACTTGTGTTGCAAGCTCCTCATTCCAAAACAACCGAGTGGGATGCCCCCATGCTTCATTGACAACCTGCAAAAAAGTATGGTGACGTATCCACATATGCTGAAATCGGAAAGAAGAACAAGGCACATGCGGTACAAACCGACAAGATATGAATAAAGGAGCATGATCGGAGCGAACACGAGATAAATGCGTAATAAAGAGAAGAAGTAAACGCATCACCCAAAGTGTTCATTATACAAAGCCCTATCAAGTCTCTCCGAAGCCCACCTCTAGCCCACGTAAAGATAGGCCCCTCACACCCCGCATCAAATAACTCACAATCAGCAATCATGTAAGCGAAATCCAACATCTCATCCGACCTATTAGTAGTACCACCTACCCTCTCATGATCATGCAAAAAGATATTAAAGTCGCCACTAACAAGCCAGGGTAACCCCTCCATACTAATCGCAATCTCGCGTATGGTGTCCCACAAATCATATCTAGCTACTCTATCACATTTAGCATACACAAAAGTCAAATAAATAGTCTGAGGCAACAAAGCAGATGTCAACCTACAATGTAAAAGTTGTGCATGATCAACAAGAATGTCAAAATGTAAATGAGCAGCAGACATAATCCAAATATGATTAGAACAATTACTCAGCCCATTATCAAGGCCAAATCTACGACAATAGAAACTAAACTCCGGCAAAGTCATAGGTTCTCAAAGCGCAACAAAAGGCAATTTATGACGATTAATAAGAGCATGCAAATGACGTTGACTACCCGGATTAGCAATACCCCTCACATTCCACGTTAAGAATTTAATCGACATAATTAACAAGTAGAATGAGAAGAGGATTTAGAAACACCTGATCGATTTTGATGTCGTTGGCTCCCTCTTCCTTTGTAGAGAAAATTATGAACCAATTTGCCCGACTTTGTAGTCTTCTTTGACAATTTCGAAACTTTGTCAACCCCGGATTTTTTAATTTTATCCGACTGTCTAACACTTGCATCACTGACATGCTTAGGCAATAGAGAGTCATTATTTCCTTCGCCTGGGTTAACAGAATTGACATTGGTGTCTAATAGGGCTTCAATTTGATTTGGCCCATTTTTATCATGAAAACCCACCTCCTCAATGACATAAACAGTAGACAAGGGAACAAGATCCAAGGCGTTGTGGGCTGTGTCAACGGAAACAGAAACAAAGGATGGTGACGAAGATTCAGATGAGTGGGCTTGGTTCTGCAAAATGGTTGGGCTGGATGGTTTGCTATGACTTGAGGAAAAAGAACCAGGGCCCAAAATGCGAGACGCCGCTACCGCTGCACAAGAAATGGAGAGATTGTTTGGGCCTATATCATGAATATGGCCCAAATTGAAAACCTGCGTAGAGTCTCCCACTAATTCGCCCAATTTGCAATTGACCGATGCACATGGCGTGGAGGGAATGTTAGGCCCATTATTGAAGTTGCCGTCCAAGTCAAAAGGCTGCAGGTAATTTCCCACCTTTTTTGCAAAGCAAGGCATGGATGTGGGCCCATGTGGCTTCCCACTAATGGCACAAGTATGGTCCAAAATATCATGCAGTGGCTCAATCACGCCTTGGATGTACGCTGCAGAGGGGGGGTGGTTTGGTGGGACCAAGTTAAAGTGATGGGTTGAATTATTCAAAGGGGACAAAAAAGCACCTGGACCCACAAGTCTTGTGACCGTTGCGCATGATGAGGGATTGCTTGGACCATTATAATTGATTGTGCCAAAATCCAAAGTTTGCTGGCCATCATTAATCTTTATTACATTGAAAGGTGTTGACGTGGGGCCCTGACAATTCCCATTAATATCAAGTTGGCCAATGAAACTCTCCAAAGGTGTGTTAGATTTCAAAAAATCAGGGGGTATATTTCTAGATAATGCGCCACCCTTATTTCCATTAGGCACGCCTGATGACAAGTCAGTCAAAAAATTCGAGCCGTTAATCTTGTTGTCACCCACAATTTCGACCGTATTTAGATGCAAGGAAGACGGATGATTTAGCCCATTTATTTCCATATGATCAGGCAAAATATGGGGCCCGATAGGAATATTATCACACCTAGGAGATGCATTAGTTGTAGCAGGAATAATAACTCCATTTTCGAGGCAATTCAAACCGTTCCTAGACGCATGTTCCTCTGCCAAGTTGTCTTGATTAGAATAAATAATATTAGAGCACCATGCTTTGTTGTCCGTATCCTGCTTGGACGTACTCTGAACCGCCAACTTGTCTTTTATATTAGCAAATTTAATTATTTGTTTATTGGAATTCCCATTTTCGAGACCTGCCTTCAAGCACGAGTTATCGCCTACACGATTTTTTTCCACAATAATGGAGTCAATCTGATCATCCAAGTGTGAGTCATTAACCTGATCTGGGCCCTTGATTAATTGTGACAAGGTATCCAATGGCTGAGAAACACCATTTTCCAAACTCGAAAAACGATTAGTGCCAGATCCTTCAGCATTTGAGAAACTATCTTCAAAATAGGTATGTTTGGAATTCTTTGCTACTTTCAGAATCTCTTTAGAGACCAATCCTGTTTCTTTAGGTCCTTTCTTTTTAACCTTTATCCAATCATGATTATGGCCATCAACTCTAAAAGCACCCCTAGTAGGATTAGGGTTTTCTGCCCTGGAATTCTTAGAAATACCCGTAGCACCCTTAGCCTTATCCATATTTCCACTTAACCCCTGCAAGTCATAACCATCAGCACCTGCTATGGATGAAGGACGCCTAACAGGTGGTGGTGGACGAGATACATTCCCGTTCATGTAGCAACCCTCAATAGAATGTCCAATATGCTTGCAATGAGTACAATAATTTGGAATCCTCTCATATATAATCTTTTGAGCCTGTGTAGTATCATCAAACTCAAGAATAATCTCTTCAATTCTCTCCTTCAATAAATCCAGTTCAACACAAACCCTTGCCATAGATAAGCGAGATCGAGAAGTCGGGGGAGTCCACTTGAAGAGGTGTACCTATAATATTGCCGATAGCAAATAGAGCATTATGATCAAAAACTGTATAGGCAAGCCGGTGAGACGAATCCATCTTGGGCGCAAGAGGGGCTTCCATTTTCGGATTAAACGAAGGTGTCCACTTGAACACACGATCGGGCGGTCCCCAACGACCAAAGAGTACCCATCCATAACTTATTAAAATCCTCCTCAAGCTCGTAATTTGATGATAATATGTGAAGGATTGGCAAAGCTCCAGGAGAAATGCCCTTCAAGTTCAACGCAGTAAAATCCAGGAATCAATTCCTTTGGGGTGAGGGATCGCGAAGGAAAATTTACCAATCAAGGTGAGTTTCCGTGACGCCGCAAGACGATCATTCTCCGAGGAAGAAAAACCAAGAACTCGCTTTCCATCTCTAACCTGGTGGGTGCCAATCGAACGACTCTCTTGGGATCAAAAGGAAGGTTAGAGCGATTAGAACATGAAGCAAATCACATTTGCATATGACCCAAGCTTTGGGGTTTGGAAATCCGGCTGACATGAACTAAAGTCTGCCATTAATGGCGGTGGAAACCTGAGCACAGTAGGAGAAGACAAGAAAACACGGTGAGAAAAATGGAAAACTGAAGAAAAAAAAATTGAGAAAAAACGGGGAAAAAAAAAACGAAAAAAGAATATAAAAACTCCCTCAGATTGAATGAATGCTTGAACAATCCGTGCAAAATCGACCCAAACGTGAAGAACAATGCATGTGTGTGTTAAAAAAATGCGTGCTAGTGTGTGAGAGAGGACAGAGCATTTTGCCCCCCTAATTGTGTTGAGTTAGAACTGAGATTGTGTCTTGTCCATCCTATTAGGTTTCAGTTCACTTAATCCCATATGCTTGAATGTTTCATAAGACATCACATTGATACTAGCTCCTAAGTCAGCTAGTGCTCTATCAACAGGTAAACCATCAATTGTACAAGGGATAATAAAACTTCCTGGATCATTACATTTTTGTGGTAGATTATTGGAAGAACATTTATCATTCAATTGCACATTTGATTGTTAAGCTTATTTTCATTTGAAATGATGTCATTTAGATCCTTAGCATGCTTTGAAAGAGGTTGAACAAATGGAATATTAGTATGTAGTTGCTTGAATGACTCAAGGTACTTACCAAATTTGTCCTCCCTTCTATCTTCTTCGGTTAGACTCCGGTAAGGGATCTTGGGTTTGTATTTGGCGACCTCCTTTTTCATGAGGTTTTCTTTGGGTATGACATCCTCCACGTATTTCTGCATGGCGGTATTGGCATAATCATGCTCATGTGGAAAATTGATGGTAATTGCCTTTACGTGCTCCCCCTTGGGTTTGGCTCAAGATTACCCGCAGTAAACTACCTTGTGGCCTTTGAGAAATCATCTTCGCAACCGCCTATTTGGTTTTCCAGTTATCGATAGATGCCTCTTGATTTCCTCAAGGATGTTTCCACCACTGGAATCGGTATCTCGTTGATTGCACAAACTTTGTTATAAGATCTTCCAAGTTAGGCTTACCTTGATTTGGTGAAATCCGGAGACGTGTGTAGATCGGGATTGGGATTAGGTCGTGGTTGGCCTTGGTTTCCCAACCGAAATTAGGATGTTGTCGCCACCCAGGATTGTATGTGTTCTTTGTAAGAATTACTTGGGTAATTTCGCCTTGATTCCCAACGTAATTTGCCTGTTGGCGTGAGGTATTGTGTGTGGGCGGCCCCGATGATTATGCAATCCTCCGCAAGTTTCACAAGATAAAACATGCGGCGGTGGTGGTTTAGGAGCCGCTAGATCATCGATCTTTTGGGTCAAAGTTTGACTTGTGCGGCCTAGTGTAACTATCGTGATCCGCATTATAAACACCCACTGCTCGTTAGGTTTACCTCAGACGGATTGCCATTGATAGTCATTCATGGCCATTCCTCTATCAAATCTTGGGCGCCTTTCCGGTGTTTTATTGTTCAAAGTTCCCCTACCGTGATCAATCATTTGCCTTGTTGACGAGAGTAGCCCATTGTTAAATGTTTGGACTTGCATCCAAATAGAAAGACCATGATGTGGGCATTTTCGCAAAGAATTCTTTGAATCTCTCCCAAGTGTCGTATAAGGTCTCGCTGCCTTCTAGAGTAAATGAAGAGATTTCATTCCTCAATCGTGCGATTTTGGCGGTGGAAAATATTTCAAAAGGAACTTTTCACCATGATGCTCCATGTTGTGATTGTTCCCTTTGGCAAAGTATTTAGCCATTGTTTAGCCCGTCCCCAAGAGTAAATGGGAACAGCGTAAACGGATGGCATCATCGGAGACTTCATTTATTTTGAAGGTATCACAAATTTCGAGGAAATTTGCGATATGATTGTTCTGGATCTTCATCCGGTAGTCGTCAAATTGAACAAATTGTTGCACCATTTGAATGACATTCGGTTTGATTTCAAATTATTGGTCGCAATAAATGGGCCTTACGATGCTAGATGACGTGTCGTCCATGGATGGTTTGGCATAGTCATACATAGTTCTTTGTTCATCCGCCATGACAAAATCTTTACTTTCGTTAGTATCCTCTTCGTGGATCAGATAGTACTTTCTCTCGTGTTGCTACGGCGGTGTCGCGCTTTCCAAATTCGGCGACGAGTAGGCATACATCGGTAAACAAAGAGGATAAGTATAAACCAAGACTTACAAAGATAGATAAAAAGAAAGATAATGGTAAAATAAAAAAATAAAAAAAATGATTAAATTAACAAAAATAAAGCGTTCTTAATATTACAATCCCCGGCAACGGCGCCAAAAACTTGATGGCTCAAAAGCTACTCTAGAAAACCATAGGCAAGTGCACCTATCGTTTTGTAGTATAGATTATTGAGTACCGAGTGTCATTCCCAAGAGGATTGTAAGTACTAATAATTACCGTCTTTTTGTTATTTAATCTAGCAATTTTCAGAGTTTTGTTTGTTTAATGAAAATGAAAAATAGAGAATTTTAAAATAATTGCAACTTACAAAAGATCAAATAAAAATATATTGTAGAATTAAGAAATCAAGAGCTAGAAATGTGTTTGAATGTAAATCCCTCTAGAATGTTTTTGTGATTTAACAAGATAAAAATACAACCATAATCCCTTAAGCAAAAACCAACCTTTTTAGTAAAATCTCATGTTTCATGGATCGTAGAAATTCCCGATTTAAGTTAAACCTCTATCGAGCGAATAACTTCTAATCTCAAGTTGATTAATCAAATGCTTTCTAGTTAAACCCCCAAGACAACATTATAACGATTTGTGAATTCTCATATTAGGTTTGACCCTAATCCGTAAGATTTATGTCGCCCCTATATCTAGGATTGCATGCAACTCTTTTCACTTATATAGGTTCTATTTCACCATGAATCTCTCGATTTCCGGATGAAAAATAAACTTCAAATCAATATTGCGCATATACCAATTTGAATGAATAAAGCATAATATAAGTGAATCACACAAAACATGAAGATTTTATTAAAAACATACAAACCTTAATCAGAAATTCATTCTAGAGTTCATTACATTCAAATACTAGAAATTTAGCTACACATGGCTTTGACAAAAGAGTATACTACACAAGAAGATATGAATAAAATGAACATGGTGTACTTAGCTCTTATTCAAGACCAATACCGACTTCCTCCTTGGTTGATTGCAATAATGTTGAGCTCCAAGCCTTCTCCTCTATTGCTCTTCAACTTCCAACTCTACCTCTCTTTTATCCTCTCAATGTATTTTGCTTTGAAACTTAGAATATACAATGAATATACAATGAATCTCTCTATCAATGAATACTACATGAATTCTGAATTTTTTTTCCCAACTCAAACTCTTGGCTTTTATAGGCACCATCTTTGTGAAAGAACACATCAATAATGCTAACAAATGCTCCACTTCCATGGTTGTTGGTTGAATCATTGTATTCACATGACAATACTCCACTTCCATTGGTTGAGTTGGTTGAATCATTGTGTCCACATGACAATTGAGGGAATAATAGAGTTTGGTGCAACAAAATGAGATGTAAAAGTTGCTCAAAGATTGTAAAAAAGCAAAAAGGGAAAGCTTCCATAATTTCCGCCAAAAGAACATCCAGACTGGACGAAAAACACGCCCGTGCTTTAAAGCACGGGCAGGCCGTGTTTTTGGATTTTCCCGAACACGGGCGTGCTTGAAAAGCACGGCCTGGCCGTGTTTGGTACGCCGGGGTCGAAAAATTGCTCGTTTTTTGACTTCTAAAAAGCACGGACGTGCTTAAAAACACACCCTGCCCGTGTTTGACTGAAAAGGCCCCAAAATGACGCGTTTAGCTTGGGATTTTGAGTGTTTTTGCATCCAGAAACCCCCGGGTATGTTTTGACATGAAACCATGACCCAAAATTCACCAAAAATAGCTCCAAATCATCAATCTACATCAATAAAAGCACCTCGGAGTAATGTGAACTATGTATAATAAAACATTTATGAAACTAACAATAAAATAACTCAAATCATACTCAAATATACACATAAAACATGCATAAAAAGACCCTTATCAATACCATATTTGAACCTGTTCCGGTTACCATTTATCGAAAGGGCATTTTTTACGAGCCTGGGTTAGTTCGAGAAGAGTCTAGTGAAGAGACTTTGAACACCGATCCCCGAGACAATCAGCAAGTGGAGGAAGAAGACATGGACCCACGAGAGCATGAGCAGGAAGAGGAGGGTGGCGAGGTCTCCGAAGGTACGGGGGCTGCACGGTCCGTAGGGCAGGCAGGCCATCGACATGGAGATGGCAGGCGCGGAGGAGGACTCCGCCTATGTGTGGAGGCCGGGTGGAGATCCTCAGACCAAAATGATACGCCAAGCATGCTAATGATTCGAGAGGTGGATGCCCTACGCGTAAGATAGATCCCGCCTAACGTCACCTTCCGATAAACGCCCTACCGAGGATACCCCAGGAAATGGAGGGGCCCCCACTCTAGAGGAGAAGAGAGGGCACTGTGATCGAGGAGCCCGGGCATATAGAAAGGACCAAGCCAACCCCACCGGTGCCTTCGGTGCGGATTCCAACAGGCGGGGTCCCGAGGACCTTCTCGGATGACCTTGGTCGAGAGGGTCATTTTATCCCCCCGAGTCAGGTGAGGGAGGAGGGCTGCGAAAGGATGGCTGTATCGCGGCCTTAGTAGTTCATGGAGTTTGTCAGGTGCTCCACACCTATGGAGGAGCAATCAAAGGCTTTGCCAGAAGCGGGTCGGGCCGCAAGGGATGTCCCAGCTCGTGCGTGGACCACAGGCATCGAGCAGTTCTGCTCAAAAACAGGCTGGGAGGAGCAGACTCAGTATGCCATGGGGTTGTCTGGTAGGATCATCAGACTCTTATGGCACGCGATCGGAGGGGCTCGCGATTTGGAGAAGAAATATGCCGACCTAGAGAGATGGCATACCAACTTGCAAGATACTTATGCTACTCTCCAGGGGGTCCAGGAGTCTCTAAAACCCAGGCGGAGGAGGCCGCAACCAGGGAAAATACTGAAGGAGAAGCTGTCGTGAAAGCCGAGGCCGAGCGGGATCAGGCCCGTAAGGCCGAAGAAGAGCTCCGGCCTAAGGTTGCAGAGTTGGAGAAGGCAACTGCTGCTCATGCCAAGGAATTGGAGAGGCGTGAAGTCGAAGTCCGTAGGGAGGCAGAGGAAGCCTCGCAGAAGTAGGTTGAAGAGACCCGGGTGGAGGCCATCCGGGCTTACAAAGACTCGAAGGAATATGCCTTCATGCTGACCTGCGGGCACACGACCAGCATTGGGGAGATCCTCCAAAATCTTAAGGCTGGTAAGACCGTTGCTGAACTCGAGACTGAGCTTGCCCAACTGGACGCCGATCTTGATACCATACGCCCCCGCTTTTTGGAGACCACTGGTGGCCAGGATGCCCCTCCTCCAGAAGAAGAAGTGGTTTCTAGTGAGCCAATCGAGATCTCTCCTCCTGCCGGGGCTTGAACCCTTTTTTCTTTTGAAGTTTTTTGTCTTTGTCTTTCTCATTTTCCTTTTGTGTATGCTAGGCGGCCTTGGGCCTTTCGATGTAATGGGCTCCAGCCCCCACCTGTACATGTTTTGCTTATTAAATGAAGCTCCTTTTAGTCATCCACTCATTTGTGTGTATATCTGTATTTTTAAATTTTTGCTAAGTATTGAGCTCGTCTTTCCTTTTGGTTACATAACTCCTGCTCTATTTGTCTCTTATTATTTTTCCAAGCATAGGACTCGGTTTTCTAGTGCTCAAATGGCACGAGTAATGGGTTTTAACTGCCTGGATTTATTCTGCCAAATTTTATGCTCAGAACTTAAGCCGAGTCTTTGTTTTGGGTAGGCTCGCCTCTTGGTCGAGCTTCCCTTTATTTAAACGCACGGACGCACCGAGACGAGAGCAAATGGCGCTCGGCAGACTTGGCCGAGGCGATTGAAACGGCGCTCGGATCTTGGCCGAGGTGAATGAAACGGCGCTCAGCGCTTGGCTTAGGCAAAATAAAAAAATTGCCTCATTTTAGAGAGCTCACAGAATATCAGATAAAATGATAAGTTTTTAGAATTGTATTTGAACCACAAACTGACTACTTTATTGATAGTACCTTTTAAGGTATGATACATTCCACAGGTGTGCAAATATTTCCCCGCTCAACTACTCGAGCTCATATGCTCCATTCAACATGACTTTGCTGACTCGGAATGGTCCTTCCCAGGTAAGTTTTAACGAGTGGGCTCAATCCCGGTCATTCTTTTTAAAACGAGGTCACCAACTCGAAACTTTCTTTCCTTTACTTTTGAATTGTAGTACCTTTCACTCCTTTGTTTGTATACGGCGTTTCTCATTTCGGTATTGCATCTCTTTTCTTCCAATAAATCCAACTCAGCTCGGAGTGTGGTTTCATTATTTTCTTCGGAAAAATTTGCAACTCTAAAAGTAGGGGCTCTAATTTCGACAGGGATAACGGCCTCGGCCCCATAAGCCAAGGAAAAAGGCGTCTCCCCCGTGGCCGCTCGGTGTGTTGTTCTATACGACCACAATACGTCGGGCAGCTCCTCGGGCCAATTACCCTTAGATTCCTCCAACATTGCTTTCAGAGAATATTTGAGTATTTTATTCACCGCTTCGACCTGTCCGTTGGACTGTGGGTGATACGGGGTCGAGAAATGATTTTTAATGTGAAATCCTTCACAAAAATTTCGAAACCTCCGGTTATCAAATTATTTTCCATTATCTGTGACAATCGAGTATGGTATCCCAAACCTACAGATAATAGACTTCCACACAAAGTTAACAATCCTTTCTTCATCTATCTTCGCCAGGGGTTTCGCCTCAGCCCATTTCGTAAAATAATCCACCGCTACAATGGCATATCTCACGCCCCCTTTGCGGTGGGAGTGGTCCAATGAGGTCCATTCCCATTTGGCAAACGGCCATGGACTGAATATGGAAGTAAGTTGTTCAGGGTGGTACCTAACCTGTGGCGCAAATCTTTGACACCTTTCGCATTTTTGACAAGGTCGGTTGCATCCTTTTTTAGGGACGGCCAATAGTACCCTTGTCGTATCAACTTGTAGGCCAATGTTTGGCCCCCGGCGTGATTTCCGCATATACCTCGTGTACCTCCCGGAGTGCATAGTCCAAGGCGTCTGCTTTCCGACAGCACCAAAGGAGCGGGACGGAGTATCCACGCCAGGTACAGACACCATCTACCAAAGTGTGAATCGAGCTGAGTTCGCAGATTCTAGCCTCAATCTTGTCTTTCCGGGTCGAATACCTTTCTAAAATCTTTGGATGATCGAGTCATCCAGGTTAGCGCCAGCTTCGTTAGCATGTATCTTCCGCGGTATTAAGTGATGGGGCGGACATCTGAGTGATGGTAATATCTGCTATTGCGTCGATTCCCGGGCTAGAGGCCAACCGAGCTAAGGCATCTGCCTGCATATTTTCAGTTCGGGAAACATGCAAGATTTTTGCTTTAAAATGCGTGAGTTTTTTCTTGACCAAGTCCAAATATCGTGCAATTTTTCTGTTCTTTTGCTTCGTACTCGCCATTGATTTGATGGACCACATGATGTGAATCATTGTGTACTAACAATCGTTTTAGGCCCATCGACGCTGCCATTTCTAGTCCTGCTAGGAGCGCTTTGTTAGTTGCTGGGAATTGGAACCGCACGACCGAGCAGTAGCACTTAAGTTTTGGATCGATTATCATGATCCTGCCCCCTGCTCGGCCTGCGGTGGAAGAGCCATCAACAAACAACTTCCACTCTTGATCTTTGACCACCTCTAACTGGATAGAAGGTGTGAACTCGGCTACGAAGTCAGCCAGCGCTTGTCCTTTAATTGCCATACGTGGCTCGTAAAAAATGTCAAACTAGCTGAGCTCGACAACCCACTTAATCATCCGACCCGAAGTGTCTGGTCGGTGCAGAACTTGCTTCAGTTGGTAGTTGGTCAGCACCACGATCTTGTGCTCCAAGAAGTACGGACGGAGCTTTCGGGCTGAAATTACTAGCGAGTATGCCAGCTTCTCCATGGGCGGATACCAGAGTTCGGCGTCGTGCAACGCTTGGCTTGTGTAATATATCAGATGTTGAATGGAGTTGTCCAATCTAATAAGCACCAAGCTGACAGCGTACTCGGAGACCGCGAGGTACAAACACAAGTGTTGTTTAAGTGACTCGAATGCGACTTGTATTTGTTCGGTCCATTCAAAATTCTTATTTTTCTTTATTATTTCAAATAAAGGTTTGCATTTGTCCGTGGACCGTGAAACGAACCGGTTTAGGGCGGCTAGTCGGCCTGTTAAGCTTTGTACTCTCTTGAATTGGGGGGTTCAAAATTAATTATAGCTTTTATTTTATTTGGATTGGCTTCGATTCCCCTCTAACTAACCATATACCCAGAAATTTTCCCGAGCTGACCCCGAAGGTGCACTTTTTCGGGTTTAACATCATTTTATACTCTCGCAAAATGGCAAACATTTTATTAAGATATTAAGATGATCAGATATGTACAAGGATTTCACCGACATGTCATCCACATAAACCTCCATGGTATGACCTATCAACTCTTCAAACATTTTATTAACTAACCTTTGGTAGTCGTCCCAAGATTCTTCAAATTTCAAACGACATCATCTTGTAGCAAAGATATTTAGAGAGAAGAACGATGTGTTCTCCTTGTCATTCGGATGCATCCGAATTTGATTATAGCCTGAGTATGCATCCATAAAACTCATAAGCTCGTGCCATGCCGTGGCATCTACCATATAATCTATATGGCAAGCATGCTTGGGATCGATCCCTGACATATCAGAGTGCGTCCATGCAAATACGTCAATGTTATTTTCAAGGAATTCAATCAATTCCGACCGGAATGGTTCTTGGAGGTCGTGGCCAATACGTAATTGGCATCCCCCATGTTGTTTGTCAACATCAATTGTGTCGACCTGTTCCACCGGCTCCGCATGTTTTCTTTTCTTGCTTTGCCCCTCCTTTTTTTGTAGGGGCATCTCTTCCTCAACTGCCGATCTACTCTCCGGCTCCATCTCGCCTGTTGGCTCTTTTCCATCTCCAATCATTGGTTCTTTTTCAGGTCGTATGCCTGGATCATTCTCTGAAACAACAACCTCACCCTGCTTGGACTCGTCTCTTTCTCCCGGGTCATCCTTTACTGTCCCGCTGGTTTCTCCCATTTCTACCACGTTAATCTCCGCAGGTCGGAGTTTGAGAGAGCACTCCCGCAACTCCCTCTGATTCCCTTTTTGGATGGCTTCTCCATCCGGGGTTGGGAACTTCACACAAAAATGATATATTGAAATGGCTGCTTTTAAGTGGTAAAGTAGCGACCTTCCAATAATCGCGTTGTACTCGGAGTCAACATTGATAATTTTAAACGTGGTGATAACAGTCCGCTTGTGCAATCCCTGTCCCATCTGGATGGGCAGGTCGACTTCCCCTAGCGGGATAATCCTTCCTCCTTCAAAACCCAAAATATTGTCATTACATGGATGAATATAACTGTCATCCACGTTCAATCTTCTGAAAGCCCGGACGTAAAGGACCAACAAATAACTTCCTGAATCGATAAGAATTATGTGCACCGGAATGCCTAAAATAGGTGTTGTGATGACCAGGGAGTCGGAATGAGGGTGGACCACCTGGTCGGCATCCATGTCCGAGAAGACAAAGCGACCCGTCGGTTGGCCTTCTCTAATCTCTGCCACTTGGACCTGCCTTTCTGCGTGGGCAGCTTGCCTAACATCTGCTTTTCTTTTCTGTTCGAGCATCTATCTTCGGCCGCATTGGTATTAATTTTATTAATGTCGGACATCATCAAAATCTCCCTTCCTTGATTCGCATTCGGCGGCAACGACAGGTGAGCTGGATTCGATAATCGCTCCAGATTTACACCCGGAGCGAGCGCCAGTGGTGGCGGTAACTCGTGGATGTACCTCTTTAGGTCACCCCTCTGCACGATGCACATTATTTCTCTAATGAAGTCTCGGCATTCATCCGTGTCATGGCCTATCGATTTGTGATAGGCACAATACCTCTGTGCATCCAACTTTGCAGGCTCCAGCCTCAACGGCCAAGCCGGTGGTAATAAATTAAGATCCTGTATCTCGTTCCATATTACTGTTGGAGTGTGAGTTAGAGCACTCCATAGCTCATCAACCTCGACCCGTACATCCTGGTATGCCTTATACCCGATGGTCGGGTTTTCTGAAAAAGGCCTGAAACCCAACCCCGATCCTGAAGTGAACTCCTTCTTTCCATCTTTCTTCACGACCCCTGCCTTCTGCTCGGGACGTTGACTGGCCATGGCTTCTTCTGCACATATATGGCGCTCCGCACGGATAAGAAATTCCTGATATGAGGTCGCCCCCGATTCATGGATAGAATAATTGAACCATGTTTTGGGAGCGAGGCCGGCCATGGCCAAGATCAAAATGGCATCATCCGAGACCGGCTCCATCTCTCGGGCCTGCTTTTTAAACCGAGCTATATAACTTTTTAAAGGCTCATCTTTTCCTTGCTTAATATTTACAAGGAAATCTTTCGGTGCGGCTCGGACTTTGGAAGTAAGAAAATGTGTTGTAAATACGGGCGCCAGGTCGCCCCAAGATCGGATGGACCCTTGCGGTAGGGTCCGAAACCAACGGTGGGCTCGGTCGCCCAATGTTAATGGAAACGCCCTGCATAAAATTTCGTCACTGGGGCTGTAGAGTTCCATCCATGCCAAGTATTTGTGGATGTGGGTTATCGGGTTGGTCTCTCCATTATTAGACCGACTTGTGGGATTTTTAGCTTTGGTGGTAGAGGAGTTGACAGAATGCTGGAAGCAAAAGGTGATACAACCGAAGGCCGACTGGTTACCTGGTGCGGCCTTTGGCATTTGCATTTCTTCAGACCGCCCTCCTCCAATTCGTTTAACCAGTGGCGAAGACGCAGGATCTCCGTCTCTCGTTCCTCCAGCGGGCTAGGCCCCTGGGTTTGGTTGGCTCTAGCATGCTCTCTCTCATCCGAAAACCGGAGCCTGGAACTTATTGATCGAGCAGGGCGAAGAGGATCAAGTCCCAGCCATCCCGCAAACACGGAGCGGGTGCGGCGGTGGCATGTGGGCTCCGGGTGCGACTCCGCCACGCGGCTTTGCTCTTCAACATCGTTGCGCGGTCGTCTTCTATCACGAAGACCACGCTGTTCATTGCCAGAACTAGCCTTCTGGCCTTCATCGCGAGGAGGCGCAGGGACTTGAGGGTTAACATTAATATTTACTGGGGGGTTAAGTAGGTGAATATTTGCAGGTGGAGGTTGTACTTGCGAATTAGTAGTTGCAAGTGTTTGGGTGATGAGTTGATTCATTTGTTGAACGAAGGTGGGGTTTGCGATGCGTTGAGCAAAAGGAAACAAAGTCGTGCTCCCTGCCTCAGTCAGAGGCACGTTCTGGCCATTGGTAGTTTGGCCAGTTTGGTTATTTACATGTGGATCTTCAGTTATACGGGAGTTTCGAGATTGCTAACTCATTCTGTCCTTTCCAAGGGAGTTAATGATAGATTTACCTGACTTCACGTAACTTGACTAGCTAGGAATTGGGGACCGACCAGACGGCCCTTCCTCTAGCGTCAATTTATGACGTATGCGTTTTGGTCAACAATAAAAAATATACTGAGTAAATGTAATGCGTGGGAATGAGAATAGATTCTAATTTAGGGCTAATTCTGCTTTTTTATATAAAATACCGAGCTGAAAGTTTCTGGTCGGTTTTCTTTTATAGTTGTCTTTTTACAAGCATTTTTCTCTAGTATTTCTCTCTTGTCTTTTTCCTCATAAATGAGGTCTATTTATACTCATTTCATTAATGGGTTTTTAATAATTACTATTACACTTAATACTAAAATAATTCCAAAGGGACACGTGTCCTTCCCTAAGCATGCATGTTGGCCAATTGTTTGCCACTTGTCGACTCATCTGGTTGTTATGCTGACAAGTGTCAGTTTACTTGTGCTAATGGTGCACTTAACCTTACTTAATTGGATAGTTATCCTTTAAATTTCCCGCCATAAATCTCCCGCCAAAGTTGAGCTCGGGTGGAGCCGAACCCAACTCGTGCCACGTCATCAGGTCAGTTGCTGACGTCATCAGCTCGGTCTGTGTTGTCCCGCGGGTCCCACATGTACATGGGCTGAATGGTCACATGGACTGATTTGCTTCCAGCTCAGCTCGGGTGTCATCACAATTACCCCTGACATGTATTTGTGATTTTGAAAGATAATTGATGTTTTAGTAATTATGCAAAACCTTTGGGTCCCTTTGCTCTATTAATAAAATCGATCTTACAAGAGGAGGGGGGAGGGGGGGTCCCATATGCCGATATTAAGTTATTTCTTTACCTTACTTTCAAGTTTCACCTTTGTATGTTTTCAAAGTGTTATTTTTTCTCAATATTTAGTTGTAAACCATTAAAAGATATTCAACGCTAATAAATTTTCATTGCTTGCGTGTAATGTTGCACCCCTGGCTGATTTTATCAGAATAAGTTTTCAATTTTTAAATTAATTATGTAGCATAATACTCCACAACTCAAACATTAATCCAAATTATCTTCTGCAATTTTCATAAATGTTCCCAAAATCATTTCTAGATTTTGTTCCAATGTGGTTGTGAGCTTCTCCAAGCTCAGAAATTTGGTTCCTACCTATCATTTGTTAAGTGATGCAGCGGAAACCACTGATAAACGAACAACGAATAAAAGCAATATGAATCTTCACAAAGAAACGTAAATTGCAATGAAAAAGAGAATAATCTCAAATTTTAATGATATTCAATCTCCCTAAAAATAATAACAAAACTAATATTTATAGGATTAAGTCCTACAACAATAAAACTCATAACTATTGAAAACTCTTAAAAGATAATAAAATAACCTAATAAAATAATCTTAAAAGATAATAAGATATCTTTAATCCTTATATCTATCATTCTCTCTGGGGTCGAAACGATTCGTTCTCGAATCGGAAGGGAGACCGTAGATAAAAGAATGGTCAAACCATGGAGGGGCACGAGGAGGGCGAAATGGAAAAATAAGGTGAATAACAACATGTATTTGAACAGGATCAAAAATAAAATAATCCAAATTGAACTTTAGAAAGTTATATCCACTTTGCCAAATCAATGGCCTAGTTCTAATATATCCGTCCGACCATTCTTTAACTGTATAGTTAGCATCTTCTTCACTTTTGGACCCTACAAAGCCTTGATGAACAATTGTGACGGTTTCTATAGGAACATACACATGGACAACTCGTTTTGCTTGCACCAACGACTCTTTGTAAATAAACCAACCATGATACCCATGAACAATTGGTCCTTCGAGGGGTGTAGGATTAGAGAAAAAATTAATATTGCGCTTATCGATTTTGAAGTAATTTCCTCAATTTCAAAATCTTTACCAACAACCTCAATTTCTATATTAAAAATTGGTAGTCCATCATAATCAACACATTCCTCATTAAATTCGGTGTTTTTTTCATAGTCAACCGTCGAAATTATGTCGTCATCTTCTTTATTAAAGATAGGTGGACCATCATAACCACCAATCTCCTCGTCAAAGTTTATAGATTCGTCATAAACAATCTTCGGTATCGTGCCATCGCTTTCTTCATCAAAAATTGGTGGTCCATCGTAACCACCATCTTTAGTATCACCAGAGAGTAAATCATCCATGTCCGTTTAATATGTTTCCAACAGTGTGAATTGGATGGGCATAATACCGGAGGCACAATCACAACCACCAAGAAATTATTTTGCAACAAGTCTCTTGAAATTGGATGCGCATGATATGGAATTATTTTGTCAGCAAATCGATCCTGCTGACGGATCTGTGTCGTTCATGCGTTGTGGATTCGGTCTGGACAACATGGTTCAGGGAGCATAGACTGGTCTCTGAATACCAACTGATACAACGGAAACCACGGACAAACGAACAACGAACAAAAGCAATACGAATCTTCACAAAAAAAACGTTAATTGCAATGAAAATTAGAATAATCTCAAATTTTAATAATATCCAACCTCCCTAAAAATAATAACAAAACAAATATTTATAGGATTAAAGTCCTACAACAATAAAACTCCTAACTATTAAAAACTCTTAAAAGATAATAAAATAACCTAATAAAATAATCTTAATAGATAATAAGATATCTTTAATCTTTATCTCTATCATTAAGTGATCATGTATGTGTAGCCATTACATTTATAAATAACTCGTGATCTTGACTCCTTGAATAAAAGCTCATTTGACGACTAAATAGGAAGGTGGTTACACCCTTTTGCTAGTTACTATTTTTCCTTTTTTATCTTTTAATTAATTCATAAATGATGTAATTTTAATAGGCATTTGGACCATTGATCAAAGAGAGTGGATGAATAGGATCAATCCACACTGCCTTACACTAAGAGGTTGTCTTACGAGATCATATCCACATATATATATATATATATATATATATATATATATATATATATATTATAAAGTTTTAATTTTATATCGAATTTTATATGGATGTCGTATGTATATTATTTAATTTTATAAATAAATTTTCATTTTATGTTGATCATGCTTCAATTTGAATCTTTCGTTGTAATTATTATATAATTTTCTGTTGTTACATCTTGTATTTTATATAACCCAATTTCTTTTCTTTTCAACCATGATTTTCAGTGAAATATAAAATCTAAAATCACTACAAGAAAAAACCATAACGACAACACTAGAAAGACAATAGTTTTTCTCGAAATTGTTATTATTTGAAATATTAACAATAGTTTTTCAGAAATCTATTGTTTGTTTACATATTTATTTGTCAAAGACAACATTGTTTTACAGATGTTGTCTATGGGCGTCTACCACAACAGCTTATTCGGGCAAAAGACAACAGTTTAAAAAGAAAACATTCACAATAGATTTAATAATAATTGTTATTAATTATATTGAAAGTAAAAAAAATATCTATTAATTTATTTTTTATTAAATTAAAGTTAATCTCTCAAATTGCTTGAACCGTAAGTCTCCCTCAAAAAATCCCTAAGCCCTCTCTCTCAACACCTCATCACCCGAGCCATCACCCCCGGCCTCCACCGCACCGCCATCATCGCCCACAGCCTCCACCACACTGTCGTCATCTCCTTCTCCTGTACGGCTACTTAATCAAGGAAGATTTACCGGCTAAACCCATGCCGCCTCCAATATTTCCTTCCAATATTGCCCTTATTTACCGGGCATCGAAGTTTTCTATCTACGCTTCGGCTAATAATTGCCGGACAGTACAACGATTTTGCCGGCTTCAAGCTCGATGAAGCTCGATGTAGTGAATCAAGAGCCATTGGAATCGGACTCCCACCCGAATTCTTCTTCACGGACAATTTCAAATCAGAGTTTGAAATCCGGCAAGCTAAAGGAGAGGGAGAAAAAGGTAAATTTAAACTCCTAGTCTCATGCTATGTTAGAAGTCGAATCAACTTAGCATTATTCAAAGTTTGATTTGATTTTTGCTCACCTTGTACTTGTGTTTGGATTTAATTTACTATCATCTTAAGCTTGTTGAGCCGCTCCTGAAAATTAAGACATGAGAATTATGGAACGACAAAGTAATTCAAGTTCAAGCAAGCTAGCAATCTATCTCATGAGTAGTTTTATTCCACTTGATGACACCCGAGCTGAGCTGGAAGCAAATCAGTCCACATGGCCATTCAGCCCATGTACATGTGGGACCTGCGGGACAACACAAACCGAGCTGATGACGTCAGCAACCGACCTGATGATGTGGCACGAGTTGGGCTCGGCTCCACCCGAGCTCAACTTTGGCGGGAGATTTATGGCGGGAAATTTAAAGGATAACTGTCCAGTTAAGAAAGGTTAAGTGCACCATTAGCACAAGTAAACTGACACTTGTCAGCATAACAACCAGATGAGTCGACAAAGTGGCAAACACTTGGCCAACATGCATGCTTAGGGAAGGACAAGTGTCCCTTTGAAATTATTTAGTATTAAGTGTAATAGTAATTATTAAAAACCCACTAATGAAATGGGTATAAATAGGCCTCATTTATGAGGAAAAAGACGAGAGAGAAATAATAGAGGAAAAACGCTTGTAAAAATACAGCTATAAAAGATAACTGACCAGAAGCTTTCAGCTCGGTATTTTATATTAAAAGGCAGAATTAGCCCTGAATTAGAGTTTATTTCCATTTCCACGTATCACATTTTCGTACATTTTTGTTTGTTGACCAAAACGCACGTCAACACCACTTTTGAGTTAAATTCTAAAACTCCGTTGATATTTTCCTTGGAACCCAGAATCAGAACTGATTATCAATACTGAAAAGTGTATATCAAGAAGATATTCATGGGGTTGTAAAATTGTTCTGTACTCTATGTTTGACTTTACAGGTTAAAGAATCGATTAAAAAGAGCAAAAAAGTTATAGCAAATGAAGCTTCTGAAGTAAGCGGTGAAAAGCTGCCATATGTTCATGTCAGAGCTCGCCGCGACTGATAGCCATAGCTTAGCTCACAAGCGGTGGGGGGAAGTTCGCCCATCGGAGCAAAGTTGCCGGAGAAGACGATTTCCGGGTTAATGGCGGGGTGGAGTGAAGACCGATGAATTTGCATACGAAATCATCTATCTGGTGGAAAAAAATTGGTGAGTATACATATAGCACCGAGATATTCTCGTTGGCAGGGAACATTAAGCACAGAGATATTCTCATTGGCAGGGAACATATAACACACAGATATTCTCATTGGCAGTACTTTTATCAAGCATGTTCATATACAACCAGGTAAAAAACAAATGGTTAAAGGCTTTTTTTTAATGTAAGTAGTAGTAAATGTTGATATTTACCATGGGAGCCTGTGATCATCTTTCTATCTGTTAATCCACTTTTGGTGAAGTTAGTGATGTTGGTCTGTGGGCATTTATCTATGGAAATGTCTAATGAATATAAAAATTGATAGATAAAAGAAATAGTTAAATGATTCTTTGATTATTTGATTTAGATGGTTGGTATTGATGAGGCTGCACTTGATCGGCTATCTCTTGTGACTGAGATGGCCAAGCATATTCGTGTCAGAGCTTCTGGGGGTAGGAGTACAGCTTCAAAGATGGGGCAATTTTCCCCAATTTTTGTCTGGCTTCTGAGGGTAATTAATAGATACAGAACTGCTGGTGTATATTTATCTTGTTACTCGGATTCGAAAACATCAACTATGTTGTACTGATTGCAGTTCTTTGTGGAACATCCTCTTTGTGAAATGCATACTTGCAGGACTTTTATCTAGACTTGGTGGAGGATAATCGCAAAATTACATCATGTGACTACCTAGAGCTGGCTTCGAGACCAGTGCAGGGGCGGAAGGGATGTAGCTGCCAAGAATGAGATTTATACATGTTTTATTTTTTTTCATTTTTTTCCCATCATCGAATTTACATTAATGTATAAGTGGTAGCTATAATCGATATTAGAATCATTACATGTTGATCTTCTATTGAAGTTTAATGATTATGAAATCATTTATTGTTTAAAAATATGTGCTAGATTCGAGAGTCCATTTGAGCTCTTTTCCAGACAGAGAATGCTACACACTTGTATAGCCTCTAAGCAATGAGAATGATCTTTAACGACTTGATTAGATTCCGGTCAGTAGTTGCTTAAAACATTTAAGTTTTTATGTTTAACTACTTAATGTTGTGTTCTTTGTTATCTTCTCTTCTTGGGTTATGATGATTTATCTATCATACAGCTGGACAGATTGAGGCCCGAATTTAGATCCGGTTTAGATTCTTTTACAAGATTTATTTTCGAGAGGACAAGGCCCAAGCAAATGGAGGCAACAGTGATGACATGACCAATCCTTACTCGTATTACTCAATCATTCCTGGATGCTCTTAATAATGGTGTTGTTCCTTCAATAACCTCTTCATGGCAGGTTAGCATGCTTTATGTATATGCATGCATACTTGCTGCTTATATACTGGAAAAACTGGTAATGCGTCGATGGTTACTTTATTCAAGTAATGCATATAATTTCTGCTGCAGTTTGCCTTGACTTTATTATGTGTAAATTTCATCTTACTGAAGTTCTTTTGTGCTGCCATCTCTTATTGAAGTGCAATTCGTGCAAGATTTGGGCTGATTAAATTCATCATTGCATTACAATTTCGCATGGCTCTTAAGCTACCAGGAATTAGGGAATGTTGGGAAAAAATTTGCTTGAGTTAACCCATTTTATTGCTTTTAGATTTGCACCTTAAGAATATACTCTCTGTATTTGAACTCGTGGCGACCTTCAATTACATAGAGTCTTCATGGTGGGATGATATGGAAAATCTTATGAGAGATTCATGATACGGACATAGGGAGTGGAATTCTGGGTATTTGAGGTGTTGTTCAGGATTTGCTTTGAATCTGTTATTTCTATGAATGTTATGGGCTTCTGGTACAGTGTTATAACATGAGAAAAGGGTATTGGAACGGTGAAAGTCTTAGTCAGGCTGCTTGTTGGTTGTACTCCTGTAATTGTCAAATTACTGATTTATTGATTTGGTTTGCGAGTAGGAATGTACGATAGTGTGACCCACTTCATTGTTCACAGTTATGACTTATGAGTGAACGGTTTGTTCTTGTGCACCCTATGTCCGGATAATGTATAATCATTTTACATTCATCTTCATCTTGTACTTGCGTATTCATATGGTATTGAACTTTGCAGAATATGTTATTAATCGTAGAATGGCAAAATCATCAACGAAGGTTTGTCCTGGTTTATGTTAATGATTCATGTCCTGGTTCCTCCACGGTTCCGGTTATAATCGTAATTGTTTGTTTATCTTTTGATAATTTTTTAATTTTTAAAAATGGTTTATCAATATAATTTCAGTTAAAAAAAAGAAAAAAAAAGACTTGAATTTAATATTCAATTATATTTTGTACTTAATATTGATAATAATATTAAATTGTCTATATAGACTATAGAGTATAGAAGAATCAAAGTTCACATAGTTCGCTTGCAACATTTGATTTAAAATATGTCTCATGTAGATACGAATATAAAATATCATAACAAACAAATTACTTTTTGTCTAGCATATGTTTACCCAAAAAAAAACGTTGATTTTAATCTTGAAACCGACAATTTTAATCGTCGATTTCACAATAGTTCCACCGATAGTAAAAATCACCGGTTCCACGTTTTTTGAGACCAAGGAACCGGAACCGACCTACACGGATCCGGTTTCGGTTTTGGAACTGTTGACCGGTCAGCGGTTTGCGGAACCATTGATCACGATTCCAGCTCCGGTTTGGAACCCAATTTCGGTTCCATTTGGCCACTCCTAACAATAATGTCGTAAGAAGATATGTAACGGAAATCAACACTCAAATCTTAATGTTCATCCCCTCAAAAAAAAAATCTTAATGTTCATCATTATTGGTAGTTGGGCGGCCGGATTAATTCTTCACAACAAAAAGATACAAGTGTTTGGAAGAGAGTGAGCTTGACACTGAGGGCCCTAGAAGAAATAAGTAATATGGCCCAAGGGGAGGAAAACCATGAAACCCAAAACAAGAGTTCAATATGTGAATTCAACAAAAAGGCAAAATTATTTTTTTAGTCCTCTAATTGGAGCCTTTAAGAGATTTGGTTTTTTTTTTTCTCGACTTTGAATTCAGTCTTTTATATGGATAAAATTCATACTTTTAGTCCTTTTACCTGCTAGTAGATTTTTTTTTCAATTCAAACTTCAAATAAATTTTAAAAAATAATATAATATTATTCATGATTAAAAAAACGGGTTTTAACTTAGCCAAATAAATTTATTCTTCTATTGGTAAATTTTATAAAAAGTTAACATTTTATATTTCAAAAAAAACTATAACGAAAATCTATTAAATATATAAATAACAATTTTTAATATTTAATTTATATTTTAATTTAAACTTTAAATAAATTCAAAAAGCAATAGAATATCATTGATAAAACAATGAGTTTTAATGTTTTACCTTTAAATTTTTATTTAAATTGAGAAGCCACCATATGTCGTTGGGTTACATCATTGACTCCTAGTATACGGTATATATATGTATGTTATATATATAGGAATTGGTTCAAATGAGACCATATTTCTCCCGTGAGACAGGATGGACTAATACCATCTTTTATTTTTTCGTTTTTAATAGTTGTGATTTTTCTATTTGTTTTAATATTTTTCCATTTATTTTAATTCATTAAAGCTAGAACTGTACTTTTTATAATCCAGCGGTGTTTTGGTATCCTTTGACTTTTTGAAACTATTTTTTATGGGATGAGATTGTAACTATCGTATTTAATGGCTATTTTTAAGGAGGCGTTTTTTTTTTGTGGAATCCAGTATAGTTAGAGTTCATTTGATGCTTAGTTATTAGATAATGCATATTTAGTTATTTTTTGTTTGCACTGTTTATTATGACATATCTGGGTAAAATGTAATGCATATTTAGTTTTTAGACATTGCATAAATAGCTTCTAGATAATGCATAGTTGATTTTGTTGCATAGTTTATGACACACCTTGAATAGCTAGGTATAATGTAATGATTAGTTTTTTTTTACATCGCATATAAAGTTTTTAGATAATGCTTAGTTAGTTGATTTTTGTTGCATAGTTTCAATTATGTAACAACCTATAGATATATACATCGTTTCATAAGTATTATGCATCGTCTTCTCGAGAAAATTACAGTTTTTAAGAGTTTGTTGTTAATGCCCAGTTTCAAGTTCTTCATTAATGTCTAGAGCATTGATAATGATGGATGTAGTTTTTTCTGCAATTGATGATTATTCATCATCATCGTTCGAACTAATTACATTGATTTTGGTTGTCTATAATATTGAATCGTTTTTTCTGGTTTGTAACTGCAAATTTGGTGAATTCATTAATGGCGGTGTTGAGGGAGAAAACAAATTTGAATTTGCGATTAAGATGAAGTTGTTATGGAAAGTGGTTTTTTATTGATATTGGTTTCTCACTCTATAATAGTAAGTCATAATTATATTAGTTTGTTGATTGTGTTTTGACAATCTTACCATTTAAGGGATTTAATTATTATTTAATGTAATTCTAATCATTTTTAATCTTAGCCTTTGGAAAATGATCCCACAAAGAAAAGAATTGTACAGTACAAAATAACATAAAAACATATTGATTTAAAAAAAAAAAGATTATTAGCCTTCTATTCCAATTGTTCCTTTTTTACAGGAATCGATAAGAAATATTTCAACCCGATTCAATTTCATCCTAATGTAGTAGTATATCCATAGCGGGTTGGTACGAATATATGTTAGAGTTATTATAAGGGGATGGTTGAGATTGGTTCATCATGTCTCGCCGCAAGATATGGTCTCACTTTGTTCTATTAATGTATGTGTATATATATAATGTTTGATTAAAAACAAAAGAAAAATATAAAGAAATAGAAATTGAAATAATATTTGTGTTTATATTTTTAAAGTTTGAATAATCATTTGTACTCTTGAAAAGATGGATAATTTGTTAATATTTATATATAGAATTTATTTAGTAGTATATTTATTTTTAAAAATAATTTCAATATTTATAAATTAAAAAATTGTTTAATATTGTAAAGTAGTTTTATTTTACTTATAGCTAATTGAATATATTTCCAATAACTAAATGTTATTTTATAAGTTTTGTATTTTTAAAATTAATAAGTAACTTAAACCAGAAAAGAAAATAGAAAAAAGATATATTACAATATTTTTTTGTTAAAATTTGAGGGCAATAGATTTTTTAATTCTAAAATATGAAATTTACAATTTAAATAATAAATAAAAAAAATTAAAAGTAAACACTTCTTTTTAACTTGAATAATATTGTATTATTTTTTAAAATTTATTTAATGTTTGAAGTAAAGCCATTAGCATCTAACATTTGTTATAGCATGTAATACGACTAAAAGTCCGAATTTCATTATTCAAAGGACTGGATTCAAAGCCAAGAAAAGAAAAGGAACAAATCTTCAAGAGACTTCATTTAGAGACTAAAAAACAATTTTACCCAACAAAATGCAGCAAAAGTCGCGGAGGAACGCATAGACACGAGGGCTCATTTCTGTTATTTCATCAAATTATTTTTGTTAGTTAGAGCAGCAGATGCAAAAAAGAGGGTTTTTCCTCAACACTTATAAAGCAAAAAATGCATAGAAAACGAGCACGCTTTTCGCCACATTTTCACAATGCATGGTGGTTCGATTGGAATTAACTAGGTTTTCCGATGGAAGTACAAACGATTTAGAATATCTATCAAGATCAAATCAACATTCTGTAGCCCAAAAAAAGCAAAAAAGAGGGAAAATTGTACTGATTTTATAAACTACATATGCACAGCCAAAACATTGCCGCCTTCTTGACAAACAGGAAAACGGCAACCAGGTCTCTTAAACCAGCCGAAAGTAGCCAGATTTTACCTGCATTGCTGAAACCCAAAAAGCTTATCAATTTAAAATCCATGAATGGAACTTCATTCTATCCAAAAAAAAAACAATACAACAGAAACGAAATAGAAAGAGAGATCTGCGTATATCCTTTACCATTGTTGTATGTACATGGAAAGAACAATCATTTCCAAAATAACTACCAGAATAATCATTCCTGTTTTTGTGTATCACAAGGAGATACAAAGGACCATCCATCAAAAATCAGAACATTGATCTGAAGTTAAAACCAACAACCATTTTTGCAACTGCTAGAATCAAGATATTAGTTACTGGAATTGCTCACCCCAAATGTTCACTTCGACTTGAGATCATTCCTGAGTTTATTCAACTCCTTCCTTTGTTGCTAATAAAAGTAAAATAAACGCAGCTTTAAAATTGTGAAAATTGAAGCAAATGATAATGGAGAATTATTTATTAGATTCAGAAGAACATCTTTAGCTGATTTCACCTCATAAAGCATCTTCCACCAGTTATCAGATTTTGATTGCAGGAGGCACCAAGCCATAGCCATCTCATATTCAATTGTATTATTTTGGGAGTAGTGAGAAGTTGAAACAGCTTCTTTCTGGACATTGCAAAAATCACACACAAAAAAAAAATGATAATAATAACTAAAAATGATATTTAAGAGAGTTAAAAAAGCATGCCAAAAAATTCTGTGTCCAAACTCAAATATGAATTTTGTGTGAGCACTTTTTTTTGTTTGAGAGAGAGAGAGAGAGAGAGAGAGAGAGAGAGGGAGGGAGGGAGGGAGGGAGGGGGTGAGGGAGGGAGGGAGAGAGCACCATTTCCCTTTGTATTTGACGCCTAGCTTTGTCAATAGCCAAATGGCCAACAAATGTCGTCTGCTTTTCCAAGAACTTGAGGAAATCTCCAGTGCGAACTACCAGAGGCCTGCAAACAGAATAGTTTTCAGGTGTAAATCAGTTCTGACATCACATATAAAACTGGAAGCAGCCAGTATCTTAGGATATAGAGTGTAATGGTAGCTTAGAAAAATCTTGGACCAGAAATAGAGAGAAAATTAGCAGTGACATTTGCGCAATTGATTCTCGCATTTAAAATATTCTATTAGGCACTTCACAACAGTATATCAGCACGCTTTTTCAGAAAAATTCATCCTTTCATTAAGCATTGATAGTAGATTAAGTTTGGCACATACCTCCGATTTGGTAACATTAAGCATCCATCATCCAGTTTTTTCACAACTCCATACACAGCTTCCTTGATTTAAATATAACAAAAGCTTTACCTGATACACAATTTCATAAGGAAAGGCAAAAGCAACTAAAATGACGGGAATCTATTCCCAGATGGAATGATATGTGGGAGGAGAACAGGAACACAGAAAGAAATAAAAATAATAAGAGAAGAAAACCGCTGTCGACCAAGGGTTGAGTTTCGCACCTTGTTCGTAATACAAGAGTAATAACAGAAAAATACCATTACAAATATGCACCAAATAGTTTATTTGTCTACATACCAGAGTGCGGATTAGAAATAGCAGTATGTTGCACCATTTTGGCTGTACAATCTTCCTTGAACGCATGCCAAATGATATCCTGAAAATAACACCATATATTTATCAGCCAAGACCACATAATATAATCACTAAAAGGAAACACAAAAGGCGAAAAATAAGCAAAAATTTGTTTGCAAGAAACTCAGCACTGGCTGTAACCCAACATCAAGAGAGAGGGTGAGTTCCAAGAAAAAGCAGGAGGCTGAGTACGATGCCAAGTAATACTTAATTGGTAGCCAAATGAACAGTCCATCTATACTCAAGACATACATCATAATCCATCAAAACTATAGAATGTGAGAAAATTATTTTTCAATCCAATTACTAGAGGAAATGCTTTGAAGTAAAATAGCCAACAATAATAAACGCATCTCGAAGTGGAGATTGAACTCTCACATGCCATGAGAACAAAGCTTATATTGCACAAATGTAAGTAAGCACAGACCTTGAAGATAAAAGAATTTTATAAAGAGTCAGATGAACTTACCTCTACCTCTCCTGAAGTATATTCTGGATTCAAATTCTGGAGCAAAACCAATCTTCCTTGATCATGAGCAGTCTTCATTTTTTCCTCCCAAGGCTGAAGACAAAGAATAAAGAATTGCATTAAGTGAATATTTCCATAAAAAAACAAAAGAACAAAACTATAAAACCTCACAACGAACAACTATGAATTAATAACTATCTCAAGGACCATCTAGCAAGAGTAACAATACAGATTTTAAATATAAAACATTAACTACTTGACTTAGAGCAAAATTACGTCTATAACTCCTGAACCGTTGCTTTTATTATTTGTAAAAAAATTACTGAGCAGATCAACAAGCACGCATACGAATACATATATTGGTGCACATGCCAGCGATTATAATTGCTAATGAGCCTTTATTTACGAAAAACAGTTGAAATCACACATCACCAATTATTTACAACCAACAGCAAAGCCTCTTCCAATCTAAAAATGATACTAAAAGAGCCACCAATATAGTTGCTCTAAGCAAACATATTATAAGGGCATAATCATAGCAAAACTTAAGACATGTCGTCAAACTGAAAAGGCAATATATTCTTCCAACTTAACCTCACGCAGAAGCATAAAAAAAAATTTAAGTACATGATGAACAAATGATGCAACTCACCAATTTGATCCAATTACTCTTTTCCTGCAAGCAAACCAAAAAAGACAGCATTAGAAAAGAGACAGGTAATAATCAAACATAGCAAACGCTATATCCAGTTGGACATCTTCACTAAAATGAATCACAGTTCAGTTTTAACCATATATGACAACTGAATGTTTATTGTTAAGCAAGCACTTATCAGCCTTTCACGCAGAGATATCCAAGATTAAGGGGAAAAGGAAAAAAGAGGACAAAGATTGAACCTGACATGATTGGATGAACGTGCAAAAACTAGTTTCAGTTCGTCAATATTCAAATATCTTCCATTATTTAAGAACACGATCAAAATGTGAACGATTAAAAAAAGATTAAATAAAATTTACGCCCATTATATACAATTAAATTCTCGACATAGCTGAGCATCTATTTTATAATCTACAGGAAAGAAGATCTTCTACTCAAGGTAACATTTGTGACAATCACATGAAGATGGCCCATTAATCCACTTCACTAGGTCACCCTGTTGGAAATTACATGCAGTATTCGACAAAACTCCCATGATTTCCTTCAACAATCCAACAAATATATTCAGTAGTCCTCCAATTCATTTGGCATATATGCTCAACGTTCATTTCACACCAAATTTGACATCAAGAATGCATCAACAATTTGACACATAATTGAAAATAGATCTTTCAACTTACTCTACAAATTCTACTCCATGTAACACCTATTGACCAAGAGCCAAATGTAGCACACTCATATTCTCAAGTTCTCAAAGATAACTTTGTGGTCAATTTGTAGAAGTTCGTGTCAAAATGCCAACCAAGGCTTCGCAAGTATTCTCCAATATTACTTGTTGGAACTGAATTCACATTATCTAGTGCAATAGTGATGAAGACAGAAATTTCATGTAGGAGGACCCAACTAACATTAATATCAAAATAACATATAATACATCAACTCTACAAATAAACTATAAATAAGGGTTGCTTTCCGTTCGTTGGGTCAATAAAAATATACCACCAATTTTGATAAAGTCAATGTATTAATTCATTTACATCTTAATAATTCAAAAGTAAAGAATAGAAAACAATTAATATAACATAACATTTATCTTCTAGTCTTCATATTCTGAAATCATTAATAGCTTCATTGCTAATATTTCAAAATATATCTTTTTCAATTATGTTACCAAACAATCTTTCAATAGCCCATCTCCCATTCGATTACGGAGTGAACTCTTGATGATATTCATTGCCGAAAAAGAATGTAGGCTAATAATTACAATTTAAACAAGAAATAATAGAAAAATAATAACATTAAATCATCTCCAAGAGTTTTGAAAAACAGATAGAAGCAAAAAGAAGGTAACTCTGTTAAACTCATTTTCACGTCAATGTTGTAGTAAAATTAATGCCGAGATAATGAGATTCTTTTTTAAAATCTGGGGAAAATGCTTGTTAAGCCCCCAAGTTATACACCTTGATCCAAACAAGGTCAATACATGAATTACAAATCATCATAAATTACTAACTCTTTTGCAGCTTATCCCCTCTGTCTTACCATTGTTTTCATTGATTTCATAATTTCTATAGTGCACAACACAAGAACTGTGAATAGTTGGTTATTTTGAACTGAACATATAAGGGTTAATAAATTAATAATTCAATTGGCATCTAATGACAGTAAGGAAAAGACTTGCAACAAACTGATGAGTTTGAATCCACCAAATCCCCCTTGTTCAATTTCAAAAGTAGGAACGATAATCCCTAGAGGCTAGGGATCACTTCTCTTTTCTTGTCCCAAGAAAATGAAGGGTTTTCTTCTTCTTTTTTTCTTATTTTCTACATTTTTTAGGGTTATAAGTGGAATTACCTAAATAACCTTGAGCTTTTTTTTTTTTAAAATTGGCCCCCCATGGCCCCAAGGTGGCCTCGTCACTGCTGGGCACCACTATCAATCCATGATACCTAGTCCACAAACAATACATCCTCTTTTAACTAATAACAAAAATTACTTATCCAAGTCAGCATATACAAGACGTCAATGACATTATCACATGCACAGATTTTTACACAATTCCCGATCCACAAATACTCAACAAAAATTACATATACAAGAAGTCAATGACATTATCATTTTTCCCGGGACTAAGAGACTGTTAAAGCTATAGGATTGCGTTATGGACATTCTGACCGAGATCAAACTAATAACTTGGAGGGATCAACACAACTGAATATAGCAGGAATGAGAAGTTTAAGATGGATAGGGTGAAACAAGTTACAGATAACAAGCTATCATGCATAAGAGTTGATAAATTGGAATCGACACAAGATGGTGGCACATTTGAGATGCTTTAGGCTCTATTATGAATGTTGCTAGACAATCAATAATCGATGTAGCACCAATTGGCAGCATTCCTTTTGCCAAAATTGCAAAGGCCCCCACAATGAGTCTATCCACACAAGTTAAATGTATCTGTTATTATGGATTTGAAATCCTTAGCTTCAAATCTATCAATGAAGCCTAAAAATAGTTCCACTCAAACTAATAATCAAATACAATCTCATTTTTTAGCACTTCCTTTCACGCTGAAAATCACAAAAGGACTCAACCAAACAAATTTTTATTCTCAAACCTACATATATCAACCCAAAATCATTTATCCAAACCTATTCCCAAACTTCCCACAAAACCCAATACAAAACTCAAAACCCACTAGAAATTTATCTTCGAAACACAACCAAATGTGCCCAAAAGAACTTACCTTAGCCAAATAGATAACTTCCATTTTAAAGCAAGAAACATTCACAAGTTCCAAAGTCTCAAGTCAAAGTCTAGCAAGAGACAAACTCTTCTTTCAAAGTCTAGTCATGAATGTCCTATAACTTAATTAACCTCTAACATATCAATAGAAAAAGATATTGTCTTAATTCAAACCATCAAACTTACCAATGCTAAAAAGGAGATAAGATAATAGCATGTTGGAGAGATGCTTATTTTCCTATTAATATGCTTAAAATGTAGAAGATACGAGATGACTGGAATCGGGATAATTTCATTTTTGGTACCCCAATTATATCCATTTTTCACTTTTGGTACCAAATGTTCCTACAACAATAAAATTGGTCACATTTCCATTTTAATCAATCCGAGTTCAATTCATTAGTTGGTCGTCAAAACCTAACGGTTGACCTATCACAACAGATTGGGTAGAAAAAAATTGAGGGGAAGGCTCATTTTTGTCATTTCTAGCGTCTTCTTCATTTCTAAGGCAAAATCAAATTAGAAGAAAGAAATATGTTATTTTGGACTGAAAATAAGGACCACTACAAGGTCTTCAAAAGCTAGTTCGGTTCAATGAAAGGAAGTAAGATTACATTGGCATCGTTGTGAGCAGTCATGTCAGTTTCCCCACTTAGGATCTGTTCAAAAACCAAAGTATCCCTAAAATCGCCAAATTCAGTAATTTTAGGATTTGGCGATCTCGAAAGCCTTCTGAATTTAATACTCCGATCTTAAGAGACGGGTTACTAGAAACCCTAGATCTTACCAGAATCCAATTCTGGAGCCACTCCATTGAAGTCCAGTTAGGAGCTCGTCAAGCCCCCCTAAATTCTTGATAGCGAAATAAGAAAATCTTGCAGCCATTTTAGCAAACCTTGGATCAGTCGAAAATGGTCTAAGAAGGGAAGGAAAATGGTTTCCAAGGATTTGCAAATTCCCTCTAATTTACTGATTTTCCATCATTGGCAAGTTGAGCTTGGAGGAGAATTAAGAGGGATGTCGTAGCATGAAGTATTGGCATTATTATCTTTCATTGATGTTGTAAGGCTATTGAGGTGAAATCTCCCAAAAATTGCAAGTGCTGCACAGCCTCCCAATTAGTTCTTGGCACAATGTTTTTCACCATTTCTGCTACATCCATTTGCATTTGATGAAATTGGGGAGTAGACCATTGAGCTCAATATTGGCTTTTTTTATTTTCTTTGTTAATAATGTTGGCTCAAATTGATCACTCTGATCCATCAAATTCCCCTGGGATTGAAAAAGCTACAGTTCATAGTAGAGAGGAAAAAACAGTGTATGTTTTAAGTTAAGTTGTGGACGCAATTAGGGATTAGGATTGAAGGAATTAAGGATGAATAAGATTTAGAAAGAAATTGGGGGAAAATCAAAAGATAAGAAGGGCTTCTTTGGCTACTGGCCAATAGGGTTCCCCATCCCCGACCTACTATTACAGGTTCAATCTTTAGGTTTTGACTAAAAAATGGAAACGTTTTTGACCAATTTTGATGAGGTCGGGACGTGTGGGTGGCAAAAGTCAAAAAATGGGTATAATTAGGGTATCAAAAAAGATATTATCCCATTGGAATGCATTCCTTTGCAACTTGTTAATTATCACCAAGTACCAAAAGTCATGTATTGTTATTATCTACGTTTACATTGCGAAATACATTCCATATCCATCTAAATCTATCACCACCCTTCACAAAATGCCACCTGAGTAGTAGAATTGCTTCATATTTAATGAATGGGCAAGATTATTTTCCAGTCCTCTTTTGTAACGACCGGGGTCGGCTTGCCCTTTGGGATTTCCATCCGCATCGCACTCATGGTCTTCCCACCCCTGGAAGTGGGTTTCATGCCTTTCCCCACACACAAACCCAGAACCCCAGACTAAATACTGAGTTCTAAGATTGTGAGTATCACCCATTCAGCTACTAAGGGATATCGGCTTTCAGTGGACATTGCCAAATGCAGCTAGCTGGTGATTTATTCTTGTGCAATACAAGCGGTCGTTTAGTCCCAAGGGTCAAGTCTTTTGGAATGTGATTGTTCACGTTATGTTCTAGTCATTATGGATAGAAAGAAATACAAGAATTGAAGATAAAGAGGAACCTTTATAGGAAGTGTAGTATAGGATTAAGTTTATGGTCGCTTGGTGGGTCTCAAATCATAAGGTTGTGCTTGGATACCAAAACTTTTTACTTTTTTCCACTAAAAATTCTTTTTTACAGTATAACAAAATTTTGAAGAAATACAATATTCATCCAATCCCACTTTTTCTCACTTTTCTCACACCAATCACATTTACCCACTTTCCGAAAAAAACAAATCATTATTATACATTTCCCATTAATTTCACTATTCACTCGCACACATATTTTTCACACTATTCTCTAACAGAAATAAAATTTTCAAAATGAAAGTATATTCAATCACAACCTAAAGATTTTAAGGCTTTTATTGTATCAGATATTGCTATAGATTGGAGTTGTGTTCTTTAAGCAATTAAGCCTTAGGTTTTATTTTCTTTTTGGACTTTTCGTCCCTTTGTAACCCGTTCTCTCTCTCACTTTAATAAAATATCTTTGTTTTATTATCAAAAAATAAAAACGAAGAATTGCTATGGGCAACTTACATGGAACTTGAAATGGAAAAAGTAGTTGCCAACTTAGCAATAACTAGGGCACATGTATCCATTGTTTCTCATTTTCTTCTTCTTCTCTCTGATTTTCTTATTGTTCTTTCTTCTCCCACCCTCACCCCACTCACCTCCGACTTTTTTTTTTCTTCACCTTATTCTTGTTCTACTTCATTTTTTATCCAAATTTTCTTTCTTCACCAATTTCAAGCACAATTTGGCCCACCAGCCCACCATTGCCCCTTTTGTTTATTTTCTTCTTCTCATCCTTCATTTCTTCTCTTTTTTCTTCCTTTCTTCTTTTCCTTCCCACCTGCCGCGGTCGTCGGAAATCCTCCTCCGCTACTACTGCTATTATGTATATGTATAGATGTATATCTATATATTTTGTTTGCGGAAATATTGCATCATGCACTATAGCCCTTTTGTGAGTTTTGGATCCTTTTCATTTTGGAAATAGAGCACCTAGACATACGAGTTCGCAAAAGGCAACCTAAAACACCCTGACAACAGAATATTCCACCGAGATGTTGTCTCATGAGTTGCACGCCCCTTTTTTAGGGTTTTTCCATTTTTTCATGTGAACTCTCCATTTTCTTTTGCAAATTATGTGATGCACGACGTTACCAATCCCCAAATGCAGGTGTTTAGGGTTTACGGTAATCATTCCAAATCTTCCAAGACGAATCCAAATTCTCTCCAACATTAGAAGTATTCATTCGAAAAGGTGATCCCTAAATTTTTTGGTGAATGAAAAATGTAAATTTCAAGTAATTGGTAGTCGGCTGCACATAGCAATTTCCTGGGTAATTTCGGACAAGAAAAAATCTAATATCCCTCCTGGATATGCCCTTAACATTCCATATTGAACTATATCCTATGTTGCTCGGACTCGGACACGGGTGTCGGACAGTGGTACATATCCGGGTGTCAGATCTTTTCTAGTCTAAAATTTAGGATACGTGGACACGGCTAAGAAGATCCAAAACTTGGACACAAACATAGAGACATGGCCGACAAATTCAGTTTTTTTTCAAATATATATTATAAATCATATTACACTTTTTAATACGATATTGATAAACAATATATGTTCGTTATAATTTGAACAAAATAACTAAAATATGAAAAAGTGATGCAAAATAAAACAATTTTTCATGTGCTTTATTGCTTAGTACATAATAGTATGAAGTTGGAGTGTCCAAATTTCTTTTTGGAGGATCTGACACATGTCCAGTGTCGTGTCTTGTCGACACGGGTACGGCGCCTGAAATGAAGAGTCTGAGCATCATAGACTATATCATTGCCATTGCCACACTCAATTCACAATATATATCATTGCCATTGCCACACTCAATTCGCAATATATATCATTGCCACTGCCACACTTATCCACAATTTTCTTCGTCATATACATCTACCACTTGGTGAAAACTAAATGTCTTTCTGCTTGATTCATCAGTGACTATAGGGCACTTGGATGGTAGGATTTTGTCCTTATAAATTTTAGCTAACCACCTAAGAGTCGCACATGTGACACCTTTTTTAACCTGACATTTGTGCCCTCCAATATAGGTGTCTTCATTTTGGGCCTTAAAGGCATAAATTAGGGGAGAACATCTATCTTTTTTACACTTTGCCTGGACTTTAAACTTAGTTTCAGTGTAAAAGTTACACCCCTGCCCTGTGTAATCGAATGTTTCCTAAATGATGCAATATTAGGGAGACACATGCCCAACTCAAATCAAGGGTCATTCACATCTAGCATGTGTTCGAATACTGGATTCTTGCCTTTCTCCACGTCTTTGTTCATCCCTAAGCCTTTTAGGGTAAGAGGAATGGTTAATTTCATATATTTGAAGACTAGAGCATGCAGGATTATAAATTTAGTTGTGATTGACATCTCATGTCAATTTATGTTATTACTGCATTGGAATGCGGACCAGCGGAGTTTATATGTTAATCATATATCTTTTTTGCCTTTTAAGCAAGCTGATACTCAAGAGAGTTTTGCAATCATAACTTTTAACATTTCGGTGAGTTTGGTATCTATCATAGCTATTAAACGCTCAAGGCACCCAAGGCGCAAAGGCACAACGCACACACACAAGCACGTTGTTGTAAAGTAAAGGCACGTAAATGTTTCCCCTAACCTTGCACTATTATTTCCACAACAATATTACGAGGACCAAGGCTGCACACAACTCTAGCTACCAAAATTCGTGCACCAAAGGCCCTAAAAATAGCCTACAGCTATGCAGTTGGGAATGTCAACTGCTGAGCAAAACATGGTCAGGCGGGGCCTGCCACTTGGCAAGCTCCCCACACATGTGCCATGTGTCGGGCAGTTACGCACAACCGCCCACACATGACGCGCACTATCAGCACAAGATCTTCAAAACCGTCCCACCAATTGCCTGCAACCGTCCTGGACAATTGCATACATGCCCTAACCGCTGCCACAACCGCCCCATGGAACCACCCATGGAGTGGGCGTGACCCAATAACCGTCCGTGCCAGCTGGACATAGCGCCATACACCTGTAACCGGTCATCACGCACCGCAGCCAAGGAACCCGCACCTCAAGCCAACGGTATTGAATCATCTTTCCCAATGTGTGCCCAAGGCCCAACCCCTTGTGTACACATTTCGTCATTGCCCCACACAATTCTCGAACTTGCCCAACAACACACATCGACATCGAGCCAACTTGCAAACATCAAGCCCCGGCTAGTTCCTAGAGCATTTCACGCACATGCTCGTCACCCTTATGCCGCACATGCTCGCAAGCGTCCCGCACATCCCATACCGTGCGGTTTCATTGTCCAATTGCCAACCAACGAGCCCACATATCTTTAAGCTGACACCGACATTCATCTTGTATCGTCCCCACGATCGGAACTATTCGTACCAATTTTTTCCGCCGGTCCCGCCGGAGCTCCGGTGAGCCGCCCCGGACCTATGGCGCACTAAAGCCTTAGGCACAAGGCGAGGCGCGCGCCTTTTGCTAATGAGATGCAAAAGTTAATGATTTTTTTTTAAAATGATATTTTGTTTTTTAGACTACAAACAAGCCAATATAAGGTTATAACTAGTTATATTTCATAAAACACATAATTCATTACAATTCATAACATCAAACGGAAAAGTAATAACAATTAATGACAACCAAACCTAAAACACACTAGTGACTGGCCGACTCGACCGTGCACGAACCACTAAAACATCGCCCGCCTTTGGGCTTTTAAGGCGCCGTGACCGTGCCCCAAGAGCCCAGAGCCCGAGCGCGCTTTTTAACAACTATGGCCCCTATCTTTTTATGGGAAACTCAGCACCTAAATTATACGGGATTTCAAAGATGCAACTAGACACCCCATCATGGAATATTCCGTCGAGATGCTATCATATAACTTGCATGTCCCATTTTTTAAGGGTTTTCCGTCTTTCATGTGAACTCTCCATTTCTTGTTGCAAATTTGCATGTGATGTGCACATGTTACGAATCCCCAGATCCAAGTATAGCAAGTTTGAATGGAGAAAAAAACGAGAATTAACCAAGTTCATAGCATCCAAATCATTTGGTATCCAGAATAATTATTCACAAAGTCAAAGCATCCTCATTTTTATAAATTAAATTATGGATTTGAGGATTCATAACACACGTGCACATCACGTGTAAATTGTAGCAAGAAATAGATAGTTCAAATAAAGAGCCAGGAAACCCTTAAAAAATGGAGGTGCAAGACATGTCACAACATTTCGACGAAATATTCCATCGTCGGTGTGTCTTTGGTTGCATTCTTGTAATCCGGTAAAATTTAGGTGCTGAGTTTCCAAAAAAAAACACATGCACCAAACTTGCCAAAATGTTATAGTATTGATTGCAAAACTTTCTGAGTATCCGCCTACTTAGAAGACAAAAAGATATTTTTCCATAAGGAACGATTAAAATATAAACTCACTAGCCCACATTCCAATGTAGTAATAACATAAATTGACATGAGATGTCGATCACAACCCAACCTATATAATCCCTGAAATATTCGAATCTTCAAATATATGAAATTAGCCATTCCTCTTACCTAAAAGGCTTAGGAAATTTCTTACCAACATAAATTCTTGGAACCATTCAACAAGGTTCTCAATTAGCCCCTATAGTCTTGCGCATCCAAGCGCATAATACTCAACATGATTTGATAGTTTCCTTTATAGTAGAACATAATATGTAAGAAAGATTATCTACTTATCATGATAGTCGTACTATTAAGACATAAAAAACACAATAATGCGTGTGGCTCAACTTATGATGATTGATGATTGCTCTTAATGTGACTTCAAATGCTTGGCTTTGACTTATCACCATCACCTTTGAATGCCGTAATAACTTAGGCTATTTAGGGCAAAAATACTTCTTCCTTATCCAAAATAAAAAGATTTCTTCTAACTAATGACCAATATTTCTTGCTTGGCCATAAAATATTGCCCATCCAAGAGCATATCACTCAAATAGGTACCTATAGCTTTTTGTTTATAATTGATAAATTGGTTCGGGTAGAACTCATCTCCAAAAAGCTAGCTCAAGGGGAGAGGGTGCCTAACCCACATTTAAACATAATAACAGCTACAAAATTGGCGATATGGGACACAAACTCTTAACACTCACCCTCATGTCGAGTGTGCCAATCCAAATGGGCCGAGGTCCAATTCCCAACATCGCCTCCAAACCAAACATGGGTTCTCTAATACCATGATAAATGGCTTGGGTAGAACTCATCCCCAAGGGGAGAGGGTGCCCAACTCCCATTTAAACATAATAACAACCCAGCAAATTGACAATGTGGGACAATACAAACTCTTAACAATAATAAATCATGATGTATAAAAAGGATCATCTTTATCCAAGTCGTAGCAAACTATTGAAATAATATGATATTTCAAAAGAACATTAAATGCTTGAGGCTCAACTTACAACAATTGGTCTCCGAGTGACTTCAAATATTTGGCCTTCAGCTTTCCCATCATCGCCATTAAATGTCGTAATTGAAGGAGTAGGCAAGCTACTTTTAGAAGGCTTGCCCACCTTGTCATTAAAAGATTCCTTCGAAGCACCTTTGCCAAGTTTTGACTTTGACGTATTGTCGTAAGCATCGAGCCTCGATGGATTTTTTATTTCACTTGCACAAGTTTTATCCTTCAACTTCTTAGCAGTATTCTTCTCGTCATCTTCCGACATCTTGATGGAATCGTCAAATTTTGCTTTCTTTGGAGGGCGTCCTCCCGAAGGACTATCCTTGTTCTCATGACCAACATCGTGTCGAGTGTTCAACTTCTCATTAGACAGATCAGCACTCGCCTTCAACGGCCTTTTCATTGAAGCATTCAGATTTTTAACTAATTTTGCAGCTTGTTCAGGTTCGGATCCTGATTTTGGTGTTTCATTAGGTAAAACATGGGTTGGTGATGGCCTAGTTGTTCCATTAGGTGAAGCAACATCGATCGATAGCCTTTCTCTTTGACCAAGTTTTTTATCCTTTTGCGTGCCAACAGAATTTTTTTCATGTGCAGATTCTGATTTTTCTATAGGTAGAAAGTCATTTGCTTTTGATTGCTTTCCTGGCAAACTGTTCAAATCTTTGGTTAATTTGCCATCTTTTCCAAACCCCACTAAATCCTCAGCATGTCCAGATCTTGGTGTTTCTTCGAGCAAAGAAACACTTGTTTTTGACAATTTTTCATCTTTTCCAGGACTACTCAAACTTTGTACACCATTTATGTCTTTGAGATTCGATAATGAAACTGTACAATCCTTTTTTACTTTTTTTGATTGTGTATTTTCTAAGTCGCCAGACTTTCTTGCAGATTTTACTCTCTTTTCCACTTGAATCTGACTACCAGGTGACTTTATGTCTTTAAATTTATCTTTCTCACTACTATCTTTGCACCCAACATTTTTGTCACCCAGCATAGTTTCCTTATCTATGGAAATGCCTGCAGTTTCTCTATTTTTACCAGAATTCACATCAACACCAGAAGAATATTCTCCAAGTAAACTTCCCCGTTCCACCAGCACTTCCTTCACATTTGTATCTTCTTTTTCCAACATACGGTTGTCATTTTCGTCCAGTTTCAAATTGTTCATTTGTTGAGGTGAGTCCTTACCAGCAACTTTCAATTTTTTTGCAGATACAATCACATTTCTCTCCTCATCTTTGTCATTCGAATTAAGATTGGGAACATCAAGTTTCCTCACACTTTCCCTTCTGTTAAATACATACTTAACTGTAACAACAATGACAACAAATGCATGAGCCATTTGAAACAATCCCAGTCATTATAGCAATATGAGAAACCTGCCTCATCCTGTGTTAGTTCCAACACACAAAACAATAAAAATGTAAAATCAGCATACCTTCAAGCCCACCAACTGTATCATCCATCTGATCTGATATCGCACAACTTTTAACATCAAAGGTGCGGTAAAAGACATAATCTGCCACTTGAAGTTCTTCAGCTGAAGGTTGCGGATTTCTACTGTCCTTTGATATGCAGACAACATTGCATTTTCCAGCAATAGCTTCCTGATTTAATTATTGTATACAAAGCAAGTTCTCAATTTAAATAAGCAATTGTGGTAGAATACTACTAAACAAAGGAAACAACTCTTTACTTTTTAATTTAAATATATATATAAAAGAAAACGATGTTTCATTTAATGTGCACCAAGGGGGAGCCTCTCTCATACACCAAAAGATTTTGAAAGATCTATGCATGTTTGTACACCATCTAAGAAGTGGGAAAAAAGATATCTAACTATCAGGAAAGTATTCCTTACTCCATTAGTCACTTATGCACAAAAGAGCTCAAAAGATCACGATAAATTTTCCTATGCAAGTACAAGAGGCACGCAAAAAGAGCCAATATCGCAACTATACTGCAATTCAACAAAAAATAGCTTTTGTATAGAGACAAAAACACCCATATGTGAACGAAATGGTTACTTAGGAAGAGAAAGGGCAATTTTGCATTATCATAAAAATTTGAGGATGAGAACGTCAAAAAAACTTCTTATATACAAGAATACCCAAAACAAACTTTTTAGTGTTTGCAAACACTCTCTTAATAAAAGTAATCACATCAACACTATCATGCAGAAATCACCAGTATCATGCTGAAAACTTCTGAGAACTTTGGTGAAAGCATGAAACACAATAGATTTACATAAATTAGAAAAGATGAAAAAGATTATATCAAAATAAAACAGAGTATCTTTTTGTCTCTTTCCATATTAGATTAATATTCACTATCTTGTCACAAAGACGTTATCAACTTAATGATAAATCTTGTCATGGAGCCTTTAGGAAACTACTTGAAAATTACATTGTAGGGGAAAAAGTAACTATTTTCTCAAGGTGACTTAGTTTACTTTGGTGGTGGGAAATTTCATGATGCCCATATAAGTACCACCAAGAGAGCTTATAAATCGTTGAACGTGTATAAATGATATCATAAATTGAAATGCTTGCATCCAAGTCTAATTCAACAACTCACCACCGCACTATCCAAGTAGGTACCATCTAATGAGCCGATTGGAAGCATGTGAAAATAAAATTGTGGTGGGAAACAGGAAAGGGATTACCATCGCCAGGTAGCCCAATACTTATCATATATTTCGCTCTCCACTTTTGAGGTATTAGTGCGAAATAATAGGATATATATTACCAATACCTTTTCAGATAGATATATATCTCACATGATAAAATGGTATTTACTTGCCCTGTCTCCAATAATGTTTTATTAGCACCATTATATCTAGCTTTGACAACAACAAAATCCCACTTAAGATCCGACACTAAAAAACAAGTGGCGATTTTTCCGTTTTTGTATACTAAGACAAACTGTTTGGTATAAAGAATTGACAAATGCATGTGAGGAGAAAAATATATTTGAAAACGTGGTAATGTTTGATTTATTCTAGAAGGATAAAGTGAGAATTAAAAAGGAAGGAATTTAAAACCAAGCATAGCCAAGATTTTCATCTTTTCAATATGTGGACTCATGTCATAGAACAAAAATTTAAACTTGAGGAAGCTCTTAATAGTAACGTCATGGTGTGTATATATTATATATATTCAACAACTAGTGCTACCTATTTTACAAAAAAAAAATATGGTAACATCTTCTAAGCAAATAACACTTCATATCTCCTAATCAAGTTGTCATCAACTATTAGCCCCCCATCAAATCTTCATTTGTCTATTTCCCATTTACATATCCTAAACTTTAGGGGAACTAGGCCAATCTGAATCGAATAGAAACCGTACCTTTTATCGTAGAATCCAACTTCATGAAACGAGAAAAAAGCACTAAACAAAATGAAAATGGCAAAGCGGTTGGCCTAGATGATATACCAATTGAACCGTTGAAATGTTTAGGTGGAGTTGGAATTGCATGCTTACTAAATTATTTAATGTTATTCTAAAAACTAAGAAAATGCCTCGATGAATGGAGAAAAAGTATATTGATACCTATATACAAAAACAAAGGGGATATACAAAATTGTGCAAATTACGAGGGGAATTAAATTAATAAGTCATACAATGAAACTATGGGAAAGAGTTATAGAAGCAAGAATAAGAAATGAAACTAGTATATTAGATAATCAATTGGCTTCATGCCGGGGAAGATCCACAATTGAAGCTATACACTTAATTAGACGATTATGTGAACAATATAATGAGAGAAAACAAGATTTACATATGGTTTTTATTGATCTTGAAAAGGCATACGATAGAGTCAACCGTGATATAATGTGGCGCGTATTGGAAAAAAAGAGGAATAAAAATAGCTTACATAGATGCCATAAAAGATATGTATGATGGTATAACAACATGTATTAGACACCAACAGAATATCTAGTGAATTCCCAAACACTATAAGGTTTGCATCGGATCCGCTCTAAGCCCACCTTTTTATCCCGATAATTGATGAAATCACTAAACACTTACAAAAATCCATCCCCGAATGTATGTTATTTGCGGACGATATAGTTTTAATTGATGAAACAAGGGGAAGGAGTAAATGCAAAATTGGAAGTTTAGAGAAATTTAATCAAAAGGTTTTACTATAAGTAGGCTAAAACAGAATACATGGAATGCCACTTTAGTAAAAACAAACATGACCAATGAGACGAAGGTTAAAATTGATGGACATGAAGTGAGTATAACAAAGAGTTTTAAATACTTAGGATCTATAATTGAAGAGAACGGAGAAATCAATAAAGATGTCACACATAGATCCAAAGCGGGTTGGAATAAATGGAGGAGTGCATCTTCTATCCTTTCAGGACCGTAAAATACCATTAAAATTGAAAGGAAAATTTTAAAAAACGGCCATAAGGCCCGCAACGCTTTACGGAGCGAGAATGTTGGGCTTACTAAATATGAACACGAACAAAAAATGAGGGTAGCAGAGATGAGAATGCTAAGATGGATGTGCGGACACACTAGATTAGATAGAATAAGAAATGAACACATTAGAAACAAAGTGGGAGTAACACCAATAGACGAGAAAATTAGAGAAACACGATTAAGATGGTTTGGACATGTTTATAGGAGACCTTTAGATGCACCTGTGCGACGTTTAGAAGGTAGAGAATCACTCACACAAATCAAAAGAGGAAGAGGTAGGCCTAAAAAGACTTGGAAAGAAGCTATTAAACATAACATGTTATACCTAGAAATAAACGAAAATATGGCTTATGACCGTAAACGATGGCGCGATATGATCCGTATAGCCGACCCCACGTAGTGGGATTAAGGCTTAGTTTGTTTTTGTTGTTGTTGTTGTACATATCCTAAACTTTATTAAACAACGCAATTGGGCACCATCACATTGTACCTACCGCTCTCCCCATGCTAACTTCTAATCCTCAGACTATAATCCTCTCCAAGTCACAGTCTAATTCCCACTATAGTGGATCAAATACCAGTATGGCGGATGTAAAACCTTATTGACCATATGCATAGAATCACTAACCACATTAAATAACTAGAGTGAGAAATCTCTATTCCCAACTTCTTCACTAAACTTTAAGTAGTTAGACTCTATATATTAGCTAAAACTCATAGTTGTTTACTCCTAAGCATAAATCGACAACAACTCTTCAATAAAAAAACATAGAACCACAAAACTTTATTAGAGGAAAAGGATATGATTGTCATTGTCACATCTATGGCTATTCAACTAACCTTTCTCAATATCTTTTTCAATTTCACAAGGATATCGAGGGCATATTTTTTAAAACACAAGAACGGGATTTTTCGGTAAAATTGCTATTTTTTATATATACCTTTATGGCCATTCAAGACTCGTTGAGCGCGTGAACTCAAAGTAGATGTTTAAGTAGGGTTTCATTCATGAAACAACCCACGTTGAATAACACCTTGTGTACAAGTATGGTTCCGATGCCTCAAACAACAAGAAAAAGAAACAAAAGCATTTAACATGCTAAGATATGATTACTAGTCTCAATGGGCAATAGAATGCTTGCGTAAATATTCGTGTATAAGGATCCATGTAAAATTATTTTGCGCATTGAATGCTTGCAAATTTATTTTATGCATTATTAAAATATTTTGTGCACTAGAGTTCATACAAAAATATTTTCCGCATTACAGAATGCAAGAAAAATATTTTTGTGAATTACGATGCTTGCAATATGATTTTTGCGCATTATGATACTACCATAAATATTTTCGGGAATATTTTGCAAATTAAAATGCTAGCAAATTATTTTATGTACATTATGATGCATGCAAATATTTTTTTTTGTGTCAAAGATTGTATGGCGAATAATTTTGCACATAGGGGTATAGAATTTTTTTCACATAACGTGCATGAAAAGAATGCATTCTTACGGATAAGGATGCATGCAAAAATATTTTATGTGATTTATACATCAATATCTAGAGATTCTATGAAGATACAAACGGGTAATTGCACTTTTGATAACCCACTTATACCCACTTCTCGATTTTGATACCCCATGTTTCGGCTCAAATCGATTTTGGTCACCAACCTTTTCAATTTCAATCAGTTTTGGTACCCCATCGATTTCTTGTTAAAAATGATCGGATAATTAGTTGTAGCATGTTTCCACATCATTTGCATATGTTAGTTTTGGTACCCTATGTTTATAAAAATATCTATGGACTAATTATTCATTTAAAGAACATAATAACTTCATCTACCCAAAATCTTTACCCTGGGCAAAGAAAATGGTATCTCGAGCTTAGGTTAATCTTATTTATAACATAATAAAGATTTTTATTATATCAATAACCTACCTTGATGAGGAGGAGATGTATATCCAAAATATAGATCCGAACAATTGTTCGAGATGTGATTATTACATACACTATCTTCAAATTTTGAAGATACATGAACAAGAACATCAAAAAAAAAGATAACATAATGGGACAACCGATATGTTGAACAAGCAATTACACGAGTCAACGGGGAAACCCTACAATAGTGCAAAAGAGAGAAATGAATTCACCTAAATTATCTTATGGTGAATCAATGTTACATACGAGCACACTCAATTATCATGAAGCAAAGACATCAACAACACTTATAAGTCCTAAAAATAGGCCCAACTGGAAAGAAATTGTTCCGGACACCACGAAGATTTCACATATTTTTTGAGAAATACAGAAGGCAGTGCAAAATTATAACAATCGTCATAACTATATGTACCAAAACGAGCATAGTTGTTAAAGGCTCAAGGCACACCAATGCACAAAGCCTCCTCGATCCTTAGGCGCAAGGCGAGGCGCGCGCCTTTTGCACATGAGGCGCAAAAATAATTAAAAAAAATAAAAATAAAATATATATGACCAAGAAAATATGTTGAAATAAAAAAATAAAAATAAAATATATATAACCAAGAAAATATCTTGAAATTACTAAAGATAGAAAAAGAAAAACAAATAAGCATCATATAAACAAATAAGTAACAAAGAAATCCTATTTTTATACAAAGATTTTCAAAGAAATTAAAAAAAAAAAAAAAAAGGTGAGAAAGTGTCCGGGCACGACTCCGGCGGCCGTGGCGCACCTCCGACGGCCGTGGGCACCTCCGGCGTCGGTGGGTGAGCTCAAAGCGATGGGTTTGAAGTCAAAAAAGGCGTTGTTCGCCGTTCCTGGTTTTTCTGTTGTATTCTCTCTGCATTTTTTTGTTTTTGTTATCTATTTGATTTTAAAGCCCTATATTAAAATAAACAACTAATTAAAAGAAGTGTCAAAATATTACTAGCAACTTTTGGCAAAAGGGTTTCAAAAAAATAAAAAAGGGATAAAGCACAACAGGCGTGCCTTTCCTGCGCCCATGCCTTTGTAGAAGGCTCCCCAGCGCGACCAGGCGCACGCCTCCAAAACGGCGCCCACCTTTGGCTCTAGAGGCGATGGAGGGCGCCCTGTGCGCCAGGCGCCCTAGGCGCGCCTTTAACACTATGACAACGAGTGGTAGATCTTAAAATGCAGGCAACTGGCCATAGTCAAGTAATTACATAAATACACCTCGAGCCACCAGTGGAAAGTGTAGGATCGGATGGTATGCCTATAAGGGAAGGAGCTGATTTCTACACCAGAGCAGGAGCTCATCCAGGTGGAACTTGAGCAAAGAGGAATCCATCGGCATTCCAACAAACGACATACGGGAAATAAGTTTTAAAGCCAATACAATCCTTTGGGCTTATGCTCAATCTCAATGTACTTAGACTTCAAAAACAAAAAAGACCTCATAGATGATTGGACATCAGCTATGAGAATTGTAGCAGAAACTCTTGAATTGATAAAGAAGGATTCATCAAACTCTTAGAGATGAGCCGTTTGGGACGATTAAGATTGCTCGGGATATGATCGTAAGAAAACTAAAGAGGCAATCTTGCACTGACTCGCTTCGTGAAATAGCTTGAAACATTGCCAACTGCTCAAAGCGAAATTCATTGGAGTGGATTATTTCAATTGTCAAGACAAAGAAGAAAAACAAATATACTCAAGTTTCTATAGTCTTAAATCAAGATATTTGTTTAGTGGATGAATATATTATGTTGTTCACACAGATGGAACTCGGGAGTCAAAAAAATGTAGAATAGAACTTTTTTACGCCAAAATGCCAAGTCCGTTGAGAAAGATGTTAATCGAAGAATATTGGCTTCCTTTCTTAAAGGAAAAGTTGTTGGACGTGTGTCACCTAAAGATTAGTGCGGAGGAACTACAAGATATTATGGGGTAACTAAACGTATTCCTTTATGTTGCAAAGAAAATGATCTTCCGACAATAAGGAAGTAATCCTCAAAGGCAAAAGGAGCGATTCTTGGAGACAATAACAATATGGACAAGCAAAATAAAAGGCCAGGGTCTTGTTTGTTTATGTTTTCAAATCAAATATACATTCTCATTTTCTAACTATTCATAAAAATAGAATGATGTTTGTTTATAAATTTTTCAATGAAAATCATTATTTTCACTTTCTATTTTTCACACAAAAACATCTCAAACCTATAATTTAAATTCTCAACCCTATACACTACCCTACATCACTTATCAATCACTATTATTATTTTTGATCCAATTATACATGTGGGACCCACCATTATCAACTCTATCTACTAAAATATCACTAATTTTAAATTATATCTACTGGAACCAACCTACAACATAGCAAATATAATATTTTATAATCAAATTAAAATATTTAAAGTGTACCCCCACCACATAAATTATTATTTCAAAACTACTCAACCAAACATATTCTTATTTCCAGACCTACATAAAACTCATTCACATTCATTTCAACCAACCATAATTCAATTTTTCACACGAAACCAACAAATTCTCAAAAATTCATTTTTTAACACTAGAAACTAGAAATAGACCACGGAAACAAAACAATACATGACCCAGATCTTACAAGATCTTACAAGCCTGGACAGAGAAGCGAACCATTAAGAAGCAGGTTTCCCAAACATCAAGTTCATCACGATGCACAGGACGAACACCAATACAGAAGAGCCCATACGAGAGCCAATGAAAGTTTTAAATATTATAGATGTTGGATGTGCGAAGCACAAGGACATGTATCGACTAATTGTCCAAAAAAACAAGGTACAAGAGCCAACGCCAGTCGCCGGATATTGAAAAAGCAGTCTACTACTAGGACTTAATTCAGGTATACAAGTTTGAGGATATTCCCTAAGACAAAAGTATATATAAAGAGGAAGGAGTCTTTAGTCAGGAAGAACCCAATGGAGAATCAGAATCACAATCCGAGTGAAGAAGTGTTTCGACACGAAACACAAAAGGATTTGTCTAATTTTTAACATCTATCTCATAATATGATTCAGAAAATTATGAGAAAATCTAAGTCTACATAGATATCAAAGATTCTATGTAGGACAAGTGGAAATATTTCTTGGAAGTCTCGTCCTAAAAGCACGAGACATCACATGATTTATAAGGTCTATAAGAGAGAAATGTCAATCTCGATGGAACTTAGAGGAAACCAAATGGAGATACAATTAGTTCCTTTTGCAAACAAACCCATGCTAGTTATTATTAATTATAAATGCATTAATAACATACTTGAGTTTGACGGTTATTTTATAACAAGTAGAAAACACTTTATTGGTTGTATTTGTAATGCTAAGGAATTTTCTAAGTTTGATTGCAAATCATGATTTTATCAAATTCGCATGGAGGAAGAAAGCAAGACATACAAAGATTTCTCCATACTACAAGGACACTACATCTGGAATGTAATGCCAATGGGTTTGGCAAATGCACCCCAGATATATCAACGGAAGATTGATAATCTTTTAAAAAGCTTATTTCTCATTCATGTTTATTTAATATATTAATTAATTGCATCTAAAAAAATGACGAGCATGTTAAACATCTCTAAATCTTCTCAAATGTTTGTTAAAAGAATTGATGTTGTCAGCGAAAAATGTAGTTGCTACTACCAAGAAAATAGAATTTCTTAGGGTTTTTTTTTAGGAAAGAATTTCTTAGCATTGAAATAGAAGAATATGGAATTATCCTACAAGATCATATCAATGAGAAGGTAAAAGGGTTTCCAAAGAAATTGAAAGAAAAAAAACAACTTCAAAGTTTCTTGGGAGTTGTTAACTTTGCAGGAACGTTTATCAACAATCTTGCTAAGTATGTATAGGCGTTTAGTCCTTTTGCTCAAAAAGGATGCTCATTTATCTGGATAGATGAACATACCAAGACACTTAGCCATCTAAAACAAATTTGTAAAAACCTTCCAAAATTGGTTATATCACAGGACTAAGATGAATTAGTTTTGTATACGAATGCGAGTGATTATTGGTGGACCAATTTGCTTATCAAAATTATTCCTGCAGGTAGTGAGGTCATTACCTGCTAGATGACATATCAACGAAAAGGAAATCTTTGCAGTACGAAAGTCGTTTAAAAATAGCTATTATTCCTACTTGCAAAAAATATTACTTTAAAAATTGATAATACGCATGTTAAAGCCTTATCTAAATAACTCCAATCTAACCAAAAAAATTTATGTTACTTAGATCGCAAGCTGAATGTCAATACTATATTTTTATATTGCAATTATTAAATCTCACGAAAATCTTCTTGCAAATTTCTTGACAAGAGATGGAGAGAATGGAAGTAGATTCACTTCTCAAAATGTCGAAGCATCTAATAGAACATCGAGAGATGTTTCTATGAGAATTCAATGTAATGAGGATGCTTAGTGAACTGCATCTTCAGATGAACTGTCTCAAGCTAAAATCAAAACTAAGGAGTCGAATCCTGAGTTTTCGAGTCAAAGGTGATGGGTTCTAGGGGAGAGATATTCATAGGCCCTGAGGCCGTGAATATAAAATTGATACTAACGAGTTTTAAAATCTTCACCTTTTCAGGATTACCAGCGACAATAACAAAACTTGATGACAAGAGTGAGAATTAATCAGAAAAAATGTTTGGTTGATTGTTTAGGCAAATATCCAAGGATGTGGATGTTACCAGATTTTCATCCACAAGATGTCAAGTATTTGGCATGAATTTGGAGTTCTTGCTTCAATTTATACAAGACCACCAAGGTTTTCGAAAATATCTTAATTTCTAAAATGGATACAAAAATAGTACAGAAAACGTGGGCAAATACCCCACAACTGGCTCGAGGAGGCATTCTGGAACCATATTTCTTTAGTGTAGCACCAGAATAAATCGAAAATGGGTCACATGAGGCTTTTCACTTCATCCAACTAAGGTGACCATACATAGAAGCCCTAAAAAGGATCAAGGCACCTTCATCTGAACGGATTCCACTGGTAACCACCCTCACAAACGGGGGTATGTCAACCAGACGGGCATGGGACTTTGCTCACTGAGATGAACAAAGTCAAGTTTCTATTCAAATTCTTCTAGAACTCCTGCTAAAATACCATGACAGGAAATACTATAGGATTTGTAAAAGATTTATTCAAGAGAAAAAAGAAGTATTCTTGGAACAACAAGCTACTCGGAAATAAAGAAACTCATCGGAAATTCTGTAAGATGGCTCACGTCTTGCAGTGGTTGGAAAATAAACTGCCATAACGGCCCCAACCAGAATTTGGCACAAGGTCCAAACAAATAAAGGGCAAAACTACCATAAAATGACCATGTTGACAGAACCACAAAAGACGTGGTCTTCTCAGGGACCACAAAAGCCAAATAAATAAATAAAATTATGACGAGTAAAAGCAACATGTGACCTATGTGCATCATGCATGAAACACTATTAAGGAGAAAATACAAAATGGAGCGGGGGGGAACTACCCACAAATATAGTCAAGCGAAAACGAAACTCTCCCATCCAACATTTTTTCTCCACAAAGTAATCTTGTTTCTTGGCCTTTTCCCAGCTTATATAGGTAACCTAAATTTAGTTTATAGAATTTGTACTTGACAAATAAAGCAGTTCATATGCTACTATTAAAAAGTTTCTAACTAACCAACATTGCCTAAGATACATTTGATGCATTTGAATGTCAAATTTACCCAATAAAAAAAAAAGGAGTGGAGGCAAGAACATGCAAATAAAATTCTTGAATTACCAGAGGATTGAGATTCGCAAGACCAACGCCGTCGCCCGAAGCAAAGAACAGTTCATTCTCCATCACCATTGCATCTTTTAAATAATAAGAAATTTCCGAGGGCCGAAAAAACCATTGGACCTTTATCTTTCTCGACTTATCACTGTTTTCCCAAATCTTAACAAGTTTTCCAATATAGGGTTCTGGTTCACCTTGCTTATACATATATACACAGTCATATAAAGCATAATCCATCCCGTCATAAGCAAATGACTCGTAAAACTGGACGTCTTTTTCTTCCCTCCCATGCCTCTTTTCTTACCCCACTTCAATTCAGGTTCCTCGGGTTCTCTGCTGCAATCGAAGTGGACATGTGTTTACAAAAAGACTATGAGTTTGTGTATGTAAGAACCTGAAAAGTAACAAAAAAAGAAAAGGCACGAGTCTCTCAGTAAAAGCCTATATCATCAAAAGTCAGTTCAAATAGCGCAATCGACTGCTGCATCACACGTTTGCAGATAAACACAATTTAATAATACCACTGAGGTGGCATTTGGAATGCTTTATCGTGAGCAGTAATAATTCTTTCATGTGGCAAAAATTTACATAAAAGGGTGAACAACGCAAAACTACCCTTTTTCGTAAGATTGCAGAACTCTGCTACTCCCCTACATGGGTTACCCCGAAAGGGAAGGAGATTAAAATAGAGTTTCCTAGCCTCTCAATGAAGGGCTCCCTAATATAATATTTCACAATAGCTATGAATTGCAAAAATAATAATAAAAATAATAAAATAAATAAATAAATTACAGGAATATATTAAATAAAGAAAACAAATGGTTTTTCCACCAAATCAAACTCACATGCATATATTTAACAGATGTCTTTTTTATCTCCTTTCAGACAATGATGTTCCACTGAACTTACATATAAAAAAAGAAAACCAAAAAGATTAGTACATGGGTGCGGGTGAATGCACATCAAGAGATGAGAATTCGGTCTTTAACATACAACTTACTGGAAATCAAAAATTAAAACATAAAATTAAATGGCCATATCAAGATAAAATAACGTTTTTTGAAAAAACTAAATTCTATTTACTAGAATCAAGAAAGCGGAAGATGAACGAAAACTTTTTATCGACAAAAGAGAAAACGGCAAAAGGATAAGAAGGGCCTTGAAATCGCTAACCAGGAACAGATTGTAAACAGATATTGAGCGGAGAGCGGTGAGCGGAGAGCGGAGAGCGGTGAGCCCTAAAATTTTGCAGTTCGTCGAATCGCCGTCTTGAGGCAGTTTTCTTTTGTTTGTTGATATGTGGGTTTGAAGGTTTAATTTAATAATTTATAATTTATAAAAGAGTGGCGCTATTATCACCCAAAATTGCTTCATATAATTGTAAATATATCATTTACTTAAAAGATATATTACACTTACTTAAATCAGTTCTGAATACACTCACATCATTCACCCACATTCTTCTTATTCCCAGAGAAAGTTAATTTTTTTTATACAAACCGTAGATTTTTGCAACGCCCAAATTGTTGAAAATTCGAACAATAAAGTATTCATATCCCCAAATAATGAATGTATATTCTTAGTTTATAGCATAAAATATGTTATTTCACAAATTTTCAAATTGAAAATATCGCCGCGACAATGGGTCGCGATACTTAAGACGATCGCGCGCTTATGACAAAAAATTCATTGTGCCGCTATGCCATCGCCACACTCATCACGCCACGGGTCATCGTATTTATGTTTTTGCCATCGTGTCATCATGTCATCGTGTCATGTGGCATGATGGTGAAAATGTCATCGTGTCATGTTTTTGCCATCGTGCCATGTGGCATGATGGCAGAAAACCCATCATGTCATCTTGTCACCGTGCCATGTGCCCATTGTACCATCTTGCCATCGTGCCACCTAGGGTTTTTTCATGAAAGGGTAAAATTAGAAAAAATGGGGGTGTATTTAACAATTGTGCCATATTTGAAAAAACGGGGGTGGTGTACTTAGAAGGTGGGTCGTGTACTCATAAAAAAGGGGGTGCCAATAGCGCCACCCTTTATAAAATAATTGTAAACAAGCATCAAGTTGGGAAAATATTAGGAATGACCCAATTTAAAGCCAATGTACAACTTTAGTCTAACTTATTCAAAATGTTCAATTATAGCCATTTTTTTTAGCAAAATAACACCTGGGGTGGGGATCGAGGCGTGATCCCCTACCGTATATCAAATAATCAAAATGTCATACAACGTCACGCCCACAAGCGGGGAAAATTAAAGAACAAATAACCTATCACTACGATATCTAGAAAGACTACCATGAGAGAAATCCAAAGAATAATAGGAGAACCAATGATCTATAAAAATCAAGCTCGAATATCCCAAAATTTGGTCCATCCGAATGAGCGCAAAGAAGGTGGTGAGAAGTCGTGCCCTCATCAACAATGTGATCGCTAAGGGTAGCGGCTCCCAACTCGCTAGGTGATCTGGCGGTCGATTCTCCTCTCTGTGTATGTGGGAAATCGAATCGAAGGTCCTTCAAAGATGTTCCGAATGCGAATCGGGTGTCTTGAACTCGCCAAGAGCGAGCCACCGAAGTGATCGTGGTGACCACCGCCGCTGGCGTCAACTTCGATCCAAATCAAGAGAAAAACTGACGGGCATGCCGCCTCCCATCTCCAGAGAACAATGAAAAGCCAACATAAGTCCGCCCGGAATGATCTCGAATCAATCCTCCTCCCAACAATCAATCAGGTGCCTCGATCAAACGAACCATCTCGTGTTCAGCCGATCCGAGGAGACCGAGGGGCTCGCCAAATCACCAACCTAGCTGCGTGAAACCCGTGGTGGAGCATTCCCCTACAAAAATCACAGCAGGGAGGAGGCATCCAGACCAATCTAAAGGGCTCAAACGCCGACCTAAAACAAGAATCCAGAGATACCACTCCACCTGCCAAATAATGTGAGAAGCCAAGAAAGGAATGTGTCGATGCTTGACACTATTCCTGAGGAGATGAATGTGGATTATTCAAACAACACCAGCAACGTGAGGCAAGGGAAGTGCCACGTGCCTGAAACTTGATATCCACAAAAAAGACGATTACGAAGGAGGCGCCAAAGGAAAATAGAGATAGTAGGAATAAGAGCATCATTCCAAATGGCACCATCGAAGGTTCGAGCGTTTCTACCCCGGAGAGAATCCCAGCGAGAAGACATAGAGAACCCACCATGAGAGGTAAACATCCACCGCATGATATCCTCCGACCCCGGAAGAATCGGAACCTGGATATATCCTCAATGAGACTCTCAAGAAGCCCACATCCGGAGACCAAGACATGATATAATCTATCTCTATCCCATATACCATCGCGAATGAACCAATCAACCATCATATGACCCAACGGTCGATCCAAACAATGATCCGCAAGTGGCCTATGCCCAAACCAAATATCATCCCCAAACCCACACGACTACCACCGCTAATAGACCAAAAATCCGCTCCGGGCTCGAATACCGATCCGCCTCAACCGTCTCCACCGATGACTATGATTATGTGTTACAGAGGCTCTACAGGAGACCGAAGCCCATTGAATAAAGATTTGCTGGCGATCAAGAATTGAGCCCACAACGAATGGCCTCGCGTAACCTCCACCACAACTTGTAATCAAGCGCGCCAAAGAATATCCGAAAGTCGGCGCAACCCCACCCCCACCTCGAAATAGGATGGCGAGATAATATCCCAATCGATCCAATGAGTCTTCTTATGTCTCGCATAGGATCCCCGGAAGAATCTAGCCATGATCTCGCTCCAATCGGGCTGCAGAATCGTCTTTGCGGCCGCATGACTGAAGAATATGCAACGGGGTGGCCATTAGCGTGCTCTAAATAAGAGCGAGCCTACCACCAAAGGAGAGATGTCGATCGACCACCCAACAACTCTATCCAACATCCTCTCGAATCACCTGGGAGGAAGAGTTGTTTCATCATTCGCCCCTTGAACAAAGGGACACCCAAATAAGTCATCGGCAAGTCATCGCGAACAAAGCACGTCATTTCATGAAGCATGTGCTCCCGGTACCGCCAATGTAACGTGGGGCGAGAAAGAATCTACTCTTCGAAACCGACCACCGGTGGCGAGTAAGAGCGAATAGTGCTCCAGAAGTGCTTCAATGTGACGCCAGGCCATCGCCGACGCCCTAGTGAAGATAACAACATCATCAAAGATAAAGCAAATGAGTCAGGAAAACCCCGTCGTGTCCGATAAATCATATCCGGTGTCGTCTAATAATGGAATCCAATCCCGGGATAAATACTCGCCGCAAGAACAAACAAGACAGAGATAGAGGATCCCCTGCGCGATCCCGACTCGAAGGAAAATATCCGAAGCGATACTATTAACCGGAAACGAGAAGCCGCAGTTGCTCAATACAGCCTACCAACCATATCAATCCACCGAATGGGGAAGCCCATGTGAATCATAGATATATACAAGAAATCCCATTGCACCATATCATAAGCTTTAGCCATATCCAGCTTCATCACCACATTAGGAGTCTCCGTGTCTAAGCTGATATCATGGATAAGCTCCTGCGCGAGCAAAATATTATCCGAGATGACATGACCGGGTGTGAAACCACTCGATTGGGCGATACAATCAAAGCGTAATCGAGACCAACCGCGCATTCATAATCTTAGAGATAATCTTATTCGTCACGTTGCACAAATTAATCGGCCTAAAACTCACCACTTCCGAGGGTGAGGAACCGGGATGAGAACTATAGATGTCGCCGTGAACATGGACGGCATGAGATTACCCGAGAAAAAGTCAACCACCGCATCCTCAACATCCGACCTGACGAAATCCCAACAGTGCTGAAATAACAAAGATGAGAATCCATCAGGCCCCGAAACACTAGACTGATCAATCCCAAACACCGCATCGCGAACCTCCTGAGCCATCGGCATAACACATAGTCCATCTAGATCAACGGAATCAGGAAGCCGGGGAAAGAACTCATCGACAGGGGGAGTCAGATACTCCAAGTCATAAGTCAATAAAGACTAAAAGAACTGAACTGCCGACTTCCGAATCTCAGAATCCTGTGTGATCACCACTCCATCATCGTCAATCGAGTGAATTCTACCGCGGCACCGCTTCTGCTTAACAAATCCATGGAAAAACTTAGTGTTGCGCTCTCCTCGATCGCCCACTTAATCGCAGCTTTAAGCGCGCCAAAAATCCTCCTCCATTTTCAAACGTAGCTCGACTCGACCACACAACGATGTAGTCACCGATGAGTCGGAGACGGATCACTATCATATACTTGAGCCGGCAAACCGCCTCATCACCGGCCTAACCCAATCAAAAATATTACCAAACGCCTGGTGATTCCAAATCTTGAGTCTGCGCTTGACCCTATTCAATTTGTGTTGCAAGCTCCTCATTCCAAAACAACCAGTGGGATGCCCCCATGCTTCCTTGACAACCTGCAAAAAAGTATGGTGACGTATCCACATATCTTTGAAATCGGAAAGAAGAAACGAGGCACATGCGGTACAAACTGACAAGATATGAGTAAAGGAGCATGATCGGAGCGAACACGAGATAAATGCGTAACAATAGAAGAAGTAAACACATCATTGGTGTTCATTATACAAAACCCTATCAAGTCTCTCCCGAAGCCCACCTCTAGCCCACGTAAAGATAGGCCCCTCACACCCCGCATCAAAAAATTCACAGTCCGCAATCATATAGGCAAAATCAAGCATCTCATCCGACCTATCAGTGATACTACCAATCCTCTCACGATCATGCAAAAAAATGTTAAAGTCACCGCTAACAAGCCAGGGTAACCCCTCCATACTAATTGCAATCTCACGCAAGGTATCCCACAAAACATATCTAGCTACTCTATCACATTTAGCATACACAAAAGTCAAATAAATAGGCTGAGGCAACAAAGCAGATGTCAACCTACAATGTAATAGTTGTGCATGATCAACAAGAATGTCAAAATGCAAAAGAGCAGCATACATAATCCAAATATGATTAGAACAATTAGATAATCCATGATCAAAGCCAAATCTACGACAATAGAAACTAAACTCAGGCAAAGTCATAGGTTCTAAAAGCACAACAAAAGGCAATTTATGACGAGAAATTAACGCATGCAAATGACGTTGGCTACCCGGATTAGCGAAACACCTGATCGATTCTGAGGTTGTTGGCTCCTCCTCCTTTGTGGAGAAAATTATGAACCAATTTTCCGACTTTGATTTATTTTTATTTGGTTTGAGAGCTTGTCAACTCCAATTTTTTTAACTATATCCGATTGTCCAACATGGCGGCAAATCCATCCTTGTGCAAATTTGTATCAATTTTTCCTTTATCCAAAAACTTAAAATTAGGCGTGTTGTGCATGTGATCTCCAATTTTATTTGGGCCACTGAATCAATAAAACCCACATCCTCTATATCCCGAATAGTAGCCAAGGGGTGGTCCAAAACTTGGTTGGTCAGCCGGGCAGGAAGAACCAACACCGGGGGCGACAAGATGACTCAACTGGCGGGGGTTAGACAACATGATTGGGTCGGATGGATATGCTCTAGGACTAAAAGGAGGTGTGAAAGAATTGGGCTTGGGTCCATTTGCCACAAGAGATGGTTGGCCGAGAGTGCTAGAAAAAGCTTGGGCTTCATTATGGTAACATTGTGGGCCCAAGTTATTAAACTCCAAAATACCCCATATACAAAATTGAAGGCAAAATTATGGTTTTATCAAGGTTTTAAGGCCGTAAAATGGTATCAGAGCCAAGATTTATTAAGAACTTTTAATTAAATTTATTATATTTATGTAATTAACAATTGGTGAGTAGAATTTTCTCCAAGAAAATGGATCTGGACAATTGTCCAAGATGTATACCTTAGAGGAGATATCGTCATATTTTGACGATGTATGCACAAGAACACCAGGACAAGATAACATATTGGAACAATCAATATGTTGCGATAGGAAAAGCTTTAGACACTGCGATATACAAGCACCGCATTATCTGAGTTTCCTTACAGTAATCAGATATTATATGTCGATATGATGAATCGTCAGGAAGCGGACCATCAAAATGCCCATCAAAATCATGATTCCTGATGGAACACCAGAATGGAACGAGATACTTCCAAACACAGCTAAGTTCTCCCAAGATCTTAGAGAAGTCCGGAAGATGGTGTAAAATAATGCAACCGCCATAATCATCTACCAATACAAGTTCATCAGATCCAAAATTAGATGGATACAATTGTGAAATATTATAAGGAAACTCTTGAAATCCTTCATGATATTCAGAAACGAGTCAAGAACTTAGAGGACAGACCAAGTTCATCCGGAGGAAATAAACGTATTGATTTCGAGACAGTACCCTATTTACACCAAAAAGGAAAACCAACCGAAGTTGTGCAAATGACAGATGATGAAAAGCTCATTGCTATCATCAGAGGAAAATCCATCACAAACTAAAAATGATGGATATGGAGAAGATTAATCTTAAAGATCTACATGACCTTGAAGAATCTTTCGCAAGATTAGGAATTGTAGATTTAAAGATGAATGCGGGAGATGTATCAACTTTGGTTACTCGTGACCAACATCAAAGACCACCTCCACCACCGTTGATTGATCCCAACGTTGAAGAAAGTAATGGTTCACATCATGGTGATGAACCAATGTCGCACGCTAGTGATTTTACTACAAGTGGAGATCCTATTGTTTCAGGAATTCGACAACATTCCAAAAGGCCAAATCTATATAATACGCCTTATGGAAGATCGTAGCTTGATCTGATACATCCATATGGATTGATGTTAAATCTGGATATCCCATATTTTAAAAATTAATAAGTCCTTATTGATGATTGGGCATCAACTATGAGGATTGCAACAGGTACCCTCGATCTTACAAAGGACGAATCCATCTTACTCATTGAGATGAGTCTTGAAGGATCTGTATAGATTGCATGGGATATGACTGGATCAGAAATGAAAAGTAGTGTCACAGTTGGAGAGTCATTGAAAGGAATTGTTGATAATATGGCAAAATTATTTAAAATCCATTTTATCAGCACAAGATATTTTGAGGGATTGGAAGAACAAAAAGAAAAGGATACATTCAAGCCCTCTATTTCCTCGAGTTACATGATATTTGTCATATTGACAAATACATCAAGTTGTTCACCGAGTTCGATGGAAGTCCAATGTGGAAGACAAAGAAGCTTCACAATTATTATTTGCGAAGATACCAAGTCCCTGGAGGGAAATGCTTATCAGGGAATACAAGAGTGCAACTGATTTAGATACAGTGGCCAAAAGAATGTCTTTCCTAAAGGCTAAGTTATCTGAATGGTGTCACTAAACAGCACTTTACAGGAACTATAAGAGATTACGAGGAACTAATAAAACGGTTCCTCTATGTTGCGAAGATGATGACATTCCAACAGTTGTGGGAGATCAACCACGGATGCATAAGAAAAGGAAGCATAGAATCTATCCATACAACCGTGGAAATAGCAACAAAAAGAGTAGGTCTTCATGGAGACCTATAAGGTTTTGGTCAAATCAAAAGGCCCGAAGTTACAAATCGGGGCAAAGTCCAACACCAAGCAGGAGTAGAGCATCTTCATCAGGTTCTAACCAAAAGAGTACCATCAAGGACCACGAGAAGAAGAACTTTCAGACAAGCTCACACCAGGGCTAATGAAAGTTTTAAAGTTTATAATTGCTAGACATGCGGAGCAAGAGGGCACATCTCAACTAATTGCCCATAAAATCAAAAGCGATGAATTAGATAGTTCGAAGCTACACCAGAATTCGAAGAAACGGTCTATTATCAAGATTTGATTCAGATGTATCAATTTGAGGATCTACCCTCAGATAAAAACATCTATGAAGAAGAGATCTATTCTGGCGATGAAAGTGAATCTAGTTTAGAATCAGAGTGAAGAAGAAATTCTTCAGTAGACGGTCAGGGAGGATATGTCAGGATTCCTTTCTCACACTATGGTTTCTCATAAGACTCTTATGAGAATTATGAAGGAAGATCCAAAGCTTCAGATTTTTGATGGTTTTACAATTAGATCTATGGAAAAGTCTTTGGATAATATTGAGTTTCATAATAGAAAATACAAAATTATCCATAGGGTTGTAAACGAATAGAGCTTTCGACAAACAGCTCGTGAACGAGCTCGGTTAGCATTCGTTTATGTTCATTTATTAAGCTTAATGAACATAAACGAACAATAAAATTTGTTCGTTTATGTTCATGAACTGTTCACGAACATGTTCATTTAGTGTTCGTTTAATGTTTGTTTATTATTTATTTTTTAATTACTAATTATTCATTTACTGCTTAATATTCATTCTTTATTATGAAAAATAAACTTATTTTAATTTAATATTACAATCAATTTACATTTCCAATCATCATAATGTTCATTTATTTTGAGTTTAGTATTCATGAACAAGGTATATTTAACTTTTTTATACACATGTTCATATATTTGTTCATGAACAATTAATGGGCATGTTCGTGAACCGTTCGTGAACGTTCGTGAACATGTTCGATTATTAAACAAACGAACACAAACAACCTTTTAAAATAAACAAACAAACACGAACAACCCTAATTCATTCGGGCTCAGTTTGTTTACAACCCTAATTATCCATAGGGTAGCTTCCGGAGATTTTGCCATTCCGATGAAGTTTACTGGTAGAAGTACATGAGATAAATAAAAACACAGAGTTAAGAGAGAAGTTGCAAATACACTCTCGTGGATTCATATTGGGGCCATAAGAGTTATCATTAAAGCAACATTCAAGAAATGAATAGATTTGCCACTCAATGTTGCTATCTTTGACAAGCGAATCTCGAATCTCAAAGATTCATGTCTTGGAGCGGTTACAAGAAATTTGTATGCAGGAAAATTGGCATTTAATGTCTATCCTAGAATTGTATACAATTTGGGAGATCGAGATTTCAATAGAGCTCTGACCCTTCATCAAGATTTCAAAAGGACCGATTTGATGAAAGAAGAAAACAAACAAACCTTACTCAATCGCCTACAAGATTTCTTATGCTCTCTCGAATACACATCATTCAAAAGTATTCTTGAGAAAAGAATTTATTGAAGTCCCAAGAATCTTTAAGAATTTTGTCAGGGTGTGTTAGGAAATTTATTGAGTGGATTTTTATGATACCATGTAAAACTTAATCTAGGAAGTTGGCACCTCATTTTCTTTGTAATTTGTATTGTAATAGATAGGGTTGAGAAAGCTGAGTCAAGTCAGCTATGCCAAGGAATACAAGAAGTCAACTGCGGACTGGATTGAAGATTCTGATGTGTGTTAGCTGATTATGGCCAAGAAGAAAGTCAAGGACTCGACTGAAGGAGTGTCGGTGAGGAACAAGTGAGAAGTGTTAGTCAAGTCAAGTCAAAGCCAAGTCTTAAAGGTTGAAGTGACCGGTTGAGTTATCCAATGACCGAGCCGACTCAAGTCACATGGGGTAAAGACATCAGTCTAGTCAAGACAACTGACTTAGATCCGTTGAATAAAGTCAAAAATATTACTCAATATAGTAATATGTCAAAGCTGTCAGGTCTAAAGTGTTAGTCCCAGAATTGTGCAAAAGGAATAAACCAATGAGAAACACTGCACCTTATGCCAGACACCTGCAATGCTGCGAAGACATTTAATATGAGGAAATGTCAACATTAAGGACTACAACTAGACAAGCCAACGAACAAAAGTGACATTTGAAATTAGTCTATCTGTTCAATAGGCAAAATTTCAAATGTACACTATAAAAGGCTGAGAAAGTTATTGAGAAGAGTAGACCTGAATCACGAACAAGCAAGCAATATTCAAACATTTAAACTGCAATATTCTAAAAAACAAGCAAGCAATTCCTCAAGCCTAAAACTCGAAGGAAATCGATCCAACACAAGTTGTGAAGGAAAGACAACTTCAAATCTGTTGAAGAGGAAATATTTGAAGAAGCAAAGGGGTCTACTATCCAAGCTAGGATTGTAGAAATGTTCCAGGTCGAACTATTATCAAGTTTGTTAGAGGGCTTCGTGATCAAATCCAAAAACTTGAGAAGTGAGCTAAAGTAGCAAGCAAATTTTGCCGCCGTGAAGAAGGCGAGTTGCAAGAGAAGCAGATTGTGTGATCAAGAAATTTGTCTCAGATCGTTCACCACTTTGTAAACCGATCCGTTACATAGTGGATTCCTCCAGAGAGTTGGAGAAGAGAGAATTAGAAGAATTACCCCATCTTGAACCTCTATAAAATATTTGTGTCATTTACTTTCAAAGAAATTTACTTTTTCGCATATTTTCATTATATATGTTGTTAGAATCATATTTGCTATCCAACTGATTAATAACCAAGTGCTAAGAATCAAGTGTTAAAAAGCCAACTTAGCTGAGTGGGTAACTTAGCTGAAAAGCCAACTTAGTTGTCCATCAAGGACACAACTGTTTGAGTCAACTCTGTTGAATTACTTTAAAAGGACTAAATCGAAAATTTAGTAAGATTTATTCAACTCCTCCTTCTAAACCTTACTTCACACCCCTTGGGACCTACAAGTGGTATCAGAGCGGTTGGTTCATTGAGCCTTCCGCACTGGTTACTGAACTAGATCTCTATCCTTTCAAAAGTTTTTAAACACTTGTATTTGCAAAATCTTTCATTTTAAGCAAAGTTTTTATCATGGAAGTAAATTTGGCACGCATTCCTATGTTCACTGTTGAAGAATTTGATGATTGGAAAATTCGTATGTAGGCTCATCTATCTGCATTACATGATGAAATATGGCTTGTGATAGAGGATGGGCCATTGCAAATACTAAAAGTGAACACGGGTGTAAGAAGAGCAGCTGCAGCTGAAGGAGAAGAAGCTGCTGCTGAAGCAAGAGCATCCATGGTTGAAAAACCAAGGACTGAGTGGACTAATGAAGATAGGAAGAGATACAACTTGGACAATGTGGCCAAGGACATACTCTACAAGACATTGGACAAAACTATGTTCAATAAAGTCAAATCTTGCAAATCTGCAAAAGAAATCTCGAATAAACTGATGGCTCAAAAGCTACTCTAGAAAACCGTAGGCAAGTGCACCTATCGTTTTATAGTATAGATTATTGAGTACCGAGTGTCATTCCCACGAGGATTGTAAGTACTAATAATTACCGTCTTTTTGTTATTTAATCTAACAATTTTCAGAGTTTTGTTTGTTAAAATGGAAAATAAAAAATATAGAATTTAAAATAATTGCAACTTACAATAGATCAAATAAAAGTAGATTGTAGAGTAAGAAATCAAGAGCTAGAAATGTGTTTGAATGTAAATCCCTCTAGAATATTTTTGTGATTTAACAAGATAAAGATACAACCAAAAACCCTTAAGCAAAAACCAACCTCTTTTAATAAAATCTCATATTTCATGGACCGTAGAAATTCCCGATTTAAGTTAAACCCTCTATCGAGCACGAATAACTTCTAACCTCAAGTTGATTAATGAAATCTCTTTCTAGTTAAAACCCTCAAGATAGCATTATAACGATTTGCGAATTCCCATATTAGGTTTGACCCTAATCCAGAAGATTTATGTCGTCCTATATCTAGGATTATATGCAACTCTTTTCACTTATATATGTTCTATTTCACCACGAATCTCTCGATTTCCCGGTGAAGAATAAACATCAAATCAATATCGCGCTAATACCAATTTGAATGAATAAAGCATAATATAAGTGAATAACACAAATCATGAAGATTTTATTAAAAACATACAAGCCTTAATCACAAATTCATTCTAGAGTTCATTACATTCAAACACTAGAAATTTAACTACACATGGTTTTGACAAAAGAGTATACTAAACAAGAAGATTTGAATAAAATGAACATGGTGTACTTAGCTCTTATTCAAGACCAATTTAAGACTTCCTCCTTGGTTGATTGCAATGATGTTGAGCTCCAAGCCTTCTCCTCTATTGCTCTTCAACTTCCAACTCTACCTATCTTTTATCCTCTCAATGTATTTTGCTTTGAAACTTAGAATATATAATGAATATACAATGAATCTCTCTATGAATGAATGAATGTGAATGAGTGAATATCCCAACTCAAACTCTTGGCTTTTATAGGCACCGTCTTTGTGAAAGAACACATCAATAATGTCATCTTTTGCTAAACAAATGCTCCACTTCCATAGTTGAGTTGTTTGAATCATTGTTGTCATATGATAATTGAGGGAATAATAGAGTTTGGTGCAACAAGATGAGATGTAAAAGTTGCTCAAAGGTTGTCAAAAAGTAAAAAGGGAAAGCTTCCATAATTTCCGCCAAAAGAACATCTAGATGGATGAAAAACACGCCGTGCTTTAAAAGCACGGCAGCCGTGTTTTTGGATTTTCCAACACGGCCGTGCTTGGTACGTCGGGTCAAAAAATTGCTCATTTTTTACTTCTAAAAAGCACGGCCGTGCTTGAAAAGCACACCCTGCCCGTGTTTGACTGAAAAGGCCCCGAAATGACGCATTTAGCTTGAGATTTTGAGTGTTTTTGCATCCAGAAACCCCCGGGTATGTTTTGACATGAAACCATGCCCAAAATTCACCAAAAACAGCTCCAAATCATCAATCTACACCAATAAAAGCACCTCAGAGTAATTTGAACTATGTACAATCAAAAATTTATGAAACTAACAATAAAATAACTCAAATCATACTCAAATATACACATAAAACATGCATAAAAAGACCCTTATCATAAACTAACTTTAATTTGTGAAAGATCAGAACAAATTAAAGAAAATAAACCGTCTGTTGCTGTTCAAAAGTTTAAGAATTTCAAAATTCTTGCAGTGTGAAACCATGGATCAACTGGATGTCAGATTCACTGAAATCACAAATGAGCTTTCAGCTCTTGGGGGAGGAATATACACAAAAGGAAATGTGTATGAACATCTTAAGAAGCCTCCCAGATGAATGGGAAATGAAGACTATGGCCTGAGACACTCAATGGACCTCTCAAGAACATCTAATCATGAGCTATTCTCAGATCTCAAATCCTATGAGTTTAAGCTGAGAAGGAAAGAGCAAGAGGAGACAGATGTACCTAAGACAACTGCACTGATGGCTAATGATGGAAAGAGAGCTGAACCAAAAGAAGCCTTAGACCAAGAGGAAATTGCCCTAATGGTTAAAAGGTGCAACAAGTTCTTCAATAAAAACTATAAAAGAAACAAGGGTGAAACCTCCAAGAGACATTCAACTCCTTCCAAATCAAGAGAAGACAGGCCACCCAAGAGAGCTAAACATCAAAGGGTTGAATATCAGAGAGCTGATAATCCAAGAACAGAAAGGGCTGATCAAATAGCTATGAACCTGTGTTGGAACTGCAGACAACCAGGATTTTTGCGATTGACTTCCTATCCGATCAACAAATATAGGAATGAGGAAGATAGAAAAGTCTTGAGAGAAAAAGAAGACGGGGAAAAGAAGAAAGCCATGTTGGTCCGAGATTCTTTGAGCAGTCAAGTCCAAAAAGAAGACGGACTCGAGAGAAGAGTAGTGAAGCTTACTACTCAGTGACGACGAGGAAGAGGCTATGATTTGTCTTATGGATAAAGAACAAGATCAACCGGATCAAGAAGATGAGGTACACTCTAACTCATCTCATTGATTCAAGTGATAGTGATTGTGATACACACACTTCATCACCCACTGATCTTTATGATTCATTAGGCAAAATGATGAAAGATTTTGAACACATAAAATCCTCACACACAATTCTAAATGAGGAAAACATCCAAATTTTTAAAAGCAAAACTCGGTGACTAAAGAGCCGAAAGTACTCCGAGTCACATAGCTAATGAGAACATTAAAATTTCAAATTTGAAAATGCGAAGATCATAAAGCAGAGTTATTTGCTATAGAAAAGAGGGAAAAAGATCTCAAAAATATGATTGCTCATTTACAAATGCATCTAAATCATTGGATGATCTTATCATGAGTCAAAAAGAATGTAGAGATAAGACATGCATATGATTCAATTCCTTTGTGTACAGTCAAACTCCAAGAGTGAGTTTGGAAAAAGGATCTTCAAGTAATGAAGCATCTCAAAAATCCAAAACACCAAATGCTGCACCCACATTCACTCCAAAGCACAATCACAAACAGACTGACATTGGATACAAAGGGAAAGGAAAACAACCAGTTGAGTATGTTGAGAGGACAACTGTGAAGAAATACAACCGATTTCCTCAGCAAAATCCCAACAGAAAATACTCTGTAAAAGGCAAACAGAGCTACCAGAAACCCCAGAAATTTAATCAGAGAAACACACATGATGGGAATGGTAGAAACTATCCAAACTATGCTGATTGGAATAATGTGAAACATCAGCAAAGACCTATGAAATACAAACCAAAATGGCAAATACCTAAAACTCAGAAAAGGTCATTCCAAAGGCAAAAGAGCTATTATCAGCACACATACGCACCCAAGCACTACACTCAGAAATCTCACAACTATCCCAAGAAAGAAACTGCTAAAACACAAACACATGCATACGGACAAAAGAGACAGTTGTATGAACCTAAAACCACCAAGTAATTTAATAGTGTGCATTATAATTATGGCACTGATAGATGGCAACCTCTTAGAGTCAAGTCTTTTGGCTATAAGTTGGTTGGATCATCAACACTAACCCCTCAGGACCCAGACAAGTATGGGTACCTAAAAACTGATTTTCTTGATTGCAGGTTCAAGGAACAGCTGAGTGCCAAGGAACCTGGTACATGGATAGTGGTTGTTCCAGACATATGACATGAAACAAGAAAAACCTGTCAAGATTCAAGGAGATTAGAGGTGCAAAAGTCATATTTGGAGAAAATGAAGCTCCAGGGGAAATCAAAGGCACAAGATCCATCAAGAAGAATGGATTGGAAATCACAGATGTTGCTTATGTTGAAGGCCTCAACTTCAACTTGTTAAGCATCAACCAACTCTGTGATAAAGGCAACAATGTTTGATTCAACATGGGAGTGTGTCAGATCAAAGATGTTGAATCAAATGAAATAGTGCTGCAAGGATCAAGATAGAAGGATATGTATGTGGTAGATTGGTCCACTGCTACACCAAGCACTTGTCTGCTAGCAAAGATTACATCTGAATATAATCAAGTTGGTTGTGGCAAAAGAAGCTGAGTCATCTAAATTTCAAGATAATCAACAAGATTGCAAGAAGTCATCTTGTAGAAAGATTGTCAGACTCAGTGTACAAGAAAGAAAGTGTATGTGATGCATGCCAGATGGGAAAGCAAATAAAGTCTTCATTCAAGGATAAGCCAAGTCCTTCTTCAACAAGGATATTACATCTGTTGCATATGGATTTATTTGGTCCAGTTGAGCCAGCCAACATAAGTGGAAAGAAATACACATTGGTAGTGGTAGATGTGATTGGTATGAGTTTTGCATGTAATTTGGGCTTAATTGTGGTTAGAATAAGTTGATACACATGCGTTAACTGAGTAAAATGGGCCATATTCTTATAAAGTGGAAAAGGTATTACGCGTTGCTCATTTTGTAGGAATTAAACGATATTTGTAGCATTTTGGTGACAAATCGGAGCATTGTGGTAAGGGACCACCAAGAATCGAGCGAATATATGATGTTTGGAGTTGAATCGAGAAGAAGTCAGACGCATGGCCCATGTGTTAACCCTAGGAGCAGCCAAGTCCTACGACATTGCGCACGACCTGGCGTGCCAGGACGCACGGCCCGTGCATGGACTCGCTAAAAAAATTGCCTACGGCCTGATGCACTAATTAGGTTTTGATGAATTCTAATTAGGTTTGACCCAACGGGCGTATAAAAAGAGATGAGGCGGCCCCAACAAAGACACACTAATATTTGCCTTAGAAAGCAGAGAAAAGAGCAACCTTCTACCGGAGGATTCGAGAGATTGATCGAGGTCGCAACCACACGCTTGAGGATTGAAGATATATCGAGAGATCATCGACATCCCTGAGTTTTCTCATTCCATAGTATCTTTTACTTTCGATTAGTTAGACATGAAGTTGAATAATTTGTTTATGAATTATTTAATTCCCATGTCTGGCTAAACACCTCGTGATTCAGGGTTTGGGATTAGGTTAATGGATACTTTTGTTTGATGTTTAATTGCAATTGAAGTTGTTATTTTCAAACCCTATTCGAGTACTCTATTTTATTTCTTGTTTTATCAAAAGGCCTTTGGTTTAACTTGTTTTGATGTATTGATTCATAATTCGAGAGATGAGCTTCAATAGTAGATCTTTGAGTTCTTGACATGAATATTTGCATGATTGAGAAGTCTGTAAATATTTGTGAGGATTATTAATCTTTTGTGCTTTTGGGAGTTGGATATTTTATGTTGAGTAGAGATGCTAGCATAGATAATCCAATCAACATTTTTATATACATCTCGAGAGAGAGGATAAAATACTTTCGTGATTATCTTATAGGGAAGGATAATTATAACTTTTGTTTTGATTAATAAGATAACAAGAGGAATATTAATTGAAACCATAATCCTGGACTCCATTCATCTCCTTGATCTTTCAATCCACTCTTACTTTGTCTTTTTATGATAAATTCTTGTCTTAGTTTTATAAATCAATCATCCAATTTCGATCATCTAGATAAAAATAAGACTATTACAATCTCAATACTTGGTACATTAATTTATTAGACTTTGTGGATTCGACCTTGCTTACCCTATTCTATAAACTACACCGTACACTTGCGGTGAAGCTAAAAATAAGGCGAACAAGTTTTTGGCGTTGTTGCTGGGGACTAATTAAATTTTTAGTACTAATATTGCGATAAATAGAATTTTTTTTTTAATTTAGACATTTTTTCTCTTTATTGTTTGTTTAATTCTACTACTACTGTGTTTGACTTTTTTCTTTTAGTTGGTTTAGGTATTGCATGAACACTCGCTCGAAGTAGAGAGAATTAGCACCGTTCATACCGGAGGTTGAGGCTTTTGCTAGGCAACTTAGTGCAACTACTAAACGGGCAAAAAATAGCAAGATCATACTATGGGGGATGTGGAAGGAAACAACGGGGGTAATAACAAGATCAATAGGGTCATTAATAAGTTACCGATACCAAAAGTCCAGACAGTCCAACAACAAGTGATTCACGATTACTTTCACCCTTAGACAAATCACAACTATGGTGGAATTGCCAATGTCCCAATTAATGCGAACAATTTTGAGCTGAAGCTAGCACTAATTTTAATGGTCCACAGAACCAGTTCGGGTGTTTTCCATCCGAGGATCCCAATTCTCATCTTGCGAACTTCATGCAAATTTGCAACACGATCAAGATGAATGGGGTAACTGATGATGTTATACGTTTGCGCATATTCCCTTTCTCTTTAAGGGATAAGGCTAGAAACTGTCTAGGCACGTTACCTCAGGGGAGTGTGAGTACTTGGGACGAGTTAAGTCAGAAGTTCCCGTTTAAATTCTTTCCACCAAGTAAGACACTGCAACTTAAGAGTGAGATCATGCAGTTCAAACAGTTTGACTCCGAGCCACTGTATGAGGCCTGGGAGAGATTCCGGGATTTTATTGAGGAGGTGTTCACAACACGGGTTTCCAGAGGATCAGCAATTTTGCTTCTTTTATAACGGGTTGATGGGATAGACTAGGTCGTTTGTGGATGTCGCAGCAAGAGGCGCTTTATTGGCTAAATTTCCACAAGATGCATTCAACTTGTTGGAAGAGATGACAATGAATAGCTATCGGTGGCCCTCTGAGAGGACAAATGTGAAAAGGGTAGCCGAAGTCTCTGATTCAGACCCAATTAAGGCATTGGCGACTCGGATATTGCATTGCGAATCAATTGAGTGTATTGACAAAGGGGACTGAAGGAAATACAAGTGCGAATAATGGGAGAGTTCCTCTAGATCCCATGGAGGAAGCAAATTATGTCAATAACCGAAATTTCAACAATTACTGGAACAATCAGACTCCTACTCATTACCATCCGGGTTTGAGGAATCATGAAAACTTCTCCTATGCAAATACGAAGAATGTGATGCAACCACCACTGGGGTTTAGTGTGACAAATGGTGTTATTAATTCTGAGGCTAAGCCATCTATGGAGGACGTCCTCACCGCATTTATGAATGATACAAGGAACCAATTTAGTAAGGATGAGGCGAAGCTGGATAAAATTGAGAATCTTGTCACCCAATTGGCTAACACCATGGGTCTCAAATGAAAAATCCTGAAACCTAGATTGGCCAATTAGCTATGATTGTAGGTGGGCAACATCAGAAGGGTCAGTTTCCGAGTAACACTGAGGTAAATCCAAAGAAGCAGTGTAAATCCATTCGTCTGAGGAGTAGAATGGAATACGAGGGGCCAAAAATACCGGAAAGCACTGAAAATATGCAGGGACGCACGACCTGTGCGCCACCGCACGGGAAAGTTGTATGTGGTACAAAGAAAGCAGTTATCAGTCTGGGAGACGCGGAAACAAAAACAAATGGCGATGTTGAGGCCGAGGAAGGAATTGAGGGTCATATTGATGAGCAAAAAGGGGCTAAGATGCTTAAATCTTCTTCTAACTCTGATTTTTATAAATTTACTACTCCCATTTTTTTTCCCCAATGATTTCAAAAGAAAAAGTTAGAGATGCACAATTTGCAAAATTCCTGGATATACTTAAGAAACTGCATATTAACATACCTTTTGCAGACGCATTTGAGCAGATGTCCAATTATGCTAATTTTTTAAAGGTTTAGGGTTTAGGGTTTAGGGTTTTTAAGGTTTTAGGGTTTAGGGTTTTGGGTTTAGGGTTTTTTTTAATAACACCCCAGGGGGTGGGGGATTGAGGCGTGATCCCCTACATGTAGATCAAATAATCAACGTATCATACATTGTCATATTCCGTCATGGCGGGAGGAAATCAAAAGGCAAAAGACCTATCACTACGACATCTATACAGAATATCATAATGAGATATCAAAAAAATACAATGAGAACCAATGATCTATGAAAATCTAAAGCTCGGATATCCCAGCTGGTCCATCCGAATGAGCGCTAGAAGATGGTGAGAAGTCGTGCCCTCATAAACAATATGATTGCCAAGGGCAGCAACTCCCAACTCTGTTAGATGATATGCTGGTCGATTCCCCTCTCTGTGTATATGGGAAATCGAATACTGAAGATCCTTCAACATGTTTCGAATGCGAATCAGTGTGTCTTGAACACCGCCGAGCCAAGGCAACCGGGATGTGATCATGGTGACCACCGCCCGCTGCGCCCAACTCGATCCAAATCTGCAATGAAAACTGCCGAGCATGCTGCAATCCCATCTCCAGTGCTAGTAGCTCGGCATGAAAGCTAGACACCGCCTGGAAAGAACTATGAAATGCCAACAGGAGTCTGCCCGAATGATCACGAATCAATCCCCCTCCGCCAGCGATCAATGTGCCTCGATCAAACGAACCATCTATGTTCATCTTAATCTGAGGAGGCTGAGGGGCTCGCCAAATCACCATCCTCGGCCTGCGTGGAACCTGTGGTGGATCACTTATGTTGACGTGCGTTTTGGTCAACAAGTAAAATATGTAATAATTTTAACACGTGGAAATACAAGCGTGCACAACGTGTGTTTATTTATGGCTAATTCTGCCTTTTGTGATACAATGCTGAGCCGAACTATCGGGGTCGGTTTTGCTTATAATAACACGTTTTCTGGTGCTTTTTTCTATATTCGTCCTCCTTCTCACTTTTTCCTTAAGTGAGGCCTTTTATATCCCTTTCGTAAGTGATTTTTCAATAGTCATCTTTGCACTAATCAGTCACTAATCAGTAAAATAATTTGAATAGGACACATGTCCCCTTCTAATCGTGCATGTCAACCAAGTTTTGCCACTTGGTGACTCATCTTAATAACTTTCTGACACGTGGCGGTTTCTGATACCAATAAAGCACTAAGTATGGGCAAGTATGGGCAAATGGTTATTTTTCTGAATCTGTCGCGCATGTGTTTCCCGCTAAAATTTGGGCTCGGGGGTCGGGGCTCGACAGTCATGGTGTGGTTGGGCTCGGTAGCAGGCGAGCCTAACTCATGACGTGTCACTTTGGGCACCGCATCGCGTCACATGTAGGCCCCCACTTGGATGTGTCTTTGGGTCGATGGCGTGGATTAATTTTCTTCCAGCTCGGCTCGGGCGTCATCAAAGGCCCCCAATTTTAATTCCGAGAGAAGAATTTCTGAAGTCGGAGTTAAACTTCAATGCTAATGATAAACATTTAATGGGGAAAAGGAATTTTTAAAGGTTCGTTCATTCCTGACATCTGTCGTGCGATGGTTAATAGAATAGCGGCGCATTAATTATGGTGCCATAATGACGGACACGTGGCCTCTTGTGGTTGGACCAATCTTGCGCATGAATTGAAAAGGCACATCAGTTCTGTCAGCGGGCGTGGGGACGTGACATTTTCTGACATTTTTGACGGCTTTTGAGGTTGAAAAGGCGCGTCTTTTCGAATAAGTGTTTCGTTTTTCGAGGGAACTTCATCTATAAATACCCCTTTTTCCCTCTATTATCCACTTTCGCATCCATTATCCTTTGAGCTAGATTGACTGAGACCGAGCAGAAATTTTGGGTCGGCTTCCAAAGTTCAGAGACTTCGAACTTAGGTATTTTTTTGAAATATTCTCCTTTTTCCTATAAAATGTCTTCTTTCGAAAATAGTAGAAGCCGTAGCTATAACATAGAGGTTGAAATCGAGGATCCCCCCTCTGAACCTTCTGTTTCTTTCTCCCCAGCACAACCATCTCCGCTTCATAGTCCGAGCATCATTCAGATCTCGTCTCCAGATTCTTCTCCTCGAGGCGGAACACCTTTAGAGCGGACGCACACCATTTTTAATCCGGCGCCGGTGACTGTTTTTCGAGAAGGCACGGTGTATCAGCCTGGACTGGCACGAGAAAATTCTAGCGAAGGATCCCGAGGCCGATCTTGCAGAAGATCGCGGAAGAAGAGGATATGAATCCATCGGAGCCGGAGCGTGATAACGCGGAGCGGGTAGACAAACCCTCCGGAGATTCGAGGCCGGAGAGGCCTCAAGTGCCCATAGGCCATCGTAATGGTGATGGCCGACGGGGAGGAGGCCCTCGCCTTCGTGTAGAGCCTCAGTGGACACCGTGTGATATAAACGACATCCCTAGTATGTTGATGGTCCCGGAGATAGGAGAGCTCCAGCGGAGGTACCGTATTCCGAGTGGCATCAATTTTTGGGTACCGGATGGCATGGAGGTTCCCCAGTACCCACCAGCGGGGTGCGTGGCCATACATATCGCTAGCCTCCTATATGGGCTGCGATTTCCACTGCCGGGGGTATGCATCTGACCCAAGTACATCCTATTTCTTGGGGTAGGATCATCGGCCTCTTGGTGATGTTCTACTTAGAAAAATACCCTCACCCCAAGTTCAAAGAGATGAACGAGCTCTTTGTCTGGCGAGCGACTCCTTCATCACGGGGTCAGCCGTCCGGGTGGTATTACGTCTGGACCCAGGGTACCGGATGGCCTAGTGGAAGGTCTTCCTTCATCTTTGAAGGAATGGAAAGACAAGTGGCTCTGGGTGAGCGGTGAGTGGCAAGCTCGCCTGGAGGACGGAGATTCGTTTTTGGTTACAATAAGTCTATCTTTTCTCCTTTATCTGTTTTTGTTGTTATTGTTTCCTTTTATGTGGCTGACTTTGCTTCTTTTTTCATCTTTTTACCTTTATAGAGAACCGAGCATCAAAAGGGCCTCTGTCGGCCACCTTTATCCGCAGGCTGGAAAATATCCAGGCCAGAGGCATCAGGGATAGGCGGATTGAGAGATTGGCTACTGAGGCCAACTTGGCCGCAGCCGGTTTGAGGCCTGCTCTGCCCGCTGACCCCGAGGCCGAGAGGGCGGCTCAGGACGAGGCGGCAGAGCGGGAGGAGGAGGCTAGAAAAGAGCCTCAACAGAGCCCTCCGGGGACTGAAGGAGTACGGCCCTACTTTCTGGGGGAGCAGCCGGAGCAAATAGAGCGAGCTGGGCCACCTCCTGCAGTGCTTGATCCGGCGGTCGTCGTGCCTGCTCGCTGCAACGCGGACTCCGAATCGCCAGAGCGGCTGCCGTTCGAGGTAAATGTACTTAGTATTTATTTACACTTTCTCTTTCTTTCGAAATGTTCTTCATTTTCTTTTGATCTTTTAACAGTGGTCGCTTTTTGTAGGGCGTGGCTTGGACTTGCGTGCACGTCTTCGCAGTGTGAGGAACATGGCCGTGCGTCGGACTCGAGCGACTGTTGACCAGCCCATAGATGCGGAGGCGGCTCGGAGAGCAGATATCCGGGCCGACAAACATCCTACTGATGGGGTGCCTGAGGCGGTGGAACCCCCCCTCCAAAAGAGAAGAGAAGGGATTGTGATCGAAGAGCCCGGGCAGACCGAAGGGGCTGGTGAGACAGCGCCGGTGCACCCTGGACAGGCCCCTGAAGGGGAGGTCCACGGACTTTCTCGGACGACCTTGGCCGGGAGGGTCACTTCATCCCTCCAAGTCGAGCGAGAGATGAGTATTGCGAGGGAATGATTGGGATACGCCCTCAATGGTTTGTGGAGTTTGTCCGATGCGCTACACCGATGGAGGAACAGTCGCGAGCTTTGCCAGAAGCGGGTCGGGCTGCAATGAGTGTCCCAGCTCGTGCCTGGACAAAAGGCATTGAGAAATTCTACTCGGAGACTGGTTGGGAGGAGCAGATTCAGTATGCCATGGGAATGTCTAGGCGGATCATTGGGCTCCTATGGCACGCGATTGGGGGAACTCGCTAGCTGGAGAGGAAATATGCCGATCTGGAAAGGCGGCATGGCGACCTGCAAGAGGCCCACGCTACTCTTTATGGGGTACAAGAGTCGCTGAAAATCCAGGCAGATGAAGCTACGGCTCGGGCCAACTTTGAGAAAGAAGCTGCTACGAGGGCCGAGGCAGAGCGAGATCAGGCCCGCAGGGCTGAGGAGGATTTTCGGGCTAAGGTTGCCGAGTTGGAACGTGCCGCCGTTGCCCGGGCTGAGGAAATGGAAAGGCGCATAGCCGATGTGCGCAAAGAGGCTGAAGAGGCTATCCATCAGCAAGTTGGGGAAGCTCGTGTACATGCCGTCGAAGCTTACAAGGACTCTGAGGAGTATGCATTTATGTTAACCTGCGGCCACGCGACCAGCCTTAAAGAAATCCTCGATTCGGTTAAGGTCGGGCAGACTGTTGCTCAGCTTGAGGAAGATCCGACCCTCCTGGAGGCTGATCTCGATGCTCCCCGCCCGAACTTTGCTGAGGCTCTCAATGTTCAGGGCTCATCTCCTCCGGACACAGAAGAAGTTGCCTCCAGTGGTGCTGTTGAAACTCCTCCCCCGTCTTAGTCCTGGTGCTGTTTGCCCTTTTTCGTTTATAAGATTTTATATGTATTCGTAAGTAGATTACTTGGCTTCGTGCTTTGGGATGTAACGGGCTCCGCCCCCCTTGTGTAAATACTTTTGAAGTAGAAATGAACTTTTCTTTCTATCACCTGTGTATGTGTTTTAAGCTTTTTGTATATGCTTGGCTCTTCTCCTTTTTGTAAGATTGTTGCCTGCCTTTCTCCTTTTATACTCCCGAGTACGGAGCTCGGTTCCCAGTGCTCCTGAATAAGGGACTTTACGCACTTTAATTGGCTCTCGTGCTCAGTATATGAACCCAGTCTTCATGTTGTGCTTAATGTATAAACCAAGTCTTCATTTTATGCTTGATGTGTACACCGAGTCTTTGCCTTGTGCTTGGGGCATGACCAAGTCTTTATTTTGTGCTCGGTGTGTAAACTAAGTCTTTGTTTTGTGCTTGGTGCGTAACCAAGTCTTTATTTTGTGCTCGGTGCGTAACCAAGTCTTTGTTTTATGCTTGGTGCATGACCAAGTCTTTGTTTTGTGCTTGGTGCATGACCAAGTCTTTGTTTTATGCTTGGTGCATAACCAAGTCTTTGTTTTGTGCTCGGTGCGTAACCAAGTCTTTGTTTTATGCTTGGTGCATGACCAAGTCTTTGTTTTTAGGATAAATCCGCCTTGTGGGCGAGTCGTCCTCTATTAGTGTGCAAAGGGCGTGGCGAGACGACTTGTTGGCACTTAGCTTCTTCACCGAGGCACTTTTTCTTCGTGCTCAAACACGAGCCGAGATGAGTAAAAATTTCGTCCCCCTTTAGAGAGCTCACAAAATATCAGATGAAAGAATATTTCCCTGGAATCCTATCTGGATCGTAAACCGAGATCTTTATTGATAGTACCTTTTCAGGTATGCTACATTCCATGGGTGCATAAATTTTTCTCCACTCAAATATTCTAGCTCGTACGCCCCACCAGATAAGACGTTGCTGACCCAAAATGGGCCCTCCCAAGTTGGCTTCAATGGGCTGGGCTCAACACCCATTATCTTTTTCAAAACAAGATCACCGACCTGAAATCTCCTTTCCTTTACTTTTGAATTGTAGTACCTCTCACTCCTTTGCTTATACACAACGTTTTTCAACTCGGCACTACATCTTTTTTCTTCGAGCAAATCCAGCTCGGTTTGGAGCGCAGCCTCATTGCTATCTTTTGAAAAATTTGCAATTCTGAAGGTAGGGGCTCCAATCTCCGCAGGAATGACTGCCTCAGTTCCATAAGTCAAAGAAAAAGGTGTTTCTCCCATGGCCGCTCGATGTGTGGGTGCAGCGTATGACCACGGTCCCGGGGAGTTCTTTAGGCCAATTACCTTTAGACTCCTCCAATCTCGCCTACAAGGTATACTTGAGTATTTTATTAACGGCCTCAACCTGTCCATTTGACTGGGGATGATATGGAGTCGAGAAATGGTTTTTGATGTGGAAACCTTCACAAAAATTTCGAAACCTCCGGTTATCGAATTATTTCCCATTGTCCGTAACAATCGAACGCGGTATCCCAAATCGCAAATAATGGACTTCCATACAAAACCAACGATCTTTTCCTCATCTATTTTCGCGCAGGCTCCGCTCGGCCCATTTTGTGAAATAATCCACCGCCACAATGGCATACTTGACGCCCTTTGCGGTGGGGAGTGGTCCGATAAGGTCCATTCCCCATTTGGCAAAGCGGCCAAGGGTCAATACGGAGGTAAGTTGCTCAGGATGATACGACCGTAGTGCGAATCTTTGGCACCTCTCGATCTTTTACGAGTTGATTTGCATCCTTTTTTAAGGGATGGCCAGTAGTATCCTTGTCGTATTAATTTATAAGCTAGTGTTTGGCCCCCGGCGTGGTTTCCGCATATTCTCTCATGAACCTCTCGAAGTGCGTAATCCGCATCTGTCTCGGACAGGCACCAAAGGAGTGGGATGGAGTATCCTCGTTTATATAGGATGCCGTCTACTATTGTGAAACGAGCCGCTTGGGTTCGTAATATTCTGGCCTCAGCTTTGTTTTCAGGTTGAACTCTTCCTTCTAAATACTGAATGATCGGAGTCATCCAGGTCTGCTCAGTGGCTTCGGTGGCATGTATCTTCTTTGCGCCAAGTGATGGGACGGACAGTCGTGTGACAGTAACATCCGCAATGGCATCTGTCCCTGGGCTGGAACTGAGCCGAGCTAAGGCATCTATTTGCATGTTCTTGGCTCGGGGCACATGTAGGACTTTTTTCTTAAAGTGTAACAATTTCTTCTTGACTAAGTCCAAATACTGTACGATTTTTTGCTCTTTTGCTTCGTATTCACCATTGATTTGATGAACAACCAGCTGAGAATCAGTGTGCACCAGTAGTCGTTTTAGGCCCATAGAAGATGCCATATCTAAACCCGCTAGAAGTGCTTCGTATTCAGCTTCGTTGTTCGTTGCGGGGAACTGAAATCGCACGACCGAGCAGTAGCATTTTTGATTTGGATCGATTATCACGATTCTGTCCCCTGCTCGGCCTGCGGTAGAGGAGCCATCAACGAACAACTTCATTTCTTGATCTTCCATAACTTCTAATTGTATGGAAGGCGTGATTTCGACCACAAAGTCGGCTAAAGCCTGTCCTTTTATTGCTATGCGTGGTTCATATAGAATATCAAATTGACTGAGCTCAACAACCCATTTGATCATCTGACCAGAAGTGTCGGGTCGGTGTAATACCTGCTTCAGTGGGTAGTTCGTCAAGACTATAATCTTGTGCTCTAGAAAATATGAACGGAGCTTTCGTGCCGCAGTGATTAATGAATAAGCCAACTTTTCCATTGGCGGATAGCGGAGTTCGGCGTCATGTAGCGCTTGACTAGTGTAATAGACTGGATGTTGAACAGAACCATCTAGCCTGATTATCACCGAGCTTATGGCATATTCGGATACCGCCAGGTACAAATACAAGTTCTCCCCTTGGGTAGGTTTTTGCAATATAGGAATTGAAGAGAGGTGCTGTTTGAGGGATTCAAAGGCCGAGCCGGAGGTAACAAATTCAGACCCTGTACTTCATTCTATATGGCTGATGGAGTGTGGGTCAAAGTACTCCTTAGCGCGGCAACTTCTGCTCGCGCTTCCTGGCGAGCTTTGAATCCGGTGGTCGGATTTTCCGAAAATGGTCTGAATCCTGACCCCGGTCCAACTATTGATTCCTTCCTTCCATCCTTTTTCGCGCCCCCTGGCCGGTGCTCGGGGCGGTGACTTGTCATGGCTTCTTCCATGCAAATATGGCGTTCCGCGCGGACTAGGAATTCTTGGTATGAGGTCGCCCCCGATTCGTGGATAGAATAGTTGAACCAAGTCTCGGGGGCAAGGCCAGCCATGGCTGCAATTAGAATGGCGTCATCCGACACTGGCTCCATCTCTCGAACTTGCTTATTGAATCGAGAAATATAGCTTTTCGAGGGAGGCTCATCCTTCCCTTGTCCGATGTTCACAAGGAGTCCTTTGAGTGCGGCTCGGACCTTGGAAGTCGAAATGCGTCGTAAAGGCGGAGACCGAGATCCCTCCATGCCCGAATGGACCCTGCGGTAGGTCCTAAGCCAATGGTGGGCTCGTGCCGCCAATGTCAATGGGAAAGCCCTGTAGAGAATGGCATCACTAGGGTTATGCGATTCCATCCATGCTAAGTACTTATGGACGTGAGTAGTCGGGTCGGTCTCCCTATTGTATAGACCGACACAGGGGATTTTCAATTTTAGCGAACGGGTCGCCAGGATACCAGGGAAAAATGGCGACATAACAGCCGGTTGGTTCCTTGCTTGGGGCGGTCTCCGAGACTGCTTGCCTTATGGACCGCCCTCCAATTCGTTCAAACGACGGTGAAGGCGTTGAATTTCTACATCCCGTTCCTGCCATAGGCTAGGGCCTTAGATCTGGTTGACCCTAAGCGGCTCCCGCTCATCCAGAAACCGTAGTCGGGAAATTATCGATCTAGCCGGACGTAAAGGATCATCTCCCAGTCGTCGGCGAACACTGAGTGGGCATGGCGATGTCGTGTTGGCTCCGGTTGTGACTCCGCTACACGGCTTTGCCCTTCATCATCTTCACGCGGCCGCCTTCTATCACGACGGACACGTTGTTCATTGCCTAAACTAGCCTCTTGGGCTTCATTATGAGAAGCAGGGGACTTGAGGATTGATATTAACGTTTAGTTGTGGATTGAGTGGGTTAGTATTTACAAGAAGTGGAGGAGGTGCTTGGGAGTTAGTGGTGGCAAGTGTTTGTGATATGAGTTGGTTCATTTGCTGTACAAAAGTTGGGTTAGCAATTAACCGAGCGAAAGGAAATAAAGTAGTGCTTCCTGCTTCCGTTTGGAGCATATTTTGACCATTAGTAGTCTGGCCAGTTTGGTTGTTAGGGTGTTGCTCTTCAGTCAGACGAGCATTTCTCGACTGTTGACTCATTTTGTCTATTACGAAAAGGATGAACATTGAACTTTACCTTGTTTTTGCCTGGAATTATGACTGGACCAATACGGCCCTCCTTCTAGCGCCAATTTGTTGACGTGCGTTTTGGTCAACAAGCAAAATATGTAATAATTTTTAACACGTGGAAATACAAGCGTGCATAACGTGTGTTTATTTATGGCTAATTCTGTCTTTTGTGATACAATGCCGAGCCGAACTATCGGGGTCGGTTTTGCTTATAATAACACGTTTTCTGGTGCTTTTTCCTATATTCGCCCTCCTTCTCCCTTTTTCCTTAAGTGAGGCCTTTTATATCCCTTTCGTAAGTGATTTTTCAATAGTCATCATTGCACTAATCAGTCACTAATCAGTAAAATAATTTGAATAGGACACATGTCCCCTTCTAATCGTGCATGTCAGCCAAGTTTTGCCACTTGGTGACTCATCTTAATAACTTTCTGACACGTGGCGGTTTCTGATACCAATAAAGCACTAAGTATGGGCAAGTATGGGCAAATGGTTATTTTTCTGAATCTGTCGCGCATGTGTTTCCCGCTAAAATTTGGGCTCGGGGGTCGGGGGTCGGCAGTCATGCTGTGGTTGGGCTCGGTAGCGGGCGAGCCTAACTCATGACGTGTCACCGGGCACTACTACTGACGTCACCTGTAGGCCCCCACTTGGATGTGTGTTGGACTGATGGCGTGGATTAATTTTCTTCTAGCTCGGCTCGGGCGTCATCAACTTCCCTACAAAAAACCAACTGTAGGGAAGCATCCATACCAATCCGAGGGGCTCAAACGCCGACCTGAAACAAGAACCCAGAGATACCGCTCCACCTGCCAGATAATGTGAGAAGCCAAGAAAGGAAGGTGTCGATGTTTGACACTATTCATTTCCATCCAGACAAACCATAAAATCAAGCAAAGAACCAGGAAACTCAAGTGCCTCGTGTGTGATCTGTGTGTGCGATTCCTCCAAAATGTGAGGAACAATACCATATCAGTGGTGTGTGGAAGTGTAGTGCCAAACCAAGGAACAAAATGATTCCACACGGACTGAACAATATCATTCATCAAAAAGAGGTTAGGGATAGATTCAACCTGAGGAGACGAATGTGGATTATGCAAGCAACAACAACAACGTGAAGCAAGAGAAGTACCACGTGCCTGAAGCTTGATATCCACAGGAAGACGATTGCGAAGGAGGCGCCAAAGGAAAATAGAGATAGTAGGAATAAGAGCATCGTTCCAAATGACACCATACAAAAGGTTCTGAGCATTTCTACCCCGGATAGAATCCCAAGCAGAAGACATAGAAAACCCACCATGAGAGGTAAGCATCCACCACATAATGTCCTTAAACCCCAGCAGAATTAGAACCCCGGAAATATCCTCAATGAGACTCTCATGAAGCCCACATCTGGAGACCAACACCTGATGCAGTCTATCCCGATCCCACATACCATCACGAATGAACCAAGCTACTCTCATATGACCCAACGACCGATCCAAACAATGATCTGCAAGCGGCCTATCCCCAAACCAGATATCATCCCAGAAACTGGCCCGAATACCACTGCCAATAGACCAGAAAATCCGCTCCTGCGCCTGAATACCAATCCGCCTCAAACGCCTCCACTGATGGCTATCATTATGTGTTACTGGGGCTCTACAGGGAGACAGAAGCCCATTGTAACAATACTTGTTGATCAAGAACTGGGCCCAAAGAGACTGACCCTCGCGTAACCTCCACCACAACTTGTAACTGAAGGCGTCAGCAATATCTGAAAGTCGGTGAAGCCCCAAACCACCCTCAGAGGTAGGATGACAGATACTATCCCAACTGATCCAATGAGTCTTCTTCTGTCCAGCATATGATCCCCAGAAGAATCTAGCCATGATATGCTCCAGCTCATGTAGAACTGTCTTTGGTGGCTGCATGACCTGAAGAATATGCAACGGGGTGGCCATAAGCGTGCTCCGAATAAGGGCGAGCCTACCACCAAAAGACAGATGCCGATGCAACCACCCAGCAACTCTATCCAACATCCTCTGAATCACTGGGAGGAAAAGATCTTTTGTCATTTGCCCCTTGAACAAAGGGACACCCAAATAAGTCATCGGCAAGTCATCACGGACGAAGCCTGTCAGCTCATGCACCCTGTGCTCCCACCCATCAATGTATCGTGGGGCTAGAAAGAATCTACTCTTCTGTACACTAACCAGCTGTCCAGAAGTAGCAGAATAGTGCTCCAGAAAGTGTCTAAGTGTGACGAAGACCATCCTCAAATGCTCTAGTGAAGATAACCACATCATCATCATAGGCCAAATGCGTCACTGGAAAACCCTGCCGCGTCCGATAAATCATATCCCAGTGTCATCTAATAATGGAATCCAATCCCCAGGATAAATACTCTGCCGCCAGAACAAACAAAACAGGGGATAGAAGATCCCCCTGCCGCAGCCCCCGAGTCGAAGAAAAAATATCCAGAAGGGGTACCATTAACTAGAATTGAGAAGCCACAATGCTCAATACAATTGCCAACCATATCAATCCACCGAAAGGGGAAACCCATCTGAATCATGGCAGTATACAAGAAATCCCACTGCACCCTATCATAAGCTTTAGCCATATCCAGCTTCATCACCACATTAGGAACATCCGTGGCTAAGCTGATATCATGGATAAGCTCCTGCGCGAGCAATATATTATCCAAGATAACACGCCCGGGGGTGAAGCCACTCTGATTCGGCGAAACAACCAGCGATAGAATTGAGACCAACCATGCACTCATAATCTTCGAGATAATCTTATTCGTCACGTTGCACAAGCTAATTGGCCGAAACTCAGTCCATTTCCGAGGGTGAGGAACTTTCAGAATGAGAACTATAGAAGTAGCTGTGAACGTGGACAACTTGAGATTTCCCGAGAAGAAATCAATCACGGCATCCTCAACATCCGGTCCGACAAAATCCCAACAATCTTTGAAAGAACAATGATGAGAATCCATCGTGCCCCAAACACTAGGATCGATCAATCCCAAAACCGCATCACAGTTCCTGGGTCGTCGGATAAAGACAAAGACCCTCCAAATCAACAGAATCGGGAAGTCGGGGAAAGAACTCATCAACAGGGATAGTCAGATACTCCAAGTCAAAAGTCAATAGAGACTGAAAAAACTGGACCGCCGACTTCTGAATCTCAGAATCCCGTGTAATCGTCTCCCCATCAACATCAATCGAGTGGATCCTAGCGCGACACCTCTTCTACTTAACGAATCCATGGAAGAACTTAGTGTTGCGCTCCCCCTCAACTGCCCACTAAACTGCAGCTTTCTGGCGCCAATAATCTTCCTCCATTTTCAAACGTAACTCATACTCAGCGCCACAACGATGTAGCTCAGCCCGATTAGCCGGAGAAGGGTCACTATCGTATGCTGCCTGAGCCACAGAAACTGCATCATCTGCTAGTCTAACCCGATCAAAAACATTACCAAATGTCTGGTAATTCCAATTCTTGAGTCTGTGCTTGACCCTGTTCAATTTATGCTCCAAGCTCCTCATCCCAAAACAACCAGTGGGAGGCCCCCATGTTCTTTGACTACCTGCAAAAAAGTATGGTGACGTATCCACATATGCTGAAATTGAAATGAGGAACGAAGCACATGCGGTAAAAACTGACAGGATACGAGTAAAGGAGCATGATCAGAGTGAACACGAGATAAATGCGTAACAACAGAAGAAGTAAACACATCAGCCCAATGTTCGTTATACAAAGCCCTATCAAGTCTCTCCTGAAGCCCACCTCTAGCCCAAGTAAAGATAGGCCCCTCACACTCCGTATCAAATAATTGACAATCCGCAATCATGTAAGCGAAATCCAACATCTCATCCGGCCTATCAGTAGTACCACCTACCCTCTCATGGTCATGCAAAAAGATATTAAAGTCACCACTAACAAGCCAGGGTAACCCCTCCATACTAATCGCAATCTCACGCAAGGCGTCCCAAAAATTATATCTAGCAACTCTATCACATTTAGCATACACAAAAGTCAAATAAATAGACTGAGGCAACAAGTCAGATGTCACCCTACAATGTAGCAATTGTGCATGATCAACAATAATGTCAAAATGTAAATGAGCAGCAGACATAATCCAAATATGATTAGAACAATTACTTAACCCATTATCAAAGCCAAATCTACGACAATAGAAACTAAACTCCGGCAAAGTCATGGGTTCTAAAAGCGCAACAAAAGGCAAATTATAACGATTAATTAAGGCATGCAAATGGCGTTGACTACCCGAATTAGCAATACCCCTCACATTCCACGTTAAAAAATTAATCGACATAATTAACTAGTAGAGTGAGAAGAGGATTTAGAAACACTTGATCGATTTTGAGTCCGTGGGGCGCCTCTTTTCGAGAGAAATGCATGCACGAACTTGCCCGACTTTACGCCCTTTTTTGGTGACTTTGGAAATTTGTCAATCCCAAATTTCTTCGTCATCTCTGCTTTACTGTCATTTTCGCCCTTTTACAGTTTAACGTTCATATGAACAGTAGTTCCGTCTTTAACAATTTCCCGTTGACTTTCACAATTGGCAGTCGTATTAGAATCATCATGCTCGTCTGAAGTTGGAACAAAAAATCCTTATTATTGACGTGGCCGTGTGATAGTTGGGAGTAAGAATTGGGCTGCACTTTATTAATGAACCCATCAACTGAAGCCAATAACACTTGTCCTTCCTCCATTTGATCTTGAGAAAAAGAATGGGCTGTCGAACTAGATGAATTGGAGACCGAAACGTTGCTAGATGGGCTGACTTGTATGTGATTGGGTGCATGACCACGATAGCCCATGTTTATTAAGTGAAGAAGCTTGTTGGTCGATCAATTGGGTCAAGAAGCAATATGGGCTGCATAATTGGACCATGTGATGAAGAATTATCCAATTCATATATCTGAAGAAGCCCTCGAGTTGGCTGAGAATCCCACCACTTTATTTAACTCACAAACTGGGCCAGCAGAATGTAGAACGGGCTGAATTAATTGGGCCTCACCCTTAATCACTATACACAAAGGAAACTCTGGGAATGAACATTGATTAACCAAAGATTGGCCCATATGATTATTAGAAAATTCAATCTGCTCCAAATCCAATAAATGCTGAGATTCATCCACAAATTTTGCATGCATATCCGTTGAGCCAGCCATCTTTCCATGCAAATTACCTTTCAATACACGCTGCCCCATATTTCCATCCGAAGAAGTTGACAAATTCGAAAAAGGAGGGATTACGTGTTATGTTAGAAGGCCACAATTATCTCCCATAATTTCACCCTCTTCAAGCAAATTATTTCCCATAATATCCTCTCCACTATTACCATTATCAACAATAATATCGTTCACATTCATAGGCGCAAAATAAGTGCTTTTTCCATTTTTCGAATTCATTGAGTTTGAATTCGAAATTTTCAAAACTTTCCTTAACCATTAAACACGATTCTTGTTCCCTAAGAATAGGGAGATTTGCAACTGAACAAGTAACTTCCCTATTGGCGTCCAACTCATAATTAGTTGATTCCCTACTTGTAAAATCCTCCTTATTTTTAGGATTAAATATAGGGGCGTCCATATTTGAATTCCCAAGTCGATCTTGACCGTCAATTGATTTTGACAAAGCATCCAATGGCTCTAAAGCTCCATTATCAAGTATAGAAAACCGATTAGAGAGGACCCTTCACCATTTGAATTATTAGCCTCAAAATAAATATGATTCGATTTTTTGGCTAAATTCAAAATATCCTTAGATACCAATCCCGTCTCTCTAGGTCCCTTATTGTTGATCAAATCCAAGCCACGATTAGTAGGAATATCCCCCCTTAGAAACGCCACAACAATTGGGTTAAAGGTTTTTAATTTAATTTCTTGACATTAACCCCATTGCCCTTTAACTTCTAAATATTTTCAGTTTGACCCTTCAAAACACGACCTCAGAATTTGATTGAGTTCTGGACGCCGAATGGTGGTGGTGGCTTCGCTTTATTGCCGTTCATGTAGCAATCCTCCAAACCATGGCCGATATGCTTACAAAAATTACAATATAAGGGAACTCTCTCGTAAATAATTTTCTGAATATGCTTAGTATCTCCAAACTTCAGAACAATATCCTCTATTTGTTCTTTTTCAAGATTTAGTTCAATGCAAATTCACGCAAACGAAAGCCTAATTTTACGAGCTGTTGGAAGATCCACTTGAAGAGGGTTGCCCAATTCCTTACAAATGGCATATAAGGCATGATAATCGGAAAACTGGATAGGCAAACCTGGAAGTCTGATCCAAACAAGTGCCAGAGGTGCTTCCATTTTCGGGTTAAATGATGGCGTCCATTTGAGTATACGCATCGGACAGGCCCCGAACATCCAAATCGTCCCCATCCATAGACGATTATAATCCTCCTCAAGTTGAAGCTTGATGATGATACGAGATTGATTAGCAAAACTCCAAGAAAATGGGCCCTTGATTCCCAAGGAGGATAACCCTTTGGCGATTGCTTGAGCATGAGGAATAGGGTTTAGGGTTTTAGGGTTTAGGGTTCAGGGTTTAGGGTTTAGGGTTTAGGGTTTTAGGGTTTAGGGTTTTAGGGTTTAGGGTTTTTTTAACAAAATAACACCCCGGAGGGTGGGGGATTGAGGCGTGATCCCCTACCTGTATATCAAATAAACAAAGTATCATACAGTGTCATGTCCCGTTACAGCGGGAAGAATCAAAAAGCAAAACGCCTATCATTACGACATCTATGATATATCGAGAGAATACAATGAGAACCAATGATCTATGAAAATCTGAAGCTCGGGTATCCCAGCTGGTCCATCCGAATGAGCGCAAGGAGGTGGTGAGAAGCCGTGCCCTCATCAACAAAGTGACTACCAAGGGCAACAGCTCCCAACTCCGCTAGGTGATCACGGGTCGATTCCCCTCTCGTGTATGTGGGAAATCGAAAATCGAAGGTCCTCATCATGTTCGAATGCGAATCGGGGTATCTTTGAACCCGCCAAGAGCCAAGGCCACCAGAAGTGATCGTGGTGACCACCGCCGCTGCGTCCAACTCGATCCAAATCTGAAGTGAGATCTGTCGGGCATGCCGCAATCCCACCTCAAGCGCTAGTAGCTCGGCATGAAAGCTAGACACCGTCCTGGAAGGGCGTGAAACGCCAACATAAGTCTCCGCCCAAATGATCCCGTATCAATCCCCTCCGACCTATCAATGTGCCTGGATCAAACGAACCATCCGTGTTCAGCCTTGATCCGAGGAGCCGAGGAGCTCGCCAAATCACCATCCTCGGCCTGTGTGGAACTGTGGTGGAGCACTCCGCAAAAAACCAACAAGAGGGAAGCATCGGACCAATCGATGGGCTCGGCGCCGACACGAAACAAGGATCCGAGATACCGCTCCACCGCCAAATAATGTGAGATGCCAAGAAAGGAATTTGTCGATGCTTGACACTATTCCTTTCCGCCCGCAGACAAACCATAAGATCAAGCAGAAACCAAGAAACACAAGTGCCTCGTGTGTGATCCGTGTGTGCGGTCCTCCAAAATGAAAGGAACAATATCATATCAGTGGTGTGTGGAAGTGTAGTGTTAAACCAAGGAAGAAAGTGATTCCACACGGATTGAACATTATCATTCATCAAAAAGAGGTAAGGGATAGATTCGACACGAGGAGACGAGTGTGGATTATTCAAGCAACACCAAAGAACGTGAGGCAAGGGAAGTGCCACGTGCCGAAGCTTGATATCCACGGGGGAAGACGACACAAGTAGACGCCAAAGGAATATAGAGATAGTAGGGATAAGAGCATCGTTCCAAATGGCACCATTCGAAGGTTACGAGCATTTCTACCCGGAGAGAGTCCCAAGCGAGAAGACATAGAGAACCCACCATGAGAGGTAAACATCCACCGCATGATATCCTCGGACCCAGAGAATCGGAACCCCGGATATATCCTCAATGAGACTCGCAGAAGCGCACATCCGGGAGACCAAGACTGGTGCAATCTATCGCGATCCCACATACCATCCCGATGAACCAACCCACCGTCATATGACCAACGGCCGATCCAAACCGTGATCCATAGCGGCCGATGCCCAAACCATGTATCATCCCGGTGCGACACGGCTACCACGCTAATAGACCAGGAAAATTCGCTCCCGGGCACGAATACCGACTCGCCTCAAGCGCCTCCACCGATGACTATCATTATGAGTTATAGGGACTCTACAGAGGAGACAAGAGGCCATTGTAAAAATACTTGCGATCGTGAACTGGGCCCGAGAGAATGGCCCTCACGTAACCTCCACCACAACTTGTAATCAAGGCGTCGGCAATATCCGAAAGTCGGCGCAACCCCCAAACCACCCTCGAGAAATAGGGTGGCGATATCATCCCAATCGATCCAAATGAGTCTTCTTATGTCCCGCGTAGGAGCCCCAAAAAGAATCTAGCCATGATCTGCTCCAACGATGAAGAAGCGTCTTTGGCGGCTGCATGACTGAAGAATATGCAACGGAGTGGCCATTAGCGTGCTCCGGATAAGGGCAAGCCTACCTCCAAAGGACAGGTGCCAATGCGACCACCCCGCAACTCTATCCAACATCCTCTGAATAACAGGGAGGAAGAGCTCTTTCGTCATTTGCCCCTTGAACAAAGGGACACCCAAATAAGTCATTGGCAAGTCATCGTGGGACGGCGATCGGCTCATGCACCAAGTGCTCCCACCCGTCAATGTAACGTGGGGCCAAAAAGAAACTACTCTTCTGTATACTGACCAGCTACCCAGAAGAAGCAGAGTAGTGTTCCAGAAAGTGTCTCAACGTGATCAAACCATCCTCAGACGCCCTAGTGAAGATAACCACATCATCAGCATAGGCCAGATGCGTCACCGGAAAACCTCGTCGCGTCCGATAAATCATATCTCGGTGTCGTCTAATAGTGGAATCTAATCCCCGGGATAAGTACTCCGCCGCCAAAATAAACAAGGCAGGAGATAGAGGATCCCCCTGCCGCAGTCCCCGATTCGAAGGAAAATATCCAGAAGGGATACCATTAACCAGAACAGAGAAGCCGCAGTGCTCAATACAACTGCTAATCAATCCACCGAACGGGGAAGCCCATGTGAATCATAGCAGTATACAGGAAATCCCACTGCACCCTATCATAAGCTTTAGCCATATCCAGCTTCATCACCACATTAGGAATCTCTGTGGCTAAGCTGATATCATGGATAAGCTCCTACGCGAGCAAAATGTTATCCGAGATGACACGACCGGGTGTGAAACCACTCTGATTCGGCGACACAATCAAAGGCAGAATTGAGACCAACCGCGCGTTCATAATCTTAGATATAATCTTATTCGTCACGTTGCACAAGCTAATCGGCCGAAACTCAGTCCACTTCTGAGGGTGAGGAACCTTCGGAATGAGAACTATAGATGTAGCCGTGAACGTGGATGGCATGAGATTACCCGAGAAAAAGTCAACCACCGCATCCTCGACATCCGCTCTGATGAAATCCCAACAGTGCTGAAAGAACAATGATGAGAATCCATCCGGCCCCGAAACACTAGACAGATCAATCCCAAACACCGCATCGCGAACCTCCTCAGCCATCGGCATAGCACAAAGTCCATCAAGATCAACTGAATCAGGAAGTCGGGAAAAGAACTCATCGACAGGGGGAGTCAGATACTCCAAGTCAGAAGTCAATAAGATCGAAAGAATCGAATGCCGACTTCCGAATCTCAGAATCCTGTATAATCGTCACCCCATCATCGTCAATCGAGTGGATCCTAGCGCGACACCGCTTCTGCTTAACAAATCCGTGGAAAAACTTAGTGTTGCGCTCCCCCTCGACTGCCCACTTAACTGCAGCTTTCTGGCGCCAAAAATCCTCCTCCATTTTCAAACGAAGCTCGTACTCGACCAGCCACACAACGATGTAGCTCGGTCCGATGAGTGGGAGATGGATCACTATCATATACTGCTGAGCACGTAAATCGCCTCATCGGCCGGTCTAACCCGATCAAAAATATTACCAAACGTCTGGTGATTCCAAATCTTGAGTCTGCGTTTGACCCTATTCAACTTGTCCGCAAGCTCCTCATTCCAAAACAACGATTAGGATGCCCCCATGCTTCCTTGACAACTCCGCAAAAAAGTATGGTGACGTATCCACATATCTTTGAAATCGGAAAGAAGAACGAGGCACATGCGGAACAAAGCGACAAGATATGAGTAAGGGAGCATGATCAGAGCGAACACGAGATAAATGCGTAACAACAGAAGAAGTAAACACATCAGCCCAGTGTTCATTATACAAAGCCCTATCAAGTCTCTCCTGAAGCCCACCTCTAGCCCACGTAAAGATAGGCCCCTCACACCCCGCATCAAATAATTCACAGTCCGAAATCATATAGGCAAAATCAAGCATCTCATCCGACCTATCAGTGATACTACCAATCCTCTCGTGATCATGCAAAAAAATGTTAAAGTCACCACTAACAAGCCAGGGTAACCCCTCCATACTAATCGCAATCTCACGCAAGGTATCCCACAAAACATATCTAGCTACTCTATCACATTTAGCATACACAAAAGTCAAATAAATAGGCTGAGGCAACAAAGTAGATGTCAACCTACAATGTAACAGTTGTGCATGATCAATAAGAATGTCAAAATGCAAGTGAGCAGCAGACATAATCCAAATATGATTAGAACAATTAGATAAACCATCATCAAAGCCAAATCTACGACAATAGAAACTAAACTCAGGCAAAGTCATAGGTTCTAAAAGCGCAACAAAAGGCAATTTATGATGAGAAATTAACGCATGCAAATGACGTTGGCTACCCAGATTAGCGATACCCCTCACATTCCATGTTAAGAATTTAATCGACATAATTAACAAGTAGAATGAGAAGAGGATTTAGAAACACCTGATCGATTTTGAGTATATGGGACGCCACCTTTTGAGAGAAATGCATGCACTAGCTTTCCCGATTTTACGCCCTTTTTTGGTGACTTTGGAATTCTTTCAAGGCCATTTTTTTCCATGTTGCCAGCTTTACTCGTGTTATTCCCCTGGTTCTGTTGCTTCGTATGTAGTAACTTGACATTACTAATTTTTTGAGGGTCAATATCTCTGCCAAAGACATTTGTAACAACATTATTGGTCTTAGGCATAGAAACTGGATCGATATGGGTTGAAGTAGACTGGGCCAAGTTGATAAATCCATCAACAGGAGCAACTGAGATGTGGTCAGAATCAAGGACGTCTGGTAGGTGGACTGACGAATTAATAGACGAGGCATCGTGCGAAAAACATCATGAGCTTGTCTTTGAAATAAAATGGGCTGAGGAGTCATGTGTGGCCGTGTGATGGGGGGTTGAACTTGAGAGGGAGGTGGACGAAAATTGCTGGGCTTGATTAAGAAGGCACAAGGGCCCATCGCCTGGATTGTGCGCGTGCAGAGAGACGATTGGAAGATGGGATTGTTGCAAGTGGGCTGGAATAGGTTGGCTCACCTCCACTGAATGCGACCGCTGGGTATGATTTGGGCTTCCCAAAAAATTATGGCCCATGATCATTTGCTGAATTGATTGGGCGGCTAGAGGTGGGCCCAACAACGCAAGCGACGCGTCAACCGCCCTGGGCGTATCGGTAGCAACAGAGTGGGAGTGGTGTGGTGGGTCTAAAATAAGGTTATTAGCTGGAGAGTGCAAGGGGGACAAACAAACATTGGGGGCCACATCATTGGAGGGCGCGACGCATGGGGAAAAAAGGGGGTATGGGCCATGCTTATTTATGGAGTCAGATTCCAATTTGTGCTGCAGGGAATCAATTACCTTTTGTGCAAGTTGAGGAATGGGCGTGGGCCCCTGTGAATTCCCATTAAGGGGACAATCAATGCCCAAGTGATTATGGGACGGCGACACGTGGACGAGAGAGGTTGATGATGGATGGTATGGTGGGGCCAAGCAAGAATTATTGGTTGAAGAAGTCAAAGAAGACAAAAAAACGCGGAGCCCACGCCATTAAGGGGCGCTGCATTTGATGGTGAGGTGGAGGGAGATATATTCTCATTAATAAAGATGTCAGAAGCCACATTGTGCTTGTCATCTACCACCTTTGTTGCATGAAAAGTTGTAGCTGTGGGACCCAAATTCCCATTAGAGCAAATTTGGTCAATGAAGCCCTCCACAGTGTTCTTTCATCGAAATATTAGGGGAATATTTTCGGATAAAGCACCACAATTATCCCCTTTATCACGCCACGACACATCCATCACAAAATCCGAGCCATTAATAATGTTGTCACACTTATTATAATGCGAAGAAGTCCCATGCGTGTGTAGATTCTTCTCAAAAGAAGACAAAGACGGAGTGGAGTACGACCCCTTTAGGCGATTATCCTCCAAATATTTTGGACTAGAGATTGTTGCCACGTCACTTTGTAATCCCTTAGAAAGATCTGGATCATTAATTGATTTTTGCAAGGCATCCAACGGCTGAGACACTTCGTTCTCAAGGATTGAAAACTGATTAGAGAAAGATTCTGCAATATGAGAATTATTAGCCTCAAAGTAGGTATGCTTCGATTCTTTGGCTATATTCAAAAGATCCTTAGACACCATTCCAGTTTCCCGTGGCCCTTTCTTATTAACCCTAATCTAAGCCTCGATTATTAGAAATGACCCTGCGCCCTTAACTTCGCGCAAAGTTTCCAGGACGCCCCTTCAAAAGTTGACCATCGAAGCACTATTTGGGATCGGACGCCTACAATGGTGGTGGTGGCCGTGGTTTATTCCGTTCATGTAGCACCCTCAATTGTATGTCCAATATGCTTGCAAAGTGAAGGCAAAATGAATCCAGAGTCCTTTCAAAAACAATTTTTGAACATGTGTTGTGCCATCAAACTCAAGAATAACTTCCTCAACTCTCTTTCAATAAATCCAATTCAACACAAGACCGTGCCATAGATAATCGAGTGTAGTAGCGATGGGAGTCCACTTGAAGAGGTGTGCCTATAATCTTACGATAGCAAATAAAGCATTATGATCAAAAAAATGTATAGTGCAACCCCTTTGTGAGCGAATCATCGGAGCAAGAGGGCTTCCGTTCTCGGATTAAAAGATGGTGTCCACTTGAACACACGACGGGCAAAGTCCCCCAACGACCAAAGAGTACCCATCCACAGTTTATTATAATCTTCTTCCAAATGTAATTTGATTATAATGTGAGAAGGGTTGGCAAAGCTCCAAGAAAATGGCCCCTTCAAATTCAGAGCAGAAAAACCGGAGGCAATTCCTTTAGGGTGAGGGATCGCGAAATAGAACTTACCTATCAAGGTGAGCTTCCAAGTCTCCGCAAGACGATTATTCTCCGAAGAAGAAAACCCAATAACCTGCTGTCCATCTTTTTCCTTGTGAGTGCCAATTGGAACGATTCTCTTGGGATCGAAGGGAAGGTTGGATTGAGGAGAAGTAGAAGCAGTCACATTTGCATATGACCCATGTTTCGGAGTTGGATTTTCCGGCGGACTAGAGCCAGAATCCGCCATTGAAGGCGGGCAAAAAACAACCTGGACAAAATCAAAAAAGGTTAGAGTAGATTAACAAAGCGGAAAATGAAAAAGAACAAGGGAAAGTGGTTTAGGGTTTAGGGTTTAGGGTTTAGGGTTTAGGGGTTAGGGTTTAGGGTTTAGGGTTCAGGGTTTAGGGTTTAGGGTTTAGGGTTCAGGGTTTAGGGTTTAGGGTTTAGGGTTTAGGGTTTAGGGTTCAGGGTTTAGGGTTTAGGGTTTTTAGGGTTTAGGGTTTAGGGTTTAGGGTTCAGGGTTTAGGGTTTAGGGTTTAGGGTTTAGGGTTTAGGGTTTAGGGTTTAGGGTTTAGGGTTTAGGGTTCAGGGTTTAGGGTTGAGGGTTTAGGGTTAGGGTTCAGGGTTGAGGGTTTAGGGTTGAGGGTTTAGGGTTTTTTTTTTTTAAACAAAATAACACCGGAGGGGTGGGGATTGAGGCGTGATCCCCTACACCGTATATCAAATAAATAAAGTATCATACAGTGTCATGTCCCGCATTACAATGGGAAAAAACAAAAATCAAAACGCTATCACTACGACATCTATGATATATCGAGAGAGTACAATGAGAACCAGTGATCTATGAAAATCAAGCTCGGGTATCCTAGTGGTCCATCCGAATGAGCGCTAGGAGGTGGTGAGAAGCCGTGCTTTCATCTACAAAGTGATCGCAAGGGCAAAGGCGCAGTCCCAACTCGCTAGGTGATCTCTTTGGTCGATTCCCCTCTCTGTGTATGTGGGAAATCGAGTGCATCAAGGTCCTCAAGATGTTCCGAATGCGAATCGGGGTATCTTGAACTCGCCAAGAGCCAAGGCCACCGAAGTGATCGTGGTGACCACCACCGCCGCTGCGCCCAACTCGATCCAAATCTGAAGTGAGAACGTCGGGCATGCCGCAATCCCCTCTCAAGCGCTAGTAGCTCGGCATGAAAGCTAGACACCGCCTGGAAGGAACTGTGAAACGCCAATATAAGTCTGCCCAAATGATCCCGTATCAAACCCCCTCGCCAGCGATCAATGTGCCTGGATCAAACGAACCATCCGTGTTCAGCTTGATCTGAGAGAGCTGAGGAGCTCGCCAAATCACCATTCTCGGCCTACGTGGAACCTGTGGTGGAGCACTCCCCTGCAAAAAGCCAACAGTAGGGAAACAACCAGACCAATCTGATGGGCTCAGACGCCGACCTGAAACAAGGATCCAGAGATACCGCTCCACCTGCCAAATAATGTGAGATGCCAAGAAAGGAATTTGTCGATGCTTGACACTATTCCTTTCCGTCCAGACAAACCATAAGATCAAGCAGGAAACCAAGAAACACAAGTGCCTCGTGTGTGATCCGTGTGTGCGGTTCCTCCAAAATGAGAGGAACAATATCATATCAGTGGTGTGTGGAAGTGTAGTGTTAAACCAAGGAAGAAAGTGATTCCACACGGACTGAACATTATCATTCATCAAAAAGAGGTGAGGGATAGATTCGACCTGAGGAGACGAGTGTGGATTATTCAAGCAACACCAGCAACGTGAGGCAAGGGAAGTGCCACGTCCCTGAAGCTTGATATCCACAGGAAGACGATTACGAAGTAGACGCCAAAGGAATATAGAGATAGTAGGGATAAGAGCATCGTTCCAAATGGCACCATTCGAAGGTTCGAGCATTTCTACCCCGGAGAGAGTCCCAGCGAGAAGACATAGAGAACCCACCATGAGAGGTAAACATCCACCGCATGATATCCTCGGACCCCAAACAGAATCGGAACCCCGGATATATCCTCAATGAGACTCTCAGAAGCCCACATCCGGAGACCAAGACTGGTGCAATCTATCCCGATCCCACTCACCATCGCGAATAAACCAATCAATCGTCATGTGTCCCAAAGGTCGATCCAAACAATGATCCGCGAGCGCCCGTGTTCAAGCCAAATATCATCCCAGAAGCTGACCCGGCTACCACTGCAAATAGACCAAAAAATCCGCTCCTGGGCCCGAATACCAACCCGCCTCAAACGCCTCCACCGATGACTATCATTATGTGTTACTGAGGGGGCTCTTGAGGAGACATAAGCCCATTGTAATAAAGATTTGCCGATCGGAGGCTGGGCCCAAAGAGAGTGGCCCTCACGTAACCTCCACCACAACTTGAATCAAGGCGTCAACAATATCAGAAAGTCGGCGCAACCCCAAACCGCCCTCAGAAATAGGGTGGCAGATATCATCCCAACTAATCCAGTGAGTCTTCTTCTGTCCCGCGTAGGAGCCCCAGAAGAATCTAGCCATGATATGCTCCAGCTGATGAAGAACTTTCTTTGGCGGCTGCATGACCTGAAGAATATGCAACGGGGTTGCCATTAGCGTGATCCGGATAAGAGCAAGCCTACCTCCAAAGGACAGGTGCCGATGCGACCACCCCGCAACTCTATCCAACATCCTCTGAATAACAGGGAGGAAGAGCTCTTTCGTTATTTGCCCCTTGAACAAAGGGACACCCAAATAAGTCATAGGAAAGTCATCCCGGACGAATCCAGTCAGCTCATGCACCAAGTGCTCCCACCCGTCAATGTAACGTGGGGCCAAAAAGAAACTACTCTTACGTACATCGACCACCGCCGTAAGAGCGAAATAGTGCTCCAGAAAGTGTCTCAACGTGACCAAACCATCCTCAGACGCCCTAGTGAAGATAACCACATCATCAGCATAGGCCAGATGCGTCACCGGAAAACCATGTCGCGTGCGATAAATCATATCATGGTGTCGTCTAATAGTGGAATCCAATCCCCGGGATAAATACTCCGCGTAACAAACAAGGCAGAGATAGAGATCCCCGCCGCGATCCCCGAGTCGAAGGGAAATATCCGAAGGATACCATTAACGAAAAGAGAAGCCGCAGATGCTCAATACAATCGCCAACCATATCAATCCACCGCACGTGGAAGCCCATGTGAATCATAGTCGTATATACAGGAAGTCCCACGCACCCTATCATAAGCTTTAGCCATATCCACTTCATCACCACATTAGGAATCTCCGTGGCTAAGCCGATATCATGGATAAGCTCCTTCGCGAGCAATATGTTATCCGAGATGACACGACCGGGTGTGAAACCACTCTGATTCGGCGACACAATCAAAGGCAGAATCGAGACCAACCGCGCATTCATTATCTTAGAGATAATCTTATTCACGCTGTAAAGCTAATCGGCTTAAACTCACCCACTTCCGAGGGTGAGGAACCTTCGAATGAGAACTATAGATGTAGCCGTGAACGTGGACGGCATGAGATTACCCGAGAAAAAGTCAACCACCGCATCCTCGACATCCGATCTGACGAAATCCCAACAAAGGTCTTGAAAAAACAACGATGAGAATCCATCGCCCCGAAACACTAGACGGATCAATCCCAAACACCGCATCGCGAACCTCCCGAGCCGTCGGCATAGCACAAAGTCCATCAAGATCAACGGAATCGAAGCCGGGAAAGAACTCATCGACAGGGGAGTCGATACTCCAAGTCAAGTCAATAAGGATCGAAAGAATCGAATCGCCGACTTCCGAATCTCGTAATCTGCGCGTGATCGTCACCCCATCATCGTCAATCGAGTGGATCCTAGCGCGACATCGCTTCGCTTAACAAACCGTGGAAAAACTTAGTGTTGCGCTCCCTCGACCGCCCACTTAATCGCTGCTTTTCTCGGGCGCAAAAATCCTCCTCCATTTTCAAACGAAGCTCGTACTCGGCCACACAACGATGTAACTCGCCCGATGAGTCGAGACGGGTCACTATCATAAACAGTCTGAGCCATCAAAAAACGCCTCATCACCAGTCTAACCCGATCAAAAACATTACCAAACGTCTGGTGATTCCAAATCTTGAGTCTGCGCTTGACCCTATTCAACTTGTGCTGCAAGCTCCTCATTCCAAAACAACCAGTGGGGTGTCTCCATGCTTCCTTGACAACCTGCAAAAAAGTATGGTGACGTATCCACATATCTTTGAAATCGGAAAGAAGAAGAGGCACATGCGTACAAACCGACAAGATATGAGTAAAGGAGCATGATCGGAGCGAACACGAGATAAATGCGTAACAATGAAGAAGAAGTAAACATATCAGCCCAGTGTTCATTATACAAAGCCCTATCAAGCTCTCTCGAAGCCCACCTCTAGCCCACGTAAAGATAGACCCCTCACATCCCGCATCAAATAACTCACAATCCGCAATCATATAGGCAAAATCTAGCATCTCATCAGACCTATCAGAAGAGCCACCAATCCTCTCGTGATCATGCAAAAAAATGTTAAAGTCACCACTAACAAGCCAGGGTAACCCCTCCATACTAATCGCAATCTCACGCAAGGTATCCCACAAAACATATCTAGCTACTCTATCACATTTAGGTTCAGGGTTTAGGGTTTTTTTTTTTTTTTTTAACAAAGTATCATACAGTGTCATGTCCCGTTACAGCGGGAATAATCAAAAAGCACAACGCCTATCAACCCAGTGTTCATTATACAAAGCCCTATCAAGTCTCTCCTGAAGCCCACCTCTAGCCCACGTAAAGATAGGCCCCTCACACCCCGCATCAAATAACTCACAATCCGCAACCATATAAGCAAAATCTAACATCTCATCAGACCTATCAGAAGTGCCACCAACTCTCTCGTGATCATGCAAAAAGATGTTAAAATCCCCGCTAACAATCCAAGGCAAACCCTCCATACTAATCGCAATCTCACGCAACTTATCCCATAAATCGTATCTAGCTACTCTATCACATTTAGCATACACAAAATTCAAATAAATAGTCTGAGGCAACACAGCCGAAGACAGTCTACAATGTAACAATTGCGCATGATCAACTAGAATGTCAAAATGTAAATGAGCAGCAGATAGGATCCAAATATGGTTAGAACAATTACTCAGTCCATTATCAAAGCCAAATCTACGACAGTAGAAACTAAACTCCGGCAAAGTCATAGGTTCTAAAAGCGCAACAAAAGGCAATTTATGACGATTAATAAGAGCATGCAAATGACGCCGACTAAGGGTTAGCAATACCCCCTCACATTCCACGTTAAGAATTTAATCGACATAATTAACAAGTAGAATGAGAAGAGGATCTAAAACACTGATCGATTGTGGGGTCGTTGGCTCGTTCCCCCTTTGTAGAGAAAATTATGAACCAATTTGCCCGACTTTGTAGTCTTTTTGTCGATTTCGAGACTTTGTCCACCGGATTTTTTGATTTTATCCGATGTCCAAAGATATGCACAATTTCCACCCTTGCGCAATTGTGTGTCAATTTTTTCCCATCCAAAATTAATTTTGTGTCACTTTGTTTAAGTGGTCTCCAATATGATTTGGGGCTTTTGAATCAATTAATCCCACTTCTTTGATAACAAAAACAAAAGAGCCAATGGAACAGGTTGCACAACATGGTAGTCGGGTCGACGTCAACGACACTATGGGGTGCACATGCCGACTCAAAGAGTGGACCCGAGCAACCAATTTGGTTGGTTTGGAGAGGAGACTATGGGTCAAAGAGGGTGTGAGGAATTGGACTCGGACCCAATAGCAAATGAGAGAGTCGGGGCGGGTGTGCTCGAGAACATTTGGGCCTCATTAAGGCAACAATGTTGACCCAACATCTCATTCGATCCATCGCACGGGCCGGGCGAATCAAAGCCGATTGAGGTGAAGTTGTTTGCCGGGTCCAAGTTGAAGTTTAGTGTTGAATTGGTCAAAGGAGCACAAAAACACTGGGCCCACTGAGCATGTGGTTGCAGCACATGTAGAGGAAAAGTTGTTTGGACCAATAGTATTGATTTTGTCAAAATCAAAATTTTGCTGAGCATTTTCCACCAAATTGGCGTGAGGTGGCGTTGAAGTGGGCGTGGGACAAGGACGGTCAAAGGTGCAAGGGCGGTCAAAGATGTCAAGCTGTGGCTCACTCACACCTTGGACCGCTGGGACCGCTGCAGGTGGGTGGTGGTTTGGTGGGTCCCAGATAACATTATGGGCTGAATTAATGCAAGAGGACAAAGAAACACCCGGGCCCACAATTGTATTGGTCGCCGCGCGTGAGGTAGGGGGAGTGAGATGCCCATTATAATTGTTTTCTTCCACCTTTTCCAGCTTTTTTCCATGAAAAGTTGATGTGGGCCCATGCATATTCCCTTGGTCTTGGATATCAATTTGACCAATTAAACTATCCACCTTTGCCCCTTTAAAATTGTAGCCGTCCAAATCAATAAGCTGCAGGGGGGCGTCCATCATTGTGGCATGGAGAGTCTTTGATGTGGGCCCATGCATCTTATCATTAAAATCAAATTGGCCAATCAATTCTTCCAAGTGTGCTGTAGGTGGCGACAACTTAGGGGGTATTTTATTAGAAAAAGTGCCACAAATACCACCTTTATTCCCATCTCTTTCCATAACCCCAATGCAATTGGCCCCACTAAGCATGTTGTCTCCCACCAAATCGCCCATGCGTGAAATAAAAGAAGGTGGGGCCAACTGACATTCCATAGTGGCTTGAAAAGTCTCATCACCAGCATGTGCTACACCTAAAAGAAGGCCAGGCGTGGGTTTATAAAAACGAGAAGAGGACAGATTAGGAATAGACAAGTTGAGACACGTAGGAGGTGCATTAACTGGAGGGGGAATGATGACTCCATTTTCAAGGCCATCTAGACCGTTCAAAGACGCCTTCCCATCGCGATTCTCCTTATTAAAAGAAAGAATAATGGGGCTCCATTCTATGTTTTTCGAATCCTTTAAGGACGAGTTGTCGCCCAAATTAATGGGGTTTCGCCGCCATAACCTCGTTTTTTAGCAACCGCCACATCACACGCAACCATTTTTTTTTCCACAATAATAGTATCAACCTGATCGTCCAAATGTAAGTCATTAATATGATTTGAGCCCTTGGTTAATAGTGACAATGTATCCAATGGCTGAAAAACATCATTTTCCAAGCTCGAAAATCGATTAGTGCTAGAGCCTTCAAAGATTTGAGTGATTATCATCAAAATAGGTATGTTTGACTTTCTTTGCGATTTTAGAAACTCCTTAGAGACCAATCCCGATTCTCTTGGTGCTTTCTTTTTATCGTATCCACTTCGATTTTGAGCAGCAGTTCTTTGGGCACCCCGAGGAGGATTAGGGTTTTTCATTCCGAAAATCTTAGAATTCTCAAATTGTGTCCCTTGTCTTTTCCATATTACCACTTAACCCCCCTTCGAGTCGTATCCATCGAACCTACGCTTTGGGTGTTGGGCGCCTAACAGGTGGTGGTGGACGGGTTCTCTTCCCATTCATGTAGCAACCCTCAATAGAGTGTCCAATATGCTTGCAATAATTACAATAGTCCGGAATTCGTTCATAAATTATCTTTTGAGTGTGTGAAGTATCATCGAACTCAAGAACAAGCTCTTCAATTCTATCCTTCAGTAAGTTCAGTTCGACACAAACCCGTGCCATAGATAATCGAGATCGAGATGCTGTCTGGGAGTCCACTTGAAGAGGCGTACCTATAATCATGCTGATAGCAAATAGAGCATTATGATCAAAAAAATGAATGGGCAAACCCGGTAGACGAATCCAAACAGGTGCAAGAGGGGCTTCTGTTCTCGGATTAAATGAAGGTGTCCACTTGAACACACGCATCGGGCAGTCCCCCAACGACCAAAGAGTGCCCATCCATAGCATATTAAATCCTCCTCCTCGTAATTTTATTATAATATGAGAGGGGTTTGCAAAGCTCCAGGAGTATGGCCCCTTCAATTTCAACGAAGATAGCCCGGAATCAATTCCTTTGGGGTGTGGGATCGCGAATGAAAATTTTCCAATCAAGGTTAGCTTCCATGACGCTGCAAGGCGATCATTCTCCGAAGAAGAAAAGCCAAGAACCTTCTTTCCATCTTTTTCGTTGTAAGTGCCAATTGGAACGATTCTCTTGGGATCAAAGGGGAGGTTGGATTGATGAGAAGATGAAGCAGTCACATTGGCATATGACGCCTGCTTCGGAGTTGGGTATTCTGGTGGAGTAGAACCGGAATTCGCCATAGAAGGCGGAAAAAACCTGGATAAAATAAAAAAGACAAGAACAGATTAAAAAGAAAAACGAAGAAGAAAGCAAAAGATCAAAAGAACAACAAAAAAGAATCTAAAAATCCCTCAGATTGATAAATTTCTTGAACAATCCGTGTGAATTCGGCCCAAAATGTGAAGAACAGTGTATGTGTGTGTGAAAAAAATGTGTGCTGGTGTGTGAGAGAGGGCAGAGCATTTTTGCCCCCTCAGTTTTTTTTTGGTTTAGGGTTTGATTTAGGGTTTAAGGTTTAGGGTTTGGTTTAGGGTTTAGGGTTTAGGGTTTAGGGTTTAGGGTTTAGGGTTTAGGGTTTAGGGTTTAGGGTTTAGGGTTAGGGTTTAGGGTTAGGGTTTAGGGTTCAGGGTTTAGGGTTTAGGGTTTAGGGTTTAGGGTTTAGGGTTTAGGGTTCAGGGTTCAGGGTTTAGGGTTTAGGGTTTAGGGTTTAGGGTTCAGGGTTTAGGGTTTAGGGTTTTTTTTAAAATCAAAATAACACCCCGGGGGGTGGGGGATTGAGGCGTGATCCCCTACCTGTATATCAAATAATCAAAGAGTCATACAATGTCATGCCCGTATAAGGCGGGAGAAAATCAAATAACAAGTGACCTATCACTACGATATCTGGAAAGACTATCATAATGAGAATCTAAAAATACAAATAGAACCAATGATCTATGAAAATCTGAAGCTCGGGTATCCCAGCTGGTCCATCCGAATGAGCGCTAGGAGGTGGTGAGAAGCCGTGCCCTCATCTACAAAGTGACTGCCAAGGGCGAGCCTCCCAACTCGCTAGGTGATCTGCCGGTCGATTCCCCTCTCGTGTATGTGGGAAATCGAGCATCAAGTTCCTCGGCATGTTTCGAATGCGAATCGGGGGTATCTTGAACTCCGCCAAGAGCCAAGGCCTCGAGAAGTGATCGTGGTGACCACCACCGCCTGCGTCCAACTCGATCCAAATCTGAAGTGAGAACTGTCGGGCATGGCGCAATCCCATCTCAAGCGCTAGTAGCTCGGCATGAAAGCTAGACACCGCCTGGAAGGAACTGTGAAACGCCAACATAAGTCTGCCCAAATGATCCCGTATCAATCCCCTCCGCCCAAGAATCAATGTGCCTGGATCAAACGAACCATCCGTGTTCGCCTTGATCCGAGGGAGCCGAGGAGCTTGCCAAATCACCATCCTCGGCCCTGCGTGGAACCCGTGGTGGAGCACTCCCCGCAAAAAGCCAACAAAGAGGGAAGCATCCGCACAACTGATGGGTTCGACGCCGACCGAAACAAGGATCCAGATACCGCTCCACCGCCAAATAATGTGAGATGCCAAGAAAGGAATTTGTCGATGCTTGACACTATTCCTTTCCGTCCAGACAAACCATAAAATCAAGCAGGGAACCAAGAAACTCAAGTGCCTCGTGTGTGATCCGTGTGTGCGGTTCCTCCAAAATGAAAGGAACAATATCATATCGATGGTGTGTGGAAGTGTAGTGTCAAACCAAGGAAGAAAGTGATTCCACACTGATCGAACAAAGATCATTCATCAAAAAGAGGTGAGGGATAGATTCGACCTGAGGAGAAGAGTGTGGATTATTCAAGCAACACCAGCAACGTGAGGCAAGGGAAGTGCCACGTGCCTGAAGCTTGATATCCACAGGAAGACGATTACGAAGGAGGCGCCAAAGGAATATGGAGATAGTAGGGATAAGAGCATCGTTCCAAATGGCACCGTGCAGAAGGTTCTGAGCATTTCTACCCCGGGAGAGAATCCAAGCGTAAGACATAGAGAACCCACCGTGAGAGGTAAGCATCCACCGCATGATATCCTCGGACCCAAACAGACCGGAACCCCGGATATATCCTCAATGAGACTCTCGGGAAGCCCACATCCGGAGACCAAGACTGGTGTGCGATCTATCGCGATCCCACTCACCATCGCGAATCAACCAATCACCGTCATGTGCCCCAAAGGTCGATCCAAACAATGATCCGCAAGCGGCCTTTGTGTCCAAGCCAAATATCATCCCGAAAGGCTCGACCGGCTACCACCGCAAATAGACCAAAAATCCGCTCCCGGGCCCGAATACCGACCCGCCTCAAACGCTCCACTGGGTGACTATCATTATGTGTTACAGGGGCTCTACATGGAGACAAAAGCCCATTGTAATAAAGATTTTGCCGATCGAGAATGGGCCCAAAGAGAATGGCCCTCACGTAACCTCCACCACAACTTGTAAATCAAGGCGTCAGCAATATCGAAAGTCGGCGCAACCCCAAACCACCTCGTAAATAGGGTGGCGATATCATCCCAACTAATCCGGTGAGTCTTCTTCGTCCCGCGTAGGAGCCAGGAAGAATCTAGCCATGATCTGCTCTAGCCGATGAAGAACTGTCTTTGGCGGCCGCATGACCAAGAATATGCAACGGAGTGGCCATAAGCGTGCTCGGAATAAGAGCAAGCCTACCACCAAAGGACAAAGTGCCGACGCGACCACCCCGCAACTCTATCCAACATCCTCTCGAATCACAAGGAGGAAGAGCTCTTTTGTCATTTGCCCCTTGAACAAAGGGACACCCAAATAAGTCATCGGCAAATCATCGCGGACGAAGCCAGTCAGCTCGTGCACCATGTGCTCCCACCCGTCAATGTAACGTGGGGCCAAAAAGAAACTACTCTTCCGTACACCGACCACCGCCTGTAAGAGAATAGTGCTGCCCGCAAAGTGTCTCAACGTGACCAAACCATCCTCAAACGCCCTAGTGAAGATAACCACATCATCAAAGATAGGCCGATCGCGCCGGAAAACCTCGTCGTGTCCGATAAATCATATCACGGTGTCGTCTAATAGTGGAATCCAAACCCCGGGATAAATACTCCGCTACCAGAACAAACAAGGCAGGAGATAGAGGATCCCCCGTCGCAGTCCCCGAGTCGAAGGAAAATATCCGAAGGGATACCATTAACTGCATGCAGAAGCCGCATGCTCAATACAAACCGCCAACCATATCAATCCACCGAACGGGAAGCCCATGTGAATGATAGTCAGTATACGTGAAATCCCACCGCACCCTATCATAAGCTTTAGCCATATCAGACTTCATCACCACATTAGGAATATCCGTGGCTAAGCCGATATCATGGATAAGCTCTGCGCGAGCAATATGTTATCCGAGATGACACGACCGGTGTGAAACCACTCGATTCGCAACACAATCAAAGGAAAATCGAGACCAACCGCGCATTCATAATCTTCGAGATAATCTTATTCGTCACGTTGCACAGGCTAATCGGCCGAAACTCAGTCCACTTCCGAGGGTGAGGAACCTTCGGAATGAGAACTATAGATGTAGCCGTGAACGTGGACGGCATGAGATTACCCGAGAAAAAGTCAACCACCGCATCCTCGACATCCGATCTGACGAAATCCCAACAGTGCTGAAAGAACAACGATGAGAATCCATCAGGCCCCGAAACACTAGACGGATCAATCCCAAACACCGCATCGCGAACCTCCTGAGCCGTCGGCATAGCACAAAGTCCATCAAGATCAACGGAATCAGGAAGCCGGGGAAAGAACTCATCGACAGGGGGAGTCGATACTCCAAGTCAAGTCAATAAGATGAAAGAATCGAATCGCCGACTTCCGAATCTCAAAATCATGTGTGATCGTCACCCCATCATCGTCAATCGAGTGGATCCTAGCGTGACACCGCTTCTGCTTAACAAATCCGTGGAAAAACTTAGTGTTGCGCTCCCTCGATCGCCCACTTAATCGCAGCCTTTCTCGGCGCCAAAAATCCTCCTCCATTTTCAAACGAAGCTCGTACTCACCACACAACGATGTAGCTCGGCCCGATGAGTCGGAGATGGATCACTATCATAATACGAGCTTGAGCCATCAAACCGCCTCATCGCCCAATCTAATCCGATCAAAAACATTACCAAACGCCTGGTGATTCCAAATCTTGAGTCTGCGCTTGACCCTATTCAACTTCAGGCCGCAAGCTTCTCATTCCAAAACAACAGTTGGGATGCCCCATACTTCCTTGACAACCCGCAAAAAAGTATGGTGACGTATCCACATATCAAATCGGAAAGAAGCGGGGGCACATGCGGTACAAACCGACAAGATATGAGTAAAGGAGCATGATCGAGCGAACACGAGATAAATGCGTAACAAATGAAGAAGTAAACATATCAGCCCAATGTTCATTATACAAAGCCCTATCAAGCCTCTCCCGAAGCCCACCTCTAGCCCACGTAAAGATAGACCCCTCACACCCCGCATCAAATAACTCACAATCCGCAATCATATAGGCAAAATCAAGCATCTCATCAGACCTATCAGAAGTACCACCAATCCTCTCGTGATCATGCAAAAAAATGTTAAAGTCACCACTAACAAGCCAGGGTAACCCCTCCATACTAATCGCAATCTCGCGCAAGGTATCCCACAAATCATATCTAGCTACACTATCACATTTAGCATACACAAAAGTCAAATAAATAGGATGAGGCAACAAAGCAGATGTCAGCCTACAATGTAATAGTTGTGCATGATCAACAAGAATGTCAAAATGTAATTGAGCAGCAGACATAATCCAGATATGATTAGAACAATTAGATAAGCCATTCTCAAAGCCAAATCTACGACAATAGAAACTAAACTCAGGCAAAGTCATAGGTTCTAAAAGCGTAACAAAAGGCAATTTATGACGAGAAATTAACGCATGCAAATGGCGTTGGCTACCCGGATTAGCAATACCTCTCACATTCCACGTTAAGAATTTAATCGACATAATTAACAAGTAGAATGAGAAGAGGATTTAGAAACACCGATCGATTCCGAGGTCGTGGAGCACCTCCTTTTGAAAAATTATGAACCAAGCTTGCCCGACTTCAAATTTTTCTTTGGTGACTTTGGAAACTTATCAATTCCGATTTTTCCAATGCTTCGATCAACACCAATATAGCACTTTTTTTTTACTATAGTATTTCCATCCACCCGATCCACGTCGACATGTTGAGGAATGGGCGTCAAGAGTTGATAGATTGGGCTTCATCAACCAAATCTTGAGAATGGGTGGGACATTAGAAAAATTGGAGCAATTGACCAAAGTTAATCTCTTGCCTTGCAACGAATGGGGCAAATCGAGAATGAAGTGAGGAAAAGACTTGGGCCTGGTTCAATTGACAAAGTGGCCCGTAGAAGGAGTCTCTTAAGCTAATTGGACAACAAGTTGAGGTTGGATTTGGTTCAATGAGATGTTGTGGGCGGGTTTAATCAAGGAGACAAGAAAAGGCTTGGTGGGAAAATCAATTTGCAAATGGCCGATGCACAAATCGAGGAGGAGGTGTATGGCCCATTAATGTTGATGGCGTCCAACTCATAAGGCAGCAAGAAATCTTCCACTTTTTTTGCATTGCAATGCATGGGCCCACGCCCATGTGACCTCCCATTAAAAGAACATTGATGGTCAAAGTTGTCATGCTGTGGTTTACTCTCAAGTTGGACGGACGAAGTGGATGGGGGGTGGTTTGGTGGGTCCCGTCGAGAGGTATGGGTAACCAAAGGAGACAAACAAACACATGGGCCCGCATCCTTGGTGGCCGCAACACGTGAAGAGGGTAGATGGGTTGATTCATTTTTGTTGCTTTGGTCAAAGTATAAAGTGTGGTGGGCATCTGCCATTTTTTTTCCATGGGAAGGTTTAGTGGTGGGACCATGTAATATATCAATATTATCAAGTAGGCCATTGGAATCCTGCAAAGGTGTGGTGGGTGGCGAAAATGCAGTGGGTATATTATCAAAATGTGCCCCACGCGTGTCCTCAAAAGGCACGCCTGCTGCTATATCTCGTATACCATCCGACCCGTTAATAATGTTATCACCCACTATTTCGATCATGTTCAAATTCAGGGAAGATGGGCGATTATTCTCAATAAATTCCAAATTATCTGATAAAGTTTGTGGTCCAATAGGAATATTATTCACATCAGAAGAATGAACCATACGTGAAATTAAAGAAGGTGGGGCCAACTGACATTCCTTGGTGACTTTAAAAGTCTCATCAACAATTGCTACACCTAAAAGGAGGCCATGCGTGTGTTTATTTATCTCAGAAGAGGACAAATTAGAGATGACTCCATTTTCAAGGCCATCTTGACCACTCAAAGACGCCTGCCCTTCTAGAGAATTATCCTTATTAAAAGAAACAATAAAGGTGCTCCCTTCTTTGTTTTCCGAATCCTTTAAGCACGAGTTGTCGCCCAAATTAATGGGATTTCTGATGCCTGCCATATCCTCGTTTCTAGCAAATGCCACGTCGCCTGCCCGTTTTTTTCCCACAATAATGGAATCAACCTGATCGTCCAAATGTAAGTCATTAGTATGATCTGAGCCCTTGGTTAATTGTGACAATGTATCCAATGGCTGAAAAACATCATTTTCCAAGCTCGAAAATCGATTAGTGCGAGCCTTCAAAGATTTGAGTGATTATCTTCAAAATAGGTATGTTTTGACTTTTCACGATTTTAGAAACTCCTTAGAAACCAATCCGTTTCTCTTGGTCCTTTTTTTTTTATGGTATCCAATCCCGATTTTGAGCACAGTTCTTTGAGCACCCGAGGAGGATTAGGGTTTTCTAATCGAAAATCTTAGAATTCTCAGTTGTACCCCTTTTCTTTTCCATATTACCACTTAACCCCTTCGAGTCGTATCCATCGAACTAACAACTGGGTGTTGGGCGCCTAACAGGTGGTGGTGGACGGGTTATCTTCCCATTCATGTAGCAACCCTCAATAGAGTGTCCAATACGCTTGCAATGATTACAATAATCCGGAATCCGTTCATAAATTATCTTTTGAGCGTGTGAAGTATCATCGAACTCAAGAACAATCTCTTCGATTCTCTCATTCAATAAGTTGATTCAACACAAACCCGTGCCATAGATAATCGAGATCGAGATCTTTAGGGGAGTCCACTTGAAGAGGCGTACCTATAATCATGCCGATAGCAAATAGTGCATTATGATCAAAAAAATGTATGGGCAAACCGGAAGACGAATCCAAATCAAAAGTGCGAGAGAGGGGCTTTTCTCGGATTAAACGAAGGTGTCCACTTGAACACTCGCATCGGGCAGTCCCCCAACGACCAAAGAGTGCCCATCCATAACTTATTAAAGTCCTCCTCAAGCTGTAATTTGATGATAATATGTGAAGGGTTTGCAAAGCTCCAGGAGTATGGCCCCTTCAAATTCAATCATTAGATAACCCTAATCAATTCCTTTGGGGTGCGGGATCGCAAATGAAAATTTTCCAATCAAGGTGAGCTTCAGACGCGCAAGCGATCATTCTCCGAAGAAGAAAAGCCAAGAACCTGCTTGCCATCTCTAACCTGATGGGTGCCAACTGGAACAACTCTCTTGGGGTCGAAAGGAAGGTTAGAACGATTGGAACTAGAGGCAGTCACATTTGCATATGACCCGGGCTTTGGGATTTGGAATTCCGGCGGACATGAACTAAAATCTGCCATAAGAGATGGAAAAAACACCGAGCACGAGAGGAGAAGACAAGAGAACCCCCTGGTGAGAAAAACGAAAAACAAACACAAAAATAAGAAAAATGAGAAAATAATCTAAAACTCCCTCAGATTGATGAAAAATCCGTGAACAATCCGTGCAAAATCGACCCAAACTTGACGAAAGGAGCAAGAGTGTGTGAAAAATGTGTGATGGTGTGAGAAAGGAACGAATTGTTTGTGTGTGAGAAAAAGTGTGTGTGCTAGTGTGTGAGAGAGCGAGTGAGCATTTTTGCCCCCTCGGTTTTTTTTTTTTTTTTTAGGGTTTAGGGTTTAGGGTTTAGTGGGTTTAGGGTTAGGGTTTAGGGTTTAGGGTTTAGGTTTAGGGTTTAGGGTTTAGGGTTTAGGGTTTAGGGTTTAGGTTGGTGGTTTAGGGTTTATGGTTTTAGGGTTTAGGGTTTAGGGTTTTTTTTTTTTTTTAAACAAAATAACACCCGGAGGGCGGGGGGATTGAGGCGTGATCCCCTACCTATATATCAAATAAACAAAGTATCATACAAGTGTCATGTCCTCATAAATGGGAAGAATCAAAAAGCAAAAAGCAAAACGCCTATCACTACGACATCTATGGTATATCGAGAGAATACAAAAAGAACCAATGATCTATGAAAATCAAGCTCGGGTATCCCAAACCGGTCCATCCGAATGAGCGCTAGGAGGTGGTGAGAAGCCGTGCCCTCATCAACAAAGTGATCGCAAGGGCGGCGCAGCCTCCCAACTCGCTAGGTGATCCGCCTGGTCGATTCCCCTCTCTGTGTATGTGGGAAATCGAGCATCAAGGTCCTCATCATGTTCGAATGCGAATCGGGGTATGTTGAACCCGCCAAGAGCCAAGGCCACGAAGTGATCGTGGTGACCACCGCCGCCCGCGCCCAACTCGATCCAAATCAAGTGAGAACTGTCGGGCATGCCACAATCCCATCTCAAGCGCTAGTAGCTCGGCATGAAAGCTAGACACCGCCTGGAAGGAACTGTGAAACGCCAACATAAGTCTGCCCAAATGATCCCGTATCAATCCCCCTCCGCCAAAGCCTATCAATGTGCCTCGGATCAAACGAACCATCCGTGTTCGCCTTGATCCGATGGAGCCGAGGAGCTCGCCAAATCACCATCCTCGGCCGCGCGCGGAACCTATGGTGGAGCACTCCTACGCAAAAAGCCAACAAGAGGGAAACATCCGCACTAACTCGATGGGTCAGACGCCGACCAAACAAGGATCCGCAGATACCGCTCCACCCGCCAAATAATGTGAGATGCCAAGAAAGGAATTTGTCGATGCTTGACACTATTCCTTTCCATCCAGACAAACCATAAAATCAAGCAGGAACCAAGAAACTCAAGTGCCTCGTGTGTGATCCGTGTGTGCGGTTCCTCCAAAATGAAAGGAACAATATCATATCAGTGGTGTGTGGAAGTGTAGTGTCAAACCAAGGAAGAAAGTGATTCCACATGGACTCGAACAATTATCATTCATCAAAAAGAGGTGAGGGATAGATTCGACCGAGGAGATGAGTGTGGATTATTCAAGCAACACCAAAGAACGTGAGGCAAGGGAAGTGCCACGTGCTCGAAGCTTGATATCCACGGGAAGACGATTACGAAGGAGACGCCAAAGGAATATGGAGATAGTAGGGATAAGAGCATCGTTCCAAATGGCACCATTCGTAAGGTTCTCGAGCATTTCTACCCCGGAGAGAATCCCAAGCAGAAGACATAGAGAACCCACCGTGAGAGGTAAACATCCACCGCATGATATCCTCGACCCAGCAGACCGGAACCCCGAATATATCCTCAATGAGACTCTCAGAAAGCCCACATCCGGAGACCAAGACTGGTGCAGTCTATCGCGATCCCACTCACCATCGCGAATAAACCAATCAATTGTCATGTGCCCCAAAGGTCGATCCAAACAATGATCCACAAGCGGCCCGTGTCCAAGCCAAATATCATCCTGAGCCGACCCGCTACCACCGCAAATAGACCAAAAATCCGCTCCCGGGCCCGAATACCGACCCGCCTCAAACGCTCCACCGTGACTATCATTATGTGTTACAGTGGGCTCTACATGGAGACAAAAGCCCATTGTAATAAAAGATTTGCTGATCGTGAATTGGGCCCAGAGAGAATGGCCCTCACGTAACCTCCACCACAACTTGTAACTGAAGGCGTCAACAATATCAGAAAGTCGGCACAACCCCAAACCGCCCTCGTAAATAGGGTGGCGTATATCATCCCAACTAATCCGGTGAGTCTTCTTTTCCCGCGTAGAGCCCCAAAAGAATCTAGCCATGATCCGCTCCAATGATGAAGAATCGTCTTTGGCGGTGCATGACCAAGAATATGCAACGGAGTGGCCATTAGCATGCTCCGAATAAGAGCAAGCCTACCACCAAAGGACAGGTGCCGATGCGACCACCCCGCAACTCTATCCAACATCCTCTGAATCACAGGGATGAAGAGCTCTTTCGTCATTTGCCCTTGAACAAAGGGACACCCAAATAAGTCATCGGCAAGTCATCGCGACGGCCACCCACTGCGTGCACCATGTGCTCCCACCCGTCAATGTAACGTGGGGCAAAAAGAAACTACTCTTCCGTATTAATCGACCACCGCCAGTAAGAGCGAATCAGTGCTCCAAAAAGTGTCTCAACGTGACCAAACCATCCTCGACGCCTCGTGAAGATAACCACATCATCAAAGATAGGCCGATGCGTCACCGAAAACCTCATCGTGTCCGATAAATCATATCTCGGTGTCGGCTAATAGTGGAATCCAATCCTCGGGATAAATACTCCACCGCGAGAACAAACAAAGCAGAGATAGAGGATCCCCCGCCGCAGCCTCCCCGAGTCGAAGGAAAATATCCGAAGGGATACCATTAACCAGACATAGAAGCCACAAAGCTGCTCAATACAAACCGCCAACCATATCAATCCACCGAACGGGAAAGCCCATGTGAATCATAGTCAGTATATAAGAAATCCCATCGCACCCTATCATAAGCTTTAGCCATATCCAACTTCATCACCACATTAGGAATATCCGTGGCTAAGCCGATATCATGGATAAGCTCCTCGCGCGAGCAATATGTTATCCGAGATGACACGACGGGTGTGAAACCACTCGATTCGGGCGACACAATCAAAGGCGTAATCGAGACCAACCGCGTTCATAATCTTCGAGATAATCTTATTCGCCACGCTGCACAAAGCAATCGGCCAAAACTCACCCACTTCCGAGGGTGAGGAACCTTTCGAATGAGAACTAAAGATGTAGCCGTGAACGGACGACATGAGATTACCCGAGAAAAAGTCAACCACCGCATCTCGACATCCGATCCGACGAAATCCCAACAAAGATCTTTGAAAGAACAACGATGAGAATCCATCGTGCCCCGAAACACTAGACGGATCAATCCCAAACACCGCATCGCGAACCTCCCGAGCATCGGCATAAAGACAAAGTCCATCAAGATCAACGGAATCGGAAGCGGGAAAAACTCATCGATGGTGGGGAGTCGATACTCCAAGTCAAGTCAATAAGGATGAAAGAATCGAATCGCCGACTTCCGAATCTCGTAATCTCGCGTGATCGCTATCCCATCATCGTCAATCGAGTGGATCCTAGCGACACCGCTTTCGCTTAACAAACCGTGGAAAAACTTAGTGTTGCGCTCCCCTCGATCGCCCACTTAATAAACAGACTCGCGCCAAAATCCTCATCCATTTTTAAACAAAGCTCAGACTCAGCCACACAACGATGTAACTCACTCGCCCGAGAGTCGGAGACGGATCACTATCATAAAAAACAGCCATCAAATCGCCTCATCGGCCGAGTCTAATCCGATCAAAAACATTACCAAACGCCTGGTGATTCCAAATCTTGAGTCTCGCTTGACCCTATTCAACTTGTGTTGCAAGCTTCTCATTCCAAAACAAATGGGGATGCCCCCATGCTTCCTTGACAACCCGCAAAAAAAGTATGGTGACGTATCCACATATGTCGAAATCGGAAAGAAGAACAAGGCACATGCGGTGCAAACCGACACAATATGAGTAAAGGAGCATGATCGGAGCGAACACGAGATAAATGCGTAACAACAAGAAGTAAACACATCTTGTTAATGTTCATTGTATAAAGCCCTATCAAGTCTCTCCAAGCCCACCTCTAGCCCACGTAAAGATAGGCCCCTCACACCCCGCATCAAATAATTCACAATCCGCAATCATATAGGCAAAATCAAGCATCTCACCCGACCTATCGGTGATACCACCAATCCTCTCGTGATCATGCAAAAATGTTAAAGTCACCACTAACAAGCCAGGGTAACCCCTCCATACTAATCGCAATCTCACGCAAGGTATCCCACAAAACATGTCTCTAGCTACTCATATCACATTTAGCATACACAAAAGTCAAATAAATAGCCGAGGCAACAAGGCAGATGTCAACCTACAATGTAATACTTGTGCATGATCAACAAGAATGTCAAAATGTAACTGACGGCAAAGCAGACATAATCCGAATATGATTAGAACAATTAGATAAGCCATCATCAAAGCCAAATCTACGACAATAGAAACTAAACTCGTGCAAAGTCATAGGTTCTAAAAGCGCAACAAAAGGCAATTTATGATTAAAAGAAATTAACGCATGCAAATGACGTTGGCTACCCGGAAAGCAATACCCCTCACATTCCATGTTAAGAATTTAATCGACATAATTAACAATTAGAATGAGAAGAGGATTTAGAAACACCGATCGATTCCGGGTTCGTTACCTCCTCCTTTGTAGAGAAAATTATGAACCAATTTACCCGACTTTGAATTCTTTTATCGCTGATTTCGAAACTTGTCCACCCGCAGATTTTTTTTTAATAACGTATCGACGATATCCAAACATTATCCAATGGGCCTTGAGCCGATCATGTTGGGCGATTGGACTTTTGCCAGCAAACAGGGGAGTGGTCGTCATATTGGTTTACGGAGAATCATAAGTGGCCATTTGATAATGGGTATTAATTAATTGTGGGCGATCCAAAGGTGGCCCAAGTAATTGGGAAGAGCTAGACAAAAAGAAGAGGGGGCCATGTCTTGGATCACGGTTAAGACTACGGCCCGGTGGAAGAGGAGACACCTAATTTTTTGGCTCCTCAAAACCAATGCAGCGATTGGGGCGACTTGGAGTGTTCTGCGGGTCCCGATTTTGGACAACTCGGATAGCACCGGGAGAACTTGGGCAATGTGCGTGCAAAGCATTTTGGCCCAATAATGCACGCGATCCATCCTCTTAAGGCGTGCGAATCCAAGGTTTGGGGATTAGGTGTGGTGGGCCATATTAAAGTTATTTCCGAGTTATACAAAGGGGACAAAAAGATCTTGTCCCACACAATTGGTGGGGTTCATGTGGAAGGGCGTGAGGGGGGGGGGGTATGGGCCAACAAATTGCTTTTACCAAAGTCCAAAATAGGCTTGCATGTTATTTTCCACTTTTTGAATGGATGTGGGCCCTTTAGCATTGCAAGGCATGGGCCCACGCCCATGTGACCTCCCAATAGAATAACATTGATGGTCCAAGTTATCATGCTGAGGCTTTATTCCTTGTTGGACGGACGCATGTGGATGGAGAGGTATGGGTTGCCAAAGGAGACAAAAATACTAGGGCCCGCCACCTTGTTGACCGCCACATGGATGGGGGAGTGCTTGGATTATTGTTATTGTTTAAGCTAGAAACCAAAGTGGGCTGAGTCATAATCCACCTTTGCATGGAAAAGGTGTGTTTGTGGGACCCTTCAAATAATCATTATTACCAATATGGCCAATGAGACCCTCCAAAAGTGATGAAGATGTCGAAAATGTAGGGGGTATGAAATCAGAAAATGCGCCACCCTTTACACCCTTATTCACGCCTGGTACCATTCTCTGAAGAAAATTCGAAGTTAATCATGTTGTCACCCACTATTTTCGGACATATTCAAATCCACATGTGAAGAAGAACAATTTGCTAATATTAACCATATAAGCAAAAGTTGGGGTTTGGGAAGTATTCTCCAAATTCAAAAAGAAGCCATTTGTAAATTTAAATGGGGTGGACCCGAGGACATTCCTCGGTGACTCGCAAGTCTCACCGAAAACGGCATGGCCTAAAATTATGCACATCTTTATTCTTCTCAAAAGAAGATAAAGTTGGAATAGAATAATTAAGACATTTATGATGAGATCCATTAACTACTGAAACATGCTCCTCGCCAACCGATCCTTTTTATGAGCAAAATCAATTTTTATTATATTATAGGAATTTCCATTATCGAGAACGAGGCCTTCACGCACGAGTTGTCGCCAAATTATTGTGATTTCGACTTTTGCCATAAGCTCTTTTCTAAAAATCGCCACGTCGCCTACCAGTTTTTTATTCACACGGTTGTGGAGTCAAACCGCTCATTTTATGTAAGCCATTAACCTTATCCGGGCCCTTGATTAATAGTGACGAGGAATCCAATGGTGAAAATCATCATTTTCCGTTTCGAAAACGATTAGTGCTTAACCTTCAAAGATTTGAGTGGGGACTATCAAAATAGGTATGTTTTGATTTGTTGGCTAATTTTAGGACACTCCTTAGAAACCAATCCCGTTTCTCTTGGTCCTTTCTTTTTACCCGAATCCATTCATGATTTTGAGCAACAACTCTATTAGCACTCCTAGAAGGGTTTTCGCCCTGGAGATCTTAGGAATACCGAAACACCCTAAACTTATCAATATTACCACTTAACCCCTTGAGGTCATGATCATCATAGCCTACTCTGGAGGAAGGACGCCTCATAGGTGGTGGTGGACGAGTTACATTCCCATTCATGTAGCATCCCACTATAGAATGTCCAATATGCTTGCAATGGGTACAATACTCCTAGGAATCCTTTCATATATAATCTTTTGAACTGTGTAGTATTATCGAACTCAAGAACAATCTCTTCAATTCTCTCCTTCAATAAGTGGTTCAATGCAAGCCCGTGCCATAGATAATCGAGATCGAGATCAGGTTAGGAGTCCACTTGAAGGCGGTGTACCTATAATCTGCCGGATAGCAACAGAGCATTATGATCAAAAAATGTATAGCGGGCTTAGTAGGCGAATCCATTGGCGCAAGAGGAGCTTCCATTTCGGATTAAACGAAGGTGTCCACTTGAACACACGCATGTGGTCCCCAACGACCAAAGAGTACCCATCCATAACTTATTAAAAGTCCTCCTCAAGTCAGTAATTTGATGATAATATGAGAAGAATTCGCAAAGCTCCAGGAGAATGTCCCCTTCAAGTTCAGTGGGCCCAAAATCTAATCAATTCCTTTGGGGTGAGGGATCGCGAAGGAAAATTTTCCAATCAAGTTAGCTCAGGTCCTAGTGACGCCGTGGCAAGGAGGTCATTCTCCGGAAGAAAAGCCAATGGAAGTTTCCATCTTTTTCATTTGTAAGTGCCAATTGGAACGATTCTCTTGGGATCAAAGGGAGGTTGGATTGATGGAAGAGTGGTTGTGGCCACATTAGCATATGACGCCTTCTTCAGAGTTGGGTATTCCAGGGACTAGAACCGAATCCGCCATAGGAAGGGGAAACAACCTCGGACAAAAATAAAGAGACAAGAACAGCATAAAAAAAAAACGAAGAAATAAGCAAAAGATCAAAAGAGTAACAAAAAGAATCTAAGAATCTAAAACTCCTCGATTGATAAATTTCTTGAACAATTCATGTGAATTTACCAAAACGTGAAGAATAAGTGGCCAGTATGTGTGTGTGAAAAAGTGTGTTCAGGTGGAGAGGTTTAGTGGGCCTAGGAATTAGTGGTTTAGGGTTTGTGGTTTAGGGTTTAGTGGTTTAGGTTTTGGTTTGTGGTAGGTTTGTGGTTTAGGTTTGGTTTAGTGGTTTAGGTTTAGTGGTTCAGGGTGGTCAGTGGGTTAGGTGGTCAGTGGTTTAGGTTCAGTGGTCCGTGGTGAGGGTTCAGGTCCAATGGGTTCAGTGGCTCGGGTGGTCCGTGGCCAGTGGCCGTGGCTTTGTGGTTTGTGGTTCAGTGGTTCAGTGGTTTGTGGTTTAGGTGGTCAGTGGCTCAGGTTTCAGGGTTGTGGTTTTTTGTGGTTTAGTGTTTGTAGGGTTCAGGTGGTTTCTGGGTTTCAGTAGGTCAGTGGTTCAGGTTTTTTTTTTAAATATTTTTTTCAGGTTTCAGTGGTTTGTGGTTTAGGTTAAAGTGGCTTTAGGGCCCAGTGGTTTAGGGTTTAGTGGTCAGTGGCTTCCAGGTCCGTGGTTCAGTGGTTTCCAGGTCAGGTTTCCAGGCCTCTAGGTTTAGGGTTAAAGTGGCCCAGTGGCTTCAGGCTTCAGTGGCTCAGTGGCTCAGTGGTTTCAGTGGCTCAGTGGCCTGGTGGTCAGGCTTCCAGTGGCCCAGTGCTTGGTTCAGTGGCTCAGTGGTCCAGGTGGCTCAGTGGCCTCCAGTGGCTCAGGCCAGGCTCTCAGTGGTTTAGGTCTGTGGCTTGGCCAGGGTCCAGTGGCCTAGTGGCCTGTGGCCAGTGGCCCAGTGGCCAGTGGCTCAGTGGTTCAGTGGTGGCCGAGGTCCAGTGGCCTAGGTCGTGGCTCAGTGGTCCAGTGGCTCAGGTCCAGGTCCTGGCCTAGGTCAGTGGCTCAGTGGTTTGGCCCAGTGGTCCAGTGGCCTCAGTGGCTCAGTTTAGGCTCCAGTGGCTCAGGTCAGTGGCCTAGTGGCTTCAGGCTCAGTGGCCAGTGGCTCAGGTGGCCCATGTGTGGCCCAGGCTCAGTGGCTTCAGTGGTTTCAGGTGGTTTAGGTCAGTGGCTCAGTGGCTCAGTGGTTCAGTGGCCAGTGGTTTCAGTGGTTCCAGTGGTCAGTGGCTCAGTGGCAGGCTCAGTGGTTCAGTGGTTTAGTGGGTTCCAGTTTAGTGGCTCAGTGGCTCAGTGGTTTAGTGGCCAGTGGCTTCAGGCTCAGTGGTTCAGTGGTTTCAGTGGCCAGTGGTTCAGTGGCCAGTGGCTTCCAGTGGCCCAGGTCCGTGGTCCTAGGTGGCCAGTGGCTTCAGTGGCCCAGTGGCCAGGTCAGGCCAGTGGCCAGTGGCCAGGCCTCAGGCCTAGGCCTCCAGGCCCAGTGGTCAGTGGCTCAGTGGTTCAGGCCAGTGGCCTCAGTGGCTCAGTGGCCCAGTGGCCAGTGGCTCAGTGGCCAGTGGCCCAGTGGCCCAGGCCTCAGTGGCCTCAGTGGCCCAGGCCCAGTGGCCCAGTGGCCAGTGGCAGTGGCCAGGGCCTCAGTGGCCCAGGTGGCTCAGTGGCTCAGTGGCTCAGTGGGTGGCCTGTGGCTCAGTGGCCCAGGGCCAGGCCCAGGTCCAGTGGCCTCAGTGGCTTCAGTGGTGGCTCAGGCTCAGTGGCCTCAGGTGGCTCAGTGGCCCAGGTGGCTCAGTGGCTCAGTGGGTCCGCCCAGGCCAGGTTTGTGGTGGCTTAGTGGCTAGGTCAGGCAGGCCTCAGGTGGTCAGTGGTCCAGTGGCCAGTGGTCAGTGGTCAGGTGGTTTCAGTGGCCTCAGTGGTTTCAGGCCAGTGGCCAGTGGCCCAGTGGTCAGTGGCCCAGTGGTTCAGTGGTTTCCAGTGGGTTCAGGTTTCAGGTTTAGTGGTCAGTGGTCAGTGGCCTAGTGGCTTCAGTGGCTCAGTGGTTCAGTGGTCCTAGTGGGTTCAGGCTCAGGTTCAGGTCAGTGGTTCAGTGGCTCAGGTCAGGTTTAGTGGGTTTCCAGGTCCAGGTCCAGTGGTCAGTGGCCTCAGTTTCAGGCTCAGGCCCAGTGGTTCAGGGTTCAGTGGCTTCAGTGGCTTCAGTGGCTCAGGTGGCTCAGTGGCTCAGGCCCAGTCAGGCTTCAGTGGCCCAGGCTCAGTGGTCCAGTGGTGGTCCAGTGGCCTAGGTGGCCAGTGGCCCAGTGGCTTCAGTGGCTCAGGGCTTCAGTGGCCCAGGTGGCTCAGTGGCCTTCCAGTGGCCAGTGGCTCAGTGGCTTCAGGTGGCCCAGTGGCTCAGTGGCCCAGGCCGTGGCTCAGTGGCTCAGTGGCTCAGTGGCCAGGCTCAGTGGCCTCAGTGGCTCAGTGGCCCAGTGGCCAGTGGCCAGGCTCAGTGGCTCAGGCCAGTGGCCTCAGTGGCCAGTGGCTAGTGGCTTAGTCCAGGCTCCAGTGGCCTAGTGGCCTCAGTGGCCTAGGGCCAGTGGCTCAGTGGCTCAGGTGGCTCAGTGGCTTCAGTGGTCAGTGGCTCAGTGGCTCAGTGGCTCAGTGGCTCAGTGGCTCAGTGGTCAGGCCCAGGCTTCAGGTTCAGTGGCTCAGTGGTTGGTCCAGTGGCAGGTCAGTGGCTTCAGGCCGTGGCCCAGGGCTCAGTGGTCCAGTGGCCAGTGGTTCAGTGGTCCAGTGGTCCAGTGGCAGGCCAGTGGCTCAGGCTCAGTGGCCTCAGTGTGGCTCCAGTGGCCCAGTGGCCAGTGGCCAGTGGCTCAGTGGCCAGGGCTCAGTGGCCTCAGTGGCTCAGTGGCCTGTGGCCAGTGGCCTCAGTGGCCTAGTGGCAGGCTCAGTGGCCCAGCCCAGGCCCAGGCCTCAGGCCCAGTGGCCAGTGGCCAGTGGCTCAGGTGGCCCAGTGGCCAGTGGCCAGTGGCCTCAGGCCAGTGGCTCAGTGGCCCAGTGGCCAGTGGCCAGTGGCCCAGTGGCTCAGTGGCTCAGTGGCCAGTGGCTCAGTGGCCT